>CM077671.1:132064773-133397273 GCA_039707655.1 Elymus sibiricus
CATTTATATACTAAGTTTCATATTTTGCAAAAGTCGTCTAGTGTCAAAAGAAAATAGAACAAGTCTGGAAAATATTGCAAAAATAGAAAGAAATAAAAGGCTTGCCAGCCTACCATGCCTATGGGCTCTAGTCCTACACTCAAAGGCCCAGCCCATCTCCCCTTCATCCTCTTCCTCCTATTCACAGGAGATCGTGGCTGGCCATCCACGTGGCCATGGCCGGCCATGGCCACGTGCCGGCCATCCGGCCCCTCCTCGACGCCTAGAAGACCTTCCCCGCGACCCCTCAGGCAAACCCTAGCCTATTCCTCTCCCTCCCGGTGCCTCTGCTCTCTTTCCCCCGCACCTAACCGGCGCCAACGTTGCCGTGTTGACATCGATCCCGCGGCCACCATCCTCCCCGGCGCCCGTGGTTACGTCCAGGAGGACCGCCACCCTCGGCTTCGTCCATTTAGAGCAGCAAATCGAGCCGAGTCAGACCGCTCGCTCGCCACCGGGGTCGTTTCCGTCACCTACACCGTCGGTCGCCGTCGTCAAATGCTTCGTCTCCGGTCAACCTCCGGCCTCCCCGACCTCACCTCCGAGCTCGCGGTGAGCTCCTCCTCCACCTCCCCCTCACCCCGCAGTCGATTCGTCGCCGTAGCCCCGCGCCCGCTCGAGTCTGCCATGGCCGAAGCTTCGTGCCCGCACCCCGTTGTTCTCTGCTGCTGCCACTCTGCCGTTGCTACCTGCTGCCCCCCCTAGCCACTGCTGCCAAGCTGCTGCTGCTCTTGCACTGCTACTACTGCCGCTGCTGCTTGTGCAGCTGCTCTGCTGCCTGCTGCCCCGCGCCTAATGCTGCCGCTGCTACTAGCTGCTCTGCTGCTAGCTATTGTGGCTGCCGCTTTGTTGCTGGTAGTGCTGCTCCACTGCTTGCCGCTGTCCCACCTGCTGCTGCTGCCACGCGCGCGCCCGCGCTACCCTCCGCGGCCTTGTCGCGCTTGCCTGCGCTGCTGCTGGCCGCCGCGCGCCGCCGGTGCCCGCCATGGCCGTGCCTGCGGCCTCGTCCGCTGCTGCCGCGCCGGCCTCTAGCCACCGCGGCTGGCCGTCGCGCCCAGCCGCGCCCGCCAGGGCTGCGCCCTGCTCCTCCTCCCGGTGCACTGGGTACTGGCCGCCGGCGCTCCCCTGTGAGCGGCCGTGTGTGCTTGCCCCAGCCATGGCCCAAGGCCACTTCACGTGCGGGCCGGCCCTTGTTTAGTTTAGGTGCTAACCCCCCCCCCCCTAGACTAACCCCCACTAATTAGTCTATTACATGTGGGGCCCTACTGCTAACTAAACATTTTATTAAAATCAGTGATAATGACATGTGGGTCCCCCACACAGTTGACCAGTCAAACTTTGACTGGTCAAGCAGTCAACCAACACCTCATGGACCCACCTGTAAACCTCTCTGCAGGGTACACACTTTGGTACACATAGCTTTTTCTCATTTAATTCGAATTAATAAATATTTTCAGAATATTGTTTAAACATTATAAAATCATATAAAATAATCCGTAGCTCGGATGAAAAAGTTTTATACATGAAAGTTGTTTAGAAAAATCCCACGAATCCGAATATGCTGTCCGTTCGTCTGTCATGTGCTCCTATCATAACGAACATGGAACATTTCCGTCGTTTTCGTCTGTCCGGTAGTAGCCCGAGACCCGGAAAATATCGTCAGATATTCTTCCGATCTGTCTGCGACGTGTAGCCCTGCGTTAGTGCATGCCTAGCTCTGCATATTGCCATGCCGTGCATCGTGTTGCATCTGTGCTTTATATTTATTGTTTCTCCCCCCTCTTTTTACCGGTAGAGGCCGAGACCGACGCTGCTGCCGGGTACGACTACGCGTCTGACGATCAGCCTTTTGCTGCAGAGCAGCAAGGCAAGCAACCCCCCTTGATTATTCCGATATCGCCCATTTCTTTCCCTCTCATTCTTGCATTAGATTTTGCTACTGTATTAGCTAGCTCCTATTTCTGATGCATAGCCTGTTTTTGATAAACTGCTACTATACCTGCTGTTATATCAACTGCTTAGTATAGGTTCATCAATGAATCCCCTGTGACCCCCTTAGTCCCAGTTGCCCCTGCTTCTTCATCGACGACTCGAAGACTCGGTCAACCGACCGACAAGCCATGCCCGTCACATTCACCGCACACTCCTTAGTTGTACGACTCTGCAGAGCTACTATCGAGTACCGAGGGTGACGCCTCGTGAAGTACTCATGATGCTAACTCTGTAGTGCAGCTAGTCGGTCATGGTTATAGAGGGTGATTCCTCCTTCACCACTCCCGACGATGAATCTGTCGTGCAACCCCTCAAGTGTGGGACCCTCGAGGGTGATTCCTCTAAGTCCACCTTGACGGTTTCATGACCGACCGACTAGTTTGAGAGTGATTCCTCAGGTTCCGTCTTGATGTTTTATACACACAGTTACTATGACCTGGTTACAGAAACATGTTGGTAATGGGTCGGCCCTGAGGGGTACCCACGGTTTGATGATGATGAGGCGTGGCCGGGCAGGAGAGGCCCTTGCTACACATCCTTGAGACGGGGCGACGGGACCGCACTTCATGGGTCGCGCTTACCCCGCATTAATAAAGTGCTAATGGGTTGGGTATTTGATCTGAGTTGGCCATTTGACCTTTTACGCACCAAACCTTCACGTGGGACAAGTTATGGGTACTCATCGTCGTTGTATCAGCCGAAGCTCTTCGGACGTCAGCAATGGAGCGGCGCGCGCCCGAGTGGTCTGGAAGGCACAGATCTTGGATTAGAGTGTGCTAGGACTGACCTCGGCCGCGTACGCATCGTGCAGGAGTGCAAAGGGGGAGTGGGCCCACGACCCCTGTGCGCTTAGGATTTAGACCGGCGGGCTGGCCTCTCTGTTGAGCCTAGGTGGGGCGACGACGTGTTGATATCCCGAGGCCGAGCATGACCCAGGAAAGTGTGTCCGGCCGGAGGTGATCAAGCGTGTTGGAAATGCGGTGCACCCCTGCAGGGATGAATTCATCTATTCGAATAGCCGTGTCCACGGTAACAGGATGACTTGGAGTTATACCTTGATCTACTACAACTAAAATTGTGACTTTAAATTGAAATGAATGTTGGCTCCGAGATTGCATCCTTGCAGGGAGTCGAGGAAGAATCTCTGGGCGTGGTTACTTAATAAAATTTGCTACAATAATATTGCTATATATGAGATACCAGTCTACTCTCTCCTAATGCTGCAAGATGCTGAAGATGCTAGTCTTCGATAGGACTAGGCCTTCCCCCGATTCTTGCTTTCTGCAGTCAGCCCAGATATAACCCAGTCTTGCGAGTACTTTGGATGAGTACTCACCGCTGCTTTGCTTTCTCTTTCCCCCTCGATACGATTCTGCGTTCAGACGATGGAGTCCAGGAGATGGAGTACTCCGGAGATGACTACACCACCGCAGGAGCCTACTACTACATGGAGGCGGCCCCCGACCAGCAGTAGGATAGGAGGTTCCCAGGCAGGAGGCCTTGCCTCTTTCGATCCGTTGTTATGTTTATGCTAGCCTTCTTAAGGCAAAACTTGTTTAACTTATGTCTGTACTCAGATATTATTTGCTTCCGCTGACTCGTGCTTGTCGAGCTTTGTATTCGAGCCCTCGAGGCCCCTGTCTTGTAATATGAAGCTGTATGACTTTAATTTGTGTCTAGTGTTGTGTTGTGATATCAATTAGTGAGTCCCTAATCTTGCTCATACGCATTGCGTGTATGTTTAGCGTACGGTCGAAATTGGGGGCGTCACAACAACTCACGCCACCTGGAACACCATAGTGTGATGGTGTGTCCGAACGTCGTAGTCGTGCTCTATTGGATATGGTGCGTACTATGATGTCTCTTATCGATTTGCCACTATCGTTTTGGGGTTATGCATTAGAGACAACTACATTCACTTTAAATAGGGCACCATCTATGTCCGTTGAGATGACACCGTATGAATTTTGGTTTGGCAGAAACCTAAGCTGTCATTTCTTAATGTTTGGGGCCACGACGCTTATGTGAAAAAAGGTTTCAACCTGATGAGCTCGAACCCAAAGCGGACAAATGCATCTTCATAGAATAACCTAACGTAACAATTGGGTAAACCTTCTATCTCAGATCCAAGCGCAAAGTGTTTGTTGCTAAAAACAGGGTCCTTTCTCGAGAAAGAGTTTCTCTCGAAAGAATTAAGTGGGAGGAAAGTAGAACTTGATGAGGTTATTGAACCGTCCCTTCAGTTGGATGGTAGCACGGCGCAGAAAGATGTTTCTGCGGCGCCTGCACCAAATTGAAGAGGAATCTAATGATGATGATCATGAAACTTCGGATCAAGTTACTACCGAACCTCGTAGGTTGACAAGGACACGTACTGCCCTGAGTGGTACGTCAATCCTGTCTTAGAAATCATGTTGTTAGACAACGATGGGCCTACGGACTATGAAGAAGCGATGGTGGGCCCGGATTCCAACAAATGGCTAGGAGCCATGAAATCCGAGAAAGGATCCATGTATGAAAACCAAGTATGGACTTTGGTAGACTTGCCCATTGAACGGCAGGCCGTTGAGTACAAATGGACATTTAAGAAGAAGACAAACGCTGATGGTAAATGTCACCATTTATAAAGCTCGACTTGTCGCAAAGAAATTTCCGACAAGTTCAAGGAGTTGACTACGATGAGACTTTCTCACCCGTAGCGATGCTAAAGTCTGTTGGAATCATGTTAGCAGTTGCTGCATTTTTCGATTATGAAATCTGGCAGATGGATGTCAAAACATCGTTTCCTTAACGGTATCCGTGAGGAAAGGTTGTATGTGATACAACCGGAAGGTTTTGTCAGTCCTAAGGATGCTAAAATGTATGCAAGCTCCAGCGATCCTTCTATGGACAGGTGCAAGCATCTCGGAGTTGGAATATACGCTTTGATGAGGTGATCAAAGTTTTTGGGTCTATACAAAGTTTATGAGAAACTTGTATTTACAATAGAATTTCTGATAAGTATATGTGGATGACATATTGTTGATCAGAAATGATGTAGAATTTCTGGAAAGCATAAAGGGTTGTTTGAAAAGGAGTTTTTCAAAGGAAAACCTGGAATGAAGCTACTTAAATATTGGGCATCAAGATCTATAGAGATAGATCAAGACGTCTGATAAAACTTTCAATGAGTACATACCTTGACAAGATTTTGAAAGAGTTCAAAATGGATCAGTCAAAGAAAGAGTTCTTGCCCGATTTGTAAGGTGTGGAGTTGAGTGAGACTCAAAGCTCGACCACGGCAGAAGAAAGAGAAAGGACGAAGGTCGTCCCCTAAGCCTTATCCATAGGCTCTGTATAGTATGCCATGCTGTGTACCGCACCTGGTGTGTGCCTTGCCATGAGTCTGTCAAGGGGTACAAGAGTGGTCTAGGAGTAGATCACTGGATAGCGGTCAAGATTATCCTCAGTAACTACAGGACTAAGGAAATGTTTCTCGATTATGGAGGTGATAAAGAGTTCGTCGTAAAGGGTTACGTCGATGCAAGCTTTGACACCTATCCGAACGACTCTGAGTAGCAGTTCGGATACGTATAGTGGAGTAGTCATTTGGAATAGCTCCAAGTGGAGCGTGGTAGCATCTGCAGTATGACATATAGATTTGCAAAGAACACACGGATCTGAATGTTGCAGACCGTTGACTAGAACCTCTCTCACATGCAAAACATGATCGAACCCGAGAACTCATTGGGTGTTAGATTCATTACAATGTTAATCACAAGCTGATGTGAGCTAGATTATTGACTCTAGTGCAAGTGGGAGACTGTTGGAAATATGCCCTAGAGGCCATACTAATTTAGTTATTATCATATTTCCTTGTTCATGATAATCGTTTATTATCCATGCTATAATTGTATTGATTGGAAACTCAAATACATGTGTGGGTACATAGACAACACTGTGTCCCTAGTATACCTCTAATAGACTAGCTCGTTGATGAAAGATGGTCAAGGTTTCCTAGCCATAGACATGAGATGTCATTTGATAACGGGATCACATCATTAGGAGAATTATGTGATGGACAAGACCCAAACAATAAACGTAGCATATGATCATGTCAGTTTATTGCTATTGTTTTTGCATGTCAAAGTATCTGTTCCTATGACCATGAGATCATGCAACTCACTGACACCGGATGAGTACCTTGTGTGTATCAAACGTCGCAACATAACTACATGACTATAAAGGTGCTCTACAGGTATCTTCGAGGGTGTCTGTTGAGTTGGCATGGATCGAGACTGGGATTTGTTACTCTGTGTGACGGAGAGGTATCTCAGGGCCCACTCGGTAATACAACATCACAACGAGCCTTGCAAGCAAAGTGACTAAAGAGTTAGCCACAGGATCTTGTATTACGGAACAAGTAAAGAGGCTTGCCGGTAACGAGATTGAACTAGGTATAGAGATACCGACGATCGAATCTCGGGCAAGTAGCATACCGATAAACAAAGGGAACATCGTACGGGATTAACCGAATCCTTGACATAGAGGATCAACCAATAAAAGATCTTCGTAGAATATTTAGGAACCAATATGGGCATCCAGGTCCCGCTATTGGTTATTGACCGTAGAGGTGTCTCGGTCATGTCTACATAGTTTTCGAACCCGCAGGGTCTGCACACTTAACGTTCAGTGAAGTTTCGGTAGTATTGAGATATATGTGTTGGTGACTGAAGGTTGTTCGGAGTCCCGGATGAGATCCCGGACGTCACGATGAGCTCCGGAATGGTCCGGAGGTAAAGATTTATATATAGGAAAGTGGTATTTGGGTTCCGGAAAAGTTTCGGGTATTTTCGGTAGTGTACCAGGAGTGACGAATGGGTTCCGGGGGTCCACCGGGTGGGGCCCACCCACCCCGGGGGGCCACATGGGCCCAAGAGGTGGCGCACCATCCCCTAATGGGCTGGGGAACCGACCCCATAAGGGCCCATATGCCCAAGTGGAAAAAAGGTGGAGATAGGAAGGAATAGGACTACTGCCTAATATGAATCCACTTCCTAGTAGGAAGTGGATTGGGCTCCTCCTTGCCCTGGTTCGGCCGAATCCTAGGGCAAACCTTAGGGAGGCTTGCTCCTCCCTCTCGCTCCTATATATACTAGAGGAAAATAGCCCCAAAACACACGGCCACGTGCTAGTTCTCTATTCTCTAGTTCCTCCACCAAATAGATTCCGGTGGTGCTTAGGCGAAGCCCTACCGGGTTAACTCCACCACCACCACGCCGTCGTGCTGCTGGAGATCTCATCTACCTCTCCGCCCCCTCTTGCTGGATCAAGATGGCGGAGATCGTCATCGAGCTATACGTGTGCTGAACGCGGAGGTGCCATCCGTTCGGCGCTAGCTCGGGACGGATCATGATCGGATCGCGGGACGGCTAGCGATTTGGATCGCGAAGACGTTCGACTACATCAACCACGTTTCTTAAACGCTTCCCGCTTAGCGATCTACAAGGGTATGTAGATCCACTCTCCCTCTCGTAGATGCTCATCACCATGGATAGATCTTGCGTGTGCGTAGGAAATTTTTTGTTTCCCATGCAACGTTCCCCAACAAAGAGCCCCCTGGCCATGTAAGGGGTATTGGGGTCAATGTCCCACACAAGAGGGCTTTCTCACTAAGCAAAGAAGAGAGGCTCAACATGAAAAAAGCTAGGATTGATGGTAGGCAAAGAGCAATGTACGAAACGATTAAGAGGGACATGTATCCTGGAGTTTGAAAGGAAGTTGAGGAGTCATATATGCAGGAGAAGACACTAATGCTGAGAGATAGCCAGGAGACGCAAGGGGATGTCGGCATGGATGATAACACTTATTGTATGGCAACACCGCACAAGAGTAGCTGTGCATCAGCTGACCCCAGCGACAATGATGCTGCAGCTGGACAAGATGGTGCTATATCGGATCTATATGGACAGGGGGGAGAGTGAAGGCCGTGCTTACACATTATGAAGGTACTTTAAAATGTGCAATAGCATGGGTTTACAACCCTGACTTTGACGATGGACTCTTGTTGGACAATGTGCCATTGAAGCCGGGTGTGTGAAGTGCTACGTGACTGAAATAAAGCCTGGATTCAGTAATTTTTTGCCCTGAAGAATGTCCTTGGGGACCCTGATGAGCAGAGGACCTTGGAAGAAACACGGTTAAATCATATCCAGTGGCCACGGAAAGAAATAGACTTCCTGGATGAGATCCCTCCAGCCCCCCCAAAAGCAACCAATGTCGCCCTCGAACCGGTGACTCTCTTCTCGCCACAGCAGATCTTGTGTGACTCCCCCGATGAACATACTCTTGGGAATCCAATGCCCGAGGCATCCACCTATGATCAGCCCACCCGACTTCCTGCCATACATGCCAGGTCATCGTCCACTCCTGAGCAGCATGTGGCAAGGCCTACAACTGCTGAAGACATATCATCGGTTCAGATGCCGGCCACTGAAGCAGATAGTGCAGACACAACGGCATTGCATGCTCAACAGACAAACCCGATCGAACCACCTGCTAAGCAGTCTGAAAGTCCGGAACTGCCTGCTAAGCAGTCCGAAAGTCCGGAACTGCCTGCTAAGCAGTCCGAAAGTCAGGAACCACCTGCTCAACAGTCCAGCGGTTCACAGCCGCCAGATAAGCATATCGATGTGTCGGCACTGCCTGCTCAGCAAACCAACGCGTTGTCACAGCCGCATCAACACACCGACACGTTGGCACCAGCTACTCAGAACCCCGGCATAGCTTCAACGGCTATTGAGCTGTCCGCCGCCTCTTGTACTACAGCTCAACAGTCTGTCACAGCGACATCATCTGTTCAGCAGTCCATTGTACCTTCACAGGCTTCTCAGCAACACGTCGTTCTTGAAACCGGACGTCAACCAAGAAGTTCTTCAGCTAACAAGAGGAAAGTGGGCACGGTTGCACAAAGGAAGATGGGGCCCCCAAAACTGAGGAGGGACGGGACCAAGAGCCTCCTACCAGAAAGAGTCATCGCCCATAACCAAATTAACAACAAGTTTATAAGTGCATGTAGTGCCCCTTAGTGATTTTGGTGTATTGAAGACTTATAAGTTAAGGGACTAATATGTTTGTGAGTATACACAGGTTCTATAAGTCGCTGAGGAGTTTGATATATCCAAAGAATGTCGACCCCTAAAAATGAATGTCTTCAACTGAAGACTTTGATGCTTTCTTGAAGACTTTAAAAATGAAGAATTTGGTGTGACCTTGAAGATATTGATACGAGGATTATGAATCATGAAGACTTTTGTTTTCATAGTTTCATTTCCTTTCTTTGAGTCATAGGAAACACCGCACTGTTAAAGGGGCTCGAGGTAATACTAAGGAAAAATTTCCATGTGGTGCTCATCTCAAAGCCAACACATACCCAAAACCTTCGAGTGAAGCCTTTGGAAATCTCTTGCAGTTCAGTCAATTTCTTTAGTGACAGTGACGAAGTTCTTCTGGTCTCCGAGGAATTTGTTCTGACTGAGGAGTTAGGATTTTGCCAGTGCGAATTGCCTACCGTGAGGAATATGATAGCCCTGAGGAATTTGAGAGCTCAAATATCCGACCGTTGTTGTGCCTTGCGTCAGTTGTCCAGATATCTTATCCACATAACTGTCATATCATTAGGGGCATTTATGTCATATCATGTCGGGTTGCACCCTGGCTATAAATAGCCGCCCCCCACAACCACTAGCTAGTTGGCTGCTCCGAGAGAGATTGACAAGTGTCATTTGAGAGCAACCCATCCTCTGAGGACTTTGAGAAAATCATCAGTGAGGAAAAGACTAAAACCCAAACCACCAAAACCCAAAGTGATTGAGCATCACCGAAGAGATTGTTCCTGTGTGGAACCGACATTTTTACCTTTGAAGACTGTGCATCTTCCAGACGGTTAGGCGTCATGGTCTCGAGCATCCAAGAGAAAATTGTTGATCACCGGGTGACCGAGTTTGTGAGGGTTTGGAAGTCTACCCTGAAGACTTACCACGAGTGTTGGGCGAGGTCTGTGTGACCTTAGCTCAAGGAGAATACGGTAAGGACTGTGTGTCCTTTGGTTTAAATACCAAGCCGTTCCAAACCAGACGTACGACTGTCACAGCAGTTGGAACTGGGTCATCAAACCATTATCTTCATCGAGCTCCTGGTTCTATTTCCTCAACCCTTTCTTTTCCTCGAAGTACTTGTTGATGAAATTGATCGATACTGTTTGAAGATTTGACTAAAGACTTTCTTAATTTCCTCATCTCAAATTCTTCAGTCATTATTGTCTATCGCCTGCTTATCCTGTTTTTCACGCTACCTGTGCTCTGTGTATGTTTCATTTCCTCATGATGACTATGCTACTGCTATGTTTCACATGCACTTGAGTACTTATCCCACTGCTAGTATTTCGTCACTTAGCAAATTCCTCATCTAGTAATTCCTCAGTGATGAATTTGTAAAAATCGCCTATTTACCCCCCTCTAGTCGATATAACGCACTTTCAATTGGTATCAGAGCAAGGTACTCCCTTGTTCTGTGTGATTTTGGTTTAACCACCTGGAGTTTTAGTTATGTCGACTGTAGGCATGATCAAGGTCTCCGCTGGGTGTCTTACCTTCGATGGGACGGACTACCCCTACTGGAAGAACAATATGCGCATGCATCTTGAGGCAATTGACAACGATCTCTGGTATGTTGTGGAAAATGGTGTTCCCTCCATCACTCCCACTGTCACTCCTGCTGATGTGAAGAGATCCAAGCAACTCGACTCTCAAGCGAAGAATATCATATGTGGCCATCTAAGCAAAGGTCAGTATGGCAGAGTGAGTGCTTTGGAGACTGCTAAGCTTATCTGGGATAGGCTGTCCAAACTCAACGAAGGTGTTTCAACACAATGAGACTCCCGATTGATGTTCTTCACAATCTCTTCAACCGCTTCAAAAGACTCGACAACGAAAATGTTCAACAAACTTTCGATCGTCTCACTGATATCTCCAATGAGCTCCAAACTCTTGGTGCCACTGACATCACCGACCATGAGGTGGTGAAGAAACTGCTGAGATCTCTTGATTCCTCATTCGATACACTTGCTTTGATGATTCAAGAACGTAGAGACTACAAGTCACTAGATCCTGCTGATATTCTTGAGAGACTCAATACTCAAGAATTCCAACAATCTGAAAAGAGCGACCTCTATGGACCAAGCTATGGAAGAACTCATGCACTGAAGGCAAAAGTAATTTCCTCATCTGAAGGCGAAGAGTCTGACAGTAGCCTTGGTGATCCCGAAGAGCTGAGTCAGGAGCTAGCAATGCTCGTGAGGAAATTCCAGAAGTTCTCAAGGAGAGGCCGATTTGGAAAATCTTCAAGAAGTTGCCTGAAGAAGTCAGAATCTTCATCAAGTGACTACAAGAAGAGAACTTGCCACAAATGCAAGAAGTCTGGCCACTACATCATTGACTGTCCTCTCCGGGAAAAAGAATCAAAGAAGAAGAAATACAAAGATGATAGTTCTGATGACTCGAAGAAACAGAAGAAATCTTCATAGTCCTCATCTTCAAAGTCTCATCGCACAAGAAGAACAGTTCCAGAAAGGCTCGGGCACTTATTGGCAAGGAAATGGATTCTGAAGTAGAATCTAAAGAATATGAGGAAGAGGAGGAATCTGAGGAGGAGTCAGACTCTAGTGTGGCGAGCCTAGCTCTTGCTACTGTTTTCATCAACAAGTCAATCTTCAACATTGAGGAAAGTGATGACGACTCCAACCTTGGCAACGATGACTTTGCCCCCACGTATTGCTTCATGGCAAATGGTGCCAAGGCATCCACAACGTGCCCCATCTTTGATGGCACAAATTATCCTAAGTTGAAAGTTCTGATGTGGAAGCACCTCCTATCGACGAATAGTGAGTTATGGACCGTCACAGATCTGGTACTGATGGATCTCTGCAAGATGGCCAATGCTGAGTACATTCGTAAGTACACTCAGTTGGATGTTCAGGCAAGGAATATCATTTGCTCTAGCTTATCAAAGGACATGTTCAAGAGCATCTGTCATCTCCAAAATGCAAAGCTCATCTGGGATAGGATCTCTGACATCAATGAAGGTTATCACACTCGTCAAGATTCCATGTTCATCGAATATAAGAATTTCCTCAAATCCTAGGAAACAGATCCAGTTTCATCTTCCTCATCTATGTGTCTCATGGCAAAAGGCTCCAAGGTACTCAAATATCATTCCTCATCTGAATCTAGTGAATGTGAATCTGATGAAAACCTCAAACCTAGCTATTCCAAACTTGCTAATATTGCCACTAAACAACAAACTGCTTTGGAAAGGGTTCAGAAATTGCTAGACAAAAGCGATGACCCGTTGAATGAGGAAATGGATCGTACTCAAACTCTGACTAAGGATCGTCAAAGTCTTCAGTCTAAGTATGATAACCTTCAAAGTCGTCGTGATGCTCTCTTAGTCGATCATGAGAAGCTTTCTTATGAATTTCTTCAAAGAAAGCAAGATCTTGAGAAACTAAGGGTGTCTCATGAAGATCTTCAAAGGGTAACGATTCTTTGGTTGCTCAACAGATCAGTACCGCTCAGGAAGATTTTGTTCCACCTTGTTTGAAATGCATCGAACGTGAAACTGCTAATTCTTCACCTGAAAGTTCAAATGCTTCTATTACTCCAAATTCTTTAACTATTTCTGTGGTCACAAATTCCTCATCTGAGGATACCACAAGTGTCACTGATGAAAATGCAAGGTTGAAGGAATTGTATGTGACAGGCATATACAAAAGCCTCAAAGGGCATCAAACCCTTTGCGATGTGCTTAAAAAGAAGATTCTGAACAGGAACCCCGGGAAAGAGGGTATTGCCTTTGAGAGGAAACTCAATGTTGATGGATCCTACTAGAAACCTGAGCGGTACCCCAAGACCTCATGGGTTGCTGCAAAAGGACCTCCTGTAGATCCATCCACTTTATCTGGTTTTACTTGTGAATCTTCATATTCCTCTGATGAGTCATTTGACTCCAACTATAAACTGTTCAAAAATCAGAATGGTGAAGTATTTGCCAGATATGTTGGAACTAACTGCAGGAACGGTCCTCTGATGAAGAAAATCTGGGTCCCCAAAAGGTACCTTGAAAATCTTCAAGTGAATATCAGCATGACACCACCAGTGAAGAACAGGAACCCCGGATCAAATTCTTCATTCAGACCGAAGTCTTCACAAGGACCAAAGTCCTCACATGGACCAAATTCCTCATATGGTCAAAAGTCATCATTCTCATGCTTATGCTTCTGTTTCGCAGGGAAAATGTAAGGGTCATGAATATGTGCATCATTCTTCAAATCATTATATTCATAATTTCTCGAAGAATTTCTCTGCTTATTCATATGAGTACTCTAACCGCCCCTCCTGTGAAACGAAGTGCACTTGCTTCATTGCCACCTTTCTCATATGGAGCTCGCAGAATGATAAATTCTCTTTACCACCCCTCCAGACGTGGTTGGTGAAGAAATTGAACTAATATCTTATGCAGGGTCAGGTCTCCAGACGGACTTAAACGTCTGATGAATTTGCTGGAGACCTGAGGAAATGCTTGAAAGGACGCAAGCTAATCATGAAGAACTGAATCATTCATTTCTCATGTCTTCACATTACTTTGCTTACTATATTGTGTGATGAAATTCTATCTGATGAATTTGATGTCTTATTCTTCACTCTGAAGTATATGTGTTCGTAAGTGGTACTAATTCATCTGCAGGATGAGTCACCAAAAGCAACTGAGTGGGTCCTCGATAGTGGATGCACCAACCACATGACTGGTGACAAGAATCTATGGATGGACATTCCACTTGCTCCATCTCATCTGAAGCATATCACCTACGCTGACAAAGGAAAAAAGGCAAGGTATTGGGTCTAGGTAAGGTTGCAATCTCGAAGGATCGACACATGGATAAGGTGATGCTTGTCGAATCCCTCAGATTCAAGCTCATGTCTGTCTCAATGCTTTGTGATCTTGATATGGTTGTCATCTTTGGCAAATATCGTTGTGTTGTCGTCATGGAATCTGACAAATCCAAAGTCTTCGAAGGCTTTAGGAGAGGAGACTTGTATATTGTTGATTTCTCTACAGGTCCACAACCGGTCACATGTCTACTTGCAAAAGCTTCAGAAGGATGGCTATGGCATCGATGACTTGGACACGCTGGCATGAGGAACTTGCACATGCTCGCGAAGAAAAAGCACGTCACTGGCATTAAGGTTGTAAAATTCCTCAAGGATCACTTGTGTGGGGCTTGTGAGTCTGGAAAGATGACCAGATCCAAGCATCCCTCCAAGACTATCATGACTACCACTCGTCCTTTTGAATTGCTTCATATGGATCTCTTTGGTCCCACTCACTATGCCACACTAACAAATGTTGCATGCTTATATGACTTTGTTATAGTTGATGACTTCTCTCGTTATACTTGGGTGCATATTATCTGGTACAAATCTGAAGTGCAGGAAGTCTTCAGACGATTTTCTTCAAGGGCCTCGACGAATTTTGGCATTAAGATCAAGCATATCATGAGTGGTAATGGGACCGAGTTCAAGAACACTGGTCTTGATGATTATCTTGATGAACTTGGTATTACTCATGAGTTATCTGCCCCATATACTCCTCAGCAGAATGGCGTCGTGGAGCGCCAGAATAGGACTCTAGTTGAGATGTTCCCACCATGCTTGAAGAATACAAGACCCCTCGTCGTTTCTGGCCTGAGGCAATCAATACTGCTTGCCACATCATCAACAGGGTATATCTTCACAAATTCCTCAAGAAGACTTCATATGAACTCTTCACTGACAAGAAACCCACTGTGAGTTATTTCAAAGTCTTCGGTGCTAAATGCTGGATTATAGATCCTCACCACAGTTCTAAATTTGCACCGAAAGCACATGAAGGTTTTATGCTTGGTTACGGATATGACTCACACACCTACAGAGTCTTCAACACCCATCACAACAAG
Organism: Elymus sibiricus; assembly: GCA_039707655.1. Lineage (NCBI taxonomy): Eukaryota > Viridiplantae > Streptophyta > Magnoliopsida > Poales > Poaceae > Elymus > Elymus sibiricus. Next base: position 132,079,835 of record CM077671.1, read on the forward strand.
GTTGTTGAAACTGTAGATGTGCAGTTCGATGAAACTAACGGCTCGCAAAGAGAGCACCTGCCTCATTTGCTAGATGAAATGCCTCATAAGGAATCCATCAGGTTCAAGGCCACTAAAGATGTGATACCCACTGAAGAACCTCTACCTTCTGAAGAAGTTGTCTCGAACACTGAAGACATTCATGCTGGTGCACCTGAGGAAAATGGCACTGAAGAAAATGATCAGCCGCAACAAAGTCATCAACCTGCTCATCCAAGAATAGCAAATGAAGTGCAGATTGACAAAATCCTCGACGACATCAATGCACCAGGTCCTCTCACTCGCTCAAGAGCTTCACATTTGTCTAACTTTTGTGGGCACTTTGCTTTTGTCTCTATCACAGGGCCCACCAAAGTTGATGAAGCATTTATGGAGCCTGAGTGGATTTAAGCTATGCAAGAGGAATTGCATCAGTTCAAGATCAACAATGTGTGGGTACTTGTCAAGCGTCCAGATCCTCGCAAGCACAACGGCATAGGTACCAAGTGGATCTACCACAACAAACAAGACGAACTTGGTCAAGTGGTGAGGAATAAGGCCCGTCTTGTAGCATAGGTGTCGGTGTCAAAACCGGCGGATCTCGGGTACGGGGTCCCGAGCTGTGGATCTAGGATCGGTGGTTAACAGGGGACGAAGGAGACGATGTTTACCCAGGTTTGGGCCCTCTTGAGGAGGTAAAACCCTACGTCCTGCTTGGTTATATTGATGAGTAGGATAATTACAGAGTTGATCTACCTTGAGATCGGATGAGCTAAAACCCTAGACGAGTTGACTTGTCCTCTACGAACTAAACCCTCTGGTTTATATTGACACCAGGGGTACCTGGGGTTACATGTAGTCGGTTGTCACCGAGGGTTCAAACACGCTTATTCTACCATCAGTGACTTGCAGGACACACCACGACACCTGAGGTTTCCTTCTTGGTTACGGAGTATCCTTATAGTTCGATCTTCCTACAGCAGCCACCGAGCGTCCCATGAGTTCGGCTCACACGGGATAGGTCGGCAGCCCAAGGATCCCTTAATCTCGGACTCCCTCAGTAGCCCCCGAACTGGCCTCCAACGACGAGGATTATAGTCTTCTGCAGCTCCACACGTCCAAGGTCTCCGGCTTGCGAGGCGAGTTCTTTTCTTCCCTCCGGTTTGTTTGAATAATAATCTGGCCACTGATAAATTTTCGACTGGTGGAACGTCACGGGGCCCACAACATTAATTTCTCTACCCGAGGATCAATGACACCCCTCGATTCCTGCGCACCAATAGAGGATAGGCAGCCCAGCAGTCTTTTACAGAACTGCCCTTAGTAGGCCAAGGGGAAAAATGCCTATTTTAAGAAGGTTGTACTTGCCGTAGGCAATACTTCCTCCTCTCTTACCATTGAGAAGCCCTAAAGTTAGAGAACTTGGGAATATGGCGAGCACCCCAGGTACCTCCTCACACCCTCATGGCCCCCTTCCAGGCGACTGGGCTAGCTGTTCCGTTTCCCTTCTTCAACTGCGCAATCTTGAGGTACAGGGGTATATCCCTGCTTCGGATGTAGCGCCCACTCGCTCTTTGTTGACTTCCGCGAATGGCGAGGCTTTTGCGGGGAATTTCCCTGCTCCACACAAGGACGAGAGGGTATGCTTTGTTTCCTTCCTCTTATGAGGCCTAGGCTTCCCCATTCACCCCTTCTTGAGGGGTCTGTTGGAGTTTTACGGGATCCAGCTCCACCACCTTACCCCCGGGTCGATTCTGCACATCTCGGGTTTCGTCGCCCTCTGCAAGATGTTTTTAGGCTGCGAGCCCCACTTTGATTTATGGAGAAAGTATTTCTGTCTCGTCCCCCGCACTCGGGGAGGGACGATCCGGGAAGTGGGTGGAGCCGAAGTATGGCGTATAGCCGGGACGGGGTATCCCATCGGGACCCCAAGGAAGGAATTCGAAGAGTGGACCTCAGAGTGGTTTTATATTGAGGACGTCCTCTTAGTCGACCCAGCTCGGAGGGGTCTTACCGAATACTTCGATGCTCCTTTAGAGAAATGATTCAACTGGCAACCGAAGAGCTCCTCCCAAGAGGAGAGCGCTGAAGTAAAGTGTCTAGCCGCCCAGGAGAAGTTGCTAGCTCATATCAAATTAACCATCATCGATGTGATGGCCGCTGCCATTACCCGATGTGTCCAACCTCTTCAACAAAGTATACATCCCCTGTGGCGTTACAACGGGACACAACCCGTTCTAGACGGCAAGGGCCTACCGACCGGGCAGCAATGGCGGCCATACTGGCCGATGTCTTTAAAGGAGAAAAAGAATAGTTCGCTCGCCTGAAGATCAGGGATGGCTATTCAACTCATACCCCCATTGAATGGGTTAGTTCAATCATGTTCCCATAGTTCGGATGCTTACATTCGATTTTACTGATTGAAACCCCATGTCTTTCTGAACAGAAATGGAGGCGCTGGATCCCGGATTTCATGATGATCCAGAGATTTCGATTGACTTTGAGGACGGGGTCTTTTACCAGGGGAGTATAGATGAATCTAGGGTTGCCCTTCTGGCCGATCACCCCGGACCACTCCCTTCCTCCGCAGTAAGTAAAAAGAAGGCTTCTTCCCTAAAAGGGCGCACGTCTCCCATCATTCCGGTCATACCGACTTCTACCCCCAAGGGTTGCCGGACCACACGCCGAACACCCTCAAGGGCTACACTGGCTGGGTCCGCATCGAACGGCGGCAGGATTCCTGAGTGAGGGACGATGGCGGGAACTACATCGACCGCACCCCCACCAAGAGGTACTTACATTAATCTTGTAATTCGGTCATTGTCATAACCGTCTTAAACACTCATAGTTTTTAGCCGAAATACTCAGGAGACGAGTACAACCACCTTCACCTGAAGACGTCACCGAGGTGCTAGATAGCCATCATGAGCCAAAGTCTTTGGCACATGCTGCAGTTGATGCGGGGGTCCCTGTAGCGGACCAGCCTCCTGAGGATTCCGAAGAAGTCTCTTTTACTACTTCCGAGGTTGAAAGTGCGATGAATCATCAGCGGCGAAAAGAGTCATTGCGTCACCCAATATTTTCCGACCAAGAGTTTAATGCTCTTAATTCTGTGGACGCATACCTCGGAGCTACCCGAGCAGGACTCGAGGGAGCCGCCAGACTAATGTCTACCAGCCTGCGGGTGAGTGGTCGGTTTTGACAACCGAACACAAATCCTAACCCAGTAGCCCCCAAGCCTTAATTTGGTCAGGACGGCCGAGTTAAGGGTATAAATATTGTTTCGTTATTATGTAGGCTTCAAAGCAACAAAATGAGAAGTTGTCCGCGGATCTTGAGTCGAGCCAGACAGAGTTGCGAGCCATCAAGGCCGAACTTGAGGAGGTGAAGAAGTTCACCAGAGAGGCACACGGTGAGTAAAAAGTATTTTTATGTGCTAAAATTGTTGGGACACCCTTCCTAATGAAAGATTGCTTCATAGCAGCTGAGTCCATAGGTCAGCTGCAGAAGGATTTGGATGCGTCTCGAGAATCTCAAAGGTATGCTGAGTCTAAGTTTGAGGCTGGTCGCCGTGTATTGACTCGAAGTCATGAGGAGAAGAACCAGCTCAAGGTGGAAAACCAGTGACAAGCCGAAGAAATTGAGAGTTTAAAAACTCAATTGGCACAAGCCCACAAAGAGAACCAAAGATTAAAGTGTGCCATGTTCTGTAAGTGAAATTCTAACCTAGAATTCCATAAAGTACTTGTATTGTGTTGAGTGTAAGAAGCATATCGCATTTCGTGCTTAGGTCTCTTGACCGGACGTCCCGAGGAAGAAGCCAGCTCATTCGGAGGGAACATGTTGAAGGAACTATTCATCGTGCACGAGCGAGTTCGGAAAGCTATGAAGAGCATGACCAAGGCACTCTGGCCAACCGAGACGCCTCCAGAAGGGATGGCCGAGCTGGCCGATCGATTTAAAGGAGGCCAAAGTCGTTTTGAGCTATGGAAGACCTCGGCTTGTCGAGAGGGAGCACGGGAGGCGTGGGCCAAGGTGAAGACCCTCTTTACCAAACTCAACCCAAATCACTTGGCTCGGGTTGGGCCGGTATGGCCGGATGGTCAAGAGGTACCTCTTCACTTGGTATATGACCAAGTGATGCCTGCCGCTCATATTTCACAAGAGGATTGCGCCCTGGATGTCATAATAGAACATCTCGACCGACAACCTAGTGTTTGATTCTATGTAGCTATGTACTTTACATCAAACTGACTCTGTCCGCGCTGTAAACGTTGTCTTAATCGGCTATCGGCTTCTGCCTCCCCCGCCAATAGCTGGGGAGTGTTCCGTACTGTGTATCCTGCAATAACAGGAAATCTTTTCGGAGAACTAGGCAATCCGGCCATCTGGTGCGAACAGACAGAACGTGCGCAGGGAGGTATGTTATATTACTGTTTAACGTAAGAAACATCTTCCGAAGAAAATAGTTCCTCTATGGGTTTCTTTCTTCAGGTTGCTACGTAGATCGTAGACGTCATAGCCGTATACCCGTAGTATGCGGATAGTTGCTACTTTGGGAGAATAATCCCAGTTTGTGGCGAAGAGCTGTAGGATCTAAAGTATGTCTAGAGGGGGGGGGGGTGATTAGACTACTTGAGCAAATAAAAATTCTACCTTTTCCCAATTTTAAGTGTTGGCAGATTTTAACAATGATAGCAATTCAAGTACACCCTACACATGCATGTCTAAGAGTATAGCAGCGGAAAGTAAAGACAAGCATAGGTAGTATAGGATAGGGAGGAAGATCAAACGCAATTTGGAGACACGAAGATTTTTCCCGTGGTTCTGATAGGTGGTGCTATCGTACGTCCACGTTTATGGAGTCTTCAACCCACGGAGGGTAACGGTCGCGAGAGTCCACGGAGGGCTCCACCCATAAGGGTCCACGAAGTAGCAACCTTGACTATTCCATAACGGCTTTCGTCCACGAAGGACTAGCCTCACTATGGGTAGATCTTCACGAAGTAGGCGATCTCCTTGCCCGTACAAACTTCTTGGTTCAACTCCACAACACGAAGTAGGAGGCTCCCAAGCGACACCTAACCAATCTAGGAGGCACCACCCTCCAAAAGGTAATAGGCTCGATAATGTCGATGAACTCCTTGCTCTTGTGCTTCAAGATGATAGACTCATCAACACACAATCACTCTCTTACAGATTTGGCTTTGGTGGAAGAGATTGATTGGATGGAAAGCAACTTGGGGAGGCTAGAGATCAAGATTCATAAGGATGGAGTGGAATGGCTTGATCTCAACACATGAGTAGGTGGCTCTCTCTCAGAAAATTGGATGGGGCAAGTATGGAATAGTTCTAAGTGCTTCTCTTTCGAGTGGGTGGTGGTGAAGGGGTATATATAGGCATCTCCAAAAGTCCAACCGTTACACATAAAGTGACCAACTCAGTGACACCGAAGTATAAAACTCGGTGGTACTGAGTTGCTCCAAAGGTAGCAACTTTTGAATCTCGGTGAGACCAATACAAAGATCCCGGCAGTACCGATAAGGTGACCAATGGTCAGTTTCCACAACTCGGTGACGCCGATCCAAAATCTCGGAAAGTCCAATTTAAAGAATCGAGGTAACAGAAAGTTGGCAAGCTGAACTCGGTGGCACCGAAGCAGAATTGGTTGCATCGAACATCTAGGGTTTGGCATGGGTCTGTCTGAGGTGGGAATCGATGGGACCGAGTGGGAAATATTGGTAGCACCGATTTTCATGATAGGCTTGGACAGACTTTTGTGGAAGAGCTTGTGGGTGTTTTTGGTGACTATCACTTGTGCACGTGGAGCATATTGTTCACCAACAGTACCTTACCCCCTTTTAATAGTATTGGCTTTCCTATGGACTCAAGATGATTTCTCACAAAGTAAAATGTAGATTCCTCTTGCTTGAAGCTTTGCCAATCCAATTCCTTGCATCTAGGGGTCTCTCCACAATCATTTTGCTAACCCATCATTGAACTTTTCCTGAAATATACTTAGTTGAAACATTAGTTCAATGACATATATGTTGTTATTAATTACCAAAACCACCAAGGGAGCAAATGTGCTTTCAAGAGCACCAATTATATTTACTCCCTTTGTGGCCGACCACTTTGTTTCTTAAGAACGCTAGCCTTCGGCCTCACCCGTCTGAGGTACGTATCCGGGTAATCCGGTCATAACAATCGTAGAGGTGCTCCCTTTACCCCCTAGCCGAACAATCGGGAACGTAGAGGGTATGCACAGGAGCGAGGCAACCCAGTTCGGCTAAATCTTAAGTCCAGTTGATGCATATAGTGGCATAAAATGATACTGGAAGGAAGCATACAAGACAGATAGATGAAAAAAATATATTGCTTTTCTTCGTTAAGAAGCCCCCAGGTGTTACCGGGTAAAACATTTGAGAATGTATGCCGATGAAAACTTAACGTAGTTCGGTTTAGCCGAACACAGCCTGGGAAAATCTAACTAATCCTATAGAAGTAAATAAGGAAGGGGATAAAATACAAGGGTTTAGAGAAGGTGACGACACCGGTCTAGCCGTAGAAGCGCCGAAGGCGAGCTGCGTTCCATGGGTTTGGTTCGAGGCAATTGTCCTGCGGGTTACGGAGGCGATAATCTCCTCCTGTTAGTACTTTGTCAATTATGAAAGGGCCCTCCCACTTGGGGTTGATTTTATGCTTCTGCTTCTCTAGGAGGCGTAAGATAAATTCGCCCACATTATATGCTTTCGCTCGAACCTCCCTGCTTTGGTAGCGCCGAGCCTGCTGTTGATGAAAGGTAGATCGGGCCCGAGCTATATCGCGCTCTGCTTCGAGGGAGTCTAGGTCGTCCTGCCGATCTAGCTCGGCCTCTTTTTCTTCATACATGCGCACCCTAGGCGCGTCATGGATGATGTCACAGGGGAGTACCGCTTCTGCCCCGTACACCATAAAAAATGGTGTGTATCCCGTTGATCGGATCGGGGTGGTGCGCAAACCCCATAGTACAGAGTTGAGCTCCTCTACCAAATGAAAGTCAGATTCTTGAAGAGATCGGACCAGACGAGGTTTGATACCACTCATAATGAGCTGTTGGCCCGTTCGACTTGTCCATTGGTCTGCGGATGATACACCGAGGCGTAGTCGAGCTTGATGCCCAAGTTAGCGCACCAGTCCTTTACCTCCTGGGCGGTGAAGTTGGATCCATTGTCCGTTATTATACTATGTGGGGCACCATAACGGTGCACCACGCCGGATATGAAGTCGATGACCGGCCCGGACTTAGCTGAACTTACTGGTTTTTCTTCGATCCATTTAGTGAACTTGTCGACCATGACCAATAGATATTTCTTTTTCTTGGTCCCCCCTTTAAGTGGTCTGACCATATCTAGACCCAGAACGCGAAAAGCCAGGTAATTGGTATCGTCCAAAGAGCCGTTGGGGGCATGTGGCTTTGGTTTGCAAAGAGCTGACAACCAACACAATGTTGGATGAGTGTGTGGGCGTCCGCTCGAGCGGTGGGCCAGAAGAACCTGGCTCGAAAGGCCTTGCTTACCAGGGCCCACGCTGCTGCGTGGTGGCCTCCCATGCCTGCGTGTATCTCGGCCAAGAGTTGCCTCCCTTTTTCTTCAGATATTCACCGTTGGAGGACCCCAGTAGTGCTTTTCTTGTATAATTCACCCTCATGGACCTTGTAAGCCTTTGACGCCGGATTATGCATCTCGCCTCAGTCTGGTCGTCGGGGAGTCCTTTGTGTAGAAGGTAGGCAAGGAAGGGCTCGGTCCATGGTGCGATTACTGTCATGACTTCGTGAGCCGAAGGTGTTTCTTCAATTGCCGAGCCGCCGATGATTTGCTCATCTGGTTCGACTATAGGGGTGACGACCTGTTCTGCACCATTGGTTCCAGTGTCCTTGCTTTCGTCCTGCCATACCACGGATGGCTTGAATAGCCTCTCTAGGAAGGTGTTCTTAGAGACTGGGTCGCACTTGGCGCCCATGCAGGCGAGGACGTCGACAGCTTGATTGTTGTCTCTGGAGACGTGGTGGAATTCTAGCCCCTCGAAACGTGCGGATATCTTGAGGACGACATTTCTGTATGCTGCCATTTTTGGGTTTTTAGCATTGAATTCGCCATTGATTTGCGAGATGGAAAGATTAGAGTCTCCCCATACTTCGAGCCGTTGTACACCCATTGATGTTGCCATCCGGAGTCCGTGCAACAGTGCCTCGTACTCGACCGCATTGTTTTAGTCGGCGTACATGATCTGCAATATGTATCAGACGCTGTCTCCGGTGTGGGATGTGAGGATAACTCCAGCCCCCAGTCTGGCAAGTGTCTTGGACCCGTCGAAGTACATCGTCCAATGGGAATATGTGATGTATTCTCTAAGGATCTCGGCCTCCGTCCATTCGGCAAGAAAATCAGCCAACACCTGAGATTTAAGCTCGCCATGGCTTGTAAGGAATTTCGAACGGAGGGAGTTCAATGGCCATTTAGCTATGTGGCCAGTGGCGTCCCTATTGTTGATTATGTCATTCAGGGATACTTCGGATGCCACCGTGACTGAACACTGTTGAAAATAGTGTCTGAGCTTGCATGATGCCATGAACACTGTATAGGCTATCTTCTGGTAATGTGGGTACCTGGACTTTCACGGAGTGAGCACTTCTGATACATAGTAGTCTGGCTTCTGTACCCAGAATTTGTGGCCCTCGGCCTCCCGCTCTACAACGAGAACCGCACTAACAACCTGATTGGTGGCCGAGATGTACAGTAACATTGGTTCACCGGCGCCAGGGGCTGCTAGTATGGGGTTACTAGCCAGCAGTGTTTTGATTTCCTCCAGAGCGGCCGCTGCTTCATCGGTCCACTCGAAGTTTTTGGTCCGTTTCAGCAGCCTGTAGAACGGTAAAGCCTTTTCACCAAGGCGGGAGATAAAGCAGCTCAAAGCCGCCACACAACCTGCCAGTCTTTGAACGTGCTTTAGCTCTGTGGGGATCGCTAGTTGGGATAGGGTTCGGATCTTAGCGGGATTAGCCTCTATTACTCTCTAGGAGACAATGAATTCGAGTAGTTTACCGGCGGGGACTCCGAAGACACATTTGTCCGGGTTGAGCCGTATATCATCTTCCCGTAGACTAGCAAAGATTTGTTTGAGATCGTCTACCAACTGGCTGACATGTTTGGTCTTGATGACCACATCATCCACGTACGCCTCGACTGTTTTGCCGATTTGTTTTTCCAGACTTGTCTGAATCATGCGCTGGTATGTGGCGCCTGCGTTTTTAACCCGAAGGGCATTGTGTTAAAGCAGAAAGGCCCATAGGGGGTGATGAAGGCGGTTGCGGCTTGATCGGACTCCTTCATTTCATCAACCGTGGGGTCCAACTGACCTCCGATGGACGCTGTTTTATCGGGGTCCGTTGGATGCACCTGAAATTTGATGATTTCATCTGCAGGTTTGAACGATGTGGATTTTGGCCTTTTGCTGAGGATTACATCATACTTATCCAGTATAGAGCGGATTGTGGTTAGTTCTTCTGCAGCGAGGGTCTCAGCTAGTGCCTCGAGGGCTAGTGATGTTGTTTTATTTTTAGCTCGAAGGGCTCTATCTGGGTCACTTATAATTGTGATCACACCGTTGGGTCCCAGCATTTTGAGCTTCATATACCCATAATGTGGTATAGCCTGAAATCTTGTGAAGGCATCACGCCCTAATAGAGCATGATAGCCACTGTGAAAGGGCACAATATGGAAAAGAAGTTCTTCGGATCTATAGTTCTCGGGGGTGTCGAATACTACATCGAGGGTAACTCGTCCGACACAACGTGCCTCTTTCCCGGGGATGATCCCTTGAAAAGTTGTGTTGCTTTGTTCGATTCTAGATCTATCGAACTACATCTTGTCCAAGGTATCCTCGTAAATGAGGTTTAGACCACTGCCACCGTCCATTAGCACCTTGTGCAACCTGAAGCCATCTACTATGGGGTTGAGGACCAGGGCGGCAGGTGTTCGGTCTGTGCGGGTTATCAGTTGGTCATCTTCACCGAAAGTGATCGGTGTGTCTGTCCACGAATTTGTTGCTGCCACCTGGTGTATTTGATCGAGTTCTCGAAGAGCTCTCTTCCTCTGGTTTTTGGAGGAAAACATCTCATAGATCGTTAAGACCTCGGCACCATTTTCGGGTGGCGTTGCTGAACATCTGCTTGGGGGTGAGGTCTCGAGGATGGCCTCTCCGTTCTTTGCGACCCGCCTAACGACCCAGCAAGCTCGAAGGCTGTGGGTCGGGCTCGTGTTTAGCAAGACGGAGTGTATGGGGGCATGGCTTGTCCAATAGTCCATCAAGGACAGTTCTGACTTTTGTAGGGTGTTTATTATTTTTCTCGGCGAGCTCGTGTTTGGCCAGCCATCGTGGGGGTACGAGCCCCTTCCGAACTCCTCTAGGTTGTTCGGCATGGACTGGCTCCACGCACATTTGTTGTGCTTGCCAGGTGCTTTCCATGGCTCAATACTTGCGCACCAGGTCGGACAGCTTGGTGAAGGTTTGAAGACGGCGACGGGCGAGGGCGTTGAGAATTCCTTCGTCGCGGAAGTTATGCCGGAAGGTTGCTATCATCTCCTGGCCGCTACATCCCTTCATCCTGTCTTTGTTAAGGACGAATCTAGCCCAAAAATGATGGACTGATTCCCCTGACTGGTGTTTGACCTCCCGTAAGCCCAATGTGTCGGGCTCTCCCGCGACTTTTGAAGAATGCTCGATTTGGGTGGTGGGTGGGAAAAAAATTCGTACTCCAATAGGATGCGAGTCCGAGATCCTGACGGCCATGTCCCGTGCATTTGTGGGGTCTGGCGCGGCGAGTTCAGGGTCCGTAGTATCGACGGGACCTAGCTGCACGGACTCCAGGTCGTGTGCTAGATCGGCCACTGATCCCGAATCGTTCCCGGGGTGAAGTCTGGATTCCAGACTGCAAGAGGGATCCAGGTGGTCGGAGACTGGGATATAAACCGTTCTTAGCTCCGGTGGTTGAGGGGGGGAACCTTCGGCCGGGCATTCGACGGGTGGCCAGGTGAGTGACTAGTGGGACATTAATTTCCGTATCGTCGGGTCTAAGTTCGATCTGGTCGTAGACCGAGGGTTGGCCGTCGATTATGCCCATGACTTGAATCTGGCCGAGTAGCTCGTTTAACGACGAGATTTTGGCAGGGTCCACGTCATACGAGTGTGTGGGGTTGATCAGCGGCGTTGTTGTCCTGGGGTCGTTCGAGGATGCACCCGGGCTGTGTTCGGCCATGACATATTCGGGCAGATCAACTAGGTTGGGCTTTAGGGCCGAACTGGGGATAGAGGCCGCCTTAGAGGCGGGATCCACCGCTCCCGAAGTTAGGGCGTCGGGGCTCGTCGGCTCTTCAAGGGGAGCAGAGAACTTTGTTAAAACAAGATCTCCCCGGGAGTCGGCGATGAACTCTAGGTTCCCGAACCTAACCTCCTAATCAGGGGTGAAACTTTCGACCTGGCCAAGGCGGCCGGCCGGATCGGCATGCAGCACGATGCTTCCGAACGCGAAGATCTGTCCAGGGACGAAGACGTCCCCGTTACATACTTCATCGCTGATGATTAAGCGAGCCATCGATCTTTCGGCGATTCACAGCGGAACTCTCAATGAAAGCACCAATGTCAGTGTCAAAACCGGTGGATCTCGGGTAGGGGGTCTCAAGCTGTGGATCTGGGATCGGTGGTTAACAGGGGACGAAGGAGACGATGTTTACCCAGGTTCGGGCCCTCTTGAGGAGGTAAAACCCTACGTCCTGCTTGGTTATATTGATGAGTATGATGATTACAGAGTTGATCTACCTCGAGATCGGATGAGCTAAAACCCTAGATGAGTTGACGTGTCCTCTATGAACTAAACCCTCTGGTTTATATAGACACCAGGGGTACCTAGGGTTACTTGTAGTCAGTTGTCACCGAGGGTTCAAACACGCTTATTCTGTGACTTGGAGGACACACCACAGCACCTGAGGTTTCCTTCTTGATTACGGAGTATCCTTATAGTTAGATCTTCCCATAGCAGCCACCGAGCGTCCCATGAGTTCGGCTCACACGTGATAGGTCGGCAGCCCGAGGACCCCTTAATCCCGGACTCCCTCAACAGGGCTACACACAGGTTGAGGGAATTGACTTTGATGAAACTTTTGCACCTGTTGCTAGACTTGAAGCTATTCGTATATCGCTTGCTTATGCTAACCATCACAATATCATCTTATATCAAATGGATGTGAAAAGTGCATTCCTCAATGGTAAACTTGAGGAAGAGGTATATGTTGCTCAACCCCCAGGTTTTGAAGATCCTAAGCATCCTGACAAAGTCGTCAGACTCAACAGGGCCCTCTATGGCCTCAAGCAAGCCCCTCGGGCGTGGTATGATACTCTGAAGGAATTCCTCATGAAGAAAGGCTTCAAACCCGGTTCACTTGATCCAACTCTTTTCACAAAATCTTATGATGATGAATTATTTGTGTGCCAAATATATGTGGACGATATTATATTTGGTTGTACTGACAAACGTTACAGTGACGAATTTTCCTATATGATGAGTGAAGAATGTCAAATGTCTATGATGGGAGAGCTGAAATTCTTCTTAGGCCTTCAAATTCGTCAACAACGCAATGTCATCTTCATATCTCAAGAGAAATACCTCAAGGACGTCCTGAAGAAATTAGGCATACATGATTGCAAAGGCGTCAAGATTCCTATGCCCACAAATGGTCAACTCTGCACTGACGAAAATGGTAAAGATTTCGATGAGAAGGTATATCGCTCCATGATTGGCTCTTTATTGTATCTATGTGCATCTAGGCCATATATTATGCTTAGTGTCTGCATGTGTGCCCGTTTTCAAGAAACACCGAAGGAATCGCACCATAAGGCTGTGAAGCATATATTTCGATATCTAGCTCACACACCAACACTAGAATTATGGTACCCCAAGGGCTCAGATCTTGACCTCATTGGATATTCTGATTCTGATTATGCTAGTGATCATGTGGGCCGCAAGTCAACATCAGGCACATGCCATTTCCTTTGACGATCCTTAGTCAGTTGGTCCTCGAAGAAGCAAAACTGCATGTCACTATCTACTGCTGAAGCTGAGTACATTGTTGTTGGTTCCTGTTGTGCTCAATTGTTGTGGATGAAGCAAACCCTCAAGGACTACGACATCAACGTGAAGAATATCCCTCTCTACTGCGACAACGAGAGTGCCATCAAGATTGCTCACAACCCAGTTCAACATTCGAAGACTAAGCACATTCAGATTCATCATCATTTTCTTCGTGACCATGTGTTGAAGGGCGACATCTTAATCGACCACGTGAAGACTGGAGAACAACTGGCTGATATCTTCACAAAGCCCTTGGATGAAAATAGATTTCGCAAGTTGGGGTGTGAGCTAAATATCTGAGAATCTTCGAATGTTCTTTGAAAAGTACACACATCCTAACACTTTGATGACTTTGATGTGCAACACACAAATTAACGTTTTTCTTCAATCAATAAAGACTAACTCTCTAAGTGTGAAGAAATTAATGAAGAATTTGATTCTCAGAACCCAACGACAATTGTACGCGGTGTGTGAAATCATCATAATTCTTATACAGTGGGTCACGCCACCAACCATTGTTGAAATTCTTCAAATTGAGTTTTTCATCATTTTGCAAATTCTTCAAATTTTCAAATTCCTCAAGTTTGCAAATTCCACAAAATTTCAAATTCTTCAAACTTTTCAACTAGTGTTCTTCATTTGAGTTTTTCTTCATTGACTATGTTTATATATATATATATATATATATATATATATATATATATATATATATATATATATATATATATTTGAGTTTTTCAATGTCCTCAACATCATTCACTTATTGCTAATTCTTCAAGTTGATTTTCTTCTAAGTGAATGTGATTGGACCCGTTCCCCCTCTATGCTAAACTCAACCCAGTCTGTTCTCGAATTCTTCATATGCGTTCTATTTGAAACCCGTTGAAAATCTTCACCGTGTCCTTGTCAGCTGAAGAATTTGCGAACAAAACTTTAAAATTTTCGATTTCAATTTTTTGGCGGTTGCCGCTCAAACCGATTCCGATTCCAACGACTGGATAACCCATGATCCCCCACTATCTCCACTTCTCCATACGTGGGTGACACATGTCGCGTGGAGAGCAAGGGTCAGGGATATACCTGTCCAAAATCTTCGGGCTGGTCAGTTTTCCACTGCAGCTATAAATAACCCCCTCCCTTTCACTTCTCTCCTTTACTCCGCTCGATCTCATCTCCCTGCTCGAGCTCAGACCTAGCGCTGCCGCTAATCTTCATCGCCGCCGGAGAGGAAGAGCATCACTACCTCGACCTCCTCGCCGTCGTACTCGCATCGGCCGCAGAAATCTTCACTCCGCCGCCGCTGTAGCTGTCTTCCACCGCCAAGTTAGGGCGTGGGAGATCTGGACTGACGAACTTCACTGCTCTTACTCCCAGTTCGTCGTGTTGTTCATCAGGTGTCGGTGTTAAAACCGGGGGATCTCGGGTAGGGGGTCCCGAACTGTGGATCTTGGATCGATGGGTAACAGAAGACAGGGGAGACGATATTTACCCAGGTTTGGGCCCTCTTAATGGAGGTAAAACCCTACATCCTGCTTTCTTTTGTACTAATGATGGGGTATCGAGTACAAAGTTGATCTACCTCGAGATCGTATGTAGTGGTCTAAACCCTAAGAGCTATGATTGTAATCTCTGATGATCTGATTGTGTCTAATGACTAGTCTGGCCTCGGCTTATATAACACACCTGAGGACTAGGATAACAAGAGTCCTAGTCGGCTACTTCGGTGGAGAGGAGTCCTTGTCTTGATCACCAAGTCTTGTGGAATCTTCCTCGTATGCATCATGGGCTGTCCGAACTAGCCCATTAGTGAACTGCCCTAGGGGTCCTCGGCCCGACCCAGTAGTCGGGAGACGATGTGGTGAGTAACCCTTAGTCCAGGACACCATCAGTAGCCCCCTGAACCGGTCTTCAAGTTGGGGACGCTCCTCGGCTCTTCTGAACTGTTCTTCGTATTTAGCCGTCGGTCTTGAAAACTGGTTCAACAAATCTTCCCATCTCCGATCTTGAGGATCGCCGAGGTGTATCCGAAGAGTTCACACGTCGGGCATCCAAGGAGCCCCTTTAATTTCTTGGCCTTTATCAATGCCTTATTATTTTTTACGCCACACCTCGGGTTTGAAGTGTTTCCCGTGCGGCGGTGCCCTCTTGCGTCCGAACTCCAACGCCGAACTGCATCCGAGGTGTCTTTTTGCAGCCGAGCTCCAACGCCGAACTGCGTCCGAGGTGTCATAGATTAACTCGGTCTTGAAAAAGTTGAAGGAGTTTATCCGAGCTTAATGCCAGAAATAGTCTTTTATGGAGCTAGCCATTCGCATCCGAGCTTTATGGCGGACTGCTTTCGAGGTGTCTCCGATCTTGAGCTTTATGTCGGACTGCTTCCGAGCTCCAACGTCGGACTGCATCCGAGCTCCAACGATGATCAGCGTCCGAGGTGTCATAGATTACCTTGGTCTTTAAAGATTTGAAGGAATTCAGCCGAGCTTAATGCCGGAAATGCCTTCTATGGAGTCAGCCACTTGCGCCCGAACTTTATGCTGGGCTGCTTCCAAGGTGGTGCACCACCCCGACCGTGGGCTGATTTTTTGTGGATATTTTCGATTGGTGCAATTTATTCTCTGCCGAGATATATAGCCAGTAGCCCTCAAGGTGCATGTCGGTCTAAAACCCAGGATGCTCCTGAAGGATAAAATAAAACCAATAATCCCAGTAGCCCCTGAGACTTAGGTCGATTCGCGAAATCCTCCTGAAGATCAATTCCTTGCTCGGCAGCATACTTGAGGAATTAAAATGCGTTGTGCAATAGTCCCCGAGACTCAGGTTGGGTGCGGCCGACCAACCCGAGGATCGTAATCTCATCAGAAACTATTTTGCACTTAAATTTTCTTCATTGAATCGTCAATGTAGTAGCCCCCGAGCCTTAATTTGGGCACGGGTGGTCGAATTAACAATCGATATTTGTTTGACACAAACTTTGTTACGTTGGACCTAATTTATTTCTAATGATTCTATGTATCTAAGTACTTTACATCATTAATGTCTGAATCCGTATTGTACATGACTTTGTTGACCGACCATCGGCTTCAACCTCCTCGGCTAGTAGCCGAGGAGTGTTTGTCCTACTTTATAAAGCCTTTATAATGGCAAAGAGTTACGGCAAACAATGCAATCCGGCCAAACGGTTTTATAAACGAAGGTACACGGAGAGACATGTTATATTACTATGTAAGAAACATCTTCTGGGAAAATAGTTCATTTATAAGTTCCTTTTCCCAGGATATCATGTTGACCATGATCGTGAAACCTCAACTCCGATCAATGTGGGAGGAAAATATTGAGGATTTAGTTTGGGGAATGTTCTCGAACTCTATGGTCTTTAATGAACCGAAATTTTCACTTCCGTCATTGCCAACCAATTATATTCTTAAGATGGCTAGCTTTCGGCTTCACCCAGTCTGAGGTACTAACCCGGATGACCCGGAAGTAACAATCACAGAGGTGCTCCCTTTACCACCTAGCTGAACAATCGAGAACGTTGGGGGTAAGCACAGGAGCTATGCAACCCAGCTTGGCCAAAATCTTAAGTCAAATTGATTCATATCTATGGCTTTATAACGATCACTACGGAAGACAACTTTCGTATATTAAATACAAAGGCTGATGATATGTTGGGCTCTCCAGGAATACCGATGTATCTATGCCGATGTGCCACAAGGAATCCTTAGTATGGTTTATTTTGACTCCGTCGCGACTATTTATAATCTGAAAGTGGCCTATCATCGCCTTCCACCCCTTTGTATATGCTACGCAGGGTGTTTCCGTACAAACAAGACAACCCTTAGCCGACGTCTCGGTGCCCGGAGGTGGTTGTGTTAGTGGAAACGAGGCAATTAGATATTCAGGCTTTATAACTTTCACTTAGTCAAATGAGCATATGTGGGGGGGGGGGGCAACTTAATAGCCCCTGATATACGTCGACTCCTCAGATTATTCGAGGTCGAATCACCCACAACTTGGCCTTTTCAAGAAAGAGAGGCCCTTCGTTTTACTCGGATAACCTTGATCGGCTATATTTGGTTGAACACCGCTTGTGGTTCGCTGACCGATTTACGCTTGTTGTGACAGTCAGCTTTCGGCTTTCTCCAACTGAGGCACTTAACCAGTTAAACCGGAAGTGACAATCGTAGTGGTTCTCCCTTTACCCCTTAGCCGAATAAAGCGGAAACGTAAGGGGTAAGCGCAGGAGCCGGGCAATCCAGCTATAGACCAAAGACACAACTCGAAATCAATGCATATAAATGCGAAATACCGAGCATTTTGCCAAGGAATGCATGGAGTACCTCCGTGTTTGGTGGGTTCGGTGCTAACCGCAGAACCCCTTTAATATTGCTGATGCGTGAAATGCATCTGGCGTTGTACTGCGAGAGTTATGCTCGGAAAAACCAAAAAACTTATGCAAAAAACTTTATGTTTAGATAAAATAAAATTGTGCCAATCCGAAATTGGTCTAAAATTTAATTTGTCCTTCGGTCGTGCTTTAACATGATACATCCGATCTTCGGACTCCAAGCGGGTCAGCCTTTGGCTTCAACCTCCATATCCTGAAGCCGGAGTGTTTCTCCGAGGCCTGTTTAGCGAACTAAACTCGAGCGTCTTTAGAAAGAAACCTGGCTATCCGGCTATTGACCACACACTAGCGTCGGAAAAAGGAGTAGTAGAAAAAGACTTTGCAACGACCAAGAAGAAAACATTTATTATAAAACGGCTCATATAAATTTAAGAGCCCTCGGTTAAATTGGGTAAAGAAAGTTGTTTTTTGAACAAACAAATTTTTTAATAAAGAAAGTTCTTGTTTTGAAACAAAAACATAACGCTCGGTGAACCGAACCAAAATTTACAAACTTAAGAAATTTGAGCATGAAAGCGACTTAGCTGGTTAATATGATTGGTGTGGATGATGCAGTTCAAGCTACGACGAGACAATGTCCAACCCCCAAGCCGGTCACGAGGTAGCCGACGAAGAGCTCGGCTTGATGAAGTGACAACACAACACTTCCTAAGGGCGAAGGTGAAACGCTCGATCCAGCCGAGGAGACAGAGCAGTTCGACAGCATGTCGGCGAAGCCCCCATGTCAGTCGACCATGTCGACGACGCGATTAGGTTGATGGAGGCAGGACGACGATGTCGGCACGCCGAGGTGACGACATGACACAGCCAAAGTCGATTACCTCTCTGCAGCATAAGTAGAATTGACAGCACATGTACGTCAATGTGGATTAGAGTCCACCGGCTCAACACAGATAACCTGCGCACAAAATTGTACAAATTACAAGTACAAAGATCTTTGATAGTACTAAACAACACGAACAAATTTAATAGGAGAAATATCACCTAATTGTTCGTAGTGGTCGAAGTTGGCTGATCTCTCGTAACTTGAGCGTCTCGCGTCTACTGCCGCAGGGCGAGAACAGACTCTGCCGAATTGCATTGACAAAGCCAATTGCCGAGAATTGTTCGGAAGCCCTTGGTCCAGCCAACATGATGAAGCTGGTCAGCTGGTGACGTCGAAGTCCCCTGGGCAGGTTGATGAAGAGATGGCGAAGCCCCCGGTCAAGCCGAGGTGACGGAGCAGGTCGGCTGGTGATGTCGAAGTCTCATGTCAGCCGAGGTGTCGAAGCAGGTCGGCATGGTGGATGTCGGCTTGAAGAAGCGACGGCACGACGATGCCAACACAGGTCGGAATTTGTGACGCGGTTAATGCTGGCTTGATGAAGCAACGACACACCCGACCCATGCAACCCGTGGGGTGACGACCTTGTCTTAGCGATTATTTGTCCTTCACGATGCCGAAATCTTGGTCGGCTCGCCGAGGTGACGATCTGAGGTGGTGGTTGTCATTGGCTCGATGGAGCGACGGCGGAGTCGATGTCGACGCAGGTCAATAGCCGTGGAGCAACGTGGTCGGTCCGATTTGACACCGGCGCGACGATGAAGATCGTCTCGGAAAAGACTCAAAAAATTTGGGCATATGTTTGAGAACAACACACAATACCCTAGAAAAAAAATCCTTAAAAAAGGATGTCCAATGTCCCGTTAATGAAGAAAGATGAATTCGGGTCGGATTCGTTCTCGCGCGGAAAACAGATCCAAAAATTGATGCACTAATCGGACGTTTATCGGAGTTTGAACGGTCGGATCGAGCTGAAATTGTTAGGGGTGATCGGTATAGAAATTTCGCAGCCGATGAACGATGGGATTTTCCAACGGATGTCCGATCTAGATACTGGACACCTCGCCCCAAACTCGTCCAGATTCTCGTCCAGATTCGACATGGCTCCGGTATATCGGAGATTGCCGGAAATTCCTTCATTGGAACGTGACAAAATTTTGCAGGGTTGTTGTGGATACAATTCCGCACAATTCCACCGAAGCAATCATCAAAGCGACGCTCGAGAAAACGGGGACGACGAACACAATTTCATTGTCTAGAAAAAAACTGCTGCAAATCTGCAGACGAGCCATCGATCCTTCTGGCGATCCCACAACGGAAGTCTCAATGAAAGCACCAATGTCGGTGTCAAAACCGGCGGATCTCGGGTAGGGGGTCCCAAACTGTGGATCTTGGATCGATGGGTAACAGAAGAGGGGAGACGATATTTACCCAGTTTCGGGCCCTCTTAATGGAGGTAAAACCCTACGTCCTGCTTTGTTTTGTATTGTTGATGGGGTATCGAGTACAGAGTTGATCTACCTCGAGATCGTATGTAGTGGTCTAAACCCTAAGAGCTATGATTATAATCTCTGATGATCTGATTGTGTCCAATGACCACCCTGCCTCGGCTTATATGACACACCAGAGGCCTAGGATAACAAGAGTCCTAGTCGGCTACCTCGGTGGAGAGGAGTCCTTGTCTTGATCACCAAGTCTTGTGGAATCTTCCTCGTATGTATCATGGGCTGTCCGAACTGGCCCATTAGTGAACCGCCCTGGGGGTCCTCGGCCCGACCCACTGGCCGGGAGACGATGTGGTGAGTACCCCCTAGTAAAGGATACCATCACTTGCCTAAGGTCACCAGGAGGCCGGTATACCACGGATCCGAATCGTCTTGTGAGGTCGCAATCATTCCTCATCTTTTTAGCATGTCCAAAGCAAGCAGCTCACTCAGTCCGTCCTGAATTGGACCCCCCACACACAGGAAAGCGATCAAATGTCAGATCCAGAGTATGACTCTAGCAGACTCCCGCAACATGAGTTCGATTCCGAGTTTTGTGCCACCGAGAAGTACCAAAAACTGAGTTGTGTGCACAGACACACTCCCGCTCGATGTGTATGCACGGAGGGATTCGACATTGGCAGACGGTTTCTCGGTTGCCCCTTAGAGGTTAGTGATTAGTCCATCCCTTAAGTTCAGTTAATGCCCCCACTCATCCTGATTATTTAACATTCGCAGGGATATGAGGCTTGTGCCGTTGTTAACTGGTTGGATGATGAATGGCAAGGCAAGGCTCGGAGTGTTATCACCAAGCTTGGAGAAGATAACTTAAAGCTAAAGAAGAAACTGACTAATCTGGAGTGTACAATCACTACGATGAAGCAAGAAAGAATCAATCACAGGCAACAAATGAAAGCAAGAGACAAGAAGGAACTAGCATGTGTAGTTGTAGTTGCCGCATTGGCCATCTTCAATGTGTTGTTTGCAATGATCATTAGGGGTTTCGTTTGATTATTAATGGCTACATCAATAAGCAGAGCTCATCTATTGCTTACCAACTGTCCTATGTTAAATGCTTGTTTCACACCCATTGTGTTTCATATAAGCATGTGGGTAGTTAAACAATGCATCTAGCGAACCGTGTGAACTGCTAAAATGTACACATGTGAAACAGTTGGCATATTGCACACATTTGGATGCTCCAATCCATGCACTTAATTATCAGATTGAGAACTGCACAATAGCGGGAATTTAGAGCGACGGGCCAGGTACACACAATTGCGGTTGATTATATCGGAATTCTAACAGGCTGCCAAGGCGCCAATAGAATCTGTCAATCCCCCGCTTCAATTGCCATTCCTCTTTTCTTCACACCACGCTTCAGTTGCCACCATCTGTTGGGGAACTTTGCATGGGAAACAAAAAATTTCCTATGCTTCACCAAGATCAATCTAGGAGATGACCATCTACGAGAGGAGAGATTGCATCTATATATCCTTGTAGATCGCTAAGTGGAAGCGTTAAGAAATGCGGTTGATGTAGTTGAACGTCTTCGCGATCCAATCACGATCCGGCCCGCGAACTCCCGATCAAGTGCCGAACGGACGGCACCTCCGCGTTCAACACAGGTACAGCTTGATGATGCCTTCACCTCCTCGATCCAGCGAGCGATGGTGAAGTAGCCCGAGTCTTCCTACAGCATGACGGCGTGGTGAGGTGGTGGTGGTGGAATCTCAGCAAGGCTTCGCCGTGCGCTTTGTAGAGGAGAAGAACTACGAGGGAGAGGAGGGGCAGCGCCGTAGCACGTTGTGGTGCGGCTGCCCTCTCTCTCCCTCTCTATATATAGGGGAAGGGAGGAGGGGAGGGCGCCCTAGGGTTTCCCCTAGGGGCCGGTGGCCAAGGGGGTGGCGGCCAGGGTTTGGTTGTCCCCCCCAAGGTGCCTTGCCACCCAAGTTTAGGGTGGCCGGCGGCCCTAGGGGGTGTGCCCCCCTTCCCAGCCGAGTGGGTTGGGGTTTGGGCGGCGCCCAACCCCTTGTGGGCTGGTGTGCCCCCTCTCCTTGGCCCATGAGGCCCCCCAACACTTGTCGGGCCCCCCCGAAACCCCTTTTGGTACTTCGTCAAATCCCCGGTATGCCCCGAAACACTTCCGGACTCCGATACTCTTCATCCTATATATCAATCTTCACCTACGGACCATTCCGGAGTTCCTCGTCACGTCCGGGATCTCATCCGGGACTCCGAACAACCTTTGGTCACCAACATAATAACTCGACTATACTTGTATCGTTACCAAATGTTAAGTGTGTAGACCTTGCGGGTTCGAGAACTATGCAGACATGACCGAGACTCCTCCATGGCCAATAACCAATAGAGGGACCTGGATGCCCATATTGGTTCCTACATATTCTACGAAGACCTTTATCAGTTGAACCACAATGTCAAGGATTCAGTTAATCCTGTACACAGTTCCCTTTGTTCATCGGTATGTTACTTGCCCGAGATTCGATCGTCGGTATCTCCATACCTAGTTCAATCTCGTTACCGGCAAGTCTCTTAACTCGTTCCGTAATACAAGATCATGTGGCTAACTCTTTAGTCACTTTGCTTGCAAGCTCACTATGATGTTGTATTACTGAGTGGGCCCTGAGATACCTCTCCGTCACACGGAGTAACAAATCCCAGTCTTGATCCATGCCAACTCAACAGACACTCTTGGAGATACCTATAGAGCATCTTTATAGTCACCCAGTTACGTTGCGACGTTTGACACACACAAGGTACTCCTCCGGTGTGAGTGAGTTGCATGATCTCATGGTCATAGGTACAGATACTTGACATGCAGAAAACAATAACAATAAACTTGACACGATCATATGCTACGTTCATAGTTTGGGTCTTGTCCATCACATCATTCTCCTAATGATGTGATCCCGTTATCAAATGACAACTCATGTCGATGGCCAGGAAACCTCGACCATCTTTGATCAACGAGCTAGTCTATTAGAGGCTCACTAGGGACACAGTGTTGTCTATGCACGCACACATGTATTTGAGTTTCCAATCAATATAATTCTAGCATGGATAATAAACAATTATCATGAACAAGGAAATATGATAAGAACCAATTTATTATTGCCTCTAGGGCATATTTCCAACAGTCTCCCACTTGCACTAGACTCAATAATCTAGCTCAAATCACCATGTGATTTACATTGTAAGGAATCTAACACCCATACAGTTTTGGTGCTGATCATGTTTTGCTCGTGGAAGTGGCTTAGTCAACGGGTTTGCAACATTCAGATCCATGTGTACTTTGGAAATATTTATGTCCTCCTCCTTGATGTAATCGCGGATGGAATTGAAGCGTCACTTCATGTGTCTGGTCCTCTTGTGAAACGTTGGTTCCTTGGCCAGAGCAATGGCACCAGTGTTGTCACAGAACAGAGTCATTGGGTTCAGTGCACTGGGCACAACTCCAAGATCTGTCATGAACTGCTTCATCCAGACACCTTCCTTTGCCGCCTCCGAGGCAGCTACCACGCTTTGCTTGGAACTGCACCAGCTTACCGCTCCCCCATTGATAATATATACGTATCTGGTTTGAGACTTAGAGTCATCTGGATCAGTGTCAAAGTTTGCATCGACGTAACCCTTTACGACGAGCTCTTGATCACCTCCATAAATGAGAAACATTTCCTTAGTCCTTTTCAGGTACTTAAGGATATTCTTGACCGCCGTCCAGTGTTCCACTCCTGGATCACTTTGCAACCTTCCAGCCATACTTATGGCAAGGCTGACATCTGGTCTTGTGCACAACATTGCATACATGATAGAGCCTATGGCAGAAGCATAGGGGATGACACTCATCTTTTCTCTATCCTCTGCAGTCACTGGGCATTGAGTCTTACTCAACTTCACACCTTGTAATACAGGCAAGAACCCCTTCTTGGACTGATCCATTTTGAACTTCTTTAAAACTTTATCAATGTATGTGTTCTGTGAAAGTCCTGTTAAGCGTCTTGATCTATCTCTATAGATCTTGATGCATAATATGAAAACAGCTTCTCCTAGGTCCTTCATTGAAAAACTCTTGTTCAAATATTCCTTCACGCTTTCCAAAAATTCTATATTGTTTCTAATCAGCAATATGTCATCCACATATAATATTAGAAACGCTATAGAGCTCCCACTAACTTTCTTGTAAATACAAGCTTCTCTGTAAACTTGTATAAACCCAAACGCTTTGATCACCTCATCAAAGCGAAGATTCCAACTCCGAGACGCTTGCACCAGCCCATAAATGGATCACTGGAGTTTGCAAACTTTGTCAGCATTCTCTGGATCGACAAAACCTTCTGGTTGCATCATATACAACTCTTCCTTAAGGAAACCGCTAAGGAACACTGTTTTGACATCCATCTGCCAAATTTCATAATCGAAAAATGCGGCTACTGCTAACATGATTCCGACGGACTTAAGCATCTCTACAGGTGAGAAAGTCTCATCGTAGTCAACTCCTTGAACTTGTGAAAAACCCTTTGCCACAGGTCGAGCTTTATAGACGGTGACATTACCGTCCGCGTCCGTCTTCTTCTTCTTACGATGATTCTCAACTTCACCCTGAAATTGCTTGAACTTTTTAAACGTTTCAGACTTGTGTTTCATTAAGTAAACATACCCATATCTACTTAATTCATCTGTGAAGGTCAGAAAGTAATGATATCCACCACGCGCCTCAATGCTCATCAGACCGCATACATCAGTATGTATGATTTCCAACAAGTCACTTTCCGTTCCATTGTTCTAGAGAACGAGGTCTTAGTCATCTTGCCCATGAGGCATGGCTCACATGTGTCAAGTGATTCAAAATCAAGTGACTCCAAAAGTCCATCAGCATGGAGCTTCTTCATGCGTTTTACACCAATATGACCTAAGCGTCAGTGCCACAAGAAAGTGGTACTATCATTATCAACTCTACATCTTTTGGCATCAATGTTATGAACATGTGTATCATCACTATCGAGATTCAATAAGAATAAACCCCTCACATTGGGTGCATGACCATAAAAGATATTACCCATATAAATAAAACAACCATTATTCTCTGATTTAAATGAGTAACCGTCTCACATTAAATAAGATCCAAATATAATGCTCATGCTCAACGCAGGCACTAAATAACAATTATTCAGGTTCATCACTAATCCCGATGGTAATCAAAGAGCGAGCGTGCCGACGGCGATCACATCAACCTTGGAACCATTTCCCACGCGCATCGTCACTTCGTCCTTTGCCAGCCTCCATCTATTCCATAGTTCTTGCTTTGAGTTGCAAATGTGAGCAACCGAACCGGTATCAAATACCCAGGCACTACAACGAGAGTTGGTAAGGTACACATCAATAACATGTATATCATATATACCTTGTTTGGTGTTGGCCGCCTTCTTGTCGGCCAGATACTTGGGGCAATTTCGCTTCCAGTGGCTAGTTCCCTTGCAATGAAAGCACCTAGTTTCCGGCTTGGGTCCAGCCTTGGGTTTCTTCACGGGAGGAGCAACTGCCTTGCTACTCTTCTTGGAGTTACCCTTCTTGCCCTTGCCATTCTTCTTGGAACTAGTGGTTTTATTGACCATCAACACTTGATGCTCCTTCTGGATTTCTGACTCAGCGACTTTCAGCATCGCAAATAGCTCGCCGACTGATTTGTTCATCCTTTCATGTTATAGTTCAACACAAAGCTTTTGTAGCTAGGTGGTAGTGATTGAAGAACTCTGTCAGTGATCGCCTCTGGCGGGTGCATAATTCCCAACTCAGCCAGATGGTTGGAATACCCAGACATTCTGAGTATGTGCTCACTGACAGACCCGTTCTCCTCCATCTTGCAAGCATAGAACTTATCGGAGGTCTCATATCTCTCGATCCGGGTATTTTTCTCAAAAATAAACTTCCACTCTTGGAACATCTCATATGCTCCATGACGTTCAAAACGTCTTTGAAGTCCCGGTTCTAAGCCATACAACATAGCACACTGAACTATTGAGTAGTCATCAGAACGCGCCTCCCAGGCGTTCGCAATGTCTGCAGACGACACTGGAGGGGGTGGCGCACAGAGCGGTGCATCAAGGACATAAGCCTTTTGGGAAGCCGTGAGGATAATCCTCAGATTACGGGCCCAGTCCAGAAAGTTACTTCCATATTCTTTGAGCTTGGCTTTCTCTAGGAACGCATTGAAATTCAGGGGAGCTACTGCGCGAGCCATTGATCTACAACATAAATTTGCAAAGATTACTTAGACTATTGTTCTAGATAATGAGTTTAGTTAATCATATTACTTAAAAACTCCCACTCAAATTGACATCCCTCCGGTCATCCGAGTGCTACATGATCCAAATTCACCAACCCAAGTCCGATCATCACGTGAGATGAGGTGGTTTCAGTGGTGAACATCTCCATGTTGATCATATCTACTATATGACTCATGTTCAACCTTTCGGTCTCTTGTGTTCCAAGGCCATGTCTGTACATGCTAGGCTCGTCAAGTCTAACCCGAGTGTTCTGCATGTGCAAAACTGGCTTGCACCCGTTGTATGCGAACGTAGAGTCTATCACACCTGATCATCACGTGGTGCTTCGAAACGATGAACTTTCGCAACGATGCACACTCGGGGAGAACACTATTTTTATCTTGACATTTTAGTGCGGGATCACCTTATAATGCTACCATCGTCCTAAGCAAAAGAAGATGCATAAAAGGATTAACATCACATGCAAATCATAAGTGACATGATATGGCCATGAACTTGTGCTTTTGATGTCCATCTCCAAAGCACCGGCATGATCTCCATTGTCACCGGCATGACACCATGATCTCCAACATCATGATCTCCATCATCGTGTTGCCATCGGGGTTGTCGCGCGAACCATGCTTCTACTACTATTGCTACCGCTGAGCGATAAAGTAAAGCATTACATAGCTCTTAATGAGTGACACACAGGCCACATAATAATTAAAGACAACCCTATGGCTCCTGTCGGTTGCCGTATGCATCAACATGCAAGTCGATATAAACTATTACAAAACATGATCATGTCATACATCAACTATATATCATCATGTCTTTGGACATATCATATCACAACATACCCTGCAAAAACAAGTTAGACGTCCTCTAATTTGTTGTTGCATGTTTTACGTGGCTACTATGGGTATCTAGTAAGAACGATTCTTACCTACGCAAAACCACAATGGTGATATACAAGTTGCTATTTAACCTTCTACAAGGACCGCCTTTGTCGAATCCGATTCAACTAAGGTGGGAGAGACAAACACCCGCCAGCCATCTTATGCAACAAAGTTACATGTCAGTCGATGGAACCGGTCTCATGTACGTGGACATGTAAAGTTGGTCCGGGCCGCTTCATCCCACAATACCGCTGAATCAAGAAAAGACCAAGGAAGGAAGCAATCTGAATATCAACGCCCACAAACTCCTTTGTGTTCTACCCATGATGTCATCTACGCAAAGACCTAGCTCATGATGCCACTGTTGGGGAACGTTGCATGGGAAACAAAAATTTTCCTACGCTTCACCAAGATCAATCTAGGAGATGACCATCTACGAGAGGAGATATTGCATCTACATACCCTTATTGATCGCTAAGAAGAAGCGTTAAGAAATGCGGTTGATGTAGTCGAACGTCTTCGCGATCCAATCATGATCCGTCCTACGAACTCCCGATCAAGTGCCGAACGGATGGCACCTCCGCATTAAAACACACGTACAACTTGATGACGCCATCACCTCCTCGATCCAGAGAATGATGGTGAAGTAGTAGCCCAAGTCCTCCGGCGGCACGACGGCGTGGTGAGGTGGTGGTGGTGGAATCTCAGCAGGGCTTTGCCGTGCGTTATGGAGAGGAGAAGAACTACGAGGGAGAGGAGGGGCAGCGCCGTAGCACGTTGTGGTGCGGCTACCCTCTCTCTCCCTCTCTATATATAGGGGAAGGGAGGAGGGGAGGGCTCCCTAGGGTTTCCCCTAGGGGCCGGCGGCCAAGGGGGTGGCGGCCAGGGTTTGGTTGGCCCCCCCAAGGTGCCTTGCCACCCAAGTTTAGTGTGGCCGGCGGCCCTAGGGGGTGTGGCCCCCTTCCTAGCCGAGTAGGCTGGGGTTTGGGCGGCGCCCAGCCGCTTGTGGACTGGTGTGCCCCCTCTCCTTGGCCCATGAGGCCCCCAACACTTGCCGGGGCCCCCCGAAACCCCTTTTGGTACTCCGTCGAATCCCCGGTATGCCCCGGAACACTTTCGGACTCTGATACCCTTCATCCTACATATCAATCTTCACCTCCGGACCATTCCGGAGTTTCTCGTCACATCCGGGATCTCATCCAGGACTCCGAACAACCTTCGGTCACCAACATAATAACTCGACTATACTTGTATCATCACCAAACGTTAAGTGTGTAGACCCTGCGGGTTCGAGAACTATGCAGACATGACCGAGACTCCTCCACGGCCAATAACCAATATCAGGACCTGGATGCCCATATTGGTTCCTATATATTCTACGAAGACCTTTATCGGTTGTCGTGGTTTTGTCGCGGCAGATGTCCTAGTGTCAGGACTTTGGTGTGGAGCCATCGCTACGCCGGTTACCTCGAAGGGGTTGGTCGGGACGAAAGACACAGGTTTACCCAGGTTCGGCCCCTCTCGAAGGAGGTAATAGCCGACGTCCTGCTTTGAGTTGTATTGACTGGATATCGATTACAAGGGAGCGGATTCACTTGACCTAGTACTCGATCAAAGGTTTCGTGCCTAAGCCGCCCAGGTAACCCGCCTTTATATACACAGGTCGAGGTCCTGGGCTTACAAGAGTCTGGGCCGGGTCATACTTGATAACTGTCCTCACCTCTAACTATACCTGCCTTGTCTAACAAGCCGCCACCGGGTTACACATTGTCTTCTGGCTCTGGGCCTCCAGGCCCATTGACCAAGCTTATTCCAAACATTATCGCTAAGATGCCAACCTCATGACCTGGCCCCACCTGGGTGGGTCTTACCACGGGGTTATATCCGCAACATTAGGCCCCAGATTGATTTGAACCGGTTCATGTTAATCTTCAAGTCTTCTGGTTGGCGAATCTTGCATTCTCTGATAAATCTTCATGACCCGCCAAAAATGGGTGACGTCATCTCTGATCAATCTTCATGACCAGCCATGACATCATCACAACGAATCTCTTTCATTAAAATGACCTGCCCGAGAATCGAGGCACTTTCTCGGTCAATCGTCATCGTGTCTCCTCGATTCCCGCACCGGACTGTTGCTATTCCATCATCTCCTCATAAATAGGCGCGGGGGGGCTCATCATTTTCACTTTCCCCCGCTGCCGTCTTCTTCTTCTTCCTCGTGACACCCGTGCCGCCGAAGCTCGCCGCGCTATCCAGGCCTCACCGTCGTCTCCAACACTGGCCGCTGCATCACCCTGATTACGTCCAGAGCATTCCCACGTTCGCCCGCATCTTCAAGGTTCCATCTTTGCCCCTTGTTTAGATCTGCACTAGTTTTTTTTTTCAGATTTCCCCCGAGTTCATCGGGTTTCTTCGTGTTCTTCACTGCTCATCTGAGTACTCTTCTTAGATCAGAGAAAAAACACTCCTTTAGGCTTTATAATGTAGCTCGAATCATGCGGTCATCCACTCAATAGGCAGGCCATGCTCATTATATATTTCTGGCTCACTCTAATCCGTATAGGAACTGACTGTTCTTCCACCGGTTTTTAGGGTTTATTTTTCTTTTATCTCGCCCGTAGATCTTGATTCG
Organism: Elymus sibiricus; assembly: GCA_039707655.1. Lineage (NCBI taxonomy): Eukaryota > Viridiplantae > Streptophyta > Magnoliopsida > Poales > Poaceae > Elymus > Elymus sibiricus. The sequence continues at coordinate 132,109,548 of CM077671.1, forward strand.
GTAGTTGTGGCTGTTGAAATCTGTTTCTCCACACTTAGCAATTTTTCCAATACTCACTGGCAAACTTGACCCGCCGTCGTACTGCCGGCTCACATTGTCATATTGCGGTCTGCTTCGGCGGCTCATAATTTTATACTGACCCGCCAAAAACCGTCACCATTTTTAGAGTCATAACTGCCTTGGTCATAATACGTTTTTAACCCGCCATATATTCATGCCCTTCCGCAGTCTTTTAAGACACCGCCATGTCTAAAGTCCCAGCTTCTTGCAACTGGGTAAGGTCCGGGGTGATTGAGGAATCGCTCAAGGACTTTGTCACCATGGGAGTTCTGCCGGCTCAGGATGTTATCCACTGGCGGGTTCCGGGCAATGAAACCACTCCTAAGCCTAAGGATGGGGAAGTTATTGTGTTCACAGACCATCTTCTCCGCGGTTTTTCTCCACCCGGGTCTAAATTTTTCCGAGACGCCTTACACTCATTCAACCTGCACCCCCAAGACATTGGCCCCAACTCTGTCACCAACCTGTGTCAGTTCCAAACCCTCTGCGAACCTTATCTGCAAGAAGAGGCGTCTGTTAACCTCTTCAAAGAATATTTCTACATCAACCGCCAAACAAAAATGGCGGATGGGTTAAGCCTCGAGCTTGGAGGTGTCACTCTTCAAAGACGGAGGGATGTACTCTTTCCAGCAGCAACTCTGCCGAGTCATCCCAAAGAATGGAATAAGACTTGGTTTTACTGCAAAGACACTTCACCAGAAGGGGAGAACCCACTGCCAGGTTACCGTCCTTACCGGCTCAGCACTGTCCCAGACCGGATGTCCGCTGCAGAACGCGTTCAATATGGCCCAACCTTCTCAAAAATAATGGCTCTGTTAGCCAACGGGTTAACATGTGTTGATTTGACCCGCTGCTGGGTCTCTTGGAGGATTCTGCCGTTGAGCCGCCGCATCACTTTAATGTGCCAATATACCGGTGAAGTGAACGACCCTCAACGCTTCAACCAGACTCCCTTAACAGACCAGGATCTCAATACAATTGTCAAGTCCTTGCTGGGAGAACCTCAAGCTGCCTGCAGTAAGACGGGGTTAAGTCCTTTTTACGCGCTTAACCCGGCTCTAGATGTGAGTCTTTCCATCCTAACCCTCATCCATTCTTTTAATGCTATACTTCATATATTTTATTAACCTTTCTGCCAATCCGTTTTATCATATGTAGGCCGGCTCTTCCTTCTGGAACAAAAGGTTACCCACTTCCTTCAAGAAAAAGAGCAAAGTCCCCAAGGCGACCAAAGCTAAGGCGCCGGCTCGTAAGAAGAAGCAATCAACCGAAGAACTATTCGATCTGGATGACTCAGAGGTAGAACTTGACTCCCTTGGTCTTCTCTTTATGCAACTCATTGACAATGATTACTCACAGGAGGAAGCAGAAACAAGTCATGCTGATGTTGCAGAGGTAACCATTATCTCTTCTGACTCAGAACTTTTACCAGTAAAGAGAATACGGCGGGCTGTATGGAAGGTAAAATGTTCTCGCCCTTTTGCTCACTTGGATCCCAACTTTCTTTTGAAGAAGCAGCAAGATGACAACAGACGTCAGACCTGGAGCATCGGCTCTGAAGATCTTTTAGCCGGCTTACCAAATGATCCGGCTCCTCGGAAACGGCGCACTGAAGTACTTCCTTGCCTTGAATTTATTTCTTTTGTATGCTAATCTTGTGTTGCAGCTTACTTGTATTTGACAATGCTAACTTTCCAGGACTCGCCTCCTTCTTCCGGCAACTCAACCGCCTCAAAGTTGCCTCCTCTTATTATCAACCCGGGGTAAGTATTTTTATATCCCACTCCGTGCGTTAATAGTCTATCCTTGCTTATTGACGTATAACTTCACCTTTGCTTATAGGGCTCAAGCCAAACGGAGGAAGGTAGGCGGGTCAACCGCTACTCCGGATGTTCCAGAGTCGGAAAACCCAAAGCCTAACACCCCTAAAGCTCACATTAAGCCTTCTGAAGCTGACAAAGACGCCCATGAAAAGGCTCCTCAGCATAATGAGCCGGCTGATATGGATATTGAGGCTCCTGAGGCCCATCCAGAAACTGATCCTAAGCTGCCCAGCCCCCAGCCGACAACTGAAAACGTGGCTTCTCATGCAGAAGTTACCGTTACCGGGGCGGCTTATAAATCTCCAGCTCCCTTCAATGTACCATCAAAACATACCAGTGAAGACGAGGCGGCTCCTCTTAAGGAAGAAAAGACTCAATTTGATCTTCCTAACTTAGAAAAACTTACTGCCGACGAGTTGCACTCTGGCTATCTGAGCCGTCTCTTTGCAAGCCGGGACATGGAAGCCAACTTGGTTGGCATGATGAAGAAAAAATACGAGGTATTCCACTTCCCTTGCCTTTCCATATATATACTTATGTAGCCCCCAAGAGCCGGTTTACCTCTCAAAAGGTCAGCCGGGTCTTCAATCACTTGCAATCTTTCGATGAATCGCCATGTAGCCCCCAAGGGCCGGGTCATTATGTAAGTAATGAGCCGGCACTTAATCATAGAATAAGAGCCAATTGTAGCCCCCAAGGGCCGGGTCATCTTCCTGAAGATGATCCGGGCCTTATGTGAATTGTAACCCTTTTGAAGAGCTGATGCACATTAGCCCCCAAGTGTCAAGTATATTGCTTGCAATCTGCTTGAGACATGTAATATTGTTCTGGCATCTTAAGAATGAAAATAATCTTGTTCTTGACTGCTTGTATTCTACAGGAATCCTTAAACGCGGCCGAGTCTAATTTGACCGACCTGAAGAAAAGTCTAGCTTTGCAACAGGACGCCCGGGTAGAGGCTGAAGAAAAATGGCGGCTCTGCTCCATAGATCTCGAGAAGGTCAAGGCGGACTTCGAGGCTTACAAGCAAACTGCTGAAACTGAACAAGCTACCCTAATCAAACGGGCAGAAGACGCCGAGGGTCAACTGCAACCCGTGACAGAAGAGCTTAGCAATCTGAAAAGCCATATATCCCGCATGATTGGAGCCGTTTTTGGTAAGTGTTGTTAACTATCAATATTCATGGCAAAAGAATCTTCGAGAATCCTTCCAGGCGGCTTATAAGATTTGACTTGCTTGTAGGTGAACGAAGTCGCCAACTTTCAGGAGACAGTCTGTTAAAGTTGAAGGCTTTATATTCACTTACTGAACAGCTGTATGCCAGATCCCTTTTCACCATTAAGGCTGTTATGACTGAGAGGGGCATTCCAAAGTTTATGAAGGGTGTGCTAGACTCTCTACCATCCCAAAGCAGATAGAAGAGCTGAAGAGAACAGCCGCCCGTAAGGGCGCAATGGCTGCTTTGAGCCGGTCACTGGCTTACGCACCCGAGCTTAACCCGGCCGAGATGATGGATGGTTTTCCTCAGCTGAAAGACGATGGCTCATAGTTCACTCAAGAGGATTATGCCCGTTGCATGAAGGCATCCCGAATATTGGCAAGCCGGCTGGCCGCAGATGCCGACCTGTCGTCATATCAGGCGGCTTACTCTGAGGACAATAAGCGAGTTCGAGGACACACCTTTGAAGCAAAAAGTCTGATTCCTCAACGCCGTAAGCACCTCTTTGCCCCTGATGTTGACCCATCTCCAATCATGCATGACGAAGCCAAACTTGAAGCCTTAACAAACTACAACTGGGATGTGGACAACCTTCAGATCCGGGAGACCGAAGACCCGGTGCAGGATGATCCGGCGATGAGCTAAATGAAGAGTTGGCTTCATGTGAAGGTAACCCGGCCCTGTTGATATGCCGGGTTATATTTTGCTGCAAAAAAACTTAAGTCCGCTGATTTTGGGCTCCTTGACAGCCTTGTAATAGTAGTAGAAGACACTTAATCGCTTGCTCTTGTGCCTTCGTGCACTTTTTAAAATTCTTTCAGCCCATACATCGGCGACTTAGCATAACTGTCTTCATATATAATCGTCTGACTACCTTGACTCGCCCGGCGGGTTGTATGCCATGAGCAATGCTAAGCCGGGGTTACCCCAAAAAACTTAGAATCTTATCATGAAAAATGCTTGCAAAAAACAAGAAACATAATATGTATTTGCGTATCCCCTGCCTAATGAACCGGCTTTAAAGGCACAACAAGACAGGAGAACTTTATTTTTTCAAGAATTTTTTTGTATTGCTTCCGAAGAAGCTAGGCATAAAATCCTGAAAACCTTGTAAGCCGGCTCTCACGTGACATAAATCCGTCGTTTAAACCTTAGCAAGTTCAGGGTCTTTAAAAGATTGACATTGCTAAGAGTACGAACGGGCCACATAGCGGAGAGACTATAGCAGACAAGGCGAGTTTATCCTAGCTCACTGTAAGCCGGCTCTCTCGTGACAAAAGCCGCCGTTTAAACCTTGACAAGTTCAGGGTCTTTGTGCGAGATTGACTATGAAAGTTCAGGGTCTCTGAGCAAGATTGACTGTCAAGAGTTCGGCGGGTCACATGGTGGAGTAGCAAGTTGCAAACAGGCAGGTTTAACTCGAACATGGCATATAAAGCCTGGCCAAGAGGGTATGAAAGCTAAACCCAGTGGGTTGGATGCCCCCAAGTGACCTGATGAAGGATCAACTCCTTTGCACGAAACTTAGTGCAGAAAAAACGGCAGAGGCCCCTAATCATGGGGATGCCAACTTTATTATATCATAAAAGATGGTATATACAATGACAGGAATATGTACATTGATGAGAGCCGGACCGGCGGCTCAAGTATAGTATGGCCGAAGGTGAGCAATATTCCAAGGCCTTGCAGTCTCTTGACCAGAGGTTCATGACTTGTCACTCTCCCGTATATCAATGAGATAATAGGAACTATTATTGAGATTTCTGCTAATCACAAACGGTCCTTCCCAAGGAGGTGACAATTTATGCATATCTGACTGGTCTTGAATCAACCGGAGTACTAAGTCGCCTTCTTGGAACGTCTGGGTCTTGACCCAGCAGCCATGATAGCGACACAGGTCTTGCTGGTAAATCGCGGACCGAGCTGCTGCAAGATCCCATTCTTCGTCTAAGGCATCCAAAGCATCCTGACGCGCCGCCTCATTATCAGCTTCCACGTAAGCCGCCACTCTGGGTGAATCATGACGAATATCACTGGGGAGAACAACTTCTGCACCATAAACCATGAAGAAAGGCGTATAGCCTATTGACCTATTGGGGGTGGTTCTTATGCTCCAAAGAACTGAAGGTAACTCTTCCACCCAACAATCCGGCGTGCGCTCCAAAGGAACCATAAGCCGGGGTTTTATCCCTCTCAAAATTTCCTGGTTAGCAGGCTCTGCTTGACCATTAGACTGCGGGTGAGCCATGGAAGATACATCAAGGCGGATATGCTCACTATCGCAAAACTCCTTCATAGCCCCCTTGGACAGGTTTGTGCCATTGTCAGTAATGATACTATGAGGATAACCAAACCGAAAGATCAGCTTCTTTATGAATTGAACTGTTGTTGCTGCATCACACTTGCTGACCGGCTCAGCTTCAACCCACTTAGTAAACTTGTCAACTGCCACCAAGAGGTGGGTCTTCATGTCTTTAGACCTCTTAAAAGGTCCCACCATATCAAGCCCCCAGTCTGCAAACGGCCAGGTGATGGGAATCATCCGCAACTCTTGAGCCGGCACATGGGCACGTCGTCCAAATTTTTGGCACCCGTCACATTTACTGACCAAGTACTCTACATCTTTATGAGCTGTTAACCAGTAAAAACCGTGTCAAAAAGCCTTGGCCACCAAAGATTTTGACCCGGCGTGATGACCACAATCGCCGGCATGTATCTCTTACAGTATTTCACGGCCCTCGTCAGGAGAAACACATCGCTGAAAGACGCCAGTCACGCTGTGCCTGTGTAACTCGCCATTGACAATAGTCATGGATTTAGACCGCCTTATGATCTGCCGCACCAGATTTTCATCTTGAGGTAACTCGCCGCGGATCAGATATCCCAAATAAGGCAATGTCCAATCAGCGATTGCGCGGAGAGCCACCACCAATTTGTCCTTCCGGTTCAGGTATAGCTAGATCCTCTTCCGACGGTAACTTAACCGACGGGTGATGCAATACGTCCAGGAACACATTAGGCGGCACCGGCTTACGCTGAGATCCCAGTCTTGATAACACGTCAGCCACCTCATTCTTCCGTCGATGAATATGATCCACCTGATAGCCCTTGAAGTGGCCAGCGATAACATCAACCGCGTGGCGATAAGCCGCCATGCGAGTGTCCTTAGAATCCCACGTGCCAGAGACTTGCTGAGCTACCAGGTCTGAGTCGCCAAGACATCTAACCCGGCTCAAATTCATCTCCTTGGCCACACGGAGCCCATGAAGCAAAACCTCATATTCAGCTGCATTGTTAGTACAAGGAAACATTAACCTCAAAACATAACAGAATTTGTCACCTCGGGGGGAAGTTAAAACAACTCCAGCCCTCGAGCCTTCCAATTGCCTGGAGCCATCAAAATGAATTATCCAATATGTATTGTCCGGCTTCTCCTCAGGTGCTTGACACTCTGTCTAGTCATTGACAAAGTCCACCAGGGCTTCAGATTGAGAGGCCCAAGCTCAATTGCCCACTTAGCAATCCTGCCAGTAGCTTCTCTGTTTTGAATGATATCTCCCAAAGGAGCAGAGCTGACCACTGTGATTGGATGTCCAAGGAAATAGTGTTTCAGCTTGCGATTGGCCATGAATACCCCAAACACCAGTTTTTGCCAATGCGAATATCTTTGCTTGGACTCCGTCAAGACCTCACTGACATAGTAAACCGGCCGCTGGACTGGGTACTCCTTACCCGCCTCTTTGCGCTCCACCACAACTGCCGCCCTGACATCTCTGTTGTTAGCCGCCACATACAAAAGCAAAGGCTCCTTTTCCACCGGAGCAGCCAAAACGGGCGGCTCAGCCAACTGCTTCTTGAGTGCCTCCAACGCCTCATTAGCCGCATCACTCCAGACGAAGTCATCTGTCTTCTTCATCATCTGATATAGAGGAATGTCTTTCTCACCCAGGCGGCTTATGAACCGGCTTAGAGCGGCGATACGACCCACCAAGCGCTGAACATCATTAATACACGCCGGCTTAGACAAAGAAGTGATGGCCTTTATCTTGTCCGGGTTAGCCTCAATGCCATGCTCGGAGACCAAGAATCCCAAGAGCTTGCCTGCAGGTACACCAAACACACACTTTGCCGGGTTAAGCATCATCTTGTAAACCCGCAGATTATCAAAAGTTTCCTTTAAATCAGCCAACAGAGTCTCCTTCTTCCTTGACTTGACCACAATATCATGCACATAAGCATGAACATTGCGCCCAATCTGACCATGAAGACAGTTCTGCACACAGCGCTGATAAGTCGCCTGAGCACTCTTGAGCCCAAAAGGCATAGACACATAGCAGAAAGCTCCAAAGGGCGTAATAAAAGACGTCTTCTCTTGGTCTTTGACTGCCATCTTGATCTGATGATAACCCGAATAAGCGTCCAGGAAACATAAACTCTCACAACCCGCCGTTGCATCAATGATCTGGTCGATACGGGGGAGAGCAAATGGATCAACCGGACATGCTTTATTGAGATCGGTGTGATCTACACACATGCGCCACGTGCCGTTCTTCTTGAGTACCAACACCGGGTTAGCTAACCACTCCGGGTGAAAAACCTCGACGATAAACCCTGCTGCCAAGAGCCGGGCTACTTCTTCTTCAATAGCCTTATGCCTCTCCTCATTGAAACGACGGAGGAACTGTTTGACTGGCTTAAACTTAGGATCCACATTAAGGTGGTGCTCAGCGAATTCTCTCGGTACACCCGGCATGTCAGAAGGCTTCCATGCAAAGATGTCCCGATTCTCACGGATGAATTCGATGAGCGCGCTTTCCTATTTGGGATCCATATTGGCCCCAATAGTGAACTGATGCGATGAGTCGCCAGGAGTGAAATCCACCAGCTTGGTATCTTCTGCCACAAACTTAAGGGGCGGCTCAGATTCCGTGCTGGGCTTATTCAACGGGGTCATATCTGCCGGGTCGACATTCTCCTTATAAAACCTGAGCTCCGTCTCAGCACAACTTGACTCTGCAAACGCAGCATCGCCTTCCTCGCACTCAAGAACAATCTTCTGATCACCATGCACTATAATTGTTCCGTTTAATCCGGGCATCTTGAGCTGCAAGTAAACATAACAAGGCCTAGCCATGAACTTGGCATAAGCCGGCCGCCCAAATAAAGCGTGGTACAGGCTCTTGATTTTGACCACCTCAAACCATAAGGTCTCCACCCTATAGTTAAACTCATCACCAAAAGCTACCTCCAGGGAAATTTTTCCGACTAGATAAGCCGACTTTCCAGGCACCACACCGTGAAAAACTGTCAAAGATGGTTTAAGATCCTTGTCAAGCAAGTTCATCCGGCGGAACATGTCATAATACAGGATGTTGATGCTGCTGCCACCATCCATAAGAACCTTGGTGAACACGTAGCCTCGTACTTGGGGGGCCACTACCAAGGCCAACTGCCCCGGGTTATCCACACGCGGCGGGTGATCCCCCCTGCTCCAAGTTATGTCATACTCAGACCACTTCAAGTACTGTGGGAGAGCCAGCATGACCGTATTAACGGCCCGCTTGCGCACCTTCTGATCCCGCTTGTCAAGGCTTGTCGTAAAGACATGATATTGGCCTCCATTAAGCTGTTTTGGGTTACTCTGATACCCGGACTGGTTGTTTTGTTGCTGACCTCCATTGCCAGACTGTTGATGGTGACCTCCATTGTTTCCCTGACCTTGGTAGCTAGAACCTGAGCCGCCTACCCCAAAGCCGGACCCGGGAGAGCCGGATCCTGACCCGCCGGACGGTCCGCTGCCGCCACCCTGATGCTGGTTAATGCTGTAATTCCAGAACTCCCACATGACCCAACAATCCTTCCAGGTATGAGTGGATGGTTTATCAGGAACACTATGTTTTGGACAGGGGGCATTCAACATTGCTTCCATATTGAAAGGCTTAGACTTTCCAAAAGGAGGTTTACCATTGCCCTTGCCACGGTTGCCTCCAGCACTAGTGTTGGCCACCAGATCTGACCCGCCGTCCGGGTGTTTCCGCTTACCACCATTACCGTTATTATTATTTCCTGCCCCGCTCTGCTGCTAGCCCTTGCCATTGCCATTCTTCTTACCCTTAGCTGATTTCTCCTCATCAGACCCATGATCCTTCGTATTATCAGAATCTGCATATTTGGTGAGAGCTGCCATGATCTCCCCCATATCCTAGCAGGAACGCTTGAGCCATCCAAGCTTCTGCTTGAGGGGCAAAAAGTGGCAATTCTTCTCCAGAATTAGAACCGCCTGAGCCACCGTGATATTATCAGAGGAGTGGATAATGGTTGAGACCCGCCGGACCCAATGATGGGCCGACTCATCCTCCCGCTGCACACAATGATCCAAATCCACGATTGTCATAGGCTGCTTGCACGTTCCTTGAATTTTTGTGATGAATTTCGCCTTCAACTCAGCCCAGGAATTAATGGTATTGGGTGGTAAACCCTTCAACCACGTGCGAGCCGGCCCCTCCAACATCATGATGAAATACTTAGCGCAGACTGCATCACTGACGTCTAGCATCACCATGGCTAGTTCATAACTCTCAATCCAAGCTTCTGGAGGCAGGTCAGAGGTATAATTTGGCACCTTGCGGTGACCCTTGAAATCCTTCGGCAGGCGTTCGTTTCGTAAAGCCGGCACCAAGCACGGCACTCCCACAGCCCTGGAGGTTACTCCGGCTCCTACCAAAACAGAAGGTGCTACTGTGGGTTCTTGATAAGCTGCCACAGCCGCCGCCACCTCTCGCTGCACTCTTGCACGATCTACCAGCGCCTGGGCATCAAGAGTAGGCGTGTCATCTCGCGCCGGGTGCCGACGTCGCTCGCTGCTAGAAATCGCAGGCGACTCTTTGTGCCGGCTGTAACTGCGGCTCGGGATAGGGGTCGAGTGCACGCGGCTCCGGCTGTAGGTATACTTCTGCTGTTGCGCCACTACCGTCTGCAAATATCCAATGGCATTCCGGGCTTCCTCTGCAAAAGGCATTCCATCAGGGATAGGGAGCGCGCCGAGCCAGACTGCCGCTGCCACCATCTTCTCCACCGGGTTAGAATAATGAACGGGTGGTGTCGGGAAGTGCTGCGGCGGGGTCTGATTCCTGCGGGGCGGGTCTGGCTGCCGATGCTGAACCGCCGCCCTACTCCCAGGTACTTCCGCCGTCCGGGTCATGGTTAAAGGTGCATTCCATCCCGTCCCTGGCGTGTTGAAAATATTCCTAGGCTCATACTGATCCGGCAAGCGGGTCTGATGCCTCATTCGATGGACTGCATCTGCGGTCTGTTGCTCCAGGTCCAGGCGAAAAGCTTCCGCCCTGAGGCGTTCCGACTCAGCATCCATCTGAGCTTTCAGCGCATTGATTTCCTCTTGGGCACCGGCCATCTGGTCCTTCAACCTCGCGATTTCCATGTTACGGGCTGCTTGGTTTTCGGCCGTGACCTCGGTTCCCATCAGAGTCGTAAGTTCATTCATCAAATCCAGCAAAACTTGAGCTGGCGGCCTGCCTGATCCAGATCCGGTCGCACCAGCGGCCGTGCTACCAGGAGCTGGTGCCGATCCTGCCATGAAGACAGCGGCTCGGCTCGGCGGCTCATAGTATTCCGGGTCATGGTGGCCCTCGAAGTAGCCCCCAAGCCCGACGTTGTGAAGCTGGTAGATTGATTCCGCCTCCCCGCTCGAGGATCCATCCTCTGAGCAGATGAGGGTTTCCTCCCGTGACATAGAACCTTCAAGTTCCGCGCCTTGGGTGAAGCCGACGAAGACGCGCTTCCGGCTCGGGTTATCCCGGGAGGGTTGCGCGCGTCGGGCCGGCTCGACGAGGTCGGTGCAGATGTCCAGCCCGGGCTTAGATCCGCCGATCTTGCCAATGAAGACGTGAATTCCGCCGAAGGGGACCCGGTACCCGTACTCAATTGAGTAGGCCTCGGGGCCCCAGCCAGCGTCGTCGATGTAGAGCTTGCCGCGGTGACTCCTGGTCATCCTACCAACGGCGTATCCCTTGATCCCTGGGAGAGAGCCCTTCGAGTACTCCGAACTACCGAGCATCTGCCCCACGGTGGGCGCCAACTGTCATGGTTTTGTCACGGTAGATGTCCTAGTGTCAGGACTTAGGTGTGGAGCCATCGCTATGGCGGTTACCTCGAAGGGGTTGGTCGGGACGAAAGACACATGTTTACCCAGGTTCGGCCCCTCTCGATGGAGGTAATAGCCTACGTCCTGCTTTGAGTTGTATTGACAGGATATCGATTACAAGGGAGCGGATTCGCTTGACCTAGTACTCGATCAAAGCTTTCGTGCCTAAGCCGCCCAGGTAACCCGCCTTTATATACACAGGTCGAGGCCCTGGGCTTACAAGAGTCTAGGCCGGGTCATACTTGATAACCGTCCTCACCTCTAACTATACCTGCCTTGTCTAACAAGCCGCCACCGGCGGCTGACGCCACCGGGTTACACATTGTCTTCTGGCTCTGGGCCTCCAGGCCCATTGAGCAAGCTTATTCCAAACCTTATCGCTAAGCCGCCAACCTCATGACCCGGCCCCACCTGTGCGGGTCTTACCACGGGGTTATATCCCCAACATCGGTCGAACCACAATGTCAAGGATTCAGTTAATCCCGTACACAGTTCCCTTTGTTCATCGGTATGTTACTTGCCCGAGATTCGATCGTCGGTATCTCCATACCTAGTTCAATCTCGTTACCGGCAAGTCTCTTTACTTGTTCCGTAATACAAGATCTTGTGGCTAACTCTTTAGTCACTTTGCTTGCAAGCTCATTATGATGTTCTATTACTGAGTGGGCCCTGAGATACCTCTCCGTCACACGGAGTAACAAATCACAGTCTTGATCCATGCCAACTCAACAGACACCCTTGGAGATACCTGTAGAGCATCTTTATAGTCACCCAGTTATGTTGCGATGTTTGACACACACAAGGTACTCCTCCGGTGTCAGTGAGTTGCATGATCTCATGGTCATAGGAACAGATACTTGACATGCAGAAAACAATAGCAATAAACATGACACGATCATATGGTACGTTCATAGTTTGGGTCTTGTCCATCACATCATTCTCCTAATGATGTGATCCCGTTTTCAAATGACAACTCATGTCCATGGCCAGGAAACCTCGACCATCTTTGATCAACAAGCTAGTCAATTAGAGGCTCACTAGGGACACAGTTGAAAGGACGTGGATGTCGCCTAGAGGGGGGGGGGGGTGAATAGGCGCTTTAAAATAATTACGGTTTAGGCTTGAACAAATGCGGAATAAAACTATCGTTTAATTAGTCAAGCACAAAACCTAAAACAACTAGGCTCACTTATGTGCACCAACAACTTATGCTAAGCAAGATAGACAACTCAGTGATAGCAAGATATATAACAAGAAACAATATGGCTATCACAAAGTAAAGTGCATAAGTAAAGGGCTCGGGTAAGAGATAACCGAGGCACGCGGAGACGACGATGTATCCCGAAGTTCACACCCTTGCGGATGCTAATCTCCGTTCGGAGCGGTGTGGAGGCACAATGCTCCCCAAGAAGCCACTAGGGCCACCGTAATCTCCTCACGCCCTCGCACAATGCAAGATGCCGTGATTCCACTAAGGGACCCTTGAGGGCGGTCACCGAACCCGTACAAACAAGGTTGGGGCAAACTCCACAACTTAATTGGAGGCTCCCAACAACACCACGGAGCTTCACCACAATGGATTATGGCTCCGAGGTGACCTCAAATGCTCGGGGCAATCTCCACAACTTAATTGGAGACCCCGACGCTTGCCCGGAGCTTTGCACCACAATGATTGACCTCCGAGGCGCCACCAACCGTCTAGGGCGCCAAAGCACCCAAGAGGAACAAGCTCTAGGGTGCTCAAACACCCAAGAGTAATAAGCTTCTCAACTTCTCACTTCCACGTATCACCGTGGAGAAGTCAAACCTATGCACCAAATGCAATGGCAAGGGCACACGGAGTGCCCAAGTCCTTCTCTCCCAAATCCCACCACAACAACAAATGTTATGGAGGAAATGAGAGGAAGAACGAAGAAGAACACGAAGAACTCCAAGATCTAGATCCAAGGGGTTCCCCTCACTTAGAGGAGAAAGTGATTGGTGGAAATGTGGATCTAGATCTCCTCTCTCTTCTCCCTCAAGAACTAGCAAGAATCATTGGAGGGATTGAGAGTTAGTAAGCTCGAAGAAGGTCAACAATGGGGGGCAAACTCGAGCTCAAGAGATAAGGTTCAATGGAGAAGAAGACCCCCTTTTATAGGTGGGGAAAAATCAAACCGTTATGCTCACAGCCCGCACAGAGCGGTACTACCGCTCATGGGAGCGGTACTACCGCTAGGGCGGTGGAAGCCTTTTGAAAAACAATAGCAAGGAGGCAAAAGGCCAGTAGAACCGCCGGAGCGGTACTACCGCTCGTCCTCACGGTACTACCGCTAGGGATAGCGGTACTACCGCTACGGGTAGCGGTACTACTGCTTGCGAGCGGTACTAAAAAAATACATCCGTGCCTACCACCGCTGGACTTAACACGAGATTTTGGTCCGGAGCGGAAGTAGCCACGGTAGTACCGCTCTGGAGCGGTAGTAAATAATTACATCCGCTCCAAGCGGTAGTAGCCGCGGTAGTACCGCTGCAGCCTTTTAAGAACACCAAAACTGCCACAACTTCTGCAAACGGACTCCGAATTCAACGACCCCAAGTTTGTTGGAAAGCTAACGACATGGGCTAACACAATATTGATAGAAATATCAATAAGAAAATGAGAAAAAGGCCCATAAGAAAATGGTGAGAACCCTTCCTCGAATAAGACCGGTAAAACCTCCAACACCGAAAACGCAATAGAAGAAGCATATGACATCCGTTTTCGATGTACTAGAGCTTGTCACGAAGATAACCACAAGCTCTAAAACCTCAAAAATAGAAAAGCCAACCAAGAACCAAGAAAGATGATGATGCCAAGAATGCAATGGTTTGAGCTCTCAACGAACGATACGATCAAGCTACTCACTTGAGAGCCCCCCTTGATAGTACGGCTATTGATCCTATAACCCGGTCTCCCAACTACCACCATGAGACCGGTAAAATAGAAAACCCTATCAAGGTCAAACCTTTGCCTTGCGCATAGTCCACTTGAACTAGATGATGACGATCTTGTCCTTCTCAAGATGGACCACCTATCTTGATTGCGTCGGCTCGATGAGGACTAGTAGATTGCTCCCCCATACTCCACTATGGGAGAGCCACTCTTTGGCACATCTTCACAAGTCCATTGTCACCACAATGGACGGCAAGCTTCAAGCATGATCTCTCCGTGATGCTTCACTTGAACTTGCACACCGCAACCTTGATGACGATCACCACTTGATGTCATCCTCCATGGGTTGTATGAGATCTTCCTCTTGACGCAAACCCATGGAAATATACCTAACCCCACAACGAACTCTCACGTAGACCATGGGTTAGTACACAAAGCGTAATGGACAATGCTTACCATACCATGGGATCACTTGATCCCACTTGGTAAATCTTCTACGCTTTGTGTGTTGATCAACTTGAATCATTCTTTGCCTTAATCTTGATCAACCTTGTGTCTTATCTTCTCTCTTCATAAAGATGATGTCTTGAAGGTAAACATGAATGCCCACACAATCTTCTTCTTCAAGACATGCTTGCAATAAGCTCAACTCCCACATGGCCAATCTTTGGATAAACCTTGAATACCACCTTGGTCACCATATAAGTTCCTTGAAACCAACAGATGGACTTCAAGAAGTACCTACGGACAAATCCTTCAAATATAACTCAAGGCAACCATTAGTCCATAGGGATTGTCATCAATTACCAAAACCACACATGGATAAATGTGCTCTTACAACAGTGTTGTCTGTGCACCCACACATGTATTTGAGTTTCGAGTCAATACAATTCTAGCATGGATAATAAACAATTATCATGAACAAGGAAATATGATAATAACCAATTTATTATTGCCTCTAGGGCATATTTCCATCACCATCTTCATCGTCCCGGCCGGCCACGCTACACTTCCACACACTCTACAATCTCGCTTTCTCGCCGATTGTTTCGGTAGCATAGCAATGTTGAGCGAAAGCGAGGACGACAGTTCCGCCAGTCTGGCCCCCGATCTGGGGTCAACCTCAGAATCATCGTGCTCATCTTCCAGCATGAGTCCGGTGTCGAGCCCTGACCTCCATTTTATCCGGCTCATGGAAGGGCCACCGCCGCCGGAGTCATCGGACGACGACCAGACGGACGAGGAGCCCTCGAAGGACGAAGAAGACGACAACGATGAGGAGGAGGAATGATCGAACAAGGAGGACGACGACAAGGAGCCGCCGAAGGACGAAGAAGATGACGACGATGAGGAGGAGGAGGAATGGTCGAACAAGGAGGACGACGACGAGGAGCCGCCGAAGGACGAAGAAGACGACAACGATGAGAAGGAGGAGGAATGGTCAAACAAGGAAGACGACGACGAGAATGCCGACGAGGACATCAATGACTATGGTGACGACGATGGTGAGGAAAAGCCAGAGGTAAGCGGCAAGAAGCGTCCACGTCAAGACGATGGCGCGGGGCCACCCAACAACAACAAGAAGAAGTAAAACAGACTGTACTCCTTAACTCTGTTGTCGTTTGCTCATATTTATTCCTTAACTCTATCTACACTGTTGATATCCTCGCAAACGGTTAAGAATACAGATTCGACAGTGATCATTCCCAAAATCGCAAACAGGAAGTTTCTTGAATTGTGTGCCCTGTCGAGCACACAATTCAGAACAACAAATCGTATGTGCTGTCCAGAATTATAGCACACAATTCTGATTATCGAACTGTTTGCAGCGTATCACACACACCTTGTTATACCAAACCATTTGTGTTCTTCCATACCATCACAAACAGTTCATCTAAGGGACCTGTATGTCGTACAACGCACAGATCCGGATCTGCGTAACCGTTTGCATTATATTATGTCGTCGCAAACAGTTCTACACTTTGAACTGTATGCCGTACATCACACACATCTCTTTTTGATTAACCGTTTGTACCGTTTCGCCTCATCACAAACAGTTCGTAAAAGTCAACTGTCCGCCGTAGATCGCGCACGTAACTATTTTCTGAATCATATTTTATGGACCCACCATCGCACACAGTTCGTGTCATTGGTGTTTGAGATTCATGCATCACACACAGTTTTGTCAAAGGGTCTCTGATTGCTTTGTCATCTTTGGACCTTCCTGCAGTAGTGGTGTGTCCTTTGGTTTAAATACCAAGCCGCTCCGAACCAGACGTACGACTGTCACAGCAGTTGGAACTGGGTCATCAAACCATTATCTTCATCGAGCTCCTGGTTCTATTTCCTCAACCCTTTCTTTTCCTCGAAGTACTTGTTGATGAAATTGATCGATACTGTTTGAAGATTTGACTAAAGACTTTCTTAATTTCCTCATCTCAAATTCTTCAGTCATTATTGTCTATCGCCTGCTTATCCTGTTTTTCACGCTACCTGTGCTCTGTGTATGTTTCATTTCCTCATGATGACTATGCTACTGCTATGTTTCACATGCACTTGAGTACTTATCCCACTGCTAGTATTTCGTCACTTAGCAAATTCCTCATCTAGTAATTCCTCAGTGATGAATTTGTAAAAATCGCCTATTTACCCCCCTCTAGTCGATATAACGCACTTTCAATTGGTATCAGAGCAAGGTACTCCCTTGTTCTGTGTGATTTTGGTTTAACCACCTGGAGTTTTAGTTATGTCGACTGTAGGCATGATCAAGGTCTCCGCTGGGTGTCTTACCTTCGATGGGACGGACTACCCCTACTGGAAGAACAATATGCGCATGCATCTTGAGGCAATTGACAACGATCTCTGGTATGTTGTGGAAAATGGTGTTCCCTCCATCACTCCCACTGTCACTCCTGCTGATGTGAAGAGATCCAAGCAACTCGACTCTCAAGCGAAGAATATCATATGTGGCCATCTAAGCAAAGGTCAGTATGGCAGAGTGAGTGCTTTGGAGACTGCTAAGCTTATCTGGGATAGGCTGTCCAAAGTCAACGAAGGTGTTTCAACTCAACGTGACTCCCGAGTTGATGTTCTTCACAATCTCTTCAACCGCTTCAAAAGACTCGACAACAAAAATGTTCAGCAAACCTTCGATCATCTTATCTCCAATGAGCTCCAAGCTCTTGGTGCCACTGACATCAACGACCATGAGGTGGTGAAAAAACGTTGAGATCACTTGATTCCTCATTCGATACACTTGCTTTGATGATTCAAGGACATGGAGACTACAAGTCACTAGATCCTGCTGATATTCTTGAGAGACTCAATACTCATGAATTCCAACAAGCTGAAAAGAGAGACATCTATGGACCAAGCTATGGAAGAACTCGTGCGCTGAAGGCAAAAGCAATTTCCTCATCTGAAGGTGAAGAATCTGACAGTAGCCTTGGTGATCCTAAAGAGCTGAGTCAGGAGCTAGCAATGCTCGTGAGGAAATTCCAGAAGTTCTCAAGAAGAGGCCGATTTGGAAAATCTTCAAGAAGTGATGACAAGACATCAGATTCCTCATCCCGTGATCACAAGAAAAGGACTTGCCACAAATACAAGAAATCTGGCCACTACATTGTTGATTGTCCGCTCTGGGAAAAGGAATCAAAGAAGAAGAAGTACAAGGATGACAGTTCTGATGACTCGAAGAAAAAGAAGAAATCTTCAAAGTCCTCATCGTCAAAGTCATCATCTGACAAGAAGACAGTTCTAGAATGGCTCGGGCGTTTATTGGCAAGGAAATGGAGTCTGATGCTGAATCCGAGGAATATGAGGAAGGGGAGGAATCTGAGGAGGTGTCAGACTCTAGTGTGGCGAGCCTTGCTCTCGCTACTGCTTTCGTCAGCAAGTCCATCTTCAACACTGAGGAAAGTGATAATGACTCTGGCGTCAGCAACGACGACAATAATCCCACCTGTTGCTTCATGGCAAAAGGTGCCAAGGTACTCAAACATTTTTCCCCTCTGAATCTAGTGAAGGCGAATCTGATGAAAACATGAAGCCTAGCTATTCCAAACTTGTTAGTATTGCCACTAAACAACAAACTACTTTGGAAAAGATTCAGAAGCTGCTAGACAAAAGGCGATGACCTATTGAATGAGGAAATGGATCGAACTCAAACTCTGACTGATGATCTTCAAAGTCTTCAATCTAAGTATGATGACCTTAAAAGTCGTCATGAAATTCTCTTAGTCGATCATGAGAAGCTTTCTTATGAATTTCTTCAAAGAAAGCAAGATCTTGAGAAACTAAGGGTGTCTCATGAAGATCTTCAAAGGGATAACGATTCTTTGCTTGCTCAATAGATCAAATCCGCTCAGGAAGATTTCGATCCACCTTGTTTGAAACGCATCAAACGTGAAGCTGCTAATTGTTCACCTGAGAGTTCAAATGCTTCTATTGTTGCAACTTCTACAACTATTTCTATGGTCACAAATTCCTCATCTGAGGATACCACAAGTGTCACTGATGAAAATGCAGGGTTGAAGGAATTGTATGTGACAGGCATATACAAAAGTCTCAAAGGGCATCAAACCCTTTGCGATGTGCTTAAAAAGCAGATTCTGAACAGGAACTCCAGGAAAGAGGGTATTGCTTTTAAGAGGAAACTCAATGTTGATGGATCCTACTGAAAACCTGAGCAGTACCCCAAGACCTCATGGGTTGCTGCAAAAGGACTTCCTGTAGATCCATCCACTTTATCTGGCTTTACTTGTGAACATTCATATTCCTCTGATGAGTCATTTGACTCCAACTATAAACTGTTCAAAAATCAGAATGGTGAGGTATTTGCCAGATATGTTGGAACTAACTGCAGGAACGGTCCTCCAATGAAGAAAATCTGGGTTCCCAAAAGGTACCTTGAAAATCTTCAGGAGAATGTCATCATGACACCACCTGTGAAGAATAGGAACCCCAGATCAAATTCTTCATTTGGACCAAAGTCTTCACATGGACCAAAGTCCTCATATGGACCAAATTCCTCATATGGTCAAAAGTCATATCATTCTCGTGCTAATGCTTTTGTTTCACAGGGAAAATTTAAGGTTCATGAATATGTGCATTATTCTTCAAATCATTATGTTTATAAGTCCTCGAAAAATTTCTCTGCTTATTCATATGAGTACTCTGACCCACCTCCTGCGAAACGAAGTGCACTTGCTTCATTGCCACCTTTTTCATATGGAGTTCGCAGAATGATGAACTCTTTACCACCCCTCCAGATGTGGGTGGTGAAGAAAATGAACTAATCTCTTATGTAGGGTCAGGTCTCCAGACGAACTTGAACGTCTAATGAATTTGCTGGAGACCTGAGGAAATGCTTGAAAAGACGCATGCTAATCATGAAGAAATGGATCATTAATTTCTCACGTCCTCACATTACTTTGCTTAGTATACTGTGTGATGAAATTTTGTCTGATGAAATTGATGTCATATTCTTCATTATAAAGTATATGAGTTCGTAAGTTGTACTAATTCATCTGCAGGATGAGTAACCTAAAGCAACTAAGTGGGTCCTCGATAGTGGATGCACCAACCACATGACTGGTGAAAAGAATCTATTGATGGACATTCCACTTGCTCCATCTCACCCGAAGCATATCAACTACGCTCACAAAGGAAAAAGCAAGGTATTGGGTCTAGGTAAGGCTGCAATCACAAAGGATCGACGCATGGATAATGTGATGCTTGTCGAATCCCTCGAATTCAACCTCATGTCTGTCTCAATGCTCTGTGATCTTGATATGGTTGTCATCTTTGGCAAATATCGTTGTGTTGTCGTCATGGAATCTGACATATCCAAAGTCTTCGAAGGCTTTAGGAGTGGAGACTTGTATATTGTTGATTTCTCTACAAGTCCACAACTGGCCACATGTCTACTTGCAAAAGCTTCAGAAGGCTGGCTATGGCATCAACGACTTGGACATGCTGGCATGAGTAACTTGCACATGCTCGCGAAGAAGAAGCACGTCATTGGCATCGAGGGTGGCAAATTCCTCTAGGATCACTTGTGTGGGGCTTGTGAGTCTGGAAAAGATTACCAGATCCAAGCATCCCTCCAAGACTATCATGACAACCACTCGTCCTTTTGAATTGCTTCACATGGATCTCCTTGGTCCCACTCATTATGCCACTCTAACCAATGCTGCATCACTATAGGGCTTTGTCATTGTTGATGACTTCTCTCGTTATACTTGGGTGCATATTATCTGGTACAAAACTGAAGTGTAGGAAGTCTTCAGACAATTTTCCTCAAGGACCTCGACGAATTTTGGCGTCAAGATCAAGCATATCAGGAGTGATAATGGGACCGAGTTTAAGAACACTGGTCTTGATGACTATCTAGATGAACTTGGTATTACTCATGAGTTATCTGCCCCATATACTCCTCAGCAGAATGGCATCATGGAGCGCAAGAATAGGACTCTTGTTGAGATGGCTCGCACCATGCTTGAAGAATACAAGACCCCTCATCGTTTCTGGCTTGAGGCAATCAATTCTGCTTGCCACATCATCAACAGGGTATATCTTCACAAATTCCTCAAGAAGACTTCTTATGAACTCCTCACTGACAAGAAACCCAATGTGAGTTATTTCAAAGTCTTAGGTGCTAAATGTTGGATTAGAGATCCTCACCACAATTCTAAATTTGCACCGAAAGCATGATGTCTACTACGCAACTTTATTCTTGTAGACTTTGTTGGCCCTCCAAGCGCAGAGGTTTGTAGGACAGTAGCAATTTTCCCTCAAGTGGATGACATAAGGTTTATCAATCCGTGGGAGGTTTAGGATGTAGATGGTCTCTCTCAAACAACCCTGCAATCAAATACAAGAAATCTCTTGTGTCCCCAACACACCCAATACAATGGCAAATTGTATAGGTGCACTAGTTCGGCGAAGAGATGGTGATACAAGTGCAATATGGATGGTAGATATAGGTTTTTGTAATCTGAAAATATAAAAACAGCAAGGTAGCAAGTAACAAAAGTGAGCACAAACGGTATTGCAATGCTTGAAAACAAGGCCTAGGGTCCGTACTTTCGCTAGTGCAATCTCTCAACAATGCTAATATAATTGGATCACATAACCATCCCTCAACGTGCAACGAAGAATCACTCTAAAGTTCTTATCTAGCGGAGAACATAAGAAGACATTGTTTGTAGGGTACGAAACCACCTTAAAGTTATTATTTCCGATCGATCTATCCAAGAGTTCATACTAAGATAACACCAAGTTATCCTTTCCGATCGATCTATCTAAGAGTTCGTACTAGAATAACACCATATGATACGCATCAACCAACTCTAATGTCACCTAGATACTCCAATGTCACCACAAGTATCCATGAGTTAATTATACGATACGCATCAAACAATTTTAGATTCATAATACTCTATCCAACACAAAGAACCTCAAAGAGTACCCCAAGATTTCTATCAGAGAAAGTAGGACAAGAACGTATATCGACCCCTATGCATAGATTACCCCAATGTCACCGCGGTAATCCGCAAGTTGAGTACCAAATCATATATCTAGTGAATCAATAGAACACCCCATTGTCACCATGGGTATCCACATGCAAGACATATATCAAGTGTTCTCAAATCCAATATTCAATCCAACATATCGATATCTCAAAGGGAAAGATTCAATTCATCACAACATGATAGCAAGGGAATAACATCATATGATCCGACTATATTAACAAAGCCCGTGATACATCAATATTGTGACATCTCAGGAACACGAGAGAGAGATTCAACACATAGCTACTGGTGCATACCCTCAGCCCTGAGGGTGGACTACTCCCTCCTCGTCATGGCCTCCGCCGGGATGATGAAGATGGCCACCGGCGATGGATTCCCCTCTCCGGCAGGGTACTGGAACGTCTCCAGATTGGTTTTTCGTCGATACAGAGAGTTTTGGTGGTGGAGCGGAGAGTCTAGGGTTATTTCTGATGGTTTCTATATTTATAGGAATTTTTGGCATTGGTTTCATGCGAAGGTGGGCCACGAGGTGGGCACGATACGCCAGGGCGCGCCGGGGGGGGGGGGGGGCTGGCGCGCCCTGGTGGGTTGTGTCCACCTCGTCGCTCTTTTGGCCCTCCCATGAAGCGTCTAGTGCCTCTTTTGTTCCAAAAAAAATCGTCAAAAAGTTTCGGGCGATTCCGAGAACTTTCATTTTCTGCACAAAAACAACACCATGGTAGTTCTGCTGAAAACAACGTCAGTCCGGGTTAGTTCTAAATAAATCATATAAAGTGCATCAAAACCATATAAAAGTATTGTAAACATAAGCAAACGTGGCATGAATACTTCATAAATTATCGATACGTTGCAGACGTATCAAAGCACATGAAGGTAGAGTATTCAACCCAAATTTATAGATTCGACACAAGGGGAGCCAAAGAATACTTGAGAGTATTAGCAGTTGAGTTGTCAATTCAACCACACCTGGAGATTAAATATCTGCAGCAAGGTGATCAGTAGCACAGTAATATGATAGTTTGATAGCAGTAGCAACAGTAATAGTAACGGTAACAGTAGTAGCAATAGTTTTGTAGCAGTTGGAACAGTAGCAGCAGCAATAGTAACTTAGCAAGAACAATAAGTGGAAAACTCGTAGGCACTGAATCGGTGAACTCGTTGGATGATATTCATCATATAATAGTCATAACCTAGGGCGACATAGAACTAGCTCCAGTTCATCAATGTAATGTAGGCATGTATTCCGTAAATAGTCATACGTGCTTATGGAAAAGAACTTGCATGACATCTTTTGTCCTACCCTCCCGTGGCAGCGGGGTCCATAAGGAAACTAAGGGATATTAAGGCCTCCTTTTAATAGAGAACAGGAACAAAGCATTAGCACATGGTGAATACATGAACTCCTCAAACTACGGTCATCACCGCTAAGTATCCCAAATATTGTCACTATGGGGTTGACGGAACATAACACGTAATAGGTGCATATGAATAGGCAAGATCGGATCAAGAACATGGATATAGAGATGATAACATAAACGGTTCACATCTGAAATCATGGCACTCGGGTGCTAGTGACAAGCATTAGGCATAGCAAAGTCATAGCAACATCAATCTCAGAACATAGTGGATACTAGGGATCAAGCCCTAACAAAACTAACTCGATTACATGATGAATCTCATCCAACTCCTCACCGACCAGCAAGCCTACGAAGGAATTACTCACTCCCGGTGGGGAGCATCATGGAATTGGCGATGGAGAAGGGCTGGTGATGAGGAAGACCAAAGATTCCCCTCTCCGAAGCCCCAAACGGGCTCTAGATCTGGCCTCCCGATGAAGAACAGGAGGTGGCGGCGGCTCCGTATCGTAAAATGCGATGAAACTTTCTCTCCGAAAATAGGAATTTATAGTGACGGAATTAGGGTCAATGGGGCCACGAGGTGGGGACAACCCACCAGGGCGCGCCCAGTGGGCCTGGCGCGCCCTGGTGGGTGCTTCTCACCCTGGCCCCCCTCTTCGGTGGATTTTGGCTCCAATAATTCTTATATATTCTGAAATAATTCTCCAAAAAGTTTCGTTCCATTCCGAGAAGTTTTATTTCTGCACAAAAACAACACCATGGTAGTTCTGCTGAAAACAGCATTAGTCCGGGTTAGTTCCATTCAAATCATGCAAATTAGAGTCCAAAACAAGGGCAAAAGAGTGAGGAAAAGTAGATACGTTGGAGAAGTATCAGGCATCAACATGAAGAATGTCCCTCTCTACTGCGACAACGAGAGTGCCATCAAGATTGCTCACAACCCAGTTCAGCACTCGAAGACTAAGCACATTCAGATTCATGATAACCCACAAGTGTAGGGGATCGTTTGTTGCCTTTTCGATAAGTAGGAGTGTCGAACCCACCGAGGAGCTAAAGGTAGAATTAATATTCTCTCAAGTGATATCGACCACCGATACAACTCTACGCACGCTAACGCTTACTTTAACTAGAACAAGTACGAAACTACTTTGCGGGAAAGAAACTAGAAGTACTTAGTAGGTCTAATAGATAGTTTTGCAAGATAATAAAGAACGCGGAAATAAAAGTTAGGTGCTGCTTTAATAAAAGAACAATAGAGTAAATATAACGAGTGTGGAAAAGTGGTGATAGGATTTGCGAGATTTTCCTAGGCAATTGATAACAAGATCGGTAATCATTATTGCAGTTTTATATGAGGGAGAGGCATACGCTAACATACTTTCCGTACTTGGGTCATATGCACTTATGATTGGACCTCTAGCAAGCATCCGCAACTACTATAAATCATTAAGGTAAACCCAACCATAGCATTAAACATCAAGTCCTCTTTACTCCCATACGCAACAATCCCCACTATAAGCAAATCTTGAACATATTGCAACACCCTCCAGAGTGAATCTTTCACGTATATGCCTCATAGAAAGCACCTTAGGACAGCACCAAAATAAACCATGCAACTCAAACCAATCAAGATCATCAATCAACCCATAGGACAAAAAGGAACTACTCAAACATCATAGGATAGCCACACATCATTGGATAATAATATATAGCATTAAGCACCATGTTCAAGTAGGGGGTACAGCGGGATGTGGGAGAGTGGACCGCTGTAGATAGATGAGGGAAGGTGATGGTGGTTGAGGGAGTCCTGGATTAAGGGGTCTTCGGGCTGCTGGCCTATCTCTCAATAGGCTGGTTTGTTGGGAAGGACTCTGACTATCGTGCGGAGGGCCAGACACATCGAGACCCTGTGTTCTATAAGAAAGCCCCGAAGGCGCATCGTGCACTCCAAGTCAAGATGAGGGAATCGACGTCACCATTCTCGGCAGGAGTCTTGTCATGTGTAAACCCTAGATACCCCCCGGTGTCTATATAAACCGGGAGGGTTTTAGATTGTTAGACATAGAAACTCATCTAGGGTTTTAGCTAATCGATCTCGAGGTAGATCAACTCTGTAACCTTCATACCATCAATATAATCAAGCAGGACGTAGGGTTTTACCTCCATAGGAGGGCCCGAACCTGGGTAAACATCGTCTCCTTCGTCCCTTTGTTACAATCGATCCTAGACTCACAGCTCGGGACCCCCTACCCGAGATCCGCCGGTTTTGACACCGACATTGTTTCTTTCATTGAGAGTTCCACTGTGATCTCCAAAGGAACCGATGGCTCGCATTGTCATCAACGAAGAGGTCCGGAACATGGACTCCTTCGTCCCTGGACAGATCTTCGCTTTCGGCAGCATTGTGCTGCACGCTGACCCGATCGGCCGTCTTGGCCGGGTTGGGAGTTTCGCCCCTTATCAAGAGGTCTGATTCGGGAACCTAGAGTTCTCTGTAGACTCTCGGGGCGATCTTTCGCTCACCGGGCTCGCAGTCTCATCTGACGCACCCGAGGACTCCGAGGACTTAACCTCGGATGTCGCTTTCGACCCCGCCCACGGGACTAACCCCAGCGATGATCTGGCTTTTAGTCCGGATCCGGCCATAGCGCCAGATGGCCGGGTACCAGGTCCCGCCGAACACACTTCTTGGGCAGACACATCGGAGGTTAACTCCGAAAGCGCCGAGCAAATTGACCCGATCGAGCTCTCGACACTCAACGAAGCTCTAGATCGGATCTTATCGATAAAAGTTACTAACGACCCAACTCCGATCCACGTTCAGATCGGCCTTAAGTCGGGTCAAGAGGAATTTTTCCTCCCACCCACCACCCACTTCGTAGCCACTGTCGAAGACTTAACCGACATGTCGGACTACGCCTCCGAGGAGGCAGAATACATGGATCAAGAGGATCGCGCTCCCACCCCCATCAACACCGGGCGATGGACTGCCACCTCCACCTACGACGTCTACATGGTGGATACTCCATCCGGTAACGGCGAGCGCACACCCGCAAACAATGGTGATAGATCGGACGAAGCGCCGTCAAGGCGCCGGAAACCACGCAAACGATCAAAGACAAAAAAGGGACGGGAAGCTATTGCTGGCACAGGTGAAAATGATACCCCGAAAGACCTCGGCGATCCCGATATTCCCGAGCATCCGTTAGAGGACCAGGAAATGCCGGAGGACCAGCGCGACCCCGAAGATCCAAACGATTCCGAAGATGACAACTACCTCCCCATTGTAGAGGAAGAGGATATCCCGGAATCCAAAGGTTTCACCGTCCCCGAAAACATTGAGGATCAGGAACGGTTTAGGCAACAGCTTATAGCTATTGCCCGAAGCTTAAAGGCAAAAGAACAGCAGCTCAAGGACGAACAAGACACCCTCAATGATAAATGGACGAGGGTCCTGTCAGCCGAGGAAGGATACGGTACCGGTCTATTGGACCAACCCAAGAGCTATCCACGCCGACGGCTGCTGCCTCAATTCGATGACGAACTTCCTAATACGGCGTCCCCCAAGCACACTCCATACAACCAGCCGGACCGCCCTCCCCGAGGACGAGATAGGACGGCTGGCGACGCCGGTTATAGGGGAAAGGAGCCAATGGAGCCTGAGGACAGGTACGACCTGCGACGCGACCTGGATTATAGAATAGGCCGCACTAGATCCATCTATGGATCTAGAGGGTACTCCCCCGATAGACGGGACGGGTACCGGCCTTGGCTCGACCGAAACAATAGAGGTCGGGAACAAAACTGGGCCAGAACAGACGCCGACTACCGGCGTGACATAGCCCGGGTCAGAGGTGCTGCCCACCCACTGTGCTTCACCGACGAAGTGATGCAGCATCAGTTCCCGGAAGGGTTTAAACCCGTGAACATAGAGCAATACGACGGAACAACTGACCCAGCAGTGTGGATAGAGGATTTCCTCCTCCACATTCACATGGCACGAGGAGACGATCTCCACGCCATTAAGTATCTACCCCTTAAACTTAAGGGGCCAGCTCGGTACTGGTTAAACAGTCTCCCCGAAAATTCTATCGGGAGCTGGGAGGATCTCGAGCATGCATTTCGATCTAACTTCCAGGGCACCTATGTACGGCCTCCGGACTCCTCCGACCTAAGCAACGTCGTCCAAAAGGCAGGAGAATCCGCTCGACAATTCTGGAATCGGTTCTTGACCAAGAAAAACCAGATCGTCGATTGCCCAGATGCCGAGGCTATAGCCTCTTTCAGGCACAATATTCGGGACGAATGGCTGGCTCGCCAGCTCGGTCAGGATAAACCGAGGACCATGTCCGCCCTTACATCACTCATGACCCGTTTTTGCGAGGGTGAGGAAAACTGGCTAGCGAGACGAAGCCACAACCCCGAAGACCCCGACACCTCCGAAGCTTGGGATGGAAACGGGAAACCTCGACGCAACAAAAATAAACGCCGACACATCACTAGTGACACCGATGACACAGCCGTCAACGCCGGCTTTCGCAACCCTCGATCCGGGCAGCGGAAGAAGCCTCCTAAAGGCAATCGCGACGGACCCACCCCGCTGGACAAAATCATGGAGAGGCCTTGCCAGATCCATGGCACTCCAGACAAGCCCGCCAACCACACCAACCATAACTGTTGGGTGTTCAAACAGGCCGGCAAGCTCGCATCCGAGGAGCAAAGCAAGGGCCCACGCAGCGAGGACGATGATGAGCCCCGCGGTCCAACCAATGATGGACAGAAGCAGTTACCTCCAGAGGTAAAAACTGTGAACATGATATACGCCACTCACATACCCAAAAAGGAGAGGAAGCGCGCCCTTCGAGAGGTCTACACCGTAGAGCCCGTAGCCCCGAAGTATAACCCATGGTCGGCATACCCGATCACCTTCGATCGACGGGACCATCCGACCAGTATTCGTCATGGGGGATCAGCTGCCCTCGTCCTAGATCCCATTATCGATGGGTTCCACCTCACTAAAGTCCTAATGGACGGAGGAAGTAGCCTCAATCTGATTTACTCGGACACGGTGAAAAAGATGTGTATAGATCCATCAAGGATCAAACCCAGCAACACTACCTTTAAAGGAGTGATCCCAGGCGTCGAAGCCCGGTGCACGGGCTCTGTGAGCCTGGAAGTGGTGTTCGGTTCGCCCGATAACTTCCGTAGCGAGGACTTGATCTTCGACATCGTACCTTTCCGCAGCGGTTATCACGCCCTGCTAGGCCGTACAGCGTTCGCTTGCTTTAACGTCGTCCCACACTACGCATACCTCAAGCTCAAGATGCCCGGGCCCAGGGGGGTCATCACTGTCAACGGCAATACAGAGCGTTCCCTCCGAACTGAGGAACATGCATTGGCCCTGGCGGCCGAATTCCATTACGAGGACGGTCGGCAAACACTGAAATCTGCCATAAAGGCACATAAGGTTGACAAAAGAGCTCGGTTTCAATCCGAACTCCCAGAATCTTCTTCTCCCTAGAAATAGGGACACGCTCCCCATTGCAGAGCCCTAAGGACCGTCAGACACGTGCCAAGAAGGCACAACTTCGCACTCAAGATTCCATGGGCAGCAGTGGGGAACAACCATTAAGGGGTAAGTGTTCGGCTGGACTGAACCATTACCAGCACACGTCCTCGGACATAACACAGGTACCATCAAGGACCTGCTAAAGAGTAAAGCTCATCCACACTTTGGCGACTTCTCAAGACCTTCTTCCCAAGGTCCGCTCGACGACAGCATCACCCGTAAAGGAATGCAACTCCCTAGGAGGCACAGGAGCAGACTGACGACATGGCGCATCGAGGACGTCAAGCCACCATTCGAAGATCCCTGGTACAATCTCTCCTGTGTAAATTCTATGTTTTATCTTCAAAATACCTGTAAACAGTTGCTTCGGCAATTTGAGTGATAAGAATTATCGAGGAAATAAAAGACCATTATACATGGCCCCTCCGCTGTATTTTACATACTCTGTTCTTGTCAAACGCCTCTCGCGCAATTGTTCCGTGTACATTACGATGCAACCGGCTATTAGACCGGGGGCTTGAATTAAAAAAAATCACCCTGAGCATAATCCCGACACAATTGGTCGTGTGCTCGGCGTCTTGGATTTTGCTTTATATGCATCGGATCCGAACTATGTCTTGGGTCAATAGTTGGGTTGCCCGGCTCCCGTGCTTGCCCCTTACGTTCCGCTCGTTCGGCTAAAGGGGCAAAGGGAGAACCACTGCGATTGTGCTTCCAGTTCGTCTGGTCAAGCACCTCAGGGGAGAAAGCCGAAAACTGAGCATAAGTGTTATACTAAAAAATCCGAGCGAGGTTATTCCGTGTTATACGATGGGTTTTATACTTATACAAACCATGTGATGTTGGCTTGGGCCCCGGTACATCCGCACATCACAAAACACTGGGGGCTAGTCATCAGCCCCCACATTTTTTTACGCTCCTACGGCTAAGTGAAAGCGATAAAGCATCATAGTCCGATTGCCTTGTCCCCCTTGCACTACCGCCTTCGGGCACTGATACCTCGGCTAAGGGTCATAGTGCGGAGGCAGAGACACCTCGCGTAGTATCTACGTGGGGGCTGAAGCCGACGACTCGCAACTTTCAGATAAAATGGCCACATGGGAGTCAAAATAAACACTAAAACTTATAAGACATGATAAACCATGCAACCTTAATTATACAGTGTTATAAGTCTTCGGACATATTACAACACGCTCATTCATAAAAAAACATCCTTCGAGCATTGGGCCTCTATCGCCCGAGCACCCTCCATCACTGCGGAGAAGTATAGCTCGGGGCGCCTATGCTCCTTTCCAGGGGGCGGAGGTGCGGTGGCCATCTCGGTCGGCTTGAGCTTCGGCCAGTGGACCATGGTCTTTGCAAAGGCCATCCGCGCTCCCTCGATGCATGCAGAACCCTTTAGTGCATCAATCCGAGGCGCAGCATCACACAGCTTTTGCACCAAGCCGAAGTAGCTGCTCGGCAATGGCTCGTCAGGCCACAGCCGGATGCAGAGATCCTTCATGGCCGGCTCCGCCATCCTGTGCAACTCCATCAGTTGCTTCATCCGCTCGCTCAGAAGAGGAGAGCGCTCGGGGGACTCAAACTGTGCCCAGAATAGCCGAGCCTCATCATCCTCCCCCCGCGAAGCATAGAACTTGTTCGCATCCGCTGCACTCTTCTGGAGATCTGCACAGACGCTTGAGGAACGCCACACCTGGGTGAGTAAAGCAAACCTGCTACCACCAAAGGCGCATTGCAGTGAATACGGCTTACCATCTGTGACAGCCTGGACTTGGCGAACCTCCTCTTCAAAAGACCGCCTGTCCACCCGCTCCTTTTGAAGCTCGGATTTCAGCGCCGATAGCTCGGTGGCTTGCTCTTTGCCTTTCTGCTCAAGGGCCTCGCACTTTGGCCGGCGTCCTTGAGCTCCTGCTGCACCTCCTCCACCCGAGCTTCCTGCTTAGCGCTGGCAGCTTTCAAAGTGGAGAGTGCGGCTGCTGCCTGTTCAGCGGCCGCCTTCTCATCCGCGGCCTGTTGCTTCACCTTTTCAAGCTCGGCCTTGAGTTTTTCCACCTCCGCAGCTGAAGCTGTGGAAGCAATAGATAAATAATTAAACTGGGTTACCAGTGCGGATCACTAACAATATACAGCCCGGATGTTACAATTCGGTTTACCTTGTGCCTCGTCGAACCTCTTGTTCAGGCTATCAAGCTCCTCTTCGGAGATCTTGAGCTTCCGATTTAGCTCGGTAAGCTTAGCGGCATTAATGGCCGCCGCCGAGGACGAGGCCTACAAAAAATCAAGAAAACACACATCCGGTTATATGCGTTCCAACCCCCGAACCGTCAAGGATATGACACTATGCTCGGTCCTCTTAAGGGATTTTTAGAATATTGTGGGACTAATGGTGCCTTGCGCATCATTGGTCACTCCTGAGTATTTTGACCCCCGGGCGCGTTTTTCGCAAAACCACCCGGGGCTCGGGGGCTACTACATATATAAAGATGGCATAAACCTAATAAAAATTGTTCGGGAAAAGGGTATTACGTGACTCACCTTGAAGCCCGTCAAGAGACCATTGAAGGCCTCTTTCAGTCCGCTATCGATGGACTGAATACCTTGCAAAACCGCGCCCATAAGAGCGCAGTGATCCTCGGCAATGGGGGTGCTTGATAGAGCCTCCTCCATGACCGGCCACCCAGTCGTCGGTGGCACCGGTGGTGACCGGCCAGCCCGATCTCTGATCGGGGACTAAGTCGGTAGCTCCGGAGGCACAACATGCTCCGGAGACTTCCTCGGAGGGGACTAGACCTCCCTCCGCCCTTCCTCTTCAGCGGCCAGGGGAATTTTCTTCCCCTGGTCTTCAGCGGCCAAGGGGGTTTTCTCCCCCTGGTCTTCGGCGGCCGAGGCATCGACCTCGGCCATGACGTGGTCACCCCTACCGCCTGTGTTCGGCTCCAACGGAGCCTGGCGGGATGACACCTCTACGGCATCCTTCGTGGCCCCGGGAGGAGTGGGGTGTGACGCAGTCCCACTCTCCGCCAGCTCGGCAGGCGGAGACTCCCCATCCGATATTTGGTCAGTGGGGAGAACGCGCGGTGGGCTGCGATTTGAAAGGCGTTCTTGCATTTAAAACATTGAAAACTTTGCATAAAAGGTCCAGGGAGTCTTCAGATTCATACCTTTGAGCCGGGGGCTTGACCCTTAGGGTCCGTCGGGGAACCCTCTCAAAGTCCTCGGACTCTGCATCAGAGTCCGAGCTGTCGGCGGCCAGGATCAACCTCGGCCGACGCACCCTCTTTAGGGCAGGAGGAGGTACATCCTCCGCGGCATCCTGCGACGCCGCCCTCTTTCTTGTGAGGGGGGAAACGCCTTCCCCCCGTCTTCATGCTCTTCCTCATGAATAGAGGAAGCATGGGTTTCCTCGGACATGGCGTCCGGGTGGTCCTTTATGCAGAGACCTTCTTTGGCCTTCTTCTTCTTCTCCTTCTTCTCGAGCGCCGAGTACGGCGCCACGACGACCATCGCCGACAACAACTCCGACCTTGGGTCTTCGGGTTGTGGTGCGGGACAGTTAACTCTCGCGGTTTTGCTCACCCATTTCTACGGAAATGAGGGGGAATGTGTTCAATATTTTTGTCAAAGAAACATAATCAATAGGTTAAAATTGTACCGTACCTGGGTAGGCGGGTTATCGGCGCTTAAGCCCAAATCCTCTTCCTTGGCCGGCCAGCTTTTCCGAGGCTTGAATAGTGCCTTCCATAGCTTCTCGGAGGTAGTGCGGAAGAACTGGCTCATGGTAGGCTCGTCCTCATGCCGGTAAGCCCACATTGGGGAGGCCCGGCGCTGACAGGGGAGGATACGGCGGTGGAGCATGACCTGGACCACATCGACCAGCTCCGCCTTGGCCTTGATCACCGAGGTAATGCGCTTCTGCAGCAGCTTCACCTCAGCATCCGACCCCCAGTCAAGGCCCTTCCTAAGCCACGAGGTCAATCTCGTAGGGGGTCCGGATCTGAACTCGGCGGGCGTAGCCCAGCTCTCATCTCTTGGTTCGGTGATGTAGAACCATTCTTTTTGCCAGATCTTGATTGTGTCGATGAAGGTTCCAGTTGGCCACTCGACGCGGGGGAGCTTGCTGATTACCTCCCCTCCGCAGTCTGCGTGCTCGCCCGAGACAGTCTTCGGCTTAACGTTGAAGACCTAGAGCCACAGGCCGAAGTGCGGCTCGACCCGCAGGAAGGCTTCGCAGAGAATTATGAAAGCCGAAATATGCATGAAAGAGTTCGGGGGGAGATCATGGAAGTCCAACCTGTAGAAAAACATGAGGCCCCTGACGAAGGGGTGGAGCGGGAAGCTCAGTCCCCGGATGAAATGGGGGACGAAGACCACCCTTTCGCCTGGCTTAGTGGTGGGGACAACTTGCTTCGCCTCTGGAGCGCAGTGGAAGACGTTGGCGGGGAGGTAGTCGGCGAGCTTTAGCTCCCGGATATCCTGGTCGGTGACCGTGGAGGCCTCCCACTTGCCCATGGAGCCCGAACCCGCCATGGCTAGGCTTGGAGGGGAAGTTGAGGAAGAACTGGATCTGGGCTCTCGGAGCTTGGGAAGATTGGGAAAGCAGAGGATGCGAATGGGAAGCGTGAATAGGCCTTGGGGTTTTTACCCTTTTTATGGGGCGTAACACCGATTAACCCCCCTCTACCGCGCCGCAAATCTCTCCACTTCCCAAGACGTGTGTACCGTTATGCACGCGCAAAAGAAACTTGGGATGCTAATCATATCCCGTGTGAAACGGAGCACGATCTATACATTGACGAGTCGTGCTGATGTAAAAACGGCCTCAAACCGCGAATCAAGTTTTCATAACTGGTTCAGCGGTCGTGGTAGGCCACGACCCTTCGTCAGAAAGGTTGTCAGAAAAAACACTGTTTACACTTTGACGTTTGGCCTTCGGGACCGAACAACTCATGCTGTTCGGGCTATCGTGTGATCGGAAACCGAACAGGTATCAACCGATCTTTAATGGAAGAAGAACTCACCCCGCAAGCCAAAGACTCTGATCAAGCGGAGCTGCCCAAGCTGAGACCCTTGGTGTTGGGGGCTAGTTCGGGGGCTACTGCGGGAGTCCTGGATTAAGGGGTCCTCAGGCTGCTGGCCTATCTCTCAATAGGCCGGTATGTTGGGCCGGACTCTGACTATCGTGGGGAGGGCCGGACACATCGAGACCCTGTGTTCTAGAAGGAAGCCCCGAAGGCGCATCGTGCACTCCAAGTCAAGATGAGGGAATCGACGTCACCATTCTCGGCAGGAGTCTTGTCATGTGTAAACCCTAGATACCCCCCGGTGTCTATATAAACCGGGAGCGTTTTAGATTGTTAGACACAGAGACTCATCTAGGGTTTTAGCTAATCAATCTCGAGGTAGATCAACTCTGTAACCTTCATACCATCAATATAATCAAGCAGGACGTAGGGTTTTACCTCCATAGGAGGGCCCGAACCTGGGTAAACATCGTCTCCTTCGTCCCTTTGTTACCATCGATCCTAGACTCACAGCTCGGGACCCCCTACCCGAGATCCGCCGGTTTTGACACCGATAGTGGTGGTGATGATGACGGCGAAGTTGTTGGTGTAGATCGTCGTCACGATGGTTGCCCCGGCGGTGCTTCGGCGCCACCGGGAGAGGGGGGGAGAGCCCCCCTCCTTCTTCTTCTTCTTCCTTGGCCTCCTCCCTAGGTGGGAGGAGGGTTTCCCCTCTGGTCCATGGCCGCCATGGCTCCCGGAGGGCAGGAGCCCCTTCGAGATTGGATCTATCTCTCTGTTTCTCTTCTCTTTTCGCTAATGTTTTCTGGCCCTTCACCATTTCTTAAATATCCGGACATCTGTAACTCCGATCGGGCTGAAATTTTGGGGGGGGGGGGGGGTTTATCGTGAAAATATCTTTCTTGCGGCGGAAGGAGGGCCTCAACCGACTTAAGGGCTGGCCACAAGACATCAGGCCGCAGCCCGCCAGGCCGCGCCCTGTTGGCTTGTGGGGTCCTCGGGCATCATCTTGCGTTGATTTCGACTCCT
This sequence comes from Elymus sibiricus, assembly GCA_039707655.1. Classification (NCBI taxonomy): domain Eukaryota; kingdom Viridiplantae; phylum Streptophyta; class Magnoliopsida; order Poales; family Poaceae; genus Elymus; species Elymus sibiricus. Next base: position 132,144,241 of record CM077671.1, read on the forward strand.
AAAATACACATAAATTCCAGAAAAAATCTCCGTAAATTTTTATCGCGTTTGGACTTCGTTTGATATGGAATTTCTGCGAAACAAAAAACAAAAAAAAATAGGAATTGGCACTGGACACTGGGTCAATAGGTTAGTGCTAAAAAATAATATAAATTGGTGAATAATTACTCAAAAAGTATCCTAGAATGATAATATAATAGCATGGAACAATCAAAAATTATAGATACGTTGGAGACGTATCAAGCATCCCCAAGCTTAATTCCTGCTCGTCCTCGAGTAGGTAAATGATAAAAACAGAATTTCATTGATGTGACATGCTACCCAATATGTAATCTTTTGCATGTATGCTCATTGAGAAATGATGAATTAACACACATTAACATAGTAATACTTATAAGCACAAGCAAAAAAATCAACAATCTTTCAACGTATACGATCCTCAAAGAATGTTTACCCCCATTCATCTTATTATATTTGCAAGGCATGGCTCCGTCTTCACCACATTAATACAAATGTCAAGCCCCACGGTGCCCAAGTCAGGCAATTGGATCGTACTTTTTCAATATGCATCAACTTTTTATTCTTCACGCAATACATGAGCGTGAACCATGGACATAGCATATAGGTGGAATAGAATGTGGTGGTAGGTTTCAAAGGGGTAAAAGTGGAGAAGAAAGTCTCGCATCAACTCGACATATCAATAGGCTATGGAGAGGCCCGTCAATAGATATCAATGCGAGGAGTAGGGATTGCCATGCAACAGATGCACTAGAGCTATAAGTGTATGAAAGCTTGACTGAAGCTAAGTGGGTGTGCATCCAACTTGCTTGCTCATGAAGACCTCGGGCATTTGAGGACGCCCGTCATCGGAATATACAAGCCAAGTTCTATAATGAAAAATTCCCACTAGCATGTGAAAATGACATAACGTGAGACTCTCTATATGAGGAACAAGGTGCCACTTTGAGGCACAAGTGTGGTAAAGGATAGTAGCAAAGTCCCTTCTCTCATTTTCTCTCATCATTATTATTTTTAATTATGGTGGGCTTTTTTTTCTTTTCTTTTTCGCTTCCCCCATTTTTTTGTGGTGGGCTCATTTGGCCTCCCCCATTTTTCATTTTTCGTCCGGAGTCTCATCCCGACTTGTGGGGGAATCATAGTCTCCATCATACTTTCCACACTGAGACAATGCTCTAATAATGATGATCATCACACTTTTATTTACTTACAACTTGATATGATAAATTGATAGGATGATATGACTCTATATGAATGCCTCTGGCAGTGTACCAGGATGTGCAATGAAATAGCATAGCAAAAGACATCAAAAAATGGACAAGCCATGTAAACATCACGCTAGCTATCTTACGATCATGAAAAGCAATATGACAATGGAAATACAAGTCATATGAAGTGACGATGGAAGTTGCATGGCAATATATCTCGGAATGGCCATGGAAATGCCATGATAGGTAGGTATGGTGGCTGTTTTGAGGAAGATATCATGAGGCTTATGTGCAACAGAGCATATCATGTCACGGGGTTTGGATGCACCGGCGAAAGTTGCACCGATCCTCGAGGTGAGAATGGGCAATGCACGGTACCAAAGAGGGTAGCAAAATATGAATAGGTGAGATTGCATATGTCCATGGTTTCACATTAGTCATAAAGAACTCATATACTTATTGCAAAGTTTTATTAGTTTTATCACAAATCAAAGTACTACTGGCATGCCCCGAGGGAGGAGGTTGGGAGGAGTTAACCATCGCATGCCTCCGACCCGAAACAACACTAGGATTTTAACGAGGAATCAAATGCTCACACATCCTCACCATGGCTTTTTAATTTTTAGACCAAGCAAGAAGTTAACACCTCGTAATACCGACACTTCTACGAATCAAGAATGATGCACTCACACCCTTTCACATTACCACATCAATATCATTAACCCACAATTTCTCTTTAATGTGCTACATGAAGGTTTTGATTATCACTCCTTGAATACCTATTATTTTTGGACTAATCTTCTAACCCATGCAAATTACCGTCACTGTTTATTAACTCTCAAACAAATATAAGTGAAGAACGAGAGTTTAATTCTTTCTACAAAAGACCTGGACATGCTCTAATAAATATAACTGAAGCAAAAGAGCATTCTACAAATAACGGTTTTCTATATGTAGAGAAACAGGCATCCAACTTCAAATGATATAAGTGAAGCACATGAAGCATTCTATAAAGCCATACTCAAAATATATAAGTGAAGTGCAAAGAGCATTCTATAATTCAACCATGGACTTTCCCAAACCAGTATGGTGCATTGCCAAAAGGAAAATAAAAGGCACACGACTCTCCAAGAATTTACGCATATCATGTGAACAAAACAAAAACTGAGACATACCGATAATTGTTGAAGAAGAAAGATGGGATGCCTTCTGGGGCATCCCCAAGCTTAGACGCTTGAGTCTCCTTGAATATTTACTTGGGGTGCCTTGGGCATCCCCAAGCTTTAACTCTTAACTCTCCTTATTCCTCTCACATTGACACCTCCTCGATCTTCGAACACTTCATCCACACAAAACTTAACAAAACTTTTATTAGAAACGTTAGTACACATAACACCAGATTCCATCATGTCTTGCCATAACATTATTGCATAATTATAATCTAACATTACCCATTGTATGCTATCACAATTCTATGGCTCCCCAGTCAATGGGGCTCAACAAGAATTCAAACATAAGCACGCAAAGCAACTATAACAACAATCTGTGAAAAACAGGACAGTCTGTAAAGATGCAGATGGAACGTGTAATTCTATAACTCAAAAAATTCTGAAAACTTAGGACGTAATAAATAATTTGGATAAAAGTACCATGTAAACATTTCAGAATTTTTGCGCGCTCCAGTAAAATACGAAAATTCAAACACTACAGCAAAAGTTTCTGTTTTTACACAGCACATATCAAACAAGCAATTCAAACATCCTAAAGGTAATTCTTGGCACATTATTTTTATAATAGAATGGATTTGTACAAGGGGATAATTATTTTTTTTGAAAAGTTTCTGTAATCAAGATTCACAAAGTCTCCATGGGCATGAACAAAGTTCAAGGCTAGCCCCCACTTCAACGATGCTCGTCTTTCTCACTTTCACTTCTCTTTTTGAAAAGGTTTTAAGTTTCCCACTTTATTTCTTTGTTTTTAATTATTTTAAAAGCACACAACAGAAATAAATGACTCTCTAAAACTTCTGGGTTGTCTCCCTGGCAGCGCTTTCTTTAAAGCCATTAAGCTAGGCATATAGTGCTCAAGTAATTGATCCACCCGGCTCCCAAGGTATATCAAAGCCAATTTTAATTAACAATGATTTGTAATTTAGTAGTGAGCACAAAGTAACATATATCATAGAACAACAAAGCCTAACTCTCTTCCTATGCATTGGCATGTCATAAAAGAACAATTCATTCACACAAAGTAAAGGCCAATACATAGCATAAGTAGTTTCTTGCAATTTTATCGTATTGGAAACATAGAGAGGTGAAGATTTGGTTCCTCTTTCATAGTAATTGCATGTAGTAGAAGCAATCACATGCATATTATATTCATCAAAATCATCATGTGTGATAGTAAGACGCAACCCATCAATATAATCCCTAATAAGTGCAAACTTCTCCGATATGGTGTAGTTGGGAGAATTCAAAAAGATAATAGGACTATCGTGTGTGGGTGCAATAGCAACAATTTCATGCTTAACATAAGGAACTATAGCAAGTTCATCTCCATAAGCATAATTCATATTGGCATCACGACCACAAGCATAGCAAGCATCAAGTTCATCAAAAAGGGATATTTCAAATGAATCCAAGGGATCATAGCATTCATCTTTCGGTATGTGCGAAGGGAAATTAAACAATGTATGAGTTGAAGAGTTACTCTCATTAGAAGGTGGGCATGGGTAGCTAATCCGCTCATCCTCCTTTTGTTCTTCGCTCTCCTCCTCATCTTTTTCATCTATTGAGCTCACAGTTTCAGCAATTTCTTCTTCCATAGATTCCTGCAAAATATTAGTCTCTTCCAAGGAAGCGGTCATTCTTTCAATAAATTCATTAATATCGGCATTGTATTCATAATTCTGATAGCAATATTTAAGTATGGCAAAAAAAATCAGATTTGTAAGGAATATCATCATACTTTTCAATCAAAGAAGCAATTTCATATGCACCCTTAAAAGCAACAAATTCTTCTATTTGTTCCACATCATAGTAATCATATATACCATTAGCATAAGAAGCCAAGGTTTTATTATCATTAAATTCACATTGAAAGGGAAGGTGTATACCCTTACTCTTAGAGCAACAAGTATAATCACTTCTCACGCAGAAATCCCAAGCATACCAACGCAACATTTTAATTTGGTGCCTTAAGCGTTTCCCTTTTGAGACAAGCGATAATCCCTAAAGTACTCACGTTGATCCAACGTATCTCCCATTACCAAGTTGAATGAGGATTTTTCAGGATTATGAAGGTAGTAATTAATGTGTTTCACATAACCAGCATCGAGGGTTTTCGGAGGTTCCCCATCTCCATGAGTAGCAAGTACAACTATTTTTTTGGGTGTTTCATGTTCCATATCCATAACTAAAGATATAAAACAACTAATAAAATAAAATAAAAATTACTTAGTGATAAAGCAAACAAGCACACACGAGAATATCAACCACTACGCTATTGCTCCCCGGCAACGGCGCCAGAAAAAGGTCTTGATAACCCACAAGTGTAGGGGATCGTTTGTTGCCTTTTTCGATAAGTACGAGTGTCGAACCCAACGAGGATCTGAAGGTAGACTTAATATTCTCTCAAGTTATATCGACCACCGATACAACTCTACGCACGCTAACACTTACTTTAACTAGAACAAGTACGAAACTACTTTGCGGGAAAGAAACTAGAAGTACTTAGTAGGTGTAATAGATAGTTGTGCAAGATAATAAAGAACGTGGAAAAAAAATTAGGTGCTGCTTTAATAAAAGAACAATAAAGTAAATATAGCGAGTGTGGAAAAGTGGTTATAGGATTTGCGAGATTGTCCTAGGCAATTGATAACAAGATTGGTAATCACTATTGCAGTTTTATATGAGGGAGAGGCATACACTAACTTACTTTCCGTACCTGGATCATATGCACTTATGATTAGACCTCTAGCAAGCATCCGCAACTACTAGAAATCATTAAGGTAAACCCAACCATAGCATTAAACATCAACTCCTCTTTACTCCCATACGCAACAATCCCCTTACTCGGGTGTAAGATTTTGTCACTCTAGCCACCCGCTATAAGCGAATCATGAACATATTGCAACACCCTCCAGCGTGAATCTTTCATGTGTGTGCCTCATGGAAAGAACCTTAGGATAGCACCAAAATAAACCACGCAACTCAAACCAATCAAGATCATCAATTAACCCATAGGACAAAATGGAACTACTCAAACATCATAGGATAGCCACACATCGTTGGATAATAACATATATCATTAAGCACCATGTTCAAGTAGGGGGTACAGCGGGATGCGGGAGAGTGGACTGCTGTAGATAGATGAGGGAAGGTGATGGTGGTGGTGATGATGACGGCGAAGTTGTTGGTGTAGATTGCCGTTAATACGTCTCCAACGTATCTACTTCTCCAAACACTTTTGCTATGGTTTTGACCTCTAATTTGCATGATTTGAATGGAACTAACCCAGACTGACGCTGTTTTCAGCAGAACTACCTTGGTGTTATTTTTGTGCAGAAATAAAAGTTCTCGGAATTGAACGAAACTTTTTGTGAATTATTTTTGAGATTTATAATGAATTATGGAGCAAAGAACTGTCGGAGGGCGTGTGCTAGGGGGGCACCACACATCAGGGCGTGCCCCCTAGGTCGCGCCCTGATGGCTTGTGGGGCCCTCAAGGATCCTCCGACCTTGATTCCAGTCCTATAAAATCACATCTTCGGAGAAAAATCAGAGAGAAGTTTTCATTGCGTTTCATGAGACGGAACCGCCGCCACCTCCTGTTCTTCCTCGGGAGGGCTGATCTAGAGTCCGTTTGGGGCTCCAGAGAGGAGAAATCGTTGCCGTCGTCATCACCAACCCTTCTCCATTTACACCGCCAGGATGCTCACCACCGGGAGTGAGTAATTCCTTTGTAAGCTTGCTGGACGGTGGTGGGATTGGATGAGATTGATCATGTAATTGAGTTAAGTTTGATAGGGCTTGATCCCTAGTATCCACTATGTTATGAGATTGATGTTGCTATGACTTTGCTATACTTAATGCTTGTCACAAGGGCCCAAGTGCCATGATATCAGATCTGAACATATTATATTTTCTCTGAATATAAGATTGATTTGGATTCTATCTTGCAAGTTGCATGCACCTATTACGTGTCTTTATCCGCATACCCCAAGGTTACAATAATTGGGATTCTTTCCGGTGATTGTCGTAGTTTGAGGAGTTCATGTATTCACCATGTGTTAATGCTTTGTTCCAGTTCTCTATTAAAAGGAGGCCTTAATATCCCTTAGTTTCCAATAGGACCCCACTGCAACGGGAGGCTAGGACAAAAGATGCCATGCAAGTTCTTATCGCAAGCACCTATGACTATATACGGAGTACATGCCTACATTATATTGATGAATTGGAGCTAGTTCTGTGTCGCCCTAGTGTGTAACTGTTACATGATCAATGTCATCTAAATCATTATCCATCACCGATCCATGTGCCTACGCTTTACATATACGGAATCTTGCTAAGTTACTATTTCTACTGTTACTGTCACAACTGTTACAAAATTGCTACTGTCACTACTATTGTTACTTTTGCTACTACTATTTGCTGTGCTACTAAACCTTTGCTGCAGAGAGATATCCCAGGTGCGGTTGAATTGACAACTCAATTATCAAGGCCAATAAATATTCTTTGGCTCCCCTTGTGTGGAATCAATAAATTAGGGTGAAATACTACCCGTGAAGACTGTCGCGATCCCCTATACTTGTGGGTTATCAAGAACTTTTTTTGGCACCGTTGCCGGGGGCATAGCTTTATTTATTATGTTAACTTGAGGATATCAAATTGCCACTATGAAGAATCTGAAAGATAATCGAACTAAGATCATCCCCTCTCGCAAAAGAGGAGGTAAGGAACTGCCATCTAGCTCTGCTTAGGATTCACCTACTGTTTTAAATCAGCTTGTTACACCACTAGCTGTTGATCGTCCTGATATGTCACATGAAGTTGAGGATGCTACTTCTGAAATTAATGATGATACTATTGCTACACATGCTGAAACTGAAACTGTTCCACTGAATGAACTACCTGATGCTCACATTGCTAAAGCTAGAGAACTTGAAAATGCTGAAACTGATGAGGACTTTGAATCACCTGTTAGACCTTTCTCTCCTATTATATATGAATTGCCTCATGTACCTGAAGGTTATGTCATGGATAAAGAAACAACTAGTGATTTCTTTGCTTGTGAAAATAGAGATGACTTGAAGAAACTGTTATGCAAACTAAAAGAAAAATCTATGGTTGAGAAAATGAAATATGATCCTAAATTTGCTACTTCTCCTATATTTGTTACTAATAAGGATTATGAGTTCTCTGTTGACCCTGAGTTAATTCCTATAGTAGAATCTGATCCTTTCCACGGTTATGAAAATGAAACTGTTGTCGAACACATTATGAAACTGAATGATATTGCTGCTCTGTTTACCAATGATGAAAAGATATGCTACTATTATATCCTTTAGCTTTTTCCTTTCTCGCTAAAAGTCGAGGCCAATGAATGGTTTCTTTCTCTTGCTCCTGGTTGTATGTGTAGTCCTCAGGATATGCTCCATTATTTCTCTGCAAAATATTTTCCTGCTCATAAAAAACAAGCTGCCTTACAGGAAATATTTAACTTTGCACAAATTGAAGAAGAGAATCTCCCTCAAGCTTGAGGGAGGCTTCTCCGGTTACTTAGAGCTTTGCCTGATTGTCCTCTTAAGAAAAATGAAATTCTCGATATCTTTTATAATGGACTAACCGAAGCTTCTAGGGACTTCCTAGATAGTTGTGTTGGTTATGTTTTCAGGGAAAGAAGTGTCAGTCAAGATGAAGAATTATTGAATAACATATTGCAAAATGCCGATGATTGGACACTTCCTGAACCACCTCCGGAATCTAGTCAAAAGAAGAGAGGTATTCTATTCCTCACTCCTGAATATATGCAAGAAGAAAAAAGATCTATGAAGGAGAAAGGTATTAAAATTGAGGATATCAAGAAATTACCACCTATTGAAGAAATACATGGACTTTATAACCCGACATAGGTAGCAGAGGTACACTATCTCCGTTCCTTTAGTGAAAATGATATACCTTATACTAAGACTCCTGAACAATGCATGGATGAATATGATAATTACTTTGTTAAGAAAGAACACTTCAACAATTATGTTAAAGATCAATTGAGACGTAATGCCATGATGATAGACCGCTTAAGTGACTTGATATTTAGAATTGCGAATGATGTAAAAGGTATAGGTAAACATGCTTCTATGGTTCACACCCAACTAGACCAAGTCGCTAAGTCACAAAATGATTTGCTTGCTGAAATAAATAATAATATGAATGATCATGCTGTAAGAGTAATGACTAGGGGAGGTCGTATGACCCAAGAACCTCTCTACCCAGAAGGTCATCCTAAAAGAATAGAATAGGATTTTCAGAGAATTAATGTTGATGCGGAGCATCCCACCATCATCCCCATGAAGACTACAACATCAAACCAACCCCCAAGTGGTCCTATGACAAGAGCAAGCGCACGCGACATTGGAGCTAAGGTGAACTCACTCCTCTTCGAGTATGACTTGGATGGCAAATGAACTTGGATGCTACCTCATAATGAAACCCTGTGCATCCTTAGGTACGAGGAAGACGACCACGAAGGACCAAGGAAGCATCCCCAAGACCAAGGCCCAGAGGAGAAGGAGTCAAGCACCAAGGGAAACTCTCTGGACAGCCCGGAACTTCCAACCTGCCCGGAACTTCCGGCCCACCGGCGACCCAGGACCAAGCCCAGAGGTGCAAACTCCCTGGATAGCCCGGAACCAGCCCGGACCGTCGCCCGGAACCTCCAGGCCCCGGAACTTCCGGCCGGCCCGGAACTTCCGCCCCCCCGGAACTTCCGGCCCCCCGTGAAACTAGCCGCCTAAGCCCGCACCAACTCTCTGTTCAGGCCGGACCCTGCCCGGAACTTCCGGCGCCCGGAACTTCCGGCGCCCGGAACTTCCGCTCTTCACAGAGTGACTCCACTCGGGACCGAGGACCATGTATGTCTCCCACTTACCCCTTCGTCCCTAGCACTATATAAACTCCTTCCCCTCTTCTCTCTAGGGTTAGTTGTTGTTTAGCAAAGACCATTTGTTGAGCATAGCTCCATTACTTACTTCTCCCATGGAGATTGCCCTCCATTGAGAGAAGATCCAAGTGATGCCAAGGCCCCTCTAAGGGAAGATCCTAAGGGATTCAAGACCTCCTCCTTTGGAGTGAGGAGACTATCGTTATGTGTATCCTTTTGTTGATTGTGGACCTTGTGACTCGTGTGTTCATGTGTTTCTAGTGGATGTGTAATCGAAAATTGTCCTTGAGTTTGTGATTTCCTCTCATGTTTTTCGTGTTCCTCGTGAAATTCCCCTCCAATTCGTAAAAGATCGATGCACACGGGTGTGCCCCGTATCATATTGGTATCAAGAGCCAGGTTTCTCACGAATTTGGAGTTCCCCCCTTCGTTTTTCTAGCCAAGTTTGTTTTGTTTTGACCTAATTTTGAAAATCCCCACAAAAATAGCGATACCCAATTTCTTGGATTCGTTTGATTTGATGTGATTTTGTTGATTTTGATCCGTGGATTTCATTGTGGACGAGTGGATCTACCTTTCTACCCATCCAATTCCCCCCAATTTTTCTTTTTCCTGACCCCCGGAACTTCCGGCCACCCCGAAACTTCCGGCGGGCCCGGACCTTCCGGCCTTTGCAGAAACTTTCCCCTCGCCAATTATCATTTCTTTGGGTTTTTTCCACCACAGTTTTCCGCAAAACCCCACCATTTTTCTTCTGCAACCCTTTGCATTTGAGATTTTGAGTCGCGAGCTTCGCCACTTCCTAAGGTGTTTCGGCTAATTAGGAGTGGTCGTTCATCGACGTCATCGCCGACCAACTCTTCGTTGACACCTCACCATAAGCAAGGACGGTAACCGCGACGACACTCTTGTCTATACCCTTGCCATTGCATTGTTACCTCAAGCCTATTTGCATTACTTGCCTATCAAGACTAGCCATGGAGTATTGCCGGGCTACGCTACTTGTGCACTTTAGTGATACATACTCTGCATAGCTTAAATTGCGTGCATATATCTTAGTATCATTTCGATATCATATTGGTATCTTTTGTGTTCAAGTAGTACCCGCATACAAAATTGCTATCTTGGTGTGCATGTCCCGCATTGTGACCATACAAAACATCATTGCAAAAGAAAAGAGAAGTAAAGATTTTAAGCAAGAGCAAAAGAGCAAAAGAGCAATAGCATTGCAAGCTTCGCATAGCATATTTGATCATCTTGGATCACTTGAGCGAGTGACACGTGCCACATACACACATAGCAACTCAGGCATAGGAAGACGACACCTTTGGCTCCTTTTAGGTTGTGCATAAGTTCGTATCAGGCCCATTGGAGCAATCGTGCTACCATCTCTCTAGTGTTGTGCAACGAGAGCATTTTCCGTGGATTCCACATTTTGGATCATCCTTGGTTGCATGACCCTAATTTTCTTCCGTGTGTGTGTTTCCGTGTATACCCATTCCTACTGATCTACATTGTCTCATTTGCGAATTTTACGTATCTCTTTCAACTTTATTGAATCTTATCTTTTGGATTGCTTGAAATTTGTGCCACTATTCTAACCAAGCTACTCCATAAGCCTTATTTGTGTAGGTGTGAGAAGGACGATCTTCGGTACCAATTCTACTATTTCCATACTTGCACATTGAGTGATCTTGATCCACTTTCAACTTTTGGAATGGTAATTGGTATTGTCTTCTCACTTTTACCACTTATACCTCCTTGAGTGCTATGGATAGGAACATCAAGTCGAACCCGGCCTTCGAGGAGCATGATGACGACGCGAACAACCACATCACCAAGTTGCATTTCTTCGGCGTGCACAAGGCAATTACTCAAGCTCAAGATGTCTTGCATGACCGCAACGACCAACTCGCCTCCAACTTGCGTGAATCCGAAATGCGCACAAGGGAATACCCCGACACCAAGCTCTCCAGACAAATGGAGGAGCTTCGGTCCTTGATGGTCAACCGCGCACCTTCCACATCTACATCGACAAGGAGTCATCACACAAGTCGCAACTCAACGACGTACTCTTCCGACGTGAGTCCACAAGAGCGTCATCACCATCGTGACGACCACTCCGGCCCAAGTTCTCCACAAGGTCGTCACAGTCAAGACAATCCATTTCATGGCAATGCATTGCAGGATTGCGTCCGCGCTAGAGACCGTCGCTGCCAACAAGATCAAGATGCGTTGGAGCAAGAACAACAACGCCGAGAAGAAGAACAACAACGCCGTCATGAACGAGCGCTTGAAACACATCGCGCTTTGCAAGAAGCTACTCGCGCCTTGGAGGAGCGTAACCGCCAAGCTCACCACGAGCAAGAAGCCCTTCCCCCAGAACAACAAGAAGAACTTTGTCGACAACGACAAGAAGAAGCCAATCGCAAAGAGGAGCACAAAGAAAGGCGCAACCGAGTGCGTCCACCTCGTCGCCGTCCTCAAGAACATCGCGACGAACCCGACCATGACGACGAGCAAGGACAAGATCAACGCCAACACGCTCAAGAGAATGACAATGAGGATCCACATCCAAGACAAGGATTTCGGCATCACCACCACAATGATGAACAACGCTTCGACAAGCTCAAGTTCACAATGCCAAAGTTTTCCGGAAGCAATGAGTGTGAAGACTACTTCTCATGGGCCCTTAAGGTTGACAAGATCTTTCTCCCCGACAACTATGATGAAGAGAAGAAGATAGCCATGGCTTCACTTGAGTTCCAAGACTATGTCCTTATTTGGTGGGAACAAGTGATTGAGCGAAGAAGAGAGAGAGAGGTGAACCTCCTATCAACACTTGGGCCCAAATGAAGGATCTCATGCGAGCTTGTTTTGTGCCTACACACTACAACCGTGATCTCTTCAAGAAGCTAAACAACTCAAGCAAGGCACCAAGTAGGTAGAAGAGTACTACCAAGAGATGGAAATCGCTATGATCCGAGCCAATGTCAAGGAAGATGACGAGCAAACAATGGCACGCTTCTTGAATGGCCTCAACTACCAAGTCAAGAAGATAGCCAACTTTCAACCATACTCCAACCTTCTCGAACTTGTGCATCAAGCAACCAAAGCGCAACAACAAGTGCAAGAGGACTACAAATACTCCAAGTTCTCCTCCAAGACCTACGCCTCAAGTGATCAAGCTACTACGACAATGACACCTTCGACTACGAAATCTACAACACCTACCGGCGACAAGTCAAGCTACAAGGACAAGACGACTTCGTCAAGCCAACTAACCACAAGCACCTACAAGCTGAGAGCTTCATCCTCTACTACAACAATGGATGCTACTGCCAAGACAAGCTCCATCAAGTGTTTCACGTGCCAAGGCCGAGGCCACAAGCCCTACGAATGTCCAACCAAACGCAATATGGTTCTACTCGACGACGTCACCTATGACTCTATGAGTGACGACGAGATGCAAGCTTTGGAGCAAGTGGCCATACATCGCCAAGTGAATGAAGACGAAGATTCACAAATCTTTTGCGACAACGATTCGAGCCCGCTCTCGTTGTCTCCAAGGTTTTGACGCTCCAACAACAAGAAGATGAGGACCAACGTTGCCACATCTTCCACACCAAGGAAAATCCGTCAAGGTCATCATCGACGGTGGGAGTTGCCACAACTTGGCAAGTGAGGACCTTTGTTCCAAACTACAATTGGTCAAGAAAAAGCACCCTCGCCCCTACAAGGTCCAATGGCTAAGTGATTCCGGCACCCTCCAAGTTGAACATACAGTTGAAGTTTCATTCAAAATAGGCACTTATGAGGACACTTTGGAGTGTGATGTGGTTCCAATGTCCATTTGCCACCTCCTACTTGGTAGACCTTGGCAATTCGCCCGTGGCGTCACACAAAATGGTCGGACAAATCAATATAGCTTCAAAATGAAGGGCAAGCAATATGTACTCCGACCGATGTCTCCAAGTCAAGTCATCGCCGACAAATAAGCTTCATCCCATCGTGGAGATAAAAGTGAGAGAGTGATCCACCTCAAAGAGAGTGAGTGCCACAAGCCAAAAATGAGCGACTCCACGATGAGGGACATGAGAGATATAGTTCTTTTAGCACCAAACGATATTTGAGGGATGTGAGTGAGAGCCCATCGACCGTTCTTCACTATGTACTTGTGTGCAAAGATGACGTCGTTCGGACTAACCCTTCGCAACATCTTCCTCTTGTGTTGTCTAAGTTGTTGCTGGAATTCCAAGATGTTTTCCCCGATAAGCTACCTCCGGGACTACCACCAAAACGAGGGATCGAACACCGCATCGACCTCATCCCCGGAGCACCGCTTCCTAACAAGGCTCCCTACCGCGTCAACCCCGAAGAAACAAAGGAAATACAAAGGCAAGTACACAAACTCCTAGATAAAGGGCATGTACGTGAGAGTTTGAGTCCTTGTGCAGTTCCAGTGATCCTAGTGCCTAAGCAAGATGGTAGTATGCGCATGTGTTCCGATTGCCGTCCTATCAATGCTATAACTATTCGATGTCGTCATCCCATTCCTCGCTTAGATGATATGCTAGATGAACTTAGCGGTGCCACTATATTTTCTAATATTGACTTAAAAAGTGGTTACTACCAAATTCGCATACGAGAGGGTGACGAGTGGAAAACTGCATTCAAGACTAAACTTGTTCTCTATGAATGGTTGGTTATGCCCATGGGCTTATCCGAAGCACCGGGTACCTTCATGCGTTTCATGCACTATGTTTTGCGACCCCTCATAGGATATTGTGTTGTGGTCTATTTTGATGACATTCTTGTCTTTAGCAAGTCTCTTGAAGAGCATGCTACCCATGTTCGTGATGTTTTGCAAATCCTTAGGAAAGAATAACTCTATGCAAACATGGAGAAATGCACCTTTGGTGTTGAAAAGGTAGTTTTCCTAGGTTTTGTAGTATCTTCTAAGGGCGTTCTTGTAGATGAAACTAAGATTGATGCTATTAAAACTTGGCCCACACCAACGAATTTGCAACAAGTGCGTAGTTTCCTAGGACTAGCCGGTTTCTATCACCATTTTGTCAAAGACTTTAGCACTATTGCATCTCCTCTTCATGCTTTGAGCAAGAAGAATGCACCATTCATTTGGGGTCCTACCCAAGACACCGCATTCCATTAACTTAAAAATTTGCTAACTCATGCACCTTTGCTTGCTTTGCCCAACTTTGATAAAACATTTGAAGTGCATTGTGATGCTAGTGGTAATGGAATAGGTGGTGTGCTCATGCAAGAGAAGCGTACTATCATGTACTTTAGCGAGAAACTATCTGGCGCTCAACTTAACTACCCCATCTATGACAAAGAATTGTATGCTTTGGTGAGAGTTTTACATGTGTGGGAACATTATTTGCGACCTCATGAATTTGTTATCCATACCGACCATGAAACGCTCAAGTACTTAAAGGGTCAAACCAAGTTGCACAAACGGCATGCTAAATGGAGTGAATTTATTGATTCCTTCCATTATGTCATCAAATACATTAAGGGTAAGGAAAACGTTGTAGCGGATGCCCTTTCCCGCAAATGCATGCTAGTTACTCAACTTGAATTGAATGTTATTGGTTTTGAGCACATCAAAGACTTGTATGAGCATGATGCTTATTTTGCTAATCCTTACGCTATGTGCCAAGTGAAAACTTGTTGGGAAAACTACTACATGAAAGATGGCAATCTTATGCGTGCTAACAAACTTTGTATACCCGAGTCTTCTCTTCGTTTGTTGCTTTTGCAAGAGGCTCACGGTGGAGGACTTATGGTCACTTTGGACGCGGCAAGACGTATGCCATACACAAGTACTTTTGGCCCAAGATGTTTCGTGATGTTGCACGCTTCACCAACCGATGCTCGACATGCCGCAAAGCTAAGTCCAAAGGTCAATCCCATGGTCTTTATATGCCTCTTCCTATACCTTTCCAACCTTGGGAAGACATTAGTATGGACTTTGTGGTTGGCTTGCCATGAACTAAAAATGGCCATGACTCCGTTTTTGTAGTTGTGGATCGCTTTTCTAAGATGGCTCATTTCAGTCCATGTCACAAGATAGACGATGCTTCACATATTGCAAATCTCTTTTGTAGGGATATCTTGCGACTACATGGCGTTCCCAAGACCATTGTCTCGGATCGCGACGTCAAGTTCCTGAGCTACTTTTGGAAGACCCTATGCGCCAAGCTCGAAATCAAGCTTCTATTCTCTTCGGCATATCACCCTCAAACCGATGGACAAATGGAGGTGACGAACCAGACGCTATCAACTCTACTTCGCGTGTTGATCAAGAAGAAAAACAAGGTATGGGAAGATTGCCTCCCCATCGCCGAGTATGCCTACAATCGCGCAAGTCACTCCATCACCGGCAAGTCTCCGTTCGAAGTGGTCTACGGCTTCAATCCTTTGTCCCCATTGGACATCCTTCCTCTACCACTCCAAGAGCGCGCCAACCTGGACGCAAGTGCAAGGGCAAGCTACATGAAGAAAATGCATGAAGATACAAGGAGCACGATTGAACATCAAGTGGAACGCGTCACCAACAAGCGCAACATCAACAAGCACCCCATGGTGTTCAAGCCCGGTGATCTTGTGTGGCTACACCTTCGCAAGGACCGCTTCCCCAACGAACGCAAGTCCAAGCTACTCCAACGAGCCGACGGACACTTCTAGGTGTTGGCACGATACAACAACAATGCCTACAAGATCGACATCCCCCGCGACAAGTACAATGTGAGTGACACATTCAATGTCACGGATCTATCCCCTTTTCATGGTGATGAAGATCTTGATCCGAGGACGGATATTCCCCGGGGGGGGAGATGATGCGGAGCATCCCACCATCATCCCCATGAAGATTTCAACATCAAACCAACCCCCAAGTGGTCCTATGACAAGAGCATGCGCACGCGACATTGGAGCTAAGGTGAACTCACTCCTCTTCGAGTATGACATGGATGGCAAAGGAACTTGGATGCTACCTCACAATGAAACCATGTGCATCCTTAGGTACGAGGAAGACGACCACGAAGGACCAAGGAAGCATCCCCAAGACCAAGGCCCAGAGGAGAAGGAGTCAAGCACCAAGGGCAACTCTCTGGCCTGCCCGAAACTTCCAGCCCACCGGCAACCTAGGACCAATCCCAGAGGTGCAAACTCCCTGGATAGCCCGGAACCAGCCCGGACCCTCGCCCGGAACCTCCGGGACCTGGAACTTCCGGGCCCCTGTGAAACCTGCCGCCGAAGCCCACACCAACTCTCTGTTCAGGCCGGACCCTGCCCGGAACCAGCCCGGAACTTCCGGCGCCCGGAACTTCCGGCCTTCACAGAGTGACTCCACTCGGGACCGAGGACCATGTATGTCTCCCACTTACCCCTTCGTCCCTAGCATTATATAAACTTCTTCCCCCTCTTCTCTCTAGGGTTAGTTGTTGTTTAGCAAAGACCTTTTGTTGAGCATAGCTCCATTACTTACTTCTCCCACGGAGATTTCCCTCCATTGAGAGAAGATCCAAGTGATGCCAAGGCCCCTCTAAGGGAAGATCCTAAGGGATTCAGGACCTCCTCCTTTGGAGTGAGGAGACTATCGTTATGTGTATCCTTTTGTTGATTGTGGATCTTGCGACTCGTGTGTTCGTGTGTTTCTAGGGGATGTGTAATCGAAGATTGTCCTTGAGTTTGTGATTTCCTCTCGTGTTCTTCGTGTTCCTCATGAAATTCCCCTCCAATTCATGAAAGATCGACGCACACGGGTGTTCCCCGTATCACACCTAGTCCCTCTAATAAGAAAAAGAAGAAGAAAAATGATAGGAACTTGCATGATGCTAGTGAACCTGTTATAGAAACACCTACTGAGAAACATAATGATGTTTCTATTTCTGATGCCGAGACACAATCTGGTAGTGAACATGCACCTAGTGATTATGAAAAGAAGATGAAAATAATACTGTGCATGTAGATGCTCCACCAGATAGTAATAAAGAAAATGATAACGATATAGAGATAGAACCTGCGAAGGATCTTGATAACCCACCTCCTAAAAATAAACGTTATGATAAGAGAGACTTTGTTGCTAGAAAACATGGAAGGGAAAGAGAGCCATGGGTTCAAAACCCATGCCATTCCCTCGTAAGCCTTCTAAGAATAGGGACGATGAAGATTTTGAGCGCTTTGCCGAAATGATTAGACCCATATTTTTGCGTACTCGTTTGACTAATATATTCAAAATGCATCCATATGCTAAGTATATGAAAGATATTATTACCAACAAATGAAAAATACCTGAAAATGAAATTGGTACTATGCTTGCCAATTATTCTTTTGATGGGGGAATACCTAAGAAGCTAGGAGATCCTGGCATACCCACAATACCTTGCTCTATTAAAAGAAATTATGTTAAAACTGCTTTATGTGATTTAGGAGCCGGTGTTAGTGTTATCCCTTTCTCCCTTTATAAAAGACTTGATTTGAGTAAGCTTACACCTACTGAGATATCTTTGCAAATGGCTGATAAATCCACTGCTTTACCTATTATAATTTGCGAGGACGTTCCTGTTGTGGTTGCAAATGCTACTATCTTGACAGACTTTGTTATTCTTGATATGCCTGAGGACGATAATATGTCGATCATCCTTGGTAGACCATTCTTAAATACTGCAGGGGCTGTTATTGATTGCAATAAAAGCAATGTTACCTTTCATGTCAATGGCAAGCAACATACCGTGCATTTTCCGAAGAAGGAAACTTTGCTTAATAATATTAATGTCATTGAGCCTACTCCCACGGTTATCATTGGAAGTTTTGCAATTCCTCTACCTACTGTCAAGAAGAAATATTATAATCTTATTTTTGGGGAGATGCAAATCCCCATTGAGGTAACCTAGTGATAGACGAAAATTCTTCGGTTGCATGTTAATCGGAAACGGTTGTTAATAAGACCTGATCAACCTTATTAATGGATCCTTTTCGGAAGGCATCTGATTGATGAATTTAGTACTCATAACTCTCTATATCAAAAGTTTATCCACTGTTATTTTCAGTTTGCATAAAATAAATTAGCATGTTTTTCCGTTTTTCTGTTTTCCCCGGGCGTAGAAAAATGCTAGAAAATGAAAAGTCTCAGATTGCCGCCAAATTTTAACATGAATTTTTC
Source organism: Elymus sibiricus (assembly GCA_039707655.1). NCBI lineage: Eukaryota > Viridiplantae > Streptophyta > Magnoliopsida > Poales > Poaceae > Elymus > Elymus sibiricus. The sequence goes on from CM077671.1 coordinate 132,162,817, forward strand.
TGGATTAAATAAAAAATTTGGCATAAAAATAACAGTAGGGGACTGCACCTGTGGGGCACAAGCCAACAGGGCGCCCCCGGGTCATGCCCTGATGGCTTGTGGGGCCCATAGGGGCCCCCTGCCTTATCCCTTCGTCCCACTCTTCCTCCTACCTCCAGCAAAAATTTGCCATCCATCTCTCTCCCGTGTTCTTCACCCAAAAAGTGAAATTTTCGATCTCTTTGCTCGGAACTCCATTTCCGAAACTGTTTTGAGGAATTTTTCCTTGGTATGTGAATCTTCCATTCCTCCAATTAGTTTTTGTTTTAGTGGTTTATATTTTGCAAAATATGCTGCACTTGGTGCTATAGAAAATGAGCTTGCATGTTGAATTCTTTGAGTTCCAAGTAGTATGAATGCTTGATATGGCCTCTAGGCGTCCATATGAGTAGTTGCTATCAATCTTGCAAAGTTTTATTGACATGAATTTGTGGCTCAAAAATTTAAGATATTTGTGCTTAGGAAGATGAGTTTCTTTAGGAGAAGCTCCTCAAGGAGACTCACCTCGGGTGAGCCATCTAGTGGGAACTCAACACGCCAAGCTTATGATACGTCCATTTTGCATCATGATTTCCTACTGTTATTTATTATGTTTTGTTGAATAATAATGCTTTAGGGAGTGATTCTAATGCTTTTTCTCTCATAATATGCAAGGTTTACACAAAGAGGGAGGATACCGGCAGCTGGAATTCTGGACCTGAAAAAGCACATCAGAGATACCTATTCTGCACATCTCCAATGAAGCTGAAACTTTACAGAGAATATTTTTGGAATTTATGAAAAATACTAGAGCAAATAATTACCGAAGGGGGCCACCCTGGTGGGCACAAGACACCAGGGCGCGCCAGGCCCCCCAGGCGTGCCCTGGTGGGTTGTGCCCTCCTCGGCCCACCTCCGGTGCCCATCTTCTGGTATATAGGGTCTTTTGACCTAGAAAAATTAGGAGAGGACTTTCGGGACGGAACGCCCCCGTCTCGAGGCGGAACTTGGGCAGGAGCACTTTTGCCCTCCAACGGAGCGATTCCGCCGGGGGAACTTCCCTCGCGGAGGGGGAAATCGAAGCCATCGTCATCACCAACACCCCTCTCATCTTTGGGAGTCCAATCTTCGTCAACATCTTCAACAACACAATCTCCTCTCAAACCCTAGTTCATCTCTTGTGTTCAATCTCTGTACCGGAACCTCAGATTGGTACCTGTGGGTGACTAGTAGTGTTGATTACATCTTGTAGTGGATTACTATATGGTTTATTTGGTGGAAGATTATATGTTCAGATCCATTATGCTATTCAATACCCCTCTGATCTTGAGCATGGATATTATTTGTGAGTAGTTACCTTTGTTCTTGAGGTCACGGGAGAAGTCATGTTGCACGTAATCATGTGAATTTGATATGTGTTCAATATTATGATGATATGTATGTTGTGATTCCCTTAGTGGTGTCATGTTAACATAGACTACATGACACTCCACCATCCTTGGGCCTAAGGGAATGCATTGTGGAGTAGTTATTAGATGAAGGGTTGCTAGAGTGACAGAAGCTTAAACCCTAGTTTATGCGCTACTTCGTAAGGGGCTGATTTGGATCCAAACGTTTAATGCTATGGTTAGATTCTATCTTAATACTTTTCTCGTAGTTGCGGATGCTTGCGAGGGGGTTAATCATAAGTGGGAGGTTTTTCAAGTAAGAACAGCACCCAAGCACCGGTCCACCCACATATCAAATTATCAAAGTAGCGAACACAAATCAAACCAACATGATAAAAGTGACTAGATGAAATTCCCGTGTACCCTCAAGAACACTTTGCCTATTACTAGAGACTGTTCTGGCCTGTCCTTTGCCACAAAAGGATTGAGCTACCTTGCTGCACCTTATTTATCATTATCGTTACTTGCTCATTACCAATTATCTTGCTATCAAACTATCTATTACCTACAATTTTAGTGCTTGCAGAAATTACCTTGTTGAAAACCGCTTGTCATTTCCTTCTGCTCCTCGTTGGGTTCGACACTCTTACTTATCGAAAGGACTATGATTGATCCCCTATACTTGTGGGTCATCAAGACTCTTTTCTGGCGCCTTTGCCGGGGAGTGAAGCGCTCTTGGTAAGTGGAAATCGGTAAGGAAAAACTTATACTACATGCTGAAATTTATTGTTACTTGCTACTATGGAAAACAATCCTTTGAGGGGTTTGTTGGCGGTATCTTCACCTCGACCGGAACCACAATTAGTTGCCCCTCAACCTACTGCACCTACTGAAAATATTGGTTATGAAATTCCTTCGGGTATGGTAGAACAACTGCTTGCTAAACCTTATGCAGGAGATGGAACCGAACATCCTGATATGCACCTATTATATGTGAACGAAATTTGTGGATTATTTAAGCTTACAGGTTTACCCGGAGAAGAAGCTAAGAAGAAGGTTTTCCCTTTATCTTTGAAGGTAAAAGCATTGACATGGTATAGGCTATGTGATGATATTGGATCATGGAACTGGAATCGATTGCAATTGGAATTCCATCAAAAGTTTTATCCCATGCATCTAGTTCATCGTGATCGGAATTATATATATAATTTTTGGCCTCGTGAAGGAGAAAGCATCGCTCTAGCTTGGGGGAGGCTTAAGTCAATGTTATATTCATGCCCCAATCATGATATCCCGAGGGAAGTTATTATTCAGAATTTTTATGCTCAGCTTTCTCGCAATGATCAATCCATGCTCGATACTTCTTATGTTGGTTCTTTTATGAAGAAGACTATTGAATTCAAGTGGGATCTCTTAGAAAGAATTAAACGCAACTCTGAAGACTAGGAACTCGACGAAGGTAATGAGTCAGGTATAAAGCTTAAGTTTGATTGTGTTAAATCTTTTATGAATACCGATGCTTTTCACAAGTTTAGCACTAAATATGGACTTGACTCTAAGATAGTAGCCTCTTTCTGTGAAGCATTTGCTACTCATGTTGATCTCCCTAAGGAGAAGTGGTTTAAATATCATCCCCCTATTAAAGAACAAATTAAAGAACCGTTCATAGCGAAAGATGAAATCATCATTTACAATGTTGATCCAGTTGTGCCTACCGCTTATATTGAAAGACCACCTTTCCCTGTTAGGATAAAGGAACATGCTAAGGTATCAACTCTGGTTCGCAAAAGTAATATTAGAGCACCTAATCCCCCTGAGCAAATTAAAGTAGAACCTAGTGTTGCTATAGTTAAATATCTCTTGGTAGAAAATATTGATGGGCATGTTATCTACTTCTGTGATGAAGCTGCTAGAATTGCCAAACCTGATGAAAAAGATAAACATAGACCTGTAGTGGGCATGCCTTTTGTCTCAATCAAAATAGGAGATCATTGCTATCATGGTTTATGTGATTTGGGTGCTAGTGTGAGTGCTATCCCTTTTACCTTATACCAAGAAATTATGAATGAAATAGCACCTGCTGAAATAGAAGACATTGATGTTACTATTAAACTTGCTAATAGAGACACCATCACACCACTTGGGATCGTTAGAGATGTTGAAGTCTTGTGTGGGAAAGTAAAATATCCTACTGATATTCTAGTTCTTGGTTCCCCACAAGATGACTTTTGTCCCATTATCTTTGGTAGACCTTTCTTGAACATCGTCAATGCTAAGATAGATTGTGAAAAACAAACTGTCGGTGTTAGTTTTGGTGATGTGTCTCATGAGTTTAATTTTTCCAAGTTTAGTAGACAACCTCGTGATAGAGAATTATCTAGTAAGGATGAAATAATTGGTCTTGCTTCTATTGCCATGCCTCCTACTGATCCATTAGAACAATATTTGCTTGACCATGAAAATGATATGCACTTGCGTGAGAGAAATGAAATAGATAAAAAATTCTTTGAACAACAACCTCTCCTGAAACACAATCTGCCTATTGAAACTCTTGGAGGTCCTCCTCCACCTACAGGTGATCCTATGTTTGAATTAAAGCAATTGCCTACTACTTTGAAGCATGCTTATCTTGATGAGAAAATGATATATCATGTTATTATTAGTGCTAACCTTTCAGAACATGAAGAAGAAAGATTATTAAAAATTCCGAGGAAGCACCGGGCTGCTATTGGATATACTCTTGATGATCTTAAGGGCATTAGTCCCACTCTATGTCAACACAAGATTAATATGGAACCTGGTGCTAAGCCCGTTGTTGATCACCAACGGCGATTGAATCCTAAGATGAAAGAAGTGGTAAGAACTGAAATATTAAAGCTTCTAGAAGCAGGTATAATCTATACCATAGCTGATAGTAGATGGGTAAGTCCCGTTCCTTGTGTCCCTAAGAAAGGAGGTATTACCGTTGTTCCTAATGATAAAAATGAACTCATTCCCACAAAGAATTGTCACTGGATATGGAATGGTAATTGATTTTAGAAAATTAAATAAAGCTACTAGAAAAGATTGTGTTCTGCCTTTCATTGATCAAATGCTAGAAAGATTATCTAAGCACACACACTTTTGTTTTCTGGACGGATATTCTGGTTTCTCTCAAATACCTGTATCACAATCCGATCAAGAGAAAACCACCTTTACTTGCCCTTTTGGAACCTATGCTTACAGACGTATGCCTTTTGGTTTATGCAATGCACCTGCTACCTTTCAAAGATGTATGACTGCTATATTCTCTGACTTTTGTGAAAAGATTGTGGAGGTTTTCATGGATGATTTTTCTGTTTACGGGACTTCTTTTGATGATTGCTTAAGCAACCTTGATCAAGTTTTGCAGAGATGTGAACAAACTAATCTTGCCTTGAATTGGGAGAAGTGCCACTTTACGGTTAATGAAGGTATTTTCTGGGGCATAAAATATCCGAACGAGGTATTGAGGTGGATAAAGCTACAGTTGATGCAATTGAGAAAATGTCATGTCCTAAAGATATTAAAGGTATTCGAAGTTTCCTTGGTCAAGCTGGTTTCTATAGGAGGTTCATTAAAGACTTCTCTAAAATTTATAGGCCTCTTAATAATCTTTTGCAAAAGGATATCCCTTTGGTTTTTGATGAGGATTGTGTGGAAGCCTTTGAAACACTCAAGAAAGCCTTAACCTTTGAAGCTATCGTTCAACCACCTGATTGGAACTTGCCTTTTGAAATTATGTGTGATGCTAGTGATTATGCTGTTGGTGCTATTCTAGGGCAAAGAGTTGATAAGAAATTGAATGTTATCCATTATGCTAGCAAAACTCTAGACAGTGCCCAACGAAATTATGCTACTACTGAAAAAGAATTTTTAGCAGTTGTGTTTGCTTGTGAGAAATTTAGATCCTACATTGTTGATTCAAAGGTTATCGTTCACACCGATCATGCTGCTATAAAATATCTTATGGAAAAGAAAGATGCTAAACCTAGACTTATTAGGTGAGTTCTCTTGCTTCAAGAATTTGACTTACATATCGTTGATAGGAAGGGAGCTGAGAACCCCGTAGCTGACAACTTGTCTAGGTTAGAAAATATTCTTGATGACCCACTACCTATAGATGATAACTTTCCTGATGAACAGTTAGCTGTAATAAATGTTTCTCAAAACACTCCTTGGTATTCCGATTATGCTAATTACATTGTCGCTAAATATATACCACCTAGTTTCACATACCAACAAAAGAAAAAAATCTATGATTTAAGACATTACTTTTGGGATGACCCACATCTCTATAAAGAAGGAGTAGATGGCATTATTAGATGTTGTGTACCTGAGCATGAACAGGAACAAATCTACTGAAATGTCATTCCGAAGCTTATGGAGGACATCATGCGAGAGATAGAACTGCTCACAAGGTATTGCAATCTGGTGTTTATTGGCCTACTCTCTTCAAGGATGCCCGTAAGTTTGTCTGGTTTTGTGATGAATGCCAAAGAATTGGGAATATCGGTAAGCTTCAGGAAATGCCTATGAATTATTCACTTGTTATCGAACCATTTGATGTTTGGGGTTTTGATTATATGGGACCTTTTCCTTCCTCTAACGGGTACACTCATATTTTGGTTGTTGTTGATTATGTCACTAAGTGGGTAGAAGCTATTCCAACTAGTAGTGCTGATCACAACACCTCTATTAAAATGTTTAAAGAAGTTATCTTCCCGAGGTTTGGAGTCCCTAGATATTTAATGACTGATGGTGGTTCACACTTTATTCATGTTGCTTTCTGTAAGTTGCTTGCTAAATATGATGTTAACCATAGAATTGCATCACCCTATCATCCTCAATCTAGTGGTCAAGTTGAACTTAGCAATAGAGAAATAAAATTGATATTACAAAAAACTGTCAATAGGTCTCGAAAGAATTGGTCTAAGAAACTAGATGATGCACTTTGGGCCTATAGAACAGCTTATAAAAATCCTATGGGTATGTCTCCATACAAAATGGTATATGGGAAAGCTTGTCATTTTCCTCTAGAGTTAGAACATAAAGCATTTTGGGCAATTAAAGAACTCAATTATGATTTCAAACTTGCCGGTGAGAACAGGCTATTGATATTAGCTCACTGGATGAATGGAGAACCCAAGCCTATGAAAATGCCAAACTATTCAAAGAAAAAGAAAAAAGATGGCATGACAAAAGAATTCAAAAGCGGGAATTCAAAATAGGAGACTTTGTTCTTTTGTTCAACTCTCATTTAAGATTTTTTGCAGGTAAGCTTCTCTCCAAATGGGAAGGACCATATATTATCGAAGAGGTTTATCGTTCTGGAGCTATCAAGATTAATAATGCAGAAGGTACTAACCCGAAGGTGGTCAATGGACAAAGAATTAAACACTATATTTCAGGTACGCCTATTAATGTTGAAAGCAACGTTATCCAAACCATGACACTGGAGGAACACATAAAAGAAACCTTCTGGAACACTCCAGAATTCTAAAAACTAGGAGGTACGTGATACGGTAAGTAAACGGACTCCGAAAAATCCACAAAAATATTTTCTGTCAGTTTAGGAATATTAGAAAAATTAGGAAAATAAGAAATAAACCGGAAGGCAACCGTGGTGAGCATGATACACCAGGGCGTGCCAGCCCTGCCAAGCGTGCCCTCGTGAGTTGTGCCCACCTCGGACACCTTCCCGACTCCGTTTTCCTTCCATATGACTGCTTCCCAAGAATAAAAATTCTCTATATATACCCCCGACTGTTTTGACCACCGCATCGCAGAAAAATTCTCTGTTCTTGTTTCGTGCTGTTTTCCTAGCAGATCTGAAAATATGTCGTCTCAAGATTCAGAGGGGGGGGAGCTATGTTGCTGACTATATTACAAACCCCAAGATCTATGGAGAAGTGGAGCACTATGGATGGACCACAGACGAGGAGGAAGACGCTGCCATGAAGGAAACAAAGGATGATAGCTCTGAGGAAGAGGATGACCCTCTTCCTCAACCCGGAGACATGCATGTGGAATTCAAGAAGTCAAGCCTCCCTAAAGGATACAAACCTGAGGTTCAATTTATTCCATCTCGTTTTCTGCAGGAGAGCAAGGCGGCATTATGCAAAAATATATTAAAACTCGAGTTGGAGAATGATGATCTAAGGGAGGAAAACTTTATGCTTAAATATATGTTGAAGAAGAAGGCCACTTCATCACCACCACCTTCTTCATCACCACCACCAAAGGAGACTTGAGCACACGGGTATGGCACTCCCCTTGGCTTGAGCCAAGCTTGGGGGAGGTGCCCCCATATCGTATCACCATCACTTTTATTCACCTTTACCTATTTTAGTTTGATTTTTAGTTTCCCTTTGATTGTTGAATAAAAGTTTAGCATGGTCTATTTTCGTGTGTTAGTTTCGTGGTCTATCTATCTATGTAATCGAGTGAGAGTTATATAATAAAGTTGCTTTGAGATTTTGCTTCTCTAGTTCTTGTTGCAATCAAAATAAAAGGAAAGAGAAATAAATGAAAAGAATCATATGCTAATCTTATGGTAAGTAATGACATCACATAAGGAAAAGTATAAGTGGTAAAATTTGTTGGAGATTGACAAACATAGCATTGGTCAATGATGCAATTCATGAAAGAATTAATAAGGGAAGAGAAGATTCACATGCAAATACACCATCTTGGACATCTTTTATGATTGTGATCCCCCATTAAATATTATATGTCAAAATTGTTGACGTTGGACAAGGAAGACAACATAATGATTTATGCTTGTTCATATTCACATAGAAGTTATATTGTCAAAGATCCTTCAACATGTGGTGCTTGCTCAATATCTTTGCTAGCCAAAAATTCCACACTAAGTAGAGATACTACTTGTGCATCCAAAAACCCAAAACCCAAATTCATGTTTTGAGAGTCCACCATACCTACCTACGGATCGAGTAAGATCCTTCAAGTAAGTTGTCATCGGTGCAATAAGGCAATAAAAATTGCTTCTAAATGTGTTTTGATCAATTAGTGTAAGAGAAAATTGAGCGTTATACGAACTTATGATGGCAAAGTAATAAAAGAGACAGACTGCATAATAAAGGTTGCTATCATAGGGGCAATATAGCATGACGTTCTTTTACATTAAGGGATTGGGCATACAAACCAAAAAGCGCATGACAACCTCTGCTTCCCTCTGCGAAGGGCCTATCTTTTACTTTTATGTATTTACTTTTATGCAAGAGTCAAAGTATTCTTCCCTATTCCTTTTTTTACTTTTTCTTTTTGCAAGCATCATGTGGTGAGGAAATATCTAGGCACATATATCCAGTTGGATGTGAGTGAGCATGAGCTATTATTGTTGACATCACCTTTGAGGTGAGTACGTTGGGAGGCGAAACTATAAGCCCCTATCTTTCTATGTGTCCGGTTGAAACTTTTTGCTCATGGGTATGCTGTGAGTGTGAGCAATCATAGAAGACTAAATGATGGTTGAGTATGTGGACTTGCCAAAAGGCTCCGACATGAGACCCTTCCTGAAAATATGATGAATTGTAGTTGCAAAGTTGACTGGGAACATAGTTTGTTGGTTTCCAATAAGGTTTATGCTTTATACTTCTATGGTGTGATGAATTGTTACTTGTTCATGAGAAGTTATATGTTAAAAGTTATATGAATAAGTTTTATGATAGAGTTTGTTGCTGTTATGATAATAAGCATGATGCTACTATGTCTGTATTTTGTTTTTATCGACACATCTCTCTCAAATCATGTGGACATGCTTTTCAATATCGGCTTTTCGCTTGAGGACAAGCGAGGTCTAAGCTTGGGGGAGTTGATACGTCCATTTTGCATCATGATTTCCTAATCTTATTTATTATGTTTTGTTGAATAATAATGCTTTAGGGAGTGATTCTAATGCTTTTTCTCTCATAATATGCAAGGTTTTCACAAAGAGGGAGAATACCGGCAGCTGGAATTCTGGACCTGAAAAAGCACATCACAGATACATATTCTGCACATCTCCAATGAAGCTGAAACTTTACGGAGAATATTTTTGGAATTTATGAAAAATACTAGAGAAAATAATTACCGGAGGGGCCCACCTTGGTGGGCACAAGACACCAGGGCGTGCCAGGCCCCCCAGGCGCCCTGGTGGGTTGTGCCCTCCTCGGCCCACCTCCGGTGCCCATCTTCTGGTATATAGGTTCTTTTGACCTAGAAAAAAATAGGAGAGGACTTTCGGGACGGAACGCCACCGTCTTGAGGCGGAACTTGGGCAGGAGCACTTTTGCCCTCCGGCAGAGCGATTCCGCCGGGGGAACTTCCCTCCCGGAGGGGAAAATCGAAGACATCGTCATCACCAACACCCCTCTCATCTTTGGGAGGCCAATATTCATCAACATCTTCAACAACACCATCTCCTCTCAAACCCTAGTTCATCTCTTGTGTTCAATCTTTGTACCGGAACCTCAGATTGGTACCTGTGGGTGATTAGTAGTGTTGATTACATCTTGTAGTTGATTACTATATGGTTTATTTGGTGGAATATTATATGTTCAGATCCATTATTCTATTCAATAACCCTATGATCTTGAGCATGAATATTATTTGTGAGTAGTTACCTTTGTTCTTGAGGTCACGGGAGAAGTCATGTTGCAAGTAATCATGTGAATTTGATATGTGTTCGATATTTTGATGATATGTATGTTGTGATTCCCTTAGTGGTGTCATGTGAACGTCTACTACATGACACTTCACCATCCTTTGGCCTAAGGGAATGCATTGTGGAGTAGTTATTAGATGAAGGGTTGCTAGAGTGATAGAAGCTTAAACCCTAGTTTATGCGCTACTTCGTAAGGGGCTGATTTGGATCCAAACGTTTAATGCTATGGTTAGATTCTATCTTAATACTTTTCTCGTAGTTGCGGATACTTGCGAGGGGGTTAATCATAAGTGGGAGGTTTTTCAAGTAAGAACAACACCCAAGCACCGGTCCACCCACATATCAAATTATCAAAGTAGCGAACACAAATCAAACCAACATGATAAAAGTGACTAGATGAAATTCCTGTGTACCCTCAAGAACACTTTTCCTATTACTAGAGACTGTTCTGGCCTGTCCTTTGCCACAAAAGGATTGGTCTACCTTGCTGCACCTTATTTATTGTTACCGTTACTTGCTCGTTACCAATTATCTTGCTATCAAACTATCTATTACCTACAATTTCAGTGCTTGCAGAAATTACCTTGTTGAAAACCGCTTGTCATTTCCTTCTGCTCCTCGTTGGGTTCGACACTCTTACTTATCGAAAGGACTACGATTGAACCCCTATACTTGTGGGTCATCAGCTTACATAGAACCTCGAGACAACCAGATAGTTATGGCCTATGGCTGACGCCAAATCATGTTGGTGGCCAACTGAAGATTTCATGATAAATGCAGGCATTAAGGATGAATTTGACCGATTCATTGATAATACCGGCCTCACCGATTTCCTCGCAGATATGTGTGTCCAACACTATGACCTTACCCGTACATTTATGCAAGGATTTCATTATCAATTGCATGCTTCCAGAGTGTTGTCTAAACTTTATGATAAATCCTTTAGTATGACTCTAGAAGATTTCTCTATTGCTTGTAAACTTCCACTTTAGGGTTCGACCGGGAAACCTTCAAAAACATATTATAATATGTTTCTCAAGGGTCTATGCGTTGGAGAAGATAGGGGAGTAACACAGGCAAGAATTAAAAGCATATAGTTTCCCTCTATTCGTTACTTTGCACTGTTTAATGGGAAATGCGTAGTAGGAAAACAAGATTGTAGTGCTTTGTGTGCCCCTGATTTAAGCCTCATTCACAATGCTGTAACTGGTGAACAACACTATAACCTTGGTGCAATTTTTTCCCGAAGGTTGAATTCTAACTCTAGCAATGGTGATTTGTATGGAGGGATTTATGACTCCCGCGTAGATGCGAAGCTGGGAGTGTCGCCTCAACCTAATGATCCTATCTTGCCTGAAAGATATTTAGACTTTGACGCTATGCGATATCATGAGTTTATTGTAAACTGTGCTAGGGGTTATGAGTATAATTTAATATTTGGTAAATATACGACTATGCCTGTCACTTTGCCTGCATCTGCCCTCTTTGATTTCCAGGCTCGACAACGTTACTATGTTCTTGAGGAGGAGGTGCGGGAACACAAAGCTGCAGTAGAGGCTACTCGTTTAGCGGAGGAGGCGGCCAGGAATGCCTCCACAAGCTATCATTTCAACCATTTTCCAGACTACCAGTGGTGATCACCAAGCTAGGCAAACGCCTAAGATTGGGGGAGTACGTATTTCTCACCGACATTACATTCATGTTCAAATACTTTATATAAATTGCCGGTGTTCATCCTCTTTCATTGTATATCCAAATTAGTTGTATTTTTCCGCTTTCTTCTTGTGTATTTGAAAAACTTTGGAAAAACCAAAAATATTTCTCGCTTCTTTTTTGTTTTCTTTTCCCGTTTTAATTATCTTAGTACTAAAAAGAAAACTCAAAAAGATTTCCTTTGCATGTTGGGAGCTTTCCCGTGTAAATATTTTTTCTCGTTCTTGTTTTTCCTTAGTTTATTTGCTTGCTTGAGAAAAACAAAAACTCCAAAAATATTTCAGTGTGTTTCTCTGAGTTTCTTTTCTTTTTGTTGAGCCTTTGAAAGGAGAAGACCACGATGAAAATGTTGAGTGGCTCCCATATGTTTTATTGTTTATCTAACAGAGAGCCAATATTACCTTGTCTTCTCCTTTGTCTAAAGCTGCCCTGCAGATTCCAGTTTAGTCCACGGTATTCTTGAACTATTATTATTATCACATCATTCGGTCATGCAAGTGAAAGGCAATAATGACGATATTTGACGAAGTGATCGTGGCAAGGGAAGCTGGTATGAACTCTTCTTGTTTCCTGTTTTTGTAAATATGTTTAGCTCGTTCGATCTCGATTCAGTATATTATGAGTGAAAACGTTCATGATGACAGTTAGAGACTATAGCTTCTCATGCCATGCTTAAATAGATAGTAGCGAATAATGATTTATCTTGTAGGCCAACATGCATTAAAATGGTTATGATGTGGTATGGTAGTAAGGTATTTCCCTCAGAGAAATTCAAGCGGCTTGACTTGGCCCCTGTGCAAACATGTAGTTGATTCAAAACCAATGTAGCCTTCATGACGTTTAAATTTAGAGTGTTCATATCCTACTCATGCTATGTCCAATGTTAATTATTCATAAGGCATACCTATGACCGTTTTCGCTCTCTAGCTGGTCGCTTCCCAATCTATTGCTAGACTTCACCTGTACTAAGCGAAATGCTGCTTGTGCATCCAAAACCTTTAAACCAAGTTATTCCACATGAGTCCACCATACCTACCTATATGCGGTATTACCCTGCCATTCTAAGTAAATTTGCATGTGCCATCTCTAAACATTCAAATAAACATCTATTTTGTGGACGCATCCCACTCATGGAGCGACGAGGCGGTCAGTATTTTCCATGCTAAGTGAGTTATTTCAAGACGGTTGTTTATTCGCCGTCATTGCACGAGAGAGGCTGGTAAAAGGATGCCCAATCCTGCATAATCAAAATTAATTAAACAAAACTCCTTGGGACAGTTGACATGTTGGCAGGCATCCGTAGATTTGGTCAGCCATGGTTTGTGTATGGATGGTGGATGGGAGTAAACTTTACTATTCTGTTTGGGAACCGCCAATAATGAGTTTAGCATGGAAGATATTCAAAACCTTTGTCGTAACGTTGACAAGAAAAGTGCACCACTCAAAAAATACATTCCAATCCTATTTTAAAATTTGAGCTCTGCCACCTCTGCAAATCAATGCTTCCCTCTACGAAGGGCCTATCTATTTTTTTATGCTGAGTCATCATCCTCTTACTAAAGGCACCAGACCAGAGAGCACTATTGTCATTCTTATGCATTGAGTCTAGTTAATGTTGGATGTGAGCATGACTGGATCTTTTCTACTTTGAATTATAATGTTTCGTTGTTACTTGAGCCTCAGAGGTGCTCTGCATTATGTTTTGCGGTCTCAAAAGGGGCTAGCGAAATACCATGTCACCATATTATATCATGATTGTTTTGACAAATTGTTGGCATGTGAGATATCTTATTATTGCTTGCTAGTTGGTTATGTATTGCCATTAGTTGATATGAGGTTACTTGTTATCATCGGCATGGTTATTTATGATCTATGCTGAAACTTGAGCTCTACCTAAGCATGTGTATAACGACGAGAACAAAAGAGTTTGTAAAAGTTTTCTTTATCACTTTTAGTTTGTCAACTGAATTGCTTGAGGACAAGCAATGAGTTAAGCTTGGGGGAGTTGATACGTCTCCAACGTATCTACTTTTCCAAACACTTTTGCTCTGGTTTTGACCTCTAATTTGCATGATTTGAATGGAACTAACCCGGTTAACGCTGTTTTCAGCAGAACTACCTTGGTGTTATTTTTGTGCAAAAATAAAAGTTCTCGAAAGTGGATGAAACTTTTTGTGAATTATTTTTTTAGATTTATAATGAATTATGGAGCAAAGAACTGCCGGAGGGCGTGTGTCAGGGGGCCACCACACATCAGGGCGCCCCCTAGGCCGCGCCCTGATGGCTTGTGGGGCCCTCGAGGCTCCTCCGACCCTGATTCCAGTCCTATAAAATCACATCTCCGGAGAAAAAAATTAGAGAGAAGTTTTCATCGCGTTTCATGAGACGGAACCGCCGCCACATCCTGTTCTTCCTCGGGAGGGCTGATCTGGAGACCGTTTGGGGCTTCGGAGAGGGGAGATCGTCGCTATCGTCATCACCAACCCTTCTCCATCAACACCGCCATGATGCTCGCCACCGGGAGTGAGTAATTCCTTTGTAGGCTTGTTGGACAGTGGTGGGATTGGATGACATTGATCATGTAATCGAGCTAAGTTTGATAGGGCTTGATCCCTAGTATCCACTATGTTCTGAGATTGATGTTGCTATGACTTTGCTATGCTTAATGCTTGTCACTAGCTCCCGAGTGCCATGATTTTAGATCTAAACATATTATATTTTCTATGAATATCAGATTGATTTGGATTCTATCTTGCAAGTTGTATGCACCTATTACATGTCTTGATTCGCATACCCCAAGGTGACAATAATTGTGATTCTTTGCGGTGATTGCCGTAGTTTGTGGAGTTCATGTATTGACCATGTGTTAATGCTTTGTTCCGGTTCTCTATTAAAAGGAGGCCTTAATATCCCTTAGTTTCCAATAGGACCCTGCTGCCACGGGAGGGTAGGACAAATGATGTCACGCAAGTTCTTATCGCAAGCACGTATGACTATATGCGAAATACATGCCTACATTATATTGATGAATTGGGGCTAGTTCTCTGTCGCCCTAGTGTGTTACTATTACATGATCAATGTCATCTAAATCATTATCCATCACCGATCCACGTGCCTACGCTTTACATATACTGAATCTTGCTAAGTTACTATTGCTACTGCTAATGTCACAACTGTTACAAAATTGCTACTGTCACTACTACTGTTACTTTTGCTACTACTATTTGCCATGCTACTAAACCTTTGCTGTAGAGAGATATCCTAGGTGCGGTTGAATTGACAACTCAACTGTCAAGGCCAATAAATATTCTTTGGCTCCCCTTGTGTCGAATCAATAAATTAGGGTGAAATACTACCCATGAAGACTGTCGCGATCCCCTATACTTGTGGGTTATCAGCCGTCATGATGGTGGCCCCGGCGGCGCTCCAGCGCCATGATACGTCTCCAAAGTATCTATAATTTTTGATTGTTCCATGCTAATATATTATCATTCTAGGATACTTTTTGGGCATTTATTTACCAATTTATAATATTTTTGAGCACTAACCTATTAACCCAGTGCCCAGTGCCAGTTCCTGTTTTCTGCATGTTTTTGCCTTTTCAGAGATACAATACCAAACGGAGTCCAATTGCCACGAAACTTTTTGGTGATTTTTTTGGACCGATAAAACACCTAGAAGCTTTGGAGGAGGGCCAGGCGATGCACCAAAGGCCCACCACATATCCAGCCGCGCCCCCTAGGGGGGCCGCGGCCAAATATGTGGTGGCCCCCTGGAGCGTCCGCCGACATTGTTCTCTAGCCTATAAATTCACATCTGCCCTAAAAACATCAGAAATGCTTCCGAAACAATTTTCCCGTCGCCGCAAGCCTCGGTTCCAATGGGAGGCCATCTACACCTCCGTTCCGGCACCCTGCCGGAGAGGAGATCGATCACGGCGGGCCTCTTCATCAACCTTGCTGCCCTCACCATGATGTGTGAGTAGTTCACCGTAGACCTATGGGTCCGTAGGTAGTACCTAGATGGCATTCTCTCTCTCTCTCTCTCTCTCTCTTGATCTTCAATACAATGTTCATCGCATCTTTGCCTTGATCTATCCGATGTAATCCCTTTGTATGGTGTGTTTGTTGGGATCCGATGAATTGTGAATTGATGTTCAGTATGCATGAAAAGTATTTGAGTCAAACCTGATTACTATGATTCTTATTTGCATGATCATCATAGCTTCGTAATGCTCTCCGATCTATTGAGATAGTTTGGCCAACTAGATTGATATTTCTTTGGTGGGAGTGGTGCGTTGTAGTAGGTTCAACCTGACGAGTTTCTATATCCCAGTGACAGAAGGGGACAAGTTGCATCTTTGTGTTGTTGCTACTAAGGATAAAACGATGGGGTTTATTTATATTAGTTGAGTTTACTTTGTCTACATCATGTCATCGTTCTCCAAGCATTACTCCGTTTGTCATGAACTTAATACGTAGAGAGGCAAGCATAGAAGCGCTCTTGAAGTGGAGTAATAGTAGTAGGTGCAGGAAGGAGTCGGCCTATTTTCTTATGGACGTGATGCCTATATACACATGATCATTGCCGTGAACATCGCATAATTATTTGCTTTTCTATCAATTGCCCAACAGTAATTTGTTTACCCACCGTATGCTTTGCTTATGAGAGATGCCACAAGAGAACTCTACGCCCCCCCGGGTCTATTCACTTATAAATTCACAAACGCTATCATTACCTTGCTGTCATTTATTACCTTTTATTTTATTTTGCACTTTACTATTATCTACAATCATCTACACAACTCACTTGCTTCCAAATAACGAGATCAAGGGGATTGACAACCCTCTTGGCGGCGTTGGGTGCAAGTTGTTTGTTCTTTTGTGTACAGCCGCTGAAGACGGTTGAGGATTGGTATTCCTATTGGTTCGATAAACCTTGGTTTCATAACTGAGGGAAATACTTACCCACTTTGTGGTGCGATTACCCGTTCCTCTTCACGGAAAACCCAACGCAGATCACGAGTATGAGGAAGGATTTCTGGCGCCGTTGCCGGGGAATACCATCACTAACTATCAAGCAACTTCGTACAAAATTTCATTCACTTGTTCTTCTTTTTATTTGCTGCTACATTTATTTTGTCTCATAAAAATCAAAAATACAAAAATATTTACCTTTGCTTGTTACTAGTTCTTGCTTGAAGTCATGGCTAGTTCTTCTTTTGTGCGTGTCACTCCCAATAATGATGTTATCAATTTTACACAAAAGGGAGGAGAAAGTTTGAAGGATGCATGGTATAGGATTTGCCATGCCCAAAATAAAGCAACTAATAAGCTATCCACCACCAATTTGCTTCATAATTTCTATGTTGGTGTGACAACTTGTTATAGGTTTGTCCTTGACACCATCACCGGTGGGAACTTCTTAATGTGTCATACTTTGGATGCTTATAATGCAATTGAAAATCTTGTTGGAACACCACCCCTTATCGTTAATGAAACCAATTTGACATTGGAACATGTTATGCAAAGGCTTGATGCCATTGAAAATAAAATGATCAATAGTGAGCCTATTGAGGAGTTAGATAAAAAACTTCATAATCATATCACTCAATTTGGGTCACGGGTAGGAATAACTTTGAAAACTTTAAAGGAAAAGGTGCTACTATTGATAAGAGGGTAGAACAAGGATTGCGTAGAATTGATAAAATGGAGGAGGTTATTGACAAAGTGAGATCCGCTTTCACACCATCCAAAACTAGTGCTAGTACCTCACAAGACAAAAATCCCAAGTTCATATTTATTCCTAAGAGCATTAGTACACCTCCTTCCAAAAGAAATGAAGATCTCAAAATGATTAGTGCTCACCCCAACCTTTTGAACTTGATAAAGGAACATATGGTCAAGCCTTCCATTGCTCCTATTAATCATAGTTGTGTTATCAAGGAGTTGAATGTCAAAGATGACAACACTTGAAACTATGCATTATGCCTAGCTAGGGGCATAAAACAATAGCGCTTGTTGGGAGGCAACCCAATATGTATCTTTATTTTTGTTTTTACTTTATGTTTTTGTGTTATAACATGATTTTTGCCTCTGTAATGATTGTGCTTTTATGTTTTAATTAGTGTTTGTGCCAAGTAAAGCCTTTGGGATGACTCACAAGATGAGTAGAAACAATGCTGAATCTGAAACAGAAACTTTGACTCCTGTGCAGGAATTTTCATTTTTTTACTGGAGCATGATAATGATCTGAAATTTTAACACAGTATTGCTATACAAATTATTTACGTTTTCCTAATTTTTCAGAATTTTTAGAGTTACAGAAGTATGGGCTATTTACAGATTGCTACAAACTATGTTCTGTTTTAAACAGATTCTTTTTTGCTTGCATAGTTTGCTTGTTTTGATTATGCCATGGACTATATAGGGGGGGTGTAAGCCATGGGGAAGTTAGAATACAGTACCTATTATGCAAAAATTAATTTGAATCAATTTATCACAGTATCACAAGTATGCAATATGTTTCTTATACTAACGGATCTCACGAAGTTTTGTTGAGTTTTGTGTGATTGAAGTTTTCATGTTTTGGGTGTGATCACGATGGACTACGGAATAAGGAGTAGCAAGAGCCCAAGCTTGGGGATGCCCAAGGCACCCCAAGTATAATTCTAAGGAGACTCAAGCGTGTAAGCTTGGGGATGCCCCGGAAGGCATCCCCTCTTTCGTCTCAATCCATCGGTATGTCACTTGGAGCTATATTTTTGTTCATCACATGATATGTGTTTTGCTTGGAGTGTCGTTTTCTTTTGTTTGCTTTTACTTTAAGTTTGTCACAATCATCATTTGCTGGACACACCTATTTGAGAGAGACACACCTTCATGATAATTTGCTAGAATACTCTATGTGCTTCACTTATATCTTTTGAGCTAGGCAGTTGCTCTAGTACTTCACTTATATCTTTTTGAGCACGGTGGCGTGTAGATTTTATAGAAATAATATGCTCTCATTCTTCACTTATATTTGTTTGAGAGCTGAGTAATAGTGACTGTAATTTGCATGGGTCATAAGACTAGTCCAAGAATATTAGGTATTCAATGAATGATAATCAAAACCATCATGTAGCACATGAAGAGAAGTTGTGGATTAAAGACATTGATGTAGTAATATGAAAAAGGTGCGAGTCCAAAAATTTTGATTCGTAGAAGTGTTGAGATTAAGAGGTGTTAACTTTTTATTCATCTAAAAATTAAAGAGGCATGGTGATAATGTGTGAGCATTTATATTCCTCGTTGAAATCCTAGTGTTGTTTTGAGTCGGGGGCGCGCGATGGTTAACTCCTACCAACCTCCTCCCTCGGGGCATGCAAGGAGTACTTTGATTTGTGACAAAACTAATAAAACTTTGCAATAAGTATGTGAGTTATTTATGACTAATGTGACACCATGGAAATACACATCTTCACCTTCTCATATTTGCTAGCCTCTTCGGTACCGTGCGTAGCCCATTCTCACCTCGAGGATCGGTGCAAATATTCACCGGTGCATCCAAACCCCATGACATGATGCGCTCTGTTGCACATAAGCCTCATTATATCTTCCTCAAAACAGCCACCATACCTGCCTATTATGGCATTTCCATAGCCATTCCGAGATATATTGCCATGCAAATTCCATCGTCACTTCACATGACTAGTTCGTTCATCATCATAATGCTTTGCATGATCATATAGAGCTGACATAGTATTTGTGGCAAAGCCACCGTTCTTCATATTTTTGATACATGTCACGCTAGATCATTGCACATCCTGGTACACTGCCAGAGGCATTCATACATAGTCATATCTTCCTATCAGTTCTTCATATTGAGTTGTAAGTAAATAAAAGTGTGATGATCATCATTATTAGAGCATTGTCCCAGTGAGGAAAGGATGGTGGAGACTATGATTCCCCCACAAGTCGGGATGAGACTCCAGACGAAAAATGAAATAAAAATGGGGGAGGCCAAATGAGCCCACCATAAAAAAAGAGAAAATGGGGGAGGCAAAAAAAGAAGAAGAAGAGAAAAGCCCACCATAAAAAAAATGAGAGAAAAGAGAGAAGGGACTTTGCTACTATCCTTTACCACACTTGTGCCTCAGAGTGGCACCATTTTCTTCATATAGAGAGTCTCCTATGTTGACACTTCCATATGCTAGTGGGAATTACCTTTTCATATAATAAACTTGGCTTGTATATTCCTATAACGGGCTTCCTCAAATGCCCGAGGTCTTCATGAGCAAGCAAGTTTGATGCACACCCCACTTAGCTTCAGTTGAGCTTCCATACACTTATAGCTCTAGTGCATCATTTGCATGGCAATCCCTACTCCTCGCATTGATATCTATCGATGAGCATCTCCATAGCTTGTTAGTATGCCTAGTTGATGCGAGACTATCTTCTCCACTTTTACCCCTTTGATACCTGCCACCATATTCTATTCCACCAATATGCTATGTCCAATGGTTCACGCTCATGTATTGCGTGAAGAATAAAAAGTTGATGCATATTGAAAAAGTACGATCCAATTGCCTGACTTGGACACCGTGGTGCTTAACATTTGTATCTATGTGGTGAAGACGGAGTCATGCCTTGCTAATATAATAAGATGAATAGGGGTAAAACATTCTTTTAGGATCGTATACTTTGAAAAATTAATGATTTTGTTTCTTATACTTATAAATATTACTATGCTGATGTTTGTTAATTCGTCATTTCTCAATGAGCATACATACCAAGGATTACATAATGGGTAGCATGTCAAATAAAAAATTCTGTTTTTATCATTTACCGACTCGGGGACGAGCAGGAATTAAGCTTGGGGATGCTGATACGTCCCCAACATATCTATAATTTTTGATTGTTCCATGCTAATATATTATCATTCTAGGATACTTTTTGGGTATTTATTTACCAATTTATAATATTTTTGAGCACTAACCTATTGACCCAGTGCCCAGTGCCAGTTCCTGTTTTCTGCGTGTTTTTGCCTTTTAAGAGTTACAATATCAAACGGAGTCCAATTGCCACAAAACTTTTTGGTGATTTTTTTGGACCAATACAAGACCTAGAAGCTTCGGAGGAGGGCTAGGCGATGCACCAGGGGGCGCGGCCAGATATGTGGTGGCCCCCTGGAGCGTCCCCCGACGTCGTTCTCTAGCCTATAAATTCACATCTACCCTAAAAACATCAGAAATGCTCCCGAAACAATTTTCCCGTCACTGCAAGTCTCTGTTCCGACGGGAGGCCATCTACACCTCCGTTCCGGCACCCTGCCAGAGGGGAGATCCATCATGGAGGGCCTCTTCATCAACCTTGCTGCCCTCACCATGATGTGTGAGTAGTTCACCGCAGACCTACGGGTCCGTAGGTAGTACCTAGATGGCAATCTCTCTCTCTTGATCTTCAATACAATGTTCATCGCAACTTTGCCTTGATCTATCCGATGTAATCCCTTTGTATGGTGTGTTTGTTGGGATCCGATGAATTGTGAGTTTATGTTCAGATTATTCATGAAAAGTATTTGAGTCAAACCTAATTACTATGATTCTTATTTGCATGATCATCATAGCTTCGTAATGCTCTCCGATCTATTGGGATAATTTGGCCAACTAGATTGATATTTCTTCGGTGTGAGTGGTGCGTTGTAGTAGGTTCAACCTGACGAGTTTCTATATCCCAGTGACAGAAGGGGACAAGTTGCGTCTTTGTGTTGTTGCTACTAAGGATAAAACGATGGGGTTTATTCATATTAGTTGAGTTTACTTTGTCTACATCATGTCATCGTTCTCCAAGCATTACTCCATTTGTCATGAACTTAATACATAGAGAGGCAAGCATAGAAGCACTCTTGAAGTGGAGTAATAGTAGTAGGTGCAGGTAGGAGTCGGCCTATTTGCTTATGGACGTCATGCCTATATACACATGATCATTGTCGTAAACATCGCATGATTATTCGCTTTTCTATCAATTGCCCAACAGTAATTTGTTTACCCACTATATGCTTTGCTTATGAGAGATGCCACTAGAGAACTCTATGGCCCCCAGGTCTATTCACTTATAAATTCACAAACGCTATCATTACTTTGCTTTTATTTATTACCTTTTATTTTATTTTGCACTTTACTATAATCTACAATTATCTGCACAACTCACTTACTTGCAAATAACGAGATCAAGGGGATTGACAACCCTCTTGCCGGCGTTGGGTGCAAGTTGTATGTTCTTTTTTGTGCAGCCGCTGAAGACGGTTGTGGATTCGTATTCCTATTGGTTCGATAAACCTTGGTTTCATAACTGAGGGAAATACTTACCCACTTTGTGCTGCGACGAGTATCACGCCACCGGGAGAGAGGGGGGGAGAGACCCCCTACTTCTTCTTCTTCCTTGGCCTCCTCCCTAGGTGAGAGGATGTTTTCCCCTCTGGTCCATGGCCGCCAAGCCTCCCGGAGGGCAGGAGCCCCTCCGAGATTGGATCTATCTCTGTGTTTATCTTTTGTTTCCGCTACTATTTTCTGGCCCTTCACCGTTTCTAAAATATCCGGAGATCCATAACTCCGATCGGGCTTAAATTTTGAGGGGATTTTTATCGCGAAAATATCTTTATTGCGGCGGAAGGAGGGCCTCAATCGACTTAAGAGCTGGCCACAAGCCATTAGGCTCCCCCAGGTCGCGCCCTATTGGCTTGTGGGGCCCTCGGGCATCGTCTTGTGTTGATTCCGACTCCCATAATTCACATATATTCTAAAAAAATCTCCGTAATTTTTTATTGCGTTTGGATTTTGTTTGATATGGAATTTCTGTGAAACAAAAAACACACAAAAAACAGGGCATGAAATGATATAAATTGGTAAATAATTACTCAAAAAGTATCCTAGAATGATAATATAATAGCATGGAACAATCAAAATTATAGATACGTTGGAGACGTATCAATTCGTCATCATTTTCTTCATGACCATGTGTTGAAGGGCGACATCTTCAACGACCACATGATCACTGAAGAACAACTGGCTGATATCTTCATAAAGCCCTTGGATGAGAAGAGATTTTGCAAGTTGCGGTGTGAGCTAAATATCTTAGAATCTTCGAATGTTCTTTGAAAGGACACACATCCTAATACTTATGCAAAATTGACGACTTTGATGTGCAACACACGAAGTAACGTTTTTCTTCAATCAATGAAGACTAACTCTCTAAGTGTGAAGAAATTAATGAAGAATTTGATTCTCAGAACCCTAGGACAATTGTACGCGGTGTCTGAAATTATCATAATTCTTATACGGTGGGTCACACCACCAAGCATAGTTGAAATTCTTCGAAATTGAGTTTTTCATCATTTTGCAAATTCTTCAAATTTTCAAATTCCTTAAGTTTGCAAATTCCTCAAAATTTCAAATTCTTCAACTTTTCAACTGGTGTTCTTCATTTGAGTTTCTCTTCATTGACCATGTATATATATATATATATATATATATATATATATATATATATATATATATATATATATATATATGAGTTTTCAATGTCCTCAACAGCATTCACTAATTGCTAATTCTTCAAGTTGATTTTCTTCTAAGTGAATGTGATCGGACCCGTTCCCCCTCTAGGCTAAACTCAACCCAGTCTGTTCACAAATTCTTCATATGCATTCTATTTGAAACCCGCTCAAAGTCTTCACTGTATCCTTGTCAGCTAAACAATTTGCGAACGAAACATTAAAATTTTCAATTTCAAATTTTGGCGGTTGCCACTCTAACTTATCCCACTTCCCATGACAGGATAACCCATGATCCGCCACTATCTCCACTTCTCAGTACGTGGGTGACACATGTCGATTTGGATAGCAAGGGTCAGGTGTATACATGTCCAAAATCTTCGGACTATTCAGTTTTTCACCTCCCTATATATACCCCTTCCCTTTCACTAGCTTGAGTTACTCGTCACTTCCATCACTCCCGAGCTTAACCCTAGCGCCGCCGCTAAGCTTCATCGCCACCAGAGAGGAAGAGATTCACTGCCTCGACCTCCTTGATGTCATGCTTGCACCGTCCGCGGAAATCTTCACTCCGTCGCCGCTGTAGCAGTCTTCCACGGCCAAGTTAGAGCGTGGGAGATCTGGACTGACAAACTTCTCCGTTCTATCTCCCAGTTCGTCGTGTTCTTCATAAAGGGTAATTAAAATCTGATTTTACTGCCCTATTTTGATCCTATGACTTTCACAAAAATCATCAAAAGGTGTTTATTCTTCTACAATCCACTTCTTAAACACCGCAAAAGCTTCTTTCCCTTGATTTGTTTCTCTAAGTTATGATTTTCTTCAAGATTCCTCAATTGTGTGGATCCTCAAATCTGCACAACTCTGGAACCTAAGTCAAGAACACTTAGTGAAATTCTTCAAGACATCTATGGTCAAATTCCTCAACTTAATATATTTTGAAAATTTCTGAGAACACATATGACCTCTTCAAATTCTTCGCACCTATACTCAGTTCACAGGTACAAAATGTCTACTGATGAATCTCTAGGTTCTCATCAACTTAACTCATTTGCAGCGTTCCTCGAAGAGAAATTGCATACATCTTCAGAATCTTCAAAAGTTCAAAAACCTCAAGTGAAGAAAATGGTTGATGGGAAAAGACCTCCTAGAGGAGGGAAGAAGGCAGAAACAAATACTGCTTTTGAAATCCCTGAGGATATATATCTTGAGTATTGTAGTCCTGATAAGGAAATCTTTGGGAAGGAAATAAAAGAGAAGTGCAAAACGCGCATTCAAAAAATTGAGAGGAGATGGGCAAAATAACGGAGAGAGTACAAATATGTTACTCCCAAGTACATGAAGAAATTCACTGTTAATCCTCCCTGTCCAAGACCTCCTCTGGCTGAAGGCCAACGTGCTGATCCCACTAGCATAAAAAGTGGTGAGGAATTTCCGAAAGAATGGGCTAAGCTCCAAGCTAAGCTGAAGAAGATCGATGCAGAAGCAGTGAAGAAATTCAATCGCGATACTGCTGCTGCTGCAGCTCCCACTACCGGGGCCTCAGCAAGTGGAACTGCCTCAGAGAAGGCCATGCCAAAGAAATATGTTGTGAAGCCAAAGCCTTCAAGCTCAATGCCCTCACGGCCAAGTTCCTCAACTACAATATCCTCACAGCAAAATCCTCAAGCAGTTTCTTCAAGGACTGCTCCAACTCCCACTGTGGCTGCACAATCTTCAGCCGCTGCCACAAAGTCCTCAACGCCTGTGCATCTTGCAACTTGCCAGCGGACTGCTGGATTTTCAATTGCTTCAGGGGCATCTACAACTTCCTCAGCCCAAGCACCTTCCTCAAGCAGTCCAACCCTGCTGAAAGTAAAAGCAACTACTGGACGGGGCAAGAGACCAAGTCCTCATCCAAAGAAAGTGATCTTTCATGTTCCCCTAGAGTCCGAGGTAGATGATGCAAATGATGATGAACTTGCAGCAATCATCAGGAACAAGCAAGAGAGAGTGGCCCAAGCAAAGGGAACTCAAATTCCTCTTATGCTGGATCCAAGAACATAGTTGGACTTCATTGATATCAGGCATAAAGATACATATGCTCCAATTGATGACTTGAAATTGCCACCTGGTCCAAGTCACGTGCTGACTGCTTTCATAACTGAAAAGAAATAGAAGTATGAGAAGGCCAGAAGAGCCAAGAAGGATCTGTTCAAGAAGGAGCGTTTGTTGAAGAAAAGCCTGAGTGATCAATATGACCGATACTACGCTGATTGGCAAGGCCCCAATGTTAGGTTCGTCAATGTGGCTAACAAAGCCATCAAGGACCACAACACAAGGGTTGCTGCTCGATCGCAACCACAAATTCTTCAAGATGGAACATCTGCTCAGCCTGCTGAAGAAACTACAAGTCCAGCTGAAGAAATTCACGCTGCTGAAGAAACTGCCAGGGCAACCCACAATGTTGCGCCTAAAGAAATTGCTCCAACTTCATCCTCTGCCCCTCCCGCAAAATCTTCAAGGGTGAGGAAAGACACACTTCCTTCTGCATAAGAAGTGAAGAAAACGAAGGGTGCAGAAAGGGAAGCTGCAAAGAAAAGAAAATCATCATCCACTACAGAACCCTCAACTGCCAAGAAAATGAGGACTTTGCCAAGTTCCTTAGATGAGCCAATTAATGCAACTCCAATTTCTGCAGTGCCATCATGTGAAATAGTCACATTTGGCGAGGAATATGTCATTCCAGATGACAATGATTATTAAGAAACTCATTCTGCTGCTTCCTCATAGCAGATTGATGAAGAAATTGAGGTGGAAGCAAATGCTTCACCCCTGCCTATATCATCACATCAGCCTCAGCTCATAGCTGAGGAGACTGGTGCTGGAGAAATTGAAGAGGACGTGGACATTGGATCTACAACTCCTGTCATCAATGACGAATATTGGGAAGCAGCTCACCCAAATTCGCCCATGACCACCCCTCTTACTCAAATTCCACAGTCGCCTGCCCAGACTGAAGAAATTCTTACAGGGTCTGAAGGACGTCATACTCAACTCCAGTCTATTGTTAAAGAAATTCCAGCTGCATCAGCTGAAGAAATTAACACCCAGACTGCACCTGAGGAACCTGTCACTCAAATTCCTCAGTCTGGAGAAACTAAAAGTGTGCAAAGGGAGTTTGTTGGGCGTTACAAGCCAAATCTTCAACACAAGCCCTCTCTGCCCTTCAAAGGCACAAAGAGGACCAAGTTCAACAAGGCCAATTTCTTCGATGAGCATCATTTCTTCACTAGAGAAAATCCCTATGACTCACCAAGAATTAGGCGCAAAAGGTTCTGGACTCAAACCCAAGTCAATTTCTATTCTGCTGTTCTATTTGACAAGAGCAAAGTCTTCGAGCACCGTCAAATTCCTCATGTGGATATGGAGTCCATCCCATGCTTCACCCCAGTCCTAAATGTTCTTCATGAAGCTGGTCTCCTACCATTATGTGCTGACATATGTGACTGGAATGAAGAGCTTATTCTTCAGTTCTAAACAACCTTGCACATCTCTGGTGACGCCTCTGATGTTAATTCTTGGATACTCGATTGGATGACTGAGGACACTCACTACACTGCTCCAACAACTGAATTGCTTCGTGTTGTCCCAGTTGGTATTCCCTCAGAAGGTGAAAGATGCCTATATGATGAACCTGAAGTTCCAAATTACATGATGCAAGTGCCGATGAAGCCTTTGTCTCAAGGCCAAGCTCCGAGAACTACCTTCCTTGTGAAGGATTTGCTGTATGTGCCCAGGAAAATATACCGCATTGTGACCAAAACCCTCAGTCCAATCAAAGGCCACAACTCTGAAGAAGAAGAAGAAGAAGAGGTTGTTGGCATCATGAAGAATCTGCTGTTCAAT
This sequence comes from Elymus sibiricus, assembly GCA_039707655.1. NCBI lineage: Eukaryota > Viridiplantae > Streptophyta > Magnoliopsida > Poales > Poaceae > Elymus > Elymus sibiricus. The sequence continues at coordinate 132,190,045 of CM077671.1, forward strand.
ATCATTCATGGGATTCCCATAATTTTTCACGATTTCTTCATGAGGACTTTGGAAATATTGCTCTATCGCCATGAGTTGAAGCCTTATGCTCCTTGGATCACGAAATTCATCAGAACAAGGTCTTCAATTCCCTATCAGGCTGATTTTCAAAATCACTTCAGCTTTCTGCCTCCGATTGAAGTCCTCAAAAGGACATTTTCCTCATGTCGGGCCTTTGGGACCGGGGGAACCCAGGCCCGTCTGCCCGCGGCCTAGGACAGGGCGCTCGCGTTAAGCATCGCATGGCCCAGCTATGAGATTCGCGATCAGGGCCCTCGCGAGGGCCCACGCCTCGCGAGGTCCACGACGGCGACGTCATCAAGGATATCCCGAGGCCCCTCCGCGGGGCCACCTCCCGAGGCCCCCGCAGGGTGGATCCACCGAGGTTGGCCTGGCGGGGTCATGCCGCCCTGCGCCATCACATGGATGACGCGCGCCGTCCCTAGCGGCGCCAGGAGTCGAGCCAGTAGGAACGGACGAGGAGGCTTCCCCCTTTGGTGCTAAGGGGGCAGAGCCAGCCCGCCGGTTCCTGGAGTAAGCTCCAAATGTTTCCTCTTTGGCGTAAGAAGACCGAAGTGGAGGACTCGCCAGAGCGAAGGTCGCCACCGAGCCCACCAGCGCGTCACGACAGGAGGCTTTTATAGGCGAAGACTACTTTTGTCAGGATACGCTGCTGTCTTGTCCCCCTTCAAACTGGCACTTGTGGCAACCTTTCCTGCCTGATATTTTGGGGGGGAAGAGGACCAAAGCCAGGATAAAAAGGGGGAAGGCAGCAACGATGGAGGGCGGAACCCTTCTGGATTCGCTCTCACCCCTAAGAAATCCAGACAAGCAGGAGTAGGGTCTTACACTGTGAGGTGGCCCGAACCTGGGTAAACCACCGTGTTCCTTGTCCTTCCCCCAAGATCAAGCACGCAGGAGCATCGCCGTAGGTTAGCAAGAGAGAGCGAGGTTGGAGAGCCGGTGCACCCTAGAGTTCGAACCTCTCTTGGGTCCCCGGAGCCCCGATTCCGACATTTGGCGCACCAGGTAAGGGGGCTCCGCTATTCTTCAGCCCCGTCTCGGCTCCGTCCTTGCCAAGCCCATGCCTGAAGCCCGTCGTGCGTGTGTCGGGCACCAGGCGACAGACGACCGTCACCGCCTTGACAATGCCGCAACCACCACCGTTGCCAACCAGTCCACGAGTAGCGAGACTCTTCGCACCCTCTCGTGCGGCGAGCCGGCCATCCTGCCGCGACCCGTTTCACTCGCGTATACTTTGGGGACCTGAACGTGCAGGACGCGCTGCTCATGGCGAACGAACTGCTTTGCCACCGCCCAACAGACGGTGGCCACGACGCTTGGGCGGACCACATCGCCGAGCTCGTCGCCGTCGCTAGATGGGCCCTGGCGCCCTACCACCCCCTTCAGCCCCCGTAACCTGGTGCTGGGAGCGCGGCGCGCGAGGTGCCCCTGCCAACATGTGGCAACCCAGCCGGGCTTTGGCTTGACGAGCTCCCGCGTGATCAGGCCCGTGCCCTCCTCCTCCTTCTACGGGTCCTAGTGGCGGGGCTTGGGCCAGGACTTGGCACCGACCGTGGTGTGCTTGAGGAGGTCGACCACTTGTTCTGCGCCTTCCACAATGTGTGCACCCACAACACTGACGACTGTCGGGCGCTCGAGCCCTCCTGCGGCGAGCGCGCCGGCCAGCGTCTGGGTCACCGTCGGCCCAACGCCGGCCGCGGAGATGGCCGGTTCGGGGGCTCGTTGGACCATGACGAGCGTGGGCAGCCTCGTGAGACGCGCTCCCAGGGCGATGTTGTTATCCTACATCAGGTGCCGCCACCCAAAGGAAGTGGCAGCGGCCGGCCTAGCAAAGAGGCCGGGGACCACCAGGGGCCTCGAGCGGTAGCATGTATCTTCGGCGGTGCCTATACACCTTCGCCGAGCCTCTGGATCAAGCAAGTCCCTCGCGAGCCAGCTGTCGCCCCCCCCCCCCCCCCCCCCGGAAGCTGGAGACCGCGCGGCCCCCCAGGTGGCAGCGGTGCCCCATCTCTTTCGACTCCAGGGACAACCTCGAGTGCACGACCGTCGCGGGTGCGCTTCCCATGCTGTGCACTCCCATCATCGACAATGTCTCTGTTCCCAAGACCCTCATCGACGGAGGCGCTGGCCTGAACGTGCTCTCTGTTGAGACCTTCGAGAAGCTCCGGGTGCTCTGCAGTCAGCTGGCACTGACCATGTTGTTCTTTGGAGTGACAGGTGGCCCTACCGCTCCCCTGGGGCGGGTCAGCCTCCCCGTAACCTTCGGCATGCGCAACAACTACCACGTCGAGCTCATTGATTTTTACATGGCACGTATTTGCCTCCTGTACAATGCTATCCTGGGGTACCCGGCGCTGGCCAAGTTCATGGCGGTAGCCCACTACGGCTACAACGTCCTCAAGATGCCGGGCCGCACTGGCATCATTACTGTTGCCTGCGACGAGAAGGATGCGGCTTGTTCCCTTGAGCCCGCTTATCAAGCTGCCACGATTGGGCACTCAGATGGCGCAGAAGGCGCCGGGCATCGCGAGGCCTCACCCCCAGGGAAAAACCAGTCATTGCCCATTAAAGGCTCCGTCGAACAGGAATCGGAGCGCCATTGTCAGTGTCAGATAATCCAAGATGCAGCGGTGGCTGGACACCAGGACCTGGCCGCTCACACGCGCGGTGCTCCCTTAGGTGACGTGGGCTGCCAAACTTTCGCCCGCGAGCTGCGCGGGGTAGTTTGGCCCTAAAAGTTCGAGCCCGAGCTGCCCCCGCGCTATGATGGAGTCCCAGATCCCGCGGAGTTCCTCCGGCTCTACACGCTGAGCATCAAGGCGACGACTGATGATAACAAGGTCATGGCGAACTGGTTCCCTATGGCCTTCAAGGGTGGCGCGTGCTTGTGGCTCATGGGCCTGTCCGAGGAGTCGGTCTCTTCGTGGAGCAAGATCTGCGGGATGTTCATCGCCAATTTCAAGCACACGCGTGGCCGCAACCACCCCGACGCATCCCCCTCCGACCACGGCCTGTGGCGGGAGAGGCACCTTCCCGGGGAGACTTTGCGCGAGTACATCCTGCGCCTTAGGCGGGGGCGCGACTAGACCCCATGAGGCCTCCTGGCGCTCCCAAAGAGCCCCCGCGACCTGCTGCGTCAAGCGTCCTACGCCCCCACAGGGGCACGAGCGCCAGGTAACGTTTTGGTTCGTTTCAAGTCAAGCGCCCCCCCCCCCCCCATTTGATGCATTACCCTCGAGCTGGTACTTCCTTGTCATGTAATGAACCCGATTAACCTTCATTGAGTTTATGTTGCTTGTTTTAACCTTGAGTTCCGATGCCTCATCGTCGCCTGGGATTTCCGCGCCCCCGCAACCACACCTTCGATGGTTCCGTGGCTGTGGGCTAGACATGGCGTCTGTGCCAGGATCTGTCCTTGCAGCGCCGAGAAATCCAAGTCACCGAGCTCTGGCTCACGGGCTGGGCCCCCGTGCACGTCACCTCACCAGGGTCCTTGGTGTCTCGCCCTCCGGAGAACCATCACAGGTGAATAGTTGGAATGTGGCTCGGCTCGTGCTGCCACTGAGTAGGCGGTTCGCCGCCCCTGACGCCGCACGGCCAGCGCTGCGCCCATGTTATGGGTCGCGAGAGCATACAACCGCGCCGAAAACTACGCGCAAACCGCCTGGAGACCGAGGGAGGAGATCTTGAGCCCAGCACTTAGAACGACCGACCGCTCCCTTATCGCCGCTCGTGACCCTCTCACGTAAGAATGAGGTTGGGGTTGTACACGCCCCGGAGCCTCCCAGAGCGCTACCCCTTGGCCTCGGAGAGTACTCCCGCCCATGCCCAAGTGGAATCCCCATGCTCCGCGCTGGCGAAATAACTGTCGAACCGTGACTATGCCCACTGTCAGATTTCGGGCTCCGCAAAACCCTTAAGATTCGAACACAGGGGCGTGTGCGAAGATCCCTTGCAGCCTCGCCCAACCTAGCTCGCTACTCGATGGACCAAACGACGAACTCGCACGATGACGAGGAAGAAGATGAACACGGTAGTTTACCCAGGTTCGGGCCGCTGCGAAGCGTAATACCCTACTCCTGCTTTGGTGGATTGCCTCTCGAGGAGGTGTGGTGGATGAACTAGTACAGTGTTTCGGAGTCTCGTGAGGGCGCTCCTGAGGTGTTCTTGGCCCTCTGTCGGCTTGGTGATGGATAAGTGGATTGACCGATTTCGGATCCTCCTCTACGGTGCAGCCTCGCCTCTATCTATAGCGGTGCCCTGGGTCCTCTTCCCTTATTGCAATGGCGGGAAGGGATCCCACAACGGCCAATTTTGAAGGGGGACAGGAGTACATGCCCGCCCTGCCCAAAGGCGGTCTTCGCCTGCAAAGTAGCTGTCGATGATGTAGAGGTGGGCTCGGCGATGACATCCGTCCTGCGGGGCTCGTGGTCTTGGTCTTGTTACACCAGAATAGAAACCTTTGGGGGATGCTTTGGGAACCCGCGTACGTCCTTGCTCCCTTTGCACCAAAGGGGAAACTACGCCGCCTGGCGCGCAGGCGCCCGCTTGTCCTGCGTTGCGTCATCTTTGACTCCTGAGGCCGGGCTTTGCATAGAGATCTCCGCCGCTCCGGAGGGGGCCTGGGGAGGCCCATCCCTTGCCGGTCTTGATGCCGCTCCTCCTCGCGAGCCTAGGGCCCTCGCGAGGGCCTTGTCTCGAGTGGGGCCATGCCTGGCTGTGTTTGGCTGACGAAGTGGGCCATGCCCTGGGCCGCAGGCAGGCAAATCTGGGTACCCCCGTTCCCAGAACGCCGACAGTAGCCCCCGAGCCCAAGGCGGGCTCAAGCTGGCTTCTGGGCGAAGCCTTGAGGGCGGCTCGAAGCGCCGCGGGCCCCAAATGCCTGCGGGCCAGGCTTCATACGCGGCAGTCCGAGGGGCCGTCGCCCCTTCTCCTCCGCACCGGACCGGTCATTGCCAGGTTTGTCGAGTCGTTCGGCACACGCCACCAAGCCGCCTTCGTCTCCCGTTGATTTCGCTGTCTGTTCTCCCCTCTTCCGCTGCTCTCGCCCTTTTCGCCGAATCCCTGCGCGCGCCGCCTCGCCCCCCTTGTCGTGGCTCCGAAGAAGGGAGGAGGTGAAGACTTTTGGGTGCTGATGACCACGTCGGCGCCTAAGCCCGCGCTGGGCCGGTCATCGGTGGTGAACTTGGAGGGGTTGGAGAAGGTTCAGCTGGTGGTCGCCGCCGGCTCCAATGAGTGGGGGGCCACCAAGATCTGGCCAGGCTCGCGGCCTCGGGGAGAGCTGGATGCTCCCGCTGTCCCCCTTCATATCCACGCCCTACTTTCGGGCGTGCTGCCGTCATTCTCAAGCTTCCTCTCCACCGTGCTCTCGCATTACCGGATCCACGTGCTCCACCTTGACCCTGGTTCCGTTGTCCTCCTCTCGGCTTTCGCGTTCCTGTGTGAGGCCTTTGTCGGTGTCTTCCCCTCCATGGCCTTGTTGCGCCACTTCTTCTCCCTTGAATTGGCTTCAGGGGAATAGTGCTCTGGGTGCGTGTCCTTGAGAACGGCTGATGCATCGGCTCGGGGGGCCCTCGACGCCGGACTCTCTCCGAAAGCAGAAGGGTTCCGGCGGCAATGGGTGTATGTCAACGCCGCTGGGGCCGAAACTCTGTTCCAACTCCCGCTGATCCCCGCGGTGCCGAATCGCGGGTGGGGGCACGAGGAGCTTGCCGACCCGGGGCTTGCGCGGGTCCTAGCCAGGCTGGCGAGGCTGAAGCAGGCGGGCGTGACGATGGAGATGGTGGTGCGGGAGTTCACACGCCGACGAATTGCTCCTCTTCAGCGCCATTCCCGTCCGATGTGGGCCTTCGCAGGCCCCCGTGATCCAATGAGGATCCAGGTCCCGCCTCTTTCCCCCGACGTGCTGCGCGAGCTTCTCCACCGCCTGACTGGTGGTGAGCCTCATGAGCTTCCCCGGGACGGCCTCCCCTTGTACAACTACAAGGACCGCGAAGCTCTCGTTGCGAAGATGCCGCGTTTCGATGAGTGGGGGTTCCTTCCTCCGGAGGAGGCTCGCCCTCTGGGTGCCTCTTTCTTGGGGGCCCCGACCTCCAATAACTCGAGGGACGCCGCCCTTCCCGTGGTCGAGGTGGGTCGCCCTTCGCTGCCCGCTCCTCCAGTTCCTGCCTTGGGTCTGACAGAGGTCGGGGGTGACGCCCTGCCGATGATGAAGGTCGCCGTCTCCGCCGCTGAGTGTCAATCGCCGGTCGTCAGTTCATCGTCCCCCGGCCCCCGCACCGGCCGGAAGAGGAAGGCGCCCAGGGGCGGCCGCTCCTCGGCGTCGTGGGCGCCGGTGAAGAGGAAGTGGATCGCCGTAGATGAGTAAGTGCCTGCGTCCCCTCGACTTTCTCTTTGGCGCCTTCCTTCCGAGCTTCTGTTTCGCAGGCTCTCCACCGGTGACGGAAGAGACGGGTCGGCGTCGCCCACTCCTGCAGCCGCTGAGCCTCTTGCGGTCTCCTCTCCCGTTGGCCGCGGGGTTCGGCCAACTGGGGCGCCCACACCTGGGTCTGTTCGGCTGTCTGGTGGCCCCGAGCGCGAGCCCCCTACGGCCCTCTTTGCCCACGGCTTGTAGCTCCCCAGGATGGGGCCGCTTCCCCCACCAGTGGCCTTCTCTGGGGGCGTGCCGCGCTGTGTCCTCGGGCCCCCTTTGCTTGGTGACATGGGACCCCAGGAGGCGCGTCCTTCTTCCGGAGTGTCTGCGGGAGCCCCCAGCCCCTGGGCACACGTTCGGGCTAGGTGGCTCCTCGCGCGCCTCCCCCGTTCACCCTGGGGAAGGTGGGAATCATGGTTGGCCCCTTGAGCTCGCTAGCGACCGGAGCGCCGCTCAGTGGGGTTTGCTCCACACCGCGGCGGACGCGATAAGGCGCCTGGGGGTAGAGCTTGCCAACAGTGATGCCCGCTGGGAGGTGGAGCGTCAGCGCCTTGCGCAGGAATGGCATCGTCTCGAAGTCGCCGTGAATTTTGGCCGCCTGCAGCGTGAGCGCTCCCGCGCAAAGGTCGAGGAGTCTCTTGCCGCGGCGGTGGAGGCCCGCGAACGCGCTCTTGCCGAGGCTCAGAAAGCCGACTGTCGGCGCAGGGCCTCTGAGGAACGCCTCACGGAGATTCAGGCCTTCAACGCTGACCTTGAAAGGCAGATCCAGGTGCGGGGGGCACACTTGAGGGCCCGTCAACCGAGTTCCTCCCCGCCAGTGCGAGCCCCCGAGCGCCTGTTGACTCGTTGGCGTTGGAGGCGCAGGAGCAGAGCCTGGAGCAGGAGAGGCTGGAGGTGAGGGAGCGCCAGGCATCGCTTGCCGAGGAGTCCCTTGCCTCCCGCGAGGCGAAGTTCCAGGAGGAGGTCGACAGCAAGGTGGCAGAGGCTTGGCGTTCCCTTCTCCAGGACTACCGCGCGAAGCTGAAGCTCCAGGAGTCCCGTTTCTGCAAGCATCGCGACCACCTGAAAGGCGAGGTTGATGCCCTCAAGAAAAGGTTAAACCAGGAGGAGGGGCGCCGGCGAGCAGCGATGGACGCCCAGGCTGCTGCCGAGGCCGAGCTAGCCTTTCTCTATAAACAAGTGGAAGGCGCTGCTTCCCTGGTAGAAAAGGCTTCGGACGAGGCGGGCCGTGCTCGCGGCCTCCAGCACGCGCGCTCCCAGATGTTCCGGTCCCTTGAGGGGAGGGCTACCCGGGCCTTGAGCGACATCTGTGGCATGAGCGTCTCGAGCCCCTTGGTTCCAGACGATGCCGGGTACCTGGGCTTCTTTTCCAGGGTCGTGGAGTGCCTTGAAGAGGGCGCGGAGAAAATCCGCGTGCTTGTGGAGGAGAAGCGCCGCGACCTCCTCGAGCGGGCGGCCTCGAACGTCTTCAGCCACCTCCTTCGTCTCGACCCGCACTTCGATTTTGAGGCGGTGCTTGGTCCTGTGCCTGAAGTGATTCGTGCCGCCCTCGCCGAGTGGGTCAAGGACCATGTGGACGACCTGATAACGGAGCTTTCTTCCGACGAAGCCGAGGGCAGTGCCTGAGCCGGGAAACGCGAGGCCGTCGCCGGGCAGTGGTGACGAGAGTAGTGGCGACGGCGCGCCCCCTTGAGTAGCCTTCTTGTTCTCCTGACAGTATTATGCATGCAGCCTAGTGTCAACTCTTATGTATTTTGGAAAATACCTTTGAATGTGTCCCCGAATGACGAGGTGTGTAGAGCCGCGCTTCATCTTGTCCGGGGTTGCTGCCAATCTGGTTGTCGCGCTTGCGGTAGCCTTCGGCGTCATGGGGGTTAGCCGTAGCGCCTGGGGAGGGGTCCGGACGTCGTGGGGGTTTCCCCTTCACGTGAATGAGGCGAGTCGGGAGCCCTTTCGGCACTCCGTGTCTGCAGGCCCCAGTCCCGCAAATTTCCCGACCACCGTAGCATACGACCGGATCACCAGGACGCAACTACGAGGTCAGGCCTCGACACCCTTGATGCCGACCGGATCACCAAGGACGGCATCAAGGGGCGAGTGGCTTTGTGACCGGTAAGGCCCCTGAGGCTCGATGCTCAGCAGCCCTCTTTGACGCTCAAGCGGCTCTACGTCGGCAGGTCCCAGTCCCGCACATTTCCCTACCACAGTTAGGTACGACCGGATCACCTGGATGCACTTCACGAGGTGGGGCCTCGACACCCTTGATGCCGACCGGATCACCCAGGACGACATCAAGGGGCGAGTGGCTATATGACCGGTAAGGCTCCTGAGGATCAATGCTTAGGAGCCCCCCTTGATGCTCGAGCGATCCCCATTTCGTCCTGCTGGGTACTGCCTCAGGAGGCCTTGGGGCCTCCTGAGACTCCATGCTGTGGTACCGTGCCGCGGTCGGAGCCCCCAAGTGGGGGTCGACTGCCCAAAGATGCAAGTCCCTGAGGTGATAGGGCCTGGCTATCTAGCTCCGAGGTGCCTCGGGGAGGGCCGGAGCGCACGGCTTCTTGCAAAACGCCAATCCGGAAAGAGAGAACTCAAGATCGGTAAAACGAGAGAACAAAGAGAAAAAGTCCCCGCCCCTTTTTCTTTTTAAACATAGAGTTACGAAATCCTCGAACTTCCAACAGGTTCGAGCACAAAAAGGATTATCGAAGGTTGCAACTTGGAACACAAAAAAAGCAAGAAAACGGCCGCGTCCGGCTTTTTAGGGTAGTCCTCGTCTTCGTCTTCCCCCAGCGCCGAGCGTAGGGCATCCACGTTGCATGGGCATAGCCATTGGTGGGCAGTGTTGACTTCTCCGCCAGCGCGGAGCTGTGGCTGCCACGTTGCGTGGGAGGAACCCCTCCGCGTCCTCGGGGGGCTCCGGGCGTATACAACCCACTCATTATTACGTGAGAGTGTGACGGGTTGGTCCCGAGGGTGTATAGGGAGCTCCATGCCTCGCGGACACGAAGCCCACTCCTAGCCCCCAGGTTTGTCGTGGCGAAGTAGGGTCTGCTCTGGGCGGGCCCTCGAGCGTAGGGGGAAGCCCTTGCACTCTCCGACGGGAAGGCCCGCCCCAGAAGAAGGCCCTGGGCTCCCCGGGCGGTGCCCTAGCGCACCTTGCTGGGGTACCCGGGGTTCCCATGCTGGTACTTGGGGCCCTGCCCCCAGGTCGGGCGAGCCGGGCCTGGGGACATGGGCGAGTACATGATCGCCCGCTGGTGATCGAACGAAACCCGTCCCGGAGACATGGGCGTATGTTCCACCCTCCGTCTCCAAGCGAGCGTCGCGCGCCCCGGAGACACGGGCGCATGTTCCACCCTTCGTCTCCAGGTTGGGATCGTCTGGCCTGGAGATATGGGCGTGTGTTCCACCCTCCGTCTCCAAGCTGGGGCTTCCCAGCCCGGGGACGAGGGCGCGTGTTCTACCCTCCGTTCCCAGCCAAGTGGCCCCCGGTCCCCAGACCAAGACGCCTGCTCAAGGCAGCTCCCTACCAGCGGGCGTGCCTCGCGAAGGTCCCCGCGCCGGGCACCCTCGCGAGGCCAGCCCCGCAAGCCGCCCCCGCGAGGTTGCACATACCAGCCCGCGCGGGGGCTGATCGCGAAGTCACGTGCACGCCTCCTGTCGCCGTGGTAGCGGGTGCTGCTCCCTTCGTGGCCCGGGCGCGCGTCAACACGGTCGTTGTAGAGTTGCACGAGCCCCCGGGCGCCGGCATAGTTGAGCCTCCGGTCCTCCTCGCTAGTCCCGGTGAGCGTGCCGAGAGGCACGAGGCGACGCCCCTCTCGTGTGTCCAGCACCTCCCACCGGCCTCTGCCGGCGCCTGCGGCCGGCTCCTGCGCCCTTGGCGGCTCGAGCCAGGTCCCCAGTGAGCGCGGACCGCCGCGGATGTCCCGAGCGCGCCCGTGTGGCCCAGGCACCATGCCCTCCGGTCGTGCGAGCTCAGGGGCGCCAGCCTCGCTGAGATACACCTGGGTCTCGTCGGCGGCGGTGTCGCGCCCAGGGGCGCGCCTGGCCTCGTCGATGCGGTGGTCGTGGGCGGCGTGTTGGCGCTGTAGCTCGTGCGCCACGAGGAGCGCGACATGTCTGTGCGTCGGGTCTTGGCAGACTCGGAAGAGTGGCGGCACGGCCCGAACGCGGGGAAGGGCCGGGGCAACGGGGGCGTGCCGTGTGGTTGGTGAAGGAGACAGCCCCCAGCGCCCGTTGAGAGTCCAGCCGGTGACGGCGCCCGTTAAAAGACGGCCTTGTCCGCAAGGAATTGACCCTCCAAGGTCTCGAGACATTCGCGCTCTGCCACCTGGTCGAAGGCGATCCGAGCGGCCTCTCGCTCACGGAGGGCCACGTCGGCCTCCCGCTCGATGATGGCCGTCTCCCTACGGGCCAGTTTCGCCTCGCGCGCGGCGTCTCAGGGAATGTGCACAGTGGTAGCAACTGCATGCCACCAGGGCTCCGCCACGGACCCCCCTGACCCCGCCAAGCTGGGCACGGGAGCTGAGGCCGCGACGACAGGTGGGATGTGAGGGGGTGCCTCAAGCGAGGCACCCCTCTGCCTCTTGAGCGTGGGCACCCTGGGAAAGTCGGTGATTAGGCTCGCTGGCCCAAACGAGATATGCAAGGAAAGTCTGGAATGGCAATGCACTTACTCATCGCCGGCGGCCCAGCGCCATCGCGTTGGGGTCGGCCTTGGACGTTGGCCCCCGCCGCTCCCAGTGGGGGGGGTGGTCCCGAAGACCCTGCCTGCACTCCGGCGCCTATGGAGCCCCTTTTTGCTGCCATGGTAAGGGGAAAAGAGGAGGAGACGGTGTTCGCGCAAGGAAGGAGGAGCGGCGCAGGAGGGAGGCGTACGGGAGAAGCCGAGTGATGATGGTTTCGCCCGGCGCGCATGGTGGTTTTCCAGGCAGGAGCGCAATCCCCGGAGCGTCGTGGGGAAGTGGAGGCGGCGGACAGTCCATCGGGCGCCACGCGTTGTGCCTGGCCCACGAGTGGTTGGGGCCCGCGCCGTTTCGCCCCCTCCAACAGGCGGAACCATGCACGCCGTGGGCCCGGGGGCTACTATCGGGCCTTTGAGACCGGTGGTACCCAGGCCAGTCTGCCCGCGGCCCAGGACGCGGTGCTCACCTTAAGCACCGCATGGCCCACCGATGAGCTTCGCGATCAGGGCCCTCGCGAACGCACGACGGCGACGTCATCAAGGACCTCTCAAGGCCCCTCCATGGGGCCACCTCCCGAGGCCCTCGCGGGGCGGATCCACCGAGGGGAAGTGGAGGCGACGGACGCTCCATCGGGCGCCACGCGTCGTGCCTAGCCCACGGGTGGTTGGGGCCCGCGCCGTTTCGACCCCTCCAACAAGCGGAACCATGCACGCCGTGGGCCCGGGAGCTACTGTCGGGCCTTTGGGACCGGGGGTACCCAGGACAGTCTGCCCGCGGCCCAGGACGCGACACTCACCTTAAGCACCGCATGGCCCACCGATGAGCTTCGCGATCAGGGCCCTCGCGAGGCGCACGACGGTGACGTCATCAAGGACCTCCCGAGGCCCCTCCGCGGGGCCACCTCCCGAGGCCCTCACGGGGCGGATCCACTGAGGTTGGCCTGGCGGGGTCATGCGGCCCTGCGTCATCACATGGATGACGCGCGCCGTGCCTAGCGGTGCTAGGAGTCGAGCCAGTAGGAACAGACGAGGAGGTTTTCCCTTTTGGTGCTAAGGGGGCAGAGCCAGTCCGCCGGTTCCTGGAGTAAGCTCCAAAGGTTTCTCTTTGGTGTAAGAAGACCGAAGTGGAGGACTCGCCAGGGCGGAGGTCACCACCGAACCCACTAGCGCGTCACAACAGGAGCTTTTACATGCGAAGACTACTTTTGTCAGGATACGCTGCAGTCTGATATTTTGCAACCCTTCCCACCTGATATTTTGGGGGGAAGAGGACCGAAGCCAGGTTAAAAAGGGGCAAGGCAACAACGATGGAGGGGGCGAACCCTTCTGGATTCACTCTCACCCCTAAGAAATCTAGAAAAGCAGGAGTAGGGTCTTACACCGCGAGGTGGCCCGAACCTGGGTAAACCACCGTGTTCTTTGTCCTTCCCCCCAAGCTCAAGCACGCCGGAGCATCGCCGTAGGTTAGCAAGAGAGAGCGAGGTTGGAGAGCCGGCGCACCCTAGAGTTCGAACCTCTCTTGGGTCCCCGGAGCCCCGATTCTGACACCTCAGTGGAAGGAAAAGGCAAAACTGTTGTTGAAGAAGGCAGTCGTCCATTGGATGGCCAATTTCGTAAGGCTGCATCTTACTCCACCAATGATGACTCTACCACACAAGACTCTCCAGCCAAGGACACAGCCCAAAATTCTCAAGGTTCTGCCCCTCGCGTGATGAATAATCGTGAGCTTATGCTAAGTCTTCATCAGAAGACCGGTCGCAACCACAAGTGGGTCAAGCGTCAGTTTGGTTCAATTCTTCAAAACATGACTGTGACGCAGAATTCTGTGAGGAAGAATCATTACTACATGCATGAAATCTTTGACCGCACCTGGGCCATCCTCTCACACTTCAAGACTCCTGAAGAACTCAAGGAGATGGATTTTCAGCAGAACTTTGACTGGTCTCATCCTCCTCAGAAGAAATTTAGGAAGGTCAAATTTCCTCTACTCGTCACAAGTTCATATTCTTCATCGCGCAAGGCAGATGAACCCGAGGATCTTGACGACATTGCTGCGGGCCCTGCATCAACGACCCCCGACAACAATACTGGTGCTCCTCCATCAACCTCAGGATGAAATTCTTCTGGGGCATTAGTCCTCAATTTTCGTCCCTTTTGGTCACTTGATGACAAAGGGGGAGAATTTGAGTTAGTCTTCAAGCGGGTCTCTATATATGGGCTGTTTTGTTTAAGTTACAACTCTTGCTCTTCTGAAGTGTTTTTTTGATGAATTGTAAACTTAAGTCCGATGGTGGTCTGACTCTTTTGAACTGCTTTCTGCATGCTGAATTTCGTCAGACACCATTTTCCATCATGCATTTCAATTTCCTCATGATATATGTTAAATGCGTGCATGGATTACAAGATATAGGGGGAGATATCCATGATTTTATCCTGCCATGTGCATTTGCAGTCCAAAGCAAATTCCTAAAATATGCACATCTTCAAGGGGAGTTCTTCTATATCTTTTGCAATCAAATTCCTCAAACACAGTACTTACACTTCATATGTTTATCCCCGTTGAAAACTTAACCTATTTGTCATCAATCACCAAAAAAGGGGAGATTGTAAGTGCATCTAGTGCCCCTTAGTGATTTTGGTGTATTGAAGACTTATAGGTTAAGGCACTAATGTGTTTGTGAGTGTACACAGGTTCAATAAGTCGCCGAGGAGTTTGATGTATCCGACGAATGTCGACCCCTAAAAATGAAGGTCTTCAACTGAAGACTTTGATGCTTTCTTGAAGACTTTGAAAATGAAGAATTTGGTGTGACCTTGAAGATATTGACGCGAGGACTATGAAGCGTGAAGACTTTTGTTTTCTTAGTTTCATTTCCTTTCTTTTGAGCCATAGGAAACACCGTACTATTAAAGGGGGTCGAGGTAATACTAAGGAAAAATTTCCAAGTAATGCTCATCTCAAATCCTACACAAACCCAAAACCTTCGAGTGAAGCCTTTGGAAATCTCTTGCAGTTCAGTCAAGTTTTTCAGTGACAGAGACGAAGTTCTTCCGGTCTCTGAGGAAATTGGTCTGACTGAGGAGTTAGGATTTTGCCAGTGCGAATTGCCTATCGTGAGGAATATGATAGCCCTAAGGAATTTGAGAGTTCAAATCTCTGACCGTTGCTATGCCTTGTGCCAGCTGTCCAGATATCTTATCCACATAACGGTCATATCATTAGGGGCATTTATGTCATATCATGTCGGGTTGTGCCCTGGCTATAAATAGTCGCCCCCCACAACCACTAGCTGGTTGGCTGCTCCGAGAGAGACTGACAATTGTCATTTAGAGCAACCCATCCTTTGAGGACTTTGAGAGAAAATCATCAGTGAGGAAAAACCCAAAACCCAAACACCCAAAAACCCAAAAGTGATTGAGCATCACTGAAGAAATTGTTCCTGTATGGAACCGACGCTTGTTACCTTTGAAGACTGTGCATCTTCCAGACGGTTAGGCGTCATGGTCTAGAGCATCCAAGAGGAAATTGTGGATCGCCAGGTGACCGAGTTTGTGAGGGTTTGGAAGTCTACCCTGAAGACTTACCACGAGTGTTGGGCGAGGTCTGTGTGACCTTAGCTCAAGGAGAATATGGTAAGGACTGTGTGTCCTAGGATTATGTGTCCTTTGGTTTAAATACCAAGCCGCTCCAAACCAGACATACGACTGTCGCAGCAGTTGAAACTGGGTCATCAAACCATTGTCTTCACCGAGATCCTGGTTCTATTTCCTCAACCCTTCCATTTCCTCATTAACTTGTTGATGAAATTGATCATTACTGTTTGAAGACTTTGACTGAAGACTTTCTCAATTTCCTCATCTCGAATTCTTCAGTCACCTTGTCTATCGCCTGCTTATCATGTTTACACGCTACTTGTGCTCTGTGTATGTTTCATTTCATCATGATGACTATGCTACTGCTATGTTATGCTTGCACATGAGTACTTATTCCGCTGCTCGTATTTTGTCACTTAGCAAATTCCTCAAGTAGTAATTCCTCACTGACGAATATGTAAAAATCACCTATTCACCCCCCTCTAGTAGATATAACGCACTTTCAAGAACACCAGGTAGCATGGCACTATGATAAAAAGGTCATTTTTTCGGTAAAGCCAACTTACAAAGTCGTTGTTGATTGGGAGGCCAAGAAAACTAATAAAGCTATTCAATTAACTGCTGGTATCTCACAGAGTACATCTATGTTTGATGGGAAGAAGTCGTGGAAACTGCCCCTCCCAAACAAAGTACTTCACTTCCTCTGGAGACTTGAAGTCTGCCTTTACGACACAAACTAATTAGAAGAGGGGTTGATGTCAGCCGAAAATGCCATGTCTGTAACATTTATTATGAACATGGAGGGCACTATTTTTTAAAATGTAAGCAAGCTAAACAGGTTTGGAGGGATGCACAATTGGAGGACATGAGGGCACTGCTTGCAAAGTGCATCAACCCACAAGATGCTCTTACGGAAATTTTTAAGCGCAAAGAAGAAGAGATCTCCAAGATATGCACACTCCTATGTGAAGGAACAGCTTATCCCTAGGTGGTTTTGGTAATTGATAACAACATATATTTCATTGGTCTAATGAATCTATCCAGTATATTTTAGGAAAAGTTCAATGAATGGATTGGCTAGGATTGTGAGGAGATTCCCTAGATGCTTGGAACATCAATTGGCAAAAGCTTCAAGACTCTACATTTTATATTTATGTGAGAAATCATATTTGAGTCCATAGGAAAGCCAATGCTATTAAAAGGGGATATGGTATTCATGATGATCTGGTTGCTCAAGTGCTTAGAGATTAGCCACCAGAAACCCTCAAGAATTCTCCCACAAAATATTCTGTCAAAATCCTAAAAGTCCAATTCGGTGCCACCAACCTTCCATAATCGGCCATACCGAGTTTTCCTTAGACAAAATCCAAAGCCAAACCCTAGCAACTCGGTGTAACCAAGTTCCATCTCGGTACAACCAAAAGCAGTGACCAACCTTCTGGTATCTATTTGCTAAAAAATCGGAATTTACGATTTTTACAAACCGGTGTCACCGAAGTGTGGAACTGTCCGGGGCAACCGAATCGGACTCACCGAGAAGCTGTATATCAGTCTCATCAAAAAGCCTAAAGTTAGAGCATTTTGCACTAGTCGGTGCAACCGAGTTTTTACTTCGGTTCCACCGAGCTGGGCAATAATGTTGTAACGGTTGGATTTTTGAGATGGCTATATATACCCCTCCACCTCCCTCTCATTCGTAGAGAGAGCACTCAGAACAAGCAAACACTTCCACCATTCATTTTCTGAGAGAGAACCACCTACTCATGTGTTGAGATCAAGATCTTCCACTCCAACCATATGAATCTTGATTTCTAGCCTCCCCAAGTTGCTTTCCACCCAATCAATCCCTTCTACCAAGCCAAATTCTGTGAGAGAGTGATTGAGTGTTGAGAAGACTATCTTTTGAAGCACAAGAGCAAGGAGTTCATCATCCATACCACATCTATTACCTTTTGGAGAGTGTTGTCTTCTAGATTGGTTAGGTGTCGCTTGGGAGCCTCCAATTTGTGTGGAGTTGAACCAAGAAGTTTGTAAGGGCAAGGAGATCGCCTACTTCCTGAAGATCTACCCCGAGTGAGGCTAGTCCTTCTGATGGAATAGACGAGGTTGCTACTTCGTGGACCCTTTGTGGGTGGAGCCCTCCGTGGACTCACACAACCGCTACCCTCCGTGGGTTAAAGTCTCCATCTACGTGGACGTACGATAGCACCACCTATCGGAACCACGGGAAAAATCTTCGAGTCCCCATTGCGTTTGATTTTCCTATCCCTTCCCTCAACTTACACTTGCATGTATTTACTTTCCGCTGCTATACTCTTAGATTTGCATGTGTAGGGTGTGCTAGACTTGATAGAATTGCTAAAACTTGCCAACCAATTAAATTGAGAAAAGGTTAGGATTTATTTTGTCAAGTAGTCTAATCACCCCCTCTAGACATATGTTAGATCCTACACTATGGTTGTTGTGGTACGAGAAAAACAGAGCAAATGCTTGAGAATGTTCATGAAACTGCATAGAAATGGCTTTCTTAGTTGAACAACATAGGATGGAGTTCTTGGAATATAGCAAGAAGGGGAAGTGAATGGGAGTGTGGCCGAACAGAGCAGATAGATACCCCCACATAATCCCTATCTGAAGAAAAATATTGATGGAGCTGTTAAAGTGGAAATCATACAGGTGGTTGGGGCTATATAATCAGGAACTCAGAAGGGTTGGTTGAAGCTGTTGGAGCGGGGAAGCTGCAGAATTGATCGGATGCCCTTCATGCAAACATCACAACACTAATCATGGCAGCAAGATGAGCCGGAGAGATAGGGTGCAGTCGGGTTATTTTCGAAACTGACGCTTTATCGCTGAAGCAAGCTGTGTTGGGTGTTGAATACGACCTCTCTGCACATGGTGCCCTGTTCTTAAAAGCCAAGTACTTACTGAGTCTGTACTTTGATGATGCAACTGTAAAATCATGCTCAAGATCGTGTAAATCTATTGCCCATCTACTCGCGTCTTATGGCGCAGGTTTGGAGGCGGGAGGCCAGCACCGCTGGCTTACAAAACTACCAGACTTTGTATCAGGCATAGTTGCTGCTGATTTAGCAAGCCTGTGAAAGTAATGGAATCTGAGTGTTCCTTCTAAAAAAATGATTCCTCCAAGGTGCAGCACGCTCGCTGGTTGAATCTTCCCGTCTAGAGGCTAGGTGATTGGAATCGCCCCACTAGATGCACTGCTACACGGAGACTTGATGGATTCTCGCCGATTAGAAAATGCACGCATGCAAAATCAACACGCACAATGATTCAATTATATTGCAGTTGGCCTTGCCGGTGCCTGTCAGCAATGCTAGTACTTCCCTCGATGAAGCCAATAGTGCTGAGAAGGAGGGAAGAGTCAAAGGCAATGCTCCAGGGTCGACGACGTGGCCCACTCGTGAGAAACGACTTCCCCAATGGCTAGCAAGCCCGAACTAGGCCCATTAAGGGTATAAAAGGTTAGATTGTATAAGAGGATGAGCTCGTTCTTCTTCTTTCTTGGGAAGGAACCATATACGGCTTCGACCGACATTTTGGCTTGTAATCGGATCCGTTGTGAAGGTGGCTGGGAGGAGCAGAACCTTGATTTCCACCTATATCTAGATTATCTCCTGAATTCATAGTTCATACGTTACAATTGGCATTAGAGCCGTTCGTCCTGGAGTTTCCCTACCACCACTATCCCACTCGATTCAAGGAGAGACAACGCGAAGAGATCATGGATGATCTGTAGGAGTAAGGGTGCTCGATCTATGAATTGCTCAAGGCCGACATGATCGAAACCATTGACAAGCATATTCGAGAGCAGATGAATGATTTGGTTAAGGCCATCCGCAAGATGCTCGACAAAACATCGACCAATTTAGAAGGGTTCATCACCAAGCAAGTCGATGCAATCTGGGAGGACCTCTCCGGAGAAATCAACCAGGTACGCGCATAAATTGAGAAGGTCAAGGAAAATAGTCCAGATCTGAGATCGAGTAGAGCGGCTACGCCAAGGAGGCTGTTCACGGCGGGGGCGACAACGCCAGCTGAGGATTTAGCTGTGGACAAGGAAAACAGAGGCCAGCCACACACACTATATGTTCCTCCGCGTGCCAGGAGTTTGGGTACTTCCATATAAACCCTGGCGAGACCGTTCTCTGTCCACGATCCTAACATAATTGCAACTCCTCATGGAAACTTTAGAGTAGATTTACCTAGATTCGATGGAACTAATCTGCATTTTTGGCAAACTCGTTGCGAAGACCAGTTTCAGTTATGGGCAGTTAGTCCTCAAGTCTGGGTATCATTGGCGTCAGCCCAGTTTGAAGGTGTCGCAGCCCCTTGGCTTGAATCAGTGCAGTGACAAGCTCCAAATGTTAATTGGGCAGAATTCTACAGTTTACTTCATTCCAGGTTTGTTTGCAATCAACACCAACAACTTATCAGGAAATTGTTTCATATAGCTTAGACCACCACCGTGGAAGATTATGTCAACAGATTCTCTGGACTATATGACTAGTTGACTGCCTACGAATATGCTCCAGATCCATTACACTATGTTACTAGGTTTATGGATGGTATGAAACCACCAGTGAAGGTGCAGGTAGCTATACAAAATCCCAAGGACATGGACTCTGCTTATGAGCTAGCATTTCTGTTAGAAGAGATTGGAGATGGATAGACTTCCATCAACAGTCTGCAGTCAAGGAGAGACACAACATTGCCCTTTCCACCTCCTCCGGCAAGGCAGAAATATACTGAAAAAAAGAGACTGGCTGAAATGCAGAGGTTCCAAACATGAGACAAATGGACAACTATGAGAAACTACACAAGAGCCAAGGGCCCGTGTTTTATTTGTGGTGATAATTGGTCCAAGGATCACTAGTGCAGGGCCTCTATACATTTGCATGTTGTGCAAGAAATGATTGAACATTTACAAGAATCTGATCTGTCAGAGGAGGAAGATTTTGCTGAATAGGGGCATGCCAACTTGCTTTGTGCTTCCATTAACAGAAATAGCACGCCAGAGAAGACTATATTACTATCTGCAACTATCTAGAACACTCCTATGATTTTTCTGATTTATTTAGGGAGCACTCATTCCTTCATAAATGACAAAAACAAATATTTGTTTCCTGATGCTGAAACTGTCAGACCTATGAAAGTCACAATTGCAAGTGGAGCTAGTTTAATCGGTAAGCAAACAGTACCACATTGTAAGTGGAGCTGTAATGATCATCAATTCTCCAATGAATTCAGGCTCCTGGACCTTGGCATGTATGATGGAATAATTGGTCCAGATTGGCTGGGCACACACAATCCAATGCAAGTAGATTGGCAGCAGAAATGGATGATTTCCAGTACAAGGGGAAACTAGTAACAATGTAAGGAATTGCTCCAGAAGAATTTTCTTTCAGAGTACTTTCAATTTTTTTAGACTTACTAGAAGAAGAAGCTCAGCACCTTCCTGAGGAAACTAAACAAGTACTTGAGAAATACTCGTAAGTTTTTGCTCCTCCTAAACAACTACCTCCTAGAAGGCATTGTGATCATAGCATTCCCTAAATTCCTGGAGCTTGCCCGGTGGCAAAAAGGCCTTACAAAATTCCACCTCATTTAAAGGATGAACTAGGAAAGCAAATTGCTAAAATGCTGCAGTCAGGAGTCATTAGGGTGAGCAGCAACCCCTTTTCATCCCCTATGCTTATGGTAAGAAAGAACGATGTCACTTGGAGAATGATAGTGTATTATAGACACCTCAATGCAGTTACTCTCAAAAGCAAATATCCTCTGCCTTTTATTGACGAGTTGTTGGATGAACTCTCTCGAGCAGCCTGGTTTTCTAAGATGGACTTAAGAGGTGGATATCATCAAATCAGATTAGCACCCGGAGAGGAGCATAAAACTGCATTCTCCACACATAATGGACACTATGAATTCACTGTGGTTGCTTTTTGTCTGACTGGAGCACCTGGAACATTCCAAGGCACTATGAACATAGACTTGTCTCATGTTCTTAGGAAATACGTAGTGTGTTTCTTTGATGACATTCTTATTTTCAGCAAGACTCTTGAATAACATGTTGAACACTTGTCTACAGTGTTGCAAATCATGGAAGAAAAGTAGTGGAAGGTCAAACTCAGCAAATGTGATTTTGCCAAACAACAAGTATCATATCTAGGGCATGTCATCAGTGCACAAGGAGTCTCTACTCATACCAGTAAAATTGCAGTTGTTGCTAACTGGCCAACTGCCACTAATACCAAAGAAGTGAGGGGATTTTTGGGTTTAACAGGCTCCTATAGGAAATTCATCAAATCCTATGGAGTTATTAACAAGCCTCTGACTGAGTTACTAACGAAGGGAGTAGTTTTTGTATGGAATCAATTGGCTGAAGAAGCATTTTCCACACTCAAGAAATCTTTGATCTCAGCTCCACTTTTAGCTTTGCCAGATTTTTCACAAGCGTTCTTGATTGAGACAGATGCTTGTGACACTAGAATAGGGACAGATCTCATGCAGAAAGGGCGCCCCTTAGCTTTTGTGAGCAAGGCTTTAGGACCAAGAAAGAAGGGCTTGTCTGTTTATGAAAGGAGTACATGGCAATACTGTTAGCAGTGGAAACTTGGAGACCATATTTACAGATGCAAAAATTTATGATTAAAACTGATCAGAAAAGCTTATCGCATATAGCAGATCAGAGGTTACACACACCCTGGCAGTAGAAAGCTTATACAAAGTTGATGGGCCTTGATTATGAAATTCACTATAAGAAAGGAAGTGATAATACAAAAGCAGATGCTCTCTTCAGGAGATCACATCTCACAACACAATCTTTTGCAATATCTGGCGTACTACCAAGCTGGTTGCAAGAGATAATTCAAGGGTATTCCTATGATACTGCTACCATGAATATAATTCAACAACTAACTGTGGATCCTAAAGCTAAACCCCCTTTTACATTGGTTAATGGTCTGCTTAGACACAAGGGTTGCATTTGGATTGGTGATCAACCAGTGTTACATGATAAAAAAAATTCAGGCTTTGCATGACAGTCCAGTTGGGGGACACTCAGTATTTCCTGTCACATATAACAGAATTCACTCCCTGTTCAAGTGGAAGGGAATGCAAGTTTACATCAAATAGAGAGTTCAGTCTTGTTTCATTTGCAAAAAGCTAAAACTGAAAGGATTAACTACCTACACCATTACATGTTCCAAGGAAAGCTTGGGAAACTGTCACAATGGATTTCATTTCTGGCTTGCCCAGCTCTGAAGCCTATAATATCCTGATGGTTGTTATTGACAAGTTCATAAGGTATGGACATTTCATTCCAATCAAACATCCCTATACTGCTCCAAACATTGTTGAGATATTCCTAAAAAATTGTATAAACTGCATGGCATGCCAAGCTTTACTGTATCTGATAGAGACCCAGTCTTTACTAGTGCATTTTGGCAGCATCTGAGCAAAAGGACATGAGCTGTTTTATATATGAGCACAACTTATCACCCCGAAACTGATGGTCAGACTGACAAGGTACACCAACAGATAGAATGCTTTCTCAGATGCTTTATTAGTGCTCATCCTAAGAAATGGAAGAAGTGGATTTCCTTGTGTGAATTTTGGTATAATACCAATTGGCATTCAACATTGGGGAAAACTCCATTTGAAGTGCTTTATGGACACAGTCCTAGATACTTTGGAATCACTGCGTTTGACACTATTGATCCACCAGATGTGCAACAATGGCTCGAAGAGAGAGAGGTGATCAACCAGCCTATAAGACAACATCTACTTCGGGCGCAGCAACGTATGAAAACTTATGCTGATAAACATAGAACCGGCAGACAGTTTGAAGTGGGACAGGAAGTGTTTTTGAAGCTGCAACCTTATGTACAGTCCTCTGTGGTTCACCGCACCAACCACAAACTTTCATTCAAATTCTATGGACCATACAAGATCTTGGAACGCATTGGGGAAGTGGCTTATCACTTGCAGCTTCAAGAATCAAGCAAGATCCACCCTATTTTCCATGTTTCGCAACTCAAGCAGTAATTAAACTTCCTTCTTAGGTACGTTCGTAGCTTCCTTCTAATCTTTCACTCGTTTAGATACATGTGCGAGCATTACAACAGCGACTTAGGCGCAAGGGGGACCATACTGTCGCGCAAGTCCTTGTAGAGTGGAGCGACTCTTCGCTCCAAGAGGCCACTTGGTAAGATGCTGATTCGTTGAAGCAAAAGTTTCCCAGATCTCTGACTTGGGGTCAAGCCGGTTTTCAACCGCGGGGGGATGTCAGCTGCGCTAGTACTGCCCTGGATGAAGGCAACAGTGCTGAGAAGGAGGGAAGAGTCAAAGGCAACGCTCCTGGGCCGACAACGCGGCCCACTCGCGAGAAACGACTTCCCGAGTGGCCTACAAGCCTGGATTGAGATCGTTAAGGGTGTATAAGAGGGCGAGCTCGTTCTTCTTCTTTCTTGGGAAGGAACCAGATACGACTTCGGCCGGCGTTTTGGCTTGTAAACGGATCCGCTGTGAGGGTGGCCGGGAGGAGCGGAACCTTGATTTCCACCTATATCTAGATTATCTCCTGAATTCATAGTCCGTACCTTACAGTGCCGCGCACGCACAGAGGTAGCAGGTGAGGTGGAGCGTGATGAGCGGCTGGGCGGCCCACGTTGGAGAGGAAGGAGGAGATATACGCGACATCGGTGCTAGGATGGCTCACATGGCTGCCCCGCATTGGGGACCAGTCAATCACCAGTGGGCTAGACCGCTAGAGAAGGCTCTCCGGCACGCCGTTATCGCCATTGGAGAAGGATAGGATCTGGGAGATGACTCCTTGTGCGGATGGGTTGGTCGTTTTCTTAAGACGTGATATGAGAATATTAGGATAATGCCCATCACGCCCTTGATTACGAGGGGGTACGAAACTGTTATGTTATGATCCAAATTCCAATATAAAGAGAAATGTCAACTTCTGACGAGCGAGCGGAGCAAGGCCCGTCGCTTGGCCCTCGTCAGGGACGCGTGGGGGGTGCGGTGGGCGAAGCCCCCCGCGGTATGGATCAAGGTTGACCTAGGACTCCTGTGTTATATATACCTCTTGTAAGCCGCCGCACGGGATAAGTTGATCAGTTGTAAATCCCCAGCGTTTGTAACATCTCCCGATATAGTGAAGTTTGGCTGGCTGGCACCCGTGGTTTTTTTCCCTTCGTGTTGGAGGTGTTTTCCACGTTAAAATCTTGTGTCCTTTTGCTTGATTTCGTTCTTCATCGTATTCGATTGCGTGTCGTATCTCTAACAAAAACTATCTCAACCGTTGATGTCTTCAAGAGGGGGTGACCGAAGCAAAAGTGATTATTCTTTTCAGTTTTGGAGGGGGGAGGGGGGGTCACGGCCCCCTCTGGCCCCCACAAGGCTCTGCCACTGTTTGTAAGTCAAGTGCGTGCTGATTTATGTGAGAAGGCTCGGGATGTATGGCATCAATTATCCGGACCTTTTCTTCAAAGTTGATGCTTCAACTCAATCTTGTGATCTCATTTTTTTTTTTTTTGTGTGAGTACATTCGTACCCATGCATCTCCATCTCTTGGGTTTAGAATTACTTACCATGATTTTATTTGGTCTTGTTGATATATGTCTCAACTCTCAAGTGGAAGACTATTGATGCGTTCTTCTGTTGTTGAATAAGGCAACAAAATATTCTGGTAAGTAGCACAACTGAAAGTGAAAACGCTGCTTGGCCATGACACACATCATCAGTTGAAGCCATGACAGAAATCAACAACAAGAGAAGCAAGCAGACACCAAACAAACAACATCAACACTCTCTTGCGTTATTCTCCCTATCTATAAGCACCTGTTCCTTCTGCCTATATTCCACTATTGTTTGTAAATAAAAACACCTTTCTCACTCCACTCAGTCAAGCCAGGAGCCAGAAATCTCTCTGGCGCCTAGTGGTGATGAGGTACCCTCCCCCTCGCCGGCTCTTGCGCCGTATGCCCAGCGCCATGCACGTGGCGTGCTGCACGCAGTACTCGACGGTGCTGCCCCCGGCGCCGGCGCCGGCGCCGGCCATCCACATGGCCAGCAGCCTCCATGTCATGGACCGCTTCTTCTGCCCCATGACGAGGAGCGACACGCCCTGCTTCCTCGCCGCCTCTACGATCGTCGGCCCTCGCTCCTTCCCCTCCACCAGGGAAAGCTCCACGCGTACCTGGCAGCAGACAAGGTACACAAAGGCAGTCATTATTAACTTCTTTGTCAGCCAACTAAGGGTAGGTGCACAGCACAGCGGCATCGAAGTCAGACTAGAGATGAAAAGTGCACGGCCCCATCACTGCCTCTGGGAAATGCATGCACTCCTTGATGATGCATGTTGTGACCTTTGCTTGCATCTGTCTGTTGCTATGCATCTTCCTTTTGTGATATTGACAGTAAATAGGGCCCATTGATTTATTTTTTCTGGTAATGTTTGCCATACAATGCGCTGTCTCAGGGAGATGTTCAGCTGAGGGATCCAGTTAAAAAGAAAAAAAAACATTTTAATTTACTTTACTTAATTTATTATCAATTTTATATTAGACGGCAGAAGGTAGTTTGCAAGGAGCATTTAGCAGTCTTGCCAGTGCATCATGACCATTTAACAGTTCTTACCAGTGCATCATGATCATGAGTAAAGGAAAGTAAAGGAAGGAACAGCCTATTTCCAGCTTTCTAAAGGTTATTGCTGTCACCTGATTTTTTTGTTCTTCTAATGATCTATTTTGAAAAACTAATCCTTCCAGTGATAATTAATTAGCTGCATATATATAGATGTACGTCTTAGCGGTAAAGACCGCTCATTATAGTATGGATGACAGCCGACATGCTCAATTTTCATATTGATGTAAGCCTTAGCCGGAATTTCGTGGTGATAACGAACTCGATCTTCAGGTAAAAGAATGAACAGAAAGAAAGTAGAAATGCATGCATCTGCTGATTTTGAATTTCTTTGTCCCAAAGAAGAGGACCATCGATCTGTTCAATACGTACATGTTGTACCAGCTTTTAATGGAGAGCGGCGTTTCGGCTCTCGGGTGCATCTGCACCCGCGCCGACGGAAAAAATCAAAACAAATAGTAAAACAATTCAAAAAATTCTAATTTTTTTTTGTGTGGTAGGTAATTTGATGCGTGAGGAGCGCTCCAAAATTCAAGTTATTTGGAGATCTGAGCAGCTCTCGGCAAAAAAGACAAATCGGGAACCCGATTTGTCTTTTTTGCCGAGAGCTGCTCAGATGTCCAAATAACTTGAAATTTTTAGCGAACCTCACGCATCAAAATATCTACCACACACAAAAAAAAGGGAATTTTTTGAATTTTTCTAGTATTTTTTTGATTTTTTTCGTCAGCGGGAGCAGCTGAGCCCGAGCTCAGAGTTGGATTTTCGCTTTTAATGATGCTAATTAACATGCAGGACCATGGATATCATTATTTTTGACGGGGAACCAGCCATGTTACTAGTTAGCTCTGGATGGAATCAGATGTGTCCCTTATCAGTCACCATGGAGATTAAATGTGAACCGGTGTTCACCGGTTGTAGCATGCAGAGATAAAATCTTAATCTTGTTGTCGCATGTCATGTATTGTTCTGTTGATCTTGTAATTCAGTAAATGGTGTCTCAGTATGCTCTACTTCAAATTTAAGCACAATGAGATTGTGAATCTTACTTGATTTAAGGGCATTTTTAGTCAAAAAGACACACAACCAAGACAAAAAAACTAAGAGCAAGAAGAGCAGACACAGTTTTTTGGGTACCTCTGGTCTTTTAGCCTGGCAAATGCTCCTCATGGCCTCCAAGGGCCGATACCCTTTTAGATCATCTCCTAGTATCAGACAAGCAAGATTTTCTAAATATTAACAAATATGCACCTTAACAGCATATACATTATAACTGATATGAAGATATTTAATTTGTATGCATAAAGCGTCAGCAAGCGCTGCCTAGATTTGTACTCGTGTGGCCAACTTACGGTTCTTGCCGGTGCTCTGGACAACGTCGAGGAGGACCACGGTATCGGACCGCCGGACGGAGTGCGAGAGCGCCCACTGCAGCGCCGTCCGGGCCTCTTCACCGCCGCCGTCAGCCACCACCATCACCTTCCTCCCCACTGCAGCAGCAGAACCTTTCTCCTTCTCCTTTTCTTTCTCCTCTGGCATGCCATCGTCGCCCTCGTCCCCGCCATCAACGGAGGCTTCCTTGGCGCATATCGGGGGTGGTGCGGTGGCTGTCCAATCGGACCTGATCCGGTGGAGGCAGAAGGACGGCAGCGATCTGGCTCTCATGGATGGATGATGGCTTTGGCTGGCGGTGTTAGAGAGAAGAGGAAGCAAAGGGAGGAACTTCAACAGAGGGTGGTATGATATGATACGAATCAATAGCTAAGCTGGCTTGTGGGTGCCCACTGCTCCCATGCTGGTAAGGTGGGTATAGATCCATGGGTTGGCCGTTGGCCACTGCCACCTCACCTGCACGAGCGCCTGGTCTTTTTTCCTTCAGAAAAGAACTAACGTCTCTATTTTTCTCAGTTTTCAGTTTGTCTCAGCAGGTCAAGCCGTACGTTACTCTTCAGCCCTTGGCCCAAGCTCTTGGCTCCACCGCTTGCTCTACTAGTAGAACGTCCGTGCGTTGCCACGGGCTTTTGAGAAAAATTAAAATACTACTCACGGAATTAAATAACCGAGAACAATATTGTCTCAGTTAACACACATCTTTTTTTTGATAATCAGCTAACACACATACTATCAAACACAATAATGTTAGATCATTTACAGCCGGTCCCCTTAAATCCTCCTCAAACGTCCACAGACGTGCCCGGCCAGTGACCGAACACGAGAGAGAAGGAAAAAAAAGGTGATTCAGCTACGGCCGGTCCCCACAAATCTAGTTAATTGTCCGCACATTGCAACGGAGACATACATATTCTAGCGGCTATCGATGTGTGCATCAAGAGATGCAGAGGCCGGGGGTTCTCCTCCTTTAAAAAAAACATATTCTAACAGCTCAATATTGGTTATGTCTAACCTGTATCTTTAGACCCACATCACATTAGATGTTGTGTCGGATTTTTTAACATGAAACCAGACTTGTTGTCTCCCTATTCCTCACCCCTCATGTTCTTCATTCCACCATGTTGATGCTCTTAAGACATATAGGTAGGCTTTATGTTGAATAGATGGGTCGTATATTACAAACAAAACAACAACGTAGTGGAACGACCGCTTCTCGTAACATGAATGCAAACCGGACAAAAAGAGAGTACATGACTCATGTGTATTATTAGTCAATTAGGGGGTTATATTTTTCTCAAGAATAATTCATTGACCAGATAACTCCGGTTTCAGAAAGATCTCATTTCAAACAAAAAACTGATAAATTGAAGAAGCTTGGCATCCTTTTCATTTCAAACCAAACTAATAAACAGTACATATCAGTTAACTTCCTCAACAGCCACGGGTATTAACCAACGATGTGTACATCTAGTAAATGGGAAAAATTTAGTCTGGGAGACACATATAACAAGTTACTCAAAGTTCAGACCAGTGAAGTAACTATAGTGGGGCTTCCTGGAGAGATCCCATTTGCAAAAGCTCTGGTAAGATTTCATCCATTCCTTTCAAAAGTTCAAAGAGCATGCGCATCAGCATGAATTAGCACATATATGACCACATTCTAGCCAACAATACTTGTAGCTCTAGATCTTGAACCCAGAGGTACTGAACCCGACATGGGTAAACATATATGAAATCTCTTTGAAGAACATTGACAGATTACTCTAGATAGGTTTTGCGCAATCCATGGACTATAGATACCAACTTTGGATTATCTCAGCCTGGAAAACTATTTCTCCAACAACTAAGGGTCTCAACGGTGCCTAATTGCCAA
This sequence comes from Elymus sibiricus, assembly GCA_039707655.1. Taxonomy (NCBI): domain Eukaryota; kingdom Viridiplantae; phylum Streptophyta; class Magnoliopsida; order Poales; family Poaceae; genus Elymus; species Elymus sibiricus. The sequence continues at coordinate 132,218,743 of CM077671.1, forward strand.
CTTGTTTGCCATCTTTAGCCCAAGGCTAATCAAACTGGTCGTTGGATGTTACATCTGGGAGAATATACGAATCATGAACCATGTCAATGATGGATCTTGACACAAGAAAGTGATCCAATTGCCAACTTGTTAAATGGAGAAGAAGTTCAACTTTCATTCTGATAGAAAATAAATAGAAGCAATCATTTCGTTGGGCTATTTATTTTTCAAAATAAGAATCCAGGTTCTTGTTTTCACATGGATTGTAACTCAATTACTTTGACCACATGCTTTTTAGATTGCGTACCTTATTTATTCTATTATTTGGGAGAGGTAGATACTGCAATTTTGGAGTATAAACACCACTGATATTGCAATTTTGGAGTATACACACCACTGATATAAGGTCCTTGTTGTCCAACTGTATTTCAATGTCCAAAGAAATATGTATCACTTAAGGATGCTTGAATAGCTAGATTCACAAATGGTAAGATTTTTCGAGCATGCACGCATACATTTTTGGTACCGGGTTAACAGAAATCTAAAAGAAAATGTACCATTACATCATTTATGTCATTAAATTATCCACCAATATAGTGATGCACCTTTCTTGTAATGGAGCTGATTTTCACGCCAGAAGGTGTAACCCACAACATTGGGATGCAACTTTCTGAAGGTATCAACAAAGCCTCTCATTTTTCAGCTTTCTCAAATAATATCCTCTCTTCAATGGTAAAACCTGCATCATTTGATTTGTCCTGAAAATCATTGTTGGACAAGGAACTTCACATGCTAAATAATAAAGGAAACTTGTGCATTGCGAAGAGATTTGAAAATGTCGACGGATTTCAAACAGAATGAGAATAGAAAGCGAGATAGGTGAGCATACTTCTATAAAGTCATCGAGACATGGATCCATTAACCCTGTAAACCTAAAGATCAAGTGAAAGAAAAATTAAAATACAAACTTCTCATCACAAGTAAAAGGTCGGGAAGTTGCTGGAACACAAATCCCAATATCAAGTGAAGAACAACGACATTAAAACATAAAGTAGCAATAAAAATGGAAGGGAAGATCAACCATACCAGTCTACGCAAAGCAATCCAAAGTAATAACCATGATCTCCTAAGCATGCTCAACTATGCCAATTCTGTCTTGGACCAGTATATGCAAAGCAATCCAAAGTAATAACCATGCCTTCCTAATCACACTCAGCTATGCCAACTCTGTATTGGATAGAGATTGGTTTTACATGTGGGTTCACAACAATACTACATGATTGGTAGAGCAGGCATTGGCTTAATCCAAGAATAAGAAGTGTGCCGCTGTGGTACAGTTAACAACAATTGTTAGTTAGTTTGGAATACTATTAGAGAAACCTACCAGAATCCTTTCAATGGGAAGTAGAACAGATCTCCCGTGCTCCCCCTCTCTGGACCTCGCGGCCCTCTCCAGCCATCATGCACCTGCAGTTTCGACCTGGCCATTCGCGTCTCATTGCCAAGGCCCTCGCCGTTGCCGAGGCCCCTAACCGACATCATCCACATCTTCTGTGAAGTGTGGTCTAGCCACCCGACGGAGGCCGAGAACCGGGAAGCCAACGCCGCCATGCTCCGCAACGTGAATTGCAACGTGGTATAAATATCCTTTTAGCATCCTTATGCACATCAAATATCATTATCGATTACTTTTACCTTCAAATAAGCATCCTTCCTTGTCCTCCCATAATCTTCATCTCCCCAATCCATGCTCACCATCGTCGTTAATGGTACACCCGGCTTACAATCATCCAACCCTCCACAAAACAAAGTTATGTCACGAATGGACAAGCGCCCAGTGAACATGCTGATTGCTGTAAAAAATACATCAGATTGGCTTTCCTTGAAATTTGGCAACAAATAAAAAAATGTAGAAACACTTCTTGGTTCAGAGCTAGAGAGCTAGTACAGATGTAGAGAAAATAATCCTTTGAAAATGTGTGGTATGTGGTTTGCTTATAGATACCCTTATATGTCTAAATTTATCAACATAATGTAAGATTCAGTATGCACGATGCATCAAAACTGAAGTTGAATGGATGGATATGTACCAGCGCTACATATATATGTACGCATCCATCAACCGCATGGGAAAAAATATTGAAGAAAGCCATCTGTTTTGAACTCCAAAGTTCTGAATCTAAATCTTATATGCCCATCACATTGGCACTCAATGGTGAAGCCGACTACTGAATTTTCTCAATAGAAAACAACATAATTTACTAATCTTTCTCTTTAAAACAACCTTCAAATTCAACCATAAAAACTCCTATACCAGTACGCACTCTCCTGAACAAACCAATCTAAGTTAATTCGTGTGGTGGATATGTACCTGATGCCGGGGGCAGCGGTGGCGCCACACCTGGAGGGCTAGATGCGGCGTAACCACTTCAGCGAGCAGGTGTCTAGGGTGAGCATTTGATCAAGGCAAACAACACTAATGTGCCGATGGTTCAAGTCAACACCAATTCTCATTGATATACATGCATAAACTAATTAGGACCATGTGTTCATGCCTGCAGTGGCAGGGTGCCTGATGGTGCGTTCCTGTAAGCAATTCTTCCAGTGAAAACAACAACAATAAAAATTGTGTCGAAAAACCTCGGAAACACGGTGCTGGCGGAAGGACTTACAACAGAAGAAGAAATCAATTGAAATCTTACGAGCCACCATAGCGGCACGCACACGCGTCTGCCGCCAGGACTCGCCGTCATCCTTCCCATACGAGATAGTGGGTGAGGGGCCGCGGATCATGCGTCACCAGTCAAGAGAGAACGGGAGCATGGGAGGAGATTGGTGGCTACAACCTCGGAAAGGAAAGAGAAAGGGAGAGGGGAAGGTGATTGACTCCTGTGGGTGGGTTTCCGTTTCTTTGTTATTTGCCTTCCTTCTTTGAGTACGTGTGGGAGAAGGAAGGAGGCGAGGGTTGTTGTTTTCCCTTTTTACTGTTGCGTGGGTGATCGATGGGAGTGGAATACGAAGCGACGATACCACCTACCAACTCCTTCATTGGAAGTAGAGATTCCCCAACCAGTTCAAAAGAAACCCCTGTGTGTAGGAGGACACAGGAGTGGAGAATAATCTCGTACCTTACAGGAGTCACCGTTGGGTTTGTAGGAGGACCATAGCGTGATGTCTTCTCCATGCCTTCATGCATCATAACCTCATTGTTCACCGCTGCAGTACCGTCCCGCACCCAGTGTACATTGGCTTCCTGCAAAATTGGTCGGCCTGACTACATGTGATACTACTTGTTTGTACGATTCACTCTCTTAGTCTCACTCGCACTCTCACCCTCTCTCCCTCCCTCCCCCCCCCCCCCCCCCCCCCTCTCCCTCTCCCTCCCATGAAAAAAATCTCCAAATGGAAGTTTGTGCCTTGACTGTGTACATCGTCTCTAACTGAAAAGATAAAGACTCTCTTCTCACATGAAAAAAAGGAACTCACACGTCAGGATAATGGTCCTAGTACAAACAGCTTGGCGCACTTAGTTTAAAGAAACTAAACATCAATCATCAATATGAACTTCAGATTTCAACACGAAATCCTTAATCCGAATGTCTATAAAACTTAACAAATGATAGGCATGAAAGTAGCAGTAACAGCTAGCGTATGCCAATTATTAAAGGGAGAGGAGTGCATAGGAAAAAATAGCATGTGATATTCAGATCGTCCCGTGCTTCTCAAATTTGAAGGTAAGTTATAGCAACGAATATTTTAGAACGGTGAAGATGACATATAAATTAAAAACACATCCATCACTTCATCAACTTAAAATGAAAATACGCAACAAAGAAAAGGAAAATCAATTGCTGAGGAATGTCCTGTAGTCTTTAGTTTAATTGTAGTTACTGGCCGGTTGTGTGACTCGCATAAAATGAAGTGGTATGTTTTTTTTTGGCTGACGTCAGGCACATTACATGGGAAAAGCCTAGCATGAAATTCACATTTTCTTTAGCAAAGCATAATCATTACATAGTCCAGATGGATAACCCCAATACGGTCGAGATGATAATGTTCTGTTCAATATACCAAGCATTAGCTAGATTGCCCCTGATTGTTTTGTTCCAACAACAGAAACTATCAGACAACACGGCAGGCCAAAACACGTTTGTTAATCCATGTGTTAAACAATCTGACAACAAACACAATTGCTCAGGTATTACCTGCAGAAGTGGTAAGGACACGTTCGGTGAACAATCTGACACCAGATCACCTGTACTGCAATGAACTAATATTGTAGGTATTCCCTTGTTTGATTAACTGACGAGCAAAACAACAAATCTGCTCCCAGACCATACGAGAATCAAGGCTCTCTTCATGTCCTGTACCAATTTTCAGAGAGGAAAAACATTAGTGCCCACGTTTAGACAAACAAATCGAGCACCTTTTTTAAACATAATCACATATTTGCAGTGTAGGGTCGAGTTGCGGGATTTACATTGGTGTCTTTGGGCTCGAGCTTCGGCCCTGTCGGCAAGGAGGTGGCTCGAATCAACCCAATCCGTGCTTCCTTGCCTTTTTTTCCGGCTCCATGCTTCCTTGCCTGTAGACAATAATGATAGAAGAAGGATGTGCGGACGACCAAGAATCATCAGATAAACCTATGCGAAACATCACTAAGATGGAGAAGTTGCATCGCGTGCTTGCTTGAGTTGGAGGTCGGATGTGAGGGAAACTGACCATGGGGTCGCCTTCCGCCATGTGGCCCTGTTTGTGCAGTCCCCCGGGTGGCCGAAATCGAATGGAAACGAGGGACAGACGGGAAGCTCAGGGACACAAGCACATGAACAGCACCTGCAACATCTGCATCAAGACGACCTACTCGGTAGCAGCCTCAAAGCGGCAGCTGGCAACGGCGTTGACGACGTCGCAGAGTCTGGGAGGGTTGAGCGCCATGACCTCATGGATCGCGGCACTGGAGTCCAACGTGACGGTGGCGCCTCCCTCTTTACAGCTCACGGCGTCGAGGAAGTTCCGCGACATGGCGATCAGGAGCGAGGGCGAGACGGCTGCAGTGTGTGGGGCGAAGGCGAGACGGCGAAGGGCCTTAAGGGCCGACGACATGAACGGGCGCTCGGCGGCAGCGGCCGCGCGTCGGCACAGGGTGCGGCTAGGGAAGGAGATGCGGGGGGACATGGAGAAGCGGCGGGATCCGATCTTGATTTCCAATCGATCCTCTTGTTGAGCGAAGGAGGGGGAGAGCGAGGCAGGGCCCTAGTTTTCTTCCGTCGTTTCTTTAGATGTTCTCTTCGATGAAAAAAAAACCAGACCGGGGATGGGCTATCGTTAAAAAAATCGGTGGGGGCGAGAGCGGGGGAGTTCCTATCGATGGAGGGGTACGTAGCGATGAAAAGACGTACCAACTGGAGCACTTCATTAGGAGTAGGGAAGATTACGTGGCAATCAATTTTAAATCTTAACTTTCCTAACATATTAATTGTCATTTAATAATAGAGATTTAATTGTTAGAAAGGATCCATGTGTTAGGAAAGTTAGGATTCAAAATTGATTGCCACATAATTGGATTTCATTATTTGGTAACGTATTATTGGTTCCTGTCATTTGTAACATGACTGATTAGGAAAACTTGGAAAGATTAGAAAAGTTTTTATTGGAAGGTGAAAAAACCAATATGAAGGGGTGGTGGTTGGAGGAGGGACAAAAAACCGGACGAAAATAAACCCGGAACAGAAGCTACCAACTCCCCAATTAGGAGTAGAGATAATATTATTGTTGGGACCTACACCAGGGAAAGAGCTTTTGGAGGCCGAGCTTCATATGGAAGCCTCCAAATGCAAAATTCAAAATTTGTGAAAATTCATATTTTTACATTTCAAAAAATGCTGAAAAAATTGCAGAGATAGATGAAACCATAATACACAACTGTGTAAATTTTTAGCACGAAATACTTTGAAATGAGTGCTGTGCAAAAAAGACAAATCCGAGCCTCTTTTTAATACATGATACTATTCATCCTCTCAGTGCATTTTAACGTATTTCATCATGAAATTTTAGACACATACGCCTCACATCCTTTGTTTAGTTGTACAATTTTTTCAAATTTTATTGAAACCACAATTTTCAAATTTTGTTTTTCTCAAAAATTCGTTCTCCATGGGGTCCGAGAGCCAAAACGACATTCTCCCTACACCATATATAACTAGATTTATATTTATAAGATAGATAAGATTTAGCTATGTCACATCTACGTTTACAACCACATGATCAGACTTGCTAGTGGCGGATCTAGCAAATTGGTAAAGCCTAGCTAGCAAATTGATAAAGCCTAGGCACACCGTAAGCTAAATTTATTTTGATCTATCAAACACCATAAGTATCATATATTTGGATAAATGTCATGTGCAATATGAACACTAATGTTTTTATAGATCATAGACGTAAAGAAAAACATGAGGTACAGTATCAAATAACTCTCCTAACACAAGCCACACAACCAAACCTTTCGACATCTCAACGACAATAGTCGAATCTTCAATGTTCATCCTTGTGCACACCAGAGAATCTACAAGATGCAACACATTAACAAGTTATATAATTTTCATTGAAATTAAACACATTTGATAGAATGAGGTGTACCAATAATGTGCTAATTGGACCTGGGAAATTGCTCTTTCCGAAACTTTGCTCGTAACCATTTAATAATAGCCATCATCCGCTCAAGCCGGAGTTGAGATTCCACCGGTTTCGGAGGATCCCCCTCCTTGGCGCTCGTGCTTGCGCTTTCGATCTTGACCGCCGCCCGCCGCGGGAGTCACAGCCGAGGTCTGACCACACGTCATGTCTCTTGCAATCTTGTCGGCACATGGTGATCCGGCAGCCTGCCGCGCAGCCGCGGCATTGGTAGGTCGCAATGGCGTCTCGCGTTCGTGTGCACGCAGAGTCGTAGACGAACATGCAACTGGTGGATCAATGGATGGATTGATGGATTCAAATTCCCCCATGAGCTAGCCTTTTGTTGAGAAGGTCCTCACGAGCTAGCTAGGCCTATTGGCTGTTTTTTTGAGACAAGGCTTATCAGCTGCTTTTTGTTAGAAGAACGTGCTTTATTTCTTGCGCTTAAGCTTATAGGGATACAAAGATGATCCGGAGGATCGATGAGCCACACACGTCGGCCAATATCTAGGGTAGTGGCCATTTTAGCTAATCTATGTGCCTCATCATTGCTTGCACGTTGTTCATGGACGAGCTCACAGCTCTGAAACTTCTGCTTTCTCTCATTGATCTCACGTAAGATCATGCAATATAGCCTGGGCTCTTAAGGTTGTTTATTACTCTCAGACAGTCCGATGTAATTCGCACTTTATGAACGACCAGGTCCTCGACGAGTGTGAGGGCCTCCATGCATGCATATGCCTCCAATGTTGTTGGTTCCGTTGTGCCATGAAAAACTTCCATCGATGCACCCATGAAAAGACCAGTCTCACTCCGGCATACAAGTCCTACCGCACTTGTATTTGATGATTTTGCTAGAGCCCCATCAACATTCAGCTTGACCTCTCCCCGTCCGGTGGATTCCATGCCAAAACATGCACCATCGTCGAGGCTCTTGCGGGACTTTGGGTCTTTGCTTGGAGGTCGTCAAGCTCTTGCAAGTACTTCTCAATAAACATGTGTGTGGACATCGGACTCTGCATCTCATGCTCGTGGATTGACTTTCTCCTAGCACACCAAATGGCCCACAATGTAACAAGAACCGAGATGAATTTGTCCCTGTTGAGAGTGCAGCACAAACCAAACAACCACAACCTTCGATCGGTAGTCTCATCGCCATAGATTGGAAGAAGAGAATCATCTTCACCTAAGGACCATATCATACACTCTTAGACATATTAAAGTCTGGTAAAGCATGTCACCATGAATCCACAGCCGCCTGATAGATTGGGCACGTCGCCTCAGCTGCCATATGTCGTCGAAGCCGCTCCTGGCCCGTCAGCAGTGACACCTGTGCCAGGCGCCAAGCAAATAGCCGCAACTTGGCCGGGACTTTCACCGCCCCAGAGCGCCTTCCATTGCCTATTGCCTGCTATTTTTAGCAATGCCTATTGGTTGTTGTTGCCCATGTAATTACTTGATATGAAGAAGGCCCAAACTGCAGAAAAACACTCAGATTGGCCCAGTTAGAGAAGTTTACGTATTTTCCCTCATATATTGTATATTTAAGCATTTTTAGGTATACGATGACTCGGATATGTTATCGTTCAGAAATTGACGAGATCGAGCCCAGCAAGCGCCCAGGGTGCCCGGACGGTAAATTCGACCTTGAAACTTGCTACAAGATTTGTGCAATTGACGAATAACATGTAGATCCCGTGCAGTCCCCGTTGATGTCTCTCTCGGGTCGAGATTGGGCCTTATTTGTGGGCGAGGCTATACCTATTCTACCGAGGCAACTAAACCGAGCATTCCTCTGACCGGACCGAGTTTCGGGTCTGGCTGTAAAAGCCCGACTTGCAACGTCTAGGCCCGAGCCCGGACAGTTCCGACAGAAAAAACGAATATGTAGGCTCGAGCCCATCCCGAAGGAACTAAAAAGATCAATTTCGGACCGGGCCGGATCAGGCCTCCGTGTAAACAGCCTGATTTCCCAGGCCCGAGCTCAGCCCGAAATACACGACGGGTCAAAGTTTCAGTCCCGAGTATGGCCCGAACACAAAGCCTGACCCCACCTGGCCTGGGTTTTTCGGGCCGGGTTTGGGTTGGGTCGTCGGGCCGGGTTGCTAATGCCCAGGTTTAGTGGCAACCTTCCGACTCGCTGAAGCGCCGTGCTATCACACGAGCATATGGGTAGGTCGTGCGCATGAGGGAACTGCCTTTTTTGTTTTGTTTTTCTTCATGTTTTTTACATTCATTTATAATTTCCAATATTCTAAATAAATATATTACAAAAACACTTTTTTATTAAACATTTTAAGAAATGTTAACCAAACATTAAAAAATGTTAAATGTACATAGAGAAAATGTTTCTAATATATACAAAATATGTATAAAAAATAATAATATGTGTGAAAGAAGTTGATCATGTATTTATAAAAAGTTAATCCAATTATTTAAGAAAAGTTTTAAACAAGTATTTGAAAAATGTTAATCAATCATTTGAAAAATGTTAAATGTGTGTAGAAAAATATTGACCATGTATTAAAAAAATGTTAAACTTATATTTGAAAAACGTTAATCAAGTATTCAAAAAATGTTGACCATGTATTATAAAAATGTTAAAATTGTATTTGAAAATTGTGAAATGTGTGTAGAAAATATATTGACTGTATATTAAAAAAAATTTAATCAAATATTGAAAAATGTTAATCAAGCATTTGAAAAAACGATAAATGTGTATAGAAAAATGTTGACCATGTATTGAAAAAATGTTAAACTTGTACTTGAAATTTTTTAATCAAAGATTTGAACATTTGTTTGTAAAATGCGTATATAATTTTTTTTGACATTGTATTAATGTTTTTAATTTGGATTTCGAAAATGTTAATCAAGCATTTAAAAATGTTAGATGTATATAGAAAAATGTTGAACATGTCGTCACTAAATGCTAATCTTGTATTTGAAAAATATTAAACATGTATTACAAAAATGTGTTAGATGTATACCAAAAATCTGTATTAGAAAACAGCGACTCAAGAGAAAACAAAAGAAAACCAATGAAAATGAGAAAAAAACAAATTTGAAGAAAAAGGTTAAAGGCTAGTGAAAAAGAAAGATAAAGAAAGAAAAACAAAGAAAAAATCCAGTAAAAATAGAGAAAAAGAAACAAAGAAAACCCGTGGGAAAACAAGAAAAAAAATAGAAAACATGGAAAACTGGCTCTTTTCTTTAACAGGGCCACGGCCTATTAATTTGGCACAAACCGGTTTGTGACCCGGTGGATAGAGATCTCGTGATTGACTCCCGCATGCGCCCCCTTTCCACTATCTACTTGATCATCGAAGGCGCGCGTTGCCGCATCCATCCATTTTCGCAATAGAATGATGCGTAATTAGTAGAAAATCAATGACTGTAAGTTAACAAACACTGGAAATTATTGGAAATGGATTATAGAAGAAAAGGTAGTAAGCACTACTCCGTGGTTACATTTACTAATTAAAATTCAGAGTTAGGATATTCAAGTGAAAAAATAATAATCATATATCATTGCAAACAGACTCCTTTGAAATGAATCATTGCAAATTTTCAAATGGGAAAGGTTAAACTTTAAGAAATGTAAACTGCTGGCACACTTGTTACATTTACTAATTAAAATTCAGAGTTAGGATATTCAAGTGAAAAAATAATAATCATATATCATTGCAAACATACTCCTTTGAAAGGAATCATTGCAAATTTTCAGATGGGAAAGGTTAAACTTTAAGAAATGTAAACTGCTGGCACACTTGTTACATTTACTAATTAAATATTAAATTTCAGAGTCAGAACATTAAAGTGAATAATAATAATAATAATATAGCATTTTAATAGACTCCTTTGAAATGAATTATTGCAAATTTTCATGTGGGAAAGGTTAAACTTTAATAAATGTAAACCGCTGCTACACTTGTTCTTAAGCAGACCAATCAAACTTCAACAACCATTAAGTTGTCCATCTGAACAAAAACACCATTGCACCCAATGGATATAGTAAGTTTGAGTCCTTCAACAAGAGCTGCTAATTCAGCCGAAACAATATCTGCGACACGTAGGATTTTTCTGTAGATGCCGCAACAAACATGCCCCCACCATCTGTGATAATCGCACCACACACTCTGGTATGTTTATCCTCTGAATAAGATGCATCAACATTCAGAGCTAGGAAATTAGCTAGCGGTCTCATCTAGCGATTGGTCCTCGGCGTGGTAGCCGGTTTAGTTGATGCTGTGACCAATCAAACTTTTCAAGCTTCATTGGAGTTATATTGTTTTCCACTCCAAATTCTTGAGCCAAAAACACCATCTGCTAGTCCCACCCAAGCAACACTGTATCATCCTTAAGTCGGCTACTCCAAGGTGAATTTGTCGTGCACCAGAGCCGACTCAATCAGAAATAACATCCATCCATCTATGTTGTCTCCATACCTCAATCTATTTAACCATGATGGGAGTCGTTCCTGCGCCCATCCATTTATCCAATAAGATGATAGAAAATTTTGTAATATAGTACATCACAATTATAAAAGTTAAGTTTGCATGAACTCACACAAATATTAGTCATAACTGAAGCTATTTAATCAATTAGCAATAGTAGGGGAAAATTGAGTTATTAGATCTGATTAGCGTCAAATATATGCTTTTAATTACGACGGTTGATGAAAAATACATAAATACGTGTTGCGGCGCTGGCCCATTTAACAAAAAAATATGAAAATCAAGAGGAATTTAAGCACGCGTAACCTCGGTGGCTCAATCTGCTGACCATCTAGTCACCTGTCTAATGTCATAATTTCATGTACCTGCTAGGCATGTAACTTCATCAACCCAGGGATCAAAGTAAGACAGTCTTCCTGACCGGCAATGGACGAATAATGCGGTAGATGAGATCGTCTAAATCATGACAGGATATAGTTAAAAATAACAATGCATGATAGTTCTCATTTTTCACCAGAGTTGATAGGTCACAATAATTTTAATTTTTCACCAAACCTCCTTCAGTGATTTAAATAACCCCTTAATAAGTTTGTATATGTGTTCCATTAATCATCTATCCCTATGGAATTACAAGGATCAGGGTTCCTCAGAAATTTTGCAAGCAAATTTGAATTACCAACAGAAGAGTCACCAATCAAAGCTTTGAACAAATAATCTTGGTTTTGTTGCTGATTTCCACCATACACCATTCTGTAATAGAAGCAATTATCTTTGCTTCACAAGATTACAGTAACCCTGCTTCGCTAGCATCCTCTTTATCGTGCGCCAGTCCGCATCTCCGTATTGACCACCGCAATTTGTTCTAATTCCTAATTCATCGAGTTTGTTTCCAGTAACACACGACGTGTACAGACTATCAAGAATCACGATGCTTATATCTTGTGAGAAAAAATGCGAGGGAAAGGGAGACTCACCATGCACTGTTTAGATGCATCTCATCGGCATCGTGACTATTGTCCTGTTACAAAAAGACATTGGTCTATTAGAACTCCCCAGATATAGACATCAAAGATCATGGAATCAAATATAGTTCCTAATAATTTGGTTTTTTCCAATGGCCTTCCTTCATCTCTACTATGGCGCATTATTAACAAAACAACCACTGATAAAGATAATGGATTAAGAAAATCAGGACATCCACAAGCCGGACATAATGCTTTTCGTAAGTACCTTCAGTTGAAAGTTACCGGCATCAGGAAGAGCAAACCACGGGCTTTGGGATCCACCAAGTCACTCTCTTTAAGTTCTACATTGAATGCAAAGGTAAATAATATCAGTAGCAGCATATATAGTTCCACCAAAATTAGGTGCTACATTCTACTCCCTCCGTTCCTAAATATAAGTCTTTTTAGAGATTCCACTACGGACTACATACGGAGCAAAATGAGTGAATCTACACTCTAAAATATATCTATATACATCCGTATGTAGTTTCTAATGGAATGTCTAAAAAGACTTATATTTAGGAACGGAGGGAGTAGAAGTTAATATCTCCAAGGCCAACCAAATTGTTTGTTATTGAGCACATCATAAACTTACATAGACAACTTCCTAACCCAAATCAATAACACATGTTTTCCATCTAAACCATCGTCCAAAACATGTCAGCGAAATGAATCAATTTATCGAGCAGGTTATAAACCTATGTAGACAACTCCCTGACCCAAAGGGATCGAGCTAAAATCACCCAAAGGAGAGCAGAACAGGGGGATAAATTAACGGCGAGCTTGTGATTAGCATCCGGAGGAAGCTCAGTGTAGGCCGTCTTTCACCTATCGCTGCTAGCCTCCACCTTCAATGTCAAACACATCAGCCGCGAATAGGTCAAATAGATAGAAACCCCAAATAAGTAAACCTCCACGTGCACGCAGTCGGCGACGAGGGCCTCGACCCACGGCAGCAAACCCCTCAAGAAGGTCGTGGATACGAACTTCTGGTGGCGCTGGATCCTGGGATCCCTCAAGCGCCTCCGGTCGATCCCAATGCGCGCATAGCCTTGTCTCGACCCTGCACCTCCGGTCGATCCCATCTCGCGCCTTAGAGCATCTCCAGTAGTTCGGCCCCCCAGGGGCCTGAACTAGCGCCGCCTGGGGGCCAACCGACACTATAATCGGCCTCGGGGGGCTCGGGTTCCCAGCCGCCGCCCCACGGTCGCCTCCGAAACGGCGATTTCGGCCCAGTATAGGCGATGATTAGGTCCAAATTCGACTTAAATTCAACAATTTCGGCGCTCTTTCGGCATAAATTCAACAAAAACTAAATGTTCATACCAAAGTTCATCACAAAAATTAATACAAAATCAAATAGTTCAACGACGCAAGCTCATAATTTCAACATAAATTAAAACAAATCGAACTAGGCGTTGCCCTTGAGCCTCCATAGGTGCTCCACCAGATCGTCCTGCAGTTCTTGATGCACATGTGGGTCTCGGATCTCCTAGCGCATATTGAGGTAGGCAACCCATGTTGCTGGTACCTGGTGATCAACGACTGCAAGAGGTCACATCCTGTGATATGGTTCAGTGTCAAACACTGACTCTTCCTGCTCGCTCTCAATGATCATGTTGTGCAACCAGACACAACAATTCATGATCTCCCACATCTGCGATTTCGACCAGGTCAGAGCGGGGTACCGGACAACAGCAAATCGAGATTGGAGCACACCAAATGCTCGCTCGACATCTTTCCTGCAAGCCTCCTGACACTTAGCAAAGTGTGCCTTCTTTGGCGCCACAGGTTTTGAGATAGTCTTCACAAATGTGGACCATCGCAGGTCCTGCCGGTGTGGCCATTCGAGAACGTCGACGGGGCGGGGGTATGGGGAAGCGAAATCCGGCGGGCGGGGGATGAATCGGCGGTGAAAATGGCCTTCTAGCGGCGGCGCAGTGGTCGTGAACAGGAGGCGAGAGGCGCCGGCGCCGGAATCGGCATGGTGGGGAGACGCGAGGGGGGCGGGTCGGGCGACGAAAAAGGCGAGATTCGCCTGACAGTGGTGTCCCACACGCCGTTTTGTTTCCGCCGGAGCCCCCCAAGTGCCCCACAGCGCGCTGGGTTCGGCCTGGGTTCGCCGGCCCAAAAAAGGGGTCCAACCGGCGAAAAACGGGGTCATGGGGCCGCGACTGGGGCAATTTTTCGGCGCCGACGATAAAAAATCCGCCCCGGGGGGGGGGGGGGGGGCTGTTGGGGGCGCGGCTGGAGATGCTCTTACATCGGGGCTGGATGGGCGCAGACCGGCCACTCCTTTGTATCCCGCGTTGATGGATCCCGCTGCAACCCTGATTAAGGAGTGACGGTGGCCGTTGATGTCAGCGGCACAGGAAGAGGATAGGAGAGCAGGCGTTGGAACAGAGGGAGCGGGGACTTGATGATTTGCCCCACTTTACAACGGGTTGGATGATTTGCGTTGTTTCAATGACCAGTGCTCCCGGCCCCATCGGGCAGCTTCTCGGGGGGGGGGGGGCAAATTATCAAATGGAGAAGTAAAGTGGGACAAAAGATTCGATTTCTCCAGAGGGAGGCGACGAGCACCGAACCGCCGGCCACCCGTTTCCTCTTCTGTGTTTTTTTGAGGGGCACCCCGTTCCACTTCTGTGAGCGAGCAGAAGGACAAATCGGTGGTGATTACTGGGTTGTGCTCGTAACTGGGCTGCGAGAAACGACCCAGTTCATCACAGGGCTCAGTTTTTTCTTTCGGAGCAGCAGCATGTTAGAATAGCAAATTTGATGGCCAGAAACGTTCATATCGTGAAAATGAACGATCAGAAATGCAAATCGCTGTGAGACCTTGCTTTAAGGTCAGTTTTACTGTCCTAAATGTTTCTTACGTATGCGCAAATGTTCCGACATGTAATTGTAGATGCTTTAGACGAGGCTTAACAAACGCTCGCTCTAAACCAGATTTAGTCTTTGCGCTTTTTTGCTCCCATATATGTGCGTCAATGTGCTCCCTCTGGGACTGTGACTTCTTGTTGTGGGCCTTTTGTTTTCTCGGATGTCGGCTGAGTATTCTTTTTTTTAGTGCAAGTGTGTGCTGCAACTCAGTCCTAGTTCTTCTCGTTTTTGTACTCTCTCATTTAGCACCGTGTATTTGTCTAAAAAAACACCGTGTATTTGTTTTCTTTTTCTTTTTTTCTCTCCCCTTTTTTGTTTAATTTTATGTTTTAAATTATTAATTATTTTAAATTCATGATTGTTTTTTATTTTCTTATTTCTCCTTCCGTTTATTTTTCTTTATTCTTTTCTATTTTTCTTCCTTTTTCTTCTTTATTTATTTGTTTAAATTCATGATTTTTTTTACTCTATCAAATGCTCGCTTTTAACGTCACGTAAATTTTGATCATGGGTTGTTCTGTCGTGCATGTTTCGTGTCACGCTGTGCATTTAGTGTTTACTTGTCAGCTTGTTCACGCGTGCATCTTTTGTTGGGCCGTTTTTGCAGCGTGATCTGGGGTCCTATTGTTGAACGGTTTTGCTAATTCTAATTTAGATGAGAGTCAACAATGTCTCATTTAACTCGTATATCGTTAGAGATAAGTGCTAATGAGTTGTGCTCGTTGTTATTGTGTCGCGTTTTTTCTTTGTCCCTCAATGGGGGGGGGGGGGGGGTCCATTGAGTTTATTTTGTTGGTTGTAGTTTTTTTTATAAAGGGACACATGTCTTTTTATTCTCTATTTTTGTTTATTTTGGTCCGACAGTGTAGCTAGAGGAGCATAACTAGATTTTCTTTTTATTTCAAATTTGCTAAATGTCTCATCTAAATTTATAACCATCCGATTTGTTTGCTTTAATATTTTCACACTAACTCGACCATGCGCGTCCATGTCAACTCATGTTTGTCGCGCGTCCTCTTGTTCCGTTTGTTTTGTGTCGGTCTGCTCTCGCATTTCTTTTCACATGGGCCCATATATACAACCCGTTTCTTCTATGTTCGCTTTGGTTGTGCATTTGTTTGGCCTTGTGGAGAATTTTTAGAGTCCAACCCAGACAAGAGCCTTTAGATAATAAGAGCAGATGCAAAGTTCTTTTTTGTCTAGATGCAGGGTAGAAATGTGTAGGTCCACCTTTTACTCACAACTGGGGCCCGAGTTTATTTCATACCAATTCCAAGTCGACCCTTGACTCGCAA
Organism: Elymus sibiricus; assembly: GCA_039707655.1. Taxonomy (NCBI): domain Eukaryota; kingdom Viridiplantae; phylum Streptophyta; class Magnoliopsida; order Poales; family Poaceae; genus Elymus; species Elymus sibiricus. The sequence continues at coordinate 132,235,036 of CM077671.1, forward strand.
TTGGGCTCGTAGTTTCGTAGTTGTCTCAGTTGCAAGTCCACTCTCGACTTGCAATTGGGCGTGTAGTTGTCCGAGTTGCAAGACCATCCTCGACTCGCAACTAGAGCATGTGTTTCATTTTTCATCCCAGTTGCAAGTTCACTCTTGACTCACAACTCCACATAGTTTGTTTCATCTCAGTTGCAAGTCAACCCTTAACTCGCAAGTGGGCTTGTAGTTTCATACTTGCTCCAAGTCCACCCCCAACTCACAACTAGTCATGTGTTTTGTTTTTCATCCCAGTTGCAAGTTCATGCTTGACTCACCATTGGGCTCGTTGTTTGTTATTGTCCCAGTTGCAAGTTCACCCTCGACTCGCAAATGGTATCGAAGTTTTGGATTGTCGTTGTTGCAAGTACGCCCTTGACTCGCAACTAGGCTTGTGATGGAATGCAAGACGCACACAGGTATGTAGCACTTTAGTAGAAGTATCCCAATTAGTTATCGTCCCAACGAAGAGCAGCAAAGAGAATTTATGTTAGCACTTCCGTCACACAAGGTGCTGTCGGCATTCTGGGAACGGGGGTACCCAGACCTGCCTGCCTACGGCCTAGCGCGTGGCCCACCACGAAGGCCCGGTACGGCCCTGCAATGAGACCCCCAAGTCAAGGCCCTCGCGAGAGCCCCCGCCTCGCGAGGAGGACAGTGCCAAGACCTCCGGAGGAGCGGCACCACTTCAGGCCGCCTCCCGAGGAGCGGAGATTCCTATGCAAGTACTCGGCCTCGTGAGGCCGGGGTGACGTGGGTTCTGACGACCAAGCCAGGCGGGCACCAGCGGGCGCAGAGGGAGGACAGTTTCCTCTTTGGTGCAAAGGAGACAGGGACGTACGCGGGTTCCCAAGGAACCCCCCAAAGGTTTCCTTCTCGGTGAAAGAGGACCGAGACCACGAGCTCGGCAGGACGGATGTCATCGTCGAGCCCACCGCTGCGTCACACCCGGAAGTTTTGCAGGCGAAGACCACCTTTAGTCAGGATAGGGTGTACTACTTGTCCCCTTTCAAATTTGGCCGTTGTGGGATCCCTTCCCGCCTGTTTGACAGGGGAAGAGGACCGTGGCCCCTATAAATAGGGACGAGCTCCCATCGTAGAAGGAGGTCGAAGGGGGGTCGAAGGAGGTCGAACCGGGTCGAGTTCATCACCATCAAGAGCCCTCGTGAGGCCACCCAACCATTGTACTAGTTCATCCACAGCCTCCTCGAGAGGCCAATCCACCACAAAGCAAGAGTAGGGTTTTACACCGCAAGGTGGCCCGAACCTGGGTAAATCTTCGAGTCCATCTCCTTCCCCGCTCACACTTATTCGACGCAGCTAGGCCATAGGATGACAAGTTGAGACCTTGAGCCGGTTGAGATCTTCGCACACGTCCCAGTGTTTGAACCTTGTTGGGTTTTGCGGAGCCCCGATTCCGACATTTGGCGCGCCAGGTAGGGGCGTGTCGAAATCTTCCTCCGGTTTCACCCCGTCTCGACTCCGTCGCTCCCATGGTTGACGCCTGCCGAGTTCATGCTGAGCGTCGGGCCGCTCGCGTCGCCCAGACGGCGCCCGAGGGCCGCGGTGCCCCGCGCCGTTACATCTCTCCGGCAACCAACGCTGCCACCGGCCCGGCTGCTCAAGAGCAGCAGGATTCGTCGCTGCCACCCTCCGTGCAGCGCGACGGGTACACCGCCACGCCGTCCCCCGTTCCAGTCACGGCGTCGTCCTCCCATTCCCGCCGCGGACCGGCGAACGCACCGATCGTGCTGCTCATGGCGCGCGAGCTGCTGCGCTACCGCCCCACCAACGACCGCTATGAAGAGTGGCTTGGTCGCATCGCTGAGCTTGTCGACGCCGCCGGCGAAGCCCCGACACCCTCCCACTCGCTTCGTCCCCAACCCTTCCAGGTGGGCGACATGGACCACGACGCGCCTCCTCCTCTGTCCTTGCAGAGCGCCGACCTCGAGCCTAGGCGCGAAGCGCGCCCCGTTGACCAGCCACGCTCGGCACCAGCGCGTGTTCGAGACGAGGTGAGCTGCCAGGTGGTGCCGTGGCCGCAAGGTGACGCGCGTGCGCTCCGTCCGTGGCAGCGCAAGCATCAAGACCGTGAGCCGCTGGAGGTTGTGGCGAGCGAACGTCAAGGCCAGGCTCCTCCCGTCCACGCTGTGCCTGAAAGCGAAGCGGCCTGCCATGCCTTCACCTCGGAGCGTCGTCGTGTCGTTTGGCCCAGCAAGTTCAAGCCGGACCTCCCTCCGCGCTACGACGACACCGCCGACCCAGCAGAGTTCCTCCAGCTCTACTCGCTGAGCATCGAGGCGGCAGGCGGCGGAGATAAGGTCATGGCGAATTGGTTCCTTATGGCTCTGAAGGATGGCGCACGTTCCTGGCTCCTCAATCTCTCGAAGGAATCGATCTCCTCCTGGGACGAACTTCGCGAGCGTTTTACCGCCAACTTCCAGGGCACCCGGGACCACCCCCCGGTAGTGAGCAACCTACGGCGTGTGAAGCAGCAGGAGGGGGAGACTCTGCACAAGTACATACAACGCTTCACGAGCGTCCGCCTCAAGATTCCAAAGGCGTCGGACGAGGCCATCATCTCGGCGTTCACTGATGGCGTCAGGGACCTAAGGATGAGAGAGGAGCTCGCCATCCACGATGACATGTGCTCTGCTCTGGAGATGTTCAACCTGGCGAACAAGTGCGCGAAGGCGGAGGCGGGCCGACTCTCCCTCCGCGAGCTTCCGGAGGCAGACCACGAGGAAAAGAAGGCCAAGTCCAAGGAGGTGAAATGCAAGAACCCCGCCGTTCTGGCCGCCGAGCCCGAGGCAAAGCGCGGTCGAGACCAGGTGAAAGCATATTTGCTCCCTTGGTGGTTTTGGTAATTAATAACAACATATATGTCATTGAACTAATGTTTCCACTAAGTATATTTCAGGAAAAGTTCAATGATAGGTTGGCAAAAGGATTGTGGAGAAACCCCAAGATGCAAGGAAATGGATTGGCAAAGCTTCAAGCAAGAGGACTCTACATTTTACTTTGTGAGAAATCACTTTGAGTCCATAGGAAAGCCAATACTATTAAAAGGGGGTAAGGTACTGTTGGTGAACAAGATGCTCCACGTGCACAAGTGATAGTCACCCAAAACACCCACAAACTCTTCCACAAAAGTCTGTCCAAGCCTATCTTGAAAATCGGTGCTACCAACAATTTTCACTCGGTGCCACCGATTCCCACCTCAGACAGATCCATGCCAAACCCTAGCACATCGGTGCCACCGAGTTCAGCTTGCCAACTTTCTGTTACCTCGATTCTTAAAATCGGTACCACCGAGATTTTGGATCGGCGTCACCGAGTTTTGGTAAACTGACCGTTGGTCACCAAATCGGTACCACCGAGATTCATGTATCGGTCTCACCGAGATTCAAAAGCTGCTACCTTTGCAGCAACTCGGTACCACCGAGTTTTACAATTCGGTGTCACCGAGTTGGTCACTTTAGGTGTAACAGTTGGATTTTTGGGGATGCCTATATATACCCCTTCACCACCACCCACTCGAAAGAGAAGCACTCAGAACTATTCCATACTTGCCCCATTCAATTTTCTGAGAGAGAGCCACCTACTCATGTGTTGAGATCAAGCCATTCCATTCCTACCATATGAATCTTGATCTCTAGCCTCCCCAAGTTACTTTCCACCAATTCAATCTCTTCCACCAAAGCCAAATCTGTGAGAGAGTGATTGTGTGTTGAGGAGTCTATCATCTTGAAGCACAAGAGCAAGGAGTTCATCGACATTACCGAGCCTATTACCTTTTGGAGGGTGGTGCCTCCTAGATTGGTTAGGTGTCGCTTGGGAGCCTCCTACTTCGTGTTGTGGAGTTGAACCAAGAAGTTTGTACGGGCAAGGAGATCGCCTACTTCGTGAAGATCTACCCATAGTGAGGCTAGTCCTTCGTGGACGGAAGCCGTTATGGAATAGTCAAGGTTGCTACTTCGTGGACCGTTATGGGTGGAGCCCTCCGTGGACTCTCGCGACCGTTACCCTCCGTGGGTTGAAGCCTCCATAAACGTGGACGTACGATAGCACCACCTATCGGAACCACGCGAAAAATCTTCGTGTCTTCAAATTGCGTTTGATCTTCCTCCCTACCCTCTACTACATATGCTTGTTGTTACTTTCCGCTGCTATACTCTTAGACATGGATGTGTAGGGTGTACTTGAATTGCTATCATTGCTAAAATCTACCAACACTTAAAATTGGGAAAAGGTAGAATTTTTATTTGCTCAAGTAGTCTAATCACCCCCCTCTAGACATACTTTTGATCCTACAAGTGGTATCAGAGCCAGGTTTCCATTGCATTGGTCTCACAACCTAGGAGAGTATGGCGTCTAGTGAGGGAAATTATCACTGTAGAGGTCCGTACTTTGATGGCACAAATTTTGCTAGTTGGAAGCACAAAATGAAAATGCATATTCTTGGTCATAACCCCGCCGTTTGGGCTGTTGTTCGTGTTGGCTTGCAAGGTGAATTCTTTTGTGCTGGAAAGGAACCGGATCGTGAAGCGACCGCAAATGAATTGAAGATGTTACAATACAACGCTCAAGCACGTGACATTCTTTTCAACTGCCTATGCCCTGAAGAATTCAACAATATCAGCCGTCTTGAGAATGCCAAGGAAATTTGGGATACTTTGGTTGATATGCATGAAGGTACCGAATCCGTGAGAGAATCCAAGTTGGACGTTCTTCAAAGTCAGCTTGACAAGTTCAAGATGAAGGATGGTGAAGGAGTCGCAGAGATGTACTCTAGGCTAGCTCTCATCACAAATGAGATTGCCGGCTTAGGAAGCGAAGAAATGACCAACAAATTCATCATCAAGAAGATACTTAGAGCTTTGGATGAGAGATACGACACCGTGTGCACATTGATCCAAATGATGCCCAATTACTAAGATCTCAAGCCTACGGAAGTCATTGGAAGGATTGTTGCTCATGAGATGACACTCAAGGACAAATAAGAGCTTCACAACAAGTCTAGCGGTGCTTACAAAGCCACAAGTGATGCTCCCGCAACTTCAAGCGACAACCTTGTCACCAATGAAGAGATAAGCCTCATGGTCAAGAAATTCAACAAGTTCTACAAGAATAGAGGCAAAGAACGAAGCTCCAACTCATGATATGAAGAGAAGCGTTCGTCATGTCGTGACCGAAATTGCTACAATTGTGGGGAGCCCGGACACTACTCCAATGAGTGCACGGCTCCCTACAAACGAAGAGAAGAGTCACCTCGAAGACGAAGCTCAAGGAATGAATCACCTCAAAGAGAGAGAAGGAGTAGAGATGATCGTTATGAACGAAGACCCTCGAGGAGAAGTAGAGACTCGGAGAAGAAGGACAAGCACACCAAGAGCTACACAAGAAGAAGGCATCAAGCTCACGTTGGTGAATGGGTTTCCGGCTCCGAATCCGACAACCACTCCGAGAGAAGCTATCATTCCAACTCCGACTATAGTCAAGATGAAGGTGTTGCCGGACTTGCACTAGTGACTACCAACTCCTATGATTTATTTGATTCACCAAATGAAGGAAGTGGAAGTTTCTTTATGGCTAAAGGCCCCAAGGTATCACACCCCGAGTATCTTGATTTCAATAGTGATGAAGATGATTTACTTGGTGATGATGACTTGCTCTTTGATAAAACTAGTGATGTTAGTCAAAATGAACTTGATAATTTTCATGGTAGTCAAGATAAGTCGTGTGATGATGATAAGATGGAAATAGAACGACTAACTAAAGAACTAAACACTCTTAAGTTAGCCCATGAATCTACTCTCGAAGATCATAGAGAGCTTGTAAGGACTCATGAGAAGCTACGCTTTGAGAAGCTCACCTTGGAGCAAGAACATGAGTTTCTTAAAGCTATCAATGACGATCTCCGAAACAAGACTTCATCTTATCTATCCAAACGATTACTCTTGTCTACATTCATGCCACAAATTAAACCTAGACAAACTAATAACAAAGGCAAGAAAGGTTCTTCATCTAGTAGCAACACTAAAAATGCTAAGTCTAATGATGTTGCTTCTAGTAGTTCTATTGATTCCACTAATGATGATTCTCTTAGCCAAGTTACACTTGAGCAAGAAAACGATTTATTGAAAGGAATTATAGAGAAAGGTATCTACAAGAGTCTTGCCGGGTGTAAGCAATTTGAGGAGATTGTATGCAAGCACGGAGGATACCGGAAGAACCATGGCATTGGCTACTTCAAGGCAAATGGAGTTGAATGGGAAGAAGGTCAATACCCCAAGCCCAAGTTTGTTCCTCAAAGGGAGAAGTATGAACATACTCTTCCCAAGAGAACAAACACTCAAGATGACCTTCCACCACAAGACCACAAGCTTAAGGGCAAGGACAAGCTTCAAGAGGACATTGACTCATATGAAGATGAATCCCAAGCTTTGGTGAAGTGGGTTTCCAAGGCTACTTCAAGCTCAACTTCTACAAGTGCCACTTCAACACCAAGGATCCCCATCAAGTTGATGTGGGCCCCCAAGAAGAAGAACTAGATAAGTTCTTGAGGGGTGACTCCGCCAATGAAATTCACTTACATTCATTATTGACAAGAACTAGTTGCAATCCACGTCAACATCATGCAATAGTTCAAGGAGTCACACATTCCCTCAAAGGTAAGCAAGAGACAAGGTAATCAATAAATCCATGGACATCATCATGTATGCTTTGCACTCCATGTCCATAGATATCCTTGTATTTGTCTCTTGTGTGTTGGGACTAACCCATGTAGGTGAGAAGAGTAAGGAAACAACAAGGATGCTCCCAACTCTTGGTGATCTTCATCAACCTTGAGCATCCACCGCTACCTCACCCACATGAAGTCTTCATCGACAAAACCCAAGGTTAGTTTATCCCTCCTATGGGGGGATGTCACATCAAGGGGGAGCTTTACTCTAAGACTTGAGTTAAAGCATCTCTTAGAATGTGACAACATTAAATGCTTTATGTAAAAGTGGTAACCCCACTTGTGCTTAAACGATGAGTATGACCTATGATCAAGTATTCTTACTTGGCTCCTAAGTCAATATACTCACATATAGATGACTCCGTCATCACCAAAATGCTTGATAGATGCTAGTATGTATGTGCATGTTTGCCATGATTTCACTTGACATCTTATTGTGTGAGCATGTTGGTCTGCATTTCTTTAATCATTCGAGGACATCCAATTGTTGCTATTTGGTTTTTGATTTTTCTTTTGCCAATTGGATGGACAAGAATGCCTAGGACCACTCTCTAGCTATCTATGCTTTCTCGTCTCATATTCCATTCTTGTTGCAACACAAAATTTTAACAAGTACTTTTCGATCTCTCTGTGTGAGGAGCACTCGGAGTTCCGTATCGACAAAGGACTGACCATTAAAACCTCCCAAGTGCACCTCGGTGAAACCAACTCAAACTTCTCGGTCTCACCGAATGCCTAGGGTTTATCTGGTTTTCACACTCGGTATCACCGATTCCATCTTCTCGGTTACACCGAGTTTCCCTGTCAGCTGACAATAGAGGAACTCGGTGACACCGAAAAGTTAGAACCGGTGTCACCGACAGCCGCGGGTACATAAAGAGGCGGACCCGACTTTTGAAATTACTTTCTCAAACGTCATCCCCTCCAAAACCCTAGCTACCGAACAAGGACCCCTGGTCATCTCCTTCATCTTCCCGAGCGCCTCCACCATTGGAAGTCCATGCCGTCGACGGAATCTTCATCGCCATCGCCACCGTAGCGAGATCGTCACCGAATTAGGGTACGATTTCGACCCCTCGTGCGCTCCTCCCTCCAAATCTTGCGCATTAGGACTTTTCCATCGATAAGACACGGTTTGAGATTGATCTATCCACAAGAACCTCCAGTAGAATAGCGAACGAAAGATTTTTTAGGGTTTGCCGTCCGCAAATTGAATCTCGGTGGAACCGACGCAAAAGAATCGGTAGCACCGATTCCCTTTTCTTGTCAACTGAGAACAACCTCGGTGAAACCGAGTGCCCATTTTCGGTCTCACCGAAAGTGGTACCATGTTTCTGTAATGCAGGTTGTTTGTCTCGGTGGGTCCGAAAATTTTGTCTCGGTTGTACCGATATTGACTTGGCAGAATGCAAATCTTGAGAAATTTTAGTTCAAATCTTTGAAAATTTTCTGCATTTTGTGATGACTCAACCCTTCCACTCTTCTATACTCTATTTCACAGGGTCAGAGATGTCAAGGTTCTGATGATAGCCAGAATGACTTCAGAGAGAAAAGTGTTGACATGAGCTCAGGCACTAGTCCTGAAGGGAGCTATGATGATGTTCCTAGCTCACCTGATCTGCCCAAAGCTGCATCCAAGGCAAGAAGAAAGCTCAATTCTGATGAGGAGGATGAAGACTTTATTCCAGAAGAGCTGCCCAAGAAAGACACAAGTGTCAAGAGCACTGCTGCTGCCACTACTTCCAAGAAGAAGGCAATAAGGAAAGAGTATGCTAGCTCAGAGTCAGTGAGAGCACCAGAGAATGCTAGGGCAACAATGACTGTTGAGCCCTCCAAGAAGTCTATGCCTAAGAAGGCAGGAGAGAAGAAGAAGTCCAAAAAGAGGATCATACATGTCATGGACAGGCCTACCTCTATGTATGAGGATCCAGAGGCTGAGGCTGAGGAGGAGGCAGAGCCAGCTACCAAGGCTCCTCCTAAGAAGAAGAAGAAGCTCATGGCTGATGCTATGCCTAAGGATACCTCATCCAAAGGCACCAAGACTGCCCCCAAGAAGGCTGCTGCTGTTCCCAAACCCAAGAGGTTTTCCAGAGACATCCCAGCTACTTCCAAGAACAAGACCTCCACTTTCAGGAAAGCTGAAGATGATGCACAATTTGTTTTGATGAAGCTTAGACCACACCTTCCAGACCACAATGCCAGCCATCCAGTTGCTGAGGACATGAAGAAGAGGAAGGACTCAGGTTTGAGAGAGTGGAGAGCTACTGATCCCTACTCTCAGAGGAGGAGGACTGTTGTGGACTACAGGTTCTATACAAAGGAGCAACAAGATTTCTATGAAACAATTTTGCTTGATAAGAGCCCCGCAGTGAGTGACATGAGATATGTGGACTGGAAGCACATCAAGGATAATGAGGACTACTTCCCAAGTGTGCAAGACAACTTCCACTGCATTGGTCTTGATGAGTTTGTTGGTAAGGAGTTTACCGCTTGGAACGACGAGATGATCATGCAATTCTACTCCATGGCACATTTCTATGGAGATGGTAGGATTGTGTGGATGACTGAAGGCACCAGATATGAATCCTCAGTTGAGGAGTGGGCTGCCATCTTAGGAGCTCCACAGGTGCAAGACGGAGACTTGGATGTGTACTCCGAGTCCAAGGTAAACCATAATGCTATGAAGAACATGTACAATGAGATCCCTGCTGCAAACTTGCCATCACACAAGTTTGGATCCATTTACTTCCTCTAGGCTGGTCTACGCACGATCAACACTATCTTAAGGCATACCTTGATGCCTAAGTCTGGAGATGAGAAGATGATAAGAGGCTACTTTATCAACATGCTGCTCCATCTTGATCAACATACCAGATTCAGAGTGATGGACTTAATAGTTGAAACAGTGAAGAGGACTGCAGCAGATCAGAAGAGGTCATGTGGATACGCTCCATATATACAGATGCTTATCAACTCCAAGCTGGAGAAGCACATATATTCACTTGATCGACCACATTTGCCACTCTTGCTAGAGCTAGAAGACAACATTGTGGTGATGGACCCAGATCATCCCACATCAGCTACAGCACAGGCACATGCAGAGGCAGCCAGAGACTCTAGTTCTCAGGTGCCAAAGACTAGGAGTGAGCAGATGGATCTTCTACTTAGCTCTGTGCTCAGCATGCAGAAGGACATTGGAAACATATTGAAGAACCAGGAGAGCCTCTCGAGGATTGTTGACACCAAATTCCATATTCTCAACAACAAGGTGGATGAGCTCACAGTGACTGTGAATGAGCTCAAGAAGGAATTTGATGGCGTGCCCAGTCCCCACACTACTGATGATGATGATGATAGTCCACTTCTCCGGACAGCCACTCAGTTCAGGACTCAGCCCAGATCTGTCATAGTGCCAGTTCCAGAGTCTAGACCTTCTTCATCAGCACCTGCCGCAGCTCATTCAGCTCCTTCAGCTCCTCCAGCACCTCTAGTTGCTACTCCGACTCTGTCCATGACGTCTGCAGAAGTCTTCGTTGATGCCGTTCTCTCGACTCCTTCATCGGCCACCGGAGGAGATCAACCCCAGAAGAGCGCTTAGTTATATACCTTTGAACTTTTTGGTAACTTTTGCCAAAGGGGGAGAAGATGTATATAGAGCTTTAGGCTTCGAGAGAGAGAGAGAGCATTGCTTTTTATCGCTTTTCAAAACATTGATATCTTTTGGTTGGTTTGCTTGTGTTAAACTTTGTTGGTGTTTGATCATACACTTGTTGTGTATTGCTACTATTTCCTATCCTTGTGATGCTTATGAGATGATCATTCACTTTTACTTGATTGTGTTGTGCTATGATATTCATTCTTATTATTCTCGCACACCACCAAGTTGTATGTGACATGAAAGAGTGCCCTATGTACCTAATCAATTGTGCATTTGCATTCAAACGCAAATTCAAAATAATGCACAAATTTAGGGGGAGCTCTTGCTTATCACATACTTCTCAAAGCGACGATTATATTCATTGATTATATCATATGTCGAAGCTTTGATCTATATGTTGTCATCAATTACCAAAAAGGGGGAGATTGAAAGCACATTTTCTCCCTTGGTGGTTTTGGTAATTAATAACAACATATATGTCATTGAACTAATGTTTCCACTAAGTATATTACAGGAAAAGTTCAATGATAGGTTGGCAAAAGGATTGTGGAGAAACCCCAAGATGCAAGGAAATGGAATGGCAAAGCTTCAAGCAAGAGGACTCTACATTTTACTTTGTGAGAAATCACTTTGAGTCCATAGGAAAGCCAATACTATTAAAAGGGGGTAAGGTACTGTTGGTGAACAAGATGCTCCACGTGCACAAGTGATAGTCACCAAAAACACCCACAAACTCTTCCACAAAAGTCTGTCCAAGCCTATCTTGAAAATCGGGTGAACCAAGAAGTTTGTACGAGCAAGGAGATCGCCTACTTCGTGAAGATCTACCCATAGTGAGGCTAGTCCTTCGTGAACGGAAGTCATTATGGAATAGTCAAGGTTGCTACTTCATGGACCGTTATGGGTGGAGCCCTCCGTGGACTCTCGCGACCGTTACCCTTCGTGGGTTGAAGACTCCATAAACGTGGACGTACGATAGCACCACCTATCGGAACCACGGGAAAAATCTTCGTGTCTTCAAATTGTGTTTGATCTTCCTCCCTACCCTCTACTACATATGCTTGTTGTTACTTTCCGCTGCTATACTCTTAGACATGCATGTGTAGGGTGTACTTGAATTGCTATCAATGCTAAAATCTACCAACACTTAAAATTGGAAAAAGGTAGAATTTTTATTTGCTCAAGTAGTCTAATCACCCCCCTCTAGACATACTTTCGATCCTACACCAGGAAGAACCCCTCAAGAGTAACCGCCCATTTTGCGTCTTCCACTACACCAACACCCACAACACCTGCAACTGCCAAGAGCTCAGGGAGCTCCGCGACGAGCGCCTCGGTCGCCGCCCCGAGCATGGTGGCCGTGGCTACGGCCGTGGAGGAGGACGCAGCGGAGGCCATCGGGACAACCGCGACTCACGACAGGACTGGCGCGACCAGCCTCACGATGACCGCTGGCGTGGTGAACCTCGTGATGGACCCTGGCGCGACGAGCCTCGGGAGGCCCGTCCTCAGGGCAGGGCCGGCCTCACTCCGCTGCCGCCGCCACCAAGGAGGAACGAAGACGACCGGTGGGACGATGGGGCTGGGGGCTTCCGGGAGCCCCGTGCGGTCGCCTGCATCCTGGGCGGGGCTCAAGCACCAGCCTCACACCACATCTTCAAGCAGTTCTCTCGCGAGGTGAACGCCGCCCTCCCGAAGCTTGAGGCTACGCGTCCCCTCAAGTGGTCAAAGTGGGCTATCACCTTTGATTCCAAGGACCAACTCAAGTGCTCAGCCACCTCGGGCGCGCTCCCTCTGCTATGCTCACCCGTCATCAGCAACGTCCTCGTCACCAAGACCCTCATCGACGGTGGCGAAGGGCTCAATGTTCTCTCTGTCGAGACCTTCAAGACGCTCCAGGTGCCCTATGACCAGCTCATGCCGACGAAGCCCTTCTCAGGAGTGACTGAAGACACTACCACGCCGTAGGTGCGCCTCCCCGTCACCTTCGGAAGGCGCGACAACTACCGCACCGAGCTCATCGACTTCGACGTTGCTCACATCGGCCTCCCATACAATGCCATCCTTGGGTACCCCGCCCTCGCCAAGTTCATGGCGGCAGTCCACCATGGCTACAACGTCCTCAAGATGCCAGGGTGCAGCGGCGTCATCACGGTCGCCTGCGACGAGAAGGATGCAGTCTGCTCCCTCGAGCGCGCCTACCAGGCCGCGGCGGCCGAAGACTCTGGCGATGAGGGCGACGTCCTGCCTCCCGAGGACACCCGCAAGAAGCAGAAGCAGCTCCTCCCCAAAAGCCGCCAGGGGATGGGACCTCCACCGCTGGCGCCACAGGCTCAGCGTCCGTCGCTGGGGTGCCTCTCCCTCTCGCATAGGAAGGCGCGCCCGATGCCTCCCTTAGGACAGGCTCGGGGGCTTCCATCTGGAAAGCTGCCGACCTAACTGGCACGACGGGGGAGGCACTCGGGCACCACTCGGAGGCGTGCTTCGACGTACGCCCCCACAAGCAAGAAGCAAGGCGCGGGGCGCCAGGCGCAAGAGAGTTCATCACCAACGCGATCAGGGAGCTTCAGGAGGCACATGCCCTGCGCGGCGAGCACCGCACAACGCCACCCGGTTCGGCAGCCATCCCAGAAGGCAGGCTGCGCATCTGCGTGAACTTCCCGGACCTCAACAGGGCTTCGTGGCAGGAGCTCTTCTGGCCATCGCGTGTCGGACGAAGTGGGGGCTTCCCCTGCAGCTACGTTCGCATGCCCTTTGGCTTCATAAACGCGGGTGCTACTTACGAGTGCCTCATGCAGACCGCCCTCGCGTCTCATGAGGCCCGATGCTGCGAGGATCTCCCGGAGATCCCAGACCCTCGTGGCCCCCCGAGCCTCCGGAGCACTCAAGCTCGTGAAGACCCAGCTTCGACGACTACCCCGACGCTTCAGCGGCGCCGGTGCCAGGTGACTTTTGGTTTGTTCAATTGAGGGCGCCCCTCAGGCTGCACCATCCTTGAGCTGCTAGGGCCCATCCCCGCAGATGTACCATTTTGCGCATGCACCAGATTGATTCTGCCTTTAATGAATTTCCTAAGTACTCTAACTGCCTGTCTGGTGCTTCGTCACCACGAATGTCGCCACGCCCTTGCAACCCCGCCTTCGACCGCCTCATGATTAAGGGCTCGCATGGCGTCTGTGCTCGGGTCCGTCCCTGTAGCGTTGATAAATCCAAATGGCCGAGCTCCGTCTCGTGGGCCAGCCCCGTGTACGTCACCTCACTGAGGCCCTTGGTGCTTGTCCTCGCGTGAGCTAATCGAGTGTGGGTGAGTCAGGGCGCGCTGCCCGGTTCCAATAATCGTTGTTCGGCGCTTCGCCATCACGGGAGCCGCGCGTCGGGTGTATTTCCTCGGGTTTGTCGCATGAAATGACTGGGCACGGCGTCTGTGCTCGGGTCCGTCCCTACAGCATCGATAAACTCAATGGCCGAGCTCTGTCTGGCGGCCTGACCCCGCACACGTTACCTCCTGGGGCCGTTGGTGTTTGGCCTTCTCATGCGATGGCCTCCGGAGATTCATTCGGCGCAGGTTACCCACACCCCACAGGTTCTGCAAGCGCGCCTCGCGCTATAAAAATTCAGGCGCAACCCGCCTTTGAGGTAGGGCCTCGTGAGTCCCGCGCTGGCTCACGGGTGCCCAGATACACCTCCCAGTTCAGCCATGCAAGCCACGAGTGCGAACTTAATGGGCTGTACACGCCCGGAGACTCTATCACAGATCTCCATTCCCACGCCCAAGTGGAAGCCCCATGCTCCACGCTGGCGAACGACACTGTCGCTCAGCGGCTATGCCCACGCCCACTGGAAGCCCCATGCTCCGCACTGGGGGATAAACAACTGAGGGCGCCCTAGCGGTTGCACCAACCTCAGGATGGCCTCCCGGCTCTTCGCACAGCCCCGTCATGCAACATTCCCCTGGGATGCACGCGTGAGGGGGCTGGCTAGGGGCTACGCTCAGGACAGGCCTGGCGTGAGCCACCTCACCAGGTTCTGGCACCTGGTCTTCTCGCGTCCCTCCCAGGTAAAAGCTGGTGAGAAAAGGTACGAATTCACCTCACGGGCGCTGCTTGCGCATCAAGGGGGACCCCTGAGCATCGCGACTCAGGGGCCTCACTGATCACGTAGCCCCTCGCCCCTTGGTTTCGTCTTGGCGATCTGGACGTCCCAACGGTGGTAGAGGTATGCGCGGGATTTGGCCCTGCCGACGCAGAGCACTAAGGAGCCCCAAACCTACCCTGACGTCGCCATGTTTCCTTCGTGAGTGCTGCTTGCACGTCAAGGGGGACCCCTGAGCATCGCGACTCAGGGGCCTCAGTGGTCACGTAGCCCCTCGCCCCTTGGTCTCGTCCTGGCGATCCGGACGCTCCAACGACGGTCGAGGTATGCGCGGGATTGGGCCCCGCCGACGTAGAGCCCAAAACCAAATGGGAAGGAAACAAGGCACCGAAGGTAATCACAAAAATCAAAGAAAATTCAAGCAATTATTACAGGCACTGAATGTCTTCAAGGTCTCACACCTCTGCGAGGCACCGCGAATGTTGCAGGGTAAAATCTAGGAGGAAGGGCCACCACCGCCATGGCCGACGTCGCCAACTGTCCCGGCCGTGGCAACCTCATCATCAACGTCGCTGCCGTCGTCGCCACCAATGCTTGCTTCCGCCGACAGGGGCTTGGCGTTGGCGATGCATGTGAACTTCTCCACCAGTGCGTCCACCAGGCCTTTCACGGCCGCTTCCGTAGCAGCGTGGGACGTAGGAGCAACCGGGACGAGCACCGCATCGAAGTCAAAGCCGGGCTCGCAGAGGTAAAGCTGGCTGAAGACCCGCGTCACGGCCGTGGTGAGGAGATCGCGACACTCGTCCTCCAAAATGGTGTCCACCCTGGTTGAAGCGCCTTCGGGCACCTCAGCAAGCTTGAAGGAGAGCCCCGCGTAGCCGGCTTCGGGGGTCACCAAAGGCTCCCAGAATCCTCCCCTGCAGATGGAGCGCAGCGACTTGTGGAGTTCGAGTTCGAGGGAAGGGAAGGCGTCGCGCTCCGCGGCCGCCTTCTCCTCGGCAACGGCAAGGGTCTTCTCCCTGGCCTCCAGCTGGGTCATCGTCTCGGAGACGCGCCGGGCGTGAGACGCCTGGGCTTCTTCCACCTCCTCCTTCAGCTTGGCCAGGCGCTCGCTTTCCTTGGTTGGTCAGCGGCCACTCGGGACAATGCGGAGTTGCGATCTGCAAGCTCCGCCTCGCGGGCATTGAGGACCTCCCCCTGCTCCCGGAGTTGTTGCACGAGTGCGGCTTGCTCATCCCGAACGACCTTCAGGTGGGCCTCCGCCTCGCCGCAGCGCGCCCTGGCAGACTCCGCCTCGTCCAGTGCTGCGTCTCGGGCTGCCTTGGCCTCGGCGGCCTCCTCCTCGCTCTTCGCGATGGCGGCCTCAGCTCGGACCCTGGCCGTCCGAGTGGCCGCCTCGGCCTGGGACCACCCAGAAACGAGCCCCAGGCGCTCCCTCGTGAGACACATTTCAGCATCTTGGAGATCAGCCTGGAGCCTGCCAAGCATGGCGTAAGCCTCATCCAAGGCTCCGGGCCTGATCAGAGGACCGCTGCGCGCAAGCGCAAGAGGCGGACCAGGAGGCGGCACCGGCGCATCGGCAAGCGCCGTGACCAAGGGCCCGGCAGCATGGCTAACTTGGGGAGCCGGGGGCTCCAGTTTCTCCTCCATCACGGCAAGCGTGGGCGACCCCACGACCAGCTGGACCGTGGGGGCTGGCTCCTCCCGAGGCTGCACTTCCGCGACCACGGGAGCGGACTCCACCAGGAGGGGGTGAGGAGCCGCCCCCTCCATCATCCTCGGGGCCACCACGGCTGCGGCGGGAGAAGCCACCACGAGAGCCCCTGTGCCCCCGGCGGCCGGTCCCCCAAGCGGCACGCTGGGATGGCACGGCTCGCTTCCATCGCGGCACGAAGCCAATGGCGCCTCCAGGGAAGGGGCTCCTTTGGCTCAACGCTTACCTTCTTCCTCTTCGGCACGACCTCGACCCTGGCCAATGAGAGGAGGAGGGCCGTGAGCACATGCGCAGATCAAGATCAAACAGAGGCGAAGAATGTTACTTAGTCCTCGCGCGCGACCCACTTCCTCTTCTTCTCCACCTCGGCGCTGGTCGGAACGCCCCCGCTTCCTTTCGGTGTGGACTTGGCCACGTCCAGGGGTTGAGAGGGGTGCTCCTCGCCAACCCCCAACGTGGTGCTGTCACCCGGACGGGTGCGGAGGGCGCCCTGAGGAACTACGGCCGCGCATTTCTTCGGGGTCGTCTGGCCGGATGTCCGAGCGGCTCGAGGGGAAGGCCCCGGCCCCCTATGCACCCAGGCGAAATGCCGGGAGCCAGCGGCCGGGGGCTCGTCGGCATCGTCAGCATCATCAAGGCTATGGAGGAGCACGCTCTGCGACGGAGGGGACGCTCCCTCTCTGCCATCCACGGTCTCCTCCGAATCCTCTCCGCCGCTGGTGTCGCCGGAGGACACCAACACCGTGGGATTGGGGAGCCCGGATGGCGTGAGCCCCAGGTCATCAAAATCGGGCATGGCGGCGGCCAGCGCCCTACCGTCGTCACGGCGGTACAACGGGGCGTAGGCCTCGGGAAGATCCCCAGGATTGTTGAAGAGCAAGGTGTTCAGGGCCTTGTCCCTCTCCTCGCCGGTCAGGCTGGCGGATCTGAGCCTAATGGCATCTCCGATGCCCTCGTACTCCCACATGGGCTTTGAGTGCTGCTGGAGCGGTGCCAGGCGCTGCGTCACGAACTCCTTCACCATCATCGCCCCGGTCAATTTCCCGGCGGCCATGTCCGAGGAGATCCGCTTCAAGACGGGCGTCGCCCGGGGGTCGGTGAGCTTCGCGGAAGCCCACCCGAGGGTCTTCTAAGTGTCGTCGTTTTCTCATGACATATGCCATGGGGTGGCTTATCGAGAGTGGTTGGGGCCGAAGGACGCCGGCGGACTCCGCGAGCGGGATTGGGCACAAGCGGTGAGGGACACACGATGTACCCAGGTTCGGGGCCCTCCGTGGGAGGTAACACCCCTAGTCCTGCTTGTCTAGTTGATGGGTGGTCGGTGTTACAATGGTGCTCCTTGAGCTGTTGTCTAGAGGAAGAAGAAGGAGCAGCCGGCTCTTCTTGCCTTGCTATGTGGGAGCGAGAGTGTGAGATGGGGAGAATGCCTCCCTGATGCATGGGGGCCTCGCGGGGTTTTATAGGCCAACCCGCGGGCTTACAATACACACAAGGTACTAAATGGGGGCCCCGGCCGGCAGCCTCCTACTGGCCAGCGGCCCCACCGGCCAGGCCGTTTCGTCGCACGTAGGGCCTACCGGCTGCGCGTCCCATCGCTGACTGGGGCCCGCCAACCGGCTCTTCTATTGTCCCGCGCCTACCTGCCGCGGCACGGGCCGTCCCGCGCGGCGTCGTCTTGCGCCTGCCGGCCGAAGTCAGCGGTACGGCCAGCTGCGCTGTAGCCACGCCGGGGCAGGTAATGGAGTAAACGGCGGCATGGCCGCACTATTGCCCCGTCGGGTCTCGATCGGTCAGGGTTAGCGGTACGACCGCCTGAACTGTAGCCACGCGTGCCCGCGCGTCAGCGGTCGCTGTAGCCATGCCGGAGCCCATCGCGGGGGTCGTGTCCTGTCGGTGTACTTGGTCATAGTGGGAGGGGACAAGTGCCTGCCCGTCCAGACGTCAGCGGGAGGGCCGGCCGCGGAGCGGTTGGCTGCGGGCTGGCCAGGGGCCGGGCGGCCGGCTCGTGCCCAGCCGGCCGTGGGCCAGCCGGCCAGGGGGCCAACCGGCCGCTCGCCAGCCGGTCATGGACCAGCCGGCCGTATAGTTTTTTTCTAAAAGGGGCTTGAACTCCCTTGTCTTGGCATACCCAGGGGTAATATCCCCATCAGTAGTCCCCGAAGCCGGCGGGGGCCCGCGTCCTCCCGACGAGGGGGAGCCGGCAGCTTCATCTGGCGGCATCGGCCTGGTGCGTGGGGTCGATTGGCGGGCCGCACAGGCGGCCACGCCCGTTGCTTCGGGTTCGACCGCGCCGCATCAGAATCCGCGCTGAGCGGCGACGCGCCACGTGGAGTGCTTCGACGTGGTGGGCCCTGCGCCCGGAGGCGTGACGGGACGTTGCCTTGGGGCTAGCCCGGTAGGCCATGGGCCTAGCCCGGTAGGCCTCGGGGTGCAGGCCAAAATCCTCTGCGCCCAGATCCCTGCGGCCACGGCCCGAGGTGCCCCACGCCCCGCGGATTTTGCGGGGGAGGTGGGCGCAGTTAATCCCACGTCCCCCGGGCTTCGCACCCTTATTTATAAGGGGGATGGGGAGAGACGGGGGCAGTTAACGCGCCCCTCTCCTGCCGTCTTCCTCCTCTCGCCTCTGTCGCTCCGAGCTCACGCCGCCGCAACACCTGTTCGTGCCTCCGCTCCGGCCCTCCGCAGAGATGGCCGACGGCCCCTCCAGCAGCTGGGGCGGCTCCACCGTCACCGAGGCGGACATCGCATACCTTCGCCGCGCCCGCATGCTGCCGTCGGAGGACCGCGTCGCCGCCCATCCTCCGGGCGGTGAGGTGGTGCCGGAGCCCGAGGAGGGAGAGTGCATGGTGTTCGCCTCGCACTTCTCGCGCGGCTTCGGGCTGCCAGCGAGTCAGTTCTGCAGGTTATTTATTGATACCCTCGATCTGCAGCCACACCATTTGGGGCCGAACTCCATTCTGCAGCTGTCGAGCTACGTGACCCTCTGCGAGGGCTACCTCGACCTTCTTCCCTTCATGACGCTATGGAGGAAGCTCTTCTATCTCAAGAGCTTGAAGAACGGCAACGAGGCGTACGCCTGTGGGGGCACGGTGGTGTGTGTTCGTGGCACACTCTTCCCCCACCTCACCCTCATCGAATCCGTCAAAAAATGGAACCGGTCGTTCTTCTACGTGAAGAACATCGACCCGGCTCGAGATTACATCCTGTTTCCGCCCTTCATCAATGTCCCGTCCTCCGGGGCGAACTGGACGGTCGACGTGGCGGCCGGGGAGCTTGCCGGGATGCTAGGCCGGCTCCACACCATGAGGAGTGGGGAAGGGCTGGTCGCGGCCGATCTGGTGGCCGCCTTCATCGACCGCCGGGTGCTGCCCCTGCAGCTGAGGCCGCACCAGATATGCGACATGGGGGGCTGGCGAGACCCCTGCCGGTTGTCCACCTTTGAGCTGACGGCTGCCCAGGTGGCGGAGCGGGTGAACGCCGTCAACAACTTCAAGCTGGCGCCACGCACCTGGCACTTCGGCAAGTTCCCGTACAGCCGGCTCGACCCGGCGCCTCTGGTACGTCCCGTCGTGGAACCTTTCCTTTTTCTGTGTTTCTCCAGTCGGCCTCCGTGCTCACGTGCCGTGCTGACCGCAGCGCTTTGTGCGACAGAACACAACGGACGGCCCGCACCCTCAGGTGTTCCAGGCGGATCGTGCTGACTCCGACCCGGAGGACTTCGAGCTGGGAGTGGGCGTCGAGGAGGAGGTCGAGTCCTCGGGCGAGGTCGAGGCGGACGGGTCCAGAGCTGCTGGTGAGTTCACCTCCGAACCCACGATCAGAGATGGGACCGATGACGACGATGATGATGATGTCCGGATCTTGGACGCGCCTCCCCCCACAGCTCGGCAGGAGCCACGTGGACGGAGCGAGGAGCAGCCGGCTCGTGGCCGGACGGCCGAGGCCTCCCGGCGGGAGAAGAGGCCGGCCTCGGGGCAGCCGTCGACGCAGCCGCCGGCTCGCAAGAAAGTGCGAGCGGCTGTCGCGAAGCCACCGCCTCGGGCCAGACGGCACCTTCCCGTCGTCGTTGGGTGAGTACCTTTCCTAGTTCTCATAGGTGTTTTCGTGTTTCGAGCCGGCTAGGGCCTGAGGGCCCTCCCGCCGTTTATTCTAGGGACGCCATTGAGCTGCACGACACGGAGTCGACTGCCGATCCGGTGGATGCATCCAGCCGGCAGGCCTAGGAGCACGCAGCCACGGTTCGAGAGGAAAAGAGAAGGCTCGCCGAAATGCGAGCCGCGAAGGGAGAGGTAAAGGGCGCGCCTTCGCGTTCGGCGGCCTCGAGCGACGGGACGCGGAGGCGTCCCTCGGACCAGGCGCGCGGCACGGACTCGGCGGCGGAATCGACGCGGATGTCGAGGCCGCCGTCGAGCGAGCCGCAAGAGCCGGCGCCGGAGACGGCCACGGCCCCGCCCTTGGCGGAGGGGGCCCGGCCGAAGGACGTGGTTTCCGAGCCGGCCAGGGAGGCAGACCCACGAGCGGAGCCGGTCATGACCCCGCCCTCCGTCGAGCCGGCCGCAACTGAGGTGCCTGTCGGCTCGGTCGTGACGGAGGTGGCACCGGAGACCACGCCCGGGGGAGGAAGCGAGCCGGCCGCCCCGGCTGTTGAGGTGGTCCGGCAGGCGGCGGAGCCGGCCGTGCCGGTTGTAGAGGGGCCCGAGGCTGGCTCCCGCGCCCTTGTGGTTACCACCAATCTCCCGCCGATCGGCGCTGTAGCGGACTCCTGGTCGAGTGGTGGGGGGAGCCGGTCGAGGAGGACCATGCTCGACGTGATTCGGGACTGGAGGGCGTTGGCCCGCGCCGCAGCCGTCCTGCCCCCGCCAGCCAGCAGCCAGGCCCTTGTGCCTGGGGAGCCGGGCCGCATCATGGCGCACAGCCGTGAAGGGCTGGCCAGATTTGCGGAGGCCGCCGAGAGCAATTTCCGACGCGTGGAAGAGGCGGTGGAGGTGAGATTCCTTTAGCCTGTGTCTGATTTTCAGTGAGGGCGCGCGAGCGCACCCACTGGGTGTAGCCCACGAGATTTGGATCTACCCCTTTTCTTTGTCTAACGTTTTGTCACCTGGCGCGGAGGAGGCTGAGAACGCCAAGTGGCAGGCGCTCTTTGACGAGGCGGTTGCCATCCACAACCGAGGCAAGGCCGGCTTCTACCAGGTGCAGGAGGAGCTAAGGAAGGCGCGAGGTACGCTTTCTCCAGTGGGGGCACGCGAGCGCACCCACTCGGTGTAGCCCCCAAGAGTCGGGTCGGCTGCTCGGCAGCCGGCTTGAATCTTCCTCATTTTAAGTAATTCGGGTTGGTCTTTTTGCAGAGGAGCTGGAAGTCCTGGCCCCGATCCGGCATAAGTGGGACGAGGTGGCCTCCGAACGGGACCGGCTGGAGCGGGACCTCCAGGCGGTTACGTCGGAGCGGGACCGGCTGGGCAGCCTGGTCGTGGATGGGCAGGCGGCGCAGGAGCGCCTCAACGCGGAGCTGCGGAGGGAAGTGGCGGCCCGGGAGAAAGCCGCCAAGCAGGCGGCCGACGCCAGCCGGCGGGTCACCGCCCTGCAGGATGAGGTGGCTCGCCTTGGTGGTGAGCTTGAGAGGCGTGAAGCCGCCCTCGCCCAGGCGGAGGAGGCGCGCGAGAGGGAGCGGGGCTTGGGGCTTCAGTTCGCCATTGAGGTGGACGAAGCTTTTCAGCGTAAGTTTCTTGTCTTTCTTCCTTTGCCGGCTGTTTCGACTTGTTTTCTGATCCTTCCCTGTCCCTTAGACCGGTTCCCGGACACTCAGCGCCGCGCCGAGCGGGTCGTGGCGGAGCATCGGGAGTGCCTGCGGCAGCGCGGGCAGGAGATTGAGGAGCACGCCGGCTGGGACTTGCCGGAGTTTGTGGTGGCTATTGAGAACCGACTGATCTTCCTTCAGCGCTGTATTGACCGGCTCCACACGGCCGGCATGGAGGTGATTTCGGCCCTCTAGCCGGGTCGCGGGGCCCCGGGGGGCCGCGTGGCGCTGTGGCTGGAGAACGTGGTGGCCCGGCTCGAGGTTGGGAAAGCATCGGCGGCCCGCTCCGGGGCGCAGATGGCCCTTCGGTTCGTCACGTCGTGGTACCCCGGCGTCGACTTGGGCCGGCTGGCCACGATGCGCGAGGTTCCCGAGGTGGAGAGAGTCGCCCGCGAAGGCGCCCTCGTCCTCCGAGCCAACGAGCTGGCTTCATACGTCGACCCGGACGAGCTCCTGCCGGTGCTTGGCGAGGATGGTGAGCCGGTTGCCGAGGACTCCTTCGGCATTCCCCAAGGGCCCGAGGATGAGGAGGTTGCCGACGAGAGCACCGCCTCCAGCACCGGCAGCGACACCGAGGCCACGGAGGCCGTGGAGGAGGATCCGGCCGCCGCTCCCGGGCAGTCTGCTGGGCCGGCTGGCAATGCACCGGAGGCTTAGGAGGCCCTTCTTTTACTTTATCTTTTTGTTTTGCTGCGAGACTTGTTTAAGACACATTTCCACCCACTAGGGGTGTATTGTAAAGAATCTTCGGCCTGTGGCCTTTTGTTTATAAATTTGCTTGGAGTTTGAAGTGTTTGCGTGCCGGCTCATCCTTTGCTCTTTACCCTTCGACTCGTATCTCACGCAAGGATTCCTTCTGTCTTCCGCCCCGCCTGTCAGCCAGCCAGTAGCCGGACTAGGGCAGGGATGGGGCATCGTCCTTGGGGAAACCGTGCGGGCCTTAGAGTCGTCCGGCTAGAGTTGGGGTGAGCCAGAAGAGGCCGGTTTCTAGGGATAGCATGGTCCGGTTGGACCTATCCGGCTACTACTCTTCAGGCGGCGTTCATGTGGTAAGTTCCTTCCCATCCCAGAGTCCCGCTAGCCGGACAGCCGGGGGCCGGTCTGTAGCTGGGCAGGGGGGGGGGGAGATTGATTGTTCACACTACTCGACCGCCTTGGAGAAGAGCCGGCGTGCCCCCGGGCCCAGGGAGCCAGGCCCGGGTGCCTTGCTTAAGAGATGACAAACCTTTGGTGGAATTGAAAAAGGGGTGTGCCCCAAGTGCCGGCTTGGGGCCCCCATTGTATTCATTAGGTTCCAACAGAAGGGAAGATACATACATACACTGGCTCTTTCTAGCAGTAGAACGGTCGAAGGAGTGCCACATTCCATGGGCGTTCCGTCTCCTCGCCGGAGGCGTCTCTTTTGCGCTTTTGCGACTTCTGGGTGTCTATCAGATAGTACGCGTTGTTGTGCAGTGCCTTGCTGATGATGAACGGGCCTTCCCATGGGGAGGACAGTTTATGTTTTCCGGCGGTCCGCTGGATCCGCCTGAGCACCAGGTCTCCTTCGCGGAAGGAGAGGGGCCGGATCCGTTTGCTATGGTAGTGCCGGAGCTTCTGCTGGTAGATGGCCGTCCGGCTCAGGGCCAGCTCGCGTGCTTCTTCGAGTAGGTCGACGCCGTCTTCTCTTGCCTCCTTCGCGTCCTTCTCCGTATACAGGGTGACTCGAGGCGAGTCGAACTCGATGTCCATGGGGATGATCGCCTCAGACCCGTATACGAGAAAGAAAGGGGTGTAGCCGGTCAACTGGTTGGGCGTGGTCCTGAGGCTCCAGAGGACAGCCGGCAGCTCATCGATCCAGCAGCCGGCTGACCGCACGAGGGGCGCCAGGAGCCGAGGTTTGAGGCCGACCAGGATCAAGCCATTTGCCCTCTCTGCCTGGCTGTTTGACTGTGGGTGGGCCACTGATGCGAGGTCAAGCCGGATGCCCTCCTAGGAGCAGAAACGCGCCATTGCGCCTTTGGCGAAATTCGTGCCGTTGTCGGTGATGATGCTGTGGGGAACGCCGTAGCGGACCGTGATATCCTTGATGAACCAGATGGCTGTGGGGCCGTCCAGCTTCTTGATGGGCCTTGCTTCGATCCATTTGGTGAACTTGTCGACGGCCACCAGTAGATGCGTCATGCCGCCCCGCGCGGTCTTGAAAGGCCCCACCATGTCCAGCCCCCAGACGGCAAAGGGCCATGAGAGCGGGATGGTCTGGAGAGCCGTGGCCGGCAGGTGGCTCTGTGTGCTGAAGCACTGGCACCCCTCGCATTTGTCGACCAGCTGCTTTGCCTCTTCCAAGGCCGTCGGCCAGTAGAAGCCGTGGCGGAATGCCTTGGCCACTAGGGTTCTGGAGGTAGCGTGATGCCCGCACTCCCCCTGGTGGATGTCACGGAGGATTTCTTGGCCCTTCTCTGGCTCGACGCAGCGTTGGAACACGCCGGTGGTGCTGCGATGAACCAGCTCATGGTTGATGATGCTGTAGGCCGGGGCCCGACGCTGGATTTGCCTTCCCATAGCCTCGTCAGGGGGGGAGCTCGCCGCGCAAGAGGAAAACCAGAATGGGCTGGGCCCACGAGGGGGCCGAGATGGGAGCCAGCTCGGGCTCAAGCAGAGGGCCGAGGACGGCCGAAGCCCCTGGGGCCGTGACCGGAGCCCCCGGGTCTGGCTCGCCAGTCCCTGGGGCCAGATCGCCAGTCCCCGAGACTGGGACGACGGGGGGCGCGCCAATCGCCATCATGACGGCCGTGGAGCCAGAGCCGGCCGCCGCGAGGGCGTCGGACGTTGGAGCCGATGGGGCCGGCATACCAGCCGGAGTTGATGGTGCCAGTGGAGCATCCGAGCCCGGCGGAGAGCCGGCGGCGTCAGCCGGCACGAAAATAGACTCTGATTCAGGGGAGGGCTGGATCGAAGGCTTGAGCAGCCGTTCGAGGGAAACGCCGGCTGGGATGGCCTGCTGGGTGGAGCCGATCTTTGCCAACGTATCGGCCGCCTCGTTGTCCACCCGGGGGACGTGGTGGAACTCACAGCCCTCGAAGGAGCCGGTGAGCTGCTGGACGAGGAAGCGATAGCTGGCCATGTTGGCGTCCCTGGCGTCCCATTCACCAGAAACCTGTTGCACCACGAGGTCGGAGTCGCCAAAACAGAGGATGCGCCGGATCCCGATTTCCTTGGCGAGCCGGAGGCCGTGGACGAGCGCCTCGTACTCGGCCACGTTGTTGGAAGCGGCGAAGAGGATCTGGAGTGCGTACTTGAGCTGGTCCCCCTTTGGGGACGACAAGACGATGCCGGCTCCTAGGCCGGTTCGCATCTTCGAGCCATCGAAGTGCATGCGCCAATGCGTGGAATCCGGGGGAGGCGGCACGAACTGGGTCTCGGCCCAGTCGACGAGGAAGTCAGCCATCGTTTGCGACTTGATGGCGGTGCGCGGCTCATACCGAATCTCGTAGTCGGCGAGGGCGATGGCCCATTTGGCGATCCGGCCGGTGGCGTCCCGGCCGCTCATGATCTCGCCGAGCGGGGCCGTGCTCACCATGGTGATGGTGTGCTCCTGGAAGTACTGCTTGACCTTCTTGGGGGCAAAGTATATGCCGTAACACATCTTCTGGTAGTGGGGGTAGTTCTGCTTGGAGGCGAAGAGGACCTCGCTGAGGTAGTAGATGGGGCATTGGACCGGTAGCACTTTGCCCTCCTCCGGCCGCTCCACCACCAGAACGACGCTGATCACGCAGGTGGTCGCCGCGATGTACGCGAGCATCGGCTCCTTCTCAGCCGGCACCGCCAGGACGGGAGCGCTAGAGAACGCGCGCTTAAGGTCGCGAAATGCCTCGTCCGACTGGTCGGTCCACTCGAACTTGGGCGTCTTCCTCATGAGCTGGTAAAGGGGCAGTGCCTTCTCGCCCAGCCGGCTGACGAACCGGCTGAGCGAGGCAAGGCACCCAATGAACTTCTAGACGTCGCGGAGCTTGGCCGGCTTGTGCATGCGCTCGATGGCCCTGATCTTCTCCGGGTTAGCTTCGATGCCGCGGGCGGACACGAAGAAACCCAGGAGCTGGCCGGCTGGCACGCCAAAAACACACTTCTCCGGATTGAGCTTGATCTTGTACTCACGCAGGTTGGCGAAGGTCTCTCGGAGATCGTCGAGGAGGCTGAAATGCTTCTTGGTTTTGATGACTATGTTGTCCACGTAGACGTGGACGTTCGTGCCGATCTGAGGCAGGAGGCACTTCTGCATGCAGCACTGGAAGGTAGCGCCCGCGTTCTTCAGGCCGAAGGACATGGTGATGTAGCAGTAGGCCCCAAAAGGGGTGATGAAGGAGGTCTTCAGCCGGTCGGCTGGATCCAGTTTGATTTGGTGGTAGCCAGAATAGGCGTCCAGGAAGGACAGCAGGTCGCAGCCGGCCGTGGAGTCGATGACTTGATCGATCCGGGGCAGGGCGAAAGGGTCCTTGGGACAGGCCTTGTTCAGGCTGGTGTAGTCGATACACATGCGCCAGGTCTCTTCTCCTATAGTACGCCGCTTCTCCCCGGAGAAACGGCGCAGGGGTTGCTTGACCGGCTTGGCATCCGGCCGCACGTGAAGTTTGTGCTCGGCGAACTTCCTCGGAACACCCGGCATGTCTTTTGGAGACCATGCAAAGATGTCCCAATTCTCACGGAGGAAGTCGATGAGCTCGCCTTCCTATTTGCTGTTGAGGTGGGCGCCGATGGTGACGCATTGCTTGGGGTTAGCCGGGTCGAGTGTCACCTGCTTGGTGTCCTTGGACGGCTGGAACGATGCCTCGTTGGCCGACTGGGACGGAGGAGCCGGCACGGCCGGCTAGTCAGAGGCGTGAGCCACGAGCCGGTCGAGCTGCCGCCTCTCCTCCGCTATCTCCAGGGCCTCAGCCTGCCGGCTGCTATCGCGCGCGCACTCGATCGACTTTTTGTAGTCGCCGTCGACGGTGATGATGCCCTTGGGGCCCGGCATCTTGAGCTTGAGGTAGGCATAGTGGGCTACTGCCATGAACTTGACGAGGGCCGGCCTGCCCAACAGCGCGTGGTAGGGACTGTCGAGGTCCACCACCTCGAACCACACCGGCTCGCGGCGGAAGTGGCTTTTGTTGCCGAAGAGGACGTCGAGCTGGATCTTGCCAATGGGGGTGCAGGACTTTCCCGGCACGATGCCGTGGAAGACCGTCCGGCTCGACCGCAGGTCTTTCTCCCTGAGCCCCAGCTTGAGCAGCGTGTCACGGTAGAGGATGTTGATGCTGCTGCCCCCGTCGACCAGCACCCGCGAGAAGCGACAGGTGAGCCTCTCGGAGGTGATGGTGGGATCGACGACGAGGGCATAGCTGCCGGGGTTTGGCATTACAGCCGGGTGGTCCGCCCGGCTCTAGGTCACTGGCTTCTCGGACCAGTGCATGAACTGGGGGACTGAGGGGACGGTAGCATTCACCTCGTGCCGGCGCTGGCGCACGCTGTGCTTGTCAGTCCCCTCGCTGGTGAAGACGACGTAGGCCCCATCCTGGTCGGGGAACCAGTCGTGGAGGCGGCCGTCGTTGGCAGCCGAAGCCGGAGCGGGTGGCGGCGCCGGAGCCGGAACCGGGGCACGAAGAGCCGGAGGCGGAGGGACCGGGAGGCCCTCGCCCCAGGCTAGCCGCTGGGAGAAGCTGCACTACGAGAGCGTGTGAGTGGCCGGCTTGGCTCCGGAGTGCATTTTGCAGGGTGCGTCGAGCATCTGTTCAAAGGTGAGCTTGGGCTGCCAGGCAGCCTTGCCGGTCCACTGACGCTGGCTGGAGGCCTGGGCGGCCGGCTGCTCTTCCTCGATAGTGGCGACCTGCCGGGTGCCATAGCGGGGATCCGGCTGGTCGGTTTTGCGCTTGTTGTTCTACTACTGCCGGTTGTCGGCAGGCGCCCGCGGTGCGGCAAGCGGCGGGGTCGGTTTGGCAGGCGTGGTGACCTTGATCCGCATCGCGGAGTCTGCCGTGGCGTACTTGTCTGCCTTGGCCATTAGATCCGCCAGGGTCGCTGGCTCGGAGCACAGGAGCTTGTGCTTGAGGTGGGTGCCGTCACGGTAGCCCTCGATGAAGTACTGGATGGCCTGCACCTCGTGTACCCCCTCGCAGGAATTGCGTAGCTCGGTCCAGCGCGTGAGGTAGTCGCGGAGGGACTCGTCCGGCCCCTGGACGCACATGGCCAGCTCGCGGGGCCGATCGGGCCGCTTGTAGGTGCCGGTGAAGTTGCGGACGAATGCCTCCTCGAAGTCTGTCCAGGTGTTGATGCTGCCGGCGGACAGGCTGTTGAGCCAGGTCCGAGCCGAGCCGATCAACATGAGGGGGACGTAGCGCACGGCTACGCGCTTGTTCCCCCTGGCTATGCCGACTGCGGTGGTGTAGTCGACCAGCCAGTCTTCCGGCTTGGCGGTGCCGTTGTACTTCGGGGTGTCGCGCGGGAGCGTGAAGCCGGTTGGGAACGGTTCGTTGCGGATCCGTGGGCCGAAGCACGCCGGGCCGATCGGGCCCTCCTCCTCTAGGAGGGCGGATTGCGCCAGCCGGTCGATGCTGGTTCGGGCGTCGTTCTCACTCTGCGGGACGAGCCGAGCGGCGAGCTCAGGACGGACAACCGGGGCAGACGAGCGCGCGCGCTCCAGCCGTGGGGGCGGGGTATGGTCCCGGCTGTGCTGGCTGCCGCCAGCCAGAGCGTTGTTGCGCCGGCTGTTGACGGCCGGCGGCTCGTCTCCCTATCGGGATCGTCCGTTATGGGACCCAGCGCCCCGCCGGCCGGAGCCGCGGGGGGAAGAGGCTTGCTGGACCGGCCGACGCTGGTCAGAAGTTGGCGGGGCGTCCCCCTCGGGGATAGGAATTTTGGAGCCGGCGTTGGCGTCATCGAACCGGGCCTGCTGAGCGTTGGCGGCGGCGATGAGGTCTTGGATGTGCCGCTCCTGCTGCTCTTGCTCCTCGCCCACCAGGTCGGCGAGGTCGGCGTTGGCCACCTGGGCGGCCCTCATGTTGGCCGCTGGCGTGTCGTAGGTGGGGAGCCTGCCACCGAGGATTTCCGCGACCACACGGCCGCGGTTGCGGATGTCGCCGCGCCGGGTGGGCTCCATCCGGCGCTTGGTGGTGGCGAGCGTGGTCGCCTCTGTGAACAGCAGCCGGCGTGCAGCCTCCAGCTTGGCCGTAGCCGTGGCTGGGTACGT
The DNA here is from genome assembly GCA_039707655.1 of Elymus sibiricus. Lineage (NCBI taxonomy): Eukaryota > Viridiplantae > Streptophyta > Magnoliopsida > Poales > Poaceae > Elymus > Elymus sibiricus. Next base: position 132,264,267 of record CM077671.1, read on the forward strand.
TGTAGGCGCGATGGGGGTGCTGAGGCCCCGAAGCACGGAGCTGAGGGGGTCGGAGGTGCCGGTGCGGGCAGCCGCGGCGGCCGCCTCTGCCTCCGGCCTGACGCGTCCGGAGGTCGTGGAGGAGCCGGTGGCCATTACCCCCGCGCGGATGCAGGAGTCATCAGCATCGCCCAGGGCGAGTGCGCCCACGAATGAGGGCGGGTCGAGGCAATCGATCACCTTGCTAGGGTACTCATCGGCGGCTGGTTCGCCGGCAAGGCCCAGCCTACCGAAGCGCTCGGTGAGGATGGCGACGTCAGAGAGAGGGTCGCCGCTGCGCCCCTCATCGGAGAGGTCGGCAGCGATACCCGCAGGGCCGGCGGGAACGGGGTTCCGCCCCTCGAGAGCAAGCCCCACGAGCATGCAGTTCCGCCCGGACGCGGGGCGGCCGGGGGAGGTGGCGAAGGGTCCCGCCTGGAGCGTGACTCCGGCCGGCGCCGCGGACGGCCCCATGGTGGGCGCCAACTGTCGTTGTTTTCTCACGACAGATGCCATGGGGTGGCTTATCGAGAGTGGTTGGGGCCGAAGGACGCCGGCGGATTCCGGGAGCGCGATTGGGCACAAGCGGTGAGGGACACACGATGTACCCAGGTTCGGGGCCCTCCGTGGGAGGTAACACACGGTAGCTCCTCGCGGCGTGCTCTACTCTAGCATATCGCCAGATCTGGATCCCGACGTTTCTTCTCAGCGCCATCCGTTCTCGCCGGTTGCGGATCTAGCCGGCATGTGGACATAGTGGGGTATGTCTTGGGATGGGAGAAACCTCTGGTCGACCTCGACGTCCACGGTGGCCCCGGCCTCATTTTTCCTCTTGAGGGGGAGCTCGATTCCCCTCCTCCCCCCACCTCCTCCTCCCCCAAAATCCCGGGTGAAAACCTTGGCCGTATGTGGCTGGGTGACGGCGGCACTGCGGCATCGTGATCTTCTTGAAGATGGCGCCTTGGGACGGGTGGAGCGTTGTGGATGTGCTCTGAGTCGTCTGCGGCGGTGGCGGTGTGTTTCCTACTAGGCGCCATTGGTGGTGGGTGTGAGGATGCCTTCCCGCTTTCGCTGTTGTGGTTCACAGTTCGGCGGCGCTTTGGGGTTGCTGGCCGATGGTGGTGCTCCTGTTTGCTCCTGTTTTGGACGAGTGGAGATAGTGGTATCCCCTCTGGCAACATGCATGGAGAGATGGTGCTCTCATCCCGTCCTCAGCTTCGCAGGCTTGACATGTGCGACGAAGCTCATTCCTATGACTGTATCCTTCTCGCCCTCCGTCTAGTGCACCTTTACAACCACTGCTTGGGATGATCCTCTTCGGCGTGGAGTTCACCTTAGACTTGAGCTTGTTGTTTTCTTTAGTGGCAGCTGTGTTTGGGCCTCTCTAGTTAGCATCTTAGTTCTTACTGCTGAATTTTCTTGCGTGTGTCAAGTTTGTATCCATGTAATCAACACCATTGTATTCCTAGCCGGTTGATGGATTCATTAATTTGAAGTCCAGCTTTATGCCTTTTCTCTAAAAAAACCATGATATGTCATTGTCAGGCTCATGTTATCCTTTATCCTGGAAACTAGAAAAAATGCATAGTATATCTCTTCATTCTCGAAACTACATTCTAAAATAAAACTAAAGTATGCTTGACAAAAAGTAGCTACTTGTTGACTTATGTGGTTCATTCCAGTTTTAGTGGATCCATATGTGAACAAGAATTGTAAGGTGTCAAAAAGGAAAGCGGATAAGATTGATATATAATCAAGTAAAGGTGGTGGGGCTTGCTGGCTCTTCTTTCGTCATCGATTACGAGCATGCTGCAAGCGGCGGCGTCCTTGTATCCCTTCGACGGGGAGCTGCGACGTTTGGTGGGATCCATCCACAGCCATTATTTTGTCAAAGGCTCAGGTGCAAGGATTTGAGTCTACCTCGGTGGGAAAGATGGCGCTCTTCTCCGCCTCCTCCCCCTCCCGCTTCCCCTGCCCCTCTCTCCCGCACCCCAGCTCTCCTCCCCGCCGTCCACCTCTCCGCCACCCCCATCTGCATGGTCTCCCTCGCCTCTGGCCGCGGCGGCCACCTCCTCTGGGTCGCGTGTGAAAGTGCAATCATGCCCTTAATCATATTTTGATGTTGTTGACAACATACATATAGGGAACTAATCATCTCTGTCAAGTGCATCTCAGGTTTAGTTCCCAAGAGATGAATGTGCGGATCATAACTGACATATCCAAGATGCTCAAAGTACGGATAAACAAGACAACAAGTTTCAGCTTTGTCAATTTACTTTTGAGTATAGGGATCCCGCACTATTAAGAGGGGATCACTGGCTCTCGCTAAGGACTTGCTCAAACACCCAGATGAAACCTTGGTTGAGTTCTTTTCTATCTTGTTTGTGGTGGTGTGTTCTGCTCCTTCTCGGACGTCCGATGGGTTCCGGACGTTCGGCGCCTCACAGACCTTCGGCTGTCCGGTGCCGTCCGGTGATCCGGTGCCCCACATCAGAACGGATTCTACGGATTTACGGTCCCTCCGGTCGACCGGTCTCCGGACATCCGTGGGTACCCGGATGTCCGGTACCTCACTATCAGAACCAATTCTATGGATTTCCGGTCCCTCCGGTCGACCGGTCTCCGGACGTCTGTGGGTTCCCGGATGTTCGGTACCTCACCATCAGAACCAATCCTACGGATTTCCGGCCCTTTTCGGACGACCGTGTTTCCGGACGACCGACCCCCTACGTCCGTCCGTATCCTATGCTTCTAAAAACACCTCGTGTTGTCCCTCTCTGTCTCTATCTCTCATGGTCGGACGACCGTGCACGGTCGGACGTCCGGCAGCTCCTATCTGTCCGGATGACCGGGCCAAGTTGGACGTCCGGAGCTTGCGCAGCTTAAGTGGCTCCAACGGCCGTTTTCTTGTCTCTACTATATATAGCCTTCTCCCACCTCGGGTGAGGCTCGTCCAACACACCTAAAAGATTCCAAGAACACTTTTCTCTCTCACTCCCATTTGCTCTCACCAAATCCTAGATCCCAAGAGCGTTTGTGAGGATTGTTGATTGTTTTTCCAACCAAAAGATAGATCGTCCCTCTCCCCTTCTCTCAACCAAAGTAATTCGAGATTTGAGCAAGTTTTGAGCGGTTCCCTTGATCTTGTTACTCTTGGAGGTTGGAGACTCCTAGGCGGTAGGAGTTCTTCGGAGAGGAATCAAACCATTGTGATTTCCCCCGGAAAGTTTGTGAGGGTTTGGAGGCCACCTAAAGGCCTACCACTAGTGGTTGAGAAACGCCTTCGTGGTGTTATCTCAAGGAGAGAATAGGGTGAGCCTTTGTGGCGTTGGTGTGCCTTCATGGTAACATCCACCTCTCTAAACGGTGACGTAGCTTCCCTCCAAGGAAGTGAACATCGGCATACATCCTAGTCTCTCGGACTTGCGGTTATCCCTAACCCTAACTCTCTACTTGTGGTTACTTGTCCTTGAGTACTTACTTCTATTACTTGTGCTTGCTTATCTACTTACTTGCTGCCTTGCTTAGTATTCATAGCACATATAGCATCTTTGCAATTGTTAGGCTCACTTTCATATTCCGTATTATTGCCTAAAATTGCAAAGTAACAATTAAAATTTGTAATTGTACCTATTCACCCCCCCTCTAGGTCCATCACGATCCTTTCAATTGGTGTCAGAGCCTCGTGCTCTAATCTTGTGGCTTAACTGCCCTAGAGCGAGATGGATAATGATGGGAATCCTTTAGTTGCACTCCATATCGAGAAAGGGACATCCTCTTCGGATGAGCGTAGATCCTTCACCGCTGAGGATCTTGAAAGGGCCCTCGCTAAGCAAAAGGAGGAGCATGATGCTTCTATTGAGGCCTTGGTCAAAATGAGGTTGTCTCCACCACTGGAAAACCCAGGGGGGGTGTGATAAAGCAACCAAATGCATCTCTTCCAAATTTGGGCCAACAATCTCAAACTGGTGACCACACCGGTATTCCATGGTTGTATGCAAAATCTAGAGTTGAGAAACCTAGGTATAATGTAGCGGGAAACCCTCCTCTACTTGATAACACTGCCCCTATGAAAAGAGAGAAGATAAACCAAGATTTCCAAAGACATTTGTGAAGAAGAAGTTGCCTAACCCATTGAACTCCAAGTTTAAGAAGAGAGATGGGAATGCTATGGTTGCCCAAGACGAGTCCGATCCCGATGATGTTAGAGGTTTTGCAGGTGTAGCCCAAGACACTCAAACCACATTGAGACTCGTAAAGAAGACCGGTGATGTTGTCACATACAACTATATGAAAGACTACGAGGGCAACACACACAAATGTCTCATGGCAAAGGCCACGGTAGATGATGATGAGGGTCAAGCCCCGGACAAGGTGAAGGTAACTCCACATCCAAACCGTCCTCTATTTATTCCTACCACACCTAGTGATGAATATCTTGACGCTGAGGATCATGATCATGATTATGAAATAAGTGATGCCATGTTTGCTAAAATGGAGAAAGTCATGTGCTCTCTCAAAGGAAAGAAGCTCATTATGTTTCGTATGCTTATGGAGATGGTGAGTAAGCACACCATCTCCATCAAGGAACTCGAAACCCTCGTCACCTAGGAAATGGATAAATGTGAAGTCCTTGAGCGGAAAGTCCTATATGAGGAAGCACGTAATGATGAATTGTGCTTAAAAATAGGTGCAAACATTGATAGACACACTAAAGATTGTGAGCTCCTACATTTGTCCCTCAAGACAAAGGAAGAAGAGCTCAATGTCCTTACCAAGAAGTTTGACGAACTCAAGATCACTTATCTTAACACACTTGGGAAAGCCTATTCCTCTCCTATTTATAAATGGTGATGCTTATGCTACTAACTGTCGTCGTTTTGTCACGGCAGATGCCATGGGTAGGCTTATCGAGTGTGGTTGGGGCCGGAGGACGCCGACGGGCTCCGGGAGCGGGGTTAGGCACAAGCGGTGGCGAACACACGATGTACCCAGGTTCGGGGCCCTCCGTGGGAGGTAATACCCCTAGTCCTGCTCGGTCTAGTTGAGACAATGGTGAGGTTACAATGGTGCTCCTGGAACTGTATGGCTAGAGGAGGAAGAAAGGGCTGGGCTGCTCTTGCTGCCTCTCTATGTGTGTGTGGTGTGTCTCGAGAGTCGACCCCCTTGCCTGGGGGAGGCCCGGGGGGTTTTATAGGCCAACCCCCCGGGTTACAATATGAATAAGAGATCTCGGGGGGGGGGCCCAGCCGACAGCCTCTCTAGCCGGCTGTGGGGGCCACCGGCTATGGGGTCTTGTCGCTGGTAGGGCTCGCCGGCTGCAGGGTCCCGTCATGAGCCGGCGGGGCCCGCTGGTGGGTCCCCGTGCCGGTCACGTCGTGGCACGGGTAGCCCGTCGGGGCGTCGTCTTGCGGCAACCAGCCGAGGTCAGCGGTACGGCCGGCCATCCTGTAGCCACGCCGGGGCAGGTAACGGAGTAGGTTGGGGCGTGCCGGCACTGTTGCCCTGCCCGGTCGCGGTCGGCTGAGGTCAGCAGTCACTGTGGCCCTGCGCGCCCGCGTGTCAGCGGGCACTGTGGCCACGCCGGGATTGGTCATGGGGGTCTCGTCTTGTCGCCGTACTGACGCGTAGAGAGACGGGACGGGAGCTGGTCCGTCCAAAGGTCAGCGGAAGGGCCGGCTTGGAGGCAGCCGGCCATAACCCAGATGACCGGCTCCTCGATTAGCCGGCCGTAGGTGAGCTGGCAACGGACATGCCGGCTCCTCGCCATCCGGCTCCTCGCCTGCCGGTCTTGAGGCAACCGGCGGCCCGCCAGCCGGCCGTAGCCCAGCCGGCTCCGGGCCGGCCAGTGGTATCGATTTTCTTCGTGTGGGGGGAGGACCCCACAGCTTTGGCCTACCCGGGGGTAATAACCCCGTCAGTAGTCCCCTAAGCCGGCGGGGGCCCACGTCTGCCCGACGAGGGGGAGTCGGCGGCTTCCCTCAGGCGGCGTTTTATCTTCTGCGGAGAGCCGAACGGCTGGGCGAGGCGGCGGCCGCCCCCGACGCCTCGGGCTCCGTCGCGCCGCCCCGGGCCCCGCGCCGGCTCGTGGCGCGCCACGCGGGACGTATTGAAGCCATGGGGCCCGCACGCGTGGGCAGACGGGACGTCGCCCTGGGCCTAGCCCGCTAGGCCGCGGGCGTAGCCCAGTAGGCCTCGGGCCGCAGACCGAGATCTTCTGCGCCTAGACCGCAGTGGCCGCGACCCGAGGCGCCCACGATCTCGCGGATATCCCGGAGGAGTGGGCGCAATTAATCCCCACCTCCCCCAGGCGTCGCCCCTTTATTTAAATGGGAAGGGCGAGGGGCGGAGGCAGTTACGCTCCTCTCGCCCCCCTTCGTCTTCTTCCTCCTCGCCTTCTCCGCTCAGTTCGCACCACAGCTACGACCGCTCGCCGCCCCGCGCCGCCCCGCCGCAGCGATGGCTGACGGCCCGCACAGTAGCTGGGGAGGCTCCGTCGTCACGGAGGAGGCCATCGCGAAACTCCGCCGCTCCTGCATGCTGCCGTCGGAGGAGCGCGTGATCGCTCGCGCACCAGGCTGCGAGGTGGTGCCCAGACCTCAGGCGGGGGAGCACGTCGTCTTCGCCTGTCACTTTCTGCGCGGCTTTGGCCTGCCGGTGAGCCTCTTCTTCCGTCTCCTGATGGACACCTTCGATCTCCAGCCGCACCACCTCGGCCCCAATGCCATCCTCTACGTCGCGAGCTTCGTGACCTTGTGCGAGGGTTATCTTGGGATGCTTCCCTTCGTGGAGCTCTTCAGGAAGCTCTTCTATCTCAAGGCCCTGAAGAACAAGGACGACGTGCCGTACGCCTGCGGGGGCGTGGTGGTGTGCTGTCGCGGCCCGCATTTTCCCCGCATCGACCTCATCGACTCCGTCAAGGGGTGGAATCGGACGTTCTTCTACGTGAAGAACGCCGACCCGCAGCAGGATTACATCCGGTTGCCGGCGTTTGTCAACGCCCCGTCATCCGGAGCGAACTGGTCGGGGGTCGGCCCGTCCGGGGCCGTGCTCGGAGAGCTGGGCCGGCTCCAGGCGATGAGGAGCGAAGATGGGCTTGTTGCCTCCGACCTGGTGGCCGCCTTCATCGCGCGCCGGGTGCTGCCCCTCCAGTTGAGGCCGCACTGGATCTACGATATGTCCGGCCGGCGGGACCCCTGCCGGCTGTCCACCATCGAGCTGACGCCGGCCCAAGTGGCGAAGCGGGTGAACGCCATCACGACCTTCAAGCTGGTGCCGGGGACTTGGTCCCTGGGCAAGGAGCCATATAGCCGGCTCAATCTGGCACCCCTGGTACGCCCTGTTGAGGTGAATTTTCTTTTCCTTTTTGGATCTTTCCAGCCAGCACCTGATCTCACCCGACGCGCTGACCGCAGCTTTTCGTTCGACAGAACACGCTGGACGGCCCGCACCCCCAGATTTTTGAGGCGGAGCGCGCCGAATCCGACCCCGAGGACTTCGAGCCGGGGGCCGGACCCGAAGAGGGGGTCGACTCCTCGGGAGAGGCCGAGGCGGGGGGTGACCCGGGAGCCGGCGGGTCCCGACCGGCTGGTGAGTTCCCCTCTGGCCCCACGATCAAAGATTGGAGCGATGATGATCACGATGATGATGATGATGTCCCGATCCTGGACGCGCCTCCCCCCGCAGTTCAGCGGAGCCCGCGCGGGTGGAGCGAGGAGCGGCCGTCGTGCAGCCGGGCGGCCGGGACCTCCCGTCGGGAGAAGAGGCCGGCTCAGGAGGAGCCGGCGGCCCAACCGCTGGCTCGCAAACGGGTGAAGGCGGTCACAGCGAAGCCGCCGGCGCGGGCCAAGCGGGTCCTTCCTGTCGTCGCCGGGTAAGTACCTCGGTTCTTGGAGGTGTTTCTCTCAGTTAGTTTCGTGCCGGTAGGCGGCTGAGTGTTTGCTTGTTCCAGGGACCCCATCGAGCTCCATGATGTGGAGTCGACAGCTGGCCCGATGGAGCCCGCCAGCCAGCTGGCCCTGGAGCACGCAGCCACGCTGCGTGAGGAGAAGAGGAGGCTCGCGGAACTGCGAGCCTCAAAGTCAGGAGTCCAGGGCGGGACCGCACACTCCGGGGCCTCGAGCGGCGGGAGGCGGAGGCGGTCCGCGGACCCCGCGCGGGCATCGGATTCGGCGGCGGAGTCGGCTCGCATGTCGAGACCTCCGCCGAGCGAGCCGCGGAGGCCGGCTGCGGAGGCGGTCGCGACTTCGACCGGGGCAGAAGTGGCCTGGCCGGGGGGAGCAAACCCCGAGCCGGCACCGGAGGGGCCCCGGCAGGCGGAGACGGTGGTGATGCCGCCCGTCACCGAGCCGGCCGCGGTCGTCGTGCCGGAGGCCCTGGCGGCACCGGAGGTGCTGGCCACGGAGACGGGAACGCCGGCCGCCGCGACCGTCCCGTCGAGCCGGGCGGGAGAGGAGGCAACGGCGCCGGACGTGGGGCAGTCGGGAACTGATTCCCGAGCCCTTGTAGTCAGCGATCGCCCCCCGGCAGCCGGCGCCGCGGCGAATGCCGGAGCGAGCGGCGGGGGGAGCCGGTCCGGGAGGACCATGCTGGACGTGATCCAGGACTAGGAGGCGCTGGCCCGCGTTCCAGCCGTCCTGCCTCCGTCGGTCGGCGGCCCGGTCCCGGCGCTCGACGAGCTGGGCAGCGTCCTGGCGCGGTGCCGTGAGGAGCTGGTCAAGTTTGCCGAATCGGCCGACAGCGCCCTGCAGCGCGCAGAGGTAAACCTTTCTAGTCCTCGTCGAATTTCCAGTGGGGGCGCGCAAGCGCACCCACTGGGTGTAGCCCCCGAGATACGGGCCGGCTGACCGGCTGCGAGGCAGCCGGGCCGGATCTTCCTTTGCATGTTCTTGACTGGTTTCTCGTAGCAGGCGGGGAACTCCAGGCGGCGGGAGCTCTTTGACGAGGCGGTCACTATCCACAATCGTGGCAAGCGCGGCTATTACCGTCTGGAGGAGGAGCTGAAGAAGGCGCAAGGTACGTCAGTTCCAGTGGGGGCGCGCGAGCGCACCCACTGGGTGTAGCCCCCGAGAGTCGGGCCGGCTACTCGGCAGCCGGCACAGGTCTTGTGCGTTTTGCTGATTGCGGTCGATGTTTCTGCAGGGGACCTGGACGCCCTGGCCTCCATCCGGGAGAAGAGGGATGAGGTGGCCTCCGAGCGGGACCGGCTGGCGCGGAACGTCCAGGCGATCACCTCGGAGCGGGACCGGCTGGCCGGCGTGCTGGTGGACGGGCAGGCGGACCAAGAGCGTCTGAGGGAGGAGCTGCAGCGGGAGGTCACGGCCAAGGAAGCCGCTGTCAAGGAGGCGGCTGATGCCGCCCAACAGACCGCCGCCCTCGAAGTCAAGGTGACCCGCCTCGAGAAGGCGCTTGAGGCGCGTAGCGCCGCCCTTGCCCAGGCGGAGACGGCACTGGCAAGTGAGAAGGAGGTGGCGCTGCAGTTCGCCATCGAGATGGACGACGCCTTCCAGCGTAAGCCTTGATCTTCTTCTCAGCCGTCCGTGTTTTTCTTGCCCTTGAGGTGTTTTCTGATTCGAATTTTCCTTTCTTCAGAGCGGTTCCCGGAAACCCAGCGCTGTGCTGAGCGAGCCATGGCGGGCCACCGGGAGGATCTGCAGTGGGGCGGGCGAGAGCGCGAGGAGGACGCCGGCTGGGACGTGGACGAGCTTGGGTTGGCCGTGGAGAACCGGCTGATCCACCTCCAGCGCGGCGTGGAGCGGCTGAAGACAGCCGGCAAGGAGGTGATCGCCGCCTTGTGGCCGGGTCGTGGGGCCCCGGAGAACCGCGTGGCGCTGTGGCTGGAGAATGCCAAGGACCGGCTCGAGGCCTGGAAGGCGTCGGCGGCTCGAGCCGGCGTGCAGATGGCGCTCCGGTTTGTCACGTCGTGGTACTCCTGTATTAACTTAGACCGGCTGGCCACGATGCGTGACGTCCCGGAGGCGGAGCGGGTGGCCCGCGAAGATGCCCTAGTCCGCCGGGCCAACGAGCTTGCCTCGTATGTTGACCCGGACGTGCTTCTGCCGGCACTTGGCGAGAACGGTGAGCCGGTCGCTGAGGACTCCTTCGGCAACCCCCAAGGCCCGAAGGACGATTAGGTCGCCGACGAGAGCACCGCCTCCAGCACCGACGGTGGCACCGGCGCCACTGAAACCACGGGGACTGACCCGAAGGCCGCAGCTTCTTCTGGGCGGACCGTTGAGCCGGCTGACGACGCGCCGGTGGCCTGAGGCGCCCCGCATATTTACCTGTTTCTTTTGCTGCAACATTATGTTTAAGACACTTTTCCACCCACTGGGTGTGGGTGTATTGTAATGAATCTTTGGCCTGTGGCCGTTTATCGTTTTAACTTGTGCCGTTAAAAATTTGTGCATGCCGGCTCTTCTTTCGCCTTTTGCCTTTTGACTTGTGTCGCACGCCGGGATTCCTTCCGGCTTCCGCCCCGCCTGCCAACCAGCCGGGAGCCGGTCTGGGGCAGGGACGAGGCGTCGTCCTTGGGGAAAACAAGCGCGCCATTTAGAGTCATCTGGCTAGGGCTAGGTCGAGCCGGCAGTGGCCGGTTTGCTAGAAATAACATAGTTCGGTTGGGTCGGTCCGGCTGCCACTCGTTGGCCGACCTTCGTGTGAGAAGTTCCCTCGTACCCCGTGCTCCCGTCAGCCGGACAGCCGGGAGCCGGTCTGTGGCTGGTTAGGGGGGTAGCGAAGGGTTGCTTGCTCACATTACTTATCCGCCTCAGAGGGGAGCCGGCAAGCCCCCGGGCCAGGGAGCCCGACCAGGGTGACGCGCTTTAAATAATGAGAAACCTTTGGAAGGATCGAAAAGGGGCGTGCCTCAAGTGCTGGCTTGGGCCCCCCATTGCATTCATAAGCCCAAAAGGGAAGGATATATACATACACTGGTTTTCAGCAGTAAAATGGACGGAGGAGCGCCGCGTTCCATGGGCGCTCCGTCTCCTCGCCGGAGGCATCTCTCTTGCGCTTCTGCAGCTTCTGGGCGTCTATTAGGTAGTACGCGTTGTTGTGCAGTGCCCTGCTGACGATGAACGGGCCCTCCCATGGGGAGGACAGCTTGTGCTGGCCGGCAGTTCGCTGGATCCGTCTGAGCACCATGTCCCCTTCACGGAAGGAGAGTGGTCGGATCCACTTGATGTGGTAGTGCTGGAGCTTCTGCTGGTAGATGGCCGTCCGGCTCAGGGCCAGCTCGCGGGCCTCCTCGAGGAGGTCGATGCCGTCTTCTCTCGCTTCCTTCGCGTCCTTCTCCGTGTACAGGGTAACCCGAGGCGAATCAAACTCGATGTCGGTGGGGATGATTGCCTCGGACCCATACACGAGAAAGAACGGGGTGTAGCCGGTCGACCGGTTGGGTGTGGTCCTGAGGCTCCAGAGGACAGCCGGTAGCTCTTCGATCCAGCAGCAGGCTGACCTGACCAGTGGCGCCACGAGCCGGGGCTTGATGCCGGACAGGATCAGGCCGTTGGCCCTCTCGACCTGTCCGTTTGACTGGGGGTGGGCGACAGACGCCAAATCGAGCCGGATGCCCTGCTTGGAGCAAAAGCGCGCTAGCGCGCCCTTGGCGAAGTTCGTGCCGTTATCGGTGATGATGCTGTGGGGGACGCCGTAGCGGACCGTGATGTCTTCGACGAACCGGACGGCCGTGGGGCCGTCCAGCTTCTTGATTGGCCGGGCCTCGATCCACTTGGTGAATTTGTCGACGGCTACCAGTAAATGCGTCATGCCGCCTCGTGCGGTCTTGAAGGGTCCCACCATGTCTAGCCCCCAGACGGCAAAGGGCCATGATAGGGGGATGGTCTGGAGGGCCGTAGCCGGAAGATGGCTCTGCGTGCTGAAGCGCTGGCAGCCTTCACACTCGTCAACCAGCTTCTTGGCCGCCTCCAAAGCAGTCGGCCAGTAGAAACCGTGACGGAATGCCTTGGCCACCAGGGACCTGGAGGCGGCGTGATGCCTGCACTCGCCCTGGTGGATGTCAAGGAGGATTTCTTGCCCTTTCTCCGGCTCGACGCAGCATTGGAAAACGCTGGTGGTGCTGCGATGAACCAGCTCGTGGTTGATGATGCTGTAGACCGGGGCTCAGCGCTGGATTTGCCTTGCCGTGGCCTCATCAGAGGGGAGCTCGGCGCGTAGGAGGAACACCAGGATGGGCTGGGCCCATGAGGGAGCCGAGACGGGAGCCGGCTCGGGCTCATGCGGGATGTTGGTGGCGGCAGCAGCCCCCGGGTCCGGAAGACCAGTCCCCGGGACCGGCCCAACAGTCCCCGCGGCCGGCTCGCCAGCCCCCGGTACCGGCTCGCCAGCCCCCGGGTCCGGCTCGCCAGCCCCCGGGTCCGGCTTGCCAGCCCCCAGGAGTGAACTGGTGGAAGGAGCGTCGATTGCCATCATGACGGCCACGGGCTCGGAGCCGGCCGTCGCGGATGTGGTCGGCTCGACAGTCGGAGCGGGTGCGGCCGGCTAGACAGCCGGAGTTGGCGGAGTGGTCGCTGCCGGCGGGGCCGGCTGGGCAGCCGGATCTGACGACGGGTCGGCTGCGTTAGCCGGCACGAAGATGGATTCCGATTCGGGAGAGGGCTTGATCGAAGGCTTAAGCAGCCGCTCGAGGGAGACGTCGGCTGGGATGGCCTGCCGGGTGGAGCCGTTCTTTGCCAGCGTATCAGCCGCCTCGTTGTCCGCGCGGGGGACGTGATGGAACTCACAGCCCTCGAAGGAGCCGGTGAGCTGTTGGATGAGGAAGCGATAGCTGGCCATGTTGGCGTCCCTGGCGTCCCATTCGCCAGAGACCTGCTGCACCACGAGGTCGGAGTCGCCGAAGCATATGATGCGCCGGATGCCGATCTCCCTGGCGAGCCGAAGGCCGTGGACGAGGGCCTTGTACTCGGCCACATTGTTGGAGGCGGCAAAGTGGACCTGGAGCGCGTACTTGAGCTGGTCTCCCCTTGGGGATGACAAGATGATGCTGGCTGCCAGGCCGGCTCGCATCTTCGAGCCGTCGAAGTGCACGCGCCAATGTGTGGAGTCGGGTGGAGGCGGCAGGAACCGGGTTTCGGCCCAGTCGACGAGGAAGTCGGCCATTGCTTGTGACTTGATGGCGGTGCGAGGTTCGTACCGTATCTCGTAGTCGGTGAGGGCGATGGTCCACTTGGCTATCCGGCCAGTGGCGTCCCGGCCGCTCATGATTTCGCCCAGCGGCGCGGTGCTGACCACGGTGATGACATGCTCTTGGAAATATTGCTTGATCTTTTGGGCGGCGAAGTATATGCCGTAGCACATCTTCTGGTAGTGGGGGTAGTTCTGCTTGGAGGCGGAGAGGACCTCGCCGAGGTAGTAGACGGGACGCTGGGTTGGCAACGCTTTGCCCTCTTCCGGCCGCTCCACTACCAGGACGACGCTGACGACGCGCGTGGTCGCCGCGATGTAGGCAAGCAAAGGCTCCTTCTCAGCCGGCGCAGCCAGGATGGGCGCGGTGGTGAGGGTCCGCTTGAGGCCGCGGAAAGCCTCGTCCGCCTCGTCGGACCAGTCGAACGTGGCCGGCCTCTTCGAGGCGTCGCGGCCCGGCTCGACCAGAGCCGTCTTCCGCAAGAACCCGTAGAGGGGCAAGGCCTTCTCGCCCAGCCGGCTGATGAACCGGCTGAGGGTGGCGAGGCAGCCGGTGAACTTCTGGACGTCGCGGAGCCGGCACGGCCTGGGCATGCGCTCGATCGCCCGGATCTTCTCGGGGTTAGCTTCGATGCCGCGGGCGGACACGAAGAAACCCAGGAGCTGGCCGGCTGGAACGCCGAAGACACACTTCTCCGGGTTGAGCTTGATCTTGTATTCGCGCAGGTTGGCAAATGTTTCCTGGAGATCGTCGAGGCGGATGAAATGCTTCTTGGACTTGACGACGATGTCGTCGACGTAGACGTGGACGTTCCTGCCTATCTGAGGCAGGAGGCACTTCTGCATGCAGCGCTGGAAGGTGGCGCCCGCATTCTTCAGGCCGAAGGACATGGTGATGTAGCAGTAGGCCCCGAAAGGGGTGATGAACAAGGTTTTCAGCCGGTCGGCGGGGTCCAGTTTGATCTGGTGGTAGCCGGAGTAGGCGTCCAGGAAGGACAGCAGGTCGCAGCCGGCCGTGGAGTCGATGACTTGATCGATCCGCGGCAGGGAGAACGGGTCCTTGGGGCATGCCTTGTTCAGGCTTGTGTAGTCGATACACATGCGCCAGGTCTTGTTCTTCTTCAGCACCAGGACTGGGTTGGCCAGCCAGTCCGGGTGGAATACTTCCATGATGAAGCCGGCTGTGAGCAGCCAGGCGATCTCTTCCCCTATAGTACGCCGTTTCTCCTCGGAGAACCGGCGCAGGGGTTGCTTGACCGGCTTCGCATCCGGTCGTACGTGAAGCTTGTGCTCGGTGAACTTCCTCGGAACACCCGGCATGTCCTTGGGAGACCATGCAAAGATGTCCCGATTCTCACGGAGGAAGTCGACGAGCTCGCTTTCCTATTTGCTGTCGAGGCAGGAGCCGATGGTGACGCACTGGCTGGGGTTAGCCGGGTCAAGCGGCACTTGCCTGGTGTCCTTGAATGGCTGGAACGAGGCCTCGCCGACCGACTAGGATGGAGGAGCCGGCATGGCCGGCTGGCCAGAGGTGTGGGCCACGAGCCGGTCGAGCTGCCGCTTCTCCTCGGCTATCTCCAGGGCTTCGGCCAGCCGGATGCCGTCTCGCGCGCACACGATTGACATCTTGTAGTCGCCGGCTATGGTGATGATGCCCTTGGGACCCGGCATCTTGAGCTTGAGGTAGGCGTAGTGGGGGATCGCCATGAACTTGGGGAGAGCCGGCCGGCCCAGCAGCGCGTGATAGGGACTGTCGAGGTCCACTACCTCGAACCAGACCGGTTCGCGGCGGATGTGGCTGTGGCCGCCGAAGAGGACGTCGAGCTTGATCTTGCCGACGGGGGTGCAGGACTTTCCCGGCACGATGCCGTGGAAAACGGTCCGGCTCGCTTGCAGGTCCTCCACCTTGAGCCCCAGCTTGAGCATGGTGTCAAGGTAGAGGATGTTGATGCTGCTGCCCCCATCGATCAACACCCGCGAGAAGCGGCACGTGCGCCTCTCGGAGGCGATGGTGGGATCGAGGACGAGGGCGTAGCTGCCCGGGCTTGGCATCACGGCCGGGTGGTCCGCCTGGCTCCAAGTGACTGGCTTCTCGGACCAGTGCATGAACTGGGGAGTCGCGGGCATGGTGGCATTCACCTCGCGGTGGAGCCGGCGCTGGGCGTGCTTCTCCGTCTCTTCACTGGTGAAGACGACGTAGCAACCGTCTTGGTCGGGGAACTGGTCGAGCAGCCAGCCGTCGTTCTGAGCCGGAGCCGGGGCCTGGGCCGGGGCGAGAGCTGGAGCCGGAGCCGGAGCCGGCGCGCGGGGAGGCGGCGCAGGAGGAGTCGGTAGGCCTTCCCCCCCGGGCCAGGCGCCGAGAGAAGCTGCACTGCCGGAGCGTGTGCGTAGCCGGCTTGGCGCCGGAATGGTGTTTGCAGGGGAGGTCGAGCATCTGCTCGAATGTGAGCTTGGGCTGCCACGCGGCCTTGCCGGTGCGCTAACGCTGGCTGGAAGCGTGGGCAGCCGGCTGTTCTTCCTCGATGGAGGCAACCTGCCGGCTCCCGTAGCGGGGATCCGGCTGGTCGGCCTTGCGCTTGTTGTTTTGCTGCTGCCGGTTGTCGGCGGCCGCCCGCGGCGCGGCAGGCGGCGGAGCCGGCTTGGCTGGCGCTTTAGCCTTCATCCTCATCGAGGAGTCGGCCGTGGCGTACTTGTCGGCTTTGGCCATCAGTTCTGCCAGGGTAGCCGGCTCGGAGCACAAGAGCTTGTGCTTGAGGTGGGTGCCGTCGCAGCAACCCTCGATGAAGTACTGAGTAGCTTGCACCTCGTGCACTCCCTCGCAGGAGTTGCGGAGCTCGGTCCAGCGCGTGAGGTAGTCGCGGAGGGGTTCCTCCGGCCCCTGGACGCACATGGCCAGCTCGCGGGGCCAGCCCAGCCGCTTGTAGGTGCCGGTGAAGTTGCGGACGAACGCCTCTTCGAAGTCCGTCCAGGTGTTGATGCTGCCGGCTGCCAGGCTGTTTAGCCAGGTGCAGGCCGAGCCGATCAACATAAGCGGGGCGTAGCGAACGGCTACGCGCTTGTTCCCCCTGGCGATGCCGACAGCGGTGGTGTAATCGATCAGCCAGTCTTGCGGCTTGGCGGCCCCGGTGTACTTCGGGGTGTCGCGGGGAAGCGTGAAGCCGGGCGGAAACGGCTCGCTGTGGATCCGGGGGCCGAAGCATGCCGGACCAATCGAGCCCTCCTCCTCGAGGAGAGCCGATTGCGCCAGCCGGTCGAGGCGGAGCCGCGCGTCGTTCTCACTGTGGGGGACCCGCGGCCCGATCCGGGCACGAGTTCGGGGTGGACGGCCGGCGGGTCGGGCCGCGCCGAGTCTTGTCGAGGAGGCGGAGTGTGTCCGCGGCTGCGCCGGCTACCGCCAGCCGGCGCCTCATCGCGGCGGTTGCTGCTAGCCGGGTTGTTGCTGCGCCGGCTATTTACAGCCGGCTGCTCGTTCCCGCGCAAATGGAACGCCGAGCATTGCTTTCCTCGGCCCGCCGGATACCGGAGGGGCGGGGGGGGACTGGAGTGCTGAGCCGGCCGGCGGTCAGCAGCCCCAGTGCCCGCGCCCTCGTGGCGGGGAAGCTCGGAGACGGCTTCGCCGAGGGCGAAACCGACTTGTTGCGCGTTGGCAGTGTCGATGAGGTCCTTGATGTGCCGCTCGCGAGCGGCACGCTCCTCACCTACCAAGGTAGCCAGATCCTCGTAGGCTACCTTGGCGGCCCGCAGGTTGGCCGCGGGGGTGTCGTAGATGGGGAGGCGACCGCCAAGGATTTCCGCGACCACGCGGCCGCGGTCACGCACAGCCCCGCGCCGGCTGGGCTCAGTGCCAGCCGGGGTGAGACCATACGCGGAGTCGTATTCCCGCTGCGCGGCTTCCATCCGGCGCTGCTCGGCAGCGAGGGCGCTGGCGTCTTCGAACAGCAGGCGGCAGGCCGCCTCCAGCTCGGCTGTGGCGGTGACCGGGTCCGCCGTCGGGGCGATGGGAGTGCCCAGACCTCGGAGGGTAGCGGCGAGCGGGTCGGAGGTACCGGCGCGGGCGGCGGCCGCGTCGGCCTCGGCCCGCGCACGACCCAAAGAGGTGGAGGATGCGGTCACCATTACTCCCACGCGGGCATGGGAGCCGATGGCCTCGCCCGTGGCAAGCGCGCCCATGGACAAGGGTGGATCGGTGCAGTCGAGCACCCAGCTAGGGTACTCGTCGGCCGCCGGCTCGCCGGCGAGGCTTAGCTTGCCGAGACACACGGTGAGCGCGGCGACGTCGAGTGCGGAGTCGCGGCCGAGGCACTCATTGGAGTGGCCGGCAACGTCGCCCGCAGGGCCTGCCGGAGCAAGCCCCACGAGCATGCAGTTCCGCCCAGACGCGGGGCGGCCGGGGGAGATGGTGAAGGGCCCCGCCCGGAGCGTGACTCCGGCCGGCGCCAACTATCATCGTTTTGTCATCGTTTTGTCACGGCAGATGCCATGGGTAGGCTTATCAAGTGTGGTTGGGGCCGGAGGACGCCGACGGGCTCCGGGAGCGGGGTTAGGCACAAGCGGTGGTGGACACACGATGTACCCAGGTTCGGGGCCCTCCGTGGGAGGTAACACCCCTAGTCCTGCTCGGTCTAGTTGAGACAATGGTGAGGTTACAATGGTGCTCCTGGAGCTGTATGGCTAGAGGAGGAAGAAAGGGCTGGGCTGCTCTTGCTGCCTCTCTATGTGTGTGTGGTGTGTCTCGAGAGTCGACCCCCTTGCCTGGGGGAGGCCCGGGGGTTTTTATAGGCCAACCCCCCGGGTTACAATATGAATAAGAGATCTCGGGGGGGGGGGGGGCAGCCAGCAGCCTCTCTAGCCGGCTGTGGGGGCCGCCGGCTGTGGGGTCTTGTCGCTGGTAGGGCCCGCCGGCTGCAGGGTCCCATCAGGAGCCGGCGGGGCCCGCTGGTGGGTCCCCGTGCCGGTCACGTCGCGGCACGGGTAGCCCGTCAGGGTGTCGTCTTGCGGCAACCAGCCGAGGTCAGCGGTACGGCCGGCCACCCTGTAGCCACGCCGGGGCAGGTAACGGAGTAGGTTGGGGCGTGCCGGCACTGTTGCCCCGCCCGGTCGGCCGAGGTCAGCAGTCACTGTGGCCCTGCGCGCCCGCGTGTCAGCGGCCACGCCGGGATTGGTCACGGGGGTCTCGTCTTGTCGCCGTACTGACGCGCAGAGAGACGGGACGGGAGCTGGTCCGTCCGAATGTCAGCGGAAGGGCCGGCCTGGAGGTAGCCGACCATAAGCCAGATGACCAGCTCCTCGATCAGCCGGCCGTAGGTGAGCCGGCAACGGACATGCCGGCTCCTCGCCATCCGGCTCGTCGCCAGCCGGTCTTGAGGCAATCGGCGGCCCGCCAGCCGGCCGTAGCCCAGCCGGCCCCGGGCCGGCCGGTGGTATCGATTTTCTTCGTGCGGGGGGAGGACCCCACAGCTTTGGCCTACCCGGGGGTAATAACCCCGTCACTAACCCAAATGGTGACCTAGCTATCTTACTTGAGGAGAATCGGGTGTTAAAGGCACAAATTGAAAAAGGGCTCATGTCATGTGCTCAAGGACAAAAGAAACTCAATGAAGTGTTGAGTCAACACAAGAAGGTTGTGGCCAAGGAAGGACTTGGATTGGATCCAAGCACAAGCAAGAGTAAGGTAGTGACACATAAGTCTACAACTCCCCTCAAGGAGACATTTGTGCGAGAAGGGCACAAGGAGAAAGGAAAGGGTAAGGTTGACAAGGCTGTGAGTAGGAAGGCCACTACTGGCAAGCCTACTTACAATAAGCCAATATAATTTATGCCTCCATCGTATGTGCTTCGTAAGCGAAAAGATGGAGATGTTTATGCTCAGTTTGTTGGTCCTAGAAATGCTTTTCGGTTTTATGCAATTTGGGTTCCTAAGACCCTTGTTACTAACTTGAGAGGTCCCATTGTAAAATGGGTGCCTCTAACCAAGACTTGAATTGTGTGTAGGTTGGTGTCTGCGGTAGAGTCAAATGGGTGATTGATAGAGGCTGCTCAAATCATATGACCGGAGATGGAACATTGCTCATGGATTTCATGGAAGCTATTCGATCATTTATGAGCATTGTCTTTGGTGGAGGGTCTAAAGGACAGGTACTTGGTTTGGGCAAGGTGGCTATCACCAATGACATGTCACTTACAAATGTCATGCTTCTCCAATCCCTAAAATACCATTTGCTTTCTATTCGTCAATTGGCTTCTGTTGGCTATGATACACTATTTGGACTAACGGATGTGAAAGCCTTTAAGAGAGATACTCTTGAAGTTGCCTTTGTGGGGGAGTTGGATGGAAACCTTTACACGGTTGATTTCTCGAAAGAGAGCACATTCCATGCAACTTGCCTCATGACCAAGGCCGACAAGGGATGGCTATGGCATCGCCGGCTAGCCCATGTCGACATGAGAAATATTCAAGATCTCTTAAAGGGTGAACACATCCTTGGACTAACCAATGTATATTTTGAGAAAGACCGTGTGTGTAGTGCATGCATCGCAGGGAAGCAACATCAATCAAAACATCCCCCCAAGAACATAGTATCAACTTCAAGACCGTTGGAGCTCCTTCACGTGGATCTCTTTGGGCCTCCTTCATGGGACAGTCTTGGTGGGAAGAAGTATGGGTTCGTTATTGTTGATGATTACTCAAGATACACATGGGTGTTCTTTCTCAAGTCCAAGGACGAGACACAAATCACCTTCATTGATTTTGCCAAGCAAGCTCAACGCAAGTTCGACAAAGAAATCTTGGCAATAAGAAGTGACAATGGCTCCGAGTTTAAGAACTATACCTTGGAAGAATTTCTTAGTGATGAAGGAATTGAGCATCAATACTCCGCACCATACACCCCATAACAAAATGGGGGTAGTCGAAAGGAAGAACCGCACTCTTGTGGAAATGGCAAGGTCCATGTTGGATGAGTACAAATCACCTCATAGCTTTTGGGCAGAGGCTGTCAACACAGCATGTCATGCGTCAAATCATTTATTCCTTCGCAAGATCTTGGAGAAGACCCCATATGAACTCATAACCGGGAACAAACCAAATGTCAAATATTTCTGGGTTTTTGGTTGCAAATGCTTCATTCTCAACAAGAGAGAACGGTTAGGAAAATTTTAATCTAAAACAACCGAAGGAATATTTGTTGGTTATGGATCAAACTCCCATGCCTATAGGGTCTACAACAAATCCACCGGATGTGTTGTAGAAACTTGTGACATGGTGTTTGATGAATTTAATGGCTCCCACGGGGGGCAAGTTGATCTAAGTGATGTAGGTGATGAAGATCCTTCACAAGACATTTTGACCATGGGTGTACGTGCTCTCCTTCCAACGGAACATGTTCCTTGTGAAGGTGCAAATGAGGACACAAGCACCACTCATGCTCAAACTACTACTACACCAACATCACAACAAGAACCCGTTCCTCAAGAGGAATTCATAATCCAAGAACAAGAACTAGGTCCCACACGGGACTTACAACACCATCAAGCACAAGAACAAGATCAAGTTTGCCATCCAGAACAAGAGCAAGAACATGCACATGTAGATGATGACGAATCTTCTAGTGATGGTGAATCTCAACAAATGATGCATGAAGAACAAGATCTTCCACAACACCCTACAGATTCACATGTTGAAGATGCTGATGACGGAAATGAAATTGAGCCTCGTGAAACCCTAACCTCCATCATGCCTCGTGTGGCCCGTCGTGTTGATGTCAAGCAAATTCACACCGGCATATCGGAAGGTAGAGTCACTCGTAAATAATTAACCAATTTTTGTGCTCACTTTTCGTTTGTCTCTAGTGTTGTGCCACACAAGGTACAAGATGCCTTGACGGACAACGACTGGCTTGTTGCAATGCAAGAAGAGTTGAACAGCTTCGAGCGCAACAAAGTATGATCTTTAGTCAAAAGGCCAACTAAGGAACACAATGTTATTGGAACAAAATGGATTTTCAAGAACAAGCAAGATGAGCATGGTGTAATCATCAGAAACAAGGCAAGGTTAGTGGCACAAGGGTACTCACAAGTTGAAGGTTTGGACTTTGATGAGACCTTTGCCCCCGTTGCCCGTCTTGAATAAATTTGCATCTTACTTGCTTATGCTGCTTTCAATGGTTTTACTCTACATCAAATGGATGTGAAGAGTGCATTTCTTAATGGTCCTCTACAAGAAGAGGTTTACGTATCACAACCACCCGGTTTCGTTGACCCCGATCACAAAGACTATGTGTACAAACTTCACAAGGCTGTGTATGGCCTCAAACAAGCACCTCGTGCTTGGTATGATCATCTTAAGAAGTTTTTACTCGATGATGGTTTTGTGAGAGGGGTGATTGATCCTACTCTTTTTACTAAAAGGGAAAAGGGTGATTTGATCTTATGCCAAATTTACGTAGATGATATCATTTTTGGTTCTCCTAACATTCATTTATGCAAGAAGTTTGCAGAATACATGACCAAGACCTTTGAGATGTCACTCAATGCGGACTTGATGTTCTTTCTCGGTTTTCAAATCCAACAATTTCAAGAAGGAATTTTCTTGTCCCAAACCAAGTATCTCAAGGACATTCTTGCGAAGTTCAGAATGACCGACGCCAGCCCAGTCAAGACACCCATGGCAACCAAAATTTTTCTTGACGAAGACACAAATGGTATTCCGTTTGACCCATCTCTTTACAGCTCTATGATTGGTTCATTGCTTTATCTTTGTGCATCTAGACCAGACATCATGTTAAGTGTAGGCATTTGTGCAAGATTTCAAGATACCCCTAGGGAAAGTCATCATAAGGCGGTTAAGCATATTCTTAGATACCTTGTTCACACCCCAAAGTTGGGCCTATGGTACCCCAAGGATGCCAAGTTTGATCTCATTGGGTACACGGATGCGGATTGGGCTGGAGACAAGGTGGGAAGGAAATCCACCTCCGGTGCATGCCAGTTTCTTGGACGCTCCTTGGTAAGTTGGTCCTCGAAGAAGAAAAATTGTGTCTCCTTATCCACCGCTGAAGCCGAATATATTGCAATTGCAAGTTGTGCAACACAATTGCTATGGATGAGGCAAACCTTGAAGGACTATGGTATAACTTACAGACATGTGCCCCTACGATGCGACAACGGAAGTGCCATCAAGCTTGCTGAAAACCCTGTTGATCACCCTCGCACCAAGCACATTGACATTCAGTATCACTTCTTAAGAGATCATGTGCAAAAGGGGGACATTGCTCTTGCTCACGTTGGCACGGACATACAACTTGTTGACATCTTCACCAAACCGCTGGATGAAGCTAGGTTCTGTCAACTTAGGCGTGAACTAGGTATCTTGGAGCTTGATAACGTTATGTGAAATCTTTGCACACCTGCATACATTTACTTCATGTCTTGTCTAGATGTAGGCATATATGTAGGGGGAGACATTCATCTCATGAGTACTCTCACCCTCTATAATGCATAAATACACCAAACACTCTCAAAGTTACCTTGCTCACTCCGTGACTTGGTGCTTTAAATGATGGAGTTGTGGCCATGGACTCAAAGTTCATATCTTTGCAGTACCACACCATGTTTACTCAAACATGGTGGCCTAAGCCACCATTTTTTTAAAAACAATGGTAGAGCGTTTCTATGTAGGGTCTTCAATGATTCGGGTTGGTCATGATCACTATGCTCTCCATGCTGTCTCCCATCGTCTCTCTGCCATTGGTGTCGTCAAAAATTGCCTAGCCTAACCCTGCCTCAAACTTCCTTTAGATAATACTATGGACGTCCGGACTACTCCGGTCATCCGACCTCCGGTCGTCCGTATAATTACGGTCATCCGAACCCTGGGCTGCTGGTTTCTTCTGTGTCTATTCTGCCCGGCTTCGTGCGTCCGATGGTTGACGGTCGTCCGTGGCCTGGCCAGCCCCCGGACGTCCGGCCCCTCTCGGTCGTCCGGACCTTTCGGCCGCGCATATATATATATATATATATATATATATATATATATATATATATATATATATATATATATATATATATATATATGTATATATATATCGTGGGGGCACACGGGGCTGGGCAGTTACCCTATCCTCCGCGCCGCCCCACCCTGATCCCCCTTTTTTTTACCTGCGCTGCCGGGCCGCTGCTGGCCCCACCCTGATCCAGCCATGTTTTCGCTCAGAGGTAGATCTCTTCATTATCCTTCTTCCCCACCGGCTCTTTCCTCGAAATTTTTGCTTTGGTGGTCAAGGAGCTTCAGATTTCCTTCTCTTCTTAGGGCTCTTGCCATGGTGGTTGGGGATTCACCATGCCGAAGATCAAGCACACCGGGCACAAGTTCCCAGCGGGCTCATCTGCCCGTGCTTCCCATGGTGATGGATCCGAGGACTCCCAACAACGGACTCGTCCTAAAAAGCGCCTTGCCAAACGTCCCGTTCGTGAGGCTTCTTCGTCCTCGGAGGGTTCAGACTATGAAGAAGATATGGAGTATGAAGAACACACTGAGTTTGTCGGCATTCGCAAAAATGCCCCCAAGCCTGGCACTCGCAGAGCCTCGTTCATGCCTTCTCCGCCTCCGAATCAGCCTCAAGGTGATGGTCGCCGCATCTCTCTTGAACCTCCTCCCTCCCTTGGTCGCGCGATAAAGGACTTCACTAAAGTCCCCAAATATGCATATCTTAAGTTTTGTCGCGACACTGACCAATTCTCTGTTGAGCATGACTCTCTGGATTCTCGTTTTTGCACAAATGTTCAAGCAGACATTTTCACCACTGTCATTGTTCCAAAAGGTCGTCTGTTCATCACCATATTGACTTAGAGCATATGCCCCCCTTCCCCATTGCTCGTACTCATGTGCATCATCAATGGGTTATTCCACCTCATATGGCGGATGATTGGGCTCGCAAGAAATCCTCATCTGCTCCTACTCGTCGGGTTGCTGCTCGGTCTTATCCTGCCTCCTCTTGCTCTGCCTCCCTCGGTCGCTTTGCTCGTTTTCTTGGGAAGGCCCAGTCTGCCATGATGAAGGCTTTCACTTTTCAGTGCTCACAAAACCACGATGTGGTCACTCGCATGATTTCCTCTAAGAATGCTTTGAAGGCTCGCCCGAGAGACTCTAGAGCAACTGATGTGAGTGAGGATGAGCGTCCTCCAGAGGCTCCTCCTTCCGACTTCGGTTTCCCTTCTGGCCCTGAGTGGGCTGATTTCCTTGATGAGGCAGGAGGTAGTGGCACCCATGGTGACAACGCTGACGACAGTGATCTCTGAGTGCGTGACTGGTTGCTCTGGTGCTTCCCTTTTCGGTACTTGCTGCCAAGGGGGAGGAGATTATCTTAGTAGTGTGTGATTTGTTAGTCCTCATGGTACTATTTATGTATGGTGAACCACTATGCTACGTTATCTATGATGAAGACTCTTTAAGCTTTGCTATTCATGATGTAATGCTACTTGAGTATGATGATTATGCTATCTATGAGTGTCATGTTATTATGAGATATCCGTTTATGACGACTTACTGATTGCGTTCATTATCAAGTAAGGGGGAGCTCCCCCATGCCCCTAGTTATTTGTCACTATGCATACAGTAAGGGGGAGCTCGAAAACAAATCTCTCCTAAGCTTACTAAATCTTCTCTATTTTTTTGACAGCTATATGTATGTTGTCATCAACTACCAAAAAGGGGGAGATTGAAAGTGCAATCATTCCCTTAATCATATTTTGATGTTGTTGACAACATACATAAAGGGAACTAATCATCTATGTCAAGTGCATCTCAGGTTTAGTTCCCAAGAGATCAATGTGCTGATCATAACTGACATATCCAAGATGCTCAAAGTACGGATAAACAAGACAACAAGTTTCAGCTTTGTCAGTTTACTTTTGAGTATAGGGATCCCGCACTATTAAGAGGGGAACACTGGCTCTCGCTAAGGACTTGCTCAAACACCCACATGAAACCTGGGTTGAGTTCTTTTCTATCTTGTTTGTGTTGGTGTGTTCTGCTCCTTCTCGGTCGTCCGAGGGGTTCCGGACGTCCGGAGCCTCACAGACCTTTGGCTGTCCGGTGCCGTCCGGTGATCCGGTGCCCCACATCAGAAGGGATTCTATGGATTTCCGCTCCCTCCGGTCGACTGGTCTCCGGACGTCCGTGGGTACCCGGATGTCCGGTACCTCACCATCAGAACCAATTCTACGGATTTCCGGTCCCTCCGGTCGACCGGTCCCCGGACGTCCGAGGGTTCCCAGATGTCCGGTACCTCACCATCAGAACCAATCCTACGGATTTCCGGCCCTCTCCGGACGACCGTGTTTCCGGACGACCGACCCCCTACGGTCGTCCGTATCCTATACTTCTAAAAACACATGCCGTGTTGTCCCTCTCTGTCTCTGTCTCTCATGGTCGGACGACCGTGCACGGTCGGACATCCGGCAGCTCCTGTCTGCCGGACGAGCGGGCCAAGTCGGATGTCCGGAGCCTGCGCAGCTTAAGTGGCTCCAGCGGCCGTTTTCTTGTCTCTACTATATATAGCCTTCTCCCACCTTGGGTGAGGGCCGTCCAACACACCTAAAAGATTCCAAGAACACTTTTCTCTCTCACTCCCACTTGCTCTCAGCAAATCCTAGATTCCAAGAGCGTTTGTGAGGATTCTTGAGTGTTGTTCCAACCAAAAGATAGATTGTCCCTCTCCCCTTCTCTCAACCAAACTAATTCGAGATTTGAGCAAGTTTTGAGCGGTTCCCTTGATCTTGTTACTCTTGGAGATTGGAGACTCCTAGGCGGTAGGAGTTCTTCGGAGAGGAATCAAACCATTGTGATTTCCCCCGGAAAGTTTGTGAGGGTTTGGAGGCCACCTAAAGGCCTACCACTAGTGGTTGAGAAACGCCTTCGTGGTGTTATCTCAAGGAGAGAATAGGGTGAGCCTTTGTGGCGTTGCTGTGCCTTCGTGGTAACATCCACCTCTCTAAACGGTGACGTAGCTTCCCTCCAAGGAAGTGAACATCGACATACATCCTAGTCTCTCAAAGTTGCAGTTATCCCTAACCCTAACTCCCTACTTGTGGTTACTTGTCCTTGAGTACTTACTTCTATTACTTGTGCTTACTTATCTACTTACTTGTTGCCTTGCTTAGTATTCATAGCACATATAGCATCTTTGCAATTGTTAGGCTCACTTTCATATTCCGCATTATTGCCTAAAATTGCTAAGTAACAATTAAAATTTGTAATTGTACCTATTCACCCCCCTCTAGGTCCATCTCGATCCTTTCAGCGTGGCAATCGCTTCTGGGCGTTGGGGGATGATGCGTGGGACTCGGATCCTGACGAGCCCGTCTCCTCATCGCTCCCAGTGGCTAGCTGCGGGGGGGGGGGGGGTGCGCCTACTCTGGTTGTATGTCGTCGTCCCTGCTTCGCCCCTAGTGGTTGTGGGGTGCTTGGTGGGCGACGGCCCCATACGGGGTCCTGGATCCGGGATGGGATGTGGTCCTGCCCGCAGTTCTCGCCGTTCTGGTAAGTTTGCCCATAGCTCTCCCGAGGATGGCATCTTGGGTCCTGGATCCTCTCCTTCTCCACCGTCCTCCCCCTGCTCTGTGTTGATCCCGTCTTCGCCATCGGTGCCTGCGTCGGCTTTGGATTTGGGTATCCGTGATGCTCGGGCAGCGGCGGCGGAGGTGCCTGACCTAACCCTAGGCGGGGTGGCTTTCGGGCCTGGCCTAGTTCATGGGACGCTGATACGTCTCCAACGTATCTATAATTTTTGATTGTTCCATGCTATTATATTATAATTCTAGGATACTTTTTAGGCATTTACTTGCTGATTTATATTATTTTTGAGCACTAACCTATTAACCCATTGCCCAGTGGCAGTTGTTGTTTTCTGCTTGTTTTTGGCCTTTCAAGAATACTCTACCAAAAGAAGTCCAAATACCCCGAAAGTTTTTGATGATTTTTCCTGGACAAAAATAAGACATGGAAGCTTCGGAGGGATACCGGAGGTCACACGGAGTGGCGCCAAGCCAACAGGACGTGCCCAGGGGGGTGGCCACGCCCTGATGGCTTGGGGCCACCTCGCGCGGCCCCCTGGCCTATTCTTTGGCCTATAAATTCTCTACTATCCCGAAACCCCTACAGAGCCTCCCGAAACACTTTTTCCGCCACCGCAAGTCTTTGTTCCGCCATGTGCCCATCTAGAGCCCTGTTCAGGTGCCCTGTTGTAGGGGGGTTCGATCATGGAGGGCCTCTACATCAACCTTGCTGCTCCCATGGTGATGTCTGAGTATTTCACTGCAGACCTACAGGTCCGTAATTAGTACCTAGATGGCTATCTATCTTTCTATGTTCTTGAATGCAAATATCACCGTGATTCCTGTGGTGATCTATCCTATATAATCATCTTTGCAGTGTGTTTGTTGGGATCCAATGAATTATGGGTTTATGTTCAGATTATTCATGAAAATATATTGAATCCTTGCCGGCTATTTATATGCATGATTGTTATTGCTTCGTAATGCTCTCCGATCTATCGGTTTGGTTTGGCCAACTAGATTGATTTATCTTCAAGTGGGAGTGGTGTGTTATAGTGGGTTTAATCTTTCGGTGCTCAATCCCAGTGACAGAAAGGGACATGACACATATTGTATTGGTGCCACTAAGGGTAAAATGATGGGGTTCATTCATATTAATTGGATTTACTTTGTCTACATCATGTCATCATCCTCCAAGCATTACTCTGTTTTTACTTTTCTATCAATTGCGTAACAGTAATTTGTTCACCCACTGTATGCTTTCTTCGAGAGAGAAGCCTCTAGCAAACACTATGGCCTCGGGGTCTCTTCACAAATATATTTAGAAAAACCCTAAATACCTTGCTGCCATTATTTACTTTCTTTTTATTTTCAATTTATATTTATCAAATTATCAAGGGGATTGACAGCCCTCTTGCCCGCGTTGGGTGCAAGTGTTTGCTCTTTTGTGTGTAGGCTCTAAAGAAGGGAGTTTGCGTGGTTCTCCTATTTGTTTGATAACCTTGGTGCTCACTGAGGGAAATACTTACCTCCACTATGCTGCATCATCCCCTCCTCTTTGGGGAAAATCCCAACACAATTTACAAGTATCAGGAAAGATTTCTGGCGCTGTTGCCGGGGAGACATCATCAAATTCCTATCAAGTACCTTCTCACAAATTATCATTCACATGTTCTACTTTTTATTTTCTATTATATTTTGCTTGCTATAAAAATAAAAAATACAAAAACATTTATCGTTGCTAGTTTACTTGCTTCGGTTGTTACTTTGCTTGTTTCGTCACCATGTCTCAAGATACTACTAAATTGTGTGACTTCTCAAATACTAATAATAATGATTTTATTAGTACTCCTATACCACATGCCACTAATGCGGAGTTTTATGATACTAATGTTGCATTGCTAAATCTTGTGATGAAAGAACAATTTCGGGAAGTCCTAGTGAGGATCCCGCTTCTCATCTCAACACCTTTGTTGAGTTATGTGATATGCAAAAGAAAAAGGACATGGATAATGATGTGGTTAAATTGAAATTATTTCCTTTTTCACTGAGATAAGGCTAAAACTTGGTTTTCATCCTTGCCTCGCAATAGTATTGGAACAAGGGATAAGTGTAAGAATGCTTTTATTGCCAAGTATTTTCCTCCCGCTAAAATTATATCTCTCCGAAACCAAATTATGAATTTTAAACAACTTTAGCAAGAACATGCTGAACAATCATGGGAGAGAATGAAAATGATGATTAGAAATTGTCCTACTCATGGCTTAAACTTATGGATGATTATACAAAATTTCTTTGCTGGACTGAACTTTGTGTCTAGAAACCTTCTAGATTCTGATGTAGGTGGTACCTTTATGGAGGTGACATTAGGAGAGGCTACAAAACCTCTGTACAACATCATGACAAATTATTCTCAATGGCACACCGAGCGAGCTCCAACTGGTAACAAGGTAAACTTCGTCGAAGAAATTCTACTTTGAGTTATAAAATGGATGCTCTTATGAATATGATTGCAAACAAGAATGCTCGAGTTGATCCTAATGATATGCCATTGTCTAGTTTGATTGATCAAAATAATGATGCTATTTATGTGAACTTTTTCTCATGAAATAATTTCAACAATAATGCTTATAGAGGTAATTTCAATGCTAGGCCGTTTCCCGGTAATTCCTCTAATAACTATGGAAATTCTTATGGTAATTCCTATGGAAGTTCATATACTACTACTAATAGGATACCTACTGATCTTGAGAGAAACATTAAATAATTTATTAGTTCTCAAAAGGGTTTCAACACTATGGTAGAAGAAAAGTTGTAAAAATTTGACGATATGGCTAGAAACGTGGATATGATTGCTCATGATGTGGAAACTGTTAAAAGTAAAACTTTTCCACCCAAGCATGATATTAATGAGTCTATTAAATCCATCCAAATATCTATTAATGAAAGTAAGAAGAGGACCGCTAGGTTGAGAGCCAAGCGAGGATTCTTCGAAAAGGCTCTTCCACCCGGATTTTACCGTAATCATGATGAAGATATTAAAATGATCGTTACTTCTCCCATTGAATCTTTGTTTACTAATCTGAAAATATATGATAAAGGGACTGTAGATGAGTCAACTTTAAGTAAAAGGCGTCCCATTTGTTCGGAGGGTGATGATCTTAATGATAAAAATGAAAAAAGTGGGTTTGGAGAGGTCAAAACTTTAACTAGTGAAGTACCCACTATCTTGGATCACAAGGACTTTAATTATGATAATTGCTATTTAGTAGAATGAATTGACTTGCTGCAATTCATTATTAGCTCAACCAATGCTTACGAACAAAATAAGGCTATTACTAAACATATCGTGGAAGCTATGCTAAAGGCTCATGAAGAAAAACTTGAGTTAGAAGTTTATATTCCTAGAAAGTTGCAAGATGAGTGGGAACCTACTATAAAAATAAAGATTAAGGAATATGAATGTAACGCTTTGTGTGATCTTGGTGCCGGCGTGTCCACTATACCGAAAACATTATGTGATGTGCTATGTCTCACCGAGATAAATGAATGTTCCCTTAACTTGCACTTAGCGGATTGCACTATTAAGAAACCATTGGATAGAATAAATGATGTGATCATTCTTGATAATAGAAGTTATGTATCCATGGATTTTATTGTGCTTGAAATTCAATGCAATCCGTCTTGTCCAATTATACTTGGTAGGACTTTCCTACGACCTATAGGTGCGATTATTGATATTGTCGGGGGTGTGATTCACGACGATCTATGGGACCAGCGGGGTCCCTTTACGGTTCGACGGGGGCGTCGAGTGCACGAAGAGCATCAGTCGGCCATGGCTACGTGCAGGCTTTATACAGGTTCGGGCTGCTCGGGAGCGTAAAACCCTACGTCCTGTCTGTGTGTTTGTATATCTGGGTCCAAATACAGGGGCGCAGCCACCCGGCAAGGATGCTCGAGGGGTGCAAATACACGTGCAAATGGACAGGGTGTCGACTTTTGTCAAGGTTGCCATGGGCCTCCTTTTATAGTTCAAGGGGTTTCCACAAAGGCTATAGTGGTCATTTACTAGGTGTATAGTGCGCCCTTACAACTACAGGGGCTGTCGTCAGAGTGGTAGTGGGAAATACCTAACTCTGACGGATTAGGACTCACGCATTGAATGCGCCATGAGGTGGCGCGCTGGTGACGCCTCCCGGCACGGATTGCCTCTCCTTCTGTGCCGTCCGCCCAGCTACCTCTTATTCTTCTGCCACTCCGCGGGACGATTGGCATTAAAACTGCAACAGGCCCGTCGCTGTAGCCACATGCCCCAGCCAGCTCCGCCTGCCTGCTCGACACCTCAGCCGATGTAGACAATCATCCCTGGTGAGGTGGAGCGGCAGCCTAGCTGGTTGGAATCCTTGCCGGTGATGCCCGTGGGCGGGCTACTCCGCCTGGTGAAGGGCCTGGTTGCCTTGCTCTCGTCTTTGCTTCGGTTTGCCTCAGAGGCTGGTGCGAGCCCGGCAAGAAGCTGCCGGCCTGAGGCGGCTGCCCATGCATAAGTCTGGGTACTAGGGACCCCCAGTTCTTAGTACACCGACAGTAGCCCCCGGGCCATACACGCGCGCGCGTCGTTGTTTTGCTAGGCCCAAAACAGTGCATGGGCATGCACAGCCGCGTTTTCCTGCAGTGCGCATTTACCGCAGGTCGTGGGAGTGGCGGAGCGGGGCGGTTGCCTCGAGGGGTCGCGATTTGGAGGCCACTCCGCGTGCGGCCGGGGGAGGCGACCCTTGCGTTTTTCCTTGTGTATAAATAGTGGCTTCCGCGAGGGCACCGTTCCCCCAGTCGTGCTTCTTCTGCTCCGCTACTTCTTCTCTTTCTTCAAGCTCTCGCAGAGCCCCCAAGTATCTCTTTCCCCGCTCCCGCCGCCGCGCACTTACGAGCCCGTCATGGCACCGAAGCGCTCAGCCACCTCCGCCGCGGCCGACGCGGCGAAGAAGGCCAAGAAGGCGACCAATGCGGAGGCGAAGGAGGTCTTGGCAGTGATGAGGAGAAAGTCCACCGTCTTCCTCCCCTGTTCATTACCGTCGCACGAGCTCGTCGTGAGGTATGCCCCAATGTGGGGGAGGGAGACGAAGGTGCACCCGACTTCGGTAGTGCTCCCAGGGGATGCCCAGCCCGGCCCTGAGAAGTATCCGTTCTTTGCGGCGTACTCTACTGCGGGTTGGTTCCCCCCTTCTCTGCTTTCTTTGTAGATCTGATGTTGACTTACGGCTTCCTCCTGCTCGATTTCACACCGAACGCAGTGACCACTCTGTCCGTTTTCGCACATTTGTGCAAAAACTTCATAGGGATAGTCCCCAACGTCTCCCTTTTCCGCCATTTCTTCTATCCCCGTATAGAGGGCGAGGACGCCATTTCCGGCAGCATCACGTGGATCGTTCGTGCCTCCCACAAGGAAGTGTATCCCCCCTGCTCCCTGCACAAAAAGTGGGAAGAGTGGTGGAGGGATTGGTGCTATATCCCTAACAAGGAGGTGCCGCCTTTCTGCAAGGTCCGGACGTCCAAGCCCGTCCGCAAGGACGAATGGAGCACCGTTGCTCCGGATGACGAGAAGTTGGAGGTAGCGCTCGCCCGCCTGCTTCGGCTGAGGGCTGCCTGGCTCACCATAGAGATGGTGGGCTCGGATTTCTT
Source organism: Elymus sibiricus (assembly GCA_039707655.1). Taxonomy (NCBI): domain Eukaryota; kingdom Viridiplantae; phylum Streptophyta; class Magnoliopsida; order Poales; family Poaceae; genus Elymus; species Elymus sibiricus. Next base: position 132,296,655 of record CM077671.1, read on the forward strand.
GGCCAGGCGCATCGCCCCTCTCCAAGATCGGCAGCGCTTCGCCTGGTCGTACACCCGTCCCCCCGACATCATGCGGATTCGCCCAGGTCTTGACGGCGACCTAATGTATTTGCAGCTCGTCCGCTTACATCACCATCTCTTCTGCCCGGAGGGCAACTACATACTGTCGGCGTCGGTCGCCCCGCTCTTCAACAACTCTCGCAGGGACGCGATCGTTGCGATGATGCCGGCATGCAACGCGCATGGGGGTGGACCCCACGTGGGTGGCGCCTGCAAAGGAGGTGGTGCAGGCGTGGTTCGGCATCTTGTCGGAGGCGCACATTCGGGACGAAGGGCTGATGATCCGCGCTACCACCGGGGCGGAGGTTGTGTTCATCGGGCGTCGCGCCGTGGAGGCAGGAATTGTTGCGGGCGGCAGCGGCCTGGGCATGGCTGCGCTTGACGACGAGGAAGAGGAGGCCGGTCACGAGGAGGAGCATGGCGAGGAACCGCCAGCGCAGGTCTTGCCGGAGGAACACCGGAGGGGGTGCCCTGGCTGGACGAAACTTTTCGGAGAATTATTTTACAATAAATAAAAATACTGGAGTCAAGAACCACCGGAGGGGGTGCCCTGGCGGGGCACGCCCTGGTGGGTTGTGCTCACCTCGTGGGCCCCCTGACCCTAATTCCAGCACTATAAATTCCTATTTTTGGAGAAAAAATAGGAGAGGAAGTTTTATCGCGTTTCACGAGACGGAGCCGCCACCACCTTCTGTTCTTCATCGGGAGGCCAGATCTGGAGCCCGTTTGGGGCTTCGGAGAGGGGAATCTTCGGTCTTTGTCATCACCAACCCTCCTTCATCGCCAATTCCATGATGCTCCCCACCGGGAGTGAGTAATTCCTTTGTAGGCTCGCTGGTCGGTGAGGAGTTGGATAAGATTCATCATGTAATCGAGTTAGTTTTGTTAGGGCTTGATCCCTAGTATCCACTATGTTCCGAGATTGATGTTGCTATGACTTTGTCATTCTTAATGCTTGTCATATGTTCTTGATCCGATCTTGCTTGTCATATGCACCTGCTATGTGTTATGATCCGTAAACCCCATAGTGACAATATTTGGGATACTTTCCGGTGATGACCATAGTTTGAGGAGTTCATGTATTCACTATGTGTTAATGCTTTGTTTCGGTTCTCTATTAAAAGGAGGGCTTAATATCCCTTAGTTTCCTTATGGACCCCGCTGCCATGGGAGGGTAGGACAAAAGATGGCATGCAAGTTCTTTTCCATAAGCACGTATGACTATTTACGGAATACATGCCTACATTACATTTATGAACTGGAGCTAGTTCTGTGTTGCCCTAGGTTATGACTGTTATATGATGAATATCATCCAACGAATTCACTGATCCAGTGCCTACGAGTTTTCCACATATTGTTCTTGCTAAGTTACTATTGCTACTGCTATTGTTACACTTGCTAGAAAACCATCGCTATCACTGTTACCGTTACTGTTACTGCTACTACTGCTATCAAACTATCATACTACTGTGCAACTGATCACTCTGCTGCAGATATTTAATCTCCAGGTGTGGTTGAATTGACAACTCAACTGCTAATACTCGCAAATATTCTTTGGCTCCCCTTGTGTCGAATCTATAAATTTGGGTTGAATAATCTACCCTCTTAAACTGTTGCGATCCCATATACTTGTTGGTTATCAAGACCCTTTTCTGGCGCCGTTGCCGGGGAGCATAGCTGTATTTGTTGAGTCACTTGAGATTTATATCAATTGATTACTATGAAGAATCTGAAGGATACAAGAAGCAAGATTTTTCCCTCTAAGACGAATGGAGGTAAGGAATTGCCATCTAGCTCTGTACTTGATTTGTTGGAAATATGCCCTAGATGCAATAATAAATTGGTTATTATCATATTTCCTTGTTCATGATAATCGTTTATTATCCATGCTAGAATTGTATTGATAGGAAACTCAGATACATGTGTGGATACATAGACAACACCATGTCCCTAGTGAGCCTCTACTAGACTAGCTCGTTGATCAGAGATGGTCAAGGTTTCCTGGCCATAGACATGAGTTGTCGTCTAATAACGGGATCACATCATTAGGAGAATGATGTGATGGAAAAGACCCAACCGTAAGCATAGCAGTTGACTGTGTCAGTTTATTGTTACTGCTTTATCCATGTCAAGTATCTGTTCCTACGACCATGAGATCATGCAACTCCCGGACACCGGAGGAATGCCTTGTGTGTATCAAACGTCACAACGTAACTGGGTGACTATAAAGGTGCTCTACAGGTATCTCCAAGGGTGTCTGTCGGGTTGGCATGGATCGAGACTGGGATTTGTCACTCCGTATGATGGAGAGGTATCTCTGGGCCCACTCGGTAATACAACATCACAAGAATCTTGCAAGCAATGTGACTAAGGAGTTTGTCACGGGATCTTGTATTACGGAATGGGTAAAGATACTTGCCGGTAACGAAATTGAACTAGGTATGGAGATACCGACGATCGAATCTCGCGCAAGTAACATACAACTAGACAAAGAGAACTGAATACGGGATTGACTGAATCCTTGACATCGTGGTTCGGCCGGTAATGATCTTCATGGAATATGTGGGAACCAATATGGGCATCCAGGTCACGCTATTGGTTATTGACCGGAGAGGTGTCTCGGTCATGTCCACATGATTCTCGAACCCGTAGGGTCCGCACGCTTAATGTTCGGTGACGCTAGAGTAGTATTGGGATATGTACATTGGTGAACGAATGTTGTTCAGAGTCCCGGAAGAGATCCCGGACGTCACGAGGAGCTCCGGAATGGCCCGGAGGTAAAGATTTATATATGGGAAGTCATATTTTGGCTACCGGAAACGTTTCGGGTTTTGCCGGTATTGTACCGGGAAGCTTCCGGAAGGTTCCGGAGGGTTCCGGAGGAGTCCGTAAGGATCCCTCTAGCCCCTAGGGCGTGCATGGGCTGTAGGGGGGCACCCTAGCCTTATTGGGCCAGGGCCACCAGCCCCACAAGGCCCATGCGCAAGGGGAAGGGGAAACCCTAAGTGGGAGGGAGTCCACTTAACTTGGGAGGCAAGTTTTCTCCCTAGCCGCCGGCCCTCCATGGAGGAGGGGCCTAGGGCTGTGACCAAACCCTTCCCCTTGACTCCTATATATAGTAGAGGAGAGGGGGAGGGCTGGGCACAACAATCCCACGCCCCGGTGGTAGCCCTACCTCTCTCCCTAGATCGTTTTCTCCTCAGATCGCATCTACGGTAGCGCTTGGCGAAGCCCTGCCGGGATTGCTCCACCACCATCTCCACCATGCCGTCATGCTGGTTGAGATCGCATCCCCTTCTCCTCCCTCTCTTGCTAGATCAAGAAGGAGGAGACGTCATCGAGCCACACATGTGCTGAACGCGGAGGTGCCGTCCGTTCGGCGCTAGATCGGATTGGATCGCGATTGGATCGTGAAGAGTACGACTACATCAACCGCGTTATATACGCTTCCGCTTAGCGATCTACAAGGGTATGTAGATACACTCCCCCTCTAGTAGCTATGCATCTCCATGGATAGATCTTGGGTGTTCATAGGAAATTTTTTGTTTCCCATGCAACGTTCCCCGACAGTGGTATCAGAGCTTGGTCTATGCGTAGATGATATGCACGAGTAGAACACAAAAGAGTTTGTGGGCGTTGATGTTCAGATTGCTTACTTCCTTAGTCTTATCTTGATTCGTCGGTATTGTGGGATGAAGCGGCTCGGACCAACCTTACTCGTCCACGTACGAGAGACCGGTTCCATCGACTGACATGCAACTTGTTGCATAAAGATGGCTGGCGGGTGTCTGTCTCTCCCACTTTAGTTGAATCGGATTCGACAGAGGCGGTCCTTTTAGAAGGTTAAAAGGCAACTTGATTATCACCGTTGTGGCTTTGCGTAGGTAAGAACGGTTCTTACTAGTTGTCCATAGCAGCCACGTAAAACTTGCAACAACAAAGTAGAAGACGTCTAACTTGTTTTTGCATTGCAGGGCATGTTGTGATGTGATATGGCCAAAGACATGATGTGATATATGTGATGTATGAGATGATCATGTTTTGTATAGATTATATCGACTTGCATGTTGATGCATACGGCAACCGGCAGGAGCCATAGGGTTGTCTTTAATTATTATGTGGCCTGCGTGTCACTCATTAAGCGCTATGTAATGATCTACTTTATCGCTAAGCGGTAGCAATAGTAGTAGAAGCATGGTTGGCGCGACAACCCTGATGGCAACACGATGATGGAGATCATGATGATGGAGACCATGGTGTCATGCCGGTGATGATGGAGATCATGCCGGTGCTTTGGAGATGGAGATCAAAAGCACAAGTTCATGGCCATATCATGTCACTTATGATTTGCATGTGATGTTAATCCTTTTATGCATCTTATTTTGCTTAGGACGACAGTAGCATTATAAGATGATCCCTCACTAAAATTTCAATATAAAATTGTGTTCTCCCCAAGTGTGCACCGTTGTGAAGGTTCGTCGTTTCGAAGCACCACGTGATGATCGGGTGTGATAGACTCTACGCTCGCATACAACGGGTGCAAGCCAGTTTTGCACATGCGGAACACTCGGGTTAAACTTGACGAGCCTAGCATGTATAGACATGGCCTTAGAACACAGGAGACCGAAAGGTCGAACATGAGTCATATAGTAGATATGATCAACATGGAGATGTTCACCATTGAAACCACATCATCTCATGTGATGATCAGACTTGGGTTGGTGGATTTGGATCATGTCACACTTAGACAACCGGAGGGATGTTGATTTGAGTGGGAGTTCTTTAGTAATATGATTAATTGAACTCATTATCATGAACATAGTCAAAATATCTTTGCAAATTATGTTGTAGATCGATAGCTCACGCTGTAGCTCCCCTAGATTTTGATACGTTCCTAGAGAAAAACTAAGTTGAAAGTTGGTAGTAGCAACTATGCGGACTAGGTCTGTAAACTGAGGATTGTCCTCATTGCTGCACAGAAGGCCTGTGTCCTTGATGAACCTCTCGGTGCGCCACCCCCTCAAGCGTCGTCTGTGGGTGTTGAGAACATCAGACAGACACATTTTTGATGACTACTTGATAGTTCAGTGCGTCATGTTTTACGGCTTAGAATTGAGGCTCCAAAGACGTTTTGAACGTCACGGAGCATATGAGATGCTCCAAGAACTGAAATTGAGATTTCAGGCTCGTGCCCGTGTTGAGAGGTATGAGACCTCCAACAAGATTCTTTGCCTGCAAGATGAAGGAGAATAGCTCAGTCGGTGAGCATGTGCTCAGATTGTTTGGGTGCTACAATCGCTTGAATCAAGTGGGAGTTGATCTTCCAGATAAAATAGTGATTGGCATAGTTCTCCAAGTCACTACCACCAAGCTACTGGAGCTTCGTGATGAACTATAACATGCCAAGGATGGAGAAGATGATCCCTAAGCTATTCACGATGTTTGACACCGCGAAGGTAGAAATCAAGAAGGAGCATCAAGTGTTGATGGTTAGTAAAACCACTAGTTTCGAGAAGGGCAAGGGCAAGAAGGGAAACTTCATGAATGGCAAGCCAGTTGCCGCTCCAGTGAAGAAACCTGAGGTTGAACCAAAACCCAAGACTAAGTGCTTCTATAATAAGGGGAACGGTCACTGGTAGCGGAACTGCCCCAGATACTTGGCAGATAAGAAGGCTGGCAACGTCAACAGAAGTATATTTGATATACGTGTTATTGATGTGTACCTTACTAGTACTCCTAGTAACACTTGGGTATTAGATACCGGTTCAGTTGCTAGTGTTAGTAACTGGAAATAAAAGCTACGGAATGAACGGAGACTAGCTGAAGTGTGAGGAGACGATGTGTGTTGGAAGTGTTTCCAAGGTTGATGTGATCACCATCGCATGCTCCCTCTACCTTCGGGATTAGTGTTGAACCTAAATAAATGTTGTTTGGTGTTTGTGTTGAGCATGAACATGATTGGATCGTGTTTATTGCAATACGGTTATTCATTTAAGTCAGCGAATAATGGTTATTCTGTTTACATGAATAATATCTTCAATGGTCATGCACCCAATGTGAATGGTTTATTGAATCTCGATCGTAGTGATACACATGTTCATAATATTGATGCCAAAAGATGCAAAGTTAATAATGATAGTACCACATACTTGTGGCACTGCCGCTAAGGTCATATTGGTGTAAAACGCATGAAGAAACTCCATGTTGATGGATCTTTGAACTCACTCGATTTCGAATCGGTTGAGGCATGCGGACCATGCCTCACGGGCAAGATGACTAAGACCCCGCTTTCAGATATGATGGAGCGGGCAAGTGACTTATTGGAAATGATACATGTTGATGTATGCAGTCCAATGAGTGTTGAAGCGTGCGGTGGATATTGTTGTTTTCTGACCTTCACTCATGATTTGAGTAGATATGGGTATATTTACTTAATGAAACACAAGTTTGAAACGGTTGAAAAGTTCAAGCAATTTCAGAGTGATGTTAAAGATCATCGTGACAAGAAGATGTCTATGATGTGATCATGGAGGTGAATATCTGAGTTACGAGTTTGGTTCGCAACTTAAGACAATGTGGAAATTGTTTCACAACTCACGCCGCCTGGAACGGCATAGTGCCATGGTGTGTCCGAACGTCGTAGTCGTGCTCTATTGGATATGGTGCATACTATGATGTCTCTTACGGATTTGCCACTATCATTTTGGGGTTATGCATTAGAGACAACTACATTCACTTTAATAGGGCACCATCTAAATCCGTTGAGATGACACCGTATGAATTATGGTTTGGCAGAAACCTGAGCTGTTGTTTCTTAGAGTTTGGGAATGTGACACTTATGTCTGATAAGCTCGAACCCAAAGTGGAAAAGTGCATCTTCATAAGATACCCTAAGGAAATAGTTGGGTATACCTTCTATCTTAGATCCGAAGGCAAAGTGTTTGTTGCTAAAAACGGGTCCTTTCTGGAGAAAGAGTTTCTCTCGAAAGAGTTGAGTGGGAGGAAGGTAGAACTTGATGGGGTTATTGAACCGTCACCTCAGTTGGATGGTAGCATGACGCAGAAAGATGTTTTTGCGGTGCCTGCACCAAATGAAGAGGAAGCTAATGATGATTATCATGAAACTTCAGATCAAGTTACTACCAAACCTCGTAGGTCGACAAGGACACGTACTGCCTCGAGCGATACGGCAATCCTGTCTTGGAGGTCATGTTGTTAGACAACAGTGAACCTACGAGCTATGAAGAAGCGATGGTGGGCCCGGATTCCAACAGATGGCTAGGAGCCATGAAATCCGAGATAGGATCCATGTATGAAAACCAAGTATGGACTTTGGTAGACTTTCCCAATGAACGGCAGGCTGTTAAATGGATCTTTAAGAAGAAGACAGACGCTGATGGTGAATGTCACCATTTATAAAGCTCGACTTGTCGCAAAGAAGTTTCCAACAAGTTCAAGGAGTTGACTATGATGAGACTTTCTCACCCGTAGCGATGCTAAAGTCTGTTGGAATTATGTTAGTAGTTGCTGCATTTTTCGATTATGAAATATGGCAGATGGATGTCAAAATAGAGTTTCCTTAACGGTTTTCGTGAGGAAAGGTTGTATGTGATACAACCAGAAGGTTTTTGTCGGTCCTAAGGATGCTAAAAGGTATGCAAGCTCTAGTGATCCTTCTATGGACTGGAGCAAGCATCTCGGAGTTGGAATAGGCGCTTTGATGAGGTGATCAAAGCTTTTGGGTTTATACAAAGTTTATAAGAAACTTGTATTTACAAGAAAGTGAGTTGGAGCACTATAGAATTTCTGATAAGTATATGTTGATGACATATTGTTGATCAAGAATGATGTAGAAATTTCTGGAAAGCATAAAAGGTTGTTTGAAAGGTGTTTTTCAAGGGAAGACCTGGATAAAAGGCTGCTTAAATATTGGGCATCAAGATCTATAGATATAGATCAAGACGCCTGATAAGACTTTCAATGAGCGCATACCTTGACCAGATTTTGAAGGAGTTCAAAATGGATCAGTGAAAGAAAGAGTTCTTGCCTGATTTGTAAGGTGTGAAGTTGAGTAAGACTCAAATCTCAACCACGGCAGAAGAAAGAGAAAGGATGAAGGTCGTTCCCTATGCCTTAGTCATAGGCTCCGTATAGTATGCCATGCTGTGTACCGCACCTAGTGTGTGCCTTGCCATGAGTCTGTCAAGGGGTACAAGAGTGATCTAGGAGTGGATCACTGGACAGCGGTTAAAATTATCCTTAGTAACTGGAGGACTAAGGAAATGTTTCTCGATTATGGAGGTGATGAAGAGTTTGTCGTAAAGAGTTACGTCGATGCAAGCTTTGACACCAATCCAGATGTCTCTTAGAAGCAATCCGAATACGTATAGTGGAGCAGCCATTTGGAATAGTTCCAAGTGGAGCGTGGTAGCAGCATCTACAGTATAACATAGAGATTTGCAAAGTGCACACAGATCTGAGTGTTGCAGACCCATTGACTAAAACCTCTCTCACAAGCAAAACATGATAAAACCCCAGAACTCATTGGGTGTTAATCACATGGTGATGTGAACTAGATTATTGACTCTAGTGCAAGTGGGAGACTATTGGAAATATGCCCTAGATGCAATAATAAATTGGTTATTATCATATTTCCTTGTTCATGATAATCGTTAATTATCCATGCTAGAATTGTATTGATCGAAAACTCAGATACATGTGTGGATACATAGACAACACCATGTCCCTAGTGAGCCTCTACTAGACTAGCTCCTTTATCAGAGATGGTCAAGGTTTCCTGGCCATAGACATGATTTGTCATCTGATAACGAGATCATATCATTAGGAGAATGATGTGATGGAAAAGACCCAGCCATAAGCATAGCAGTTGATCGTGTCAGTTTATTGCTACTGCTTTATCCATGTCAAGTATCTGTTCCTACGACCATGAGATCATGCAACTCCCGGACACCGGAGGAATGCCTTGTGTGTATCAAACGTCACAACGTAAATGGGTGACTATAAAGGTGCTCTACAGGTATCTCCGAGGGTGTCTATCGGGTTGGCATGGATCGAGACTGGGATTTGTCACTCCGTATGACGGAGAGGTATCTCTGGGCCCACTCGGTAATACAACATCACAAGAAGGTTGCAAGCAATGTGACTAAGGAGTTAGTCATGGGATCTTGTATTACGGAACAAGTAAAGAGACTTGCCGGTAACGAGATTGAACTAGGTATGGAGATACCGATGATCGAATCTCGGGCAAGTAACATACCGCTAGACAAAGAGAACTGAATACGGGATTGACTGAATCCTTGACATCGTGGTTCGACCGATAATGATCTTCATAGAATATGTGGGAACCAATATGGGCATCCAGGTCCCGCTATTGGTTATTAACCGGAGAGGTGTCTCGGTCATGTCCACATGATTCTCGAACCCGTAGGGTCTGCACGCTTAACGTTCGGTGATGCTAGAGTAGTATTGGGATATGTACATTGGTGACCGAATGTTGTTCGGAGTCCCGGATGAGATCCTGGATGTCACGAGGAGCTCCGGAATGGTCCGGAGGTAAAGATTTATATATGGGAAGTTATATTTTGGCTACCGGAAAAGTTTCGGGTTTTGCCGGTATTATACCGGGAAGATTCCGGAAGGTTCCGAAGGGTTCCGGAGGAGTCCGGAAGGATCCCTCCAGCCCCTAGGGCGTGCATGGGCTGTAAAGGGGCGCCCTAGCCTTATTGGGCCAGGGGCACCAGCCCCACAAGGCCCATGTGCAAGGGGAAGGGGAAACCCTAAGTGGGAGGGAGTCCACTTGCCTTGGGAGGCAAGTTTCCTCCCTAGCCGCCATCCCTCCTTGGAGGAGGGGCCTAGGGCTATGACCAAACCCTTCCCCTTGCCTCCTATATATAGTAGAGAAGAGGGGGAGGGCTGGACACAACAATCCCACGCCCCGGTGGCAGCCCTACCTCTCTCCCTAGATCGTTTTCTCCTCGGATCACATCTACGGTAGCGCTTGGCTTAGCCCTGTCGGGATTGCTCCACCACCATCTCCACCTTGCCGTCATGCTGGTTGAGATCTCATCTACTTATCCTCCCTCTCTTGCTGGATCAAGAAAGAGGAGACGTCATCGAGCCGCACATGTGCTGAAGGCAGAGGTGCCGTCCGTTCGGCGCTAGATCGGATTGGACCGCGATTGGATCGTGAAGAGTACGACTACATCAACCGCGTTATATACGCTTCCGCTTAGCGATCTACAAGGGTATGTAGATACACTCCCCCTCTCGTAGCTATGCATCTCCATGGATAGATCTTGGGTGTTCGTAGGAAATTTTTTGTTTCCCATGCAACGTTCCCCAACATGATTCACCTTCGGTTATGAGTAAACTTGCAACACCACCACATGCTATTAATCTTGATATGTCGCAAGTTATTGTTGATGCTACTTCTGCTATGAATGATGCTTATGATGATGCTAGTACCATGCTTGATGATAATATGCCACTAGGTGAATTTCTTGATGAACAAATTGCTAGAGCTAAAGAGAATGAAACTACTCAAACTGATGAAACTACTGAAACTGACGAAGTCTTTGAAAATGAGAACTATGAAACACCTATTAGACCTAGCTATCCTAGATTTGAAATGCCTAAGATACCTGAAGGCTATCTTATGGATGAGGAGATAGCTATAGAAATCCTTTCTTGTAAGGATAGAGATGATCTTAAGAAATTATTATGCAAGTATAAGGAAAAGACTTTGAATGCTAGAAGGAAATGTGATCCTAAGTTTGCTACCTCACCTATCTTTGTTATCGATAAGGATTATGAATTCTCTGTCGACCCAGAGTTAATTACTTTGGTTGAATCTGATCCTTTTCATGGCTATGAAACTGAAACTGTAGTGTCACATCTTACTAAGTTAAATGATATAGCCACCCTTTTTGCTCATGATGAGAAGATTCGCTATTACTATATTCTCAAATTATTTCCGTTCTCACTAAAGGGTGATGCTAAGATATGGTACAATAGTCTTGCTCTTGGTTGTCTGCGTAGTCCCCAGGATATGATTTACTACTTCTCTGAAAAATATTTTCCTGCTCATAAAAAACAAGCTGCCTTACACGAAGTATTTAACTTTGTGCAAATTGAAGAAGAGAGTTTCCCACAATCTTGGGGGAGGCTTCTCCAATTGCTTAATGCTTTACCTGATCACCCTCTTAAGAAAAATGAAATACTTGATATCTTCTATAATGGACTAACTGATGCTTCTAGGGACATCCTAGATAGTTGTGCTGGTTGTGTTTTCAGGGAACGAACTGTTGAACAAGCTGAGGAACTATTGAATAATATATTGAAGAATTATGATGATTGGACTCACCCTGAACCACCACCTAAACCCACTCTGAAGAATAGGGGTATTATTTCTCAGTCCTGAAGATATGCAGGAGGCAAAGAAATGTATGAAGGAAAAAGGTATTAAAGCTGATGATGTTAAGAATTTACCACGTATTGAAGAAATACATGGCCTTGACACACCACCACCTCAACAGGTGGTAGAGGTAAATTCTTCATTAAAGTTTGATGAAAGTTATATCCCTTACAATAAACATCCTAGTCAATGCTTATATGAGTTTGATAATTACATTAGGAAACAAGATCACTTCAATGCAAATGTTCTGAAACAATTGAAATATAATTCTAATTTGATTGCTCGCTTGAGTGACTTGTTATTTAGAATTAGTAATGATGTTACAGGTGTAGGCAAACATGCCTCTATGGTTCAAACCCAGTTAGAACAAGTTGCTAAATCTCAAAAAGAATTTCTTAATGAAATGAACAATAATATGACTGATTTTGCTGCTAGAGTAGTAACTAGAGGAGGTAGAATGACCCAAGAACCTCTTTATCTTGAAGGACACCCTAAAAGAATTGAACAAGACTCTCAGAGAATTAACACTGATGCACCTAGTCCTTCTAAAAAGAAAAAGAAAAAGAAAAATGATAGGACTTTGCCTACCTCTAGTAAACCTGAGATAAACCTCCTGATAATAATGATGTCTCTATTTCTGATGCTGAAACTCAATCTCATAATGAACATTCACCTAGTGATAATGAAAATGATAATGATGATGTTCATGAAGATATTCAACCAAACAATGATAAAGAACCAGATAATGATGTTGAAATAGAACCTGTTGTTGATCTTGATAACCCACAACCTAAAAATAAACGATATGATAAGAGAGACTTTGTGGCTAGAAAACATGGTAAAGAAAGAGAGCCATGGGTTCAGAAACCCATGCCTTTTCCACCTTAAACATCTAAGAAAAAGGATGATGAAGAATTTGAACGCTTTGCTGAAATTATTAGTCCAGTCTTTTTGCGTACTCGCTTAACTGATATCTTAAAGATGGCCCCTTATGCAAAATACATGAAAGGCATCATCACTAATAAAAGAAAGATACCTGAAGCTGAAATCTCCACCATGCTTGCTAATTATTCTTTTAAGGATGGAGTACCTAAAAAACTTGGAGATCCTGGAATACCAACTATACCTTGCTCCATTAAAAGAAATTATGTCAAAACTTACTTTGTGTGATTTGGGAGCTGGTGTTAGTGTTATGCCTTTCTCTTTATATAAAAGACTTGATTTGAATAAACTCACACCTGCCGAAATACCTTTGCAAATGGCTGAACCCTCAACTACCATACCTATCGGTATTTGTGATGATGTGCCCATTGTTGTTGCAAATGTTACTATCTTAACAGACTTTGTTATTCTTGAGTTGCCCAAGGACGACACCATGTCGATTACCTTGGTAGACCCTTTTTGAATACTGCAGGGGCTGTTATTGATTGCAATAAAAGCGAAGTCACTTTTCATATCAATGGTAATGAGCATACGGTGCACTTTCCGAAGAAACAATTCAAAGTGAATGGTATAAATGTTATTGAAGAATCTCTGACACTCACTATTGGAAGTTTTCAACTACCTCTACCTACTGCCAAAAAGAAATATGACATACTTATTGTTCGGGATATGGACATCCCCATTGAGGTAACTTGGTGTTTTACGAAAGTTCTTCGGTTTCATGCTAATCGAAAGTGGTTGTTAATAAGACTTGATCAACCTTATTAATGGATCATTTTTGAGAGGTATGAAGTTGATGAATCTAGTAGGCACAGCCTTCTGCTCCCACCTTCTGTTTTTTATTTTTCTTAGTCAAATAAAATAAAATGCCATGTTTATCCCGTTTTCTGATTTCTCCATGCAATAAAAATGACCCAAAAATAAAAGTTCTCAGAATGTCCTGAAAATTTAACACGTTGTTTTTCTGAATATTTCTGAATTTCTAGTGCAAATAACATCTGAGTGGGTGCACCTGGTGTCCACAAGACACCAGGGCGCGCCAGCAACCCCAGGCGAGCCCTGGTGGGTTGTGGTCCCCATGTGGGTCCCCTCACTTATCTCCTTAGCCCATTCCATCTCCCACCTACAGAAAAAAAATTACCATAGCTCTCTCTCTCGTGTTCTTGCTCTCAAACCCGCGGATTTCGATCTCTTTGCTCGAAGCTCCGTTTCCGAAACTGTTTTGGGGGATTGCTACTTGGTATGTGACTCCTCCATTGCTGCAAATAGTTTTTGACTTAGTGGTTTATTTTTAGAATAATTATCTACTCTTGGTGCTGCTGTAGATGGGCTTGCATGTTGAATTCTTAGAGTTCTAAGTAGTTTGAATGCTTAATATGGCCTCTATGCATCCTTAGGAGTAGTTGCCATCAATCTTAGGAAGTTTTGTTGACAAAAATTTTGGGACCCTAAAATTTCCAGAAATTTGTACGCGAATAAAATGAATTTCTTTAGAAGGAGTTCTTCGAGGAGAAGGTCCTCGGAGGCATCATCGAGTAGTAGCTCAATACGACGGTCTTATGTTGAGCCAAGTGCAAGCTCGATGCGGGATGCCGCTACCAAATCATACTTATGGCCATGTAACGAATTCATGGTAGGTGAGGGTATCAAGGAGGAATTGGAGCAATTTATCGACAACGCAGAACTTGCACCCTTCATCACAGATGAGTGCATTCAACATCTCGAACTCACAAAAACATTCACCAAGAAATTTAAATATTTTCCTCGTGAGTCTAGAGTTTCATTTAACCTTTATGACCATCCCTTTACCATGCCTTTAGATGTGTTCTGTGAAGCATGCAAAATTCCATATTGGTGTTCGCTAGACGAACCACCAACATCTGAGTATGAGTCATTTTTGATTAATCTCTGCTACGGTGAAGATAGATGAGTGACACGAGGTTGAATAAAAAGCATCCATTTTCCATCAATACACTACTTTGCACTCTTTAATGGGAAATGCATCGTAGGCAAGCAAGATTGCAGCACATTGTGTACCCCTGATTTGAGTCTTATACACACTGCTATAATATGAATTAAACGTTATAATGTTGGAGCAATCGTTGCATGGAGATTGCCACACAACACTAATAGCGGTCACTTTTATGGTGGGATCTATGCCTCCCGTGTAGCTAAGAAGCTACTTGTATCACCTTGGCCTAACGATCCCATTTTACCTACTCAGTACTTAGACTTTGAGGCCATGAAACGTCATAAGTTCCTTAAGGGCACAATCACTAATTATACTTACAACCTGAGGTTCAATAACGACACCATTATACCTGTTGTCTTGCCTGCTCCTGCTCTCTTTGATTATCATAGTAAGAGAAGATACAACGTTCTCGAGAGCGAGGACCACGCGTACAATGCGGAGGTTGAAGCTGCCAGACGGGCTGAGGAGGCTGCACCAAGAGCCTCGGTGGGCTATCACTCAGACTATTATCCATGCTACGGATGGTGATTACCAAGGTAGGCCAAAAGCCTAAGCTTGGGGGAGTACGTATTTCCACCGACATTACATTCATGTTCACACATTTCATTCGAGTTGTCGGTGTCCACATTTTTTTGTGGTATTATCCATGCTAGATTTATTTTCATGCTTTCTTCTTGCGTGTTTGAAAAACCTTGAGAAAATCCAAAAATATTTCTTGCTAGCTAGGGGCCACGTCCCCGCTCTCCTGGCCCTGATCTCTGGCCTATAAATTGGCATATATTCCAGAAACCCTAGAGAGCCCCCCGAAACACTTTTTGCGCCGCAGCAAGTCTCTGTTTCGCCGTGTTCCCATCTGGAGCCCTGTTCCATTGCCCTGCCGGAGGCGGGATCGATCACAGAGTGCCTCTACACCAACCTTGCTTCTCCCATGGTGATGTGTGAGTAGTTCACCACAAACCTACGGGTCTGTAGTTAGTACCTAGATGGATCTCTCTCTCTCTCTCTATGTTCTTCATTGCGAAGATCACCGTGATTCCCGCGGTGATCTATCTTATGTAATCAATCTTGATGGTATGTTTGTTGCGATCCGATGAATTGTGGATTTATGTTCAGATTATTCATGAAAATATATTGAATACTTCCTGGTATTTTATTTGCATAATTTGTATAGCTTCATAATGCTCTCCGATCTATTGGTTTGGTTTGGCCACCTAGATTGATTTATCTTCCAGTGGGAGTGGTGCGTTGTAGTGTGTTCAATCTTGCAGTTCTCAATCCCAGTGATAGAAAGGGACATGACACATATTGTATTGCTGCCACTAAGGGTAAAACGATGGGATTCATTCATATTAATTGGATTTACTTTCTCTACATCATGTCATCATCCTCCAAGCGTTACTCCATTTTTACTTAATACTCTAGATGCATGCTGGATAGCGATCGATGGGTGGAGTAATAGTAGTAGATGCAGGCAGGAGTCAGTCTACTTGTTTATGGACGTGATGCCTATATACATGATCCTTCCCGTGAATAAATATTGCATAACTATGTGCTTTTCTATCAATTACCCAACAATAATTTTTTATCCATTGTATGCCTTCTTCGAGAGAGAAGCCTCTAGCGAACACAATGGCCCCCGGGTCTCCTCACAAATATATTTAAAAAAACTCTAAATACCTTGCTGCCATTATTTACTTTATTTTTATTTACAATTTATATTTATCAAATTATCTATCTATCACTACTTATCATTTGCAAGTAACGAGTTCAAGGGGATTGACAATCCTCTTGCCCGCGTTGGGTGCAAGTGTTTGCTCTTTTGTGCATAGGCGCTAAAGATGGGAATTTGCGTGGTTCTCCTATTGGTTCGATAACCTTGGTTCTCACTAAGGGAAATACTTACCTTTGCTTGTTGCATCATCCCCTCCTCTTCGGGGAAAATCCTAACGCAATTTACAAGTATCACTGTTGCGGGCCATATTACCCCTGTGGCCTCTGATCTTCTGCCCTCTGGTGTTACGACACTTTCAGTACACAGATGACACGATTATCCTGGTCAAAAACTCGGACCGCTGCATTGCCAACCTGAAATTTGTTTTTCTCAGTTTTGAAGAAATGTGCGGGCTTAAGATTAATTTTGCTAAGAGCGAGTATTGTGTTGGGTGCACAACATGAGGAGGCCAAGCGGGTGGCTGCCCTTTTGAATTGCTCTTTGGGATCTTTCCCCTTTAAATATTTGGGCTTGCCTATATCCCCGTATAAGCTTCTGACTAAGGATTTTAACTTCTCGGTGACGAAAGTTGGAAACATGGTTATACCATTGAGAGGCCGCTAGAACTCCACTGCTGGGAGGGTATGTATAACTAATGCCTGCCTGTCCTCCTTCCCTATATTCCTCATGGGATTTTACCGCCTTCCGGAAGGGACTCACATGCGTTTTGACAAGCACATGAGCGGTTTTTATTGGAACACTGCGGATAACAAAGAGAAATATAGATTGGTAAAATGGTAGTTGATGTGCAGACCGAAAAGTGTTGGGGGTTTGGTGATCCTCAACACCGCTATTATGAACAAGTGCCTGATCATTAAATGGTGGTGGCGTATTCTTACTTCAAACCAGGATGTTCTTTGGTTCCATATTCTTAAGGTTATATACTTCCCTCACTCCTCCCCCTCATGTACATTCCTGCTAGTGGTCTCTCTCTCTCTCTCTCTCTCTCAGTTTTGGCAGCAATTGCTTAATGTGCGAGACGACTTCAGATCCTTGGTCAAATATTCGGTTGGTGATGGTTCGGGTATTAGGTTCTGGTTTTATTGGTGGACTAGGGAGGACCCGCTGGCGATGTCCATCTAGGTGCTTTTTTCTTTTGTTGCTTCCCCCGTGACCTTCGTCGTGGAGCTCGCGGCTTGTTGTTGGGACTTCAGCTTTCATCGGGTCCTATCTCCTGTAGAGTTGGAGGATTGGCATCGCCTTGCTGCTCTCCTCACCATGCTCTCGGAGATTCAGGATGGAGTCTCTTGGCCTCACTCCTCCTCGGGTAGATTCTTGGTTAAGTCAGGTTATCGTGTTTTGTCTGGAGGCCATACTACTTTGAAGTTTAAGCCCATCTAGGCGGCGAGGGTGCCTCCAAAGGTTAAGATTTTCATGTGGCAGATGATTAGGGGTCGCCTACCTACGGAGGATCAGATTAAAAAGAGGCATGGTCCGGGTTCCGAATTTTGTGCTTTGTGTGTCCAGATCGAGGATATGACTCATATACTGTTTTGTTATCCTTTGGCCTTGCTGTTTTGGAGCTGCCTCGAGATTGGATGGGCATGTCCTGGGCCCCTTCTAATTTCGAGGAGCTGAGGCCGATTGTCGCCTCTTGGACGGGTCTGTCCAAGAGACTATTTTGGTTTGGCTTCTCGGCCATGTGTTGGACCCTTTGGACTACCAGGAACAAGTTTACTATTGAATAGGTGTTCCCTAACAAGGCGGTTGACTTTATTTTCAAATTTTCGATCCTTTTGTAGCAGTGGAAATCTCTGATAGAGGAGGGCGACAAGGCGGTCGTGGGCTTCCTCATCTCTCGTGTGCGCACTGTGGCGATCGCCATGTTGGGAGGAGTTTAACTTGCATCGACCTGATCTGGATGCTTAGTTGTTGCTACATTGGCGCTTTATTTCATAGGGTCCTCCTTTGCGGCCCACATGCTTGGTTTGGCCGGTTTGTGGCCGTGTCGATACTTTCATTTTGGGTTTGTTGGTCTTGGATCTGTTTCCCCTTGTGATACTTGGTTGCCGGTTGGCTTTATTAATTTAAAGTCGGGCTTAGGCCTTTCCTCTCAAAAATCATTTAAATGTAAAAAATACAGGAATAAGAACATACCTCCGACCAACATGATTAAATTCTTGTGAATTCATTAGTACAAAACGCCTTTAACTACACCAAGTTTCTCTTCCAAAACCTAGAAGAAATAGCAAGGTCATACTTGTGGACAGGTCAAGATACAATATGCATACGTAATGTAACTCAATAGAATTACAGAGGCAATGTTCACCATATAAAAACTAAGTCTCATCACATAGATCCATCTTATCGTATAACTGTTTGCCCTTGTTATTATCTAGAAAAACTCTACATAGGGAATCGTTAGTTACTCTCTTGTATTTGACAAAATAAAACCTACAAAGGGAATCATTTGGTACTCTATGGTATTTGACTAAAAATACCTTAACAAAGCTAAGGGCATCTAGAATTCATGGCTTGAAAGTGGGAACTGTATGAGCAGGACAAAATGGTGGCACTTAATTGGAAAGAGTATGCAGTGCAATTTGAAGAATATAACCAGAAGGAAAATGGAAAGTGCACCATATCATCAGTATTTGTCATCTCAAGATATTTATCCATGAGGAGGATATATCTTTTAGCATGGAACAAACCCAAATAAGTTATAAACTAATACACAATTGTGTGTTCCAAGATCAAACTGTATGCATGACTGAATTATGGGATACACGAGGATACATAATAAAGTGGAGAAGATATGCCAACGACATTAACAGGTCGCTCCGTGTTATATGCCTTGATCGGGGTCAATGCACATGAATCCTAAAAATATGCAGGGACAGATCATCCGGAGTAAGCAACCACAAAATCATCTAGCATTCCTGGTACCGAATAGGTGAAACTATATCTCACTAGAGAAATTTCACACGAGAGACGAATCAATTTATTTCCTGTGGATAGCACAAAGGGATTGAGCTCTCGACCTGGACACTAATGTTGGATACGATCTCACATCTCTTCCCCAACCACGGGTCGAAACCCGAAACATCACCTCATTGAGATAAACTTATTCATAATCAATTGAAACAACCACAAACCTACCAAAAATATCAGAAGAAAGATTAGCACCAAATTGGGCACAACACGAAATGTGGATCAGAGGCAACATACAACCTAAATCAGTGGAGGGACCATGTGATCAGTAGTACAACCACTCCTCCTTCCTTTGCTCCGTGGCTCACGCATGAGTATGAAGGCACACATGAGTTTCTGGTCGGGGATGTAGTAAATGGCAAGCATGTCTACATGTGAAATACGAAGAGATTTCTCCCATGTACCATGCCAGTTCAGCCTAGGATGAAAGAAGTACCATTACATTACTAATACCACATAATAACGTTTCCAAATTGAGCATACACAAGGCAAGCACATATGGCATGTGAACTATTACAATTAACTCGATAACACTAAGCTTGACAGAGTATCAAAATGTGGCATCTTAATTAATATATTACTCCTAAATAAGCCATTGTCATCACCTCACGTTGAATGTCGCGAAGGATGTCGGCCGTCACTGATGTTGGTTGTCATTGCACTCCTGATATGCTCTCCATACGGCGCCGACGCCAGGGCAGATCGCCCACGCTGCCTGGCTAACCAAAGCGTCATGGGGGAAGTGCTTTTTTTGAGGAATCGTGGGGGAAGTGCTAGACATGCTAAACGGCCATAGTAAATTTACCAGCCCAGTAGAAGCCTATTTAACCACAAATCTTCAAAAAGCAACTGGAGTAGCAGCCATTAGGACATCTCGACCATGTTTGTTGTAGTTTGAGCTGAACGTGGGTTGTAGGCTCATCCAACGGCCAAAAAAAAGACTAGGTCTCAAAATGGATGACCAAAAATGCACAAGCCATGAGAGGGCTTGGAATTGGTTTAGTTTTACGGTCGTAAATTAAGGTCGTTAGACCGGAACCAAGCATTAGGTTTTACGGATCACCGTTATCTCATAAGTGAGAGACCAATCAGAAGAGAGATTAAACCCATGAAAATTGATACTTGTGATCTGCGTTGGGTTTTTCGTGAAGAGGAATGGGTGATGTAGCACAATATCGATAAGTATTTCCCTCAGTTGAGAACCAAGGTTTATCGAACCAATAGGAGTAGCACGCAACCCCCGGCTTCAGCGACTGCACACAAAGAAGAAAACACTTGCTCCCAACACGTGCAAGAGGGTTGTCAATCCCCTTGGACTCATTATTTGTAAGCTAGTGAAGTATGTAGATGAAAGTTGAATACTATAAATTGCAAAATAAAATAAAAGTAAATAAATGTAGGAAGGTATTGAAAGCTTTTGTAAATATATAAGTGAATAGACCCGGGGGCCGTAGTGTTCTCTAGTGGCATCTCTCATGTAGTAGGCATACGGTGGGTAAACAAATTACTGCTGGGCAATTGATTGAAAAGCGCATAGTTATGCAATCTTTATTCACCGTAATGCTCATGTGTATATAGGCATCACGTCCATAAACAAATAGGCCGACTCCTGCCTGCACCTATTACTATTACTCCACGTCGAGAGCACTTCTATGCTTGCCTCTCTAAGTATTAAGTTCATGACAAACAGAGTAATACTTGGAGAACGATGACATGATGTAGAGAAAGAGAATTCAATCAATATGAATTAACCCCATCGTTTTATCCTAAGTGGCAACAATAGAAAGACGTATCTTGTCCCCTTTTGTCACTGGGATATAGAAACCCGTCAGGTTGAACCCACTACAACGCACCCCTCTCACTGAAGAAATATCAATCTAGTTGGCCAAACTATTTCAATAGATCGGTGAGATTTACGAAGCTATAATAATCATGCAAATAAGAATAGTCATAGAAATCAGAGAAGACTAAAATATTTTTCATGAATAATCTGAACATAAACCCACAATTCATCGAATCCCAATAAACGCACCGCACAAAGTGATTACATCGAATATATCACCGCGAAGAGATGGTGAACTTTGTATTGAAGATCAAGAGAGAGAGAGAGATAGCCATCTAGGTACAAACTATGGACCCGTAGGTCTGTAGGGAACTACTCACACATCACCATAGGAGCAACAAGGTTGATGAAGAGGCCCTCCGTGATCGATCCCCCCTCCGGCAGGGCACCGGAACAGGGCTCCAGATGGGCACACGGCGGAACAGAAATTTGCAGTGGTGGAAAAAATGTTTCGGCAGGCTGTCTAGGGTTTTTGGGATTTATTAGAATTTATACGCTAGAGACGGGCGTCGGGGGCCACCCGAGGGAGGCAGCACACATCAGGGCGCGACCACCCAACCTTGGCACGCCCTGTTGTGTGCTCCTTCCCTCGTCCAGCCTCCGGTCTCCTCCCGAAGCTTCCTAGTCTTCTTTTGGTCCAAAAAAAATCATAACAATGTTTCATGGCAATTGGACTTCATTTGGTACTGTAAACCTGAAAAGTCAAAAACATGCAGGAAACATCAACTGGCACTGGGCACTAGGTTAATAGGTTAGTGCTCAAAAATAATATAAATTGGTAAATAATCACCCAAGAAGCATCCTAGAATGATAATATTATAGCATGCAACAATCAAAAATTATAGGTACGTCGGAGACGTATCAGCATCCCCAAGCTTAATTCCCGCTCGTCCCCGAGTAGGTAAATGATAAAAAATGAATTTTTGATGTAACATGCTACCCAACATGTAATCTATTGCAGGTATGATCATTGAGAAACAATGAATTAATTAACATCAACATAGCAATACTTATAAATATAAGCAACATAATCATCAAGTTTCAAAATATACGATCCTTAAAGAATGTTCACCCCCTATTCATTTTATCATCTAAGAATAGCATGGCTCCATCTTCACCACATAAATAGAAATGTCAAGCACCACGGTGTCAAGTCAGGCAATTGGATCGTACTTCTTAACGCGCTTCAGATTTTTATTACTTACGCAATATATGAGCGTGAACCATCGGTATAGCATAAAGGTGGAATAAAATATGGTGGTAGGTTTCAAAGGGGTAAAAGTGGAGAAGAAGTCGCATCAACTAGGCATATCAATGGGCTATGGAGATGCCCATCAATAGATAGCAATGCGAGGAGTATGGATTGCCATGCAACGGATGCACTAGAGCTATAAGTAAATGAAGCTAAGTGGGTGTGCATCCAACTTGCTTGCTCATGAAGACCTCGGGCATTTGAGGAAGCCCTTCATCAGAATATACAAGCCAAGTTCTATAATGAAAAATTCCCTCTAGCATATGAAAGTGATAAAACAAAAGACTCTCTATATGAAGAACATGGTGTCACTTTGAGGCACAAGTGTGGAAAAAGAGGTAGTAGCACTGTCCCTTCTCTCTTTTCTCTCATTCATTTTTTTCCTTTTTTTCTTTTTTTCTTTTTTTTCTTCTTTTTTTCTTTTTTTCTTTCTTTCTTTTCTTTTTCGTCCGGATTCTCATCCCGACTTGTGGGGGAATCATTGTCTCCATCATCCTTTCCTCACTGAGACAGTGCCCTAATAATGATGATCATCACACTTTTATTTACTTAGAACTCAATATGAAAAACTATAATGTGACTCTATATGAATGCCTCTAGCAGTGTACCAGGATGTGCAATGATCAAGTGTAACATGTATAAAAAGTGATGAATGGCGGCTTTGCGACAAATACTATGTGAGCTTATATGATCATGCAAAGCAATATGACACTGAAAGTACTAGTCATATGATGTAACGGTGGAAGTTGCATGGCAATATATCTCGGAATGGCTATGAAAATGCCATAATAGGCAGGTATGGCGGCTGTTTTGAGGAAGATATAATAAGGCTTCTGTGCAACAGAGCGTATCATGTCACGGGGTTTGTATGCACCGGCGAAGGTTGCACCGATCCTCGAGGTGAGAATGGGCAATGCATGGTACCGAAGAGGCTAGAAAATATGAGGTGGTGAGAGTGTGTACATCCATGGATTCATATTAGTCATAAAGAACTCACATACTTATTGCAAGATTTCATTAGCTCTCTCGAAGCAAAGTACTACTCGCATGCCCCTAGGGAGGAGGTTGGGAGGAGTTAACATCGCACGCCTCCGACTTAAACATCACTAGGATTTCAACAAGGAATAAGTTTGCTCACACATCATCACCATGCTATAAAAAGTATTTAGATGAACAGCAAGTTAACACCCTCTAATTCACATTACCACATCAATATCATTAACCCACAATTTCTCTTTATGTGCTACATGTGGTTTTGATTATGCACTCATTGGATACCTATTATTTTAGGACTAGTATTATAACCCAAGCAAATTACCATCACTATTTAAGAACTCTCAAACAAATATAAGTGAAGAAATAGAGTGCAATTATTTCTATAAAATTTATATGCCACCGTGCTCTAAAAGTTATAAGTGAAGTACTAGAGCAACTGCTAAGCTCAAAAGATATAAGTGAAGCACAAAGAGTATTCTAAAAAATCATGGTGATCTTGTGTATCTACCAAGTGGGTGTGTCCAGCAAACAATGATTGTGGAAAACTAAAATAAGCAAACTCAAGCAAACAGTACAGGAGCGTCGCAGCCCGACAAAAATGCTTCGGGAGCGTCGCTACGCGTCTAAATGAACGGAGCATCGACCCTTCTAAAGGTAGCCATGGACCTCCTTTTATAATCCAAGGGGCTACCACAGTGGCTAAAATGGTCTTTGCACATAGTAAACAACGTATATCTATCTACCAAAACTGCTGGCAATAGCGGTAGTCAGAAATACCTAACTCTGACTGATTAGGACAGACGCATTAAATGCGTCGTGAGGTGGCGCGCTGACAACGTCTCCCGGCAAGGACTGCCTCTCCTTCTGTGTCGTTCACCCAACTACCTCTTATTCCTTTGCCATGCCACGGGATGGGTGTCATTAAAGCGCTGCTATAAACCTAGAAAGCAGCCACGCGCCCCGACCAGCCTCACCTACCCGCCTGCCCGCTCGACACCTAGCTGATGTAGACAATCAACCCAGCGACATGGAGTGACGGCTTGGCGGGCGGAGGCCTTGGCGGGCGCGCTATCGTCCGAGCCCCCCGGCAAGGAAGGCATGCCGGTTCGCTCGAGCCCGTGTATGAAGAGGCTTGGTGTCCTGATCCAGCCCTGCAGGGTCTTGTTGGTCCGGAGGCCGTGGTCGTCTGGTGCACAAGTCAGGGTACTAAGGGCCCCATTCTTTAGTACACCGACAGGAGCCCCGGGCCTGGGCCACACTTGCGTCCGTAACGTTGTTGGGCTAGGCCCAAAAACAGTGCACATGCACATGCGGCCATAAAACCTATGGTTATAACAATTATCCCTCCCGCCCCTTCCCGCGATATGCATTGAATGCAAACTGCAGGGGAAGCGGGGTGAGAAGGCATCGAAAAGATACGCCCGAGAAACCGTGCCGCGTCGGACCCGAAGGGGCGCTTCCTGCGTCGGGTATTTTCATTTGAGGCTCGTCATTGGGGGAGAGGGTTGGCCGCCTAAGCAGTGCGCTTGGCATCGGGCGGTCAGCCTCCGAGTTGTCCCGCGTCACTTGGGTGTTCGGCCCCTTCCGCTCCGTCTCCCTCTCTTAATTGCATCCCGCGTGACGCGCGTCACGCGCGAGGACCGGCATTGGCTGGGAAGGGCGTTCGTTAGCAACGTCTGTGCGTTAGCGTGTGGTCGCTCTGGGTCGCGAAAAGCCAGCCCCTCCTCTTCCCCATTCCTATAAATAGGGGGGCCGAGGCGGAGCGCTGCTCATCTGTGCCCTTCTGCTCTAGCTCACCGACCAATGCCTTCTCTTCCCTTCCTCCGCCATCTCCTCCAGCACGCCATTTTCGTCATGGCGAGGGGTCGCGGTCGTGCTTATGGGTCTGGTGCCGCCGCAAGGGGCACCCCCTAGAGCCTGATGCGGATCGTGGTGACGGCGGCGGGGGTTGGCTCCAGCTCCCGTGGAAGGACGGCGTCCAGGGGCCATGGAGGGGCGGCATCCCGGGGCCATGGAGGGACGGCTCCATCCATCCGCGGTGGCCGTAGCAGCGCACCCCTCCTGCAGCCCCATGCGGGGATCCATGCGGAGGAGGATGTGCAGGAGTTCGTTGTGGTGATCCCCCGGCGGCAGCGGAGCTGGCTCCGCCTCCCCAACCCGTTCGCGTGGGCCATGGAGAGCAGCCGACCTCGAGGCTTTTGGCTTCGGGCGGACGGCTGCTGCAACGGGCCCGCCTGGGTGGGCGTCGACCTCTCTGTCGGGAGCGCCATGTTCTTGACGCAGGGGTGGAAGTCGCTCGCCCGCTCCCATGGTCTGGGACCCGGGCATCTTCTCCACTTCAAGTTCGACGGTTCCGCCACCCTCTTCATGAAGATATTCGAGGTGTCCGGCATCCGCCAGTAGTGCTGCGCGGAGAACTCGAGTGGCAGCGACTACGACTCCTCCAACGATAGCAACGACGACTGCAGCACCTTCGGCATCAAGCAGGAGGATTCCAACTAGACGCTCGCGACACCGTAGTTAGGGCTTAGGATTGATGCGGGAACGAGGCTCCATCCATGAGACCTCATTTCCGGATCAGTCGCCACATCGTAGTGGTAGATCTCCTTTTGTGTTTAATCTTTACCCAATGTATCTCTGCGAGGAAACGAAAACAAAATATTGGGTATTCCTAAAACGTTAAGGATTCTTCATGCGTCTGCGAATATACGTTTTCCTTTTCGGTGAACAAAAGTTTCCCTTTCGTGTCCCTCTGGCGCTTACGCTTGTCGGGTATGTTTGCTGGCGCGCATGCCCTTACCATAGGCGCTTCTAAGGATAGATCCCGAGCGCCCTTCCGGTTGGGCGGCAACCGGCAAGGCTACCCCATCGTCCTTGCCGCGGCTACTTAAGATGTTGGGCATGCTTCCAACACTCAAGCGCGCAACGATTTTGATAGGGACCCTGCTTATGGAAAAGAACTTGCATGACATCTTTTGTCCTACCCCTCCCGTGGCAGCGGGGTCCTAATGGAAACTAAGGGATACTAAGGCCTCCTTTTAATAGAGAACCAGACCAAAGCATTAGCACTTAGTGAATACATGAACTCCTCAAACTACGGTAATCACCGGAAAGAATCCCAGTTATTGTCACCCTGGGGGATGCGGATCATAACTCGTAATAGGTGTCTACAACTTGCAAGATAGCATCAAGAACACATATATATTAGTGAAAACATAATAGGTTCATATCTGAAATCATGGCACTCGGGCCCTAGTGACAAGCATTAAGCATAGCAAAGTCATATCAACATCAATCTCAGAACATAGTGGATACTAGGGATCAAACCCTAACAAAACTAACTCGATTACATGGTAAATCTCATCCAACCCATCACCGTCCAGCAAGCCTACGATGGGATTACTCAAGAGCGGCGGAGAGCATCATGAAATTGGTGATGAAGGATGGTTGGTGATGACGACGGCGTCGATTTCCCCTCTCCGGAGCCCAAAACGGACCCCAGATCTGCCCTCCCGAGGAAGAACAAGAGGTGGCGGCGGCTCCGTATCGTGAAACGCGATGAACTCTTCTCCTTGATTTTTTCCTCCCCGAATAGGGTTATATGGAGTTGGAGTTGAGGTCGGAGGAGTTGCAGGGGGGCCACAAGCCACCTGGACGCGCCCTAGGGGGGCGCCCCCTGGCTTGTGGCCAATGGGTGGACGCCCTCTGGTTGATTCTTTCGCCAGTATTTTTTATTAATTCCAAAAATATTCTCCGTAAATTTTCAGGTCAATCCGAGAACTTTTATTTTTGCACAAAAATAGTACCAAGGCAATTCTGCTGAAAACAACATCAGTCCGGGTTAGTTTTCCATTCAAATCATGCAAATTAGAGTCCAAAACAAGGGCAAAAGAGTTTGGAAAAGTAGATACGATGGAGACGTATCAACTCCCCCAAGCTTAACCCATTTCTTGTCCTCAAGCAATTCTGTTGACAAACTGAAAGTGACAAAGAAAAACTTTTACAAACTCTGTTTGATCTTGTTGTTGTAAATATGTCTAACTGATGTTTAGGTTTTCAGCAAAGATTATAGACTAACCATATTCACAATAACATTTAGGTCTCACATTTACTCATATCAATGGCATAATCAACTAGCGAGCAATAATAATAAATCTCGGATGACAACAATTTTATCAAAACAATCATGATACAATATGCTATAATGGTATCTCGCTAGCCCTTTCTGAGACCGCAAAACATAATTGCAGAGCACCTCTGAAGAACAAGGGCTGACTGGAAATTGTAATTCATGGTAAAAGAGATCTAGTCACAGTCATACTCAATATCAATTAATAACAAAGCATACAAATGACGGTGGTGCTCTCTAACTGGTGCTTTTTATAAGAGGAGGATGACTCAACAGTAAAGTAAAATAGATAGGCCCTTCGCAGAGGGAAGCATTGATTTGTAGAGGTGCCAGAGCTCGAGCTTTTAAAACAGGGATGAATAATAATTTTGAGCGGTATGCTTTCATTGTCAACATAATGACCGATAGATCTCACCATCTTCCATGCTAGATACATTATAGGCGGTTCCCAAATAGAATGATAAAGTTTTTACTCCCCCTCCACCAATCAAACACACTCCACGGCGAGCCGAATCCACGGGTACCGTCCATACAAACAACAATCCTGGGGGAGTTTTGTTTCATTATATTTTGATTTGATTTTTGAGCATGGAACTGGGCATCCCGATCACCAGCCACTTTCCCGTGAATGACAAGTGAATAAACACTCATCGTGAGAATAACCCACCTAGCATGGAAGATACCGACAGCCCCTAGTCACTACATGAGCGATTCGGGCATACAAAACAGAATATTATTTGAAGGTTTAGAGTTTGGCACATGCAAATTTACTTGGAACGGTAGGTAAATACCGCATATAGGTAGATATGGTGGACTCATATGGAACAACCTTGGGTTTATGGAAGTGGATGCACAAGCAGTATTCCCGCTTAGTACAGGTGAAGGCTAGCAAGAGACTGGGAAGCGACCAACTAGAGAGCGACAACGGTCATAAACATGCATTGAGATTAACCAACATTGAATGCAAGCATGAGTAGGATATAAATCACCATGAATATAAACATCGTGGAGTCTATGTTGATTTTGTTTCAACTACATGCGTGAACATGTGCCAAGTCAAGCCACTTGAATCATTCAGAGGAGGATACCATCCTATCATACTACATCACAACCATTTTAAAAATGCATGTTGGCACTCAAGACAGACCATTATACACTCTTAGCTAATTAAGCATGGCATGAGTAACTATATTATCTAATTGTCATTGCAAACATGTTTCATCCATAATGAGCTGAATCCAGAACGATGAGCTAATCATATTTACAAAATCAAAATAGGTCGAGTTCATACCAGCTTTTCTCCATCTCAATCACTTCATCATATATCGTCATTATTGCCTTTCACTTGCACGACCGAATGGTGTGAATAATAATAAGAGTGCACGTGCATGGGACTAAGCTGGAATCTGCAAACGATAACTCAAAGGAGAAGGCAAGGTAACATGGGCTCTCTGATAGATAAACAATAATGCATATGAGAGTCACTCAACATTTCATTGTGGTCTTCTCCTTACGACCCAAAGAAGAAAGGAAAACTATTTACACGGGAAAGCTCCCAACAAGCAAAAGAAGAACGAGAAATCTTTTTGGGTTTTCTTTTAATGCTACAACTAAACAATCTAAAAGGTAAAGCTAGAACTATTTTTTTTGGATTTTCTCAAGGTTAATTAAGCACACAAGAAGAAAGCGGAAAGAAGAAATAAAATACCATGGATGATTCAATGAAAAAGTATAAGCACCGACTACTAAGATTAGTGTGTGAACATGAATGTAATGTTGGTGAGAAATACGTACTCCGCCAAGCTTAGGCTTTTGGCCTAAGTTGGTCTAGGGCCATGGCTAAAAATGACCATCTCCTAGATACTCCGGAGGGTCCTGAGGGTTCCACTGGTTGGCGAGCTCCTGTGGCTCCCACTGAAAAACTGGATCCTGATACGGATCAAGGGCTGGTGCCGGCTCAGGTGCTGGGGGTTGCGACAGACCCCAATATCTGTAGATGCCCTCGGGCATAATAGTGTACCTGCCTGAATGGATATCGAACAAAGAAGAAGCAGGCAGAGCAATAATCTCACAAGTACCCTAACTAAATACTAAGTTGTAAAGCAGCCTCCTATCATTATCCTTCCTAATAAAATCATGTGCTACCATACTGTCATAGTCTAAATATCTTGTGGGTAGCAGCATTTCCTATTCCTCGTCAAGCCTAATGGGTATCTTAAAGTGTTTGGCTAGACGAGATGCATAGATACCTCCGAATATGGGGCCCTTCGAACGGTTTAAGTTCAACCGTTGGGCCACCATACACTACTGGAATCAGGCACTTTGCCGTCTGCTATAGCAGACGGCAAAGGCATGCTTGGCGGACGGCAAAGGCTTTGCCGTCAGCCAGCAGACGGCAAACACTCCGACTGAACGGCTGCCGGCAAAGGCCGCTTTGCCGTCTGCTGGCATACGGCAAAGAACCTTCCTTCTTTGCCGTCTGCCAGCAGACGGCAAAGAGCGTGGACGGCACAGAAAAGGTTCCATCCCCGTTAGGTGGCTAACGGCGCTCTTTGCCGTCTACTAGCAGACGGCAAAGAGCTGTAGATGACGTCAGCTGACGTCAGGCTTCAGCTGGGCCCAGGCAGGCTCTTTGCCGTCTGCTGGCAGACGGCAAACAACTTTCCTTCTTTGCCGTCTGCCAGCAGACGGCAAAGAGCTGTAGATGACGTCAGCTGACGTCAGGCTTCAGCTGGGCCCAGGCAGGCTCTTTGCCGTCTGCTGGCAGACGGCAAACAACTTTCCTTCTTTGCCGTCTGCCAGCAGACGGCAAAGAGGCCACATAGGCCAGCCCAGGTTGCACAGGCTGCTGCCACGTGGCCTCTTTGCCGTCTGCCAGCAGACGGCAAAGAGCTTTGCCGTCTGCTAGCAGACGGCAAAGAGGCTATATAGCCCCTGTTTTTTCTGTTTTTTGTTATATCAATTCATTTTCACAGAAATTCAAACACACACATATATATATATATATTCAGAATCACATAGTTTCAAACATCAAACATCATACATCAAACGTAGTTTCAAACATCAAACATAGTTTCACCATCGTCATCAAACATCATACATCCAATTCATATATGCATAGTTTCACAAACATCTAATATGTAAACAGTAGCATTCTGCCCTTCCATGAAGTGAATCAAACCTGCAAAAATGAGTGTAAGAAATTAGAAGAAGAAGAAGAAGACTAGAAGAAGAGGAAGAAAAAGAAGAAGAAGAAG
Organism: Elymus sibiricus; assembly: GCA_039707655.1. Classification (NCBI taxonomy): domain Eukaryota; kingdom Viridiplantae; phylum Streptophyta; class Magnoliopsida; order Poales; family Poaceae; genus Elymus; species Elymus sibiricus. Next base: position 132,327,242 of record CM077671.1, read on the forward strand.
AAGAAGAAGAAGACTAGAAGAAGAAGAAGACTCCAACATATCATTGAAGGCCTTTGCAGATTCCTCCATCTCATCGTCCGAATCCCGAGCATCATCAAAGTCTTCCACCATGTCTTCCATCCCGGTACCATGCTCGTCGGTGCGACGACGGCCCTCCTCAGCTCTGGCACGTTGGGCAGACTCACCATGAAATGTCCAGACCGTATAATAAGGCGTAAAACCCAACTTCTGTAGGTGTTTGATCATTTCAAACTCGGACTTCTTATGAAAGTTGTCGCAGTCGATACAGGGGTACCAGTTTGTTTCCTGTCCATTTGCAAATGTGGCTCTCACAAACCCCTTGGTTTTTCTTAGCCATTCATGGGTCATGTCTTTCTGACTAGTGTGACCGGTGTACATCCACGCACGATCACTCATCTTGCCTAGCTACTGGACACACAAGAAATATATACATAATTCAGCAAACCATATTCATCAGTTAATAGAGTTTGTCAGTTTTATTACGTCCATGCAACCTAGACGCTAGTAGGTAAAGATAGGTCCTAATCCCACCCGAGTATGTGTAGATTGGGTTCGTTTTCCCATGCTCTGCTCTGGATCCGACGCAAAATTTCGGCAGCACCTCCCCGCTGTTCTCCTGATACACGTCTTGGCAATAAGCAGAGAGGATGTGTACCCGGAGAACAACAGGGAGGCACTGACGAAATTCTGCATCGGATCCGGAGCAGAGCATATGGGAAAACGAAACCAATCTACACATACTCGGGCTGTCCATGGATAACGTTGGACAATTCGAAAGAATCACGGTTATAAATATGCAAATGCATGCATATTTATAGATGTAACCCTTTCGAACGGGAGACGCATAGTGGTCACGCATACTGATGATTGACACCTATAGCTAGCAAGTTTCATCGGCACGAAGACCGGAACAGAGCAAATGAAGGGGGGAGGAGGAGATGTCATTTGTGCTCACCCGCGAACGCAGGGGCGGAGCTCGTCGAACGCACGGGGAGGTCGTCGAACACCAGACCCTCGCAACCCCGAAAGAACTGCACATTTAAATCCACCCGATCAACACAAATATATATGATGTTTTTCTTAACAAAATCGGGAAATATACTTCCTAACTCATAATTCACAAATATATGACCCCATCGGCCTCTGGAAGGCCGAAGAGCACCTTTTCGGTCAACAGGAGGCCGAAGAGGTGTCGGGGGTCGGGGGTGTCGTGTCTGGGTGGCGTGGTGTCGGGGTGTCGGGGTGTCGTGTCGGGGTCGGGGTGTCGGGGGGTGTCGTGTCTGGGTGTCGTGGTGTCGGGGTGTCAGGGGTGTCGGGGTGTCGGGGTCGGGGTCGGGGTCGGGGTGTCGGGGGGTGTCGTGTCTGGGTGTCGTGGTGTCGCGGTGTCAGGGGTGTCGGGGTGTCGGGGTCGGGGTGTCGGGTCGGGGTCGGGGTGCCGTGTGGTGTCGGGGTGTCGGGTCGGGGTCGGGGTCGGGGTGCCGTGCCGGGGTCGGGGTCGGGGTCGGGGTGTCGGGGTCGGGGTGTCGGGTTGGGGTCGGGTTGTCGGGTCGGCGTCGGGGTGCCGTGTCGGGGTCGGGATCGAGGTCGGGGTGTCGGGGTCGGGGTGTCGGGTCGGGGTCGGGTTGTCGGGTCGGGGTCGAGGTGCCGTGTCGGGGTCGGGGTTTTTTCTCTTTTTTTCTTTTCTTCTTCTTGCTCTTCTTACTTTTCTTCCTTTTCTTCCTTTTTTTTCCTTCTTCTTCTTCTTCTTCCTCCTTTCCTTTTTCCTCTTCTTCTTCTCCTCCTCTCCTCTTTTTTCTTCTTCTTCTTCCTCTTCTTCTTTTTTCTTCTCCTCCTCCTCCTCTTCTTCTTCTTCCTTTCCTTTTTTCCTCTTCTTCTTCTCCTCCTCTCCTCTTTTTTTCTTCTTCTTCTTCTTCTTCTTCTTCTTCTTCTTTATTCTTCTCCTCCTCCTCTTCTTCTGTTTCTTCTTCTTATTATTATTTTTTGTTCTTTTTCTTTTTTCTTTTTCCTTTTTTTTCATCTTCTTTTCTTCTTTTTTTTCTTCTAGGTTTTTTTTCTACCTAAATGTCTAAATATTTTTTCCTATTTACCCAAACACCTAAACAACTATTTGCAAAACATCTAAAAACAGAAAACTAAAAATCTAATTAGAACAACAGAAAAAAATTTAAAAGGGGGGCAAGGGAAGCTCACCAGAGAGGGGCAGGGGGCAGGGCGGCCGGCGGCGAGGAGAGGAGGCCGCCGGGGAGGGGGCGGTGGCGGCAGGAGGGCCGTGAGGAGGGGGCGGTGCCGCGGTGGTGGAGGTGCGCCACGGGGAGGGGGGCAGGCGGTGGTGGAGGGCGGGGAGGGGGCGGCGGCGGCGGTGAGAGAGGGGGGAGGGGCGGCGGCGAGAGGGCGGGGAGGGGGCGGCGAGAGGGCGGGGAGGGGGCGGCGGCGGCGGCGGCGGTGAGAGAGGGGAACGGGCGCGGGTGTGTGAGAGAGAGAGGTGAGAGAAAGAGAGAGAGGCGGGAGGCGCGGGGGGATGGCGAAAATTAAGCCCCCTCTTTGCCGTCTGCTGGCAGACGGCAAAGTTCTTTGCCGTCTGCCAGCAGACGGCAAAGATGGGGGCCGTTAGCCCGTCCCCGCCGTTACACTGTGGGGCCCCCCTCACCTCTTTGCCGTCTGCTGGCAGACGACAAAGAAGTGGCCCGTGTGACCTGGCAAGTGCAGTACCAAGTGGGGCCCACTTTGTTCTTTGCCATCTGCCAGCAGACGGCAAAGAAGTGCAGATGGCAAAGAGCCTCTTTGCCATCAGCATGTTCTTTGTCGTATGCTTTATAAAAGCAGACGACAAATATCCTCTTTGCCATCTGCCAGCAGACGGCAAAGAGCTGGCAGATGGCAAAGTCCCTTATTCCAGTAGTGATAGCGCCCAGACTAAAAGTTCTATCAGCAAGTAAAGAGTGGCGCAGAATGGCGAGGTCGGGAGCACTAAGGCCTCCACTCTCCCCACGACCAACTAAACATCTCCCCGCAAATAATGAATAATAGCGTAGAACAGGAAAATGTAAATTAGCTACTCTTGCCTTTGACACCCCTCTCTCTTCCCCCACAGTGGTTGCGGCAATAAAGTCCTCCATGTCTCTAGGACGTGGTTCACTGATGCTGCCCTCATAAGGTATTTTGCAAACATTGCAAAAATCGTAAAGTGTCATCTTCTTAGGCACATCTTACAAGTAAAACTCTAACATGGGAGGATCCTTCCTAGGATAAAAGTGAAAGTTTTGCACGAAGATATTAGTGAGTAGGAGGTACTGGTCACACTTATCGTTGAGGAAGTCGGTGATGCCTGCATTCTCTGCCAAATAATAGAAATCTTCATAAATTCCGGCCGCCCTCAAGAATGTATCACTTGGCCATTCACATGGCCGAACCTCCGCGACGCGAGGAAGATTGAATTTGGACTTCTTCTTCACCTCATTTTCATCTTCTTTAGAGCCCCGGCTTGAAGAGCCTCTTAACAATCTCCTCATCATTTCTTTCTCTGAAACAATTCTGAAATTTTTAGTGACTCAAAATAAAGGTGAACAAAACTCAACAAAACATATAGCAACTACTCCCACAAGTGCCTAGAGGCTATATCATGCATCAAAACTACTTGGGACCATACAAATTTGACATGAAAGCTCAAGAACAAGGTCACCACAGCAGCAAAAATTTGCAATATATAAAGCACTAAAACAAAAACTAATTGGACCATTGGAGGAGTCACATACCGAAGATCAATCCCCCAAAACAGTTTTGCAAATGGAGCTTTGCACAAGGAGATCGAAAATGGCAGCAAAATGAGCTAGAACACGGGCTTGAGCAATGGTGGGATTTTTTCTGGAGGAAGACGAAGTGGATGGGTGCTGGATTAAGTGAGGGGGCCTACGTGGGACCCACAAGCCAGGGGGAGCGCCCAGGGGGGTGGGCGCGCCCTGTAGGCTTGTGGCCCACTGGTGCAACCCCCTGATGTGTTCTTAGTGCCAGAAATTCTTAAATATTCCAGAAAAAATCATACTACATTTTCAGGGCATTTGGAGAACTTTTATTTTCAGGTCATTTTTTATTACATGGATAATTCAGAAAACAGAAGTATAATAGTATTTTTGCTTTATTTAATCTAAATAACAGAAAGTAAAATTTGGGTACAGAAGGTTGTGCTTTCTAAATTCATCCATCTCATGCCCGTCAAAAGGAATTCATTAACAAGGTTGATCAAGTCTTATTAACAAACTTCTTTCGAGTAACATGAAACCGGAGAATTTTCGAATAACACTAAGTTACCTCAACGGGGACAGGCATGTCCCCTACCATGATTATTTCATATTTCTTCTTGACAGTAGGGAGAGGGAATTCAAAATCTCCAATAATAATCGTTGAAATTTTTCCAATGGAGTTGATACTATGAACTTGAGGTTGTTTCTTCGGAAAGTGTACCATATGCTCATTTCCATTAACATGAAAAGTGACATTGCCCTTGTTGCAATCAATAACAGCCCCTGCAGTATTGAAAAAAAGGTCTACCAAGGATGATCGACATACTGTCGTCCTCGGGAATATCAAGAATAACAAAGTCTGTTAGGATAGTAACATTTGCAACTACGACAGACACATCCTCACAAATACCGATGGGTAAAGCGGTTGATTTATCAGCCATTTGCATAGAGATTTCAGTAGGTGTCAACTTATTCAAATCAAGTCTACGATACAAAGAGAAAGACATAACACTAACACCAGCTCCAAGGTCACATAAAGCAGTTTTAACATAATTTCTTTTAATCGAGCATGGTATAGTAGGTACTCCGGGATCTCCTAGTTTCTTTGGTATTCCACCCTTAAAGGTATAATTAGCAAGCATGGTGGAATTGTCAGCTTCCGGTATCTTTCTTTTATTTGTCACAATATCTTTCATATACTTAGCATAAGGAGACATTTTCAGAATATTAGTCAAGCGCATACGCAAAAAGACAGGTCTAAGCAATTCAACAAAACGCTCAAAGTGCTCATCATCCTTTTTCTTGGATGGTTTAGGAGGAAATGGCATGGGTTTCTGAACCCATGGTTCTCTTTCTTTACCATGCTTCCTAGCAACAAAGTATCTTTTATCATATCTTTTATTCTTAGGTTGTGGGTTATCAAGATCAACAGCAAGTTCAATCTCCACATCATTATCATTGCTAGGTTGAGCATCAACATGAACATCATCATTAATATTATCACCCAGTTCATGTTCATCACCAGGTTGTGTTTCAGCATCAGAAATACAAATATCATTTGGATTCTCAGCTGTGTCTATAACAGGTTCACTAGCAGCATGCAAAGTCCTATCATCATTCTTTTTCCTTTTATTACTGGGACGACTAGGTGCATCAGTATTAATTCTCTGAGAATCCTGCTCAATTCTCTTAGGATGGCCCTCAGGATACAAAGGTTCCTGAGTCATTTTACCACCTCTAGTCACAACTCTAACAAAATGATCATTGTTCTTACCATTCATCTCATTAAGCAAATCATTTTGTGCCTTAAGTACTTGTTCTACTTGAGTAGTTACCATGGAAGCATGTTTACTAATAAGCTTAAGATCATTGATAGTTCGACTCATATAATCACCTAAGCGATCAAGCATGGAAGCATTATGTCTCAATTGTCTACTAACATAAGCATTGAAATTTTCTTGCTTAACAATAAAGTTATCAAACTCATCCAAGCATTGGCTAGCAGACTTATTATAAGGAATATCACCTTCATCAAATCTACGGAGAGAATTTACCTCTACTACCCGTGTCGGAGTATCAAGACCATGTATTTCTTCAATAGGTGGTAAATTCTTAACATCTTCAGCTTTAATACCTTTTTCTTTCATAGATTTTTTTTGCCTCTTGCATATCTTCAGGACTGAGAAATAGAATACCTTTTTCGTCGGAGTTGTCTTTGGAGGTGGTTCAGGAATAGTCCAATCATTATCATTGCTCAATATATTATTCAATACTAGTTCAGCTTGTTCAACAGTTCGTTCCCTGAAAACACAACCAGCACAACTATCTAGGTGGTCCCTAGAAGCATCGGTTAGTCCATTATAAAAGATATCAAGTATTTCGTTTTTCTTGAGAGGATGATCAGGCAAAGCATTAAGTAATTGGAGAAGCCTCCCCCAAGCTTGTGGGAGACTCTCTTCTTCAATTTGCACAAATTTAAATATTTCCTGCAAGGCAGCTTGTTTCTTATGGGCAGGAAAATATTTTTCAGAGAAGTAATATATCATATCCTGGGGACTACGCACACAACCAGGAGCAAGAGAATTAAACCATATCTTAGCATCACCCTTTAATGGGAAAGGAAACAACTTAGGAATATAGTAATAACGATTTTTTTCCTCATGAGTAAATAGGGTGGCTATATCATTCAATTTAGTAAGATGTGCCACAACAGTTTCAGATTCATAACCATGGAAAGGATCAGATTCAACCAAAGTAATTAATTCAGGATCGACAGAGAATTCATAATCCTTATCAGTAACAAAGATAGGTGAGGTAGCAAACTTAGGATCATATTGCATTCTAGCATTCAAAGATTTTTCCTTCCACTTGCATAGTAATTTCTTAAGATCATCTCTATCCTTACAAGCAAGAAAGTCCCTAGCTACCTCTCCCTCCATAACATAACCCTTAGGTATATTAGGCAATTCATATCTAGGAGAGCTAGGTCTAACAGGTGTCTCATAGTGTTCAGTTTCAATAATTTCATCAGTTTCAACATTAACTCTAGCAATTTGTTCATCAAGAAATTCACCCAGTGGCACAGTATTATCAAGCAAAGTATCATCATAAGCATCATGCATAGAAGAAGTGGCATCATCAATTGCTTGTGACATATCAGAATCAATAGCAGGTGGTGGTGTCGCAAATTTACTCATAACAGAAGGTGAATCAAGTGCAGAGCTTGATGGCAGTTCCTTACCTCCCCTCGTAGTAGGGGATAGATCTTGGTTTTTGGGTCTTTCAGATTCTTCATAGTGTTCAACAGATATAAATCCCAAGTGACTCAGAGAATAGAGCTATGCTCCCCGGCAACGGCGCCAGAAAAGGGTCTTGATAACCCACAAGTATAGGGGATCGCAACAGTTTTCGAGGGTAGAGTATTCAACCCAAATTTATTGATTCGACACAAGGGGAGCCAAAGAATATTCTCGAGTATTAGCAGCTGAGTTGTCAATTCAACCACACCTGAAAGACTAAATATCTGCAGCAAAGTATTTAGTAGCAAAGTAGTATGGAAGTAATGGTGACGGTAGCAAAAGTAACAGTAGCGGTTTTGTAGCAATTGTAATAGTGGCAATGGAAAAGTAACTTTAGCAAAGATCAATATATGAAAAGCTCGTAGGCAATGGATCAGTGATGGATAATTATGTTGGATGGCATTCATCATGCAACAGTTATAACATAGGGTGACACAGAACTAGCTCCAATTCGTCAATATAATGTAGGCATGTATTCCATATATAGTCATACGTGCTTCTGTAAAAGAACTTGCATGACATCTTTTGTCATACCCTCCCATGGCAGCGGGGTCCTAATGGAAACTAAGGGATATTAAGGCCTCCTTTTAATAGAGAACCGGACCAAAGCATTAGCACTTAGTGAATACATGAACTCCTCAAACTACGGTAATCACCGGAAAGAATCCCAGTTATTGTCACCCTGGGGGATGCGGATCATAACTCATAATAGGTGCCTACAACTTGCAAGATTGGATCAAGAACACATATATATTCGTGAAAACATAATAGGTTAAGATCTGAAATCATGGCACTCGGGCCCTAGTGACTAGCATTAAGCATAGCAAAGTCATAGCAACATCAATCTCAGAACATAGTGGATACTAGGGATCAAACCCTAACAAAACTAACTCGATTACATGGTAAATCTCATCCAACCCATCACCGTCCAGCAAGCCTACGATGGGATTACTCACGAACGGCGGAGAGCATCATGAAATTGGTGATGAAGGATGGTTGGTGATGACGACGGCGTCGATTTCCCCTCTCCGGAGCCCAAAACGGACCCCAGATCTGCCCTCCCGAGGAAGAACAGGAGGTGGCAGTGGCTCCGTATCGTGAAACGCGATGAACTCTTCTCCTTGATTTTTTCCTCCCCTAATTGGGTTATATGGAGTTGGAGTTGAGGTTGGAGGAGTTGCAGGGGGCCCACAAGCCACCTGGGCGCGCCCTAGGGGGGGGGGCACGCCCCCCTGGCTTGTGGCCAATGGGTGGACCCCCTCTGGTTGATTCTTTCGCCAGTATTTTTTATTAATTCCAAAAATATTCTCCGTAAATTTTTAGGTCAATCCGAGAACTTTTATTTCTGCACAAAAATAGGACCAAGGCAATTCTGCTGAAAACATCGTCAGTTCGGGTTAGTTCCATTCAAATCATGCAAATTAGAGTCCAAAACATGGGCAAAAGAGTTTCGAAAAGTAGATACGATGGAGACGTATCAAACCCTGAGCGTGCAGGTTTTCTTACACAAGCGTCAACCTCATTCAAGGGGAAAGCCTTAAATTTGCAAAAAGTTTCTGCAACTTATCTTTTTCAAGTTGCATTTCTTGCCGCAAGGCCATAGTCTTTGAATGCGTCTGTAGGTGCCCATATCGCCTCTCCCCTCGGGAAGACTTGCATGCGGGGTCCTTCCTTCTCCCTTTTGAGAAAATGAAAGAAGAGAAATAGAGAAGACTAGGAACCTAAGTGGTTCAATAGTCACCTTATGCAAGTAAAAAGTGATCGCAACATCTCACATAAGATACATAAGATAATTATGTACTTTGACAAAGACTTGTAGGACACTTAACTTTATTGATTACTGATACGTCTCCATCGTATCTACTTTTCCAAACTCTTTTGCCCTTGTTTTGGACTCTAATTTTCATGATTTGAATGGAACTAACTCGGACTGACGCAGTTTTCAGTAGAATTGCCTTGGTGCTATTTTTGTGCAGAAATAAAAGTTCTCAGATTGACCTGAAAATTTACGGAGATTATTTTTGGAATTAATAAAAAATACCGGCGAAAGAATCAACCAGAGGGGGTCCACCCATTGGCCACAAGCCAGGGGGGCGCCCCCCTAGGGCGCGCGCCCAGGTGGCTTGTGGCCCCCCTGCAACTCCTCAGACCTCAACTCCAACTCCATATAACCCTATTCGGGGAGAAAAAAAATAAAGGAGAAGAGTTCATCGCATTTCACGATACGGAGACGCCGCCACCTCCTGTTCTTCCTCGGTAGGGTAGATCTGGGGTCCGTTTTGGGCTCCGGAGAGGGGAAATCGACGCCGTCGTCATCACCAACCATCCTTCATCACCAATTTCATGATGCTCTCTGCCGTTCATGAGTAATCCCATCATAGGCTTGCTGGACGGTGATGGGTTGGATGAGATTTACCATGTAATCGAGTTAGTTTTGTTAGGGTTTGATTCCTAGTATCCACTATGTTTCGAGATTGATGTTGCTATGACTTTGCTATGCTTAATGCTTGTCACTAGGGCCCGAGTGCCATGATTTCAGATCTGAACCTATTATGTTTTCATGAATATATATGTATTCTTGATCCTATGTTTCAAGTTGTAGACACCTATTACGAGTTATGATCCGCATCCCCCAGGGTGACAATAACTGGGATTCTTTCCGAAGATTACCGTAGTTTGAGGAGTTTATGTATTCACTAAGTGCTAATGCTTTGGTCCGGTTCTCTATTAAAAGGAGGCCTTAATATCCCTTAGTTTCCATTAGGACCCCGCTGCTACGGGAGGGTAGGACAAAAGATGTCATGCATGTTCTTTTCCATAAGCACGTATGACTATATATGGAATACATGCCTACATTATATTGATGAATTGGAGCTAGTTCTGTGTCACCCTATGTTATAACCATAGCATGATGAATGCCATCCGACATAATTATCCATCACTGATTTGTTGCCTATGAGCTTTTCATATATTGATCTTTGCTAAAGTTACTTTTCCGTTGCCACTGTTACGATTGCTACAAAACCGCTACTGTTACTTTTGCTACCGTCACCGTTACTTCCATACTACTTTGCTACTAAATACTTTGCTATAGATATTAAGTCTTTCAGGTGTGGTTGAATTGACAACTCAGCTGCTAATACTCGAGAATATTCTTTGGCTCCCCTTGTGTCGAATCAATAAATTTGGGTTGAATACTCTACCCTCGAAAACTGTTGCGATCCTCTATACTTGTGGGTTATCAAGACCCTTTTCTGGCGCCGTTACGGGAAGCATAGCTCTATTCTCTGAGTCACTTGGGATTTATATCTGTTGATCACTTTGAAGAATCTGAAAGACCCAAAAACCAAGATCTATCCCTCTACTACGAGGGGTGGTAAGGAACTGCCATCTAGCTCTGCACTTGATTCACCTTCTGTTATGAGTAAATTTGCGACACCACCACCTGCTATTGATTCTGATATGTCGCAAGTAATTGATGATGCCACTTCTTCTATGCATGATGCTTATGGTGATACTTTGCTTGATAATAGTGTGCCACTGGGTGAATTTCTTGATGAACAAATTGCTAGAGTTAATGCTGAAACTGATGATATTTCTGAAACTGATGAAATTTTTGAAACTGAACACTATGAGACACCTGTTAGACCTAGCTCTCCTAGATATGAATTGCCTAATATACCTAAGGGTTATGTTATGGAGGGAGAGGTAGCTAGGGACTTTCTTGCTTGTAAGGATAGAGATGATCTTAAGAAATTACTATGCAAGTGGAAGGAAAAATCTTTGAATGCTAGAATGCAATATGATCCTAAGTTTGCTACTTCACCTACCTTTGTTACTGATAAGGATTATGAATTCTCTGTCGATCCTGAATTAATTACTTTGGTTGAATCTGATCCTTTCCATGGTTATGAATCTGAAACTGTTGTGGCACATCTTACTAAATTGATTGATATAGCCACCCTATTTACTCATGAGGAAAAAATTCGTTATTACTATATTCTTAAGTTGTTTCCTTTCTCATTAAAGGGTGATGCTAAGATATGGTTTAATTCTCTTGCTCCTGGTTGTGTGCGTAGTCCCCAGGATATGATATATTACTTCTCTGAAATATATTTTCCTGCCCATAAGAAACAAGCTGCCTTGCAGGAAATATTTAACTTTGTGCAAATTGAAGAAGAGAGTCTCCCACAAGCTTGGGGGAGGCTTCTGCAATTACTTAATGCTTTTCCTGATCATCCTCTCAAGAAAAACGAAATACTTGATATCTTTTATAATGGACTAACCGATGCTTCTAGGGACCACCTAGATAGTTGTGCTGGTTGTGTTTTCAGGGAATGAACTATTGAACAAGCTGAACTACTATTGAATAATATATTGAGCAATGATAATGATTGGACTATTCCCGAACCACCTCCAAAGCCAACTCTGAAGAAAAGAGGTATTCTATTTCTCAGTCCTGAAGATATGCAAGAGGCAAAAAAATCTATGAAAGAAAAAGATATTAAAGCTGAAGATGTTAAGAATTTACCACCTATTGAAGAAATACATGGTCTTGATACTCCGACACGGGTAGTAGAGGTAAATTCTCTCCGTAGATTTGATGAAGGTGGTCTTCCTTATAATAAGTCTGCTAGCCAATGCTTGGATGAGTTTGATAACTTTATTGTTAAGCTAGAAAATTTCAATGCTTATGTTAGTAGACAATTGAGACATAATGCTTACATGCTTGATCGCTTTGGTGATTATATGAGTAGAACTATCAATGATCTTAAGCTTATTAGTAAACATGCTTCCATGGTAACTACTCAAGTAGAACAAGTACTTAAGGCACAAAATGATTTGCTTAATGAGATGAATGGTAAGAACAATGATCGTTCTATTAGAGTTGTGACTAGAGGTGGTAAAATGACTCAGGAACCTTTGTATCCTGAGGGCCATCCTAAGAGAATTGAGCAGGATTCTCACAGAATTAATACTGATGCACCTAGTCGTCCTAGTAATAAAAGGAAAAAGAATGATGATAGGACTTTGCATGCTGCTAGTGAATCTATTATAGACACACCTGAGAATCCAAATGATATTTCTATTTCTGATGCTGAAACACAACCTGGTGATGAACATGAACTGGGTGATAATATTAATGATGATGTTCATGTTGATGCTCAATCTAGCAATGATAATGATGTGGAGATTGAACCTGTTGTTGATCTTGATAACCCACAACCTAAGAATAAAATATATGATAAAAGATACTTTGTTGCTAGGAAGCATGGTAAAGAAAGAGAACCATGGGTTCAGAAACCCATGCCCTTTCCTCCTAAACCATCCAAGAAAAAGGATGATGAGGACTTTGAGCATTTTGTTGAATTGCTTAGACCTGTCTTTTTGCGTATGCGCTTGACTGATATTCTGAAAATGTCTCCTTATGCTAAGTATATGAAAGATATCGTGACAAATAAAAGAAACATACCGGAAGCTGAGATTTCCACCATGCTTACTAATTATACCTTTAAGGGTGGAATACCAAAGAAACTAGGAGATACTGGAGTACCTACTATACCATGCTCTATTAAAAGAAATTATGTTAAAACTGCTTCATGTGACCTTGGAGCTGGTGTTAGTGTTATGCCTTTTTCTTTGTATCGTAGACTTGATTTGAATAAGTTGACACCTACTGAAATCTCTTTGCAAATGGCTGATAAATCAACTGCTTTACGCATCGGTATTTGTGAAGATGTGCCTGTCGTAGTTGCAAATGTTACTATCCTAACAGACTTTGTTATTCTTGATATTCCCGAGGACGACAGTATGTCGATCATCCTTGGTAGACCTTTTTTGAATACTGCAGGGGCTGTTATTTATTGCAACAAAAGCAATGTCACTTTTCATGTTAATGGTAATGAGCATACGGTGCACTTTCCGAAGAAACAACCTCAAGTTCATAGTATCAACTCTATTGGAGAAACTCCAACAATTGCTATTGGAGGTTTTAAATTCCCTCTCCCTACTGTCAAGAAGAAATATGAAATAATCATGGTAGGGGACATGCCTGTCCCCGTTGAGGTAACTTAGTGTTATTCGAAAATTCTCCGGTTTCATGTTACTCGAAAGAAGTTTGTTAATAAGACTTGATCAACCTTGTTAATGAATTCCTTTTGACGGGCATAAGATGGATGAATTTAGAAAGCACAACCTTCTGTACCCAACTTTTACTTTCTGTTATTTAGATTAAATAAAGCAAAAATACTATTATACTTCTGTTTTCTGAATTATCCGTGCAATAAAAAATGACCTGAAAATAAAAGTTCTCCAAATGCCCTGAAAATGTAGTATGATTTTTTCTGGAATATTTAAGAATTTCTGGCACTGAGGACACATCAGGGGGTTGCACCAGTGGGCCACAAGCCTACAGGGCGCGCCCACCCCCCTGGGCACGCCCCCTGCCTTGTGGGTCCCACGTAGGCCCCCTCACTTATTCCAGCACCCATCCACTTCGTCTTCCTCCAGAAAAGATCCCACCATTGCTCAAGCCCGCGTTCTAGCTCATTTTGCTGCCATTTTCGATCTCCTTGTGCAAAGCTCCATTTGCAAAACTGTTTTGGGGGATTGTTCTTCGGTATGTGACTCCTCCAATGGTCCAATTAGTTTTTGTTCTAGTGCTTTATAAATTGCAAATTTTTGCTGCTGTGGTGACCTTGTTCTTGAGCTTGCATGTCAAATTTGTATGGTCCCAAGTAGTTTTGATGCATGATATAGCCTCTAGGCACTTGTGGGAGTAGTTGCTATAAGTTTTGTTCATCTTTATTTTGAGTCACTAAAAAATTCAGAGATTTTTCAGAGAAAGAAAGATGTTGAGGAGAACATACCAAGGTGGTTCCTCGAGCAAGAAGGCCCCGAGACTCGCGATACGTGAGCCCGACTTTGAACCACCGAGGGAAGCTCAAGTGCGGCCTTGTGAATGGCCGTTGGATCAATTCATGGTTCATGCCGGTTTCAAGGAAGAATTTTACGCGTACACACGGAATGCTGGCCTTGAAGATTTCGTTTCAGACCAATGCAAGCAATATTATCAACTCACTGATTCCTTCGTGCGGAGGTTTGAATTTTCATCCAGGCGTAATACGCATTATGTTCTATTAAATCTTTATGATGAATCTTATACTATGGACCTAGAAGATTTTAATCATGCATGCAAAATTCCACAATGGGGCAGCCATAGTGATCCTCACAAAACTGAATATAATGATTTTCTTGCTAGCATCATCGTGGGAGAAACTATAAACACTACACAGGCTACCTTGGGGAGCATTCACTTTCCTGCTATACATTATTTTGCTCTCTTCATAGGTAGATGTATTAACGGTAAACATGATCATAGCCACCTTTGTGTACCTGATCTTAGTATTCTTAAGAGTGCGGTAATGGGTGATAGACGATATAACTTGGGGGCTATTATTGCTAGGAGGCTACATAAAAATGCTAAGGAAGGAGATTTCTTTGGCGGGATTTATGCCACTCGTGTAGCTAATTATCTTGGGGTACCCATAAGGGTGAATGATATTGAGTTACCACCTGCTTTTCTTGATTATGAGGCTATGGTGCGCTACCAGTTTCTTGAGAGGAACGAACAGTCCTTCCTGTACCGACTAATTTTTGATAGACATCGTGCTGTCCATATTACCCTTCCTGCTCCTGCCTTCTTTAACTTTCAGGAAAAACGGAGACACTTTATAACCAAAGAGGAGGCAAACGAGTACGAGAGAGAGGCGGAAGCCGCTCGCCTCCGCGCTGCAGCCGTTCAGGCAGTAGCCGCCGCAGCCCAGTACAACCCCAACTATGACTTTGGATATTATCTGGGCCAGCCATGGCCCTAGACCAACTTAGGCCAAAAGCCTAAGCTTGGGGGAGTACGTATTTCTCACCAATATTACATTCATGTTCACACACTAATCTTAGTAGTCGGTGCTTATACTTTTTCATTGAATCATCCATGGTATTTTATTTCTTCTTTCCGCTTTCTTCTTGTGTGCTTAATTAACCTTGAGAAAATAAAAAAAAATAGTTCTAGCTTTACCTTTTAGTTTGTTTAGTTGTAGCATTAAAAGAAAACCCAAAAAGATTTCTCGTTCTTCTTTTGCTTGTTGGGAGCTTTCCCGTGTAAATAGTTTTCCTTTCTTCTTTGGGTCGTAAGGAGAAGACCACAATGAAATGTTGAGTGGCTCTCATATGCATTATTGTTTATCTATCAGAGAGCCCATATTACCTTGCCTTCTCCTTTGAGTTATTGTTTGCAGATTCCAGCTTAGTCCCATGCACGTGCACTCTTATTATTATTCACACCATTCGGTCGTGCAAGTGAAAGGCAATAATGATGATATATGATGAAGTGATTGAGATGGAGAAAAGCTGGTATGAACTCGACCTATTTTGTTTTTGTAAATATGATTAGCTCATCGTTCTGGATTCAGCTCATTATGGATGAAACATGTTTGCAATGACAATTAGAGAATATAGTTACTCATGCCATGCTTAATTAGCTAAGAGTGTATAATGGTTTGTCTTGAGTGCCAACATGCATTTTTAAAATGGTTGTGATGTATTATGATAGGATGGTATCCTCCTCTGAATGATTCAAGTGGCTTGACTTGGCACATGTTCACGCATGTAGTTGAAACAAAATCAACATAGCCTCCACGATGTTTATATTCATGGTGATTTATATCCTACTCATGCTTGCATTCAATGTTGGTTAATCTCAATGCATGTTTATGACCGTTGTCGCTCTCTAGTTGGTCGCTTCCCAGTCTCTTGCAATCCTTCACCTGTACTAAGTGGGAATACTGCTTGTTCATCCACTTCCATAAACCCAAGGTTGTTCCATATGAGACCACCATATCTACCTATATGCGGTATTTACCAGCCGTTCCAAGTAAATTTGCATGTGCCAAACTCTAAACCTTCAAATAATATTCTGTTTTGTATGCCCGAATCGCTCATGTAGTGACTAGGGGCTGTCGGTATCTTCCATGCTAGGTGGGTTATTCTCACGATGAGTGTTTATTCACTTGTCATTCACGAGAAAGTGGCTGGTGATCGGGATGCCCAGTTCCATGCTCAAAAATCAAATCAAAATATAATGAAACAAAACTCCCCTAGGATTGTTGTTTGTATGGACGGTACCCGTGGATTCGGCTCGCCGTGGAGTGTGTTTGATTGGTGGAGGGGGAGTAAAAACTTTATCATTCTGTTGGGGAACTGCCTATAATGTATCTAGCATGGAAGATGGCAATATCTCTCGGTCATTATGTTGACAATGAAAGCATACCGCTCAAAATTATTATTCATCCCTATTTTAAAAGCTCGAGCTCTGGCACCTCTGCAAATCAATGCTTCCCTCTGCGAAGGGCCTATCTATTTTACTTTACTGTTGAGTCATCCTCCTCTTATAAAAAGCACCAGTTAGAGAGCACCACCATCATTTGTATGCTTTGTTATTAATTGATATTGAGTATGACTGTGACTGGATCTCTTTTACCATGAATTACAATTTCCAGTCAGCCCTTGTTCTTCAGAGGTGCTCTGCATTTATGTTTTGCGGTCTCAGAAAGGGCTAGCGAGATACCATTATATCATATTGTATCATGATTGTTTTGATAAAATTGTTGTCATCCGAGATTTATTATTATTGCTCGCTAGTTGATTATGCCATTGATATGAGTAAATGTGAGACCTAAATGTTATTGTGAATATGGTTAGTCTATAATCTTTGCTGAAAACCTGAACATCAGTTAGACATATTTACAACAACAAGATCAAACAGAGTTTGTAAAAGTTTTTCTTTGTCACTTTTAGTTTGTCAACTGAATTGCTTGAGGACAAGCAATGGGTTAAGCTTGGGGGAGTTGATACGTGTCCATTGTATCTACTTTTCCAAACTCTTTTGCCCTTGTTTTGGACTCTAATTTGCATGATTTGAATGGAACAAACCCGGACTGACGCTGTTTTCAGCAGAATTGCCTTGGTGCTATTTTTGTGCAGAAATAAAAGTTCTCGGATTGACCTGAAAATTTATGGAGAATATTTTTGGAATTAATAAAAAATACTGGCGAAAGAATCAACCAAAGGGGGTCGACCCATTGGCCACAAGCCAGGGGGGCGCGCCCCCCCTAGGGCGCGCCCAGGTGGCTTGTGGGCCCCCTGCAACTCCTCCGACCTCAACTCCAACTCCATATAACCCTATTCGGGGAGAAAAAAATAAAGGAGAAGAGTTCATCACGTTTCACGATACGGAGCTGCCGCCACCTCCTGTTCTTCCTCGGGGGGGCAGATCTGGGGTCCGTTTTGGGCTCCGGAGAGGGGAAATCGACGCCGTCGTCATCACCAACCATCCTTCATCACCAATTTCATGATGCTCTCCGCCGTTCGTGAGTAATCCCATCGTAGGCTTGCTGGACGGTGATGGGTTGGATGAGATTTACCATGTAATTGAGTTAGTTTTGTTAGGGTTTGATCCCTAGTATCCACTATGTTCTGAGATTGATGTTGCTATGACTTTGCTATGCTTAATGCTTTTCACTAGGGCCCGAGTGCCATGATTTCAGATCTGAACCTATTATGTTTTCATGAATATATATGTGTTCTTGATCCTATCTTGCAAGTTGTAGACACCTATTACGAGTTATGATCCGCATCCCCCAGGGTGACAATAACTGGGATTCTTTCCGGTGATTACCGTAGTTTGAGGAGTTCATGTATTCACTAAGTGCTAATGCTTTGGTCCGGTTCTCTATTAAAAGGAGGCCTTAATATCCCTTAGTTTCCATTAGGACCCCGCTGCCACGGGAGGGTAGTACAAAAGATGTCATGCAAGTTCTTTTCCATAAGCACGTATGACAATATATGGAATACATGCCTACATTATATTGATGAATTGGAGCTAGTTCTATGTCACCCTATGTTATAACCGTAGCATAATGAATGCCATCCGACATAATTATCCATCACTGATCCGTTGCCTTCGAGCTTTTCATATATTGATCTTTGCTAAAGTTTCTTTTCCGTTGCCACTGTTACGATTGCTACAAAACCGCTACTATTACTTTTGCTAAAGTCACCGTTACTTCCATACTACTTTGCTACTAAATACTTTGCTGTAGATATTATGTCTTTCAGGTGTGGTTGAATTGACAACTCAGCTGCTAATACTCGAGAATATTCTTTGGCTCCCCTTGTGTCTAATCAATAAATTTGGGTTGAATACTCTACCCTGGAAAACTGTTGTGATCCCCTATACTTGTGGGTTATCAATTACGCACAGGTGAATGCCTGACTTTGTACAAAGGATTACACGCCTTGCCAGCGAACTTGTACAAAAGGGGTCCCTGGGCAGCCCGGCAACCACGCCTCACGGGGTGCCATCCTCGGTCTCCAGGCGGACTGCACCAAGCTTGGTGACTCGTACTACCTGGTAAGGTCCTTCCCACTTTGGCGTCAACTTGTTTGATCCCTTCGCGGACTGAATCTGTTGAAGAACAAGGTCGCCTTCCTTAACGCTCGTGGCGCGCACTCCGCGGCTGTGATAGCGACGCAGGGATTGCTGGTACCGGGCGGCACGTAGCGCGGCCTGGAGATGACCTTCCTTGAGGAGCACAACGTTATCTTGCCGCATTTGCTATTGCCGGTCCAGGTCAAAGGCCTGCACTCTCGGTGACCCATATGTGAGTTCTGTGGGGAGAACTGCTTTGGCACCATAAACTAGGGAGAAGGGTGTCTTGCCGGTGGCTCGATTTGGTGTCGTTCTGATTGACCAAAGAACCGCCGGGAGTTCATCAATCCAGCGCCTTCCGTGCTTGTGTAGCTTGTCGAAAGTCCTCGTCTTGAGTCCCCGCAACACTTCGGCATTGGCTCTCTCCACTTGCCCGTTGCTCCTTGGGTGAGCGACCGATGCGAAGCATATCTTGGTGCCGATGTCTTGGCAATATTGCATGAAGCTGCTGCTAGTGAACCGCGTGCCATTGTTAGTTATGATCCTGTTGGGAACACCGAAACGACAAACAATCCCTCTGAGGAACTTGACTGCGGCCTGTGCCGTTACCTTTCTCATTGGTTCTACCTCAGTTCACTTCATGAACTTGTCAATTGCAACAAACAAGAACTCAAAGCCCCCCGATAGCACGGGGGAAGGGCCCGAGAATGTCAAGCCCCCAGACCGAGAAGGGCCAGGAGAGCGGTATGGTTTGAAGCGCTTGTGCTGGTTGGTGTATCTGCTTGGCGTGATATTGGTATGCTTCGCATGTTGTCACAACCGCCAAAGAGTCTTAAAGGGCTATCCGCCAATAGAAGCCTTGGCAGAATGCTTTCCCGGCAAGGGCCTGTGATCCGATGTGGGAGGCGCACACTCCTTCATGTATTTCTGCCAACAGCTGACGTACTTCTTCCCGAGGGATGCACTTCAATTTCACAACGTTCGGCCTCCTCTTGTACGAGGTGATGTCCACAAATTGGTATGTGCTCGACCATCGGGCTACTCTTTCGGCTTCTTCTGGTTCCTCGGAAAGATCTCCTGTTTGGAGGTACCGGACTATCTGCTGTGCCCATGCCGGAGCATGTGGCTCGACGACGAGGACCCAAGGCATTTCTTCCGCTGCGACGACAAGAACCCTCGGGTCTGCCGGAGCTCGAGGTCCACCGGTAGGCGGGTTGTCGCTCTCTGCAACCCTCTCGGCGACCACTGATGACTCTGTCAGAAGGTAGCTGCTGGAATTGACTTTCCTTTTTCTGTTATACAGTGCTGATGGGGTGACTGAAGGTTGGGTCAATCGGAGAACAAAAGTGCCCGGTTCCACAGGCAGCTTCTGCGCGGCTCTCTTTGACAGGTCGTCGGTAATGTCATTCTCGGCACGGGGGACGTGCTCCATTTGTAGACCGTGAAAGCGCTCCTCCAATCTCCATACCTCGTCAACATATGCCTCCATAGGGGACTCTGGTAATCCTTGTTTACTTGGCGCACGACAGGCTGTGAGTCCCCCCGGACTATCAACCTTCTGATGCCGAGATCGACCGCTATCCATAGCCCGGCAAGCAACCCTACATACTCAGTCGTGTTGTTTGTTGATTCCTTCAGGGAAAAATGCATCTGGATCACATACTTGTGGTGCTCTCCTGTGGGTGCAATGAGTAGCACTGCGGCACCGGTGTCGGTGTCAAAAAAGGTGGATCTCGGGTAGGGGGTCCCGAGCTGTGAGATTAAGATCGATGGGTAACAAGGGACGAAGGAGACAATGTTTTACCCAGGTTCGGGCCCTCCTATGGAGGTAAAACCCTATGTCCTGCTTGATTATATTGATGTGTATGAAGATTACAGAGTCGATCTACCTTGAGATCAAGTTGCTAAACCCTAGATGAGTTCACCTCCCTCCTACGAACTAGACCCTCTGGCTTATATAGACACCAGGGGTCCCTAGGGTTACACATAGTCGGTTACTTGTCGAAGGAGTAAATATGCCTATTCTACCATCTTAAGCTTGAAGGACACACCACGGCTCCTTAGGTTTCCTCCCTGGTCACGGGGTATTCTGTCAATCCGATCCTCCAACGAGTGGCCCACGAGTCCGGCCCATAATGAATAGGCCGGTAGTCCGAGGACCCCTTAATCCCGGACTCACTCGGTAGCCCTTGAACTAGCCTCCAACGCCGAGGTATGTAGTCCGAACGGTCCTGTGCTCCAAAGTCTTCGGCTTGCGAGGCGAGTTCTACTCCCCCTCTATGCTCGGTAAACAATAATCCGGTCTTTGATCTTCAAAACGTCGCGGGGCCCACAACATTAACTCTGCCGCCCCTCGATTCGGGTGTGCCAATGGGAGACGGGCGGCCCAGCAGCCTTTTACAGGACTGCCTTTTTCGCAAGCAGAGGGGAGGAACTGCCCATTTAAGCAGGCTGAATCGTGGTTTAGGCAACCGCTTCCTCTTCCTCACCATCGAAAAGCCCCAAGCGAAAAAACATGAAAATATGGCGAGAATCCCTGGCTCCTCCTCGCGTCCTCACGGCCCACTTCCCGGAGATTTGGCAGGTTGTTCAGTATCTCTCCTCCAGCTGCGCAACCTTGAGGCCCAGGGTTACCTTCCTGCCTCGGATCTGGCGTTTACTCGCGCCGGATTGACTTCCTTTGATGGCAAAGCCTTCGCAGAGAATTTCCCTACTCCACGCCAAGGAGAGCGGGTATGTTTCGTATCCTTCCTCTTACGGGGCCTAGGATTCCCCATTCATCCCTTCTTGAGGGGATTACTAGAATTTTACGGGATCCAACTCCATCATCTCACCCCTGGGTCCATCCTGCACATTTCGGGCTTTGTTGCCCTCTGCGAGATGTTCCTAGGCTGCGAGGCCCATTTTGGTTTATGGAGGAGGTACTTCTGCCTTGTCCCACGTACTCGGGGTGGGACAATTCGGGAAGTGGGCAGAGCCGAAGTATGGCGTATAGCCGGGACGGGGTATCCCGTGGGCACTCCGAAGAATGGACTTCGGAATGGTTCTACATTGAGGATGTTCCCCTGTTCGACCTAGCTCGGAGGGGTCTGCCCGAATACTCCGATGCTCCTTTGAAGAAAAGGTTCAAGTGGCGACCGAAGAGTCCATCCCAAGAGGAAAGTGCCGAAGTAAAACACGTAGCCGCCCAAGTGAGGCTACTAGTCCACAGTAAGCTAACCATCATCGACGTGATGGCAGCCGTCATTGCTCAATGCGTTCAACCCCTTCAGCAACGGATTCACCCCCTGTGGCGTTAAAACGGGACAAGCGACACCACCCGTTCCCAACGGCAGGGTCCTGCCAACCAAGCGGCAATGGCAGCCATACTGGCTGATCTTTTCAAAGGAGAAAAAGAAGATTTCGCTCAACTGTTAGCCAAGGAAGGCTATTCGAGTCATAACCCTATCGAATGGGTAAGCTTTTAGCTTTGTTTTCTGAGTTCGGATATTTATGTATAATCCTTCTGATCGAAACTTTCACTCCGTCCGAACAGAGCTGGATGCGCTGGGTCGAGACAGTCAGCTGTCCAGCGCCCCAACCAGAGAGTTATTCTCACGACGATGATCCCGGATTCCATGACGATCCGGAGCTATCAATTGAATACGAGGACGGGGTCTTTTACCAGGAGAGCCTTGATGGCTCCAAGGTGGCTCTTCTAGCCGATCACCCCAGACCACTTCCTTCTTCCACCACTGGAAAAAAGAAGGCCTCTTCATGTAAAGGGCGAGCGACCCCTGCTAAACTGAGTGCGCCGACCCCTATTCCCAAGGGTCGCTGGTCCACACGTCGAATGTCATCTACGGCAGCAGGGCCCATACTGAGCAACAGCGGGAATCCTCCTCGTGAGTCGACCGCAGAGGCCACCTCGACCGTGCACTCGACCAAGAGGTACTTTATTTAACCGTTTAGTTCGGCCATGGTCATGATTGCAATAGGTACTCACAAAATCTCGCGTTGAAACACTCAGGAGACGAGTACAGCCACCTTCTTCCGAGAACGCCGCCGAGGAGGAAGGCAAGCATCATGAATCAAGGTCTACTGCTCAGGCTGAACTCGACGCGGAGGCCCCGGTGACGGGTTAGCCCCCTGAAGATTCCGAGGACGTATCGGTTACCAACTCCGAGGTAGAGAGTGCGATGAATCACCGGCGGCGAAAGGAACCCCTGCGCCACCAAGCGTTTTCCGATCGAGAGTTCAATGCCCTAAGTTCGGTGGACGCATACATCGGAGCTGCCCGAACCGGGCTTGCGGGAGCCGCTAAGCTGATCTCGTCCCGCCTGGAGGTGAGTAATCGGTTTTAACAACCGAACACAAATATTAAGCCAGTAGCCCCCGAGCCTTGAATTGGCCGGAACGGCCGAGTTAAGGATCTGAGTATTGTTTTATTGACTATGTAGGCCTCAAGGCAGCAAAATTAGAAGCTGGCCGAGGAACTCGAGATGAGCCAAACACAGGTACAAACCGTGAAGGCCGAGCATGAGCAAGTGAAGAATTTCACCAGAGAGGCGCACGGTGAGTATGTCAATTTGCCGAATTTATTCAACATTCCCGTACTGATGAGAGGGTACTTTATAGCAGCTGAATCCATAGGGCAGTTGCAGAAAGATTTGGATGCAGCCCGACAATCTCAGAGGTATGCCGAATCTCAGCAAGAAGCTAGCCACCGTGTGTTGACCCGAAGTCTTGAGGAAAAGAACCGGCTTAAGGCGGAAAACCAGCGGCAAGCCGAATAACTTAAGAGTTTGATGACTCAATTGGCTCAAGCCCAGGAAGAGAACCAGGGATTATAGAGGGGCATGTTCTGTAAGTGCACTTATATCTTTGTTATTCCAAAAAGTATCTTTATTATATCAGGTGTAAGGGACATGCTTTGCCTCTTGTCTAGGTCTCCTGACCGGGCGGCCCGAGGAAGAAATCAGATCATTCAGAGGGAACTTACTGAAGGAATTGTCCGTTGTACATGAGCGGGCTCGAAGAGCCATGAAGAGCATGGCCAAAGCACTCTGGCCTGCTGAGACGCCTCCAGAAGGGATGTCCGAACAAGCTGATCGGTTTAAAGGAGCCCGCCGTCGTTTTGAGTTATGGAAGACATCGGCTTGTCGAGAGGGAGCGCGGGAGGCGTGGGCGATGGTCAAGACCCGCTTTACCAAACTTAACCCAGAGCATATGGCTCGGGTTGGGCCGGTAGGGCCGGATGGGCAAGAAGTGCCGCTTCACTTGGTTTACAACCAAGTGATGCCTGCCGCTCGTCTTTCGCAAGAAGATTGCGCCCTGGATACCTTAATATATAATCTTGACCAGCAGCCAGGTGTTTGATTCTATGTAACTATGTACTTTAGATCAAAAACTGCTCCGTCTATGCTGTAAACGTTGTCTTAACCGGCCATTGGCTTCGGCCTCCCTCGCTAATAGCTTGGGAGTGTTCCGTGTCAAATGTCCTTCGATAAAAGGAACGTATTTCTGGGGACCAGGCAATCCGGCCATGCGGTGCGACCAGACAGAACATGCATAGGGAGATATGTTATATTACTTCTTAACGTAAGAAACATCTTCTGAAGAAAATAGTTCCTCTATCGGTACCTTCCTTCAGGTTGCTACGTAGATCGTAGGCCGTATACTACTAGTATGCGGATAATGGCTTCTTTGGGAAAAATAATCCCAGGCAACGGTGATAACCACCGCAAGTTTTTTACTTCCGTCGTGGCCGACCAATTTTCTTCTTAAGATAGCTAGCTTTCGGCTTCACCCGTCTGAGGTATGTATCCGGGTGATCCGGTCGTAACAATCGCAGAGGTGCTCTCGTTCCCCTCTAGCCGAAAAATCGGGAACGTAGAGGGTAAGCACAGGAGCGAGGCAACCCAGCTTGGCCAAAATCTTAGGTCCAATTGATGCATATATTGGCTTAAAAACGATAAGGGAAGTGTGCATGCACAATATATGTGAGTCAGTGCACAAAATATATAATAGTCGGCTTCTAGAAGAAGCCCCCAGGTGTTTCTTCGGATAGGACATTTGAAGATGTATACCGAAAAACATAACACAAGCTCGGTTTAGCCGAACACATGGCTGGGAGATGATATCCGATCCTGTAAAGCTAAGAGGGAAAGGAAAGAATACGAAAGAAAAAAGGAAAAATAAAAAGAAATGTAAAAAACACGACGACACCGATCTAGCCGTAAAAGCGCCGAAGACGAGTTGCGTTCCATGGGTTTGGTTCGAGGCGATTGTCCAGCGGGTTGCGGAGGTGATAAGCCCCTCCTGTAAGTACTTCGTCAATTATGAAAGGGCCCTCCCACTTAGGATTGAGTTTAAGCTTCTGCTTCTCTGGGAGTCGTAAGGCGAGTTCGCCCACATTATATGCCTTCGCTCTAACCTCCCTGCTTTGGTAGTGCTGAGCCTGTTGTTGATAGAAAGTAGAGCGGGCCCGAGCTATATCGCGCTCTCCTTCCAAGGCGTCTAAGTCATCCTGCCGATCTAACTCGGCCTCCTTTTCTTCGTACATGCGCACTCTAGGTGCGCCGTGAATGATATCGCAGGGAAGGAGTGCTTCTGCCCCATAGACCATAAAAAACGGTGTGTATCCCGTTGATCGATTCGGGGTGGTACGCAGACCCCACAGAACGGAGTCAAGCTCCTCTACCCAATTGCAGTCGGATTCATGAAGAGATCGGACCAGTCATGGTTTGATGCCGCTCATGATGAGGCCGTTGGCCCGTTCGACTTGTCCATTGGTTTGTGGGTGATACATCGAGGCGTAATCGAGCTTACTGCCCATGTTCGCGCACCAGTCCTTCACCTCCTGGGCGGGGAAATTGGATCCATTGTCCTTTATTTTGCTATGCGGGACACACAAACGGTGTACCACGCCGGATATAAAGTCGACTACCGGTCCGGACTTAGCTGATCTTACTGGTTTTGCTTCAATCCATTTGGTGAACTTGTCGACTATGACCAATAGATATTTATTTTTCTTGGTCCCCCCTTTAAGTGGTCCGACCATGTCCAGCCCCCAGACCGCGAAAGGCCAGGTGATCGGAATAGTCCGAAGAGCTGTCGGGGGCATGTGGCTTTGATTTGCGAATAGTTGACATCCAACACAGCGTTGGACGAGTTCTTGGGCTTCTGCTCGAGCGGTGGGCCAAAAGAATCTGGCTCAAAAAGCTTTGCTTACTAAGGCTCGTGCTGCGGCGTGGTGGCCGCCCATGCCTGCGTGGACTTCGGCCAAGAGCTGTCTTCCTTCTTCCTCAGATATACACCGTTGGAGTATCGCGGTAGTGCTTTTCTTATATAACTCACCCTCGGGGACCTTATAGGCCTTGGATCGCCGAATTATGCGTCTTGCCTCCGTCTGGTCGTCGGGGAGTTCTTGGCGGAGAAGGTAAGCAAGTAAGGGCTCGGTCCATGGAGCGATTACTGCCATGACCTCATGAGCCAAAGGCATTTCTTCAATTGTGGAACCGCCGATGATTTGCTCATCTGGTTCGTTGATAGGAGGGACAATCTCTTCCGTACTTATGGCTCCAACGCTATTATTCTCGTCCTGCCATACCACCGATGGCTTAAAAAGCCGTTCAAGGAAGGTGTTTTTCGCGACGGGGTCGCGCTTGGCCCCCATGCGGGCGAGTATGTCCGCAGCCTGATTGCTGTCTCTAGCGACGTGGTGGAATTCTAGTCCCTCGAACCGTGCGGATATTTTAAGAACAACATTTCTGTATGCTGCCATCTTTAGGTTTTTAGCATTGAATTCGCCATTGATTTGAGAGATCGCGAGATTAGAATCTCCCCGGACTTCAAGTCGTTTTATGCCCATCGATGCTGCCATCCGAAGCCCGTGCAATAGTGCTTCGTATTCGGCCGAATTGTTGGTACCGGACGTTGTCTCCCGTGGGAGATGTGAGGATAACTCCAGCCCCCAGTCCGGCTAGTGTCTTGGATCCGTCGAAGTACATCGTCCAATGGGAGTACGTATTATATTCCCTGTGGAGCTCGGCCTCTGTCCATTTGA
The DNA here is from genome assembly GCA_039707655.1 of Elymus sibiricus. NCBI lineage: Eukaryota > Viridiplantae > Streptophyta > Magnoliopsida > Poales > Poaceae > Elymus > Elymus sibiricus. The sequence continues at coordinate 132,353,834 of CM077671.1, forward strand.
CAAGGAAATCGGCCAACACCTGAGATTTAATAGCTCGTCGTGGCTTATATGCGATTTTGAAGGGAAGGAGTTCGATGGCCCATTTGGCTATGCGGCTGGTGGCATCCCTGTTATTGATTATATCGTTCAGGGGTACTTCGGATGCCACCGTGACCGAACATTCTTGAAAATAGTGTCTGAGCTTTCGTGATGCCATGAACACTGTATAGGCTATCTTCTGATAGTGCGGATATCTGGACTTGCATGGCGTGAGCACTTCTGACACGTAGTAGACTGGCTTTTGTACCAGGAATTTGAGACCCTCATCCTCTCGTTCGACAACGAGCACCGCACTAACCACTTGATTGGTGGCCGAGATGTATAGTAACATTGGTTCACCGGCGCCAAGCGCCATGAGTATGGGGTTGCTGGCCAGTAGTGCTTTAATTTCCTTTAGTGCAGTCGTTGCTTCATCGGTCCATTCGAAGTTTGTTGTCCATTTCAGCAGCCTATAGAGCGGTAAAGCCTTTTCGCCAAGGCGGGAGATAAAGCGGGTCAAAGCCGCCACGCAGCCCGCCAGTTTTTGGACGTGCTTTAGCTCCGTAGGAATCCGAAAGTTGGCGAAAAGCCTTTTGTACCCGGAAGTTGAGACAGGGCGCGGATCTTACCGTGATTCGCTTCTATTCCTCTATGGGAAACAATGAATCCTAGTAGTTTACCAGCGGGAACTCCGAAGACACATTTGTCCGGATTGAGCCGTATATCATATTCCCGTAGACTAGCAAAAGTTTGCCTGAGGTCGTCTACGAGCTGGCTGACGTGTTTGGTCTTAATGACCATGTCGTCCACGTATGCCTCGACTATTTTCCTGACTTGTTTTTCGAGAAAAGTCTGAATCATACGCTGGTATGTGGCACCTACGTTTTTTAGCCCGAAAGGCATCGTGTTAAAGCAGAATGGCCCGTAGGGGGTGATGAATGCAGTTGCAGCTTGATCGGATTCCTTCATTTTGATCTGATGGTATCCGGAATAAGCGTCGAGGAAGCACAATGAGTCGTGTCCGGCCGTAGCGTCAATAATCTGGTCTATGCGTGGTAAGGGAAAAGGGTCCTTGGGGCAAGCTTTATTAAGGTCTTTGAAATCGACGCACAGCCGCCAGGACTTATCTTTCTTCGGTACCATCACCAGCTTTGCCTGCCACTCGGGGTGTTTGATTTCCCTTATGAATCCGGCCTCCAGCAATTTTGCTAGCTCCTCGCCCATGGCTTGTCGCTTGGGTTTGGAAAATCGGCGTAGAGCCTGTTTGACGGGCTTGAAGCCTGCGATTATGTTCAGGCTGTGCTCTGCTAGCCATCGTGGGATTCCTGGCATATCTGAAGGATGCCAGGCAAAGATATCCCAGTTTTCTCGCAAGAATGTTCACAGTGCTTCGTCCACAAGGGGGTCCAGCTGAGCTCCGATGGACGCCGTTTTGTTGGGGTCCGTTGGGTGTACCTGAAATTTGACGATTTCGTCTGCAGGTTTAAAGGACGTGGATTTGGGCCTCTTGCTAAGGACCATATCATCCTTGTCCACAGTTGACCGGAGTGCGGTCAGTTCCTCTGCTGCAAAGGTCTCGGCTAGTGCCTCGAGGGCGAGCGCTGCCGTTCTGTTTTCGGCTCGAAGGGCTGTGTGCGGGTCACTTGTGATTGTGATCACCCCGTTTGGGCCCGGCATTTTGAGCTTCATATACCCGTAATGTGGTATAGCTTGAAATTTTGTGAAGGCGTCACGCCCCAACAGAGCGTGGTAACCACTGTGAAAGGGCACGATATGAAAGAGAAGTTCTTCGGATCTGTAGTTCTCGGGCGTGCCGAATACTACGTCGAGGGTAACGCGTCCGGAACAACGTGCCTCTTTCCCAGGGATAATCCCACGGAAGGTTGTGTTGCTATGTTTGATGCGGGATCGGTCAAACTGCATTTTTTCCAAGGTATCCTCGTAAATGAGGTTTAAACCACTGCCACCGTCCATTAGCACCTTTTGTGACCTAAAACTATTAACGATGGGGTTGAGGACCTATGCGGCAGGTGTTAGGCTGGGGCGACTGATTGGTTGATCAACTTCTCCGAAGGTGATCGGTGTGTCTGTCCATGAGTTCGTTGCTGCCACCTGATAGATTTGTTCGAGTTCTCGAAGAGCTCTCTTCATCTTATTCCTTGAGGAAAACATTTCGTAGATCGTCAGGATCTCGGCGTTGCATTCTTGTGGCGCTGTTAAACCTCTGCCTGGAGGTGGGGCCTCGAGGATGGCCTCTCCGCTCTTTGCTACCTGCCTGACGACCCAGCAAGCTCTAAGGCTGTGAGTCGGGATTGTGTTCAGTAATACAGAGTGTATAGGGCATGGCTTGTCTAATAGCCCGTCAAGGACAGATCTGACTCCCGTAAGGGGTCTATTCTTTTTCTCAGCGGGTTCGTGTTCGGCCGGCCGTTTCGGAGGTATCCGCTTTTTCCGAGCTCCTCTAGGGTTTTCGGCAGGGACCGGATCCGAAAACAAACTTTCAGCTTGCCAGGTGCTTTCCATGGCGCAATATTTCTTTACCAGGTCCGATAGCTCGGCGAAGTTATGAATATGACGACGGGCTAGGGCATTGAGGATTCCTTCATTGTGGCAATTCTACTTGAAGGTTGCTATTAGCTCCTGGCCACTAGAGTCTGGTACTCTATCTTTAATAAGGAGGAGCCTAGCCCAAAAATGTTGGACTGACTCCCCTGGCTATTGTTTAATTTCCCGCAAGCCCGGTAACTTGGGCTCTCCTGCGATTAAGGAGTGCTCGACTTGGGTGGTGGGTGGGGAAAATTTTGGTTTCTCGCCAGGATGTGAGTTCGGGTCACGGTGCTTGCCTCCCGTGTTATCGTGGGATCCGGTGTGGCGAGTTTGGAGCCCATATTATAAGCAGGTCCCCTCTGCGTGGGTTCTAGGCCGTGCGCTGGATCGGCGGCTGATCCCGAGCTCTTTCCGGCATGGTTTCTGGATTCCGGATTGTAGGAGAGATCCTGACAGTCGGCAACCGGGATGTAAACGGTTTTTAATTCCGGTAGTTGAGAGGATGAGCCTCCGGCAGGACACTCAATGGTGGCGACTAAGTGAGTAATCGATGCGGTATGAATCTCCCTATCATCGGGTTTAAACCCGATTCGGTCGTAGATTGAGGTTTGGCCGTCGGTCACACCCATGGTTTGAATCCGACCAAGCAACTCGTTTAACGACGAGATGTCGGCGGGGTCCATGCCGCTGGAGGGCATGGGGTCGATCCGCAGCGCCGTTGTCTCAGGGTCGCTTGACGATGCACCAGTGTTGTATTCGGCCGTGGCAGATCCGGGCATATTGGCTGGGTTGGGCGTTATGGCCGACCCAGGGACAGAGGTCACCTCAGCGGTGGGGCCTGCTGCCTCCGGCGTTAAGGCGTCGGGGCCTGTGGGCTCCCCCCTGAGAGCTGAGAGCTTTGTTATAAACGAGATCTCCCCGGGAGTCGGCGACGAACTCAAGGTTCCCGAACCTGACTTCCTGATCGGGGGTGAAATTCTCGACCTGGCCAAGATGTCCGGCCGGATCGGCATGCGATACGATGTGTTGAACGCGAAGATTTGACCAGGAACAAAAGCGTCCTTGCCGCGGACTTCATCGCTGATGATGAGGCGAGCCATCGATTCCTTTTGCGATCCCATAGTGGAACTCTCAATGAAAGCACCAATGTCGGTGTCAAAACCGGTGGATCTCGGGTAGGGGGTCCCGAGCTGTGAGATTAGGATCGATGGGTAACAAGGGACGAAGGAGACAATGTTTTGCCAGGTTCGGGCCCTCCTATGGAGGTAAAATCCTACATCCTGCTTGATTATATTGATGTGTATGAAGATTATAGAGTCGATCTACCTCGAGATCAAGTTGCTAAACCCTAGATGAGTTCACCTCCCTCCTACGAACTAGACCCTCTGGCTTATATAGACACTAGGGGTCCCTAGGGTTACACATAGTCGGTTACTTGTCGAAGGACACACCACGGCTCCTTAGGTTTCCTCCCTGGTCACGGGGTATTCTATCAATCCGATCCTCCAACGAGTGGCCCATGAGTCCGGCCCATAATGAATAGGCTGGTAGTCCGAGGACCCCTTAATCCCGGACTCCCTCAACCGGCGCCTTGCAGCGAGAAAGCTCCGTCAAAGTACATGATCCATTCTTGAGGTGCTTCTTTTCTGTGGAGTGTTGTCTCCGGGATTTCGTTGTTTGGTGTTGGCGTCCATTCTGCTACGAACTCCGTCAGGGACCTGCTCTGGATTGTTTCCATGCTTTCGAAGCTCAAGTCAAAGCTGGCCAGCTCCAACGCCCACTCGACGATCCTGTCGGTTGCCTCTAGATTTCTCAGGATACGCTGCAGCGGGAACCGAGTGATGACGTTCATGTGATATGCTTAGAAGTAGTGGCGTAGCTTCCGGGAGGCCATAAGGAGGCCAAAGAGCATTTTCTGCATCCTAGAGTATCTTGATCTAGCCCCCTGTAGGAGGGAACTGACAAAATACACGGGTCACTGTACCATCTTCTTCTTCTGCACAGTTTGCTGATCTGCCTCTTGCATCATACTCGCGTCTTCGGCTATTTGATTTATCGGGGCTGTCGGCTTGGTGATTTTTGCCTCATCCTTCTCATCTTCACTCTCTGCCACCAGCGCAGTACTAACCACTTGGTTCGTCGCCGCCAACTATAGCAGCAACGGTTCCTCCGGTTTTGGTGCGACTAGCATTGGCATTGAGGATAGGTATTTCTTCAAGTCTTGCAGCGCTGCCTCTGCTTCCGGGGTCCATGTCATTGGGCCCGCCTTCTTTTAGATCTTCAAAAATGGCAGGACGCGCTCTGTGGACTTGGAAATGAACCTGCTGAGGGTGGCGACGCAACCTGCCAAGCGGCGTACGTCCTTGATGCACTTGGGCGCCTTCAGCTATTCAATCGCCTCAATCTTGGCGGGGTTGGCTTGAATCCTGCGCTGTGATATGAAGAACCCGAGGAGCTTGCCGGAGGAGACTCCAACACACACTTCTCGGGGTTGAGCTTTAAATTTATCTTGCGCAGATTCGCAAAGGTTTCTTCCAGGTCTTGCACCAACGTGTCCTCATTCTTGATCTTGACCACTATATCATCCATGTATTCTTCCACATTCCTGTGCAGCTGCGGTCCCAGACCAATCTGAACTGCCCTCACGAATGTCGAATCGGCGCTCTTCAACCCAAATGACATGCATCTGAAGCAGTACACGTCGCAGGGGGTTAATGCACGCCGTTTTCTCTTTGTCCTCCTCGGCCATGAAGATCTGGTGATAGCTAGAATATGCACCGAGGAAGGACATGAGATCGCAGCCAGTGGTCGAGTCCACAATCTGGTCAATGCACAGCAGGGGGAATGGGTCCTTCGGGCAGGCCTTTTAGACATCGGTGAAGTCGATACAAAGCTTCCATTTCCCATTCCCTTTGCGCACCACCACATTATTTGCTAACCAAGTTGGGTGGATCAATCCCCTGATCAGACCTGCTGCTTCTAGCTTTTTGATTTCTTCGGCAATAAATTCTTGCCGCTCCAGGTCTTGTTTCCGGACCTTCTGCTTGACGGGGCATGCATGGGGAAAAACGGCAAGTTGGTGCTCAATCACCTCCCTGGGAACACCGGGGACATCAGACGGTTGCGAGGCAAACACATCAACATTCACCCGTAGGAAGGTGACGAGCGCGCTTTCCTATTTGCTATCAAGGGTGGCTCTAACAGTGAAAGTACCACCCTTGCCGTTCTGCCACGCGGGCACTTGCTTCATCTTGGGGATGGTCACCTTGTATTTCTTGCTCCTGGCAGCAGAGGTCTCTGGTAAGTCCTCGATGGGCATGCTGCACCTTTTGGCGCGCTTCCCAGAGTCCTTATGAGATTCGCCAGAGCTCTTGTTTTTGTTCTCCCCCTGGGAGCTTTACCGGCAGGAGCGAGTGCCTCATCGTTAAACGCTGCCACTGCCTCCCGGAAGAGCTTGTCGATGCAGAGGACTGCATCCTTGTTGTCAGCGCGAACGGTGATGAAGCTCATCGGCCCTGGCATCTTGAGGGTGTTGTAGGCGTGGTGAGAGGCCGCCATGAACTTCGCCAACGCCGGTCGGCCTAGAATTCCATTGTATGGTAGCGACATCTTTGCAACGTCGAACACTACTCTCTTTGTCCTGAAGTTGAGCTCATTGCCAAACGTAATCGACAGAGTTATCTTCCCCTTTAGCTGAGATCTTCTCGGTTTGAGCCCTTGGAAGGATCTTGTCGGCTTGAGATCTGAATCGGGGATCAATAGACGCTTGATTACGTCTGGCGATATTTTTTTTCAAGGATACATCAAAGTTGACGTATCAAGATCATAGATAGGAGCCAAGACGACTAAAAATTCTTACAACTCAGCCATGGCTATGAAAGCCACCCACTATTACGATTAAGTCCGGCGATATGAGATTCAAACCGGCCCCACTATCGAACAACATCTTTGTGACCTTGAGGTTGCGGATTGTCGGTGATACCAACAATGGCACGCACCCGACGACGGTGATGCGGTCATGGTGATCCTCAGCGTCGAAGATGATGGGAGTCTTGGACCACTTGAGGGGTTTCCTTGCCTCTACCGCTGGTTCTGCCGCGTTGACCTCACGGGCCAACTGCTTGAGTTGCCGGTGAGAGGAGTACAAAGATGTGCCTCCGTCAACGCACATGGCATCGATAGCTTTCTGGAATTCTTGACCTTTAGATTCTTCTTCATCTCCGTCGTCATCATCGTCTTCGCCATTAGACTTCTTGTCTCGGCCTCTAGCATGTTTCTCCTTGTGCTGCTTGGCCTTGCCGCGGTGGCCACCACGGCTTCCGTTGCTTTTCTTGCCACCACTTGCACCATTTAGGCCCTTCTCCTTGTCGCGCCCTTCATACTCTTGCTTTTGCATCTCGGCAAGCTATTCTACTTGGCGGCACTCAGTAATATCGTGGCTCTTGGTGAGGTGGATCTTGCAGTACGGCTTGCCGATCTTTTCCCCTGCGCGGCCTCGTCATCTCCAGAGCATGCAATGGCACTCTTGCCGGCCCCCTCGGACTTGGCCTTCTTGCCGGAGTCAGAATTGCCGTTCCCTTCGACAGCCATCACTGCTTTTCCCTTGCGCTTCCTGTTGCGCTTCCGACCTTTTTTCTTGGAGGCCGGCACATCTTCGTCATCATCTGAGTAGACCTCCGTGCCGGCGTCCTCTCCAGGAAGTCTCCTTCCCTCTTCAGTTCATGCACACTTGTCAGCCAAGGCATGCAACTCGGCGACATCCCGCACCTTATTGATGCTCATCTCCTCACGCATCCGCCGGTTGCGCACGTTCATGTGGAACACAGCGATCACATCGGTTGGGTGGATGTCGGGGATGTTGTGTTGCACACGGCTAAACCTTTGGATGTATTTGCGGAGGGACTCGCCCTCTCTCTTGGGGAGCACATGCAAGTCGCTGGGCTGCCCTGGAAGCTTATGGCCTCCATGGTATGCGCCAATGAACTGGTTGCATAGGTCCGCCCGAGAGGAGATGGGCCCCTCCGGCAAGTTCATCAACCAACTCCTCACGTTGGGCTTGAGAGCCAATGGAAACTAGTTGGCGAATACTTTTTCGTCGCGTCCCCCGGCAGCCTGTACGGCGATGGTGTAGATGCCGAGAAATTCAGAAGGGCTAATCTTGCCGTCGTACTTGTCGGGCAGCTCGGGCTTGAAGGGTCTGCTGGAGGGCCAGCGGACTTGCCGTAGCTCGTGGGTGAATGCAGGGCAGACTACCTCGTAGGGCAAGCCGCCGGGCACCCCCGGCGTAGGCGTGTCGACGGCTAGGTCCGCGCGCCCATCGGACTACTGACGTGCCTGACGCCGCCTCTCGATGGTGGTGCGAGCGTCCTCCTTGCGCCTATCCTTCAAGACGTGGCATTGATGTTTGTTCCTCCACCTTGTCTTGTACGTCAATCCAGCGGCTATGTTGTTGATGAGGGGGAGACTGCATCATGTGCGCCCCGCCAGCGTCGCATCCGGCAGTGGGAGCCCCCAGAGCCGCTTGGCGGGTGGTCGACAGGCCCGCTCCCTCTGGCTTGTCGTGGTTTGTGAAGCTCAGCAGGCTTTGGATCGTAGCTCTGCAGTCTTCCATCTTCTCTGGCGCGGGCGGAAAGTTCAGCAATAGCTAGGCCTGCACCAGAGCTTCCTTCGTAGTCTTGGGCATGGAGTGGTGCGAGGCGTGGGTGGTGCTCTTACTCTTAGCGGTGCCAGGAGGAGCGTCTCCCCGCGCCGTAGCGTGATGCTCGTTCCCCCCAGGAGGTTGCTGTCGATCTCGGCCTTGTGTGTCCTGAGATGGACGCGCAGGGGTCTTGTCCGCGCGCCGCCCAGGGTCGCCACCCTGGGGGGGGGGGGGGGGTTGGTCGCGGTGGCCTTGAGAAGGCTGCGGCGGAGGTCCTGTCACTGCCACCGCTGCTGCTGCAGCCACCGCCGTGGCCGCTGCGTCTGCGGTGTCGGCCCCGGTCGCTATGGGTGTGTTGTTCGTCTCCATGATGACGGGGTCCGGGTCACGGCTCGTGGAGCTCCGCGCAGTGTTGTGGCTGCGTTCGCCGGCGTGGTGATTGTGAGGGCTGCCACCATGAGCATAGCCGGCCACCACTTGCGAGGGTAGCTTGGACGTGGACGGGGCAGGCATCCCTGGGCCCTTAGACTTCTTGGGAGCCATGGGCGTCGAAGAAGTTGTCGGCAACAATGCGCGGGAGTCGGTGAAGGTTCACGCAAGGGAGTCCTCCTACCTGGCGCGCCAAAGATGTCGGGGTACGATGATCTATGGGGCCGGCAAGGCCCCTTTCATGGTTCGGCTGAGGGAATCCTTTGGCACAAAGAGCATCACCGGACAGTGCACGCACGAGGGTTTAGACAGGTTCGGGCCGCCAGAGCGTAATACCCTAAGTCTTTTGTGGTGTGGTTTATTCGAGTTCAAGTTACAGGAGCATCGTAGCCCGGCAAGGATGCTTCAGGAGCGTCGCTACGCGTGTAAATGAAGGGAGCGTCGACCCTTCTAAAGGTAGCCATGGACCTCCTTTTATAATACAAGGGGCTACCACAATGGCTAAAATGGTCTTTACACATAGTAAAAATGTATATCTAGATGCCAAAACTGCTAGCAATAGCGGTAGTGGGAATACCTAACTCTGATGGATTACGAAAGACGCGTTAAATGTGACGTGAGGTGGCGCGCTGGTGACTTCTCCCGGCAAGGATTGCCTCTCCTTCTGTGTTGTTCACCAAGCTACCTCTTATTCCTTTGCCACGCTGTGGGTCGGCTGTCATTAAAGCTCTGCTGTAAACCTAGGAAACAACCACGTGCCCCGACCAGCCTCACCTACCCGCCTGCCCGCTCGACACCTAGCTGATGTAGACAATCAGCCCAGTGACGTGGAGCGACGGCTTGGCGGGCGGAGGCCTTGGTGGGCGCGCTATCGTCCGAGCCCCCCCGACAAGGAAGGCCTGCCGGTTCGCTCGAGCCCTTGTATGAAGAGGCTTGGCGTCCAGATCATGCACTACTAGAAAAAGGACTGTTAGTGGCGCACCTATTTTTGCCATTAATGGCGCACTATAGGTGCGCCACTATTACCACGCCATTAGTAACAAATACTAATGGCGCACCTCTGGTGCGCCATTAGTATTGCAGGTAACAGTGGCGCACCTTGTAGTGCGCCATTACTATTGCTACAGGTGCGCCACTGGTAACTTTTTTTTTGAAATTTATTGATTTTTTTTTTAATTTTCAAGGTGGGAAAATAGTAGTGGCGCACCGTCTAACCCCCACCGTGCGCCATTGCTATTTTTGAATTTTGAATTTGGATCTGGATCTAGATTTGGCTTATTTTTTTGGCTCGTTTTTTTTGGTTAAATTTTTTTCAAATTTCGTTCTCGACTTGGATCTTTTACGTTCTTTGTGCCGGGGGAGCTCCACATGTGGCCGGAAGTAGAGGAGGAGGGAGGAGAGACCGTGAGGAGGAGAGGAGGGAGGAGGAGGTCGCCGGAGAGGAGGAGGACCGTGAGCAGGAGAGGAAGGAGCACCGTGAGGAGGAGAGGAGGGAGGAGGAGGTCGCCGGAGGAGGAGCACCGTGAGGAGGAGAGGAGGGAGGAGGAGGTCACCGGAGGAGGAGCACCGTGAGGAGGAGGTCACCGGAGGAGGAGCACCGTGAGGAGGAGGAGGTCGCCGGAGAGGAGGAGATGGAGTGGAGGAGAGGAGGAGAGGAGGAGATTGAGTGGAGGAGAGGAGGAGAAGAATGAAGGGGAAGGGAGGAAGAAGGGGAAGGGGAAGGGGAGGCGCGACAGGCGGCGGCGCTCCTGTGGCTCGGTCACCGGCGAGATGAAGGCGCCGGTCTCGGGATAGAGGAAGCCTGCGGGCGGCAGCCATGTCGGGGAAGGAGAAGGGAGGAGGAGGAGGGGGAAGGGGATAAGGAGAGAGGAAGGAGAGGGGTGGGTGGGTGCGTACGTGGTGGGGCTTGTGACATAGTAATGGCGCACCATGGGGTGGTGCGCCATTGCTATGGTACATAGTAATGGCGCACCTAGGTGTGGTGCGCCATTACTATGTAGCATAGCAGTGGCGCACCTAGGTGTGGTGCGCCATTACAATTTTTATTTTTTTTTGAATTTTGAAGGCGGGAAAATAGTAGTGGCGCACTATGCACTGGTGCGCCATTGCTAACTTTTTTTAATTTTTTTATTTTTTTGCCTCCAGATCTTAAAAGCATCGTAACTTTTTTTCTGTGGGGTTTTTGAGGATTCTAAAAAATCGATAACGGCGGCCTTTTGGATTCGGATGTAACTTTTCAAGTAGATGCTTTTTCATATTAAAAAACTTTTTCATCGGAGGTCGTATGCAAAAGTTATGGCCATTTTACCGAAACACGGCGGCCTTTTGCAAAAAAATTCGAAATTCATGTTTGTTAATTTTCCTAACAACTAGAACACATAACACACGGGCATCTCGAAGGATTTTTAAATTTGAATCTTTTATCATTTTCTTTTATTTTATTTTAAACTGAAAAGGCGATCCACGGGGGGGGGGGGTGTGGTGGGGTGTGTGTTTGTGTGTGTGAGACGTTAGTAATGGCGCACCCTCCCTGGTGCGCCATTGCTAACCTTAGCAATGGCGCACCAGGGAGGGTGCGCCATTACTAACCTCACACACACGCAGGCACACACCCCCACCACACATAGCAATGGCGCACCACACCAAGGTGCACCATTACTATGTAGCATAGCAGTGGCGCACCTAGGTGTGGTGCGCCATTGCTATGTCTGGTGGGGTGGGGGGATGGACAAAAAAATAGCAATGGCGCACTGCTCAGGTGGTGCGCCACTACTAAAAAAAGAACAATGGCGCACCTGCTTCTGGTGCGCCATTGCTATATAGAAGTGGCGCACCACCACCATGGTGCGCCACTAATAGGGATATTGGCTATAGCCATTTTTCTAGTAGTGATGCACGGCAGGGTCTTGCTGGTCTGGAGGCCGTGGTCGTCTAGTGCACAAGTCAGGGTACTAAGGGCCCCATTCCTTAGTACACCGACATATCAAATCTCTTATGTTGCATTACTATGTTCCCATTGATTTTAGTAGACATGTTGTATAACCCTCTAAAATAGGTTTTCATAATGGCCTTAGTTTCCTTTATTAACTCGGTTTAACGAAAACACACCAATATGGTTGGTTCAATGGTTTCTATTTTGGGTTGTCCAAATATGTTTTTCATATTTTCGTAAGTGTCAAAAGCATTATTCCCAATGAAATCTTTTTTGAACATAGAATCCAAGATACGTCGATGAGATAAGGATATACCAACATAAAAACTTCTAAGGAGCAATTTGATATGACTTTTGGGATTAGCTCTCATTTGTGTTTCTAGTAATCAATCCCAATCTTCTTTATGGACTCATCATCTAGTTGCTTGAAATCCAAAATTGGGGAAGCCTCTCCAAAGTAAGGATGGAAGGCATGTCCGGAGTGGAGCTAGCCATAGAAACAAGCAAACTAACAAAGATAAATATTTTTGTATTTTTGATTTTTATGAAACAAAAAAAATATAACAGCAAATAAAAAGTAGAACAAGTCAATGATAATTTGTGCGAAGTTACTTGATAGTAAGTTGGTGATACTCCCCTACAACGTCACTAGAAATCCTTCTTGATACTTGTGATATGCGTTGGGTTTTCCGTGAAGAGGAACCGGTGATGCAACACAGTATTGATAAGTATTTCCCTCAATTGAGAACCAAGGTTTATCGAACCAATAGGAGTTGCACACAACCCCCGTCTTCAGTGACTGCACACAAACAAGCAAACACTAGCACCCAACGTGGGCAAGAGGGTTGTCAATCCCCTTGGACTCGTTATTTGCAAGCTAGTGAAGTATGTAGATGAAAGTTGAATATTGTAAATTGCAAAATAAAATAAAAGACAAATAATGGCAGCAAGGCATTGAAATCTTTTGTAAATATATAAGTGAATATACCCGGGGGCCGTAGTGTCTGTGTACTAAGAACTGGGGGTCCACCCTAGTACCCAGACTTATGCACGGGCAACCGCCTCAGGCCGCCAACTTCTTGCCGGGCTTGCACTAGCCTCCGAGGCAAACCAAAGCCAAGACCGAAGCAAGATGACCAGGCCCTTCACCAGGTGGAGTATCCCGCCCACGGGCGTCCCCAGCAAGATTCCAACCCACCAAGCCGCCGCTCCACCTCACCAGGGACGATTGTCTACATCGGCTGAGGTGTCGAGCGGGCACGCGAGCAGGCGGAGCTAGACGGGGCACGTGGCTACAACGGCGGGCCTGTTGCAGCTTTAATGCCACCCGTACCGCGGCGTGGGAGAAGAATAAGAGGTAGCTGGGCAAATGGCATAGAAGGAGAGGCAATGTTTGCCGGGAGACGTCGCCAGCGCGCCACCTCACGGCGCATTTAATGCACCTGTCCTAGTCCGTTAGAGTTAGGTATTTCCCACTACCACTCTGACTATAGCCCCTGTAGCTGTAAGAGTGCACTGTACACCTAGTAAATGACCATTGTAGCCTTTGTGGAAACCCCTTGGACTATAAAAGGAGGCCCATGGCTACCTTGACAGAGGTCGACATCCTGTCCATTTGCACGCATAGCTGCACCATACAAACACACAGACAGGACGTAGGGTTTTACGCTCCCGAGCGGCCCGAACCTATATAAACCCCACGCATAGTCATGGCCGACTGATGCTCTTTGTGTACTCGACGCCCCCGCCGAACTGTAAAAGGACCCCGCTGGTCCCATAGATCGTCGTGAATCACAGCCCCGGCATCTTTGGCGCGCCAGGTAAGGGGCTCCTCCTGTGCGCGAATCTTCACCGGCGTTTCTGCGTGCCTTCGCCGACGCCCATGGCACCCAAGAAGGCCAACGGCACGTCGACACCCGCGGCGACGACATCCAAGCTGCCATCCCAAGCCACCGATGGCGGCGACCACCGTGCTCACCCCGTTGGTGAGCGCAGCCATAACACTGCGTGGAGTTCCGCGAACCACGACCCGGACCCCGCCGCCATGATAGCGCGAAACGCGCCGGTGGCAACCGAGGGCGACCCCGCTGCAGCGATCGAGGCAGCAACAGCGGCCGTAGCAGCTACGGGGGCTGTGACCGGACTTCCGCCGCGCCCCTCGCAAGACGACCGCGACCCGCACCCGCGAGATGGCGAACGGGAGCCCCGCGCGGATAGGGCCCTCGTGTGCCGCTCCTAGGGGCGCAAGGCTGAGTTCCACGACCCCCTCCCGGTGAGGGCAGGTGGCGGGCGACAATGCGGGAAAGCACTCCTTCTGGCATTGCCAGGAGTAAGAGCGCTACCCATGCCTCGCCCCGTCCAGTCCCCAAAACCGCGGGAGAAGCTCTGGCACAGGCTCAACTCCTGCTGAACTTTCCGCCCGTGCCGGAGATGATGGAGGAGTGGAGGGTGACCATACAAAGCCTGCTAATCTTCGCCAACAACGACAAACAAGATGCGGCGGGTTCCTCGCGCGCGTGGCGTGCGGCTCCCACGGAACCCACCGCCGGACACGACGTCGCCGGGGCACACACGGTGTAGTCGCCCCAACGACAGCAGCGGTCTGCCCGCTAGACCAACGTACAAGACGAGGTGTCTCAAGCGTCGACGGGCCCACGGATGAAGCAAGACCAACACCAAGTCTTGAAGGACAGGCACAAGGAAGACGCACGCACCTCCATCGAAAGACGGTGGGAGGCGCGTCCCCAATCTGATGGGCGCGCATATCCAGCCGTCGACGAGCCCGCGCCCGGCGGGCCCGACATCCTACCTTACGAGGTCGGATGCCCGGTGTTCACTCGCGAACTACGGCAAGTCCGCTGGCCCTCCAGTAGGGCCTTCAAGCCGGAGCTGCCGAACAAATACGATGGCGCGGTCAGTCGGTTGGAGTTCCTAGGCATCTACACCATCGCGGTGCAGGCTGCCGGGGGACGATACGAGAAGGTGCTAGCCAACTACTCCCCGCTAGCGCTCAAGCCCAACGTGAGGAGTTGGCTAATGATCTTGCCGGAGGGGTCCATCTCTTCCTGGGCGGACCTGTGCAATCAGTTCATCAGGGCTTACCACAGGGGCCACAAGCTCCCGGGGCAACCCAGCGATCTGTACGTGCTCCCCAAGCGAGAGGGCGAGACCCTCCGCAAGTACATCCAGAGATTCAGCCGCGTGCAGCACAATGATATGTCTCCAATGTATCTATATTTTTTGCTTGTTCCATGCTGTTATATTATCATTCTTGGATGTTTTACAATCATTTTATAACTACTTTATATCATTTTTTGGGACTAACCTATTAACATAGTGCCAAAGTGCCAGTTGCTGTTTTTGCTTCTTTTTTACTTCGCAGAATATCAGTACCAAACGGAGTCCAATCATGATGAAACTTTTTGGAGATTTTTTTCTGGACCAGAAGACACCCAGTGGACCAAAGAAGTACCAGAGAGGTGGGCTGTGGAGGCCACAACCCACATGGGCACGCCAGGGGGCCCCCGGCGCGCCCTGGTGGGTTGTGCACTCCACGGTCCCCCCCTCCACCGCCTCTGACGCCTATAAATACCCAAAAATTCAGAAAACCCTAGGGGAGTCAACGAAACACAATTCCAGCCGCCGCAAGTTCCAGAACGTCGAGATCCAATCTAAACACCATCACGGAGGGGTTCATCTTCTTCATAGGTCCCTCTCCGATGATGCGTGAGTAGTCCACCATAGACCTACGGGTCCGTATGCAGTAGCTAGATGGCTTCCTCTCTCTCTTTTGAATCTCAATACAATGGTCTCTTGGAGATCTATTTGATGTATACTTTTGCGGTGTGTTTGTTGGGATCCGATGAATTTTGAGTTCATGATCAGTTTCTATCCATGAATATTATTTGAGTCTTCTTTGATCTCTTATATGCATGATTACTTATAGCCCCGTATTTCTTCTTTGAATCTTTGGATTAGTTAGGCCAACAAGATCAATTTTTCTTGCCATGGGAAGAGGTGCTTTGTGATGGGTTCGATCTTGCGGTGTCCTTTCCCAGTGACGGAAGGGGCAGCAAGGCACGCATGTATCGTTGCCATTAAGGACAACAAAATGGGGTCTATTCCTACATGAATAGATCTTGTCTACATCATGTCATCGTTCTTATTGCATTACTCCATTCTTCCATGAATTTAATACACTAGATGCATGCTGCATAGCGGTCGATGTGTGGTGTAAAAGTGGTAGATGCAGGTAGGAGTCGGTCTACTTATCTTGGACGTGATGCCTATATAATGATCATCGTCTTGGATATCGTCATGATTATTTGATCTTCTATCAATTTCCCAACAGTAATTTGTTCACCCACCGTGCGCTATACTCATGAGAGAAGCCACTAGTGAATCCTATGGCCCCCGGGTCTACTTTTCCAACATATTGCTTTCCGATCTATCTTTTTGCCTCTTTGTTTTCAGATCTACTAAACCAAAAACCCAAAAATATATTGCTGCACTTTTTATTTGCCCTTTTTATTTTGTGTTCTTGAGAGATCTTTCTCTCCTATCTATCACTACCTAATCTATCTTTCTACCGTAGAGAGATTGACAACCTCTCTTTCGCGTCGGGTTGCAAGTATTTGTTATTTGTGTGTAGGTGCTGCTTATTGGGTGGTGGTGATCCTCCTACTGGTTCGATAACCTTGGTTTCATAACTGAGGGAAATACTTACTGTCGCTGTGCTGCATCATCCCTTCCTCTTTGGGGAAATACCGACGCAGTCTCAAGCCACGTCAAAGGAATTTCTGGCGCCATTGTCGGGGAGGAAGCAATCTCTTCTACGTGCCAATCTCAGGCGCCGAGGAGACGCCATCATCATCTACCAGGTTCCTAATCACAAATCTCATCTCCTTGCAATTACATTATTTGCCATTTGCCTCTCGTTTTCCTCCCCCCCCCCCACTTCACCAATTTGTTGTTTTATTTGCCCTCTTTTTCGTTTGCCTTTTTCTCGCTAGATCTCTTGTTTGCCTATCTTGTTGCTATGACTAGCGTTACTACTCCCCCTTTGTCACCCGATTTTGAAGTTCTATACTTCAAACAAAAACAAGGGGGAAATTTGAAAGATGCCTGGTATAGGCTAATGGAATCCTATCGTATTTCCAATCTAAAAGGAGACACAAAAAATTTGCTTAGAAATTTTTACATAGGATTAGCTTTGCATCATAGAGAACTCTTGGACTTTGCCGCAAAAGGGAATTTTATTGAGCTTGATGCAAACACCGCTTATGAAATTTTGGAAGGGATATTGGGGATTCCTCCATTAAAAAAGGGACCTTCTTTTACACAAGAGGGGGTTCAAATTCTTGACAAATTGGGTGACTTACATAAGCACTTGGTCGAGTTGCAAAAATATAATGAACCTCTCAAACATATTAGTGGGAACCTCAATCGGTTGAATACTTTGATTACTCTTTGCAACAAGCATTTGGATATTTTGGATCTCAAGATGGTCTCTTCTCCTGAAAATTTGGGGTAGCGTAAAGAGCCCCCCGGATTCGAGAAAGCCCTCACAAAAGTAGCCAAAACCAAAGATGACAATACTTGAAACTATGCGTTATGCCTAGCTAGGGGCATAAAACGATAGCGCTTGTTGGGAGGCAACCCAATGAATAAATAATTTTTTGCATTTTTTCCTTTATGTTTTTGAGTGTTGACACAATTATGCCTCTGTTATGATTGCGTTTTTATGGTTTATTTAGTGTTTGTGCCAAGTAGAGCCTTTAGGATGATTCATAAGACGAGTAGAAGCGATGCTGAATCTGAAACAGAAACTTTGCGTCCAGTATTTGAATTTGCATTTTTTACTGGAAGGTGATCTTGAGCTGAAATTTTAATACATTGTTGCTATACAAATTCTTTACGTTGTCCTAGTTTTTCAGAATTTTTAGAGTTACATAAGTATGGATAGAGTACAGAGTACTACAGAGTGTTCCGTTTAAGACAGATTCTGTTTTCGTTGCATTGTGTACATGTTTTGATGAATCTATGGGTTATATTGAAGGGTATGAGCCATGGTAAAGTTAAAATACAGTAGGTATAATGCAATAAAAAAATATGAATGGGTTTGCAACAGCTCTTAAAGTAGTGATTTGCGTTATTATACTAACGGATCTCACGAAGATTTTGTTGAGTTTTGGGTGATTGAAGTTTTCATGTTTTGGGTGAGATCACGATGGATGAAGGAATAAGGAGTGAAAAGAGCCTAAGCATGGGGATGATACAGCACCCCCAAGATATATCCAAATAGGAACAAGCAACTAAGCTTGGGGATGCCCACGAGTGGCATCCCCTCTTTCTTCTAACGACCATCGGTATTTTACTTGGAGCTATATTTTTATTCGTCACATATCATGAGTTTTGCTTGGAGCGTCCTGTATCATTTGAGTCTTTGCTTGCTTTGCTTGTTAGTTTGTCACTTGTATCCTTGCTGGACACACCTATTTGAGAGAGCCAAAACCATGCTATGATTTGTTACAATTGCTCTATATGCTTCACTTAAACTTTTTGAGCTATATGATTGCTCTAGTGCTTCACTTATATCTTTTTGAGCACAGAGTGCTTGGAAATTTTTGTAGAAATACTCTCATGCTTCACTTAGATTAATTTGTGAGTTAGTAAATTTTGAATAAATCCTCTCATGCTTCACTTATAACTTTTTGAGAGATGAAATCTCTATGCTCATGTGCTTCACTTAAATTTGTTTGAGCTTGTCAAAAAGCAATGGCAATATATGAAACTAGTCCCAAAGTGATAGATATCCAAGGAGGATATAATAAAAACTTTCATGAAGATCATTGGAAAATTAAACTTGATTCCTTGTAATAGTTTTGAAACATGAGGATAGTAATATGTGAGTCATGTTAGTGAGTAATTATGCTTTAGTAGGAATATTGGTGTTAAGGTTTGTGATTCCCTATACAAGTACGAAAGTCAATAGTTGTGCAATGAAATTACATCCTACTTATGGTGCATTATTCGGTGTTATTTATGCTCAATGCTCGCTTATATGAATTTTCGTTTCTTGGTTTGGTTGCTTCTCAATCTATTTGCTAGCCTCCATTTGTACTAAGTAGAAATACTACTTGTGCATCCAAAATCCTTAAACCAAGTTTCGCCTTATGAGTCCACCATACCTACCTATATGCGGTATTTCCATGCCGTTCCAAGCAAATTTGTATGTGCCATCTCTAAATTTTCAAAATAAATTTTCTCTTTTGTGTTCTCATACCGCTCATGAAACGGTGGGGAGTGTCCAATATTTTTCCACGCTAGATGTGTTATTCTCAAGATGAGTGTTTATTCACTTGTCATTGCACGAGAGTGCGGCGGTAATAGGGATGCCCATTCCCGAAATGAAAAAGAAAAAAAATATTTACTTTATGTTGTCAAATAATAAATTCCTTGGAAAGTGTTGGTATGGAAGGCAACCGTGGATTCGGCCCGCCATGGAATGTGAAAGTTTGGTGGAAAAAGGAATAAACTTTATTTTCTGTTTGGGAACCGCCTATGATATATCTAGCATGGAAAGTATTGTGAACTACTTTGTCGTTTTCGTTGACAGGAAAGGTATGCTACCCAAAATATTTTTCTCTCTCAATTTAAACTTTGAGCTCTGGCACCTCTACAAATCCCTACCTCCCTCTGCGAAGGGCCTATCTATTTACTTTATGCACTTCTTATTTTTTACTTTGAGTCTCCATCTTCTCTTATAAAGCACCAACAAGGGGGCACTATAAACGTACTTGAGCATTGGGAATAGCTAATATTTGCGTGTGTTTCATGAATGGATCAATGATTGAGCATGATGGGCTAGGGATAACTTTCTTTAGTGTTGACATTTCGAAAGACATGGTTGCTTGTTGGCATGCTTGAGTATTAAAGTCATTATGTTAAAACTAGACTATTGCTTTGAATCATCTACAAGTCCAAATGTCCATGCTATACAAAAGAAAAGAATATGAGATGAACATGTTAGGCAGCATTCCACATCAAAATTTCTGTTTTTATCATTTACCTACTCGAGGACTAGTAGGAATTAAGCTTGGGGATGCTGATATGTATCCCACGTATCTATAATTTTTGCTTGTTCCATGTTGTTATATTATCATTCTTGGATGTTTTACAATCATTTTATAACTACTTTATATCATTTTTTGGGACTAACCTATTAACATCGTGCCAAAGTGCCAGTTGCTATTTTTGCTTGTTTTTTACTTCGCAGAATATCAGTACCAAACGGAGTCCAATCGTGACAAAACTTTTTGGAGATTTTTTTCTGGACCAGAAGACACCCAGTGGGCCAAAGAAGTACCAGAGAGGTGGGTTGTGGAGGCCACAACCCACATGGGCGCGCCAGGGGCCCCCCGGCGCGCCCTGGTGGGTTGTGTCCTCCACGGGGCCCCCCTCCACCGCCTCTGACGCCTATAAATTCCCAAATATTCAGAAAACCCTAGGGGAGTCGACGAAACACAATTCTAGCCACCGTAAGTTCCAGAACCTCGAGATCCAATCTAAACACCATCACGGAGGGGTTCATCTTCTTCATAGGTGCCTCTCCGATGATGCGTGAGTAGTCCACCATAGACCTACGGGTCAGTAGGCAGTAGCTAGATGGCTTCCTCTCTCTCTTTTGATTCTCAATACAATGGTCTCTTGGAGATCTATTTGATGTAAACTTTTGCGGTGTGTTTGTTGGGATCTGATGAATTTTGAGTTCACGATCAGTTTCTATCCATGAATATTATTTGAGTCTTCTTTGATCTCTTATATGCATGATTACTTATAGCCTTGTATTTCTTCTTCGAATCTTTGGTCTAGTTAGGCCAACTAGATCGGTTTTTCTTGCCATGGGAAGAGGTGCTTTGTGATGGGTTCGATCGTGCGGTGTCCTCTCCCAGTGAATGAAGGGACAACGAGGCACGCATGTATCGTTGCTATTAAGGATAACAAGATGGGGTCTATTCCTACATGAATAGATCTTGTCTACATCATGTCATCGTCCTTATTGCATTACTCCATTTTTCCATGCACTTAATATACTAGATGCATGCTGGATAGCGGTCGATGTGTGGAGTAATAGTGGTAGATGCAGGCAGGAGTCGGTCTACTTATCTTGGACGTGAAGCCTATATAATGATCATTGCCTTGGATATCGTCATGATTATTTGATCTTCTATCAATTGCCCAACAGTAATTTGTTCACCCACCGTGCGCTATACTCATGAGAGAAGCCACTAGTGAATCCTACGGCCCCCGGGTCTACTTTTCCAACATATTGCTTTCCGATCTATCTTTTTGCCTCTTTGTTTTCAGATCTACTAAACCAAAAACCCAAAAATATATTGCTGCACTTTTTATTTGCCCTTTATATTTTGTGTTCTTGAGAGATCTATCTCTCCTATCTATCACTACCTAATCTATCTTTTTACCATAGAGAGATTGACAACCTCTCTTTCGCGTCGGGTTGCAAGTATTTGTTATTTGTGTGCAGGTGCTGCTTATTGGGTGGTGGTGATCCTCCTACTGGTTCGATAACCTTGGTTTCATAACAGAGGAAAATACTTACCGTCGCTGTGCTGCATCATCCCTTCCTCTTTGGGGAAATACTGACGCAGTCTCAAGCCACATCACACAACATCCCGGACATTCACCCCGCCGCGGTGATCGCTGCGTTCCATACGAACGTATGCAATCGCCGCATGCGCGAGGAGATGAGCATCAACAAGGTGCGGGGCATCGCCGAGCTCTACGCTCTGGCCGACAAGTGCGCGCGGGCTGAGGAAGGAAGAAGGCTCCTGGGGGAGGATGCTGGCGCGGAGGTCGACTCCGACGACGACGAGAACGCGCCCGCCTCCTCGAAGAAGGGGTGCAAGCGCAACAAGAAGCGAAAGGGCAAGGCAGTGATGGCTGTCGAGAGCTCCGGCAAACCTAACGCCAACAAGAAGGCCAAATCTGAGGAGCCCGGCAAGGACGTTGTCGTTTTCTCTGGAGACGATGAGGCCACGGCAGGTGTTGGGGATATAACCCCACGATATAACCCGCCCTATTGGGCGGGGTCATCCTGATGGCGGCTTATAAGGTAACATATCAATTGGGCTGCGATGTTGAGGAACGAGATTGGCAAGGCAGTTTACCAAGTAAGCCGCCTGGCGGCCCAGTACCCGAAGATGGTGGCTCAAGGTCTAGGAGGTAGATAGCCGGCGAGAGTTTCCTTTCTTGGAAGGCAAGGCGAGTTAGAAACATAGTCGGTCACGAGTCACAACATGACTCGGACTCTTGTAAGCCCAGGGTCTCGACGTGTATATAAAGGCGAGTCCCTGAGGCCAATAGACTTAAGTTACAATCGATCAATAGCTAGGTCAAGCAAATCCGCTCCCTTGTAATTGATCATCTAGCAATACACACAAAGCAGGGCGTAGGCTTTTAGCTCCACCGGAGGGGCTGAACCTGGGTAAACTCGCATCTCTCAACTCCGATCAACCCCGACAAGCTAACCACCTAGTTGCGATGGCCTCACATCTAAGTCCTCACACTAGGACATCTGCCGTAACAAAACTACTACAGTTGGCGCCCACCGTGGGGCCAGCGCATGGTGGTTTGGTGTTATTGAAGGGCTCTCTCCCAGGCATCAAGGGATACGTTGTTGGCGGGATGATGAAGAGTCGCCGCGGCAAGCTCTACATCAACGGTGCCGGCTGGGGTCCCGAGGACGAGTCAATCGAGTATGGGTACCGTGTCCCCTTTAGCAAGATTCATGTCGTCATCGGCAAGATCGGTGGATCAAGGTCCGAGCCGGACATCTGCACCGACCTCACCGAGTTGGCTCGGCGCGCGCAACCCGCCCGGAGTCAAGCCGGCCAGATGCATGTCTTTGTTGGTTTTTTGCAGGGCGCAGAACTTAACAAGAACTCTGTGTCTGGGGGAGAGACTCTCATCTATTCAGATGGCGAGTCCTCGACCGGAGAGATAGAGTCAGTTTATCAACTTGAAGATGGTGGGCTTGGGGGCTGGTCCGATGGCAACAGTATTCCAGACCTATACGAGCTGCCATACCGAGCCGCCATATTCATGGCAGGGACGACGCCGGCTCTCCAATCTTCGGCGGTTGGAGCGACAACAACAATCAACCCTTCAGTGCCGGCTACTGGGGAGTCTGGTTCAGTCAGGCCGCTGACTCAAGTTCTGTCTTTGCTGATGGCTACCCTCACAACCTTACTGGGGACCGAGGTCACTGCGGAAAATCAAGCAAAGCGTAATGCGGAGGTTGCGAAGATAAGGGAATAGATGACCAAGGCCCGGGAAGATATTAAAACTGAGAACACCCGGACAGCTGCACTGCAAGCCCAGGTTAATGCAGAAGTGGAACATCTAAGAGCGGAAGCATGGCTGATCAGTCTGGATCAAAGTGCATCCGATGCAGTCCTACGAAGGAGGCACCAGAGCCGTTTTCCCTTAGTCTATGATCCTAAGCGTTTGTTCAACTCTCCCGGAGCAGGCCCAAGTACTCCAGGAGCGCCAGTTATACCCCAATGGGTTTCGGAGATGCCTGGGGGCAGGGTGGCGTCTCAACCTCACCAGCCAGAGCCGGACCGGAAGGAACAGCCAGGCCCAAACCCGCCCCTCGTTCAGACAATGCCGCAATGCTTTGTGATGCCACCAGGGCACTTCTCCAACCCGGTGGATAACATGGTAGGAGCGGCAACTCGGCTTACTGCGTTCTCTATTGATGGTGAGTCGCCAATGGCAGTTGAGGCCCGGAACGCCATTGAGCTGTTGCAAACGACAATCGCCCAGCAAGCTAATTATTCATATAGTCGGCAGCGTGTGCATTCAACTCCTTTGCCAAGTCGTAGTTACAGCCGACGCGTAGAGTCGCCAGCAGTCTCCAGCAGCGAGCAACGTCGTATGGATGCTCAAGCAATTATGGACGAGGCAAGGGCCCATCAAGAAGCAGCGAACTAGGGGGCTTATCAGCCGCCCCCGGTGGTTTCTCCACCTCCGGTGGCCACCGGGTCAAGTGCTAGAACGATCGGAGTTCCGTGCCTTGTGCCGGCTCTACGGGGCGAGTGCATGCCAAAGGATTTTAAGGGACCTCGTAAGGTACCAAACTACACGGCGGATCTTGAGCCGGCGGCTTGGATTGAGAGCTATGAGCTGGCTATAGACATGTTGGATGTCAGCGATGCAGTTTGTGCTAAGTACTTCACTATGATGTTGGAGGGGCCGGCTCGTACATGGTTAAATTTTTTGCCCCAACTCCATCAACACCTGGGCAGAATTGAAGGAGCGCTTCATCAAGAATTTTCTGGGGACTTGTAAGCAACCCATGATGATTATAGATTTGGAGCACTGTGTGCAGCGCGAGGATGAGTCGGCCCATCATTGGGCTCGCCGAGTCGCCGCCATTATACATTCTTCAGATAACATTGCGGCGGCTCAAGCTGTGTTGATTCTGGAGAAAAACTGTCACTTCCAGCCTCGTAAGCAAAAGTTAGGGCGGCTTAAACGTAAGTGCCAGGATATGGGCAATCTCATGGATGCCCTTACCAGGTATGCCGACTCAGATGGCACGAAGGATCCTAATTTAGATTATGACAAATCTGGAAAAGGTAAGAAGAACGGTGGTGGTAAGAGTCAGCAATAGAACACCCCAGTGCATAATAAGCATAACCAGGGTAATGGTGGAAAGCGCAAATTCTCAGATGGCAGGTCAGATTTTGTGGCCAACACCAATGTCGGGTTCAAAAATCAGCGTGGCAACGACAAGCAGCCGTATGCCGGAGGGAAGCCCAGAAATTATGAGGAGGCTCTTAACGGGCCATGTCCGAAGCACAGTTATCCTAACAAGCCATCCACTCATGCTTGGAAGGATTGTCATATCATGCGTGAGTTTTGGAACCAGGCGTTTCAGCATCACGGCAACTGCAATGGGCTGCCAGGCGGGTCAGGCTCTGGAAGTTTCCAGGGAGCCGAGTTTGGCAATGGCGGCTCAAGTTCTGGCTATCAGGGCCAAGGGAATCATGGTTGTCATAACCAGCAATCTGATCAAGGTAATCAACAACATCATAACCAATCAGGATATCAGAGTAATCCTAAGCAATTGAACGGTGTCTAGTACCATGTATTCACTATGGGCACCTGCAAACGTAATCAGAAGGTCAACAAATGGGCAATTCACATGTTTGAGCCGGCGGTGCCATAATATTTGAATTGGTCTGAGCACACGATCACTTGGAGCCGGGTAAATCACCCGCCCCGTGTGGACAATCCGGGTCATCTGGCCCTGGTGGTAGCCCCTCAAGTGGGCGGTTACTGGTTTACTAAGGTACTTATGGATGGTGGCAGCAGCATCAACATATTGCACTATGACACTTTTCAGCGGATGATTCTGACAGAGAAAGATCTTAAGCCATTTCTACTATTTTTCACAAAGTTGTGCCCGGTAAGTCGGCCTATCCTTTAAGAAGGATTGCTCTTGAGGTGGCGTTTGGTGATGAATATAACTACAGGGCAGAGACACTATGGTTTGAGGTGGTTAAAATCAAAAGCCCTTACCACGCCCTCTTTGGAAGACCGGCTTATGCTCGTTTCATGGCCCGACCCTGCTATATTTACCTCAAGCTCAAGAAGCCGGGTCCAAAAGGTACCATAAGTGTGAATGGCAGCAGAAAAATTTCCCAAGAGTGCAAAGAAGGAGATGCGGCATATGCTGAGTCGGCTTGTGCTTCTGAAGAGCTCAAATTCTATCAAGACAATGTTGACCCAGCTGATATGACCCCCCTCAAGAAGCCCACCACTGAGAAGGACCCTCCCCTCAAGTTCCAATCGGCTAAAGACACTAAGCAAGTTGATTTTGTCCCTGGCGACTCTTCTCGGCAATTCACCACTAGGACAGGAATGGACCCCAAATAGGAAAGCGTGCTCATCGAGTTCATCCGTGAGAATCGGGACATCTTTGGATGGAAACCTTCTAACATGTTGGGTTTACCGAGAGAACTCGCTGAGCACCATCTTAATGTGGATCCTAAGATGAAGCCAGTCAAGCAGTTCCTCCGTCGTTTTAACGAGGAGAGGCGTAAGGCCATTGGAGAAGAAGTGGCCCGGCTCCTAGCTGCCGGGTTCACAGTGGAAGTTTTTCACCCTCAGTGGTTGGCTAACCCGGTGCTTGTGCTTAAAAAGAATGACACATGGCGTATGTTTGTAGATTACACAGATCTTAATAAGGCTTGCCCCGCTGATCCTTTTGCTCTCCCCCGTATTGACCAGATCATTGATGCAACGGCGGGTTGTGAGCGATCGTGTTTCCTGGATGCTTATTCTGGTTATCATCAGATAAATATGGCAGTTGCAGAGCAAGAGAAAACAAGTTTTATCATGCCCTTTGGAGCTTTCTGTTATGTGTCTATGCCTTTTGGACTCAAGAGTGCTCAGGCGACTTACCAGCGCTGTGTTCAAAATTGCCTCCATGGGCAGATTGGACGCAATGTTCATGCTTATGTTGATGACATTGTAGTCAAATCAAGGAAGAAGGAAACCTTTCTTGAGGATGTGAAGGAAACCTTTGACAATCTCCGGGTGTACAAGATGATGCTTAACCCGACCAAGTGTGTTTTTGAGGTACCTGCGGGAAAGCTGTTAGGATTTGTGGTTTTGGAGAGGGGCATTGAAGCTAACCCGGACAAGATTAAGGCTATCACTTCTTTGTCTAAGCCGGCATGTATCAATGATGTCCAGCATCTGGCAGGTCGCATCGCGGCCTTGGGCCGGTTCATAAGCCGCCTAGGGGAAAACGCAATCCCGCTCTACCAGATGATGAAAAAGACTGATAACTTTGTCTGGAGTGATACTGCTAATGAGGCTTTTGAGGCACTTAAGAGGCAGCTGGCTGAGCTGCCCATTTTTGGCGGCTTCGATCGACAAACAGCCCATGCTCCTATACGTGGCGGCTAATAATCGGGCCGTCAGTGTGGCAGTTGTCGTGGAACACCAGGAGGCAGGGAAGAAATACCCAGTACATCGGCCGGTTTATTACATCGGTGAAGTTTTATCAGAATCCAAGCAGAGATATCCACATTGGCAGAAGTTGGTGTTTGGAGTGTTCATGTCTAGTCATAAATTGAAATAGTACTTCCTTGGGCACCCCATCACTATGGTCAGTTCAGCTCCTCTGGGAGATATCATTCAAAACAGAGAGGCTACAGGCCGGGTTGCTAAATGGGCAATTGAGCTTAGGCCACACCATTTGAAATACGTGACCAGGACTGCTATCAAGGCTCAAGCCTTGGTAAATTTCATTAATGACTGGATAGAGCTACAACAACCCGAGGAAAAACTAGATAATACGTACTGGATGATACACTTTGACGGATCCAGGCACTTGGAAGGCTCGGGGGCTGGAGTTATTTTATCTTCACCAAGAGGTGACAAGTTTTGTTATGTGCTCCGGCTTATGTTTCCCTGTACTAACAATGCAGCTGACTATGAGGCTTTGCTACATGGGCTCCGCAGGGCCAAGGAAATGAACTTAAGCCAGTTCAGGTGCTTGGGCGACTCAGACCTCGTTGCATAGCAAGTTTCAGGGACGTGGGACTCTAAAGACCCGCTCATGGCGGCTTATTGTCAGGCAGTGACTAACATTGCCGGTCACTTTAAAGGATATCAAGTGGATCACATTGACCGACGGATTAATGAGGCAGCTGATGCTTTGTCCCGGATAGGTTCTCAGCGTAAGCCGGTCCCCCCCCCCCCCCCCAATGTGTTCCTAGATGTGTTGCATAACCCTTCTGTTAAGTTACCTTCAGAAGAGGATCTGGTTATCCCAGACTTGGAGGGGCAGTTGGTGGCGGCTCTACGAGCAACTCCAGATTGGACAATACCTTAACTGGCTTATTTAACCTAGGGAGAGCTTCTAGAGGAAGAACTTCTGGCCCGGCAGATCATCAGGCGGTCTATGTCCATGACAATTATCAACGGCGAGTTGCATCGATGCAGTGTCAGTGGCGTATTTCAATGATGTGTTTCCCCTGACGAAGGCAGGGAGATTCAGCAGGAAATTCATGCAGGAGATTGTGGTCACCACGCCGCGTCAAGATCATTGGTGGCCAAGGCTTTCAGAGACGGTTGTTTCTGGTTATGTGATCATGCTGATGCGGAGGATGTTGTTCGCAAGTGTGATGGTTGTCAGAAATTTGCACGACAAGCTCATGTATCGGCTCAAGAATTGCGGATGATCCCAATAACTTGGCCGTTTGCGGTCTGGGGGCTTGATATGGTTGGGACTTTCAAGAGGTCTAAGGATAAAAAGACTCACCTTCTGGTGGCAGTTGATAAATTTACCAAGTGGGCTGAGACAGAGCCTGTTAGCAATTGTGAGGCGGCCACTGCAGTTCAGTTTGTGAAAAAGCTGATCTTTCGTTTTGGTTATCCTCATAGTATCATCACTGACAATGGGACAGATTTATCTGAAGGAGCTATGAGAAAGTTCTGTCAGAAGGAGCATATCCGGCTTGATGTTTCGTCTGTGGCTCACCCACAGTCCAATGGCCAGGCAGAGCGAGCTAACCAGTAAATAGTATGAGGGATCAAACCCCGACTCATGGTTCCTTTGGAGCGTACTTTGGGTTGTTGGGTTGAAGAGCTTCCTGCAGTTCTATGGAGCATAAGGACTTCTCCCAACAGATCAATGGGTTACACGCCTTTCTTTATGGTTTACGATGCAGAGGCGGTTCTTCCAAGTGATATACGTCATGACTCGCCCCGAGTGGCGGCTTACATAGAGACGGACAATGAGACGGCTCGACAAAATTCTCTAGACGCCCTGGAGGAGGAACGTGATCTTGCGGTGACTCGATCTGCAATTTATTAACAATACCTTCGTCGGTATCACAGTCGAAGAATTCGTAGCCGCAGTTTCCAGGAGGGTTACTTAGTGCTTCGTTTGATTCAAGATCAGACAGGCATGCATAAGCTTTCACCTCCATGGGAAGGGCCTTTTGTGGTCTGCAAAAATCTCAATAATGGGTCTTATTATCTCATTGATATACGCGAACACAACAAGTCACAGACTTCTGAGGAGGAGACCAATAGGCCCTGGAACATTGCTTATCTTCGGCCTTACTACACTTAAGCTGCTGGCTTCGACCATTGTACATACTTACATCATGTATATGCTTCTTATGATCAAGCATAATAAAACCGGCATCCCTGCAACTTGGGGCCTCCATCGTTTCATCTCATATATTGTGCATAAGCTTTTATTAACTGATCATTGGGCACTTGGGGGCTTCCGGCTCATCGAGTCTAGCTTTCTCACCCACTTGACCCGACGAAACGCCACAATACATTGGGCACTTGGGGGCTTCTGGCTCATAGAGTCTAGCTTGCTCACCCACTTGACCCGGCAACAATGCCACAATACATTGGTTACTTGGGGGCTTCCAACTCACCGAGTTTAGCTTTCTCACCCTCTTAACCCAACAAAAAACGCCACAACATATTGGTTAAACCTGCCTCTTCGCAAGATGCTACTCCGCAAAGGTGACCCCGTGTACTCTCGATAAGTCAATCAATATGGACCCTGAACTTATCCAGTTTAAAACACCAGCTTGGATCACGTGAGAGCCGGCTTACAGAAAGCGAGGATAAACCAAGGCTATCATGCCAGCTTCATTGAAGCAAGACTTGAGCCTCGAAAGCCGACTCATAATTCACTCCATACATGTATGGGGACAATTTTTATTTCTGTTTTTCAGAATTTTTCTATCTAAAGAATTACCCGGTTAAAAGAGCTCCGGGTTATTCATGCTCATCATTGAGTTTGCATCGACCATGAGTCGCCATATTATTCATCTACAATTTCTTTTTGACTATAAGTCACCAGGCGAAGGATCGCCGGTTTATTCCATTTCAAATATTGGTTGCTAGAATTTGTTTTGCAGGTATATTTTCTGCACATGCATGTCGTCACAGGTGCCTTAACAAATTTGGGTATAAGCTACATGCTGTACGGTTTCGAATAACAAAGGCGAGTTGACAGACTTGTTGATATACATATCCTTCATCAACAAAACACCAGATGGGATCAAAAGTTTAAACGTGCGTGAAGGCACGACACAAGCAATCAACTATTTGCTTAACTATTGCAAGGCTATACTAAGCCCAGAGTGTTGAATCAAAGTTTTCAAAGTTATTTCTGCAACCTAGCATCTGCAGCATCCGGGTTAGCAGCATCTGGGTTAGTCCCGAGTTGGTTTTTCGCCTAGGATGTCTCCGGGTTATCCCGCACCGAGTCTTCTGGGTCTTGGATCTGAAGGTTGTCCACATCCCAGTTGCAATTTGTTAAAGCTTGGAATACGGCCTCTTCATGCAAGATGGGGGACGATTCAACGTCAGGGGCAAAAATATGATTACGACGTTGAAGAGTTAAATCCACAGCTTCAAAGGTCAGCGGCTGAACTCGTGAGTTATCATCGTTATAAGCCGGTTGGTATTTCTTCAAGTCCATGTCAGCGACTAGACAGCTGGCCAGCACTCGAGATGCCTTTACACAGTTAGCATAATCACCAGAAGTGAATTCTGACCCGTCTTCTTTATATTGAGGAAATCCCCGGTCCATCTCTACAGGGTCCAGGTCTGCTGAGTAAGCCATGTAGGAGATATGCCCAAGAGGCAATAATAAATGTTATTATTTATCCCCATGTTCCTAATTAAGTTTATATTCCATGCTATAACTGCAATGATTCTCGAGTCTGCAATATCCACGAGGCCCGGAGAGAAACTCATATGCACGTGTGGTATAATAAACGGTAAAATGTATTCCTAGTCTTGCCTCTAAGACTGGCTCAAGTATTGCATGATGATCCTGTTTTCCTGATCATGGGCATGGCTATGCCGGCAATTTTGAGGGCGCAATGTTGGTAGAACACTTGTGTTGAATCGACCCGAATTGATGTTATGCTATGAGATACATTCGTCACAAGTAAATGGTTAATAACACAGAGATAGTTAATGTTTGCATAATTCCTTAGACCATGAGAGTATCGAGTTCCTTCGTGCTTGCTTCGTGAACTTTGGGGTTTGTTAAACATCATTCATAAATGGGTGGCTATTACGGCGGCTTACATGTTCATGGAAAAGTGTGTCAAGTAACTTGATAGCTCAAGATTGGGATTTGCTCCTCCGACGATGGAGAGATATCTCTGGGCCCTCTCGGTATTACGGTACCCATCATCGTCTGGCCAGACACAGGGTGATTTGATCACAAGGATGCCGGAACACGGTAAAGAGAAAAGAGAACAATACCGGTAACGAGGTAACTAGCATAGTGGAAAAGTTGTTGATCCATGGGGATGCCAACATGTCTCACCTCGGGTATTTGTAACATATCGCGAAGCAATAGCAATAGCACACGACAACTGGAGGTTCACTCGAATATTCATTCGTGTGGGTATAGGGGTCAATATGGGTGTCCACGGCTCCGATGTTGATCATTGATCGGAAGGGGTTCCGGGTCATGTCTATACTTCACCGAACCTATAGGGTCACACGCTTAAGGGTCATCTATCTGCTGAATACAAGACAGTGAGTCTGAGAGAAAGTCTCCGGAAAAAGTTTCGGAGACAGCGGAAAAGTTCCGAAGAGAGAGGTCACCGGATGAGTTCCGGTCAAACTGAAAAGTTGTTTCAGGGGATACCATTAAGTCAAATTGGTTTTGGCACACGCCTGATAATTCTTGGAGGGTGCCAGAATCATTCTGGAAACTTCTGGGAATTTTCCGGAACAAAAACCGGAAATGTTCCAGAGCTGCCGGAACCGCTTTGTTTGCTTTTCGCAGATGAAAATCACTAATCCGGAATTGTTTTGGAATGCGTCGAAAATTATTTTAGTGGGTACTGGAAATGTCGTCATGAATAGTGAAATCAGCTTTATGGTTACTTTATTTGAAAGCCAGCTTTTAGGGCTTTTGCAAACAGGCTTCTAGGACTTAGGGACCAAGGAACCCCCTTTGGGGGCCCCCCATGAAGATGGCCGGCCAAGGGTGGAGCTCCTCCTTGGAGCTCCACATGGCACTCCTTTTTCCCCTTATGCCCTTTATGTGAGACATAAAGTGGGGGTACTTTGGTATTTTTGAATGCCCATCTTACCCCTTGGTTTTCCTATAAATAGGAGGTGAGGGGGCTGCCCAAACTTCATCCTTACTCTCATACACATGCCATAGACTTGTCTGGCTTCTCTCTCCCTCCCCGTGAAATAGTTTCGTAGAGCCGAAAGGCTGTTTGGGTTCCGGCAGGAACTAGTTCTAGACGGCGAAGCCCTGCCGGATAGATGACACCGTATGTGTGCAACTCTGTAGAGAGATCGTAGTTTCGGTCTTAGTTCGAGAGTGCCTCCCGAAGGGCTGTCCCTGTGACCGTCCGAGTTTCGAAGGTCCTCCCGAAGGGCTGTCCGAGTGACCGTCCGAGTTTCGAAGGTCCTCCCGAAGGGCTGTCCGTGACACCGTCTGGGGGACTGTCCGACCGCCTCCCGGAGGGCTGTCTGTCGGTGTCAAAACCGGCGGATCTCGGGTAGGGGGTCCCGAACTGTGAGTCTAGGATCGATGGTAACAAAGGGAGGAAGGAGACGATGTTTACCCAGGTTCGGTCCCTCCTATGGAGGTAAAACCCTACGTCCTGCTTGATTATATTGATGGTATGAAGGTTACAAAGTTGATCTACCTCGAGATCGACTAGCTAAAACCCTAGATGAGTTTCTCTGTCCTACAATCTAAAACCCTCCCGGTTTATATAGACACCGGGGGGTACCAAGGGTTTACACATGACAAGACTCCTGCTGAGAATGGCGACGTCGATTCCCTCATCTTGACTTGGAGTGCACGATGCGCCTTCGGGACTTCCTTCTAGAACACAGGGTCTCGATATATCCGGCCCCTCCCGCGACAGTCAGAGTGCGGCCCACCAAGCCGGCCTATTGAGAGACAGGCCAGCGGCCCGAGGACCCCTTAGTCCAGGACTCCCTCAGTAGCCCCCGAACTAGCCCCCAATGCCAAGGGTCTCAGTTTTGACAGCTTCGCTTGATCAGAGTCTTCGGCTTGCGGGGTGAGTTCTTCTTCCCATTAAAGATCGGCTGATACATGTCCGGCTTCCGATCACACGATAACCCGAACACCATGAGTTGTCCAGTCCCGAAGGCCAAACGTCAAAGTGTAAACAGTGTTTTTTCTGAGAACCTGCCTGACGAAGGGTCGTGGCCTACCACGACCGTTGAACCAGTTATGAAAACTCGATTCGCGGTTCGAGGCCGTTTTTACATCAACACGACTCATCAATGTATAGATCATGCTCCGTTTCACGCGGGATATGATTAGCATCCCAAGTTCCTTTTGCGCGTGCATAATGGTACACACGTCTTGGGAAGCGGAGAGATTTGCGGCGCAGTAGAGGGAGGTTAATCGGTGTTACGCCCCATAAAAAGGGTAAAAACCCCAAGGTCTATTCACGCTTCCCATTCGCATCCTCTGCTTTCCCAATCTTCCCAAGCTCCGAGAGCCCAGATCCAGTTCTTCCCCGACTTCCCCTCCAAGCCTAGCCATGGCGGGTTCGGGCTCCATGGGCAAGGGGGAGGCCTCCACGGTCACCGACCAGGATATCCGGGAGCTAAAGCTCGCCGGCTACCTCCCCGCCAATGTCTTCCACTGCGCTCTAGAGGCGAAGCAAGTCGTCCCCACCCCTAAGCCAGGCGAAAGGGTGGTCTTCGTCCCCCATTTCATCTGGGGACTGAGCTTCCCGCTCCACCCCTTCGTCAGGGGCCTCATGTTTTTCTACGGGTTGGACTTCCATGATCTTCCCCCGAACTCTTTCATGCATATTTCGGCTTTCATAATCCTCTGCGAAGCCTTCCTGCGGGTCGAGCCGCACTTCGGCCTGTGGCTCAAGGTCTTCAACGTCAAGCCGAAGATAGTCGCGGGCAAGCACGCAGACTGCGGAGGGGCAGTAATTAGCAAGCTCCCCCGCGTTGAGTGGCCAACTGGCACCTTCATCGACACAATCAAGATCTGGCAGAAAGAATGGTTCTACATCACCGAACCAAGAGATGAGAGCTGGGTGGCGCCTACTGAGTTCAGATCCGGACCCCCTACGAGATTAACCTCTTGGCTCAGGAAGGGCCTTGACTGGGGGTCGGATACAGAGGTGAAACTGCTGCAGAAGCGCATTACCTCGGTGATCAAGGCCAAGGCCGAACTGGTCGATGTGGTCCAGGTCATGCTCCACCGCCGTATCCTCCCCTGTCAGCGCTGAGCCTCCCCAATGTGGGCTTACCGGCGTGAGGACGAGCCCACCGTGTGCCAGCTCTTCCGCACTACCTCCGAAAAGTTGTGGAAGGCATTATTCAAGCCTCGGAAAAGCTGGCCGGCCAAGGAAGAGGATTCGGGCCTAAGCACCGATAACCCACCTACCCAGGTACGGTACAATTTTAACCCATTGACTCTGTTTCTTTGACAAAAAGACCGAACACCTTCCCCCTCATTTCCGCAGAAATGGATGAGCAAAACCGCGAGAGTTAACTGTCCCGCACCTCAACCCGAAGACCCCAGGTCGGAGTTGTTGTCGGCGATGCTAGTCGTGGCGCCATACTCGGCGCCCGAGAAGAAGTTGAAGAAGAAGACGACCAAAGAAGGTCTCTGCATAAAGGACCAGCCGGATGCCATGTCCAAGGAAACCCATGCCTCCTCTAGCCATGAGGAAGAGCAAGAAGACGGGGGGAAGGCGTTTCCCCCCTCACAAGAAAGAGGGCGGCGTCGCAGGACGCCGCGGAGGATGTACCTCCCCCTGCCCCGAAGAGGGCGCGTCGGCCGAGGTTGATCCTGGCCGATGACAGCTCGGACTCTGATGAGTCCGAGGACTTGGAGAGGGTTCCCCGACGGAACATAAGGGTCAAGCCCCCAGCTCAAAGGTATGAATCCGAAGACTCCCTAGGTCATTTATGCAAAGTTTTCAATGTTTTAAATGCAAGAACGTCTTTTAATTTGCAGCCCACTGCGCGTTCTCCTTACTGACCAAATATCGGATCGGGAGTCTCCTCCCGCCGAGCTGGCGGAGAGTGGTACTGCGTCACACCCCACACCTCCAGGGGCCGCGAAGGATGCTGTGGAGGTGTCATCCCACCGGGCTCCCTTGGAGCCGAACACAGGCGGTGGGGGTGACCATGCCATGGCCGATGTCGATGCCTCGGCCGCTGAAGAACAGGGGGAGAAAACTCCCCTGGCCACCGAAGACTAGGGGGAGAGAATTCCCCTGGCCGCTAAAGAAGAAGGGCGGAGGGATGTCCAGTCCCCTCCGAGGAAATCTTCGGAGCATGCAGTGCCTCTGGAGCTACCGACTCAGTCCCCGATCAGAGATCGGGTTGGCCGGTCACCACCGGTGCCACCGATGACTGGGTGGCCGGTCATGGAGGAGGCTCTATCAAGCGCCCCCATCTCCGAGGATCACCGTGCTCTTATGGGTGCGGTTTTGCAAGGCATTCAGTCTGTCGATAGCGGACTGAAAGAGGCCTTCAATGGTCTCTTGACGGGCTTCAAGGTGAGTCACGTAATACCCTTTTCCCGAACAATTTTTGTTAAGTTTATGCTATCTTTATATATGTAGGGGCCCCCGAGCCCCGGGTGGTTTTGCAAAAACGCGCCCGGGGGTCAAAATACTCAGGAGTGACCAATGATGCACAAGGCACCATTAGTCCCACAATCATCTAAAAAGCCCTTAAGAGGACCGAGCATAGTGTCATATCCTTGACGGTTCGGGGGTTGGAACGCATATAACCGGATATGTGTATTCTTTATTTTTTGTAGGCCTCGTCCTCGGCGGCGGCCGTTAATGCCGCTGAGCTTACCGAGCTAAATCGGAAGCTCAAGATTTCCGAAGAGGAGCTTGATAGCCTGAACAAGAGGTTCTACGAGGAACAAGGTAAGCCAAATTGTAACATCCGGGCTGTATATAGTTAGTGATCCGCACTGGTAACCCAGTGTAATTATTTACTTGTTGCTTCCACAGCTTCAGCGGCGGCGGTTGAAAAACTCAAGGCCGAGCTCGAAAAGATGAAGCAAGAGGCCGTGGATGAGAAGGCGGCCGCCGAACAGGCAGCAGCCGCACTCTCCATTTTGAAAGCTGCGAGTGCTAAGCAGGAGGCCCGGGTGGAGGAGGTGCAGCAGGAGCTCAAGGACGCCAGCGCAAAGTGCGAGGCCCTTGAGCAGAAAGGCAAAGAGCAAGCCACCAAGCTATCCGTGATGAAATCCGAGCTTCAAATGGAGCGGGTGGACAGGCGGTCCTTTGAAGAGGAGGTTCACCAAGTCCGGGCTGTCACAGATGGTAAGCCGTATTCACTACAATGCGCCTTTGGTGGTAGTAGGTTTGCTTTGCTCACCCAGGTGTGGCATTCCTCAGGCGTCTGTGCGGATCTCCAGAAGAGTGCAGCGGACGCGAACAAGTTCTATGCTTCGCGGGGGGAGGATGATGAGGCTCGGCTATTCTGGGCACAGTTTGACTCCCCCGAGCGCTCTCCTCTTCTGAGCGAGCAGATGAAGCAACCGATGGAGCTGCACAGGATGGCGGAGCCGGCCATGAAGGATCTCTGCATCCGGCTGTGGCCTGAAGAGCCATTGCCGAGCAGCTACTTCGGCTTGGTGCAGAAACTGTGCGATGTTGCACCTCGGATTGACGCGCTAAAGCGTTCTTCATGCATCATGGGAGCTCGGATGGCCTTTGCAAACACCATGGTGCACTGGCCGAAGGTCAAGCCGGCTGAGATGGCCACCGCACCTCCGCCCCCTGGAAAGGAGCATAGGCGCCCCGAGCTATACTTGTCCGCAGTGATGGAGGGTGCTCGGGCGATAGAGGCCCAATGCTCAAAGGATGTTTTTTATGAATGAGCGCATTGTAATATGTCCGAAGACTTTTAACGCTGTATAATTAAAGTTGCATGGTTTGTCATGTCTTATAAGTTTTTAGTGTTTATTTTGACTCCCATGTGGCCGTTTTATCTGAAAGTTGCGAGTCGTCGGCTTCAACCCCCACGTAGATACTACGCGAGGTGTCTCTGCCTCCGCACTATGACCCTTAGCCGAGGTATCGGTGCCCGAAGGCAGTAGTGCGAGGGGGACAAGGCAATCGGACTATGATGCTTTATCGCTTTCACTTAGCCATAGGAGCGTAAAAAAATGCGGGGGCTGATGACCAGCCCCCAGTGTTTTGTGATGTGCGGATGGACCGGGGCCGAAGCCAGCATCACATGGTTTGTATAAGTACAAAACCCATCGTATAACATGGAATAACCTCTATCGATTTTTTAGTATAACACTTATGCTCGGATTTGCAGACCGGTTCTCGCTTACTATGACGGTTAGTTTTCGGCTTTCTCCCCTGAGGTGCTTGACTAGACGAACTGGAAACACAATCGCAGTGGTTCTCCCTTTGCACCTTTAGCCGAACGAGCAGAACGTAAGGGGGCAAGCACAGGAGCCGGGCAACCCAACTATTGACCCAAGACATACTTCCGATCCGATGCATATAAAGCAAAATCCAAGACGCCGAACACACGATCAGTTGTGTCGAGGTGATGCTCAGGGCGATATTTTAAATTCAAGCCCTTGGTCTATTAGCCGGTTGCATCGTAATGTATACCGAACATTTGTGCGAGAGGCGTTTGACAAGAACAGAGTATGTAAAATACAGCGGAGGGGCCATGTATAATGGTCTTTTATTTCCTCGATAATTCTTATAACTCAGATTGCCGAAGCAACTATTTACAGGTATTTTAAAAGATAAAACATAGAATTTCCACAGGATAGGTTGTACCAGGGGTCTTCGAATGGTGGCTTGACGTCCTCGATGTGCCCTGTCGTCAGTCTGCTCCTGTGCCTCCTAGGGCGTTGCATTCCTTTAAGGGTGATGCTGTCGTCGAGCGGACCTTGGGAAGAAGGTCTTGAGAAGTCGGCGAAGTATGGATGAGTTTTACTCTTTAGCAGGTCCTTGATGGTACCTGTGTTATGTCCGAAGACGTGTACTGGTAATGGTTCGGTCCAGCCGAAAACTTACCTTTTAATGGTTGTTCCCCACTGCTGCCCATGGAATCTTGAGTGCGAAGTTGTGCCTTCTTGGCACGTGTTTGGCGGTCATTAGGGCTGTGCAATGGGGAGCGTGTCCCTATTTCTGGGGAGAAGAAGATTCTAGGAGTTCGGATTGAAACCGAGCTCGTTTGTCAACCTTATGTGCCTTTATGGCAGATTTCGGTGTTTGCCGACCGTCCTCGTAATGGAATTCAGCCGCCAGGGCCAATGCATGTTCCTCAGTTCGGAGGGAACGCTCTGTGTTGCCGTTGACAGTGATGACCACCTTGGGTCCGGGCATCTTGAGCTTGAGGTATGCGTAGTGCTGGACGGCGTTAAAGCGAGCGAACGTTGTACGGCCTAGCAGGGCATGATAACCGCTGTGGAAAGGTACGATGTCGAAGATCAAGTCCTCGCTACGAAAGTTATCGGGCAAACCGAACACCACTTCCAGGCTCACAGAGCCCGTGCACCGGGCTTCGACGCCTGGGATCACTCCTTTAAAGGTAGTGTTGCTGGGTTTGATCCTTGATGAATCTATACCCATCTTTTTCACCGTATCTGAGTAAATCAAATTGAGGCTACTTCCTCCGTCAATTAGGAATTCAGTGAGGTGATACCCTTCGATAATGGGATCTAGGATGAGGGCTGCTGATCCCCCATGACGGATACTGGTCGGATGGTCTCCTCGATCGAAGGTGATCGGGTACGCCGACCATGGGTTATACTTCGGGGCCACGGGCTCTACGGCGTAGACCTCACGAAGGGCACATTTCCTCTCCTTTTTGGGTATGTGAGTGGCGTATATCATGTTCACAGTTTTTACCTCTGGAGGGAACTGCTTATGTCCACCATTGGTCGAACCGCAGGGCTCATCATCGTCCTCGCTGCGTGGGCCCTTGCCTTGCTCCTCGGACGCGAGCTTGCCGGCCTGTTTGAATACCCAACAGTTATGGTTGGTGTGGTTGGCGGGCTTGTCTGGAGTGCCATGGATCTGGCAAGGCCTCTCCATGAGTTTGTCCAGCGGGGTGGGTCCGTCGCGATTGCCTTTAGGGGGCTTCTTCCGCTGCCCGGATAGAGGGTTGCGGAAGCCGGCGTTGACAGCCGTGTCGTCGACGTCACTAGTGTTGTGCCGGCGATTATTTTTGTTGCGTCGTGGTTTCCCGTTTCCATCCCGAGCTTCGGAGGTGCCGGGGTCTTCGGGGCTGTGGCTTCGTCTCGCTAGCCAGTTATCCTTGCCTGCGCAAAAGCGGGTCATGAGTGATGTAAGGGCGGACATGGTTCAAGGTTTATCCTGACCGAGCTGGCGAGCCAGACATTCGTCATGAATATTGTGCCTGAAGGAGGCTATAGCCTTGGCATCTGGGCAATCGACGATCTGGTTTTTCTTGGTCAAGAACCGGTTCCAGAATTGTCGAGCGGACTCTCCTGCCTTTTGGACGACGTTGCTTAGGTCGGAGGAGTCAGGAGGCCGTACATAGGTGCCCTGGAAGTTAGATCGGAATGCGTCCTCGAGATACTCCCAGCTTCCAATGGAATTTTCGGGGAGACTGTTTAACCAGTGCCGAGCTGGCCCCTTTAGTTTAAGGGGTAGAAACTTGATGGCGTGGAGATCGTCTCCTCGTGCCATGTGAATGTGGAGGAGGAAATCCTCGATCCACAATGCTGGGTCAGTTGTTCCATCGTATTTCTCTATGTTCACGGGTTTAAACCCTTTCGAGAACTGATGCTGCATCACCTCATCGGTGAAGCACAGTGGGTGGGCAGCGCCACTGACCCGGGCTATGTCACGCCGGTAGTCGGCGTCTGTTCTGGCCCGGTTTTGTTCCTGGCCTCTATTATTTCGGTCGAGCCAAGGCCGGTACCCGTCCCGTCTATCGGGGGAGTACCCTCTAGATCCGTATATGGATCTCGTGCGGCCTGTTCAATAATCCAGGTCGTGTCGCAAGTCATACTTGTCCTCAGGCTCCATTGGCTCCTTTCCCCTTCTGCGGGGTATCGCCGGCCTATAACCGGCGTCGCGAGCCGTCCTATCTCGTCCTCGGGGAGGGCGGTCCGGCTAGTCATATGGAGTGTGCTTGGGGCATGGCGTATTAGGGAGTTCGTCATCGAACTGTGGCAGCAGCCGTCGGCATGGATAGCTCTTGGGTTGGTCCAATAGACCGGTACCATATCCTTCCTCAGCTGACAGGACCCTCGTCCATCTATCGTTGACGGTGTCTTGTTCGACCTTGAGCTGCCGTTCTTTTGCCTTTAGGCTTCGGGCAGTGGCTATAAGGTGTTGCCTAAACCATTCCTGATCCTCAATGTTATCGGGGACAGTGAAATCCTTGGATTCCGGGCTATCCTCCTCCTCTACAGGGGGGAGGTAGTGGTCATCTTCGGAATCGTTTGGATCTTCGGGGTCGCGCTGGTCCCCCGGCCTTTCCTGGTCCTCTAACGAATGCTCGGGAATATCGGGATCGCCGAGGTCTTTCGGGGTATCGTTTTCCCTAGTGCCAGCAATAGCTTCCCTTCCTTTTTTTGTCTTTGATCGTTTTGCGCGGTTTACGGCGCCTTGACGGCGCTTCACCCGGTTCATCACCATTGTTTGCGGGTGTGCGCTCGCCGTTACCAGATGGAGTATCCACCATGTAGACGTCGTAGGTGGAGGTGGCAGTCCATCGCCCGGTGTTGACGGGGGTGGGAGCTCAATCCTCTTGATCCATGTCTTCTGCCTCCTCAGAGGCGTAGTCCAACATATCGGTTAAGTCCTCGATAGTGTCTACGAAGTGGGTGGTGGGTGGGATGAAAAATTCCTCTTGACCCGCCTTAAGAACGATCTGGACATGGATCGGGGTTGGGTCATCAGTAACTTTCATCGATAAGATCCGATCTAGAGTTTCGTTGAGTGTCGAGAGCTCGATCGGGTCAATTTGCTCAGCGCTTTCGGAGTTAACCTCTGATGCGTCTGCCCAAGAAGTGTGTTCGGCAGGAGCTGGTACCCGGCCATCTGGCGCTATGGCCGGATCCAGACTAAAAGCCAGATCATCGCCGGGGTTAGTCCCGTGGGCGGGGTCAAAAGCGATATCCGAGGTTAAGGCCTCGGAGTCCTCGGGTGCGTCAGATGAGACCGCGAGCCCGGTGAGCGAAAGATCGCCCCGAGAGTCTACGAAGAACTCTAGGCTCCCGAATCTGACCTCTTGATACGGGGTGAAACTCCCGACCCGGCCAAGACGGCCGGTCGGGTCAGCGTGCAGCACAATGCTGCCGAAAGGGAAGATCTGTCCAGGGACGAAGGAGTCCATGTTCCGGACTTCTTCGTTAATGACAATGCGAGCCATCGATTCCTTTGGAGATCATAGCGGAACTCTCAATGAAAGCACCAATGTCGGTGTCAAAACCGGCGGATCTCGGGTAGGGGGTCCCGAGCTATGAGTCTAGGATCGATGGTAACAAAGGGTGAAGGAAACGATGTTTACCCAGGTTTGGGCCCTCCTATGGAGG
Source organism: Elymus sibiricus (assembly GCA_039707655.1). Lineage (NCBI taxonomy): Eukaryota > Viridiplantae > Streptophyta > Magnoliopsida > Poales > Poaceae > Elymus > Elymus sibiricus. The sequence goes on from CM077671.1 coordinate 132,395,033, forward strand.
TAAAACCCTACGTCCTGCTTGATTATATTGATGGTATGAAGGTTACATAGTTGATATACCTCGAGATCGACTAGCTAAAACCCTAGATGAGTTTCTCTGTCCTACAATCTAAAACCCTCCTGGTTTATATAGACACCGGGGGGTACCTAGGGTTTACACATGACAAGACTCCTGCCGAGAATGGCGACGTCGAGTCCCTCATCTTGACTTGGAGTGCACGATGCGCCTTCGGGACTTCCTTCTAGAACACAGGGTCTCGATGTATCCGGCCCCTCCCGCGACAGTCAGAGTGCGGCCCACCAAGCCGGCCTATTGAGAGACATGCCAGCGGCCCGAGGACCCCTTAGTCCAGGACTCCCTCACTGTCCGAGGGACAGATGAGGGTATACATCCTCGTGGTTGGGAGGTTGTAAATCCTAGCTACGGGGATCTGCACCGCCGATCGTCATCGACTCTACTTCCGCTACGTTACGAGTCGGTAACGAAAAAGATCAAACCTTGTATACAGTCTCCATAGTGGTCCTGGGCTGGTGCGTAGGTCGGAATTTTTTGTTTTCTGCTACGTTCCCCTACAGTGGCATCATGAGCCGTGCTATGCGTAGATGCAGGTTGCGATCTAGAATACATAGAGATGTATGGGTGTTGCACAATATAATTAAGTAGTAGATGAGTTCTATTACTGAAAATTATTTATGCGGGTAGCAGATGAAATCCGTTACCCGATGTTCTTGTTGCTTCCCTGGGATTTGCATATTTTTGATCTTGGTAACAGCATGGTGGAGTTTCAATGTTCTGGCAATCCGCGATCCTGATTGATCAACAAAGTGCTAACAGTTCATTGAATTCCACTGTAGTTAAAAAGAAAGATGAAATTTCGCAGATGAAAGGTCAATGCAGATATGATCTGCACGGGGGTCATGCGTATGACGAAGTTCAGTATGGGGCTCGAGATTTTATTATCTCGTGTTTCATACACCCCGCAAAGTTAATCTAGCAACTTGAATTATCATACTTGATGATGGACGTTGGTAGCTTCGGTTTGTTTCGAAACCTTAGAAGCCACGAAAAACAAAGTTCTTGCATAAACCGATTAGAGGCGTCTAACTTTGTTTTGCAGGAGGGTTTGCATGAGCATGTGATGTGGTATATCAATGCTCATATTAATTTGATTATGTATGAGATGACTATATGATGTAAATTAACGTGACATGCGTGTCATGATTCGACATGATGGCTGGAGCCATATGATTGTCACTTTAATGACCTACGTGTCAACCTTGAGTAATGCACTTATTTTATTAGCTATAGAGATAGCAATATTATCTGATGCATCAACAAGGTGGTGGCAATCTTCACGAAGGTGAAAACCGACGCAAATGCTGAAGACGAAGAAATGTTTGACTTCTCCGTCAGAAGGGGCTATACCATGTCATGCTAATTATGAATTGCCTGAGATGTTTATCCCTTATGATGCACCCTTCTTGATTGCGTGGTAGTCGCTTTTTATTAGGGTGATCTCTCACTTTAAAATATCAAAGTAGTTAGTGTTCACCCAAGTGTAGCACTGTCTGAAATTCGTATCTTTTCGGGGTGCGCCATGTCCACATGGGTACGAACGAATCGAGAGGAATGAGGAGGGTGAGATCAGACCTCGCAGCAAGATCACTTGGTTATCTTTGACATTCAGGCAGGATAGTCCTGAGCTCGGAACACAGCCATTGAAAGATGAACAAGAGTCACATAAAGATGTGATTGGCAAGTTTGCCTACCGATTAAAATTCCCGTCATCAGTGATGTCCACATCAATGGCGTTGAATTGAAATGCAGATCTTGATCACTCACAATCAATTATGAGAGATATTGATTTGAGTGGGAGCGCACTTTAGAATTAATTCTTTTAATTCTTAGTGCAATTAATTTTGAACACTATCTAAGTGTGATTTGCATAAATAGTGGTAGTATAATGGCTCGCGTTTCCACCTTCCCTATTAAAATTGAATAAGCTGTTATTTATCTGGTTAAAACTTTACGATTGATAACGTAATGTGAGGATTGTCCTCAAGAGTGCCGAGAAGGACTTTATCCTATCGCATGCTTTCGGTATTCCCACGCTAATGCTATGGATCATGTGACTCTCGTCCTTCCATCCAAAAGCTAGAATTCCGTTTCAGTCAAGTGCAATACGTTTGCTTCCATGAGACCCGAACTTCGAAAGTTTTGGGATAGTTATGTGATATTCATGGAACTGAAAATTAATTTTCAGATACAAACAAAGGCTGAAAGATATGAAATATCCAAAGCAATATTTGTTTGCAAACTATTAGTAAAGGTGTTTACTATGCATTTGACTGATAAGAGAGGGATCCATAAGAACGACTGTCATATGATGAAAGGTGAATAAAACAACAACTTAAAGAGAAAGGAAGTGTCCAAAGGGTGTTAGTAAAACTTTCACGCCTAGGAAGTCCGGGCCTAACGCCACTCTTAAGTTGAGTGCTTCTTCTGAGAGTAGGAGAAATACTGAAAGTTAAACTGTTAGAAGAAGGCAAAAAGAGTGAAGACTGGAATATCCAGGTCATGTATGAATGTCATACAAGTTTTTGATGTATGGAAGGCTGGTCAAAGATATAGTTCTTGGGAATTATGGTTAAACATGTTAATCACTAATTCTTGGGGATTGTGAGTTGATCGCAAAGATACCCGCTCGATTGCATTCTGTTGCAAATCGATGCAAGAACTACCATGGCCTGAAAGACTAGCCAGGAATGAGGTCTTGATACACGCTGGGAACATAGTAAAAGTTACTATACCTTCCATCGGTGTATTACCTATGTATTTTCTTTCATAATTCATTTTAGAGCTTTACACACTCTAGCCCTTTGCATAAGGTATCTTGCAAGACGGTTGTTCATAAGAGAACTTTTGATGTTCGGTGTTATGAATAAACATAAGGGCCATACTTTCATTATGAATGAGATGTATGTTATGAATAATGATATTAATATATTACCTCTGTGTTTACTTTCAAAATTCATTTTAGAGTTTCATACACTCTAACCCAGTGCACAATGTTTGTTGCGAAAGGGTTGTTCATAAAAGAACAATTGTTGTTCAGTATTATGAATAACATGAAGGGCCATGCTTCCATCCAAGATGGGATGTATGTTATGAATATTGATGGAAATATGATACATCCATAAGACTGACGCTAAATGTCGCAAGACTAAAAGAATACCACACAAGTGTGGCACTTCATTTGGTCACATTGGAGAAACCCGCATGGAAAATTCCATTATGATGGATTTTGAAGTCGTTTGATTTTAAATCATCTGACACTTGCAACTTTCTTCCGAAAAGTGAAGTGACTGAAATACCGTTCACAGGCCATAAGGAACGAGCAACAAACTTATTAGTGATCATACATTTTGATGTGTGTAGTTCAATAAATGTTGTTGCAAGTAGTGGATTCATCTCTCTTCAGAAATGACTCAAGTAGATATATGGGTATTTAATTGATGAGACGTAAGTCTGGATCTTTTGAAATCATTCGAAATGTTTTCAAAAATGAAGTAGAAGTTGTTGTAACAAGAAAATTATGTTTCTACAATTCGATTGCAGAAAGGAATATTTGAGTTACAAGTTTAGCGAATGTCTGATGAGTTGTGAAAGGGGTTTCATAACTTGCACCTCCCGGAACACCACTGGAAGTGGAGAGTCCGTGAAGATGTAATTGAACCATTCATGACATGGTAAGATCAAAGATGACATAAATAAATTTGCCATTATCCCTTTTAAAGTGATGCTTTAGAGACTGCGGCTTTTACACTGATACGAGCTCCATCGGGTCTGTTGAAATGACGCCATGGTATGGTACGCCCAACCATGTTATATCTTTTCTTAACATTTGGAATATGGGGCTTGTGTAAAAGGTTACAAACCTATTCCAAATCAGACAAGTGCTACTTTGTAGGTTATCCCAAGTTAATGGTTAATAACAGGTGAGTGGGAGAACAGTGCAACTCGACGAGATAAACAGTATCTTCGTCATTAGATCAAAGGAAAGAGACCTTGGAAGTAATTCCAGAGTTTCCTACTGCGACTGATACGGAAGCCTCTACATGAGATGTATGGACTTCGGTCGAACTTGCAGCTGAACCACGTAGGAAAAACTCGTGCAAACCTCTCAGGTGCGCATACGAGATATTGTTGTTAGACAACAGTATACCTACGATACACAAGGAATCGTTGATGGGCCCTGACTCCGGAATTGGCTAAATGCCAATACAATCCGAGATAGTTTCCATATAAGTGATTCAAGATTAAAACCTTGATACACCTTTCGGAAGACTTAGAGTCTAATGAATATTTATGTAACTATAAACTAATGTGGATAAAATGTTTTATCCATAAAGCTTGACTTGTTGCAATAACAAGTTCAAGGAGTTGACTACGATGAGGTTGTTTCACCGTAGCGATGCTTAAAGTCGGTTCTGGTTGAACTAGCAATGAATACATATTTCAATCATCAGATATGAAACATGGATGACGAAAGAATTTCCATGAAATGGGAAAACAAACTAAGATTTGTATGTGATACAGTCCAAAGTATTTTGTCGATCCAAAGGATGCTAGTGAGTATGCAAACTTCAGAGTTCCAGCAATGGACAGAAGAGAGCAAAATGGAGTTGGAATCTTCGTTTTGATGAAATGATCAAAAGAGTTTGATTTCATCAATGGATAATGAAGATGCTTGTGGTTTCAAGAAAGTAAGTGGGAACATAATAATATTTCTAAAACCTTGTGTGCTTGACACATTGTTAATTGGAAATAAATTTCTTGACACGAATTAGGACTTCATTTGAAAATAGTTTTCGATGAAGTGCTTGGGCTAAATAGCCTTGCTATTAGGCATAATGATCTATGGAGATAGATTTGCCTAATGGGGCTAAGCAAAAAAAATACATATTGACAAGATGCTAAAACAATTTAGCACTAAAACCGCCAAGGAATGATTCTTGCCGAAGTCACATGGAAAGAGTTTTGTAAGACTCGGTGTCCCAAAACACTGATGAGCAAAATACATGATGGAGATTCCACACACTCTTGTGTTTGGATTAATCATGTATTCCATGGTATGTAAAACAACCAGATATGTCCGATACTCCCAAACTGTTGCGAATATAGATACCAAAGTGATCAAAGTACTGATCAAAGGATAACAGTGAAATATGTCATTGAGTACTAAAGTAGCACTGATGAAATGTTTTCTCGCAAGAAGAGATTATAAAGTGCTCATTGTAAGTAATTACATCGATACAGTCTTCATCAATGCTCCATGCAATTTTTCGATTTAAGTTAGGTTTTTGTGAAATACACAATACGGTGGCAAGGTGATACGTCTCCAACGTATCTGTAATTTTTTATTGTTCCATGCTATTAAATTATCTGTTTTGGATGTTTTATATGCATTAATATGCTATTTTATATTATTTTTGGGACTAACCTATTAATCTAGAGCCTAGTGCCAGTTTCTGCTTTTTCCTTGTTTTTGAGTATTGCAGATAAGGAATATTAAATGGAGTCCAAACGGAATAAAATCTTCGCGATGATTTTTCTTGGACCAGAAGAAACCTACCAGACTTGGAGATGAAGGCAGGAGACCTGCCGGGAGATCACAAGCCTGCAGGGCGCGCCCTAGGGGGGGGGCGCCCCCCTGGCTTGTGGCCCCCCTACAGGTCCTCTAACCCTATTCTTCGGCCTATAAATTCCCAAATATTCCCCCAATACCAAAAAGAGCCACGAAAATACTTTTCCGCCGCCGGAAGCCTCTGTTCCCGTGAGATCCCATCTTGGAGCCTTTTCCGGTAATCTATCGGAGGGGGATTCGATCACGGAGGGCATCTACATCAACTCCATTGCCCCTCCGATGATGTGTGAGTAGTTCACCACAGACCTTCGGGTCCATAGCTAGTAGCTAGATGGCTTCTTCTCTCTCTTTGTTCTTCAATACCATGTTCTTCATGATCTTCATGGAGATCTATCCGATGTAATACTCTTTTGCGGTGTGTTTGTCGAGATCCGATGAATTGTGGGTTTATAATCAGATTATCTATGAATATTATTTGAATCTTCTCTGAATTCTTATATGCATGATTTCATATCTTTGCAAGTCTCTTCGAGTTATTGGTTTGGTTTGGCCAACTAGATTGGTAATTCTTGCAATGGGAGAAGTGCTTAGTTTTGGGTTCAATCTTGCGGTGTCCTCACCCAGTGACAAAGTAGGGGTAGCGAGGCACATATTTGTATTGTTGCCATCGAGGATAAAAAGATGAGGTTTTCATCATATTGCTTGAGTTTATCCCTCTACATCATGTCATCTTACCTAATGCGTTACTCTGTTCTTCATGAACTTAATACTCTAGATGCAGGCAGGAGTCGGTCGATGTGTGGAGTAATAGTAGTAGATGCAGAGTCGTTTCGGTCTACTTGACACGGACGTGATGCCTACATGCATAATCATTGCCTTGGATATCATCATAACTATGCGCTTTTCTATCAATTGCTCGACAGTAATTTGTTCACCCACCGTATTATTTTCCTTCATGAGAGAAGCCTCTAGTGAAACCTATGGCCCCCAGGTCTATTTTCCATATTATATTTTCAGATCTATAAACCAAAAAGACCAAAAATACTTTGCTGCAATCTTTTTACTTTTGTTTTACTTTTCGTTTTAGTAATCTTTTATATCTATCTCTGTCAGATCTCATCCTTGCAAATAACCGTGAAGGGATTGACAACCCCTTTATAGCGTTGGGTGCAAGAGTTTGATTGTTTGTGTAGGTGTGAAGATTAGGGACTTGCTTGTATCTCCTACTGGATTGATACCTTGGTTCTCAACAACTGAGGGAAATACTTATCTACTTTGCTGCATCACCCTTTCCTCTTCAAGGGAAAACCAACGCAAGCTCAAGAAGTAGCAAGAAGGATTTCTGGCGCCGTTGCCGGGGAGATCTACATCAAGCCTACCAAGTACCCATCACAAACTCATCTCTTGCATTTACATTATTTGCTATTTGCCTCTCATTTTCCTCCCCCCCAGTTCTAAAACGATTTTCGGAAAAAACCAAAAAGATTTGCCTTTTTATTCGCCCTTCTTCCATTTGCCTTTTCGTTTGCTTTTTGTTTGCTTGTGTGATAGAACGCTTAAACTCATGGCTAGCCTTACTACTATGGCTAGTACTTCCGAGAATGAAGTTCTTAATTTTAAGCAAAGGGAGGGAGAAAACTTAAAAGATGCTTGGTATAGAATTTGCAATGCTCAAAATAGATCTACTCGTAAGCAATCTACTACCGTTCTCCTTCGCAATTTTTATGTGGGTGTTTCTCCTTGGAATAGATATGTTCTGTATACCATTATGGGGGGAAATTTCTTGGGAAGCCGTACTGTTGATTCTTACAGTGCTACGATAAATTTGGTAGGTTCACCCCCACTCATGGTTAATGAAACGATCTTAACTTTGGAACATGCGATGCGAAGGCTTGATATTATTGAAAATAAAATTGCTACTGTAGAGCTCATTGAAAACTTGGATAAAAAGATTCATAATCAAATTACTCAATATGGATCTAAGGTAGGAGTTACTTTAAAAAATTTAAAGGAGAAAGAACCCATAGTTAATGAAAAGATAGATCAGGATTCCATTAGGATTGGCAAGCTAGAAGATATTATTACCAACTTGGGTTCCGCTTTTGCCTCTGTTAAAAACACTCCAAATTTTCATCCTACTAAGACTGCCAAGTTTATTTATGTTCCTAAAAATAAGGGTGAATCCTCTAGTAAAGGAGATGAAGATCTTAAGATGATAAGTGTTCACCCTAACTTTATTGATATTGTCCGGAAACCAATTGGTACAAGTGAATTTCTTAAATTCTTGCCTAGGAGTATGATTATTGATAAAACCAAAGGATCTCCTAGGGTTTATAAGTGTGCAATTGAGGAGTTGCATACCAAAGATGACAATACCTAGATCTATTACGTTATGCCTAGCTAGGGGCGTTAAACAATAGCGCTTGTTGGGAGGCAACCCAATTTTATTTTTATGCTTTTGTTTTTGCTTCTGTTTTTGAATGCTTTACACATTATTACCTCTTTATTAATTGTGTTTTCTTGTTTTAATTAGTGTTTGAGCCAAGTAAGACCTTTGGGATGGTCTACGGTGATTGTGATTTGATTTTGCTGAAAAACAGAAACTTTTGCGCTCAGTCCAGGAATTTTATAAATTCACCAGAGAGTCGAATGAGTCTGAAATTTTTACACAAGATTGATATACAAATTTCCCTGATTTTCCTAAATTTTCAGAATTTGTGGAGTTACAGAAGTATTCGAAGTCTATAGATTGCTACAGACTGTTCTGTTTTAGACAGATTCTGTTTTCTTTGTGTTGTTTGCTTATTTTGATGTATCTATGGGTTGTATCGGGGGGTATGAACCATGGAGAAGTTGGAATACAGTAGATATTACACCAATATAAATAAAGAATGAGTTCACAACAGTACCTAAAGTGGTCATTTATTTTTCTTATACTAACGGATCTCACGAGTTTTCTGTTGAGTTTTGTGTTGTGAAGTTTTCAAGTTTTGGGTAAAGATTTGATGGACTATGGAATAAGGAGTGGCAAGAGCCTAAGATTGGGGATGCCCAAGGCACCCCAAGCCATATTCAAGGATACCAAAGAGCCTAAGCTTGGGGATGCCCTGGAAGGCATCCCCTCTTTCGTCTTCAATCCATCGGTAAATTTACTTGAGGCTATATTTTTATTCACCACATGATATGTGTTTTGCTTGGAGCGTCTTGTATGATATGAGTCTTTGCTTTTTAGTTTGCCACAATCATACTTTCTGTACACATATTTTGAGGGGGACACGCATTAATCTTGAATTTATTAGAATACTCTATGTGCTTCACTTATATCTTTTGAGCTAGGCAATGTTGCTCTAGTGCTTCACTTATATCTTTTTAGAGCACGGTGGTATTTTATTTTATAGAAATAATTGAACTCTCGTACCTCACTTATATTATTTTGAGAGTCTTTAAACAGCATGGTAATTGGTTTAGGTTATGAATTTAGTCCTAATATAATGGGCATCCAAGAGGGATATAATAAAAACTTTCATATAAAGTGCATTGAATACTATGAGAAGTTTGATTCCTTGCATATAGTTTTGAGATATAAAGATGATGATATGAGAGTCATGCTAGTGAGTAATTGTGGATTGGTAGAAATACTTGTGTTAAAGTTTGTGATTCCCGTAGCATGCACGTATGGTGAACCGTTATGTAACGAAGTCGGAGCATGATTTGTTTAATGATTGTCATCCTTTGTGTGAGGGTCGGGAGCGCGCGATGGTTAACTCCTACCAACCTCTCCCCTAGGAGCATGCGTCTAATACTTTGCTTCGATAACTAATAGACTTTTGCAATAAGTATGTGAGTTCTTTATGACTAATGTTGAGTCCATGGATTATACGCACTCTCACCCTTCCACCTTTGCTAGCCTCTCTAGTACCGCGCAACTTTCGTCGGTGCATTAAACCCACCATATACCCTTCCTCAAAACAGCCACCATACCTACCTATTATGGCATTTCCATAGCCATTCCGAGATATATTGCCATGCAACTCCCACCGTTCCGTTTTTCATGACACGCACCATCATTTTCATATTGCTTTGCATGATCGTAAGATAGCTAGCATGATGTTTTCATGGCTTGTCCGTTTTTTTATGTCATTTTGAGGGATCACTAGAAGAGTGTCTAGAGGGGGGGTGAATAGACTACTAGCACGAATTTAAAACCTAACCTTTTCCCAAGTTTATTGGTTGGTAGATTTTAACAGTTTTAGCAAGTCTAGCAAGTCTAACAGCCCTACACATGCATGTCAACAAATATGGCAGCGGAAAGAAAAGACATTGCACATGAAGTAAAGGGTAGAGATAGGAAGATCAAACGCAATTGGAGACGCAAAGATTTTTCCCGTGGTTCCGATAGGTGGTGCTATCGTACATCCACGTTTATGGAGTCTTCAACCCACGGAGGGTAACGGTCGCGAGAGTCCACGGAGGGCTCCACCCATAAGGGTCCACGAAGTAGCAACCTTGACTATTCCATAACGGCTTCCGTCCACGAAGGACTAGCCTCACTATGGGTAGATCTTCACGAAGTAGGCGATCTCCTTGCCCGTACAAACTTCTTGGTTCACTCCACAACATGAAGTAGGAGGCTCCCAAGCGACCCCTAACCAATCTAGGAGGCACCACCCTCCAAAAGGTAATAGGCTCGGTAATGACGATGAACTCCTTGCTCTTGTGCTTCAAGATGATAGACTCTTCAACACACAATCACTCTCTCACAGATTTGGCTTGGTGGAAGAGATGGGATTGGTGGAAAGCAACTTGGGGAGGCTAGAAATTAAGATCCATATGGTTGGAGTGGAAGATCTTGACCTCAACACAAGGATAGGTGGTTCTCTCTCAGAAAACTGGATGGGGCAAGTATGGAATAGTTCTGAGTGCTTCTCTTTCGAGTAGGTGGTGGTGGAGGGGTATATATAGGCATCCCCAAAAATCCAACCGTTACACACAAAATGACCAACTCGGTGACACCGATGTGTTAATCTCGGTGGTACCGAAGTGACCAAAAGATGGCAACTTTTGAATCTCGATGAGACCGATATAGGAAACTCGGTTGCACCGATAAGGTGACCAACGGTCAGATTCCCAATCTCGGTGACGCCGATCGAACAATCTCGGTGGTACCGATATTGTGAATTTGCGTAACAGAAAGTTGGCAACCTAAACTCGGTGGCACCGGTATGGAATCGGTTGCACCGAAGTGGCTAGGGTTTGGCTGAGTCTGTCTATGGTTGAGAATCGGTGGCACCGGGATGGAAATGTTGGTTGCACCGATGTTGATTATATGGTTTTGGACAGACTTTGGTGGGAGAGTTTGTGGGTGTTTTTGGTGACTATCACTTCTGCACGTATGAGCATTTTGTTCACCAACAAAACCTTACCCCCTTTTAATAGTATTGGCTTTCCTATGGACTCAAAGTGATTTCTCACAAATGTAAAATGTAGAATTCTCTTCCTTGAAGCTTTGCCAACCTATTTCCTTGCATCTTGGGGTATTCCACAATCTCCACAATCCTTTTGCCAGCCCTTATCTATGGACTATATCTGAAATACACTAGGTAAAAGTATTAGTCCAAGAGACAATGTATGTTGTCATGAATTATCAAAACCACCAAGGGAGCATGTTGTGCTTTCAATCTCCCCCTTTTTGGTAATTGATGACAACATACAATCAAAGCTTCAAATAAAGATATGCATGGATATAATGAAGACTTTGAGAGGCACATGACTTTGATTTGCTCCCCCTAAATGTGTGCAATCCTTTAAAGGATAGTTGCTTTGGAATGCATGGGCACACAAATAGTAGAAAGGATATAATGAGTCATGTGTATCTTGGCTATATGCATCAAATATATGTGAATGAGATGTATCCTTGTTCAAGACATCACTCTTGCAAACAATATGTGCAAGAAGCAAGAGATTATCTTGACCAAAGATATGATGCATATACTTACCTTGAGTTCTTGAGCACTCTTGTAGTAGAAATACACTTGAGAAAACAATGTTAGGAAACACAAGAGTATTCTACCAATCAACTAGGCAATAGAACTCAAAAATACCAAGATATGGAGAACATATAGAAGATAATATTTCTTAAGATTGATATGTCTCCAAAATCATTTCTTTCTCCCCTTAGATATGACAATATTAAAACATCCTCTCCCCCTGAATCTCAGCACGTAGATATTGGGATTGGATAGGGTGAGAAAAGTAAACTTCCAACACATTGATATTGGCTCTCCCCCTTGATCATATCTCCCCCTTTGCATAAGCATGTATCATCCTCTTTAGCATGAAGCTTTGGTATTCTCCCCCTTTGGCATTAATTTCCAAAAAGGTCAAACACAGGAATAGATACAGGGATCCTTGATAGGAAGGGATCCTTGAGAATAAGGGTCATTGAATGTAGGGTTCATGGAAATGAAAACTGAGGGAATCATTGAAAAGAATTTCTCTCCTTCTGAGATTTTGTAAGACTGCTCCTCCTTTGAGTTAGGGATCCTTGAATAAAGAATTTCTTTTGTTATTCTCCCCCCTTTTAAAAAAAAAGGGATTATCGAAGTAACAAAATCCTCACATGAAATGGCACAAGAGAAACATAGATTTGCAACAGCGATCATAAATAAGAAAAGAAAACAAATCCGTGACTCCGAGACAGATAAATCGGTGGTACCAAGATCTTGTGGTGCAGCTTATCTGCAATGTCGGTAGAATCGAGAAATATGTATCGGTGGCTCCGAGGCTAAAACAGCAAAGGAAATAAAGGACCAAGTTTCTGTTTTCAAAGTGTTGTCAGAAAAAAAATTCAAAGGGAATGTGAAGGTTTTTACAAAGGGATATCAGCTAGAGAAGATTTGAGCGGTTCCAAGAAGTCTTCGCAAAATAGAAAGTGAACCATCTAAAATACTTAACTAGATGATGGGCGGTGACTAGTTCACCTATATTAGAGTACATTGACTTAGGAGTCAAGCAAGAATGCTTGATCATGGGTCATACTCTACGTTAAGCTCAAAATGGGGTTACCATTTATCGATTAAACATTTTAATGTCTTCATATCACTTGAGTTGCTTTCTCCCATGACTTGGAGTAAAGCCTTTTCAAGGATATGAATACATACCTTTGAGTGATGCTGATGACGTGGCTTGTAGGTGAACTTGTTGAGGATGCTCGAGGTTGATGAAGATCATCTTGAGTTGGGAGCAATCCTTCTTGTTTTAGTACACTTGTCACTTGCAAAGGTTAGTCATGCAAGGAAGAGCAATGGACATATCCATTTGACATGATACCAACTTGAGAATTATAAATATATGTCAAGGATATGATTGAGGTGTCTTCTTCCTTTCATCATCAAGAGGGGTTGTGAATACTTGGTAATGACAAGATTGCTTATGATTGGAGTTGATGGCAATCTTGTGGAATGAAATTCCTCCAAGTACCTACAAAAGATTAGATGCAATACAAGGGAGCATAGAATTTCATGGCACAAGATAACATGTTAGGATCAACATGGAAATATCAAGAAAGCTTATGCCCTTGCATGCAAACGAGTGAGTCTAGCTCTAGTTTGAAGCATCAATGATGTTCAACTCACTCCTCAAGTAACAAAATGTTTTCTCATCAAGTGGCTTAGTAAAGATATCGGCCAATTGCTTGTTAGTGCGAACATGCTTAAGATCAATATCTCCTTTGGCAACATGATCACAAATGAAATGATGTCTAACTTGAATATGTTTGGTTCGAGAGTGTTGCACAGGATTATGACCAATTTTAATAGCACTTTCATTGTCACAAAACAATGGAACATTTCTAACATGGATTCCATAATCCTTAAGCGTTTGTGTCATCCATAACAATTGTGCACAACAAGATCCAGCAGCAATATACTCAGCTTCGGCTGTAGATAGAGATACCGAGTTTTGTTTCTTGGAGGACCAAGATACAAGAGATCTGCCCAAAAATTGACAAGTACCCGAGGTGGATTTTCTATCAACCTTGTCACCGGCATAATCCGAATCGGAATAGCCAACAAGGTTAAAGGAAGATCCCTTGGGATACCAAATGACAAAATTTGGTGTTTGTATCAAATATCTCACAATACGTTTCACGGCCAAAAGATGACATTCTTTAGGTGCAGCTTGATATCTAGCACACATGCAAACACTAAGCATAATATCGGGACGAGAGGCACATAGATATAGCAATGAACTAATCATAGATCGATAAACCTTTTGATCAACCGGTTCATCCTCTCTGGTAAGATCAACATGTCCACTAGTAGGCATTGGGGTTTTCATACCTTTGCACTCCTGCATGTTGAACTTCTTGATCAAGTCCTTGGTATACTTAGTTTGAGAGATGAAAGTTCCTTCTCTCGTTTGCTTGATTTGCAAACCAAGAAAGAATTTCAGCTCACACATCATGGACATCTCATACTTCTCGGACATCAACCTTCCAAATCTTTCACTAAATTGTGGGTTAGTAGACCCAAAGATAATATCATCCACATAGATTTGGCACACAAATAATTCACCATTAACTCTCTTAGTGAATAAGGTTGCGTCAATTTTACCAATCTCAAAACCTTTTTCAATGAGGAACTTCGTTAAGCATTTGTACCAAGTGTTGGGGATATACATAACAGGTAGGCCCATGAAGGGTCGAAATATCATAATACCATGGGGTCCACACATCAGGTGGGTCCGGATAAATACATACATACTGGTCACTCGGACGAGTACGTTCATCCACTCGGACGACGGTAAACCACTCGGCCATATATCTCACTCGGTTATGCGAAGACCAACAAGGTAGTCGAAGCATCATACTCATAGTGGAGGTTTCGTAATGGGCTGTCATCATGGCACTAATGCTCCATCTTGTAACACAGGAGGTGAGGGGGTGACGCACTCTATATAAGCCACCCCCCACCACATAGCTCAGGGGCTGGCTTCTTCTCCCCATGCGGGCTCATTCTTCCCCTGGAGCTCTAGCTCTCTCTAGTCTCAGGACTTAGCTAGGAGATCCATTCTCCCCTCTCTCAAATATACCATGTAACTCATGTCCATGACAGATAAAACAAAGCCTCTCCGGAGCACGAGATGTAGGGCTGTTATCTCCACCGTGGGAGGCCCGAACTCGCTAAAAACACCGTGTCACCCATTTGCATCTCGATAGATCATGCTCCGTTATCCTACCCCTTTCTAATGTCGGAATCGTTCCCACGACATTTGGCGCCCACCGTGGGGCATGGCGTCTATCGAACCATGATGCGAACGGTATGTATCCATTCTTACATCTATTCCGTATTTAACTTGTGATGCATTTCGCCTTTTCGAAGAACAGGGTCGTCTTCGGCCTCGTATGCGAACGCCATCGCCGTGCTTGCTGGCCGTGCGCCACGCTTGCCAGCGCAGCGTCGTGCTCGCCCGCCCACGCCGCGCTTGCCGGCCACGCGCCACGTTTGCCAGCACATCGCAGTGCTCGCCCGCCGGCGCCACGTTTGTTGGCCCAGCGCCATGCTTGCCCGCCCGTGCCGTGCTTGCCGGCCATGTGCCACGCTTGCCACTCCGCGACGTGCTCGCCCTCCCTGTCACGCGCCACGCTACCCGCTCCGCGGCGCGCTTGTCGGCTCTGCGCCACATTCGCAGCCCTGCGATGCGCGCACCAGCCCTCACTTGCATCGCCGGCAGTCTGCGTGGGAAAGTACGTAACCCACAAACCCAAGTGCTTGTCGTGGGCCGGTCACCATTTCATTAAGGTAATCACCACATTAAGCGGCCAATTAGGTGAGGATTTCCAGCCTCAATTACCTAATTACTGCAGCCGAAACTGACGCGCTCATTTAACTACTACTTCCACTATTCGTACGCGACTTAATTTGTGCATGCATGCATGCGTAACTGCATGGCCTTAAAGTCTCACAAATAGCATCATTTCATGCATGCGTAACAGTTCAGCAAGAGGATCCTGGATGTCCTTGGTGATTGGTAGGGTCAGTCAGTGGATTTTTTCACTCCGATAGCCAGGACAGACAGATAACAGATCCTTCACTCGGACAATTAACATCTAGGTTTACTCGGGTTACTACTAAGGTTCGTGGTTGTGCCTGTATTTGCTAACTTGCAGGCTCACTTGGTCAAACCCATCACTACTGAGCCGGCTCACTAGTTTGGTCGGACGAGTATTTGCTCCGGACGACTACCGGACTCACTCAGCTAGATTTTGAGCTCAAACTACTAATTTACAACTATACTTTGATGAATATTGCACTCGGACTAACTAATGTGCAGATTTATCGGAGACTGGCTACGCCCCTGCGAGCGGCCACATCATCCTTCGAAATCAATGGCCCCACGTGGCACAAGCTTGGCACGACCCAGGCACTCGGCGACGGCCTCCGCAGGGGAGGCACCAACTTGGCGCGGCAAGGGGAGGCACCAACTTGGCGCGGCAAGGACGCTCCTCCCTCATGCATGATTTGCCTGATGCAGCATGGGCATGCTACGGCTCCTCCATCAGTCAAACGCGTACGCGTCACTCGGCGGTCCACGTCTTCACCACTTGGATGATCCGTGCATCGCTACAACGCGGGATGCATCTATATCACTCGGCAGCTCCGCGCACCGCCACTCGGCGAGACACGTCTTCGTCACTCGGCAGCTCCGCGCATCGCCACTCAGCCGGACGCTCCATCGTCACTCGACCGCCCCGCGCGCCGTCACTCTACTGGACGCGTCGTCATCACTCGGCAGCTCCACGCATCGCCACTCGGTGAGACACATCTTCGTCACTTGGCAGCTCCGCGCATCGCCACTCGGCGAGACACGTCTTCGTCACTCGGCAGCTCCGCGCATCGCCACTCGACGAGACACGTCTTCGTCACTCGGCAGCTCCGCGCATCGCCACTCGACGAGACACGTCTTCGTCACTCGGTAGCTCCGCGCATCGCCACTCAGCCGGACGCTCCATCGTCACTCGGCCGCCCCGCGCGCCGTCACTCTACTGGACGCGTCGTCATCACTCGGCCGCCCCGCACGCCGTCACTCTACTGGACGCGTCGTCATCACTCGGCAGCTCCGCGCATCGACACTCGGCGAGACACGTCTTCGTCACTCGGCAGCTCCGCACATCGCCACTCAGCCGGACGCTCCATCGTCACTCGGCCGCCCCGCGCGCCGTCACTCTACTGGACGCATCGTCATCACTCGGCAGCTCCGCGCATCGCCACTCGGCGAGACACGTCTTCGTCACTTGGCAGCTCCGCGCATCGCCACTCAGCCGGACGCTCTATCGTCACTCGGCCGCCCCGCGTGCCGTCATTCTACTGGACGCGTCGTCATCACTCGGGAGCTCCGCGCGCCGTCACTCTACTGGACGCGTCGTCATCACTCGGCAGCTCCACGCATCGCTACTCGGCGAGACACGTCTTCGTCACTTGGCCACCCCGCGCAGCGCCACTCAGCCGGACGTGTCTACTTCGCTCGACCGCCCCGCGCGTCGTCAGACAGCTAAGTCATTCTTCACAGACTGCATTCAATTAAATAGTTATTTCCGCATTATCGAGTGGCACGTAAGTCGCGCATGACGTTCACTCGGAGGCCACGCCATCGAGTGTACCTCTGCGTTCGGTTGTTTATTTTCATGTCGCAACACTTCACTTCCGCCTCATTTGGGTCCAGTACTCAAAACTAGTTCAGTCGGATCCTTCACTTTCGCAAGTTCAGTCGGATCCTTCACTCTTTTAGACTCTTGCCGGTTCAGGACCAGCAAGCACCTGGAACACCCAGCGGGTGTCTATAGGTGTTATTTACACAAATTATTTCAGCAAATATCAAATTACTTTGAAAGATTTTTATGTTGGCTTGTGCTATTTTTCATACACAGGTTACACGATCACTCGATGCCTCTTTGCGTCACCTTCGTCAGTCGGACGCCCTGCGCGTCGCCACTCCGCGGGACGCGTCTACTTCACTCGGATGCTCCGCGCATCACCACTCGGCAGCTCCGCGCATCGCCACTCAGCCGGACGCTCCATCGTCACTCGGCCGCCCCGCGCGCCGTCATTCTACTGGACGCGTCGTCATCACTCGGCAGCTCCGCGCGCCGTCACTCTACTGGACGCGTCGTCATCACTCGGCAGCTCCGCGCATCGCCACTCGGCGAGACATGTCTTCGTCACTTGGCCACCCTGCGCGTCGCCAATCCGCGGGACGCGTCTACTTCACTCGGTCGCCCCGTGCGCCGTCACCTAGCTGTACGCGTCGTCATCTCTCGGCAGCCCCGCGCGCCGCCACTCAATCGGACGCGTCTACTTCACTCGGATGCTCCGCGCATCACCACTCGGCAGCTCCGCGCATCGCCACTCAGCCGGAAGCTCCATCGTCACTCGGCCGCCCCGCGCCGTCATTCTACTGGACGCGTCGTCATCACTCGGCAGCTCCGCGCGCCGTCACTCTACTGGACGCGTCGTCATCACTCGGCAGCTCCACGCATCGCCACTCGGCGAGACACGTCTTCGTCACTTGGCCACCCTGCGCATCGCCACTCCGCGGGACGCGTCTACTTCACTCGGTCGCCCCTTGCGCCGTCACCTAACTGTACGCGTCGTCATCTCTCGGCAGCCCTGCGCGCCGCCACTCAATCGGACGCGTCTACTTCACTCGAATGCTCCGCGCATCACCACTCCGTGTGGCACGTCTTCATCACTCGGCCGCTCATACGCCATCAGACAGCTAAGTCGTTTTTCACACGTTGCATTCAATTAAATAATTATTTATGCATTACCGAGTGTCAAGTAAGTCGCACATGACGTTCACTCGGAGGCCATGCCACCGAGTGTACCTCTGCGCTCAGTTCTTTATCTTCATGTCGGATCCTTCACTTCCACAAGTTCAGTCGGATCCTTCACTCTTTAGACTCTTGCTGGTTCTGGACCAGCAAGCACCTGGCACACCCAGCGGGTGTCTATGGGTGTAATTTACACGAATCATTTCAACAAACATCAAATTACTTCGAGAATTTTTTATGTTAGCTTGTGTTATTTTTCATACACAGGTTACCTGCACACCTCTGTGTGCCATTCTCGACGACATTCTCGACTCGGATGCCCCGCACATCGCCACTGTGCTGGACGCGTTTACATCACTTGGCCGCCCCGTGTGTCGCCACTCAGCCAGACATGTCTACTTCACTCGGATGCCCCGCGTATCACCACTCTGTGTGGCACATCTTCGAGTTCAAAACTACTCCGAGTGAGGACATTATCCACACTCGGGGCTTAGCTACGACTCCGTATCGCCTAAGTCAAAAACCACTCCGAGTGAGGACATCATCCATACTCGGGGGCTTAGCTGCGATTCCGTATCGCCTAAGTTAAAAACGGCTCCGAGTGAGGACATCATCCAAACTCGGAGGCTTAGCTGCGACTCCGTATCACCTAAGTTAAAAACCACTCCGAGTGAGGACATCATCCACACTCGGGGACTTAGCTGCGACTCCGTATCGCCTAAGTCAAAAACCACTCCGAGTGAGGACATCATCCATACTCGGGGGCTTAGCTGCGATTCCGTATCGCCTAAGTTAAAAACTGCTCCGAGTGAGGACATCATCCACACTCGGGGACTTAGCTGCGACTCCGTATCGCCTAAGTCAAAAACCACTCCGAGTGAGGACATCATCCATACTCGGGGGCTTAGCTGCGATTCCGTATCGCCTAAGTTAAAAACCACTCCGAGTGAGGACATCATCCACACTCGAGGACTTAGCTGCGATTCCGTATCGCCTAAGTTAAAAACCACTCCGAGTGAGGACATCATCCACACTTGGACGCTTAGCTGCGACTCCGTATCGCCTAAGTTAAAAACCACTCCGAGTGAGGACATCATCCACACTCGGGGACTTAGCTGCGATTCCGTATCGCCTAAGTTAAAAACCACTCCAAGTGAGGACATCATCCACACTCGGACGCTTAGCTGAGACTCCGTATCGCCTAAGTTAAAAATTACTCCGAGTGAGGACATCATCCACACTCGGGGGCTTAGCTACGACTCCGTATCGCCTAAGTTAAAAATTATTCCAAGCGAGGTAGTTATCCACACTCGGGGACTTAGCCTTGATCCAGAAATCATATAAGGCAGACTCAATAAGCATTCAACATGCCAACCACACGAAGATTTACTCGACTGGCCCAGTTCCAGGTTATATTTATTTTGCGTGCCCATCGCACAAAGATCAATCTGACTGATTCAGTTCCAGATTGTAGAAATTTACTACGCCAAGGGCATGAGAGCTCACTTGTTCAGTTTAGTTCCACACTAGAAGACTTAAACCCTCTGCCTGACTCATCCAGTCTGATAGATGCTCGGGGACTACACCCAGTGGGTGCACTCAGCGTGCCCCCACTAGAAGAGAAATCAAAAGAGAAACATTCTGCTCGGTCAGGTCCGACAACAACATTCAAGTTCAACAAAACTCTATAGACTCCAACCGACTACCAGCAATCGGTGAAAGTCTCAGGGGCTACTGTTGGGGATATACATAACAGGTAGGCCCATGAAGGGTCGAAATATCATAATACCATGGGGTCCACACATCAGGTGGGTCCGGATAAATACATACATACTGGTCACTCGGATGAGTACGTTCATCCACTCGGACGACGGTAAACCACTTGGCCATATATCTCACTCGGTTATGCGAAGACCAACAAGGCAGTCGAAGCATCATACTCATAGTGGAGGTTTCGTAGTGGGCTGTCATCATGGCACTAATGCTCCATCTTGTAACATAGGAGGTGAGGGGGTGACGCACTCTATATAAGCCACCCCCACCACATAGCTCAGGGGCTGACTTCTTCTCCCCATGCGGGCTCATTCTTCCCCTGGAGCTCTAGCTCTCTCTAGTCTCAGCACTTAGCTAGGAGATCCATTCTCCCCTCTCTCAAATATACCATGTAACTCATGTCCATGACAGATAAAACAAAGCCTCTCCGGAGCACGAGACGTAGGGCTGTTATCTCCACCGTGAGAGGCCCGAACTCGCTAAAACCACCGTGTCACCCATTTGCATCTTGATAGATCATGCTCCGTTATCCTATCCCTTTCTAATGTCGGAATCGTTCCCACGACACCAAGCACGAGGGGCTTGCTTAAGACCATAAAGGGCTTTACGAAGCTTGTAGACATGATTAGGTTTCTTAGGATTCACAAAACCAGGTGGTTGCTTAACATAAACCTCTTCTTCAATTTCACCATTTAAAAAGGCACTTTTAATGTCCATTTGATAAAGCGTGATATCATGGTGATTAGCATAAGCAAGAAGAATGCGAATAGCTTCAAGTCTAGCGACGGGGGCATAGGTCTCACCGTAGTCCATACCTTCGACTTGTGTATATCCTTGGGCTATGAGACGAGCCTTGTTCCGTACGACTTGACCGTCTTCATCTTGCTTGTTCCGAAACACCCATTTGGTTCTGATGACGTTTTGCTCATCCTTGGGCTTCTCCACGAGTGTCCACACTTCGTTCCTCTCGAAGTTGTGAAGCTCTTTATGCATCGCGTTCACCCAATCAACATCTTCAAGAGCTTGTTCTACCTTCAAGGGCTCAATGCTAGAGATGAAAGAATAATGTTCACAAAAGTTAGCTAGGCGAGTTTTAGAGCGAGTGATTCTCCCTGTTTGTATATCACCAAAGATTTGGTTTAGGGGATGGTTCTTGGTCACTTGTGCTCGAACTCGGGTCAGCTTCCGATTGCTGGATGGTGGAGCATCTTCTTCATCATCATCTCCTTCATCTTCGTTGTTGTTGAAGGTGTCGTTCCCTTGAGGTGGTGGTGAACCAGGTTGTGGTGGATCTTCATGATGCACTTCCTCCTCTTCATCATCTTGTCGTGTACCGCTTGTGGATGCCTCCATGTCATGATGTGGTTCACCTTGACGTGAAGTGGGGGCTTCCACTTGAGTTGATGAAGTACTTTCCTTCACCTCCATGGGACGAATCTTGCCGATGGGCAAATCTTGGATAGCTTCCGAAGGGTCCTTATCACCTGCATCATTTGGCAATTGTTCGACTTGCGAACCATTAGATTCATCAAACTTCACATCTACCGTCTCTTCAACCTTTCGAGTGAAGTTGTTGTAGACACGGTAAGTGTGAGAGTTCGAACCATAACCAAGTAGGAATCCTTCATGAGATTTAGGAGCAAATTTAGTACGACGATGCTTATCAAGAATGTAGCACTTTGAGCCGAATACCCGAAAGTATCCAACTTGGGGTTTGTTACCGGTGAGTAGCTCGTATGCCGTTTTACTGAGAAGCTTGTGCAAGTAAAGTCGGTTTGTGGCATGACATGCTGTTTTCCCGGCTTCTGTCCAAAAGTGTCTTGGCGTCTTGTATTCGTCAAGCATCGTTCTTGCCATCCCAATGAGCGTTCGGTTCTTCCTCTCAACAACTCCATTTTGTTGAGGCGTGTACGTAGCCGAGAACTCATGTGAGACACCTTCTTCGTCAAGAAAGGTATCCACATGGGTGTTCTTGAACTCCGATCCGTTATCGCTCCGAACCTTCTTGATCTTCACTTCAAACTGATTTTGCGCTTTGCGAGCGAAGTTCTTGAAGATCTTTTGAACCCGTGACTTATCATCAAGAAAGAATACCCACGTAAATCTGGAAAAATCATCAACTATAACTAGACCATAGGAATTTCTACCGAGACTCTTGTAAGCATTGGGACCAAAGAGATCCATGTGAAGTAACTCGAGTGGTCTCCTAGTAGTCATGATATTCTTAACTGGATGACTTCCACCTACTTGCTTTCCAGCTTGACAAGCACTACAAAGTCTATCTTTGTCAAAGATAACATCTTTCACACCAAGTATGTGATCACCTTTAATGAGCTTGTCTAGATTACGCATGCCAACATGTCCTAGTCTTCTATGCCGAAGCCATCCCTTAGAAGATTTTGCAATTAAACAAGTACGAGGTTTGGATCTCTTAGTGAAATCGACAATGTATAGATCACCTCTACGGAAACCGGTAAAGACCATTTTATGATTATCTTGATGAAACACTTGGCAATCTACTTTCGTGAATAGCACATTAAAACCAAAGTCGGCAAGTCTAGATACGGAAAGAAGATTGTAGCCAAGAGATTCAACAAGCATAACATTTTGAATAGAGCTATCATGGGATATGGCCACCTTACCAAGACCAAGTACCTTACCCTTGGTGTTGTCTCCAAACGTTACGTACCTTCGCGGTCCATTGTTTGGCGTGATCTCTTCAAACATTTCTCTATCTCCGGTCATATGATCGGTACATCCGCTATCGAGAATCCACTCTTTTCCTCCGGACATGTAATCCTTGAAGTTTGCCATGAGACTTAGATTCTTCATGATCTTCTCATACTCGATGTCGAACAACTCATCTTCATCATAGTAGCCATGTTCCATATTGTCATCATCAAGTGGGAAATCCTTGTCATAAAGAACAAGAGATTCGTCAGGGGTATGATCATGACAATGTTCAAATTTGTGAATGCGAATGGCTTCAATAATGATGTTGTTGATAGTAGTGACAACTCCTTTAGCACGCATGAGGTCTCTAACCTCAAAAAGACAATCATCAAACTTAGGATCACTAGGCGTCATTTTGTGGAAGACAATAGTTTTATGGACAATTTCATCAAGATTACTTAGTGAATAATTTGGATATCGTTTCTCCAAATCATTCCACAAAGTGTAAGCGCATACAAAATTCTTCATTTGATTAAGCACATTTCTAGGTAAATCTCTAACAATAAGATTGACAGTTCTAAGATTGCATAGCATATCAACTTCCTCTTCGTGTGTGGGATGCAAAGGATCAATGGGGGGAACATAGGGGCACTTGACATATTTGCTCAATTGAAGTTCATTAAATAGCTCAAGCATCAAGGTTTTCCATTGACTATAGTACTCTCCATCAAGAATAGGCACTCTACAACTCAAACTCCCTATACTAGACACATCCATCTCCCTCCTCGGTGATTAAACCGAAGCAATGGAGACCAAAGCTCTGATACCAATTGAGGGATCACTAGAAGAGTGTCTAGAGGGGGGTGAATAGACTACTAGCAGGAATTTAAAACCTAACCTTTTCCCAAGTTTATTGGTTGGTAGATTTTAACAGTTTTAGCAAGTCTAGCAAGTCTAACAGCCCTACACATGCATGTCAACAAATATGGCAGCGGAAAGAAAAGACATTGCACATGAAGTAAAGGGTAGAGATAGGAAGATCAAACGCAATTGGAGACGCAAAGATTTTTCCCATGGTTCCAATAGGTGGTGCTATCATACATCCACGTTTATGGAGTCTTCAACCCATGGAGGGTAACGGTCGCAAGAGTCCACGGAGGGCTCCACCCATAAGGGTCCACGAAGTAGCAACCTTGACTATTCCATAACGGCTTCCGTCCACGAAGGACTAGCCTCACTATGGGTAGATCTTCACGAAGTAGGCGATCTCCTTGCCCGTACAAACTTCTTGGTTCACTCCACAACACGAAGTAGGAGGCTCCCAAGCGACACCTAACCAATCTAGGAGGCACGACCCTCCAAAAGGTAATAGGCTCGGTAATGACGATGAACTCCTTGCCCTTGTGCTTCAAGATGATAGACTCCTCAACACACAATCACTCTCTCACAGATTTGGCTTGGTGGAAGAGATGGGATTGGTGGAAAGCAACTTGGGGAGGCTAGAAATCAAGATCCATATGGTTGGAGTGGAAGATCTTGACCTCAACACAAGGATAGGTGGTTCTCTCTCAGAAAACTGGATGGGGCAAGTATGGAATAGTTCTGAGTGCTTCTCTTTCGAGTAGGTGGTGGTGGAGGGGTATATATAGGCATCCCCAAAAATCCAACCGTTACACACAAAATGACCAACTCGGTGACACCGATGTGTTAATCTCGGTGGTACCGAAGTGACCAAAAGGTGGCAACTTTTGAATGTCGGTGAGACCGATATAGGAAACTCGGTTGCACCGATAAGGTGACCAACGGTCAGATTCCCAATCTCGGTGACGCCGATCCAACAATCTCGGTGGTACCGATATTGTGAATTTGCGTAACAGAAAGTTGGCAACCTAAACTCGGTGGCACCGGTATGGAATCGGTTGCACCGAAGTGGCTAGGGTTTGGCTGAGTCTGTCTATGGTTGAGAATCGGTGGCACCGGGATGGAAATGTTGGTTGCACCGATGTTGAGTATATGGTTTTGGACAGACTTTGGTGGGAGAGTTTGTGGGTGTTTTTGGTGACTATCACTTGTGCACGTATGAGCATTTTGTTCACCAACAAAACCTTACCCCCTTTTAATAGTATTGGCTTTCCTATGGACTCAAAGTGATTTCTCACAAATGTAAAATGTAGAGTCCTCTTCCTTGAAGCTTTGCCAACCCATTTCCTTGCATCTTGGGGTATTCCAGAATCTCCACAATCCTTTTGCCAGCCCTTCTCTATGGACTATATCTGAAATACACTAGGTAAAAGTATTAGTCCAAGAGACAATGTATGTTGTCATGAATTATCAAAACCACCAAGGGAGCATGTTGTGCTTTCACATTTCCTAGGCAAGATCGTTGCACATCCTGGTACACCACCGGAAGCATTCATATAGAGTCATATTTTGTTCTAGGTATCGAGTTGTAATTCTTGAGTTGTAAGTAAATTAAAGTGTGATGATCTTCATTATTAGAGCATTGTCCCGTGAGAGAAAAGGATGATGGAAGCTATGATTCCCTCACAAGTTGGGATGAGTCTACGGACTTTACAAATAATAAAAGAGGCCAATGAAGCCCAAATAAAAAAGAGAGGCCAAAGATGCCCACCAAAAAAAAGAATGAGAGAAAGAGAGAAGGGACAATGCTACTATCTTTTTCCACACTTGTGCTTCAAAGTAGCACCATGATCTTCAGGATAGAGAGTTTCCTATTTTGTCACTTTCATATAACTAGTGGAATTTTTCATCATTATGCACAACCACTTAGTTTCTTTTTGAGCTTTCATACACTTATAGCTCTAGTGCATCCGTTGCATGGCAATCCCTACTCACTCACATTGATATCTATTGATGGGCATCTCCATAGCCCGTTGATACGCCTAGTTGATGTGAGACTATCTTCTCCTTTTCCACACAACCTGCACCATATTCTATTCCACCTATAGTGCTATATCTATGGCTCACGCTCATGTATTGCGTAAGAGTTGAAAAGGTTTGAGAACATAAAAGGTGTGAAACAATTGCTTGACTTGTCATCGGGGTTGTGCATGATTTAAATACTTTGTGTGGGGAAGATGGAGCATAGCCAGACCATATGATTTTGTAGGGATAGCTTTCTGAGGCTATGTTATTTCGAAAGGACACAATTGCCTTGTTAGTATGCTTGAAGTATTATTGTTTTTATGTCAATATTAAACTTTTGTTTTGAATCTTACCGATCTGAATATTCATGCCACAATAAAGAATATTACATGGATAAATATGTTAGGTAGAATTCCACATCAAATATTCTGTTTTTATCATTTACCTACTCGAGGACGAGCAGGAATTAAGCTTGGGGATGCTTGATACGTCTCCAACGTATCTATAATTTTTGATTGTTCCATGCTATTATATTATCTGTTTTGGATGTTTTATATGCATTAATATGCTATTTTATATTATTTTTGGGACTAACCTATTAATCTAGAGCCTAGTGCCAGTTTCTGTTTTTTCCTTGTTTTTGAGTATTGCAGATAAGGAATATTAAACGGAGTCCAAACGGAATAAAATCTTCGTGATGATTTTTCTTGGACTAGAAGAAACCTACCAGACTTGGAGATGAAAGCAGGAGACCTGCCGGGAGATCACAAGCCTGCAGGGCGCGCCCTAGGGGGGCGCCCCCCTGGCTTGTGGCCCCCCTACAGGTCCTCTAACCCTATTCTTCGGCCTAGAAATTCCCAAATATTCCCCCAATACCAAAAAGAGCCACGAAAATACTTTTCCGCCGCCGGAAGCCTCTGTTCCCGTGAGATCCCATCTTGGAGCCTTTTTCGGTAATCTGCCGGAGGGGGATTCGATCACGGAGGGCATCTACATCAACTCCATTGCCCCTCCGATGATGCATGAGTAGTTCACCACAGACCTTCGGGTCCATAGCTAGTAGCTAGATGGCTTCTTCTCTCTCTTTGTTCTTCAATACCATGTTCTTCATGATCTTCATGGAGATCTATCCGATGTAATACTCTTTTGCGGTGTGTTTGTCGAGATCCGATGAATTGTGGGTTTATGATCAGATTATCTATGAATATTATTTCAATCTTCTCTGAATTCTTATATGCATGATTTCATATCTTTGCAAGTCTCTTCGAGTTATTGGTTTGGTTTGGCCAACTAGATTGGTAATTCTTGCAATGGGAGAAGTGCTTAGTTTTGGGTTCAATCTTGCGGTGTCCTCACCCAGTGACAAAGTAGGGGTAGCGAGGCACGTATTTGTATTGTTGCCATCGAGTATAAAAAGATGGGGTTTTCATCATATTGCTTGAGTTTATCCCTCTACATCATGTCATCTTACCTAATGCGTTACTCTGTTCTTCATGAACTTAATACTCTAGATGCAGGCAGGAGTCAGTCGATGTGTGGAGTAATAGTAGTAGATGCAGAATCATTTCGGTCTACTTGACACGGACGTGATGCCTATATGCATAATCATTGCCTTGGATATCGTCATAACTATGCGCTTTTCTATCAATTGCTCGACAGTAATTTGTTCACCCACCGTATTATTTTCCTTCATGAGAGAAGCCTCTAGTGAAACCTATGGCCCCCGGGTCTATTTTCCATGTTATATTTTCAGATCTATAAACCTAACATACCAAAAATACTTTGCTGCAATCTTTTTACTTTTGTTTTACTTTTCGTTTTAGCAATCTTTTATATCTATCTCTATCAGATCTCATCCTTGCAAATAACCGTGAAGGGATTGACAACCCCTTTATAGCGTTGGGTGCAAGAGTTTGATTGTTTGTGTAAGTGAGAAGATTGGGGACTTGCTAGTATCTCCTACTGGATTGATACCTTGGTTCTCAACAACTGAGGGAAATACTTATCTACTTTGCTGCATCACCCTTCCCTCTTCAAGGGAAAACCAACGCAAGCTCAAGAAGTAGCACACGGTATGTTGGAATTGTTCTAAACAGGTTACTGTGGCAAATTTTATAACAAAGGCTAAGTATGTTGACGTTTTGGAAGCGAAAAAGAAGATGTTGAATCATATAGTTCGTTCATGAACTTAGTATGGTTCCAAGATGGCTTTGGTCAATGGGACACTATTGTAGATAGTTGCTCCATAACTCAGTCTGAGGAATCAAGGTTCGACTAGTGATTCACATATATACAAAGCCAAGTCCACACAAAATATGAATTTTGTGAAAGCATGAAAATGCGAGGATATGCAAATATACACACGAAGCTGAAGTTGTCAGATCCATTGGACATCAGGCTATACCACAAGCGAAGCATATTTTACACCAGTATGCCATAGGTGTAAAGTGCATTAGCATTGACTAGATTATTGACTCTAGTGAAAGTGGGAGTCTGTAGGAGATATGCCCAAGAGGCAATAATAAATGTTATTATTTATCCCCATGTTCCTAATTAAGTTTATATTCCATGCTATAACTGCAATGATTCTCGAGTCTGCAATATCCACGAGGCCCGGAGGGAAACTCATATGCACGTGTGGTATAATAAACGGTAAAATGTATTCCTAGTCTTGCCTCTAAGACTGGCTCAAGTATTGAATGATGATCCTGTTTTCCTGATCATGGGCATGGCTATGCCGGCAATTTTGAGGGCGCAATGTTGGTAGAAGACTTGTGTTGAATCGACCCGAATTGATGTTATGCTATGAGATACATTCGTCACAAGTTAATGGTTAATAACACAAATATAGTTAATGTTTGCATAATTCCTTAGACCATGAGAGTAAAGAGTTGCTTCGTGCTTGCTTCGTGAACTTTGGGGTTTGTTAAACGTCATCCGTAAATGGGTGGCTATTACTGCGGCTTACGGGTTCATGGAAAAGTGTGTCAAGTAACTTGATAGCTCAAGATTTGGATTTGCTCCTCCGACGATGGAGAGATATCTCTGGGCCCTCTCGGTATTACGGTATCCATCATCGTCTGGCCAGACATAGGGTGATTTGATCACAGGGATGCCGGAACACGGTAAAGAGAAAAGAGAACAATACCGGTAACGAGGTAACTAGCATAGTGGACAAGTTGTTGATCCACGGGGATGCCAACATGTCTCACCTCGGGTATTTGAAACATATCGCGAAACAACAGGAATAGCACACGGCAACTGGAGGTTCACTCGAATATTCATTCGTCTGGGTATAGGGGTCAATATGGGTGTCCACGACTCCGATGTTGATCATTGATCGGAAGGGGTTCCGGGTCATGTCTATACTTCACCAAACCTATAGGGTCACATGCTTAAGGGTGATCTATCTACTGAATACTAGACAGTGAGTCTGAGAGAAAGTCTCCGGAAAAAGTTTCGGAGACAGCGGAAAAGTTCCGAAGAGAGAGGTCACCGGATGAGTTCCGGTAAAACTGAAAAGTTGTTTCAGGGGATACCATTAAGTTAAATTGGTTTCGGCACACGCCTAATAATTCTTGGAGGGTGCCAGAATCATTCTGGAAACTTCTGGGAATTTTCCGGAAGAAAAACCGGAAATGTTCTGGAGCTGGCGGAACAGCTTTGTTTGCTTTTCGCAGATGAAAATCACTAATCAAGAATTGTTTTGGAACGTGTCGAAAATCATTTTAGTGGGTACTGGAAATGTTATAAGCCCACATAAATATTTTCGGTTCGAACGGACGCTGAAAAATGTCGTCGTGAATAGTGAACTCAGCTTTATGGTTACTTTATTTGAAAGCCACCTTTTATGTCTTTTGCAAACAGGCTTCTAGAAGGACTTAGGGACCAAGGAACCCCCTTTGGGGGGGGGCCCATGAAGGTGGCCGGCCAAGGGTGGAGCTCCTCCTTGGAGCTCCACATGGCAATCCTTTTTCCCCTTATGCCCTTTATGTGAGACATAAAGTGGGGGTACTTTGGTATTTTTGAATGCCCATCTTACCCCTTGGTTTTCCTATAAATAGGAGGTGAGGGGGCTGC
Source organism: Elymus sibiricus (assembly GCA_039707655.1). Lineage (NCBI taxonomy): Eukaryota > Viridiplantae > Streptophyta > Magnoliopsida > Poales > Poaceae > Elymus > Elymus sibiricus. Next base: position 132,424,921 of record CM077671.1, read on the forward strand.
CCAAACTTCATCCTTAATCTCATACACATGCCATAGACTTGTCTGGCTTCTCTCTCCCTCCCCGCGAAATAGTTTCGTAGAGCCGAAAGGTTGTTTGGGTTCCAGCAAGAACTAGTCCTGGACGGCGAAGCCCTACCGGATAGATGACACCGTATGTGTGCAACTCTGTAGAGAGATCGTAGTTTCGGTCTTAGTTCGAGAGTGCCTCCTGAAGGGCTGTCCGTGTGACCGTCCGAGTTTCGAAGGTCCTCCCGAAGGGCTGTCCGAGTGACCATCCGAGTTTCGAAGGTCCTCCCGAAGGGCTGTCCGCGACATCGTCCGGGGGACTGTCCGACCGCCTCCCGGAGGGCTGACCGAGGGACAGATGAGGTTATACATCCTCGCGGTTGGGAGGCTGTAAATCCTAGCTGTGGGGATCTGCACCGCCGATCGTCATCGACTCTACTTCCGCTGCACTAAGAGTCGGTAACGAAAAAGATCAAACCTTGTATGCAGTCTCCATAGTGGTCCTGGGCTGGTGCGTAGGTCGGAAATTTTTGTTTTCTGCTGCGTTCCCCTACAAGCCAAAGCCCGGCTCAAAGACATCATGTCATCTTCTCGGGCGGCTGATCTTTTCAGCTCATCGAGTTGCTTAGGATGGGTTGAAAGGCGTCTCAGCACGTCGTTGATGAACTTTACTGGCTCTTTATCGCCCATGACTGCTTTGATCGTACAGACGCTTCCAGTGTATAGTTGCTCCGCCAAAGAGTATACAACTTTTAGTTGTGTCAAGCTGTTGTCTTGAAGATTGCGAGTTCGAGCACCTACAAGCAATGTAAGTGTGTGAGTCTCCAGGCGAGTTTTACTCCTACATCATTATTTTAGGTCAGAAGAAATACTTACCAAAGACGGCTTGCACCATGTGATTAATGTGGCGCTTCAAGCTGACCAACTCTTCAGTTATGGGCTTCAGTTTCCCTTCAGCGTCTTTTGCGCAATTGATTAAGGTGGCCTTTTAAGAGTCGAAGGATTCCATCTCTACTTTAAAGCCCGCCTGGATTCTTTCCATTTCTTCCAAAGAAGTTTGCAATTTCATTTCAGCCTGAGATCGGGCGGCTTGCTTAGATTCTAGATTCTTTTTCAAGCCTGTCACATCCGACTCAGCTACTTTAAAAGATTCTTGCATAATGAGTATTATCACAGTTAAGGGTTATCACAGGCAAAAAAATTAAAAGTCCCAAGCAGATTGCAAGCAATATACTTGACACTTGGGGGCTAATGCATATCAGTTTTCTTCCAAATACATGATACGAAAGACCCAGCTCATCTCAAGAAGATGAGCCGGCCCTTGGGGGCTACAGGAAATGTCTTCTAGCATATAAAATCAAGAAGACCCGGTTCATCTCAAGAAGATGAGACGGCCCTTGGGGGCTACAGGTCGTTTTCTTCAGACCGGATATGTTAAAGAAGACCCGGTTCATCTTATAAAGATGAGCTGGCCCTTGGGGGCTATAGATTGATCCCTCAAAGGTTCTACATTCGCAAGACCCGACTCATCTCAAGAAGATGAGCCGGCCTTTGGAGGCTACACAAGGATATATATAATACAAGGCAATGGTGCATACCTCATATTTATTTTTCATCATGCTGACCAGGCCGGCTTCCATGTCCCGGCTTGTTGCAAGGTGGCTTAGATAGCCAGCATGCAGTTCCTCATCACTAAAGTCTTCATAGCTGGGAAGCTCAAGCTTAGCTTTTCCCCTTATCGGGCAAAGGCGCCTCGTCCTTGGAAATAATTTTTGTCAACACGTTTGGGGCCCCCGGAGCAGTGTAATTAACCCGTCCCAGTAATAATAACATCCTCGCTCACTCCAGGAGGAGTGTCTTCAGTTCCTTTTTGAAGACTGGGCGGGTTAAGATCAATTATCAGATTAGCCATAGCATCTCCAGCTTCAGTGCTGGTCGGTTCAGAAGGTTGGGGTTGTAGGTCTTGTTGGTCCGGCTGATCTTGTGGGTTCTCAGTATAAGCTTCAGGAGTCACCAGCGTCGGATCTGCCGGCTCAGGAACCTCAGGATTGGCGGCCGACTTACCAGTCTTTCTTTTCTTGGTTTTGGCTTTAGCCCTACAAGAAAAGCAGCAAAATAAAACACATGCAAGACTAAGAATGAATAAGTAATACACGGTATAAGGAAAAGACTTACCCTTGGTTGATAACAAGAGGCGACAGCTTTGTGACGGTTGAGTCGCCCGACGAAGGAGAGGACTCCTGGTAATTTGAATCAGAAGGATTAAGAGGCTGTCGGAAAAGGCCGACTTTTGGAAGAGAGGGTGTCGGGCTATGAGGCACCTCATACTGTCATTTGCGGGTGGCTGATTTGTCATGCAAATCAGCCACAAGGTCACCGGAGCTGCTCCGAGTGTGGCGCCTTGATTCATATTGATTTTTCTTCAAAATAAAGTTAGGATCCAAGTGAGCATACGGGTGAGAAAAACATACTTTCTGAATAACCCGCATTGTTTTCTTTGGAGACAAGGATTCTGTGCCGGAAGAGAGGGAGATTACCTCAACATCTTCAGCCCGGCTTGTGGCAGCATCACCCTGGGAATAAGAGGCGTCTGCAAGTTCAATAAAAATACATCTACGGGAGACAAGTTTCTACCTCTGACTGGACGTCAACCGTTGGTGACTCGCCCCTCGTTGACGGCTCTTCTGCAGCCGCCTTATTCTTCTTCGCGGCGGTTTTAGGCTTACTTCCAACATTTTTCTCTTCTTATTCCAGAATGGAGAGTCTGCCTACAAGATTAAGAATAGTACAACAAGTAAAAGCTTGGAAGTTTACAAACATTCTACATAAGCCGGATAAAGAGTTGTAAAAAATTCTTACTGGAGGAACTGGATTGGAAACGCTGAAAGGTTTCAGTCCGACTTTATTGCAATTATCTTGAGTTTCACCCAACAGCTTCTTTACAATCCGGTTTATCTCATCCGTTTCCAAGGTCATGTTGATGTATCTTTGAGCATCATTTAAGTCGCCAGAATCATTGTACATTAAGCTGCCTCAGCGGCTTAATGGTAAGACCCTCCAGGATACCCAACACTAGGTTAAATCGACTCCAGTCAACCCATTGGCTATCAAGGCCCTCAATTTTGAATATATTGGGTCGTGTTGAGAATGCTCTTCTTGTGGAGCCCAGCCCGGGAGTTCAAGATCCATAGGGAGATGATCTGGTCTGTAACCCGGCAAAGGATTCTCATCGGCCGGGGCTGTGTTCCGGCAATAGAACCAAGTTTTATTCCATCCTTTGGGGTGTCTTGGCAGAGTGGCAGCAGGAAAGGAACAGTCTCTTCGCCATTGGATTGAGACCCCGTCAAGTTCTAGACTGGGGCCATCAGCACACTCTGTTTGGTGATTGAAATAGAAAAATTCCCTAAAAAGGGAAACAGTAGGCTCTATTTGCAGATACACCTCACAAAGCACTTGGAACTGACAAAGATTGGATATAGAGTTGGGACCCAGGTGTTGAGGATGAAGATTGAAAAAGTGTAAAACATCCCAAAAGAATTTTGACCCGGGGGGAGAGAAGCCCCGGAGAAGGTGGTCTAGGAACACTACCACTTCTCCTTCGCCAGGTTTCAGAATGTCATCTCCAAGAGCAACCCGCCAGCCAATTCACTGCTCAGGCGGTAGAAGGCCTTGCTCTTCATAATCCTTGAGTACCAGCTCAAAAACTTGGGAAGGCATCAGTTGCAGGTGGTGGATTTTGACATATTGAGTCGCCTGAATAAAAGTAGATCAACAAATGGCTCTAAAAGAGAAATAATTGCTAAGCCTAGCAATGGAGCATTGGAATAGCGGCGACCTATACTACTGTTTTTCGAGAGGGATTTAAACACATCATGTATTAAAACGGTGCCGCTGAGCATGCCGCTCTGTTTCTATGGGAAGGATCATTAAAACTACGCATGAACTAGCGGCGGTAATGGAGCGATGAACTCTGATGAACTACCACGGAATAATGTAGATCTAGGAGGAGGGAGAAAACTTACCTAATGATTGCCGGAGGCAGCGGAGGCGTTTGGCTGGATCCCGCGAAGTCGAGATGATGCTGCAGCCCTGGGATTGGTTGGCCGATGCTGGACGAACGACGGCGGCTGCGCAGCAAGGGCTCGGGCTCAAGGAAGAAGAAGCAAGGGAGCAGGTAAAACGTAAATCTGAGGACCCCCTGCGGGTACTTATAAGGCAAAGGGATAAAGGAAGGCGCGAGAAATGAGGAGGCACAGTAAGTTTTCGGAGCTAGAGACGCCTCGATTCTCGGGTTAAGTGGCGCCTCAATTTTCGGGCTAAGCAGATAAATGCAATGATCCGTTGTGATGTCATCCTTAATTTCCTGGATTTCCGGCGAGTGATGTCATCAGCTGGAGGTCAAGAAAAATTACAAGTCTGGGAAGCATCCTAAGCCGGTATTTCGTGACCCGGAGAAGATGAAGGTGTAATCAAGAAGACAAACCGCCAAGTTAAGTGGTGGAGATTGACATGAATAAATTCAAATCAATCTGGGGCCTAATGTTGGGGATATAACCCCATGATATAGCCCGCCCTATTGGGCCGGGTCATCCTGATGGCGGCTTATAAGGTAACATATCAAGTGGGCCGCGATGCTGAGAAACGACACTAGCAAGGCGGTTTACCAAGTAAGCCGCCTGGCGGCCTAGTACCCGAAGAAGTTGGCTCAAGGTCCAGTAGGTAAACAGCCGCCGAAAGTTTCCTTGCTTGGAAGGCAAGGCGAGTTAGAAACATAGTCGGTCACGAGTCACAACATGACTCGGACTCTTGTAAGCCCAGGGTCTCGACCTGTATATAAAGGTGAGTCCCTGAGGCCAATAGACTTAAGTTACAATCGATCAATAGCTAGGTCAAGCAAATCCGCTCCCTTGTAATTGATCATCCAGCAATACACACAAAGCAGGACGTAGGCTTTTACCTCCATTGGAGGGGCCGAACCTGGGTAAACTCGCGTCTCTCGATTCCGATCAACCCCGACAAGCTAACCACCTAGTTGCGATGGCCTCACGTCTAAGTCCTCACACTAGGACATCTGCCGTGACAACACCACGATAGCAGGCGAGAAGACCGGCAAGCCCTAATGCAAGATCCACCTCACCAAATGCCAAGACATCAACGAATGCCGCCATGTAGAACAGCTTGCTGAGAAGCAGAAGAAAGAGTACAAAAGGCGCGACAAGGAGAAGGGCCGAGATGTTGTTGGTGGACCCGACAAGAAGAACCGCAACGGTCAAGGAGACCGCCGCGGCAAGGCCAAATAGCAGAAAGAAAATCCTGCTAGAGGTGGAGGCGACAAATCTGACTATGATGATGACAATGATGAAGATGAAGAGGGATCTGACAGGCAAGAGTTCCAGAAGGCCATGGATGCTATGTGTGTTGATGCAGGCGCATCTTTGCACTGTTCCCACATGAATCTCAAGCAGTGGGTTTGCGAAGTCAACACGACAGAGCCAGCGGCAGAGGCAAGGAAGCCCCTCAAGTGGTCCAACACTCCCATCATCTTCGACGCTGAGGAGCACCCTGATCGCATCACCGCGGTCGGGTGCGTGCCGTTGTTGGTCTCACCAACGATTCGCAACCTCAGAGTCACGAAGATGTTGGTCGACAGTGGGGCCGGCCAGAACCTAATTTCGCCCGATGTGATCAAGCGGCTGCAGATTCCCGATTCGGATATCAAACCGACGGGCTCCTTCCAAGGAGTGGACGGGGTGAGATCTCAGCCAAAGGGAAAGATAACCCTCACTGTCACATTCGGCAACAAACTCAATTTCAGGACAGAGAGGGTCATCTTCAACGTCGCCAAGATGTCGCTGCCGTATAATGGGATCCTAGGCCGCCTAGCACTGGCGAAGTTCATGGCGGTGTATCACCACGCCTACAACATGCTCAAGATGTCGGGGCCGATGAGCATCATCACCGTCCATGCCGACAAGAAAGATGTGGTCCTCTGCGTCGACAAGCTCTACCGGGAGGCAGTGGCAGCATCTGCTGACAAGGCACTCGATCCTGCCAGCAAAGCTCCCGGGGGGAAGAACAAGGATAAGAGTTTTGGCTAGTCTTGTAAGAACTACGGGAAGCGCACAACAGAGTGCGGTACGCCCGTTGAGGACTTACCAGAGACCTTTGCCGACAGAAGCAAGAAGGGTAAAGTGACCATCCCCAAGACGAAGCAAGTGGCTGCGCAAGAGGACGGCGAGGGCGGCGCTTTCACTATAAGTGCCACCCTCGACAGCAAATAGGAAAGCGCGCTCGTTTCCTTCCTATGGGCGAATGTCGACGTGTTTTCCTGGCAACCGTCTGACATTCCCCGTGTTCCCAGGGAGGTGATCGAGCACCACCTTGCTGTCTGTCCTCATGCATGCCCCATCAAGCAGAAGGTCCAAAAACAAGCACTAGAGCTGCAAGAGTTTATAGCCGAAGAGATCAAGAAGTTGGAAGCAGCCGGCCTAGTCAGGGGTGTACTCCACCCGACATGGCTAGCGAATTCTGTGGTGGTGCGTAAGGCAAGCGGGAAGTGAAGACTCTGTATCGACTTCAACGACGTCAACATGGCCTGCCCAAAAGGCCCTTTTCCCTTGCCAAGCATCGACTAGATAGTAGACTCGACCGCCGGCTGCGACCTGTTTTCGTTCCTCGAAGCCTACTCTGGTTATCATCAGATCTTCATGGCCGAGGAAGACAAAGAGAAAACAACGTTCATCACTCCCTGCAGCACATACTACTTCAAGTGTATGCTATTTTGTCTGAAGAGCGCGGGTTCAACGTTCGCAAGGGCCATGCAGATTGGCCTCGGACCACAGCTGAACATAAATGTGGAGGCCTACATGGACGGCATCATAGTCAAGACCAAGGACAAGGCCACGCTTGTCCAAGATTTGGAGGAGACCTTTGCGAATTTGCGCAAGATCAACTTGATGCTCAACCCTGAGAAGTGTGTGTTTGAGGTCCCATCCGGCAAGCTCCTCGTTTTCTTCGTTTCTCAGCGCGGGATAGAAGCCAACCCCGCCAAGATTGAAGCAATCGAACAACTGGAAGCACCGAAGCGCATCAAGGACGTGCGATGGCTGGTGGGTTGCATCGCCGCCCTCAGCAGATTCATCTACAAATCCACAGAGCATGCCCTGCCATTTTTCAAGATCCTGAAGAAGGCAGGCCCGATGACGTGGACTCCGGAAGCGGAGGCAGCATTGCATGACCTGAAGAAGTACCTGTCCTTGGCCCCCGTCCTAGTTGCGCCCAAGCCTGAGGAACCGTTGTTGTTATACTTGGCAGCAACGAACCAGGTGGTCAGCGCTGCGCTAGTGGCGGAGAGGGAAGATGAGGACGGCGAACCAACGACCTCCAAACCGACAGCCAGCGAAACTGAGCTGACCAGGGTGAGCCAAGAAGTCGACACGAAGACGACACGGGAAGCGGAACAGTGAGCACTGCAGAAGACAAGGGTGGTGCAGCGACCGGTGTACTTTGTCAGCTCCCTCCTACAGGGGGCTCGGTCAAGGTACTCTGGGATTCAGAAGCTGCTCTTCGGCCTCCTCATGGCCTCCCGCAAGCTGCTCCACTACTTCCATGGGCATCGCATTACAGTTGTCACCCGCTTCCCGCTGCAGCGGATCCCAAGGAATCCGAAGGCAACCGGCGGGATTGTTGAATGGGCCTTAGAACTGGCCAGTTTTGATCTGAGCTTTGAAAGCACGGCGACCATCAAAAGCTGGGCACTGGCAGAGTTCCTTGCTAAATGGACACCGACCCCAGATGAGGAAACCCCGAAGACAGCTCTTCACGGCAAGGTAACACCTCAGGTATGGATCATATACTTTGATGGGGCATTCTTGCTGCAAGGCGCCGGTGCCGGAGTGCTGCTCATAGCACCCACCGGAGAGCACCTCAAGTATGTGGTCCAAATGCACTTCCCTCGAGAGGTGTCGACCAACAACACAGCTGAGTACGAGGGTTTACTTGCCAGGCTGCGGATAGCGGCGGAGTTGGGAATCAGGAAGTTGATAGTCCGGGGAGACTCACTGTTGGTTGTGCACCAGGTCAATAAGGCTTACCAGAGCCCCCTGATGGAAGCATATGTTGATGAAGTGAGGAATTTGGAAGAACGTTTTGAGGGTCTGCAGATGGAACACGTCCCCAGGGCAGAGAATGACGTCGCCGACAACATGTTGAAATGGGCAGCTCAGAAGTCACTTGTGGAACCAGGCACCTTTGTGCTCTGACTCACTCAACCTTCAGTTACACCATCAGGACGACAAACCAAGAAGAGAAATGTTAGTTCCGGTGACTATTTCCCGCCAGAGCCACCTGTGGCCACCAAGAAGGTTGCTAGGAGTGATGAAATGCTCGACGGTGAGCATCAAGCCTCGGCGGGACAGGCGGTCCCCACCATCGAAGCTAGCGCTCCCACGGCAGAAGAGACACCTTTAGTCCTTGTCGTCGAGCCACGGGCTCCGACATGGGTGCAGCAGATTGTCCGGTACCTCCAAACAGGAGACCTCCCTGAAGAGCAAGAAGAAGCCGAGAAAGTAGCCTGACAGTCGAGCATCTATCAATTTGTGGACAATGACCTGTACAGGAGGAGACCGAACGGTGTGAAATTGAGGTGCATCGCTTGGGAGGAAGGACAACGGCTGCTAGCAGAGATACACGAGGGGATTTGTGGCTCCCACGTAGGGTCAAGAGCCCTTGTTGGGAAGGCGTTTCGGCAAGGCTTCTACTAGCCCACAGCCCTTCAAGACGCCTTGGTGGTGGTAACGACGGGTGAAGCATGCCAATACCACGCTAAGCAAATACACCAACTAGCACAAGCCCTTCAAACCGTATTGCTCTCCTGGCCATTCTCGGTCTGGGGGCTCGACATCGTCGGTCTCCTCCCCCGTGCTACCGGGGGCTTCGAGTTATTGTTCGTCGCTATCCACAAGTTCGCGAAGTGGACCGAAGTTGAGCCAGTGAGAAAGGTAACGGCGGAGGCGGCGGTTAAGTTCCTCATATGGATTGTTTGCCGTTTCGGGGTCCCTAACAGGATCATCACCGATAACGGCACGCAGTTCACCAGCAGCACTTTTATGCAATACTGTCAAGATATCAGCTCCCGGGTCTGCTTCGTCTCGGTTGCTCACTCCAGAAGCAACGAGCAAGTGGAGAGCGCGAATGCTGAAGTGCTATGGGGTCTCAAGACGAAGACTTTCGACAAGCTGCACAAGCACAGAAGGCGCTGGATTGATGAGCTGCCAGCGGTTCTTTGGTCGATCAGAACGACGCCAAATCGAGCCACCGGCGAAACACCCTTCGCCCTGGTCTATGGGGCGGAGGCAGTTCTCTCCATGGAACTCACGTACGGGTCACCGAGAGTGTGGGCCTTTGACGAGGACTAGCAAGAGCGGCTATGACATGACGATGCCACGCTCCTCGAGGAAGATCGTCTCTAGGCCGCATTGCATGCCGCTAGGTACCGGCAGGCCTTGCGCCGCTACCATAGCCGCAAAGTGCGCGCCATGATTGTTGAGAAAGGCGACCTTGTCCTTCGACGGATTCAGTCCGCGAAGGGATCAAACAAGTTGACGCCGAAGTGGGAAGGCCCTTACCGGGTGGTACGAGTCCCCAGGCTTGGCGCAGTCCACTTGGAGACTGAAGATGGCACCCCGGTGCAAAACTCATGGAATATCGAGCATCTTCGCAAGTTCTACCCGTAAGGCGTGTTTGTCGGGCTCCCCGGCAACCACTTTTGTACAAGTCTCGCAGCAATGTGTGTAATCCTTTCTACAAAGCAAGGTGATGACCCTATGCGCAGTTAGTAAAACTAGATATCCTGCAACTTTTCTCCTTCCTAGATACATATTTTCATTATGTTTCACTATGCGGGTTATTGCGGTAGCTCATTGCTAGCATAAGGTCGTTATCGAATCGCTAAAAGCCCATAGCGCACCCAATTTTCTCTTCCTTCTTTTTCCCGAAATGAAGCAGGATTCCTTCCCCCCGCGCGCAAGTCATCCCGGGGGGAAGAAGGGGCAGCAAGGGGGACGCGTTCGGAGCAACAACCTCACGGCAAGAAGGGTGACAAAGGAAGGAAAAGATAAGTAAAAATCTTTCCCTTCTACAAACTGCGACCTAAGGAAAAACATGCGCGCGGGTGGACCCTTATCGGAATCGTTGTGCGCCGAGGGTTGGAAGCCTAGCACCCCGGATAGTCGCGGCGAGGACGATGAGGTAACCTTGCCGAAAGTGGCGCTATGGGAGAGTGCTCGGGATCTATCCTTAGAAGTGCCCGTCGATAAGACAACCCACATCGGCAAGGGTCCCCGACAAGCATAAAGGTCGAAAAGGCACCGCAATACAGTTTTTCAAAAAAAGAGGGAAAGAAAAAGAGGGATTGACACACAAACATACAAGGCAAATCCTTGATATATCAGTAGTACCCAACGTCTTTCTTTGATTTTCTTTCAGGATTTCGTCGGGTACAACCTGAATACAAAAGGTGAGACCCAAGCTCAGCGGCGCCGGTGGCGAGGTCAAGTCGGAGTATGATTTCCTCTAACGCCGCCCCCGCCGTCCGGAGGGAGGTCGACCACTACGACGTGGTGATTGATCTGGAAACAAGACCCCACAAGCGGGGCCTTGCCTTCCGAATCCCTCCAGGGCGACGACGCGCCCTCTGAATCCCTCCAGGACGCCGGTGCGTGCGCTACTCAAAGTCATCGCCCTCGATCTGGACACCGAGGGCTCCGTCATCGTCATTGCTGCCACTAGAGGGGCCACAGTCACTGCCACTCGAGCCTTCCGCGCAGCACTCCAGGCGGGCCCCCAAGGCCCCAAAGAACTTCACGGAGAGGGTGCCGAAGCCATCAAACTCAAAGTGGAGATGATGCCCGGGCCCGATCCCCCGGGAGCGGGCAAACAACCTCCACCCTCATGCTAGGAACATCATGCCTCCAGGGAAGAGGTCGACCGCCATCCACACGGGCCCATCGTGGCAGCCGTCGGCACGGAGCCACAAGCCTAGAGGGCGGCGGGCCTCCATGGCCCTCGCAAAAAGATTGGGAAGACGCAACCAGCTCCGGGGCCGCCGGGGGACCACCACGAGGAACTCATGCACCTCTACTCCCACATGAGCCCTCGCATGGGGCAGGGGAGACGCGTCTCCACGTCCGCCGCGGTTTGGCGGAGCCCCCCCCCCCCGCATGGCCCCTGGATGCCGGCTGACCGCGGGAGGTGGACCCGACCTCCGTTGCCGTCACCACAATGTGCATAGGACTCCAGGGGCTGCCCCTCCCGGCTCCCCTAGGACCTCAAGCACGACCGCGACCCCTCGCCATCGCAGAGGGAGCGTGCTGGAAGCACTGGCGAAAGGAAGAAGGAAGAAGCACCAAGCAAGAAGGAAGAAGGAAGAAGCACCAAGCCAAAGGGGAAGAATAAGGGCCGACTCTCCGTGGACCATAACAAGCGCACACTCATATGCCCACGGCTTCAGCAACCGCCCTCCTCGACCAATGGTGAGCGCCGCGCGTGCCACACATCACCCAAGGTGTAGTTAAGGTGGAAGGAGGAACGACACCAATTAAATGGCGAAGGGCGGGCGGGCGCCGCGTCATTTTCCCCGCTGCTTACCCCAAGGAAGGCTAGGGGCTGGCCGCCCATGTTGCTCGGGCGACCGCCCCTCTTTACCAATGTAGTTACCTACGGTAAATGCGCATCATGGGAAAGGTCAGTAAAAGTCATCATAACTGCAGGAAAACGCGGCCGCGCATGTCCTTGCACTGTTTTGGGCCCAGCCCAACAACGACGCGCGCGCGTGTATGGCCCAGACCCGGGGGCTACTATCGGTGTACTAAGAATTGGGGGTCCCTAGTACCTAGACTTATGCACGGGCAACCGCCTCAGGCCACCAACTTCTTGCCGGGCTTGCACTAGCCTCCGAGGCAAACCGAAGCCAAGACCGAAGTAAGACGACCAGGCCCTTCACCAGATTATGTTTTTTGCTTGCATAGTTTGCTTGTTTTGATGATGCTATGGATTGTATCGGGGGGTATAAGCCATGGTGAAGTTAGAATACAGTACATATTATACAATAATAAAATATGAATCAATTTATAACAGTACCTGAAGCATTTGCTATGTTTATTATACTAACGGATCTCACCAAGTTTTGTTGAGTTTTGTGTTCGGAAGTTTTCAAGATTTGGGTGTTATCATGATGGATGAAGGAATTAGGAGCGGCAAGAGCCTAAGCTTGGGGATACCCAAGGAACCCCAAGTCAAATTCTAGGAATACTCAAGTTTCTAAGCTTGGAGATGCCTCGGAAGGCATCCCCTCTTTCGTCTCAATCCATCGGTATGTCACTTGGAGCTATATTTTTATTCATCACATGATATGAGTTTTGCTTGGAGCGTCATTTCCTTTTGTTTGTTTTTGCTTTAGTTTGCCACAATCATTGTTTACTAGACACACATATTTGAGGGAGATACACCTTCACCATGATTTGTTAGAATACTCTATGTACTTCACTTATATCTTTCGAGCTTAGCAGTTGCTCTATTACTTTACTTATAACTTTTTGAGCATAGTGGCATATAGATTCAATAGAAATAATCACACTCGTGTTCTTCACTTATATTTGTTTGAGAGTTAATAAATAGTGACAGTAATTTGCATGGTTTATAAGACTAGTCCAAAAATAATAGGTATTCAAGGAGTGCATACTCAAAACCTTCATGTAGCACATAAAAGAGAAACCGTGGGTTAATAATATTGATGTGGTAATGCGAAAGGGTGTGAGTGCATGGTTGTCGGTTCGTAGGAGTGTCAATATTAAAAGTTGTTAATTTCCCATGTGTCTAAATATTGGTTATGGCATGGCGGGGATGTTTGAGCATTTTTATTCCTTGTTGAAATCCTAGTGTTGTTTTGAGTCGAAGGCGCGCGATGGTTAACTCCTCCCAACCTCCTCCCTAGGGGCATGCGAGTAGTACTTTGCTTCAAGAAAGCTAATAAAACATTGAAATATGTATATGAGTTCTTTATGACTAATGTGAATCCATGGACATACACACTCTCACCTCCTCATATTTTGTTAGCCTCTCTAGTACCGTGCATTGCCCATTCTCACCTCGAGGATCGGTGCGAACTTCGCTGGTGCATCCAAACACCGCGGCATGATACGCTCTATTGCACATAAGGCTCCTTATATCTTCCTCAAAACAGCCACCATACCTACCTATTATGGTATTTCCATAGCCATTCCGAGATATATTTCATTGCAACTTCCACCATCACATCATATGACTAGTTCACTCGTCGTCATTGCTTTGCATGATCATGTAGTTGACATAGTATTTGTGGGGGAAATATATATTACACTAGATCATTGCACATCCTGGTACACTAGATCATTGCACATCCTGGTACACTACCAGAGGCATACATATTGAGTCATATTGTTTCATAGTTTTTCTCTTTTGAATTGTGAGTAAATAAAAGTGTGATGATTTTCATTATTAGGGAACTGTCTCAGTGGGGGAAAAAGAGAAAAATAAAAAAAGAGTGTCGGGGGTGTGATTCACGACGATCTATGGGACCAGCGGGGTCCATTTACGGTTCGGCAGGGGCGTCGCGTGCACAAAGAGCATTAGTCGGCCATGACTATGCGCGAGGTTTATATAGGTTCGGGCCGCTCGGGAGCGTAAAACTCTACGTCCTGTGTGTGTGTTTGTACATATGTGTCCAAATACAGGGGAGCAGCCACCCGGCAAGGATGCTCGAGAGGTGCCGCTATGAGTGCAAATGGACAGAGTGTCGACCTTTGTCAAAGTAGCCATGGGCCTCCTTTTATAGTTCAAGGGGTTTCCACAAGGGCTACAATGGTCTTTTACTAGGTTTACAATGCGCTCTTGCAGCTATAGGGGTTGTCGTTAGAGTGGTAGTGGGAAACACCTAACTCTGACGGACTAGGACAGGTGCATTGAATGCGCCGTTAGGTGGCGCGCTGGCGACGGGTCCCAGCAAGGATTGCCTCTCCTTCTGTGCCATCCACCCAGCTACTTCTTATTCTTCTGCCACGCCACGGGACGGGTGGCATTAAAGCTGCAACAAGCCCACCGATATAGCCACGTGCCCCGGCCAGCTCCGCCTGCTCGCTCGACACCTCAGCCAATGTAGACTATCGTCCCTGGGGAGGTGGAGCGGTAGCCTGGCGGGTTGGAATCCTTGCCGGGGACGCTTGGGGACGGGCTATTCCACTTGGTGAAGGACCTGGCCGTCTTGCCCTGGACTTGACTTTGGTTTGCCTTGGAGGCTTGTGCGAGCCCGGCAAGAAGTTGCCGGCCTGAGGCAACTGCCCATGCACAACACAGTTGCCCCCGGGCCTGGCCCATACACGCGCGCGCCATTGTTGGGTTAGGCCCAAAACAGTGCACGGGCATGCGTGGCCGTGTTTCCCTGTAGTTATGATGACCTTTTACTGACCTTTCCCACGATGCACATTTACCACAGGTCGTGGGAGTGGCGGAGCGGGGCTGTTGCTTCGAGGGGTCGCATTTCGGAAGCTGCGCCACGTGAGGTCGGGGGAGGCGACCCTTGCGTTTTCCCCCTGTGTATAAATAGTGGTTCCCGCGAGGGCACCGCTCCCACCGTCGTGCTTCTCCTATTCCACTGCTTCTCCCCTTTTTTCAAGACCTCGCAGCGCAGAGCTCCGAGTCCTCCCCTCCCTGCTCCCGCACGCCTTGGGTCCGCCATGGCACCGAAGCGCACATCCACCTCTGCCGCGGCCGGTGCGACGAAGAAGACCAAGAGGGCGGCTGACACAGAGGCAAAGGATGCCCTGGCAGCGATGAGGAGGAAATCCGCCATCTTCTCCCCTGTTCTCTGCCGGCGCACGAGCTCGTCGTGAGGTACGCCTTAATGTGGGGGAGGGAGACGAAGACGCACCTAGCTCCAGTAGTGCTCCCAGGGGACGCCCAGCCCGGCCCTGAGAAGTACCCGCTCTTCGCGGTGTATTTCTACCGCGGGTTGGTCCCCCCTTTCTCTACTTTCTTCGTAGATCTGATGTTGACCTATGGATTCCGCCTGCTCGATTTCACACCGAACACGGTGACCACCCTGTCTGTCTTCGCTCATTTGTGCGAAAATTTCATAGGAGTAACCCCCAGCGTCTCCCTCTTCCGCCATTTCTTCTACCTCCGCATAGAGGGCGAGGATGCCATTTCCGGTAGCATCGCGTGGATTCCTCGCGCCTCCCACGGGGAAGTGTATCCCCCTGGTCTTTTGCTTAAGAAGTGGGAAGAGTGGCGGGGGGATTGGTGTTATATCTCTGCCAAGGAGGTGCCGCCTTTCTGCAAGGTCTGAACGTCCTAGACCGTCCGCAATGACAAATGGAGCACCGTCACCCCAGATGACGAGAAGCTGCAGGTAGCAATCGCCCACCTACTTCGGCTCAGGGCTGCCGGGCTCACCATAGAGATGGTGGGCTCGGATTTCTTGGCCAGGTGGATCGCCCCTCTCCATGACCGGCAGCGCTTTGCCTGGTTGTACACCGGTCCCGCTGATATCATGCGGATTCGCCCGGGTCTCGACGGTGACCTGACGTATTTGTAGCTCATCCACTTTCGTCACCAGCTCTTTCTCCCGGAGGGCAAGTTCATACTGCCGGCGTCTATCGCCCCACTCTGCAACAACTCTCACAGGAATGCGATCGTGGCGACGATGCTGGCTTGCAACGCGCATGGGGTGGACGCCACGTGGGTGGCGCCGGCAAAGGAGGTAGTGCAGGCGTGGTTCAACACCTTGTTGGAGGCAAGCATTTGGGACGAGGGGCCGATGGTCCTCGCCACCACCGAGGCAGAGGTGGCGTTCATCGGGCATTGGGCCTCGCGCCGTAGAGGCGGGCCTCGTCGCGGCCGGCAGCAGCTTGGGCGCGGCTGCGCCTGACGACGCGGAAGAGGAGGCCGGTCACGAGAAGGAGCACGGCGAGGAAACGCCAGCGCAGGTCTTGCCGGAGGAGCACGTTGGCGCCGTGGTTGCCGGGGAGCCGGAGCCCCAGGAGCCCCCGGTTGGCGACACCCCAAGGAGGGCGCGAATGCTCCGTAGGGCCGTCAGCGGAGGAGCCGGTCCGCCGCGGCAGGGACTCTTCGGTCGCTGAGGACGATGGAGAGGAGGAGGAGGAAGAGCCCGCCGCCAATGTCTCCAGGCCGCGAGGGAGGAGTCGGGTCACGGCGGCGCGCGCGGGAAACGCTCCTACCGAGGTGGCTGGGCCCGTGCAGGACCCCGCCGCCTGTTGGCAAGGGAGGTGGGACCTGTCCACCTTCAGCTCGGGGGAGGAGGACGAGGAGTAAGTGCCGCCCCTCCAGATTCACCTTGATTCTCGTTTTTCTTGCTCCTTCCTTCATTTTTTGCACCCCTGCTAAAATTTGTTGTTCGTCGGTTTTGTAGGGATGGGGAGACCTTGGCGCAGCGCGTGGCCAAGAGGACTGGGCCTGTAGCTGAAGCTAGAGGTACGGCGAGCGGGCCGCCTCGGCGGGCAAGCCTCGCCGGAGCGGGAGGTCGTTGATCTCGACCTCCTTCCCATCCCCCGGCGAGAGGCTCCGCCCTAGTACCCGTTGGCGGGCGCGGGCAATGCCGCCGAAGCCGTCATTTTCGTCCCCCTGTCAAGGATGGGGGATTATCCGGAGGCGACACAGGGGGGCTCGACCCCCGAGGGGAACCCGTCGGCGAAGGACCCCACAGCTGAGTACGCCCGTGCCGCGGATGCGCAAATGGGTGAGGGCGCCGGCAGCCAGGCAACACCGGGGGACGCGACCGGAGAGGGCGAGGTGCCCCCTCAACAGGAACCCGTGGGTAAGCTTCCTTCATACCAGGGGTAAGCTTCCCCTCTTTTTCCTTTTCGCCTTCTTGGACTTCCTCGGAGCTTTGTCCTTTCTTCCTTTCTTTTGTTTGAAGACCTGTCGCCGCTGGAGGATCCCGGTGTCGATGTCGACGTCGAGGGGATCGCCAAGGAGGCAGCCGACGAGGCCAGCCGTGTCGTAGTGTGGGGACCCCGACTCATAAGTCGTGATCACCGAATGCACGTGTATAGTGATCCCAGATATCAATGCTCACTGAACACGCAGAAGCTGAATAACAAGAGTCTTACATCCATACTTAGCGTCTTACACAAATAAAGACCATGAAGGTCAAGTCTTACATAGATAGAGCCATGAGGGCCGAACAACAAACATAAACTAGCAGCGGAAATCTTGATCGAAAGTGTAGACCCATGCCATCTGCCTTAACCCTACAAGCATTCAGACTGGGAAGCGTCCTAGTTCGCATGTTCGTCAACGTCTGACTTGGATTGAAGGGTCGATAACGAGTAGCGGGCTCATCAGCCATCTCTAGGATGATGTCTCGAAGGTGGACAAGTGCCTTGCGTGCTGCCGTCTCGACTGCAATATCTAGGGTCTCCATCTGTGGTCCTTCAAAGAACCAACTTATCGGGGAGTCATTTGCCTTCATGAACACATCAACGTGATACTCCTTCGTGATGTATTGACCCAGTGCTCGTGGTAGAGGAAAATGGGTGGTCGGCTGAACCGGCACTTCGCCAGGCTATCCCCAAGGTGTAGGGGAAAGCCGGATGTTAGGAGGGCTTCGGGTACGACGGCCATCTACATGGTTTGAAGGGAGGAGAGTCAGAAAGGGTTTGAAATACGCTAGAAGAGAAGAGAAGTATAGAAATTGTTGCACCTAGCAACTAGGCACAGTTTTTAAAAAGGGTTTTTATCCTAACTAACGTCCATGCTAACTAAGGGCTTCCTACAGTCAGGATGGCTCTGATACCAGCTCTGTGGGGACCCCGACTCATAAGTCGTGATCACCAAATGCACGTTTACAGTGATCCCAGAGACCAATGCTCACTGAACACACAAAACCTTAATAACAAGAGTCTTACATCCATACTTTGCGTCTTACACAAATAAAGACCATGAAGGTCAAGTCTTACATAGATAGGGCCATGAGGGCCGAACAACAAACATAAACCAGCAGCGGAAATCTTGATCGAAAGCGTAGACCCATGCCATCTGCCTTAACCCTACAGGCATTCTGACTGGGAAGCGTCCTAGTTCGCATGTTCGTCACCATCGAACTCTTCACCATATCCCTGCTCTTCCATGCCTAGCCAATTAAATAACCAGTGCCAAGCCAATGAGTACTTTGAATGTACTCGCAAGCAACCCATGTTTTGGAACAAGGTATAACAATGCATGGTATAGCACTAAGTAGGTAAGTTTTTGCGGAAAGCTAATTTTGAGTGCAATGACATGATCAAAATAACTTGCAGTAGCATGCATCATGAGGATACAAGTATCCCTACGAACAGGTTACAGATATCAATATAATCAAGGTTTGAACATCTCATGTTCGATCATCAAGTCAAGTTATCTGACTTAACTCATGTATCTCCTTTGTCACCAATACACTCGCACCCGGTTTATGAAAACACTGGACGTAGTTTAAGTAGCACCACCCAACTGTCCTTTACCGTGGACATGGCTATTTGAATAGTTTTACTGTAGAGGTTGCACACTTTACCCACAAGACTCGGGGAACTTCCGTGTCATCCACGACTCGCGGTATATTACATACCCGAGGTAAGCACCCGAACAATGCCTTTCCCTTGACGACACTAAAAAGAGTCCACTCATTGGTTCGCATCTTCATGATGTACAAAACACGAGCATCGCTCAACATAGTACCATCCATGGAGGAACACAACAGTGTGCCCGGTGCCTGTAAAGACAGCGCATGGTTGCCCTACCAGGCACGACCCCGTATCGAGAGAGTAACTCATACTCTCCCGCCACTAGTAATGCGGGCTCCCTGCTAGTATCGACCAAAGTAATCAGCAAAGCCCCGTCCCATAAGGGGTATCGTGGTTGTGCATGTAAGGTTGGGACGGTCGACAAATCTTAAATCTAATTTGTTTTCGAAAACCCACACACTCACTTGCTCCGGTACACCACTTCTTTATCAAGTGGTTACCTAGCTCAACAACATCTCCCTCGGGCATTAGTGGCACCCGACGGGGTTTTCGAAAAGTCTTTGAAAACACTCTTTGTTTCCATCACCATGCATATCCCCGTCCCGTTTGCGTAGCATCTACTGAGCATCCTATTTACTCCCACCGGCACAATCCTCATAAGGAGGTAGGGTCATGCACGATGCAAGTATCAACGGTAAAAGTATCAGAGGTATCCCACCGAAGTGGTCACCACATCATCATGATCAATACAACGAAATAAAGTGCTATATGACATGCATGAAAAATGGTTTCTTAACATGGTCAAAGGGCTGCTTGGCTGGCTCAACAAAGTCTTTGGGGTCTTCGAAGTCTTCGGGTCCAACTCCCTCATCAACAACGCAATCTATCGTCACGATAATAATGGCAATAATAAGAATCACAACAAAAACAGAGCACAAAATCCACTTCTAAAATGTTACCCTACTCTGAAAAATACTACATACAAAACTAAAAATACTTGTCTAAGGTTTTGTGGTGAAAAGGATTTTCAAAACCATTTTAACAGAGGCTAGAAATGCCTAAAAAGGGGTATTAAAATAAAACAATACATAAAATGTTTTCAAAAATCTTCACGATTGGCATAAATAAATACTACACAATATTGTAAGATTTGTGGTGGAAAAATTATGTCAATAGGACAATTATTTTGTCCTGTGGAATTTTTGGAATATCAGAAAGAAAAAGAAAAGAAAAGGCCAATGTGCCACGCGGGCCAAACCGGCCAGCCGAGCCGGCCCAGCCAGCGCAGGCGGCCCGAGCGGCTCGGTGCCCCCGCGCGCATCAGGTTTAAACCTAACGGGCGGGGCCCGTATGCCAGATAGAGTGGGGAGGCACGGGAGAGAGGTGGGGATGACAGGTGGCCCCCACCTGTCATCCCTAACCCTACGACCAGAGGAGGCTAGGAGCTCACCGGCGGCGACAGAGGCTACGGCGAGGCGTTCTGGCGACGGAAATGGAACCGGGGGACTGTCGCTGTCTCAAGAGGGGAGGAGTTGGTCGTCGAGGTGGCCCTGGTCGCTGGCGACGAAGGAGCCGCGTCAGAGGTGCGTCGGCCGAGCTCCAAGCCGACGCTGCGAGCTGCAAATAGCACGGGGAGGAGGGGGAAACCGATCAGAGAGGTGAGGGAGGACTAACGGAAGAAGAAGGAGGGCTGGAGCGGTACCCTACTGGGAGATCGACGGCGGTCCGAGGCGGCGGCGTCGAGCTCGATCCCGAGCACAGGGGCTCTGGGAGGGGGAATGGGTGGTACTGGCGCTCGATTGAGAGTGGGAAGGAGGGACCAGAGGGGAGAAATGGACTCGGGAGGGGCTATTTATAGCCTGCCCGTGGTCCACCAGAGGCGTGTGCGCCGGCGAGGACGCAGTCGAGGCTGGAGGGCACGGGGGAGAGAGGGGGCGTGTCTAGGGAGTTCCTGGGCGTGGTCCATGACAAGAGGGAGCAAGAGAAGTAGCGGGGCATGCGCACGTGTGAGCTTGCTCACTAGCCGAGATGGGCAGCTCTCGGCATGCGCGGGAGGCTGGAGAAGGAGGAGAGAGGAGGGGGCCGACCGTTTGGGAGGCCCGAGGTGGCCTCAGGGGACACGATTGGGAGGCCCGAGGCTATCGGGGATGGGGATTGGGCGGCGGCTACAGTGCGGGTGCGCATTGTAGCACACTCCAGAGCGCGCGTATGGCTTGCCATGGCATGCCAACGGCGTTCTGGGCGCGGCCAACCCTGTCCAGTGGGTTCAAGGGGGAATATACAATGTGTGGGTGGCCTTGGATGCTCTGGTGATCCACTAGGGTGAGAGAGGAGTGGAGAGAGAAGGAGATTCTTGCTGTCTAGAAGGGTAAAATGGGGTTTCACCCCACTTAACCATTGAACTGAGCCATGGGTTTCTTGCTGGAGGTAAAATACATCAATATGGGACTGTGGTAAAAGTTTGGGGGCAAGGAGAACAACTTAAGAGGGGGAAACATGGTTTTTACCAAACATACAAAAGGTGTTTGATGAAGTTCTGGGCAAGCAAATGGAGTTTTCTTGCCATGGGATTTAGCAGGATGAAAATGTAGCTAAAAAAGGGAGGAGCACCAAGTTTGAGGAGATTTGAAGAAAGTTGACAGTACAAACTTGAAAAACCATAGAATTCAACAGAATTAGATTTCTGTAGATCCAGGCATGCAATCCTATTCTACCAAATCCACCACTTGGTGTGGTATCATTATTTGGGGTTTAGAACATGCCCACAAAGTTTGGGGTCAATACGACAAACTTCACAATGTAAAGTTGTTCAAACTTGACTCTGGTCAGGAATGGTTTTGGAATATTTTGGTGGAGCAAATCAATTGGGATTGAAATGAAACTTTGCAAGATCATCACATATGGCATGTGTGACTTGCTGGAATTTTCCTGGATTTTATTGAGAATATTTCCAGCAGAAATATTTCAAAAGCTTGATTTAAGCAGAAAGGGTTTTGGAGGGTTTTGCCCATTATGTTAAACATGACCATGTGTTGAAACTCAAATATATGGAAAATATATGTCCACTGAGTTCCCCCAAATTTTCTCAAATATTTTCAAAGCATTTAAATAATTTTTCCCTATGAAAAACCATTTCTGTCCTTAAGAAAAAGCCTTTAAATAAAATAGTAAAATAACCTTTAAAATTAATATTTGGTGTTTTTGGGAAGTCATATATATATTGGGTTTGAAATAAAGCCTTTGGTGTAAAATATTCCACCGAATTTGAGGACTTGTAGTAGAAACCCCAATTCAGGGGTTTTTGAAAACCTAATTTGAATAAATCCTTTTTGGCCAAAATAATATTTGATAAATATCGTTTTGGGTACTATACACATGGTATGATCATTGGGCAAGATGTTTGGATCAAGGAAGGTGAAGGTGGAGAGAAGAAGAACCTATGAGTGCCATAACACAATCAACCAAACAAGCAAGCATCAAACAATTCAAACAAGCACATGCACTCAAAAAGTTTTAAATGGTTCCAAATTTTATAAAACCAAGCATAGCAAAGAGATACAAACACAGGGTCTGACAGACCTACCCCCCTTACAAGAGTCTCATCCCCGAGATTCCTAGGCTAAGCGCTAAATGATAAGGGAACTCATATCTAAGATCACGCTCCCAGGTTGCTTCTGCATCAGTGTGGTTGCTCCATTGGACCTTGAAGTACTTGATGGTGCGGCTTTGGGTGCAACGCTCTACTTCATATAGAATACGAGTGGGCATCTCACGATAAGTGAGGTCTGGCTGAAGTTCGATGGCTTGATGATCGATGTCCTTGTAGAGGTCGGGGCAGTTGGGGACTTGAAGACACTGCCAGAGTTGTGACACGTGAAATACGTTGTGCACATCTGATAGCTCGGAAGGTAGCTCTAGCTGATAGTCACCTTCTCCTCATCTTGTGGTGATCTTGAAGGGGCCGATGTATCTTGGTGCAAGCTTTCCTTTGACGTGGAAACGCTTGGTCCCTTTGAGAGGCGTGACTCGGAGATAGACATGATCTCCGTTGTTGAAGTTTACTTCTTGGCGGTGAGAGTCGGCGTAGCTCTTCTGTCTTGTCTTGGTGGTCTCAAGGCGCTCTCGGACGAGTTGACTTGCTCTTCTACTTCGCGGAGGATGTCTGGCCCAAAGGCTAATCCTTCTCCGGTCTCCGACCAGTTGAAGGGAGTACTGCACTTGCGTCCATACAACACCACAAATGGTGCCATCTGAAGACTTGACGGGTAGTTGTTGTTGTAGCAGAACTCGGCGAACGGTAGGCAATCTTCCCACTTGGCTCCATATGCCAAAACACAAGCACGAAGCATGTCTTTGAGTATTTGATTTACTCGCTCTATTTGTCCTCCGGTCAGGGGGTGAAAGGCAGTGCTGAAGGAGAAGTTTGTTCCCATTGCTTCTTGAAACTTCTTCCAGAACCTCGAGGTGAACTGGGTGCCTCAGTCCGATACAATTTCCTTTGGAACTCCGTGAAGACTTACGATGTGGTTGATGTAGAGGTTTGCCAGCTGGCTTCCATCATAGGTGGTCTTGATGGGAATGAAGTGGGCTACCTTGGTCAGATGGTCGACGATGACCCAAATGGAATCATGTCCTTTGTTTGACCTTGGCAAACCGGTGATGAAGTCCATCCCGACTTTGTCCCACTTCCATTCAGGCACTTTGAGAGGTTGCAATAGTATAGCGGGTCGCTAGTGCTCAGCTTTGACTCTCTGGCATATGTCACACTTAGCGACAAAGGTGCCTATTTCCCGTTTCATGCCATGCCACCAGAATCTTGCTTTGAGGTCTTTCTACATCTTGGTTCCTCCAGAGTGGATGGAATACGGAGTGTCATGGGCTTCTTGCAAGATCAAATTCTTGAGCTCAACCTTGTTGGGTATGCAAATGCGCTTCCCGAACCATACAACTTCTTGCTCACCCACTGAGAATCCTGGCGCCTTGCCTGCCTTAATCTTCCTCTTGATGCCTTCAATGCTCTCGTGTCCCTTCTGAGCTTCCTTAATATCATCCACCATTGTTGGCTTTGCTTCGAGGTTGGCTAGGAATCCAAGTGCAACTAGTTCCAAGCCGAAGCTTTCAAGCTCTTCGTACAGGGCGGGTAGCCATTCCTTGATCATAGCATTCAAGGAACAAGCCTTTCTGCTTAAGGCGTCTGCTACCACGTTAGCCTTTCCGGGGTGGTATTGAACACTGAGGTCATAATCCTTGATCAACTCCAACCATCTTCGCTGCCTCATGTTCAATTCCCTTTGAGTGAAAATATACTTCAAACTCTTGTGGTCTGTGTATATCTCACATCGCTTCCCCAGAAGGTAATGTCGCCATGTCTTCAAGGCATGAACTACGGCTACCAACTCAAGATCGTGAGTGGTGTAGTTCTCTTCATGAGGACATAGCTGTCTGGATAGATATGCTACGACTCAGCCTTCTTACATGAGAACACCCCCAAGCCCGGTTCTCGATGCATCACAATATATCACAAACTCCTTGTGAATATAGGGGGTGGCCAAAACTGGGGCTGTGGTCAATCTCTTCCTGAGCTCTTGGAAGCTTTCCTCACACTTCGGCGTCCATTCGAACTTCTTGTCCTTCTTCAAGAGCTGAGTCATGGGTCGGGCAATGCTCGAGAATCCTTCGACGAACTTGAGGTAATATCCCGCGAATCCGAGGAAGCTCCTGACTTCCTTCACATTGCTTGGGGATTGCCATTCAGTCACGGCTTCAATCTTGGCAGGATCCACTGACAATCCTTCTGCAGTCAACACATGACCCAAGAATCCAACTTCATGCAGCCAAAACTCGCACTTGCTGAACTTGGCATAAAGCTGGTGCTCTCGAAGTTTGTCTAGGACCAATCTCAAGTGTTGCTCATGCTGTTCTTCAGACTTGGAAAAGACGAGTATGTCATCAATGAATACGACAACAAACTTGTCCAAGTACTCCATGAAAACCTTTTTCATGAGGTACATGAAGTAGGCAGGGGCATTGGTTAACCCAAAGGACATGACCGTATATTCATACAGGCCATACCGGGTTAGAAATGCCGTCTTCAGAATGTCTTGGGGCCTGATCTTCAATTGGTAGTACCCCGACTTGAGGTCGATCTTGGAAAACACCTTAGCTCCCTTCAGCTGATCGAACAGGTCTTCAATCTTGGGGAGTGGGTACTTGTTCTTTATTGTGACTTCATTGAGAGAACGGTAATGGACACAGAGTCGGATAGTTCTGTCCCTCCTGGACACAAATAGAATAGGTGATCCCCAAGGAGAGGCGCTTGGGCGAATGAATCCTTTTCTGAGCTGCTCTGCCAGTTGCTTCTTCAATTCAGCCAACTCTTCGGATCCCATTCTATAGGGCTTCTTATAGATGGGTCCTGCTCCGGGCATCATCTCAATGATGAACTCAATGTCGCGGTCAGGAGGCATTCCGAGCAGCCCATCAGGAAATACATCTGGGTATTCACATACCACTGGCACTTGATCCAACTCAATTCCCGACAGACAGTTAGCCTGAGGGGTTGAGCGGGGGCAGGATTGGGGACATACTTAACTTCCACTCCTTGGCTATTGGTCATGGTAACAATCCTCTTGGCACATTCTAACAAGCCTTGGTGCTTGGTTAACCAGTCCATGCCTAGGATTACATCCAAGCCTTCCGACTTCAGGATGATAAGGTCTACTAGGAAGTCTACCCCATTGATGTTAATCTCCACACCTTTACATCCTATCCAGGACTTCATAACTGATCCCGGGATTTGTATCAACATGTGACTACCCAGGGGTGTAGGCTTCATACCACTCTCTAGTGCAAACTTTTGACTGACAAAGGAATGCGAAGCTCCACAATCAAACAGTACGGTTGCTGTGGTTGAGTTGACGAGGAACATACCCAGTATGAAGTCCGGGTCTTCCTGGGCTTCCTCAGCGGTGACGTGATTCACACGTCCCTTTCCATTGTTGGGCTGGTTGCGGGGGGCTAGGTTCCTTGGTGGCGCTCCACGGCCTTGACCTTGGTTGGGCGCATTGGGGTGCGGTGCATCTGTCTTCTTGTTGGGGCACTGCTTAGAGATGTGTCCAGGCTGACCACACCCAAAGCATGTGACCTGTCCAAAGTTGTTGTTATTGTTCCTGCCACCGTTGTTGTTATTGGGGTTGTTGTAGGCTGGCCTGGGATTGGCATACTGCTGAGGCTGGTAGCTCGGACGAGGTGCAGGAGGTCTAGCCTGCTGCGGCTGATAGGTTGGCTTAGCTGGGGCTGGCTGCCAGGGGCGAGGCTTCTGGTTGCTGGAACTACCCTTGCTAATCATCTTGCGCTTGCGAGTGTCGTCCATGGCACGATGCTTGTCTTCAAGCATGAGGGCCTTGTTCACCAGGTAGAAGAAGGTCTGACAGTCGCAGACGATGAGATGGTACTGCAGGGTTTGCTGGAGTCCTTCCATGAAGCGTTCCATCTTAGCAGCTTCCGTGTTGACATCTTTAGGTGCATACCTTGACAGCAGGTTGAACTTCTGCATATACTCCTTGACAGAGCCGCTTCCCTGCTTCAGCGTTCCGAATTCTCTCTTCTTTATAGCCATGATCCCAGAAGGAATGTGCGTGGTGCGGAATCCTTCCTTGAAGTTATCCCAGGTGATCACACGATCGCCTTGCATGACCTTGAATCCATCCCACCAAGGTCTGGCGGTACCTCCAAGGCAGTGAGAGGCATAGAGAACCTTCTCATGATCCTCATTGCAATTGACCAATGCAAGGAGGTCCTCGATGGTGTGGATCCAGTCATCGGCATCCAGGGGTTCAGCAGTCTCGGTGAAGGTTGGGGGCGAATTCCTCATGAACTCAGACAGAGTGGAGCGGCCAGTGCCGTTCCTACCTTAGTACTGGTTGTTTACAAGGACCTGGGCCATCTACTGAATAGCAGTGCTGTTGGCTAGGCGTTCCTCCCAGAGAACTTGGAGAAACTAAGCTATGGTCATGTTCTCCGGTGGAGGTGGTGGCGGGGGAATGTCGCTTTGTGGCTGCTCCGGGTGATCTCCAGCGTGAGCAGCCCCACCATCTCCCTGTTACTAGCTGGAGTTGCCGGCTTCAGGGTTGATGAAGGAGCTGTTGCGGGTTCCGGTCACCATCCTGTTTGGAGCAGCCAAGTCAAACAACTGGACAAAGGGGAGGGAAAAGCAGCAATAGAGAGAGCGCGCCTAAGGGGGTTGGCATAGTGCAAGTGCGATGAAACAAAGGTCGAAAGACCAACACATATATTAAGATAAGATAGATGATGAAGTTGCTTACATTTTGCCTAAGGCAAAAGTGCGACTTGCATCGGAACACAAACAACAAAAACAAACAACAAGCACACATGGTTTCATAGGAAACATTACACGGACTCGACTTCGTATGAGGGATACATGACTGATCCTACCCTAGGGGTTCTCTCAAGTGGTGGCGGGCTCTGCCTCCTGTCCAGGAGGGAAGAAGACTTGGTTGCTTGTTGGGGTTCCTTTTGGCAGGATGCCCACATTTGCGACACCCGGAATAGGTTACGGAAATTCAGAGGTTGCTACTCAGCCTTCGGTCAAGATGTCAGTAGTTTGGCAAAGTGTGGGGACCCCGACTCATAAGTCGTGATCACCGAATGTACGTGCACAGTGATCCCAGAGATCAATGCTCACTTAACACACAGAAACTGAATAACAAGAGTCTTACATCCGTTACATACCATTTTACTCAAATATGGCCTTTAAGGCCAAGTCTTCATAAACTTGCAGCGGAAATCTTCAACGATAGCGTGAACCCATGCCATCTTCCTTAACCCTACAGGCATTCTGACTGGGAAGCGTCCTAGCTCGCATGTTTGTCACCAAGGTAATCTTCATCGTGACCTGATCTTTCATGCCTGGCCAATAAAATAACCAGCGGCAAGCCAATGAGTACTTTGAATGTACTCGCAAGCAACCCATGTTTGGAACAAGGTTCAACAGAGCATGATATAGCACTAAGTAGGTAAGTTTTGCAGAAAGCCAATTTTGAGTGCAATGACATGATCAAATAACTTATGCAAGCATGCCTCAACAGTTGACAGGTATTCATATGAACAAGGCACAGTTATCATCATAAGCAGGGGTTGAACATCTCATGTTCTTCATCATGCCAAGTCATCGGACTTAGCCCAAGTACCATCTTTGTCACCATCACACACACACACACACACACCAAGTTTAGTAAACATTGGACGTAGCACAAGAGAGGTCATCCAACTGTCCTTGACCGTGGCCACGGCTATTCTTATAGTTTGACACTCTGCAGAGGTTGCACACTTTACCCACAAGACTCGGAAAACTTCCATGTCAAGCCACGACTCACGGTATTGTCCATACCCGAGGTAAGTACCCAAACATTGTTTTTCCCCTGACGATACTAAACAAAGAGTCCACTCGATTGGTACCCAGCCCACATGATGTACATCACAAGTAACATCCATGCAGGGACCAACGGTGTGCCCGGTGCCTGTGAAGACAGCGCATGATCGTCCTTACCGGCACGACCCCGTATCGAGAGTGACCTCGTCACTCCTGCCACTAGTAATGCGGGCTCTATGCTAGTACCGACCAAGGTAATCAACAAAGCCCCCGTCCCATAAGGGGTATCATGGTTGTACATGTAAGGTTGGAATAACGGTCGCAACTTACACCAATCCGTTTTCGAAAACCACACACACTCACTTGATTCGGTACACCACTTCTTTATCAAGTGGCTACCTAGCTCATCATCATCTCCCTTGGGCATTAGTGGCACCTGACGGGGTTTTCGAAATGTCTTTGAAATCATTTTTGTTTCCATCACCATGCATATTCCCACCCACTTGCGTAGCAACTACTAGCAACCTAATTACTCCCACCCGCACAACCCTCATAAGGAGGTAGGGTCATGCGCGATGCAAGTATCAACAAGAAAGTATCGGAGGCATCCCACCGAAGGGGATACCACATCATCATGATCATCATCAGAACATAAAGTACTATATGACATGGATGAAAAGTTTCTTAACATGGTCAAAGGGCTGCTTGCCTGGTTCAGCAAAGTCTTCAAGGTCTTCACACGATTCTCGTCCAACTTTGAGCACTTCGTCTACTTCGTCAACTATCGTCGGAAACAACCACAAGAAGCAACACAACAAGCAGAAGGTAAAAGTGCTCTATAAATAGGATTTTTATTTTTCTAGGACATCTCTGGTCATGAGAAGGATATCTAAAATGGTTCTACTGGATTTTGGATTGCCAGAGATTTTTGAATGATGGAAATGGAGGTATTTTTTATCCTATAAGAAGCCTACAGGAATCATTTTTATAAAAATGAGTGAATGCACTTATTAATTAGGGCATGATTTTAGAAACATGCAGGAAGTGGTTTCATTGGATTTGGACTTGAGATGAATTTCCTATCAATTTCCTAAGATGGCAATAATGAAATATGGGGCTATTTATTTGATCCAGCAGAATTAATGCATGGTAAAAATGTTAACCAAATCTTGAAAAATAGGTTATGATTTTATTGACACCTAGGAACTTGAATCACTCCATTTGGAGTTGATATGAATGCTCTAGGAATTTGCAAAGTGGGGTTCTCCATGGTTCAAATTCAAATTCAAATTTGAAAATAACAGAAAAGTTTCTGGAAAAATGTGCAATGCACATATTTGGTTAGCCCATGATTTTAGGAAATTGTAGAAACTTGAATCACCAAATTTGGAGTCCATTTGAATATCCTAGGATTTATTTTGTGCCACTGGAAATTAAAAAGAAAAGGGAATTACCTAGGTGGGATTAAGTTATGCACCGGGCAAGGAATAGCTACTGGGCCGACCCAGTAGCTTAGCTACGCCTACGCAGCTACCACGCCGAAGGCGTATTCAGTGGAATACGTTTCCCATGCGGGGAGATAGTGGCACGGTGATGCGGCCAACAGGGGGAGGAAACAGAGACGATGGAAACGGCTTGTGACGGCAAGGAGGGAGCATTGAAGTGGTCAGGGGGAAGGGAGGGCTCGGCAATGGAGTGAGTTTGAGCCGAGGCTGCCGGCAAGGCTCCGGCCATTGCCGTCGATGCAGAGGAGGAGAGAGAGATTGGGGGGCGCTGGGAGGTTGCTGAGAGGGAGAGAGAGTCAAGGGAGCGCAGAGGGGGCTCGGGGGCGGCTTCTTATAGGGAGGGCCACGGGTGCCGTGGACCGAGTCCACTGGTTGCCGCCGGAGGGGCTCTGGTAGCCATGGGAGGGGCTTGGGGCCTCTGATTGGTGCTCGTGGGGGTGGACTAGGTCGCCGGGGAGCGAGAGGGAGAGCGGGGCGAGCTCGAGGTGGGTCCCTAGCTTGGACAGGGAGTGGCCGGAGCGGGGGGCGTCGGGCACGCGCGAGAGGAGGGAGGTGGTAGAGGAGAGAGGAAGGGGCGACAGTGCGCCGTGTTGCGGACGTCGAGGGGGACACGGGGGACACACTGGGAGGCCCGAGTCTGTCGGGAGCATTCATTGGGCGGCGGCTACAGTGCGGGTTCGCACTGTAGCACGCTCTGGCGTGTTCTCTAGTGTCTAGGGGGATCTAGGAGTGTAGACAAAGTGCAAATGGACAAGGGGGTGCTCTGGAGGTGCCTTAGGAGAGAAGGGAAGCAAAAGAGGGGGGAAACTTGCTGTCCATAGGGGTAAAAATGGGGATTTCACCCATCAATCATTGAGCTGGGAGTGTAGGATTCTTACTGGAGGTGTAAGAGGTGAGTGAGTGACTCTGGTAAAAAATTTAGAGCAAGAGGAATAGTAAAAGTGGTGAAAACAGTAACCTTTAGAAATGACCACAAGGTGTTTGATGATGATTTGGCCAAGTAAATGGATCCTACTTGCCTTGAAATTTAACTGGGTGAAATGGTAGGTAAAATTAAGGTTTACCACCAAGTTTGAGATTTGTTGAGGAAAGTTGCCAATGTAACTTTGGCAAACCCTAGAAATGGGCAGAAATGGAGTTGCTTAGATCTAGCTAAGAAAGATTATTCTCCTTAATGCACCACTTGAGGTGGTGGCACATTTTGGCCATTAGAGCATGCCCAAAAAACTTGGGACCAAATGGGGAAACTTGATAATGCAAAACTTCCCAACTCTTGAAATCAACATAAATGGGGTTGGGGGGATTTGGACAAGTGTATCTGTTCTCCTTGATGCACCACTTGGTGTCGATGCATTATTAGAGGATTAGAACATGTCCACAAAGTTTGAGGTCAATAGGAGAAACTTCACAATGTAAAGGTGTTCAAATTTGATTCTGGACAGAGAGGGTTTTGGGATATTTTGGTGAACCAAATCAATTGGGATTGAGATGAAACTTGGCAAGATGATCACATATATCATATGTGACATGCTAGAATTTTCCTGGATTTATTTGAGAATATTTCTTATAGAAATATTTCAAATGCTTGAAATAGGCAGAAATGGTTTTGAAGGGTTTTGTCCAATATTTTGAACATGACCATGTGTTTAAACTCCTATATATGGACAATATATGTCCACTGAGTTTTCCTAAATTTTCTCAAATATTTTGAAAGCATAAAATAATTTTGCCCTATAAAAGACCATTTCTGGCCTTAAGAAAAAGCCTTTAAATAAAATACTAAAATAATATTTGGTGGTTTTGGGAAGTAATATATATATATATAGTAGGTTACAAATAAATCCTTTGGGGAAAAACAATCCACCCAATTTGAGGACTTGTAGTACAAACCTCAATTCAGGGGGTTTTGAAAACCTAAATTGAATAAATGCTTTTTGGCCAAAATAATATTTGATAAAAATAGTTTTAGGTACTATACACATGGTATGATCATTGGACAAGAGTTTAGATCAAGGAAAGGAGTTTTGATAGTAGGAGGGAGTTTTATGAATATAGAGCACCAACAAGCAATCAAACAAACAAGCAGTTTGCACACAAGTCAAGCATTCATAGGCACTCAAAAAGTTTTAATTGGCCCTAATTTTTGAGCTATGTTAACTTAGACAGAAGAGGCAAAACATGGGGTGCGACAGACCTAGCCCACTTACAAGAATCTCGTCCCCGAGATTCCTAGGCTAGGTGTAGAAAAGATGCGGAAAATTCAGAGGTGAGGTAGTCTTCACGTTCCATGTTGTTCTTACTTTGGTGTGGTTGCTCCATTGGTCCTTGATGTGCTTGACGATATGGCTTCGAGTGCATTGTTGCCTTTGTCTGAGGGTGAACGGTTTTCTTGCAATATGTTAGGCTTTCCTAAGGTCAAGGGTTTGGTGAACGAGGTCCAAGCAAAGGTCTGGCTTGCGTGTGTATTCCAAAGTCGGAATACGTGGCAAGGTAGTGTATCTGCGTGCTGGTCATGTGGCTTACCCATGCTGGTTAGTGACATCTAGATGTCTCTCTCTAGTCTACAAGGGTCAAGGTCTTGGCGTAGTTTCCTGGTGACGAAGAATCGTCGACTTCGTTGGAGCAGTTGGTCTTCCGGTGCTCGTGGTCTTCAAGAAAAATAAGGACGTCGAAGTTTGTCGGCGTAGGCTCCTCGTCGAGGTCTTCTGCTTGAGTGAGTTGCCCAGGTACGTTCCTCATTCGTCTTCGACCATTAGTCTTTGTCGTCACGGTCGCACGTTTCTGGAGAGTCTTTGAGTGCTTGGCCTTCTGTTTCTTTGTAGCTATTTGTGGGAAGGTTTGGGTTGGGTCTCGTCCGTAAGACTAGGCTTAGAGACTTGGTGTTAAGAGCGGGTTCTACCATCTGGGAAGGTTTCAGTGTGGTTCTATAAGTAGACTGGCTACTCAAAAGCATAGAATAGTCATCTAGTCCACATGGTTTGGGGCTTGGCAAGCGAGGTGAACTACCCCTAACGGTGTTTCACCATGATCTAGTCAGGACCTACACCCTTGTTCGGAACAAAAAGGGGCTAGCAATGAGGTCATGACAGTCGTTCCACTTCGTTCCAAATACCTGAAGGGAGTAGGGACGTCATGTTCATCGTACACCGTCAAAGTGGTAGAGTGAGGGTGCTATCAACTTCTCGGTCCCTTCCTAGTCAGGAACTGATGGGTGACTAGTTAAATCAATGGGCTCTATAATCCTCTTGATGTGCAAGGGCTTCATCGTGCTTGTCGGCGTTCTGGGAACGGGGGTACCCAGACCCGCCTGCCTGCGGCCCAGGGCATGGACCACTTTATCAGCCAGGCACGGCCTGGCGGGACCGCACCCAAGACAAGGCCCTCGCGAGGGCCCAAGCTCGCGAGGAAGAACAACACCAAGACCAGCGAAGGATGGGCCTCCTTAGGCCCTCTCCGGAGCGGCGGAGATCTCTATGCAGAACCCAGCCTCAGGAGTCAAGGATGACGCAAGGAAGGACAGGCGGGAGCCAGCGCGCCAAGCGGTGCAGTTTCCCCTTTGGTGCAAAGGGAGCAAGGACAAACGAGGGTTCCCAAATCGCCCACCAAAGGTTTCCGTTCTGGTGCAACAAGACCATGACCACGAGCCCAGCATGACGGATGTCACCGCCGAGCCCACCTCTGCATCATCAACAGCTACTTTGCAGGCGAAGACCACCTTTGGACAGGGCGGGGATGTACTCCTGTCCCCCTTCGAATTTGGCCGTTGTGGACTCCCTTCCCGCCATTGTGATAAGGGAAGAGGACCCGGGCCGCTGCTATAAGTAGAGGATAGGCTGCACCGTAGAAAGGGGGGACAACAGACAAGGCAGAGAGCCAAGAACACCACTCGAGCGCCCTCACGAGGCTTCTCACCACTGTACTAGTTCATCCACCACACCTCCTCGTGAGGCAATCCACCAAAGCAGGAGTAGGGTATTACGCTTCGCAGCGGCCCGAACCTGGGTAAATCACCGTGTGCATCTTCTTCCTCGTCATCGTGCGAGTTCATCATCCTAACCATCGTGTAGTGAGCTAGGTAGGGCGAGGCTGCAGGGGATCTTCGCACACGCCCCTGTGTCCGAACCTTGAGGGTTTTGCAGAGCCCGAAATCCGAAATTTGGCGCACCAGGTAGGGGGCGTGTCGAAGTCTTCCTCAAGCCAAGCTCTTCCTCCGCCTTGCCGCTCCGATGTCTAACGCTCAACGAGCCCGCGCCGAGCGCCGCACTGCCCGCGTCGCCCAGACGGCGCCCGTGGGCCGTGCCGCCGCGCGCCGGTCCCCCTCACCTATGGCCAACGCCGCCACGGGCCTGGAGGCCCAAGAGCAACAAGACTCCTCCCAGCCGGTCACCGAGCGGCGCGACAGCCGCACCGCCACCCCGTCGATCGTTCCGGCTACCGGGTCGTCCTCCCATGCTCAGCCCGGGCAGCCGCGTGGCTCGGGCGCACTCGCCATGGCACACAAGCTGCTCCGCTACCGCCCTGCCCCCGACCGCTATGACGACTGGCTTCGGCGCATTGCGGAGCTCGTCAGTGCTGCCGGCGACGCTTCGGCGCTCTCCTACTCGCTTCGACCCCAGCCCTCTCTGGCAGACGACGTGGCCCATGACGCGCTGCCACCTCCTCCACAACGCGACGTCGACCCCGAGGCCAGGCGTGAAGCATGCCCGCACGACCAGCCCCGCGAACCGCGGGCAAGGGCTAGAGATGAAGTAAGCTGCCAGGTGGTGCCCCGGCCGCGTCGCCGCGCATGTGCTTCCCGCGCTACCAAACCAACGTCGTGACCGGGCATTGCTCGAGGCGGCCCCTCAGGAGCGTCAAGACCGGGTCCCTCCCGCACACGCAGCACCCGTCGAGCCAGTGGGGTGCCACGTCATTGCCCCGGAGCTCCATCCAACCACGTGGCCCTGCAAGTTCAAGCCTGACCTACCCCCTCGCTACGACGGCACCCCGGATCCCGCCGAGTTCCTATAGCTCTACTCGCTGAGCATCCGGGCAGCCGGTGGAGACGACAAGGTCATGGCGTGCTGGTTCCCCATGGCACTCAAGGGTTGTGCGCTCTCCTGGCTCCTCAACCTCCTGGAGGGGTCCATCACCTCCAGGGACGACCTGCGCAAGCGCTTTGTCGCCAACTTCCAAGGTACCCGCGACCGTGCGCTCACCGTTAACGACCCGTGGCGTGTGAAGCAGCAGGAGGGAGAGAACCTACACAAATTCATACAGCGCTTCACGACCACCCGCCTCAAGACCCCGAGGGCGTCGGACGAGGCTATCATCTCCGCGTTCACCGACGGACCTCAAGATGAAGGAGGAGCTCGCCAATAATCTTTAAAAATAATATTTTGTGGCTTTGGGAAGTCTTATATATAGTAGGATTCAAATAAAGTCTTTGGGGAAAAACAATCCACCCAATTTGAGGACTTGTAGTACAAATCTCAATTCAGGGGTTTTTGAAAACCTAATTTGAACAAATGCTTTTTGGCCAAGATAATGTTTTATAAAAATAGTTTTAGGTACTATACACATGGTATGATCATTGGACAAGAGTTTAGATCAAGGAAAAAGGGTTTTGAGAGTAGGAGGATGTTTTATGAATTATAGAGCACCATCAAGCAATCAAACAAGCAAGCAAATAGCACACAAGTCAAACATTCAAATGCACTCAAAAAGTTTTAATTTGCCCTAAATTTTGAGTCATGATAACTTAGTCATGAGGCAAAACACAGGGTGTGACAGACCTACCTCCCTTACAAGAATCTCGTCCCCGAGATTCCTAGGCTAGGCATGGGTAAGATATGGAAATTCAGAGGTGAGGTAGTCTTCACGTTTTCGTGTGGTTTCCTCCTCGAAGTGGTTGTTTCATTGGTCCTTGAAGTGCTTGACGATACGTCTTCGAGTGCATCGCTTGGCTTCATCTCAGGGTGAACGGGGTTCTCGTAACGTGCTAGGCTTGCCTAAAGGTCAAGGGTTTGGTGAATGTGGTCTTGGCAAGGGTCTGGCTTGCGTGTGTATTCCAAAGTCGGAATACGTGGCAAAGAAGTGTGTCTGCGAGCTGATCCTAGGGCTGCCCACATTGGTTAGTGACATCTAGATGTCTCGCGTTAGAATAGAAGGGTCGAGTCTTGGTGTAGCTTCTCGTTGACGGGGAAGTCCTTATATTCCTTAAAGCAGGAGGTCTTCAGTCGTAGGTGGCCTTCATCCTTGAGGGTGCTGAAGCGCGTCATCGTAGGCTTCGCGTCGAGAACTTCTGCTTGAATAAGTTGCCCAGGTATGTTCTTCATCCATATTTGACCGGTTGTCTTCGTCGTTACAGACGCGCATTTCTGGCGGGTCTTCGAGTGTCTGGTCTACTGGTCTCTCTGTAGCCATTGTGGGGGAGGTTTGGTTGCGTCTCGTCCCTAAGACTAAGCTTAGAGACTTGGCACCAAAACGGGTTCTACCATGTGGGACGGTTTCAGCGGGGTTCTAAATAAGCTGACTATCCAGAAGTATAGAACATCCATCTAGTCCCCAAGGTTTGAGGCTTGGCAAGCGGAGTGAACTACCTTTGGCAGGTGGTCTATCATGATCGAGTTAGGGCTTACGCCCTAGATTAGATTAGAAAGGGGCTGGTAACGAAGTCATGACAGTCGTCCACTCCATTCCTGGCATCTGAAGGAAGTAGGGACGTCATGCTCATCATACACCATCAAAGTGGTGGAGTGAGGGGTGTTATCTACTCCTCGGTTCCTTCCTAGTCAGGAACTGATCGATGACCAGTCATAACAAGGGGTTCATTGATCCTCTTGATGTGCAAGGGCTTCATCGTGCTTGGACGTCGGTGCTTCTTGATATAACCTAGTTGATGTAGTTGGTAGAGGAGTGGTGGTTGACTTCTCTTGCTTCTTCTTCTTCTTCGTGGCTTCTCACCGTAGTGGCTCTTCCTATTGCTTGGACAGGAATGTCTTCTGCTGTAGGGTGGGTACTTCAAGTAGTCCAACCCCTTTCAAGGTGGAGCCTTATACTTGAGAGGCATGGTAGTTAGTGTTCCTGGGGCTGGTCCAAACAGGACTAAGGTGTTCCTCCTCTTATCGGGTAAATAAGTATGTCATCCCGGAGGGTAACTACCTATTCCCCCAAGTATCACATAAACACATTGCTCATGGAATATGTGAGAAGAGCGGGCATTTGCTCTGGATGGTCACTAGTATCAAGGGTTTGTGGTCCAACCTAATACAGGTCTTTGTGTCCACCTTTCTTGTGGAAAGGGTGGGTGGTGGTCAAGGTGGAGTATTGTCCATAGTCTAATGTCTGAGAGCCAAGACCTATGGTCATAATCTGACCACATTATGGCTCGGTAAATCTTCGGGTTTTCAAGGAGCTTAGGATGTGAGTGAACGTCCAACATCTTATCCTCGAGCACAGTTATTAGATGCCAATAGTCCTATTATTTACTCCAAACAAAATCACCCTATACCATCGAAGATATCATCTCTTATAAGTCAACTCCAATGTGTCTTACGCTATTCAACTCCAAGGTTTGAGAGAAGGACTATACCCAAAATCTCATATGTATACCATAGCTAACTCATATATATATCCCTATGTAAAAATCCTCGGGAAAGCATACAAGCCGCTAAGCTTGAACATGACACTATTATCCAAGTGTCCTACTAAGGTAACCAAGGTCCAAGGTATTGCATTACTATGCTAAGGAAACACGTAATAAACCACTCCAAGATCTTGTATCCTTCCTACGAATCCAATTAATCGATCCACGAATACCATCCACTATTACATGACCTATTATTGCTACAAATCCAATACCGGTGTCGTCCCATATATCTCCAGATTTCCTGAATCCCCAAATTCCGGAAGGAACTATCTCATCACAGTATATCCACGAACTCCCAATCTCATGACCAACTAAACTCCAAGGTCGAGCTTATATAGACCCCTAACATCATCCGATTCCTTCTACTTATCATCCACCGAGAAACATGGTATCATGATCAAGATCATCGGTCTAAATCCAATTTACTCCGAACCATGTAGCTTTATTAATCATGAGCACCTATTAGAATCACCTATTTAAATCCAAGGTTTACATCTAGTAAGAATTCCCTACTAGTTACTCCAGTCACTAACATATCACCATCAATCCACTGTCAACATTACTTGCCAAAGTCAAGTCATTAATCCACCAATAATTTCAGCTTGTGATCAAAATTGTCCTACTAAATCCAATTTGCTCAAGGGGGAGTAAGTTATGCTACTCTATCAATCTTGTCGTGGTTTTGTCACGGCAGATGTCCGAAGAGTTAGGTTCGAGGCCATCGCCATAGCAGTGGACTCAAAGGGGTTGATCGGGACGAAGGACACGAGTTTACCCAGGTTCGGCCCCTCAAGTAGAGGTAAAAGCCTACGTCCTGCTTGTGTTGTATTAGCTGGAGTATCGAGTACAAGGGAGCGGATTGCTTGAC
Source organism: Elymus sibiricus (assembly GCA_039707655.1). Classification (NCBI taxonomy): domain Eukaryota; kingdom Viridiplantae; phylum Streptophyta; class Magnoliopsida; order Poales; family Poaceae; genus Elymus; species Elymus sibiricus. The sequence continues at coordinate 132,462,872 of CM077671.1, forward strand.
CTAGCTCTCGATTACTTGGTTTCTTCCCTAAGCCGCCCCGGGGTCTAGCCTTCATATAAGAGGTCAAGGCCCCGGGTTACACGTCTCAAACCGACTCACACAACGTGTCCTATTCTGTCTCTAAGCCGCCATACCATCTTGGGTAAGCCACCACCGGGCGGCTTAGCCACCCGGGTCTTCACGCCATCTTCCGTCTGGGCCCCTGTCAACGGCCCATCTGGTAAGCCGCCCTGGCGGCTTTGCCTGCATCCTTAAGCCCACCTTACAAGTCTTGGGCTTACGAGCCGCCCGGTGTAACCCGGCCCCGCCTGGGCGGGTCTCACCACGGGTTATATCCCCAACATTAGGCCCCAGGTTGATTTGAGCCAGCTCATGTCAATCTTTAACTTTACTTAACGGCGAGTCCTCATTGCGCTGTCATCTGGAAAGTCAACTTGTAACCCGCCATGACGTCACACGGAATATTCGGAAAAGATTCCATGACGTTTGCAACGGATCTTTGTCACCGAAAGGTCATCCCGAAAATCAAGGCGCCAATTTACTGTAGCTCCCCACTCTCGCGCGTACGGTTGCCCTTTTCCTTATAAATAGCGCCACGTGCGCCTCCTCCCTTTCTCCGCCTGTCGCTGTCGTCTCCTTCCTCGCGTGAAGCCTCCCTTTCCAGAGCTCCGCCGCCCGCAACCGAAGACGCGCCGTCGCTCTCCTCGCCGGCCACTGCCTCAGCCCGAAACGGACCAGAGCCTCATCGGCGCCTCCGCATCTCAGAGGTAAGCTCCTCTGATCCTCATTGAATCTGTGTACACTCCCGTTAGGGTTCCGAGTTCTTCCTTGTTCTTGCGAGTTCATCACCATCGAAAACCACTGAGGCATCGAGCACTGCCCAAGACCTCGTATCACTACCCTTTGGCTGCGGGCACTCCTCCGAAGTCCATCCCCCACTCATTTTTGTGTCCATATGACACTCATTGTTGCGGGTAGATTGATCTCGTTCATCCACTGTTATTTCTAAGTCGTATTCATTTTCATTTTTTCTTCGCCCGTAGATCTTGCAATGAATAGACAATATGCAAAATCTGTTTTCTGCACTTGGTCATTTTCCCATCCATACCATCTTGGCTTCATAAGTCGCCATTGTATTGCCGGCTCTCCGCCAATTTTTCTGGCGGCTTAACTCTTCCACTTACACTGATTATAACTGCATTACACAGCGACTGTTCTTCTTAACCCGCCATTCCTTCTATTTTTGTAGCGTAACCCGCCGTCATGACAAGGACTCCATCCTCCTGTGATTGGGTCAGCTCCGGAGTCACTGAAGAACTCCTAGCTAACTTTGTTGAATCTGGCATGTTACCAAGTAAAGAGGAAATACACTGGCGGGTTCCAGGACCGGAGAAGAGGCCTGAGCCCAAGGAGGGAGAGATCATCATATTTACTGACCACATCCTTCGCGGGTTTCGCCCTCCCGGGTCAAAGTTTTTTCGGGATGTTCTTCACTTCTTCCAGATCCATCCTCAAGACATAGGCCCCAACTCAGTTACCAATATATGCCAATTCCAAGTTTTAACTGAAGTCTATATGCAAGAAGAACCGTCTGTTGACCTCTTCTATGAATATCACTATGCAAACCGCCAGACTGAAATGGCGGCTGGTCCCAGCTTGGAACTTGGTGGTATTACCATCCAAAGACGAAGAGACCTGCCATACCCTTCAGCCACCTTGCCGAGTCACCCCAAGGACTGGAACAAAACCTGGTTTTATTGCCAGGACACCTCTCCTGAAGGCGAGAATCCCCTGCCGGGTTACCGTCCAACCCGGCTCTGCTTTACCAATGACAACCCCCTCCCAGCACGAATGACAGCCGCCGAGCGAGCAAAATACGCCTCGGCTTACACCAAGGTCAAGGCTCTGCTGGCTAACGGCTTGACAGGTGTTGACCTAACCCGTTGCTGGATAAGCTGGAAAATCATGCCGTTGAGCCGGCGTGACCGGCTCATGTGCGAATATACGGGTGAACCCAATGACCCCCTTTGCTTCAAGACAACTCCCTTGACTTACGAAGACATCAACAGTGGCGTCAAGGGACTCCTTGGCGAAAGTCAGGAAGCTTGCGACAAGGTTGGGCTAAAGCCCTTCTATGCCAAGAATCCGGCTCCAGACGTAAGTCTCTTTTCCTTCAATTGATTATACTTATCTTGCACCTTCTAACCTTAACCGGCGGCTTATGTATAGGCCAACTCCCCGTTCTGGAAGAAGAAATTCAACCCGCCGGTGAGAAAGCCTAAGACGAAAACCCCAGCCAAAAAGAAGAAGAAAGCCGCCACTCCAGAGCCGGCTGAAAGTGATGACTCGGAGGTAGAACTTGATTCTCTTGGCCGTCTCTTTATACAGCTTATTGACAATAATTACTCACAGGATGAGACGGAAGCAAGCCACGCCAACGCTCCTGAGGTAATTGATATTTCTGACTCAGAGATCTATCCACAAGACAGAGTACGGCGGGTCGTCCGGAAAGTCCCCTTCTCTCATCCTCTTGCTCACTTAGATCCCAATTTCCTTTTGAAAAAACAACAGCACAACTCCCGACGCCAGACCCGGAGCTCCGGCTCTGATGACCTCGTGGCCGGGTTACCTCATTCCCCGGCTCCTCGAAAACGGCCAGCTGAGGTATCCTTTTACGGAAACATGATTCTCATCAATTTTGCATTGTAATCTTACTGTCGTGTATTACTTTGGATGCCTTCAGGACTCTCCGCCTTCATCTGGCGACTCAACCGCATAAAAGCTGCCCCCAATGAAGATCAACCCGGAGTATGTATTATTTTGCACTTGAATGTTTTCAATGTCCTTGACATGTATATAACCATCAACTGCGCCTTCCAGGGCCCAAGCCAAACGAAGGAAAACTGGCGGGTCTACTGCCGCCCCAATTGCTAAAGAGCCAGTGTTTGCTAAGCCGGCCTCTCCACCAGCCGCAGATACTGAGAAAAACATTCACCAGCCACCTGAGCCGGCGGGTCATAATACGACCGCTGAAAGCCCTGCGAGGGATGATCCTAAACTGCCCAGCCCTTCAATGGCTGATGAAGATACAGCCCTTCCAGACGTTGCTATTACTGAGACGGGTCACCACACCCCTGAACCCCGTGTATTAACAAGGCACTCTGGCAAAGCTGAAACTTCTTCGCTGGAGGAATTTAATTTTGATCCCACTGTGCTGGAGAAGTTTACCGCTGATGAACTTCATGCTGGATTTCTAAACCGTCTGGAGTCAAGCCGGAAGATGGAGCTGAAGTTTGTCAGCCTTATGAAGAAAAAATATGAGGTAATACTTTTACCAGCTTGTCCTTTATACCCTTTCCTAGCCGCCAAGAGCCGGATTAATATGTCAAATAATAAACCGGGGCTTTCCTTAGCAATACTTTTCATAACTTGAGCTGTAGCCCCCAAGTATCGGGTTAGTATAAGTAGTAGGCCGATACTCGATGTAGAGTTTGAACAGTTGTAGCCCCCAAGTCCGGGTTATCATGAAATGATGACCCGGATTCCCATTGGATACTGTATAAATGCTGATTGTAGCCCCCAAAGGCCGGCTTATCTCTTTTTTTTTTTAAAGATGAGCCGGGACAAGCCTTAGAGAACAAATAGACATTAGCCCCCAAGTGTCGAGTATATTGCTTGCAATCTGCTTGAGACTTGTAGCATAATTTCCTCACTGGTAACTTACCATGAACATTGAACCCCCCTTTTCCTGCTTTTGAATTGTTACAGGATGCTCTAGAGGCGGCTGAGTCTGAAATGGCCAGCCTGAAGAAAAATCTCGATGTGCAACAGACCGCCCGGTCAGAGGCGGAAACCAAGTGGCGGGTTGCCGTCGAAAATCTTGAAAAGACGCAAGTAGAGTTTGCTCTTTTCAAGAAGAATACTGAAACTCATCAAGCCGCCCTGACCAAGCGTGCAGAAGATGCTGAAGGGCGGCTTGCCACTGTGTCGACAGAGCTGCAGACCCTGAAACAGCATATATCCAGGATGACCTCTGCTATCTTTGGTAAGCATACGGTACTTAATGACCGTCTTGTCTGTGCTAAATAATATTTCTGGCGGCTTATACCACCAAACCTTCTTTTTGCAGGTGAAAGGAGCCGCCAGTTATCCTCTGACAGTGTGATGAAGCTAAAGGCAGTGTACTCCTTAACTGAACAACTCTACTGCGGGACTCTCCTGACCATTAAAGCTATGCTGACTGAAAGGAGCATCCCCAAGCACATGAAAGATATCTTAGAGCTGCTGTCCACGCTGCCTAAGCAGATTGATGAGCTCAAAAGATCAGCCGCCAGGCAGGGGGCTCTATCCGCGCTAAGCCGGTGCTTGGCTTTCGCTCCTGAGTTAACTGCTGACGAGATGATGGACGGGTTCCCGTCCAAGAAAGATGACGGCTCGGAGTTCACTACAGAAGACTATGCTCAATGCAGAAAATCTTCCAGGGTTCTTGCCTCCAAACTGGTGGAGGATCTTGACATGTCAACTTACCAGGCGGCTTACAGCGAGACATCCAAGAAGATACGTTGTCCCACATTTGAATGCAGAGACTTGACCCCCGTGCGCCGTAAGCATTTCTTCGCCCCTGAGATTGATCCGTCTCCTCTGTTTAAGGACGCCCAGTTTGAAGCACTAACACACTGCAACTGGGACGTGGACAATCTTCAGATCGAAGAAGTCGAAGACCCGGAGCAGGATGACCCGCCGTCGAGCTGAACTTGATATTTGATGACCCGGCTTATTGAGCCGGCGATGTGTATAAAACTTTTGGCTGCTTGCCTGGTGAGCTCTCAAAGAGAGCTTTGTAATAGGCTTGTAGAAAAACTCTCACTGTCTGACCCGTGCCATCGTGCACGTATGAGTCTTTAATCTATCATAATTTATTCCTTGCTTTTCTTCAAGCGGCTTATGATATCAATCTGCACGGCGTCTTACCTTGTAGACAAACCCGGCAATATAAGGACAGAAACATGTTCTGCATCACTGCGAAGGGCGACTTAGAAAGTCTAACCCGGAGGCGTGAAACCTCATTTTCCTTGCCTGCTTTTCCGAATATATAAGCCGGTTCTTCTGAGTGGTCTTAGCTACTTTGAACTCTTAATAAGAGCGTAGCAACCCAGAAAGAGACGCAGCAAATAGAAGAGTTAATCTCGCCGCTGTAAGAGGCCTTTGCAGAGGGTAAGTTATAGAACTCGCTGCACCCCTGATAAAGCGCATCTACTTACAGGCAGGTATAACCCGTAGTTACAAATACAAGAGTTAACCTCGCCGCTGTATGAGGCCTTTGTAGGGGGTAAGTTATAGAACTCGCTGCACCCCTGACAAAGCGCATCTACATACAGGCAGGTATAACCCGTAGTTACAAATACAAGAGTTAACCTCGCCGCTGTATGAGGCCTTTGTAGGGGGTAAGTTATAGAACTCGCTGCACCCCTGACAAAGCGCATCTACATACAGGCAGGTATAACCCGTAGTTACAAATACAAGAGTTAACCTCGCCGCTGTATGAGGCCTTTGTAGGGGGTAAGTTATAGAACTCGCTGCACCCCTGACAAAGCGCATCTACATACAGGCAGGTATAACCCGGCCTTACAGTTAGCCTCGCCGCTGTAAGAGGCCTTTGCAGGGGGTAAGTTTTAGAACTCGCTGCACCCCTGACAAAGTGCATCTGCATACAGGCAGGCATAACCCGTTTTCACAGATTAGAGGAGGTGAGTTCATGACTCGCTGCACTCCTAGTAATCTTTGTTGATATTATCAACTTTTCACACCAACCTATAAGCCGCCGTATTGTAAGCCGCCAGTATGTGGTGATATTGTAGATAAGGAGTCGATCAAGAAGGTTGAAGCTTAACCCGGCGGGTTAGAAGCCCCCAAATGACCTTGTAACTCCGGCTTGAATAGCCAGACCAAGAGGTTTAAAGCCTAACCCGGCAGGTTGAAAGCCCCCAAGTGATCATATGATTGTAGCCATATTGGACAATGAGATCTAAAAACAGCAGAGGCCCCGGCTTGCAGGGATACCAACTTTATTATATATATATATATATATATATGATATATACAATGAGGGAAGTCGATGACTTAGGTGTAGTAAGGCCGCAGATGAGCGATATTCCACGGCCGGAGGGTCTCCTGCCCAGAAGTACGTGACTCATCTCGTACATCAATGAGATAGTATGACCCATTGTTGAGGTTTCTGCTAACCACAAAAGGCCCTTCCCATGGAGGAGACAACTTGTGCGCGTCCGTCTGATCTTGAATCAGGCGCAACACTAAGTCGCCTTCTTGAAACGTCCGGGTCTTGACTCGGCGGCTGTGATAGCGGCGCAGGTCTTGCTGATAAATTGCCGATCGAGCCGCCGCCAGGTCACGCTCTTCATCCAAAGCATCCAACGCGTCTTGACGCGCTGTCTCATTGTCTGTCTCAACGTAAGCCGCCACCCGTGGCGAGTCATGATGTATGTCACTTGGTAAGACGGCTTCTGCGCCGTAAACCATGAAGAAAAGCGTATAGCCAGTGGATCTGTTGGGAGTTGTATTGATGCTCCATAAGACTGATGGTAACTCCTCAACCCAACAACCCGGCGTTCTCTGCAAAGGAACGATAAGTCGGGGCTTGATACCTCTCAAGATTTCCTGGTTAGCACGCTCCGCCTGACCATTGGACTGTGGATGAGCAACAGCAGAAACGTCAAGCCGGATGTGCTCTTCTTCACAGAAGGTTTGCATAGCCCCTTTGGATAGGTTTGTGCCATTATCTGTGATTATACTGTGAGGGTAACCAAAACGGTAGATCAATTTTTTGACAAACTGAACCACCGTAGCTGCGTCACACTTGCTGACCGGTTCAGCCTCTACCCACTTCGTGAATTTATCAACCGCCACCAAAAGGTGGGTCTTCTTATCTTTGGATCTCTTGAAGGGCCCGACCATGTCAAGCCCCCAGACCGCAAACGGCCAAGTAATTGGGACCATGCGCAACTCCTGAGCCGGCACATGAACACGCCGTCCAAACTTTTGACAGCCATCACACTTGAGCACTAAGTTTTCTGCATCCTTATGAGCCGTCAACCAGAAGAAACCATGTCTAAAAGCCTTGGCCACCAGAGATTTTGAGCCGGCATGATGACCACAATCTCCGGCGTGGATTTCATTAAGGATCTCCTTGCCTTCCTCAGGTGAAACACAACGCTGAAAGACGCCCGTAACACTGCGTTTGTGTAACTCGCCATTGATGATTGTCATGGACTTAGACCGTCTGACGATTTGTCTTGCCAAGGTCTCCTCGTCAGGTAACTCGCCACGAGTTAGATACGCCATGTAAGGCAACGTCCAGTCAGGAATAGCACGCAGAGCCGCCACCAATTGCCCCTCCGGGTCAGGAATAGCCAGATCTTCCTCCGAAGGTAACTTAACTGAAGGGTGATATAACACGTCCAAGAAAACGTTAGGCGGCACCGGCTTACGCTGGGAGCCAATTCTTGACAATGCGTCAGCCGCCTCGTTCTTACGACGATCAATGTGATCCACCTGATAACCCTTGAAGTGACCTGCAACGACGTCTACCGCCTGACGATAAGCCGCCATGCGTGGGTCTTTGGAATCCCACGTGCCTGAAACTTGCTGAGCCACAAGGTCTGAGTCGCCGAGGCATCTAACCCGGCTCAGATTCATCTCCTTAGCAACCCGGAGGCCATGAAGCAAAGCTTCATACTCAGCTGCATTGTTAGTACAAGGAAACATCAGCCTTAATACGTAACAGAACTTATCACCTTTGGGGGAAGTTAAGACAACTCCAGCCCCCGAACCTTCCAGCTGTCTAGACCCGTCGAAGTGAATCGTCCAATAAGTGTTGTCCGGCTTATCCTCTGGCGACTGACACTCAGTCCAGTCGTTTATAAAGTCCACCAAAGCTTGAGACTTAACCGCTGTGCGAGGCACATATTTTAGATTAAGAGGTCCAAGCTCCAACGCCCACTTAGCAATCCGGCCAGTGGCTTCTCTGTTTTGAATTATGTCTCCCAACGGGGCAGAGCTAACCACTGTGATCGGGTGTCCCAAAAAATAGTGTTTCAACTTCCGGTTTGCCATGAATACTCCATAGATCAGCTTCTGCCAATGTGGGTATCGCTGCTTGGACTCGATCAAAACTTCACTGACGTAGTAAACCGGCCGTTGAACCGGATATTCCTTCCCTGCCTCCTTGCGCTCCACAACAACCGCAGCGCTGACTGCCCTGTTGTTGGCCGCCACATAGAGGAGTAACGGTTCCTTCTCAGCCGGAGCAGCCAAGACGGGCGGCTCAGTCAGCTGCTTCTTAAGCGCCTCAAACGCCTCACCCGCCGCCTTGCTCCAGATGAAATCATCCGTCTTCTTTATCATTTGATACAAGGGGATTGCCTTCTCGCCCAGGCGGCTTATGAACCGGCTTAACGCGGCGATTCGACCCGCCAGGCGCTGAACGTCGTTTATGCACGCCGGCTCAGACAAAGATGTAATTGCTTTGATCTTGTCCGGGTTAGCTTCAATCCCACGCTCAGAAACCAGAAACCCCAAAAGCTTGCCTGCGGGAACTCCAAAAACACACTTGGCCGGGTTAAGCATCATCTTGTAAACCCGCAAGTTGTCGAAAGTCTCCTTCAGGTCGTCCAGCAAAGTTTCCTTCTTCCTTGACTTGACCACTATATCATCCACATAAGCATGAACATTGCACCCAATTTGACTGTGAAGACAGTTCTGCACACAACGTTGATAAGTCGCCTGGGCACTCTTGAGCCCGAAAGGCATAGACACATAGCAGAAAGCACCAAAAGGCGTGATGAAAGCCGTCTTCTCTTGGTCTTTGACTGCCATCTTGATCTGGTGATAACCTGAATAGGCGTCCAGGAAGCATAAACTCTCACAACCCGCCGTTGCATCAATGATCTGATCAATTCGAGGGAGAGCAAACGGGTCAGCTGGACAGGATTTGTTGAGATCCGTGTAATCCACACACATACGCCAAGTGCCGTTCTTTTTAAGCACCAGCACCGGGTTAGCTAACCACTCCGGGTGAAAGACCTCCATGATGAACCCTGCTGCTAAGAGCCGGGCTACTTCTTCTCCAATAGCTTTGCGCCGCTCCTCATTGAAACGACGAAGGAATTGCTTGATCGGCTTGAACTTAGGATCCACATTAAGGTGGTGCTCAGCAAACTCTCTCGGTACACCCGGCATGTCAGACGGCTTCCATGCAAAGATGTCCCGATTCTCACGGATGAATTTGATGAGCGCGCTTTCCTATGCGGGGTCCATGTTAGCCCCTATAGTGAACTGCTGAGATGAGTCGCCCTCCATAAAATCCACCTGTTTGGTATCATCCGCCGAAAACTTGAGGGGCGGCTCTGACTCCGTAGTAGGCTTCTTCAAGGGAGTCATATCCTCCGGGTCAACATTCTCTTTATAAAACTTGAGCTCTGCCTCTGCACAACTTGACTCTGCATAAGCCGCATCGCCTTCCTCACATTCAAGAGCCGTCTTCCGATCACCGTGCACAGTAATCGTTCCTCTTAACCCGGGCATCTTGAGCTGTAAGTAGACATAACAAGGCCTAGCCATGAACTTGGCATAAGCCGGCCGTCCGAATAAAGCATGATACGGACTTTTAATTTTGACCACCTCAAACCACAGGGATTCCACCCTGTAATTGTACTCATCACCAAAGGCGACTTCCAGCGAAATCCTGCCCACTGGGTAAGCCGACTTGCCAGGCACCACACCATGAAAGACTGTGGAAGACGGCTTAAGATCTTTGTCAAGCAGACCCATCCGGCTGAAAGTATCATAATACAGGATGTTGATGCTGCTACCACCATCCATAAGAACCTTCGTGAACATGTATCCACCGACTTGGGGGGCAACCACCAAAGCTAATTGCCCCGGGTTGTCAACCCGCGGCGGGTGATCCGCCCTGCTCCAAGTGATGTCATACTCAGACCACTTCAGATATTGCGGGAGAGCCGGCATGACCGCATTAACCGCCCGCTTGCGTACCTTCTGGTCTCGCTTGTCGAAGCTGGTTGTGAAGACGTGATACTGACCCCCGCTAAGTTGTTTTGGGTTACTCTGGAAACCTGACTGGTTATGTTGCTGTTGGCCACCGCCTCCGGACTGCTCATATTCCTCCGGCTTATGAAAATCCGACTCGGGGTAAGGCTCAACGTAGCCCCCGAGTCCGCCATTATGGAGCTGGTAGATTGACTCCGTCTCCCCGCTCGAAGATCCGGTTTCAGAGCAGATGAGAGTTTCCTCCTGTGACATAGATCCTTCTAGATCCATGCCCTGAGTGAAGCCGACGAAGACGTGTTTCCGACCCGGTTTAGCACGGGCGGGTTGCACACGTTGGGCGGGTTGCTTGCGCCGAGCCGGCTCGACGATGTCGGTGCAGACGTCCGGCCCGGGTTCAGATCCGCCGATCTTGCCGATGAAGACGTGAATCCCGCCGAAGGGGACCCGGAAACCATACTTAACGGAGTCAGCCTCGGGGCCCCAGCCGGCGTCGTCGATGTAGAGCCGGCCACGGCGACTCTTGGTCATCCTGCCAACCGCGTACCCCTCGATCCCTGGCAGAGAGCCCTTTGAGAACTCAACACCACCGAGCGCTGGCCCCACGGTGGGCGCCAACTGTCGTGGTTTTGTCACGGCAGATGTCCGAAGACTTAGGTTCGAGGCCATCGCCATAGCAGTGGACTCAAAGGGGTTGATCGGGACGAAGGACACGAGTTTACCCAGGTTCGGCCCCTCAAGTAGAGGTAAAAGCCTACGTCCTGCTTGTGTTGTATTAGCTGGAGTATCGAGTACAAGGGAGCGGATTGCTTGACCTAGCTCTCGATTACTTGGTTTCTTCCCTAAGCCGCCCCGGGGTCTAGCCTTCATATAAGAGGTCAAGGCCCCGGGTTACACGTCTCAAACCGACTCACACAACGTGTCCTATTCTGTCTCTAAGCCGCCATACCATCTTGGGTAAGCCACCACCGGGCGGCTTAGCCACCCGGGTCTTCACGCCATCTTCCGTCTGGGCCCCTGTCAACGGCCCATCTGGTAAGCCGCCCTGGCGGCTTTGCCTGCATCCTTAAGCCCACCTTACAAGTCTTGGGCTTACGAGCCGCCCGGTGTAACCCGGCCCCGCCTGGGCGGGTCTCACCACGGGTTATATCCCCAACAAATCTTGATCCACCAAGTTCATTCACCAACATAAAAGTCTCGTAATCCACCAAAGGGTCTCACTAATTCTTCAAGATATCTATCACAACCTCGTCAAATCATTAGCCTACTAATTAGGTATCCTCTAAACAATATTCCCTATGGCATCATCAGTTCAAGTGCTGGCTTAGGGATGTAATGCGTCTGTTCACTATGATCACTAGTCCCGTAATGAACCCAGTGCTAAGCAGGGTTATTGATGCTCATCAGGTGGTCTGGCAAATCCGTATTGAACACATGATCAGAGGTTTGAGCTGTGGGAGCTTGCGAGGTCTAGGTTGGGCTAGGGAGGGTTTTCCAATCTTGAGGGAAAATCATAACTCTACGGGGTTGCGTCTGGTTGAGTACGTTGTAGTTGAAGTCTTCAGCGCTAGTTGTCCGTCAAGGTGGATCCTTGGTGTATCTGGTCTTCCTGGTCTTCAGTTGATAAGATGGGGGAGAGAAGGTAGCATAGAGAGGAGTGCCTAAAGGGGGTGGTATAGTGCAAGTGCAATCAAACAAGTGCCGAAAAGGCAAAACGCACTTATTAAGATAAGGTGGGTGCTTAGTCGCGTACTTGTTGCCTGGGGCAAAAGGGCGACTTACATTAAGCACAAACAAGCAAAAAACAAGCAAAAATAAGCAACACACAATCATGGTTCTATCTGAACCATCACACGGACTCGACTTCGCATAGGGGACACACGACCTATCCTACCCTAGGGGTTCTCGGACTCGGTAGTCATGCTTGCTTCGTGTCTTGGAGAGGAGTCCGCTCGATCTTCTGAGTCTTCTTCAGGTATTGCTAAGTCTCTTGTTGTTGTTTGTTGAAACGATCCGGGTTGTTCCAGAAGAGTCCTTGACAACTTCGCGTTTGGTGAGTTGATGACAAAGGTGGTTCCCCATGACGGTCGTTGACGGGTCTTCTGTTGTCTTCGTAATCGTGACAATGCCTTCTTCCCTTCTGAAACGTCGAGGATTCCAGGTAGGAAATCCTTTATGCAATGACATTAACAAGGCATGATAGAGTTGTGTCCTGCCGGTCACGTTGACGATATCATCAGCACCAAGAGCGGGGGATGATGAGAACCGTTTTCCTGCTCACTATAGTGAGGCGGACCAAATGGCGAGGTTCTCATCCACCGGTGGTTACCGACATAACTACGGTAATGACAGGATTGCTCTATTAGCGATGCATATAATGACCTTGCATATCTTACGTCATCTTCATCGCAAGCCAAGGTTGCATCAACCTGGGGAAGTGTCGAGGGTGTCACCATCTCCTGAGTCTTGATATCCTCATTCCCCGGGAAGGTATCTTCTGTTGGTATCTTTGTCGTGTTGTCGCCAACTTGTGTTCAAGATATGTGGGCAGAAGTCTGGCAAGGTGGCTTCCTTTCGGTTACCCACGAGGATTTCAAGGAATCCAGTGGTCAGGGGCACAAGGGTAGTAGTGACCGTTTGCAAAGTTTTGAAATACAAGTGAGGAGAGCTTAAGAGAAAAATGGTGGAAGTGCTAAGAGAAAAACCCTTGCTTCCTTTGAAACTTTAGGAGAGGTGAAAATTATAGTAGTTTTGTAAGTAATTTTGAAGGGTCTGGAAAAATAGTCTTGTCCTAACTAACGTCCATGCTAACTAAGGGCTTCCTACAGTCAGGATGGCTCTAATACCAGCTCTGTGGGGACCCCGACTCATAAGTCGTGATCACCGAATGAACGTGCACAGTGATCCCAGAGATCAATGCTCACTGAACACACAGAAACTGAATAACAAGAGTCTTACATCCATTACATACCGTTTGTACTCAAAAATAGCCTTTATGGCCAAGTCTTCATAAACTTGCAGCGGAAATCTTCAATGATAGCGTGAACCCATGCTATCTGCCTTAACCCTACAGGCATTCTGACTGGGAAGCGTCCTAGCTCGCATATTTGTCACCAAGGTATTCTTCATTCAATCCTGTGCTTTCATGCCTGGCCAATAAAATAACCAGTGGCAAGCCAATGAGTACTTTGAATGTACTCTCAAGCAACCCATGTTTGGAACAAGGTTCGACAGAGCATGATATAGCACTAATAGGTAATTTTGCGGAAAGCTAGTTTGAGTGCAATGACATGTTCAATCAACTGGTAAAAGCATGCATCAACAGGTTGCAGATATCCATATGAACAAGTTACAGATATCAACATAAGCAAGGGGTTGAACATCTCGTGTTCAGTCATCATGTCAAGTCCTCTGACTTGGTTTAAGTTTCATCTTTGTCACCAACACACACACCAGTTTGTTAAAACATCGGACGTAGTTTTAGCAGGACCTCCAACTGTCCATGACCGTGGACACGGTTATTCGAATAGTTTTACACTCTGCAGAGGTTGCACACTTTACCCACAAGACTCGGGGAACTTCCGTGTCATCCATGACTCGCGGTATATTACATACCCGAGGTAAGCACCCGAACAATGCCTTTCCCCTGACGATACTAAACAAAGAGTCCACTCGATTGGTACACAGCCCTCATGATGTACGTCATACGAGCCTCGCTCCAGATCGTACCATCCATGAAGGGACCAACGGTGTGCCCGGTGCCTGTAAAGACAACGCATGGTCGCCCTACCAGGCACGACCCCGTATCGAGAGTGACCACGTCACTCCCGCCACTAGTAATGCGGGCTCTATGCTAGTACCCACCAAGGTAGTCAACAAAGCCCCGTCCCATGAGGGGTATCGTGGTTGTACATGTAAGGTTGGGACGGTCAGCAAATCTTAAAACTCTCCGTTTTCGAAAACACACACACAACTTGCTCCGGTACACCACTTCTTTATCAAGTGGTTACCTAGCTCATCATCAACTCCCTCGGGCATTAGTGGCACCCGACAGGGTTTCCGAAAAGTCTTAGAAATCATTTTGTTTCCATCACCATGCATATTCCCGTCCCATTTGCGTAGCATCTACTAAGCAGTCTAGCAACTCCCACCCGCACAACCCTCATAAGGATGGTAGGGTCATGCACGATGCAAGTATCAATGGTAAAGTATCGGAGGCATCCCATCGAAGGGAGGGTACCTCATCCACATGATCAATTCATCGGAACAACAAGTGCTATATGACATGCATGAAAAGTTTCTTATCATGGTCAAAGGGCTGCTTGCTTGGTTCATCAAAGTCTTTGAGGTCTTCACACGCTTCTCGTCCACTCCGTGCACTTCCTCTACTTCGTCAACTATCGCCGGAAACAACCGCAATAAGCAACACAACAAGCAGAGGAATAAAGTGCTCTATAAATAGGAGTTTTATTTTTCTTGGACACCTCTGGTCATAAGAAAAATAACCAAGGAGGTTTCATTGGATGTGGATGAAGGGGGATTTTTGAATGGTGGGAATGAATGAAGCGATGATCCTATAAGAAGCCTACAGGAAATGTTTTTATAAAAAGGAGTTGAGGCACCCAGTAAATAGGGCATGATTTTAGAAACAATTAGAAAGTGGTCTCACTGGTTTTGGAGTTGGGATGCTTTTCTTATGAATTTCCTAAGATGGTAATAATGAAAAATGGGGCTATTTATTTGACCCAGCAGAATCAATGCATGGTAAAAATGTTAACTATGGCCTGATAAATAAGGCATGATATTTAGAGCACCTGGAAATTGGAATCACTCCATTTGGAGTTGATTTGGATGTTCTAGGAATTTTGCAAGTTGGTCATTCCATAGCTCAAATTTGAATTTCAATTTGAACAGTACAAAAACTTGTGGTGGAAAAATATGGAAGTTGTACTGTTAAATAGTTTGGATTTTTAGAAAAATCTAGGAATTTGAATCAATTCATTTGGGTAAATATTTTGTTCTGTGGAATATTTGGAGGTTACTGGAAAAAGGAAAAAGATAAATGCTACTTTTCCCATGGGCCAAGATGGGCTCAACAGAGCCGGCCCAGAGGGGATTCAGCCCGCACCGGGCGGCTACGTCGAAGGCGTATTCATGGAATACGCCTCCACTTATGCAGCGAACCGGTACGCGCGCGGATGGTGGTTTTCAATCTGACGGGTGGGCCCCACCCATCAGTGAGAGGCAAGGAGCGCGGGAGCCGACATGTGGACCCCGCAGTCGTCTTCTTCCTTGAGACAGAGGGAAGGGGGGCCTCACCGGCGGCGACTCCATTGGTGGTCGACGCGGGGAGGGCACCGTCGAGTTTAGGAGGTCATCGCCCGTCTGATGGTAGAGGAGAGGGATGCCGGCGGGCTCTGGTTCGCCGGCGACATCGAACCCGAGCGGCGGCCGGAGATTGGGAGGACGAACCGCTCGCCCTCACCTGCAACTCAACGGATGGAGGGCTGGGTCAGGTTATCGGGGTTGAGAGGGAGATGGGGGAGAAGAAAGGGGGGCCAGGGACGCTCTGTACCGTGCGGACGGCGATGCCCCACGGCGGTGGCCCTCCTGCTCGATCCCGAGCTTCCGAGCACTTGAACGAGGGGGAAAGAGTGTGGGCGCGCGATTGGGAGTGATAGGAGGCCGGAATCGGAGAGAAACGGGGTCGGGCCCCGCTATTTATAGCGTTGCCGGGGGTCCTCATGGACGGGGTTCACGGCCACCCGCGGGCACGACTTTGGTGGCCAAAAGGTGAGGTCGGAGGAGCCTTGCGGCGTTCGTGGGGCTAGTCCACGATGCAGGGGAGTGAGAGAGAGAGTAGGGTGAGCTCGAGGCGGATCCCTCGCGTGCACAGGGAGTGGCGAAGCTCGGCGGCGCTCGGGCACGCATGAGCAGGGCATGGGAGGGGCGATGAAGGAGGGGGCCGACAGCCCGGCGTGTCCCGGACGCCAAGGTTAGCCAGTAGGCGAGAGGGGGGAGCCCTAGGCTGTCGGGGGCTGCGATTGGGCGGCGGCTACAGTGCGGGTGTGCACTGTAGCGCGCTCCAGAGCGCCCAAATGGCATGCCATGGCATGGCATTGGCCACTTGGGCGCGGCCATGCATGTCCGGCAGCTAGAGAGAGGTAAAAAAAGGGGGGAGGGAGCATAGGATGCTCTGGATATGCCTTAGGTGAGAGGGCAAGTGGAGAGGGAGGGAAAAATTAGCTGTCCAGGAGGGAATCTTGGTGTTTTACCCCACTCAACCATTGATATGAGGCTTGGGATTCTTACTGGGGGTAGAGGGGGCATCCTAGAGACTGTGGGAAAAGTTTGAGATCAAGGAGAATAGTGGAAGGGGCCCAAACAGCAAGTTTGGTAATTTAGCAAAAGGTGTTTGATGGATGTTTGGGTAAACAAATAGTGTTTACTTGCCATGATATTTACCAGGATTAAATGGGAGGTAAAATTGAGATGGGTCACAAGATTTGAGCCCATTTGAGGAAAGTTCACAATGTAAACTTGGTGAACCCTAGAAATGGGCAGAATTGGAGTTGCTTAGATCTAGCTAAGAAAATCCATTCTCCTGGATGCACCACTTGGTGTGGTAGCATAATTTGGGTATTAGAGCATACCCAAAAAGTTTGGGACCAAATGGGGAAACTTGATAATGCAAGAATTTCCAATTCTTGAAATCAGCAGAAATGGATTTGGGGGGATTTGGACAAGTGAATCTGTTCTCCTTGATGCACCACTTGGTGTGGATGCATTATTGCAGTATTAGAACATGTCCACAAAGTTTGGGGTCAATAGGAGGTGATTCACAATGTAGAGTTCCTCAAATTTGATTCTGGACAGAAAGGGTTTTGGAATATTTTGGTGAACCAACTCAATTGGGATTGAGATGAAACTTGGCAAGATGATCACATATGTCATATGTGACTTGCTAGAATTTTCCTGGATTTATTTGAGAATATTTCTTATAGAAATATTTCAAATGCTTGAAATAGGCAGAAATGGGTTTGAAGGGTTTTTTCCAATATTTTGAATATGACCATGTGTTTAAACTCTTATATATGGACAATATATGTCCACTGAGTTTTCCTAAATTTTCTCAAATATTTTTAAAGCATATAAATAAATTTTCCCTATAAAAGACCATTTCTAGCCTGAAGAAAAAGCCTTTAAATAAAATAAGAAATTAATCTTTAAAAATAATATTTTGTGGCTTTGGGAAGTCTTATATATATTAGGTTTCAAATAAAGTATTTGGGGAAAAACAATACACCCAATTTGAGGACTTGTAGTACAAATCTCAATTCAGTGGTTTTTGAAAACCTAATTTGAACAAATGCTTTTTGGCCAAGATAATGTTTTATAAAAATAGTTTTAGGTACTATACACATGGTATGATCATTGGACAAGAGTTTAGATCAAGGAAAAAGGGGTTTGAGAGTAGGAGGATGTTTTATGAATTATAGAGCACCATCAAGCAATCAAACAAGCAAGCAAATAGCACACAAGTCAAACATTCAAATGCACTCAAAAAGTTTTAATTTGCCCTAAATTTTGAGTCATGATAACTTAGTCATGAGGCAAAACACAGGGTGTGACACCCCCTCCGGAGCGGCGGAGATCTCTATGCAGATCCCGGCCTCAGGAGTCAAGGATGACGCAAGGAAGGACAGGCGGGCGCCAGCGCGCCAGGCGGTGCAGTTTCCCCTTTGGTGCAAAGGGAGCAAGGACGTATGCGGGTTCCCAAAGCGCCCCCCAAAGGTTCTCCATTCCGGTGCAACAAGACCACGACCACGAGCCCAGTAGGACGGATGTCATCGCCGAGCCCACCTCTGCATCATCGACAGCTACTTTGCAGGCGAAGACCACCTTTGGACAGGGCGGGGATGTACTCCTGTCCCCCTGCGAATTTGGCCGTTGTGGGATCCCTTCCCGCCATTGCGATAAGCGAAGAGGACCTGGGCCGCTGATATAAGTAGAGGATAGGTCGCACCGTAGAAGGAGGACGGAAGAGAGAGAAGCAGAGAGGAACAACAGACAAGGCAGAGAGCCAAGAACACCACTCGAGCGCCCTGACGAGGCTCCTCACCACTGTACTAGTTTATCCACCACACCTCCTCGAGAGGCAATCCACCAAAGCAGGAGTAGGGTATTATGCTTCGCAGCGGCCCGAGCCTGGGTAAATCACCGTGTGCATCTTCTTCCTCGTCATCGCGCGAGTTCACCATGCTAACCATCACGTAGAGAGCTAGGTAGGGCGAGGCTGCAGGGGATCTTCGCACACGCCCCTGTGTTCGAATCTTGAGGTTTTTTGCGGAGCACGAAATCCGATAGTCACTAGTTTCGGGGGGGGGGGGTTCGTGATCCAACGTAATCTAGTTCTTCGTCTCCACCTTCCTTTTGAACAGGATTGGTGGTGGTCGAGGTGGAGTACTTGCTATAGTGTTTCGACATAGAGCCAATACCTATGGTCATATTCCGACCGTGTTATGGCTTGGTAAAGCTTCAGGGCTTCAAGGAGCTTAGGATGTGAGTGAACGTCTATCATCTTATCCTCAAGCACATTTCTTAGATGCCGATAGTCCTACCTATTACTCCAAATAACTCATCTTTTATCGAAGGCATCATCTTATATAAGTCAACTCTAGTATCACTCATGCTATTCAACTCCAAGGTTTGAAAGAAGGACCAAACCAAATTCTCATATGTACTATAGCTAACTCATATATATATATATATATCCCTATGTTAAAATCCTCGGAAAGCATACAAGCTGCTAAGCTTGATTGTGATACTACAAACCCAAGTATTCATCTAACACATCCAAGGTCTAAGGTGTTGCATCTCTATGCTAAGGAAACACGTAATATACCAATCCAAGATCTTGTTTCCTCCCTATGAATTCAGTTAATCGATCCACGAATACCATCCACTATTACATGATCTACTAATACTGCAATCCAATACCGGTGACGTTCCATATATCTCCAGATTCCCTAAAGGCTAAATCCCCAAATACCAGAAGGTACTATCTCATCACAGTATAACTAGCAATTCCCATTATGATGATCTAGTAAACTCCAATGTTAGGTGCATAAGGATCCTTGAATCAATTTCGACAACCATCCAATATCCCTGGTTTGTCTTCCACCGAAAAACATTCTATCAAGATCAAGATCATCGGACTAAATCCAAATTACTCCGAACCATGTAGTTTGATTGATCCTGAGCACCTCTTAGAATCACCTATTTAAATCCAAGGTTCACATCCAGTAAAAATTCCCTACTAGTTACTCTAGTCACTATCGTACCTCCATCAATCCACTATCAATATTACTTGCCAAATCAAGTCATTAATCCACCAAGAATTTCAGCTTGTGATCATATTTGTCCTACTAAATCCAAGTTACTCAAGGGAGAAACAAGTTATGCTACTCTATCAACTTGATCCACAAAGTCCGTTTACCAACATAAGGGTCTTATGATCCACCAAAGGGTCTCAACTGCTTCCTCAAGATATCTATTACAACCTCGTCAAATCATCCACCTACTAATTACGTATCCCCAAAACAATCTTCCATATGGCATCATTGTCGGATTTCAGGCTCCGCAAAATCCTAAGGAATTTGAACCCAGTGGCGTGTGCAAAGATTCCCCAACAACTTCGCCACCTCCAAGCTCACAACACAATACCTTGCTCGATGGCGAGGAAGACGATGGCACATGAGAGTTTACCCAGGTTCGGGCCGCTGCGAAGCGTAAAACCCTACTCCTGCCTTTTGGTGGATTGCCTCGCGAAGAGGTTTGAGGATGAACTAGTACAGTGATATGTCTACGGGGTGGTTGCTCCCTCCCTCTACCGAGCTGCCTAGCCTCTACTTATAGTGGCCCCGGTCCTCTTCCCTTATCGCAATGGCGGGAAGGGATCCCACAACGGCCAAATTCGAAGGGGGACAGGAGGTACACCCTATCCTGACGAAAGATGGTCTTCGCCTGCAAAGTAGTCGACGGTGATGCAGTGGTGGGCTCGGTGATGACGTCCATCCTGCGGGGCTTGGGGTCTTGGTCTTGTTTCACCGAAGTGGAAACCTTTGGGCGGCGCTTTGGGAACCCACGTGCGTCCCTGCCTCCTTTGCACCAAAGGGGAAACTGTCCCCTCTGGCGCGCTGGCGCCCGCCTGGCTTGGCTGGCGTCACCCTCAGCCTCCTGAGGTTTTGTGTTGCATAGGGGTCTCCGCCGCTCAGGAGGGGGCCTGGGGAGGCCTACATCCCCGCGGGTCTTGGCGCTGCTTCCCTCGCGAGAACGGGGTCTCGCGAGGGCCTTGTGTCGAGAGAGGCCGCGCCGGGCCGTAATTGGTCGTTGAGGTGGGCCACGCCTGGGACCGCAGGCAGGCAAGTCTGGGTACCCTGGTATCCAGAACACGGATAGTAGCCGCCCCCTAGTCCTCCTCTGTTTTCTCTTCCCAGCTCCTATCATGTCAAGCAGCACCTGGCCCCTGGGGGTGTTAACTTTTGTGTTTTTACCTTCGTGTTTCTCCTCCTTTTTGAGCCATTGATTGTTTGTTTCGCGTGGCGCGTCCCTGCTTCTCCCGCGGGGCCTTGCGTCATCGCCGACGCGCCGCGGCGCCCCCTGAGAAGCCCGCGAGGGTACTGCGCTAAGACCGGCGACGGCGTCCGGTCAGGTCCTCGCGGGGTGGGCCTTCCTGAGGGGGAGTGTGCCGCCCCCAAGGACAGGCCCTCAGCCCCGCCGCCTAGAGTGGCAGGGCTCCTTCCCTCGTGCTGCTCTCCCTTGCTCCTGGAACCACCAGAGTCCCGATGCGGTCACGTAACGGACGTAGCGCCTGCATTTTCATGTTAGCGGTCACGCCTCCTGCCCGATATTGAGGTCATTAATTGACTAGAAGGTTTTGCCCTTGTTAGGCATGTGTACTTAGCCCTTTGGATCACGGCGAGCCCGAGTGTATCGAAGCGTAGGCGGAGCGTCCAGGGAGGTCGAGGATCCCGCCTGGGAGAGCTTCTTCCTTGCTTTCGGGGTGGTTCGGGAGCCCTTTCTGCACTCTGCGTCGACGGGGCCCGATCCTGAGCAGACCTCGACCACCGTTGGGACGTCCAGATCACCAGGACGAGAACAAGGGGGCGAGGCCTCAGCCGCAATTGGAGCGTCCGGATCACCAGGACTAGACCAAGGGGCACGGAGCTTCACGATCGGTGAGGTTCCCGAGACATATTGCCTAGGAACCCCCCATCTAAAGCTCAAGTGGCGCTCTGCGTTGGCAGGGCCCGATCCCGAGCAGACCTCGACCGCCGTTGGGGCGTTCGAATCACCGGACGAGACCAAATGGAGCGAGGCCTCGGCCGCAATTGGGGCGTCCGGATCACCAGGACGAGACTAAGGGGCGTGGAGCTACGCAATCGGTGAGGCTCCTGAGGCGCGTTGCTCAGGAGTCCCCCTTGACGCTCAAGTGGCGCTCTGCGTTGGCAGGGCCCGATCCCGAGCAGACCTCGACCGCTGTTGGGGCATCCGAATCACCGGACGAGACCAAAGGGAGCGAGGCCTCGGCCGCAATTGGGGCGTCTGGATCACCAGGACGAGACCAAGGGGCGCGGAGCTACGCGATCGGTGAGGCTCCTGAGGCACGTTGCTCAGAAGTCCCTCTTGACGCTCAAGCGACTTCCTTACCTTTCCACGGGCTACCGCCTCGGGAGGCGCCTGAGCCTCCCGAGGTTCCGTGATGTCATGCCGGGCCGTGGTTGGAGCCCCCGAGCAGGGGGTTGACCATTTAAGCGGTGAGTGCCACTGAGGCGACAGGCCCTTGCCGGCCTGCTCTGAGAGGCTACGAGGAGGGGCCCAAGTTCCCGCCCCTTTTCAAATAGATTTGTGAAATCTTCAACTTCATTTCAAAAAGTGGCAATACGAACTCCAAAAAAGAAGCAAGCAACAGCCATGTCCGGCACCTAGGCTAGTCTTCGCCTTCGTCTTCCCCCAGCGCGGAGCATAGGGCATCCACGTTGCGTGGGCATAGCCATTGGAGGGCAGTGTTGTCCGCCAGCGCGGAGCATGGGGCTTCCACTTGGGCGTGGGATGGAACCCCTCCGCGTCCTCGGGGGGCTCCGGGCGTATACAGCCCACTCATGATTACGTGAGAGTGTCACGGGTTGAGCCTGGGGGTGCACTGAGGGCCCCATGCCTCCCTGGCATGGAGCCCGCTTCCATCCCCCAAGCATGGTGCGGCGATGTGGGGTGGGTCCCGAACGGGCCCTCAAGCGTGGGGCGAGCCCCCCATGCCCTTCGCAGGGAGAGCCCATTCCGGAGCAGGGCCTGAGGCCCTCCAAAGCCTGGGGACGGATGTCGTCATTGTAGCGGTACCGCAGCCCCCTGCGCCGCTGGTGGGGCTTGGCGCCGGGGGCCTCCGTCGTGTGCGAGGTGTTCACCCAAGGCGGTGCCCCAGTGCACCTCGCTGGGGTGCCCGGGAGCCCCGCGTAGGTACCCCACCGCCCGTCCCCAGGCGGGGCGAACCAGGCCCGGGGACACGGGTGAGTACGTGAGCTCTCGCCACTGGTCAAGCGAAACCCGGCCCGGAGACATGGGCGTATGTTCCACCCTCCGCTTCCGGGTAGGAGTCACCCTGCCAGGGGACATGGACGTGTGTTCCACCCTTCGTCTCCTGGCTAGGGGCGCCTGGCCTGGAGACATGGGCGTGTGTTCCACCCTCCGTCTCCAGCTTGGAAACGCCTGGCCTGGGGACATGGGCGTGTGTTCCACCGTCCGTCTCCTGGCTGGTGCCGCCGTGCCTGAGGACATGGGCGTGTGTTCCACTCTCCGTCCCCAGGCAGTCGACCCCCGGTCCGCGGACCCAAGCGCTTGCCAAGGGTAGCCCCCTACCAGCAGGCGCGCCTCATGACGCTGCCAGCTCCTGGCATCCTCATGAGGCCGGCCCCGCCAGCCGCCCTCGCGAGGCTGTTCGCACCAGCCTCGACGAGAGCCACTCGCGGAACCGCGCATGCTCCTCCTGCTGTCGCATTAGCTGGCGCCGTTCCCGTCGTGGCCCAGGCGCTCGCCGACATGGTCGTGGTAGAGTCGCGCAGGCCCCCAGGCATTGGTGTAGGTGAGTCGCCGGACGCCCTGCCTCAATCCGCCGGGAGTGCCGGGGGGCGCGTTACGGCG
Source organism: Elymus sibiricus (assembly GCA_039707655.1). Classification (NCBI taxonomy): domain Eukaryota; kingdom Viridiplantae; phylum Streptophyta; class Magnoliopsida; order Poales; family Poaceae; genus Elymus; species Elymus sibiricus. The sequence continues at coordinate 132,486,152 of CM077671.1, forward strand.
CCTACCCCCCGAGGCCGGCAGCTCCCGTCGGCCCACACCCGCACCAAGGGCCAACTCCTGCGTGCCCGACGAGCCAGGCCGCACTTCCGGCTGGTGCGGGTCGCGTCGCACATCTCCGGCGCGCCCACATGCCCCCGGCGCCTGGTTGAGCGACCTCATCGGCGCGAGCCCACTCCTGGGCCATCCCAAGGGTGAGCACCTGGGCCGCACCCGTCGGTGTGGCGCCTAGGGCCGCGTGGCACATCCTACTGCCATTGCGTCCGTGAGCAACGCGGAAAGGCCACAGCTCACGGGCTACGAGGAGCGCAATTCGCCCGCGTGCCGGGTCGCGGCGAGCCCGGGGAGATGATGCCGCGACGTGGATGCTGGGGAAGTTTAGGGCGGTGAGGGCTCATCGTGCGGTTGATGAGGGCGACAGCCCCCGGTTCCTGTCCAAGGCTGGGCTGGAGATGGTGCCTTCCGACGGCGAAGCGGGGCAGCGCGGGATGCCGAGGTCTGGTTGCGTCGCCCGAGCAACACGGGCGGCCCATCGTTCGGCGCGGGCTCGGCATCCCTTGGCCATGGAAGCACCGAGCGGAGGCGAGGCGAAGTTTTAGTGAGGACCCCGACACGCCCCTACCTGGCGCGCCAAATGTCGGATTTCGGGCTCCACAAAACCCTAAGGAATTCGAACCCAGGGGCGTGTGCGAAGATTCCCCAACATCTTTGCCCCCTCCAAGCTCACAACACAATACCCCGCTCGATGGCGAGGAAGACGATGGCACACGAGAGTTTACCTAGGTTTGGGCCGCTGCGAAGCGTAAAACCCTACTCCTGCCTTTTGGTGGATTGCCTCGCGAGGAGGTTTGAGGATGAACTAGTACAGTGATGTGTCTGCGGGGTGGTTGCTCCCTCCCGCTACCGAGCTGCCTAGCCTCTACTTATAGTGGCCCGGGTCCTCTTCCCTTATCGAAGTGGCGGGAAGGGATCCCACAACGGCCAAATTCGAAGGGGGACAGGAGGTACACCCTATCCTCATGAAAGGTGGTCTTCGACTGCAAAGTAGTCGACGGTGATGCAGTGGTGGGCTCGGTGATGACGTCCGTCCTGCGGGGCTTGGGGTCTTGGTCTTGTTGCACCGAAGTGGAAACCTTTGGGGGCGCTTTGGGAACCCGCGTGCGTCCCTGCCTCCTTTGCACCAAAGGGGAAACTGTCCCCTCTGGCGCGCTGGCGCCCGCCTGGCTTGGCTGGCGTCACCCTCAGCCTCCTGAGGTTATGTGTTGCATAGGGGTCTTCGCTGCTCAGGAGGGGGCCTGGGGAGGCCTACATCCCCGCGGGTCTTGGCGCTGCTCCCCTCACGAGAACAGGGTCTCGCGAGGGCCTTGTGTCGAGAGAGGCCGCGTCGGGCCGTAATTGGTCGTTGAGGTGGGCCACGCCTGGGACCGCAGGCAGGCAAGTCTGGGTACCCTGGTATCCAGAACGCCGACAATCATCAGTTCACGTGCTGGCTTAGGGATAAAAGGCGTTTGTCCACTATGATCACTAGTCCCATAATGAACCCAGTGCTAAGCAGGGGTTATTGGAGCTCAATAGGTGCTCTAGCATACCCGTGTATTAAACACGTGATCAGAGGTTTGAGCTGGGGAAGCTTGTGAGGTCTAGGTTGGTCTAGGGAGGGGTTTACAAATTTTGAGGGAAAGGCATAACTCTACGGGGTTGCGTCTGGTTGAGTATGCTGTAGTCGAGGTCTTTAGTGCCAATTGCTTGTCGAGGTGGATCATCAGCCATCTCTAGGATGATGTCTCGAAGGTGGACAAGTGCCTTGCGTGCTGCCGTCTCAACTGCAATCTCCAGGGTCTTCATCTGTGGTCCTTCAAAGAACCAACTTATCGGGGCGTCATTTGCCTTCACGAACACATCAACGTGATACTCCTTCGTGATGGCATTGACCCAGTGCTCGTGGTAGAGGAAAACGGGTGGTCGGCTGAACCAGCACTTCGCCAGGCTATCCCCAAGGAGTAGGGGAGAGCCGGATGTTAGGAGGGCTTCAGGTACGACGGCCATCTACAAGGTTTGAAGGGAGGAGAGTCAGCAAGGGTTTGAAATAGGCTAGAAGGGAAGAGAAGTATGGAAATTGTTGCACCTAGCAACTAGGCACAATTTTTGAAAAGGGTTTTATCCTAACTAACGTCCATGCTAACTAAGGGCTTCCTACAGTCAGGATGGCTCTGATACCAGCTCTGTGGGGACCCCGACTCATAAGTTGTGATCACCGAATGCACGTGTACAGTGATCCCAGAGATCAATGCTCACTGAACACACACAAGCTGAATAACAAGAGTCTTACATCCATACTTTGCGTCTTACACAAATAAAGACCATGAAGGTCAAGGCTTACATAGATAGGGCCATGGGGGCCGAACAACAAACATAAACCAGCAGCGGAAATCTTGATCGAAAGCGTAGACCCATGCCATCTGTCTTAACCCTACAGGCATTCTGACCATCGAACTCTTCACCATATCCCTGCTCTTCCATGTCGGATTTTGGGCTCCGCAAAACCCTAAAGATTTGAACACAGGGGCGTGTGCGAAGATCCCCTGCAGCCTCGCCCTACCTAGCTCTCTACGCGATGGTTAGCGCGATGAACTCGCACGATGACGAGGAAGAAGATGCACACGGTGATTTACCCAGGTTCGGGCCGCTGCGAAGCGTAATACCCTACTCCTGCTTTGGTGGATTGCCTCACGAGGAGGTGTGGTGGATGAACTAGTACGATGGTGAGGAGCCTCGTGAGGGCGCTCGAGTGGTGTTCTTGGTTCTCTGCCTTGTCTATGGTTCTCTTTCTTCTCGGTCCCTTTCTATGGTGCAGCCTACCCTCTACTTATAGCAGCGGCCCGGGTCTTCTTCCCTTATCGCAATGGCGGGAAGGGATCCCACAACGGCCAAATTCGAAGGGGGACAGGAGTACATCCCCGCCCTGTCCAAAGGTGGTCTTCGCCTGCAAAGTAGCTGTCGATGATGCAGAGGTGGGCTCGGCAATGACATCCGTCCTGCTGGTCTCGTGGTTGTGGTCTTGTTGCATCGGAATGGAAACCTTTGGGGGCCGCTTTGGGAACCCGCACTCGTCCTTGCTCCCTTTGCACCAAAGGGGAAACTGCTCCGCCTGGCTCGTTGACGCCCGCCTGCCCTTCCTTGCGTCATCCTTGACTCCTGAGGCAGGGTTCTGCATAGAGATCTCCGCCGCTCCGGAGGGGGCCTGAAGAGGCCCACTCCTTGTTGGTCTTGATGCCGCCTCCCTCGCGAGCTCGGGTCCTCGCGAGGGCCTTGCCTTGCCTGAAATCTTGGCTCGTGAGGTGGGCCATGTCCTGGGCCACAGGCAGGCAGGTCTGGGTACCCCCGTTCCCAGAATGCCGACAGTAGCCCCCGGGCCCAAGGCGCGCTCGAGCCGGCTTCTAAGTGAAGCTGCTGAGGGCGGCCCGAAGCGCCGCGGGCCCCAAACGCCTGTGCGCCGGGACTGGCGGGCGTTGTGCGGTTGATGTCGGGCGTCCAATGCCCCCTCGGCCACCGCTCGAATCGACAAAAGCCTGACTTCTAGCGCCGAGCCATTACTGCTTTCCTCTTCTGCGCTCCTGCTCTTACTCCCAGATCCCTGGCCTTAGCTGAGACCTCTCCAGATCCCGACGCCGTGCCGTCCTCCTCCTTGCCGCGTCGGCCCCGCGAACTTCCCGATGGCTCCCGCCGGCAAGTCGAAGCCAGAGGCCCCGAGCTCAGCCTCCGCTCCCATCTCGCCGGCGCTCTCGGAGTTCACCATTGCCAAGGACGGAGACCTCGTCCCGGTGCTCCCGTCGACGGCGGACGAGACCAACGATTCGGGGTGGACCTTGATATGGGGCGGCTCCTCGGAGAGGCGGCCCTCGTCCAGGTCGGCCTATCCTTTCTTTCTCCATAGCATCTTCGCTGGGCTCGTCCCGCCTTTCTCCAAGTTCTTCACCGCCATCCTCGACCATTACGGGATTCAAGCTCTTCATCTCTAGCCCAACTTCATCCTGCTCTTGTCCGTCTTTGCCTTCTACTGCGAGGCTTTCGTTGGCGTGAAGCCTTCGGTGGCCGTCTTCCTCCATTTCTTCAGCTTGTGCGTGCACGACGGCGCTCAGCGGTCGGCATGCGTCTCCTTCGTCGCGGTCCAGAGCGGTAACATGCTCTTAAAGGCCGGGAAGAAGGTGGAGAACTTCAGGCACCGCTGGGTCTTCATGGATCTGAAGAGCACCAACCCCCGTTTGGATCTGCCGAAGGGGCTGCCGGAGAAGACCCCCGCGTGGAGTTCCGCGAAGCTTTCCGACCCCCGGGCCAGGCCCGTCCTGGAGCGGATTTCTCGCGATATCAGCGCCAGGAGGCTGACTGGGGGGATGATAGTGAAGGAGTTCTTGAAGAAGCGCCTGGCACCGCTCCAGCAGCAATCGAGGCCCTTGTGGGATAACCGGGGCAGCGGCGACAACCTCAGGCTTCGGTCTGCCCCCATGCCCTCCGGGGAGCTGAGCAGAGTTGTGACAATCCTGCTCAACGGCGACCCCGGAGGTTTTCCCGACGACTGCGCCCCGTTGTACTGCCGCGACGACGGAGCCGATCTGGTTGCCGCGATGCTGTCTTCGACGAACTGGGGCTCCCCCCAGCCGAGGGCCATGGGTTGTCACGCCCAAGATGCGGTCCTATCCCTATTAAGGCTCGTGGCCTCGACGGGGATAGAAGTGCATCTTGTCGTTCGCAAGTACAGTAAAACATTGCAATATATGTAGGAAGAGATGAGTATATGAGTTGGCTTACACTCGCCACAAGCTATCTTACAAGTTCACACAAAACATCCATACATCATTTAGAAGACAGGGTCCGGCTACGGACGAAAACAAACGATAAAAGAAGCAATGTAAAACTGTCTCGCTATCCCGGGATCACCACCATGAAGCTCCCTACTCGTCTGGATACGTAACATACATGCGTCTACTCTCTTCGTCGTACTCCCACTGGAGCTGAGTCGCATCTTCTGGAAAGTTCTCATCAATACCTGCACCTGTTTGTTGTAATCTGTGAGCCACAGGGACTCAGCAATCTCATAACCCGGGTACCAAAACTATGTAAGCCATTGGGTAAGGAATTGGTTAAGTGGTGAGGCTGCAGCAAGCGCTTAGCATATAATTGGTGGCTAACTTACGAGAACATGAATGTAAATATGGTGGCATACGTTTGACGATCGCGAATTAGCATGATCACTAAGTGATCCTGAACACCTACTTACGTCAATCATAACCCCACCGTGTTCTCTCTCGGTTCATGTTCACGAGCAGAGACGGTCACGATTACGCACACGGTTGGTGTATTTTATTGGAGTTTACTTCAAGTTAACTATAACCGGGTGTTAAACAAATTTCCAAGTTGCCACATAACCGCGGGCACGGCTTTCCGAAAAGATTAAACCCTGCAGGGGTGCTCCAACTCATCCATCACAAACTAACCACACGCTGCGAGAATAACCTCGACCACGAATCTCGTGATCTTCCTTGGCAATTCCACTGGAAAACCGCAACCTCGAGATAGCCCGAAGAAAAACCGGAATTCCTCGCGCAAGACATTCGATAAAGGTAAAACGAGTCCAGCAAGACCGCCCGACGTGTCGACGAACCCGATAGGAGCCGCGTATCTCGTTCTCAGGACACGACAGATAAGCGAAGCGTACGGTGGCCTGATAGACATCTCCCGACTTGCCCCGGGTTGGCCCCGCACGGTGCTCTAGTTTGTACCAACACTCATGAGGAGCACTGGCCCGGGTTGTTGATTAATTATCCACGGGGTAGCTATGCCCTATGCAATTTTATTAAGTTGTTTAGCAAATGTAGTACCAATGTTGGGTCTTGCCAGACAAGTTTTAATCTAAAACGAATGGTCAAGGGAGTCCCCATAACAACCCCGAGCATGTTAGGAGCGCAAAATTTGGAATATAACACCGGAACTCGGAACTAGAGCGGCAAAAGCGGAACAAAACACTGAGCAAAAGGCCAAGCCTTCCACCGTTGCCAGATATATATGTGCATTAATTTAAATAACAATAAATAGAGTGATATAAACAAAATCCATGTTGACACATGGAAAGCTTGCACCTGCAACTAGCAACGCTATAAGATAAGGGCTGAGCAGCGGTAACATAGCCAATCAAGGTTTGCTAGGTAGTGGAAGGGTTAGAGGCTTTCATGGCAGTTTAGGAGGCTGACAGTATAAGTGGTAGGTAATGGAACATAACGGTAAAAACGATACATCTAGCAAGGCAAAAATAGTGTCGGGATCCGGGTATGATCATCTTGCCTGTTGGTTCTTCAGAGGGACAAAGAGCTGGGTCCTCGTAGTTGTACTCTCCGGAATCCTCGTACTCAGGCTCAACACTTGCGTCTACCCAAAGAGAACAGCACCAAATAAACAAACAGCGAGGTGCAATGTACAAACAAGATGATGCATGGTCATGTTAAGAAATATAGCATGGCAAGCCTATGCTAGTCATGTTTCACATGCATTTATTAAGTTGTTTAGTATTCTGGACAGAACCTCCATATTACTTATTTAGACATGCATTATCATGGTAAATATGGATGCTTCATGCAAAATCGATGCAAATGCATATGTAGAACGTTGCAAACGGAGTAACGTAGCTCACGGTAAGGTACGGACGTTAACGGAGACAAAACACAACATGAGACAATATCTGGGCTATACCTTGGTGTTCCAAGGATGCCACTGGATAGGAAATGAAAATCTAGTAAGAATAGAGCTAAATATCAAGCAATACTATGGAGTATAGCTCCCACAAGTCACAAAATAATCAAACACACAATCTGTCCACAAACAGCAACATGGCATCTTGTCACACACCTAGTCAGAGCTACAGCAGGTTTTAAATCAAAACCAAGGCATGTACAGAAACTATACAGCATGCTTAACAAATCATCCATCTACACAAACTTGAAAGGAAGCATGGATCAATAGCAAATATGCTCACAAGATGGCATGTTGAAACAGATTTCAGGGACTTAGTGAAAATTCCAGTTTTCTGGAATCTGAGTTAACCAAATGGCATATTGACAGCATGATTAACCTATGCTACAGAAACTTTCATGGCATGAAAAGTAACAGGATGATAGAGGGCAACATCTAGAACAAAACACTAGCACTGACTATGAGCTAGAACACAACATATCACTTGGTAGCATCCTCTAAACATGGCATAAAAATAACAACAGATTCTCAGACTTGGTCAAATTAGCAAGGGCAAAACTGGGCACATGTAAACAGAATATCAACTTGACAGCAGGTTTTAAATATGATGCTAGGGCTTAATGCTCAAGTTCTTAGCACAATTAGGTAGATCATGATGAGCAAAACCAATCATGTTAAGGCCCCAAACTCAAAGGGACAACACATCCATGGGAACCATCCTCTAAACATGGCAAGAAAATAACAGCACCCAACACTTAGCAAAATTTGGAGCATACAACCAGTGTTATAGTCTTAGCATGTAAGCAGCAAGAAACCCACTTATCCACAAGTTTATCATGCCAAACAAAAATACCAGGGCCTAGTACCCACAAAACACTAGCATATTCATGTTGACAAGTTTCACAAATATTGCATAGATTAAATCATATGAAAATGACAAAATGGCATGTTGGGACAAAAATGACATTTTGCAAACTTGCTCAAATGACAAAACAAACTGCACCACTGGATTCCTTGGGAAAATCTACCCCAAAATCATATATCACACTCATATATTTCAACAGAGAAAAACCCCACAATTGCATTCGAAAATAACACATAGCACTTATAAGTCACTTATTGCCCAAAATGGATATCTCCAAATAAGGCAGTGGCCTGATCTGGACTATTACCAGAAATGGAAACAAACAAACAGAGAAGACAAAATAAAAACAAACAAATAATAAAAGGGGGTCCCACTGGTCATACTCACCAGGCCCCTCCTGAGTGGCTGACAAGTGGGGCCAGGGCCCACTTGCCAGGACTCACACACACGCACAGGACAGAACACACACAACACCTACACACAAACTGAACCACACACGCGCACACACAGTGCGCAAAAATAAAAGGGCAGGGGGGGATCGAACCCCTGACCAGAGATGGGCCTCTGTTCTCTTGAACAGGCCCCTGCGCCTTGCACTGCTCCTCCGGCGACCGAATCAGAGGAGGACGCCGGCGAGCACACAGGTGACCAACGAAGGACACGGCCACCGGCGGGGGTTGCGTACTCGACGAGGAATCCATTCCCGAAGCTAACGTGGAGGGATAGGAGCTACAGGCGGGGCGCAAGAAGCTCGGTGCTTCTCGGCCATGGCGGACCGGCGGGCGCACAGGCGCCAAATTGAGGCGCTGCAATGGGGCTAGCGGCGCAGCGAGGCTACAGGCGAGCGCGGATGGGGCTACAGCAAGCAAGGGATCGACTTGGGCACCTAACACCGGACTTCGACGGCGGACGCGCTCGGATCGGGCGGCTCTGCGCTACGGCGACTACGACGACCGGAGCAAGGAGAGGGAGACCTGCGGCTCACCCCGGGGATTTGCTGCTGGAGACGAACACGGAGACGACGTAGGAGACGAAGGAGAGGGTCGGGGCGGCCTGAAGCAGCGGAGCTCCCTCGCACCGACGATGGCGAAGAAGGAGCCGACGCCACGGAGGAGCTCGGACCTCCCTAGTGCCGGGAACGGGTCGATGAAGGTCCCGGGGTCCCTCTGGACTCCATGGACGAAGCGGAGGTAGACCCAGAGGCAAACGACGCGACGTCGACGACGGCACGCCTCTGCCTCTCTCTGACGAAACTGAAGCTCTCTCGCACTCTTTTTGGCAGAACCAGGAGGAAGAAGGGGAAGGGAAGAAGGAGGCGGCGGCGCGGAGGAGAAGGGGGGAAACCCTAGGGAGAGGGCACGGACGCCGAGGCTTTATAGGCCCTGGAGGCACGGCTCCCCTCGCCACCTCGGCCACGGCGGGGCCCCTGCTCATGCTCGCTGTGAGAGGGAGCTGGAAAGGGGAGGACGACGATGAACGCCTACGGGCGCCGACAGGTGGGGCCGCGCGGAGCCAGCGTGGAAAGCGAGCGAGCGAGCGAGCGGCCTGCGGAGGCACTAGCTGGGCTGCGGCTGCGGAGGCCCAGAGAACCTCCTCTCTCTCTCTCTTTGCAGAAAAACAAAACCCCTTCTATTTGAATTAGCCAGAGAAAGCAAAAAATCACAGAGGTCAGAGAGAGAAGTTTTAAAGAAAAGAAATACATTTTTGGGTTCACAAAAATGCATACTATTTAATAAAAAATGAGAATGGCATTTTTGGAGCAACAAAATAAAATCATATTTTAAAACAAATAGCAATCTGTTTTGGAGATAGAGGGTGGATGAACTAAAAGCAGGATCAGGAGCTGGTTTAGAATTCATATTGGAATATTTATGAAATGATCAACATTTTTAATAGGTAAAAACAGTAAGTAAATTATTATCATGGGAATATTTTGAATAAGAGACAAGAGGGGATGGTTTTTGAAGTGGGAGGGATTAGAGTTGCACTCCAAACAAAGCAACACATGCACTCACTCCACAACACATACACTCACATCAACACCAATCACAAGCACAAGCATGGCAATAATTAATATGCACTTGATGTTATGAATATGATGCCATGATGCATGAAATGACAAGAGGTAAAGAGAACTCAAACTCATGATGGCATTGATAACATCCATATAAGGTCACACATGAGAAATATATTACAAATATCAAAGGAATGCTCTTGGGCTGTTACAACTCTCCCCCACTACAAGAGGATCTCGTCCCGAGATCTAGGAACGGAAGAATTCGGGAAATTCGGAACGGAGATGGTCCTCTCGTTCCCAAGTGGCTTCTTTGTCGGAGTGATGTGACCACTTCACCTTTAGAAACTTGATTGACTTGTTGCGAGTCTTACGCTCAGTTTCTTCAAGGATAGCAATTGGATGCTCATGATAGGATAGGTCTTCTTGGAGATCAATTTCTTGGAGATCAACGGTGCGCTCGGGAGTTTTGAAACACTTCCGGAGCTGAGAGACGTGAAACACATCATGCACATTTGAGAAATTGGGAGGAAGCTCGAGTTGGTAGGCAAGGTCACCCCTCTTGCCCACAATCTTGAAAGGACCCACAAAGCGTGGAGCAAGCTTCCCTTTGATGCCAAAGCGTTGAGTGCCCTTCATGGGAGACACTCTGAGACAGACAGAATCATCGATCTGAAAGGTCATGTCATGATGCTTGCTATCATAATAACTCTTCTGACGGGATTGAGCTGCTTTGAGATTTGCACGAATGACACGGCACATTTCTTCTGCTTCAGTGACCATGTCATTACCAAGGATTTGCCGCTCACCGGTTTCAGACCAATTGAGCGGGGTACGGCACTTCCTGCCATAGAGAATCTCGAAAGGAGCTTTACCGGAACTTGCTTGGAAGCTATTGTTGTATGAGAACTCAGCAAACGGAAGGCAATCTTCCCACTTCATGCCAAAAGAAATCACACAAGCTCTGAGCATATCTTCGAGGATTTGATTGACTCTCTCAACTTGACCACTAGTCTGAGGATGGAAAGCTGTGCTGAAACGGAGATTGGTCCCCATTGCAGTCTGGAAGGAATCCCAAAACTTGGAAGTGAAGATGCTTCCACGATCTGGGATATGAGCTTAGGAACACCATGCAAGGAAACTATCCTTGACGTATACAACTTTGCTAGCTGAGCTACCGAGATAGATTCTTTGACCGGAAGGAAGTGGGCAACTTTGGTGAGCTTGTCGATAACCACGAAGATGGCATCATTCCCTCTCTTGGACTTAGGAAACCCAGTGACGAAATCCATTTCAACATGATCGAATTTCCACTCTGGGATAGGCAAAGGCTAAAGGAGGCCTGCTGGACGTTGATGTTCCGCCTTCACTCTGCGACAAACATCACACTCGTTCACGAACTGAGCAATCTCGCGTTTCATGCGAGTCCACCAGAAGGTTTGCTTGAGGTCTTGATACATTTTGGAACTTCCTGGATGAATCGAGAGGAGGGAATTATGTGCTTCATCCATGATAACCTTCCTGAGATCACCTTTCGGAACCACCAGACGGTCCTCGAAGAACAGGGTGTCTTTGTCATCAACACGGAAACACTTATACTTTGGAATGCTCTTGGCCACACCTTTCTTCACTTTCTTCACCATAGCATCAAGAAGCTGAGCTTGGTGAACCTGATCCTCGAGAGTCGGAGAGACTTGAAGATTGGCAAGAAAACCTTGAGGAACAATTTGGAGATTGAGCTTGCGGAAAGCTTCACAAAGCTCGGGTTGAAGAGGCTTGAGGATAAGACTGTTGCAGTACGCCTTTCTGCTCAGCGCGTCTGCAATGACATTTGCTTTCCCAGGAGTATATTCAATACTCGGATTGAAGTCCTCGATCATCTCCACCCAACGAGACTGCCGAAGATTGAGATTGGGTTGGGTGAAGATATACTTCAAGCTCTTGTGGTCGGTGAACACCTCAATTGGTCTTCCCAACAACAGATGTCTCCACGTCATCAGAGCATGCACAACTGCCGCCAGCTCAAGATCATGAGTTGGGTAGTTCTTCTCAGCAGGCTTCAGCTGCCGCGAGGTAAAAGCCACAACCTTCTTATCTTGCATGAGAATGCCACCGAGGCCTTGGAGAGAAGCATCGCAAAAAACTTGGAAAGGCTTGGATTGCTCGGGAGGAACAAGAACTGGAGCCGAAGTCAGCTTCTGTTTGAGTGTATTGAACGCCACATCACACTCAGGAGACCACAGAAACTTGACATTTTTCTGAAGGAGGTTGGACAGAGGCTTAGCAATTTGAGAGAAGTTCTCGACGAATCTTCTGCAATAGCTTGCAAGGCCGAGGAAGCTACGAAGCTGCTTGACATTCTGAGGAGGCTCCTAGTTCACAATTGCCTCAACTTTCTCAGGGTGCACTTTAATGCCCTCGGCAGAGATGACATGCCCAAGGTACACCACTTCATTGAGCCAAAAATCACACTTCGAGAACTTAGCATAAAACCGATGTTCCCTAAGCTTGTCAAGCACAAGCCTGAGATGCTCTGCATGCTCTTCTTCAGTCTCCGAGAACACGAGAATATCATCCAAATAGACCAAGACGAACTCATTCTTGAAAGGAGAGAATATGTAGTTCATCATTCTGGAGAAGGTCGGAGGCGCATTTGCTAGACCAAAAGACATGACGGTGTACTCATAAGAGCCAAAACTCGTCCTGAAAGCCGTCTTTGGAATATCTTCTTCACGAATGCGGATTTGATGATAGCCCATACGGAGATCTAACTTCGAGAAAACCTTGGCACCTTTCAATTGCTCAAACAACTCATTGATGTTGGGAAGTGGATACTTGTTCCTGATTGTCTTCTTATTCAATGGACGGTAATCGACACATAGTCGATCCGTGCCATCCTTCTTCTTGACAAACAGAACACCACAACCCCAAGGAGAAGAACTTGGTCTGATCAGACCCAGACGCTCTTGTTCATCTAGCTGTTTCTTCAATTCTTTCAGCTCTTCGGGGCCAAGCTTATAAGGACGCTTGCACACCGGTTCAGTTCCAGGCTCGAGTTCAATCACAAACTCCACTGGCCTGTGAGGAGGCATTCCTGGAAACTCTTCTGGGAAGACATCTTCATACTCCGAGACAACGGGAATTTGGGAGATGGCAGAAATTTCACCCTTCTCATTGAGAGAAAATAGACGAATCGTGTCATCGCGAGCAGCGAAAATGATCACATCTTCAGAAGGATGAGTCAATTGGACTTCTTTAGCTTTGCAAGCAACATAAGCCTTGTTCATCGCCAGAAAATCCATGCCAAGAATAAGATCAATATCAGAATTGCCAAGAACATAAGGAGAAGCCAGAAAGGAATAATTGCCCATCTTGATAGAAACATCCGGAACCACCGAATTAGTTCTCATAGTTGACCCCGGAGAAACAATACCCAATGGTCTATCCAATGATGCCGAAGGAAAATCATGCTTGACGAAAAATGGCTTTGACATGAAACAATGCGATGCACCAGTGTCAAACAAAACTTTTGCAGGAATAGAATTAACCGAGAGATTACCCATAATCACATGAGAAGAATCCTCTGCTTCAGCTGCATTCACCATGTTCACTCTTGCTGACTTGGGATTATGCTTCACCATAGCATTGCCTGGGGGCCTGATAGGAGGAGGAGGCGGAAGAGGCTGCTGGTTGTTGCACTTGTTGGAGTAATGGCCCTTCTGACCACACTTGTGACAAGTAACCTCTGAGAGCGGACGGAATTTGCCTGGAGGAGGAGCATTTGCTGACTTGGGAGCTTGAGGCCTCTGCTGAAAACCTGGGTTGGGTGGGTGGGAAGGACCACGACCACCATGCTGCCTCTGCTGCTGAGGGGGACAAAACGGAGGAGGAGGAGGAACCCAATACTTCTGCTGCTTAGGAACAATCTGAGAGCTGGACGAAGAAGAGTTGGTGTCTCTGAATTGCTTCCTGGAATTCTCCAACCTGAGCTGAGATGCCTCGACCTTTAGAGCCATGTTGTAGAACTGATCAAACTCACGAGGCTCTTGCAAGACTAGACCCGGCTGAAGTTCATCCTTGAGACCACCTCTGAACTGATAAATCATAGACTTCTCATCGGGAACATCTTGCTTAGCATAGCGGGCCAGATTCTGGAAGTCGATGTTATACTGATAGACAGACTTGCTTCCTTGCTTCAAATTCCTGAACTTCTCACGCATCTCCTCGACAAAGCTCGTCGGGATATGATGGGCTCTGAAGTCACGACAGAAATCATCCCAACTGATAACACGATCACCTCTGGAATCCTTGTACTGCTGCCACCAATCTGCTGCCTGACCCTTGAGCTGGAAAGTCGCAAACTTGACATAGTCCGCAGGTCTGACATTGTTGCACTCAAAATGCTTCTTCATGTCACGGAGCCAGTCGTCTGCATCGAGCGGCTGCTCACAACAGGTGAAGGACTTGGGCTGATTTGCGAGGAACTGGTTCAGAGTTTCGAACTGAGGCTGATTCTGAAAATTCCCTTGATGACCTTGCTGTCCCTGCTCTCTTTCCTGCAGCAACCTGAGCAACATCTGGGTGTTGGCATTGGTTGCGGCCATCACTGCTTGCCAAGCCGCCGGAGGTGGAAGTGGGGGTGGGGGTGGTGGAGGATCAGACTGCTCCCCATCACGATCTGGGTTCCCACGAGTTGCTGGCGCCATCCTGAAGATGGACAGAAATCAGCACACCATTGACAAGATGATAGAAATAAGCTGAATCAACGCTTGAAAGAAATTGTAGCAGAATCTCATCAATTGCATTCAAAGTACAAATAGTAAGAACGCTTTCTGCAAGATCTTGATAACATCATTAGAACATGAAGCCACTTGAAATAACCAACAAGTATTGAGCTAAGGTTGCTCGGAACAAATGTACAACCAATATACATCTGTCGGAAGATGATCCTAAGAACTACTGGAATTCCCACCTAAGAATTTCCGAAGTCTTTGGTTATGCAATCGGGTACACGGATACATGGAGTTTTTAACCATCACTCAACTCCTAGCAGTAATACTACTCTCCAGTGTATCACATCCCTCAACACACAACCGAAGGCCTCGGAAACTCATCTACCTCAGACCCTCGTAATCACAATGATACTAAGTATGGCAGTACATCCGAACTCTCTCCACCAGTACTGGGGATGCCGGACTCCTCTCGCCACTACTAGTATTGAAGCAATTTCGAACATCCTCCGTCCTGAGATACTAAGGAAACTGAATGATAACGATGTGTCAAGAATCCCCTGGAGCTCAACTCCCCAGAAGAAATCAAGTCAGACAGGAGGCACCAAGACAGAACTCCGTCACATCGGCATCATATAGTTTCCAAAATACCCGCGTGATCCTAAAAATTTTTTTGAGCGAGAAGAGGAGTAGAATGAAAATTCCTAAGTCGAATACCTCACCAGAGTATAGAAGAGGAGTAAAAGAATCCTACTCTCCGATATAACTAGACTCAAAATAGTTTTTCACTAGACTCGACTCAGCCAAGTTCGATCAAGCAAGGGGCTCCTATGGTCGGTATGGCTCTGAATACCAACTTGTCACGCCCAAGATGCGGTCCTATCCCTATTAAGGCTCGTGGCCTCGACGGGGATAGAAGCGCATCTTGTCGTTCGCAAGTACAGTAAAACATTGCAATATATGTAGGAAGAGATGAGTATATGAGTTGGCTTACACTCGCCACAAGCTATCTTACAAGTTCACACAAAACATCCATACATTATTCAGAAGACAGGGTCCGGCTACGGACGAAAACAAACGATAAAAGAAGCAATGTAAAACTGTCTCGCTATCCCGGGATCACCACCATGAAGCTCCCTACTCGTCTGGATACGTAACATACATGCGTCTACTCTCTTCGTCGTACTCCCATTGGAGCTGAGTCACATCTTCTGGCAAGTTCTCATCAACACCTGCACCTGTATTGTTGTAATCTGTGAGCCACAGGGACTCAGCAATCTCATAACCCGGGTACCGAAACTATGTAAGCCATTGGGTAAGGAATTGGTTAAGTGGTGAGGCTGCAGCAAGCGCTAAGCATATATTTGGTGGCTAACTTACGAGAATATGAGTGTAATATGGTGGCATACGTTTGACGATCGTGAATTAGCATGATCACTAAGTGATCCTGAACACCTACTTACGTCAATCATAACCCCACCGTGTTCTCTCTCGGTTCATGTTCACGAGCAGAGACGGTCACAGTTATGCACACGGTTGGTGTATTTTATTGGAGTTTACTTCAAGTTAACTATAACCGGGTGTTAAACAAATTTCCAAGTTGCCACATAACCGCGGGCACGGCTTTCCAAAAAGATTAAACCCTACAGGGGTGCTCCAACACATCCATCACAAACTAACCACACGCCGCGAGAATAACCTCGACCACGAATCTCGTGATCTTCCTTGGCAATTCCACTGGAAAACCGCAACGTCGAGATAGCCCGAAGAAAAACCGGAATTCCTCGCGCAAGACATTCGATAAAGGTAAAACGAGTCCAGCAAGACCGCCCGACGTGTCAACGAACCCGATAGGAGCCGCGTATCTCGTTCTCAGGACAAGACAGATAAGCGAAGCGTACGGTGGCCTGATAGACATCTCCCGAGTTGCCCCGGGTTGGCCCCGCACGGTGCTCTAGTTTGGACCAACACTCATGAGGAGCATTGGCCCGGGTTGTTGATTAATTATCCACGGGGTAGCTATGCCCTATGCAATTTTATTAAGTTGTTTAGCAAATGTAGTACCAATGTTGGGTCTTGCCAGACAAGTTTTAATCTAAAACGAATGGTCAAGGGGGTCCCCATAACAACCCCGAGCATGTTAGGAGCGCAAAATATGGAATATAACACCGGAACTCGGAACTAGAGCGGCAAAAGCGGAACAAAACACTGAGCAAAAGGCCAAGCCTTCCACCGTTGCCAGATATATATGTGCATTAATTTAAATAACAATAAATAGAGTGATATAAACAAAATCCATGTTGACACATGGAAATCTTGCACCTGCAACTAGCAATGCTATAAGATAAGGGCTGAGCAGCGGTAACATAGCCAATCAAGGTTTGCTAGGTAGTGGAAGGGTTAGAGGCTTTCATGGCAGTTTAGGAGGCTGACAGTATAAGTGGTAGGTAACGGAACATAACGGTAAAAACGAGACATCTAGCAAGGCAAAAATAGTGTCGGGATCCGGGTATGATCATCTTGCCTGTTGGTTCTTCAGAGGGACAAAGAGCTGGGTCCTCGTAGTTGTACTCTCCGGAATCCTCGTACTCAGGCTCAACACTCGCGTCTACCCAAAGAGAACAGCACCAAATAAACAAACAGCGAGGTGCAATGCACAAACAAGATGATGCATGGTCATGTTAAGAAATATAGCATGGCAAGCCTATGCTAGTCATGTTTCACATGCATTTATTAAGTTGTTTAGTATTCTGGACAGAACCTCCATATTACTTATTTAGACATGCATGATCATGGCAAATATGAATGTTTCATGCAAAATCGATGCAAATGCATATGTAGAACGTTGCAAATGGAGTAACGTAGCTCACGGTACGCTCACGATAAGGTACGGACGTTAACGGAGACAAAACACAACATGAGGCAATCTCTGGGCTATACCTTAGTGTTCCAAGGATTCCACTGGGTAGGAAATGAAAATCTAGTAAGAATAGAGCTAAATATCAAGCAATACTATGGAGTATAGCTCCCACAAGTCACAAAATAATCAAACACACAATCTGTCCACAAACAGCAACATGGCATCTTGTCACACACCTAGTCAGAGCTACAGCAGGTTTTAAATCAAAACCAAGGCATGTACAGAAACTATACAGCATGCTTAACAAATCATCCATCTACACAAACTTGAAAGGAAGCATGGATCAATAGCAAATATGCTCACAAGATGGCATGTTGAAACAGATTTCAGGGACTTAGTGAAAATTCCAGTTTTCTGGAATCTGAGTTAACCAAATGGCATATTGACAGCATGATTAACCTATGCTACAGAAACTTTCATGGCATGAAAAGTAACAGGATGATAGAGGGCAACATCTAGAACAAAACACTAGCACTGACTATGAGCTAGAACACAACATATCACTTGGTAGCATCCTCTAAACATGGCATAAAAATAACAACAGATTCTCAGACTTGGTCAAATTAGCAAGGGCAAAACTGGGCACATGTAAACAGAATATCAACTTGACAGCAGGTTTTAAATATGATGCTAGGGCTTAATGCTCAAGTTCTTAGCACAATTAGGTAGATCATGATGAGCAAAACCAATCATGTTAAGGCCCCAAACTCAAAGGGACAACACATCCATGGGAACCATCCTCTAAACATGGCAAGAAAATAACAGCACCCAACACTTAGCAAAATTTGGAGCATACAACCAGTGTTATAGTCTTAGCATGTAAGCAGCAAGAAACCCACTTATCCACAAGTTTATCATGCCAAACAAAAATACCAGGGCCTAGTACCCACAAAACACTAGCATATTCATGTTGACAAGTTTCACAAATATTGCATAGATTAAATCATATGAAAATGACAAAATGGCATGTTGGGACAAAAATGACATTTTGCAAACTTGCTCAAATGACAAAACAAACTGCACCACTGGATTCCTTGGGAAAATCTACCCCAAAATCATATATCACACTCATATATTTCAACAGAGAAAAACCCCACAATTGCATTCGAAAATAACACATAGCACTTATAAGTCACTTATTGCCCAAAATGGATATCTCCAAATAAGGCAGTGGCCTGATCTGGACTATTACCAGAAATGGAAACAAACAAACAGAGAAGACAAAATAAAAACAAACAAATAATAAAAGGGGGTCCCACTGGTCATACTCACCAGGCCCCTCCTGAGTGGCTGACAAGTGGGGCCAGGGCCCACTTGCCAGGACTCACACACACGCACAGGACAGAACACACACAACACCTACACACAAACTGAACCACACACGCGCACACACAGTGCGCAAAAATAAAAGGGCAGGGGGGGATCGAACCCCTGACCTCCTGTGTAAACAACGGTCTCCTGACAACTGCGCTACACACGCGCGACTGACCAGAGATGGGCCTCTGTTCTCTTGAACAGGCCCCTGCGCCTTGCACTGCTCCTCCGGCGACCGAAGCAGAGGAGGACGCCGGCGAGCACACAGGTGACCAACGGAGGAGACGGCCACCGGCGGGGGTTGCGTACTCGACGAGGAATCCATTCCCGAAGCTAACGCGGAGGGATAGGAGCTACAGGCGGGGCGCAAGAAGCTCGGTGCTTCTCGGCCATGGCGGACCGGCGGGCGTACAGGCGCCAAATTGAGGCGCTGCAATGGGGCTAGCGGCGCAGCGAGGCTACAGGCGAGCGCGGATGGGGCTACAGCACGCAAGGGATCGACTTGGGCACCTAACACCGGACTTCGACGGCGGATGCGCTCGGATCGGGCGGCTCTGCGCTACGGCGACCGGAGCAAGGAGAGGGAGACCTGCGGCTCACCCCGGGGATTTTCTGCTGGAGACGAACACGGAGACGGCGCAGGACTTGAAGAAGAGGGTCGGGGCGGCCTGAAGCAGCGGAGCTCCCTCGCACCGACGATGGCGAAGAAGGAGCCGACGCCACGGAGGAGCTCGGACCTCCCTAGCGCCGGGAATGGGTCGATGAAGGTCCCGGGGTCCCTCTGGACTCCATGGACGAAGCGGAGGAAGACCCAAAGGCAAACGACGCGACGTCGACGACGGCGCGCCTCTGCCTCTCTCTGACGAAACTGAAGCTCTCTCGCACTCTTTTCGGCAGAACCAGGAGGAAGAAGGGGAAGGGAAGAAGGAGGCGGCGGCGCGGAGGAGAAGGGGGGAAACCCTAGGGAGAGGGCACGGACGCCGAGGCTTTATAGGCCCTGGAGGCACGGCTCCCCTCGCCACCTCGGCCACGGCGGGGCCCCTGCTCGCGCTCGCTCTGAGAGGGAGCTGGAAAGGGGAGGACGACGATGAACGCCCACGGGCACCGACAGGTGGGGCCGCGCGGAGCCAGCGTGGAAAGCGAGCGAGCGAGCGAGCGGCCTGCGGAGGCGCTAGCTGGGCTGCGGCTGCGGAGACTTGCTGGGCTGCGGCTGCGGAGGCCCAGAGAACCTCCTCTCTCTCTCTCTCTGCAGAAAAACAAAACCCCTTCTATTTGAATTAGCCAGAGAAAGCAAAAAATCACAGAGGTCAGAGAGAGAAGTTTTAAAGAAAAGAAATACATTTTTGGGTTCACAAAAATGCATACTATTTAATAAAAAAATGAGAATGGCATTTTTAGAGCAACAAAATAAAATCATATTTTAAAACAAATAGCAATCTGTTTTGGAGATAGAGGGTGGATGAACTTAACGCAGGATCAGGAGCTGGTTTAGAATTCATATTGGAATATTTATGAAATGATCAACATTTTGAATAGGTGAAAACAGTAAGTAAATTATTATCATGGGAATATTTTGAATAAGAGACAAGAGGGGATGGTTTTTGAAGTGGGAGGGATTAGAGTTGCACTCCAAACAAAGCAACACATGCACTCACTCCACAACACATACACTCACATCAACACCAATCACAAGCACAAGCATGGCAATAATTAATATGCACTTGATGTTATGAATATGATGCCATGATGCATGAAATGACAAGAGGCAAAGAGAAATCAAACTCATGATGGCATTGATAACATCCATATAAGGTCACACATGAGAAATATATTACAAATATCAAAGGAATGCTCTTGGGCTGTTACATGGTTCCCCGGTGATGGTGTCCTCGGGCGACACCACGGGCGGGGAGGATTCGGAGAAGACAACGGACGACAACCTGGCGGAGGCGTCTCCCCCGTCGCAGAGCATGCTCTTGCGTGGCCTTGAGGATGACGACGTTGTTGGTGAAGCTTCTACTGCAGGTTCTTCGCGTCCTGCCCAGGTCCCCAGGGGGTCGGGACCAGCCCCTCACGCCACTCGGTCTGCCTGCCTGGCGAACCCCAGGAAGCATGGGGCGGAGTCTCCTCTGGTGGGTCCTGCTTCTGCTAGCAAGGTGGATGAAGCGCCGGCCTCGCCCCCGCCCGAACTGCAGTTCGTGGGCAAGGCGGACGAGGCCGGGGCTATGGTGACCCCTCCAAGTGCTGCCCTCGCGGACAGTGCACCTGCTCTCCCGCGTGGTGGCGCCCTCCCGGAGAAACGTTGGGGCGCCTCCGTCGCCGTCGAGGCAGAGAAGAAGAGGAAGTGGGTCGACGTCAAAGAGTGAGTAGTCTGGCCCGACCTCGGTCGCCTGCCGGTAGCTCGTGCGCTGATGATTTTTCCTCTGCTTGGTGACCAGGAACGCCGCCGCACCGACGATGAGGAAGAAGAAGGCGGGCTTCAAGCCGAAGGTGACTTCCGAGGCACCGCCCGCTCCAGAGTCGTCCTGCCGTCGCCTGTCGAGGCGTCTGCTGCCGCGGGGGTGGGGGCTCGCGAGGCAATCCTCCTGGCCACCGCCGCGGAGCCCCCTGAGCCCCCGATGAGGGTTGGTGCTGCCGCTCCTGCTCTTGGGGGCGCGTCGGCATTTCTGCTCCGGGAGCCAGCCCCCGAGGGCCAGCTGCCCTTGGACTCGTCTGCATCCACCTTGCCTGTGGTCGTGGCGGAGCCTCCGGTGCCTCCTGCTCCTCGTGCTTCTGCCGCCCCGGGGGCGTCTCCTGTGATGGCGCAGGCGACTCCTCCTGACGAGGCCTTGGTGTCCGGACTGCGCGGCCCCGACGTCCTGGACGGGGCCTACGCCGCTCTTGGTCAGGTTCGGGACGCCCTCAGGGGCGCTGATGATCGCCTCGTGAGTGGGCGCCTGGGGCTCCTCTCCGGGTGGATCCAGGCCGACGCCTCTGTCGTCGAGGGTTGGGGCCAGGCCCAGGCCACCACGGCGGAGAGCGAGAAGGTGGCCGCGTTAGCCAAGGCAGCTCGCGAGGCGGCGCTGACCGACGCGCAGTCTGCTGCAAGGCGTTGCGGTGAAGTGGAGGCCCGCTTGAGGGATCTTGAGGAAGAGAAGTCCGCTCTTGCGGAACGGCTGCGTCAGCAAGGGGAAGCCCTCGAGACCTGCAAGGCCCAGCTTGCCGATCGGGACTCCGAGCTGTCCTAGGCGGCGGCCACCCGTGCCGCGGAGCGAGGGCGCCTGGACGCGCGGGAGAGCGAAGTCGCTTCAGAGAAGGCCATGCTCGACACCAGGGAGAAGGCTCTTGCCGCAGTTGAGGAGAAAAAGACCGCGGAGCTCAGCTCCTTTCCCTCCGTCGAGGTCAAGCTTCGCCAAGCTCTCCACTCCCTCTGTCGGGATGGGTTTATGGAGCCCCCAGTGGCTCCGGAGAGCGGCTTTGCGGAGCTCGCTTCGAAGCTCGTTGAGGCGCTGGAGGGCACCGTTGCCAAGGTGGAGGGGGTCTTGGAGAGCGAGTGCCGCTGCCTCTTTTCTGAGGGCGCGACATGCGTCTTCAGCCATCTTCACCTTCGCGAGCCGGGGTTTGACTTCGATTCCATGATCCGCCCGGTCGCCCCCGAGGTCCGTGCCAGCGCCGCGGCGGCGGTGAAGGGCGCCGTGGAGGCGCTGGGGAAGAAGTTCACCTGCGTCACCGTTCCTCCGCCTCCTGAAGCTAGCGGCGAAGAAGATGACGCCAGCGATGTCGATGACGAGGTCCCCGCGGCCGGGACGAGTGGCTGCGGCGGCTCCTCCTAATTCCTCTTTTTTGTTCCTTTCCTGCAACGTTCATCGTGCCTCGCGGAGGCATTAGACTTGTTTGAATTTGCGAAAACTTTTAATGCTTGTAATGACTGTTGAACTGTGTGATTGCTTTCTTCGCCTTGTTTCCTTCTTGCTTGCTGTGACGCTCTACGTTGGCAGGGCCACGCCCCACGCATACCTCAGCCGCCGTTGGGCTGTCCGGATCACCTGGACGGTGCCAAGGGGTGAGGGGCTACAGGACCAGTGAGGCTCCTGAGTCGCGATACTCAGGAGTCCCCCTTGACGTACGAGCAGCCCTCATGAAGGGACCATGGTGAAGATTGGGTTCACTTGGAAATTTCGAACACCTTGCGCTCTGCGTCGGCAGGGCCCGGCCCCGCGCATACCTCAGCCGCCTTTGGGCCGTTCGGATCACCTGGACGGTTCCAAGGGGTGAGGGGCTACATGGCCAGTGAGGCTCCTGAGTCGCGATGCTCAGGAGTCCACCTTGACGTGCGAGCTCCAGCGTCCTCCTTAGGGGCTTTGTTGCACTTTGTGTCGGCAGGGCCCGGCCCCGCGCATACCTCAGCCGCCGTTGGGCCGTCCGGATCACTTGGACGGTTCCAAGGGGTGAGGGGCTACGTGGCCAGTGAGGCTCCTGAGTCGCGATGCTCAGGAGTCCCCCTTGACATACGAGCGTCACCCATACCTTTCCTCGCTAGCTTTTCCTAAGAGGGGCGCATGAAGACTAGGTTTGGTAGACCTGGGGAGGTGGCGTGTACCAGGCTTGGCCCGGTAGTAGCCCCCATGCAGCCCCCTCACGCGTACATCCCAGGGGCATGCAGCGAGGCAGGGCCGCGAGGGGCCTTCCTGAGGTTGGATGCAGCAGTTGGGGCGCCATCAGTTGTTTATCCCCAGCACGGAGCGAAGGTCTTCCACGTTGCGTGGGCATAGCCGCTGAGCGACAGTGTTGTCCGCCAGAGCAAAGCATGGGGCTTCCACCTTGCGTGGGCATAGTCATTGGTGGACCGTGTTGTCCGCCAGCACAGGGCATGGGGCTTCCACCTTGCGTGGGCATAGTCATTGGCGGACCGTGTTGTCCGCCAGCGCGAAGTATGGGGCTTCCACATTGTGTGGGAAGGAACCCCTCCGCGTCCTCGGGGGGCTCCGGGCGTGTACAGCTCATTGAGTTCGTACGCGTGGCTTGAACGGTAGAACTAGGAGGTGTATCTGTGCGCTCGCGAGGGGGCTTTGGCCTCGCGAGGTCCCTACCTCAAAGGCGGTTTGTGCCTAGGTCTTCTTGTTGGTAGCGCCGTCTTGAGTCCTGCTAGTTTTGGAGAAGCCTGCGCTGAATGTGCTCCCGAGGGCCATCGCATGAGAGGGCCGAGCACCAGTGACTCAAGCACGGACGCCGTTCCCAGTCCTCCCATGAGGCGGTCGAATGTAAGATCATTTGGGTACGGCGACATTCACGCCTGCAAAGAGCCATGCAGGCAAGGTGGAACGTTAGGAAATAGATCTCATGCATGAAAAGTTGTTGAAACATGCGTAAATGAGGCGGCTGTAGGCGTATGCCCTGGTCGCGTGAGGATAACGCGGCCCGGTGGGCGCCCTCAAATGAAGTAAACCAAAAAGTTACCTGGAACAAACGAAAAATTCACCTAGCGGCCACGCCGCTGAAGAGTCGAAGCTGCCGTCATAGCCTGATCTTGCACCTCCGTGACCGTGACCCTCACGAGTCCGTCGTCTCCCGTGGCTCGGGACCCCTGCTCGGTCCGAGCATCTCCTCCAACTCCTTGCTGCACCTCGCCAGGCAAGGTGAGAGCATGGCCCGAGCAAGGCGCTGGTACGTGGCGCCCGCGTTCGCCAGGCCGAAGGGCATGCAGACGTAGTTGAATGGGTAGACCCATCCGCGATCGGCACACGTTGGCCAAAAGGGGCCCTGGGACGCGGCCCTGTTGAGCGCAAGCGCGTTGACGCAGACGCGCGGCTTGGTGACCGGGCCGACGATTGTCACACCCTGTGTCTGTATCACTTTGCTATGCTTGGGTTTGCAAAATTTGGAACCAATTAAAACTTTTTGAATGCATGCTTGTTTGAATTGTTGCTTGTTGATTGTTTGGTTGATTATGTTTGGCACTCTTAGGATCTATTCCTCTCCATATTCATCTTCCTTGATCCAAACTTCTTGCCCAATGATCATGCCATGTGATTAGTACCCAAAACTATTTTTATCAAAATTTATTTTGACTAAAAAGGATTTATTCAAATAAGGTTTTCAAAAACCCCTGAGTTGAGGTTTGCACTGCAAGTCCTCAAATTGGGTGGATCCTTTTTCCCCAAAGGATTTATTTGGAACCTAATATATATACTACTTCCCAAAACCACCAAACATTAATTTTAAATATTATTTTGCTATTTTATTTAAAGGCTTTTTCTTAAGGTCAGAAATGGTTTTTCATAGGGAAAAATTATTTAAATGCTTTGAAAATACTTGAGAAAATTCAGGGAAACTCAGTGGACATATATTTTCCATATATATGAGTTTCAACACATGGTCATGTTCAAAATCATGGGCAAAACCCCTCAAAACTCTTTCTGCCCAAATCAAGCTTTTGAATTATTTCTATAAGAAATATTCGCAATAAATTCCAGGAAAATTTCAGCAAGTCACACATGTCATATGTGATGCTCTTGCAAAGTTTCATCTCAATCTCAATTGATTTGCTTCACCAAAATATTCCAAGACCATTCATGTCCAGAGTCAAGTTTGAACAACTTTACATTATGAAGTTTCTTCCCCTGACCCCAAACTTTGTAGGCATGTTCTAAACCCGAAATAATGATGCTACACCAAGTGGTGGATTTGGGGGGAGTGAAATGCATGCCTAGATCTACAGGAATCTGATTCTGTTGATTTCTAGGGTTTTACAAAGTTACATTGTGAACTTTCTTCAAATGGGCTCAAACTTGGTGATCCACTCTAATTCTACCTACATTACCACCCTGTTAAATCTCATGGCAAGAAAACTCCATTTGCTTGCCCAAACACTGATCAAACACCTTCAGGCAGAATCCAAGAATCAATAATTGAGCCCCTCCCCTTGTTCTCCTTGAGCACAAATTTTTACCACAGCTCCACCTAGACCCCCAGCACCTCCAGTAAGTTTCCCACGGCCACAGCTCCATTATTGGTAGGGTGGAACCCCAATTTTCCCCTCTTGACAGCAGGGATCTCTCTCTCATCTCTCTCAGCCCCTCTGCCCTCCCCTTTGCCTTTGCTGACTTCGTACGCCACCCAGGGCATCTCCAGTAGCTCCCAGACGCGCCAGGACAAGAGGGACGCGCGAGAACGCGCGGATGCTGGCCAAACGGGCGCTCTGGAGCGCGCAGCCGCGCTCCAGAGAGTTGACTTGGCGCCCCCGACCACCTCGGGTCCTCCCCGTGCGCCAGAGACCGCGTCTCGACGTCCGCAACGCGCCAGGGCAACGGACCCTTCCTCCCCCTCTCTCCTCTGCCCTCTGCAGCGCGTGCCCGGCGCCGCCCAGCTCGGCCAGTGAGCGCGTGAGCTCGGGGTCCACCAGGGGCACGCCCTGTTTTCCCTCTCTTCCTCCCCAGCCCCGGACCGCGTCCACGAGCGCCCCAAACACGCCATCGCGAGCCCCCGTGGCCTCTAGCCTCAGCTGCGAGCTACCCGGCGCACCCGAGCTCGGTTGACCGCGGGCCGCCTATAAAAGGCCACCCCGAGCCTCTCTTTTCCCTCTGCTGACCCCCTTCCATTCCCAATCGACCACCTTAAGCTCCCATTTGAGCTCCCCGAGCACCAGTGCTCGAGATCGACCGAGGCGCCACCGCGGCGGAGCTACGTCGATCTCGGGTTACCGGCCCGCTCCGGTCCTCCTCCCCTCCTCTATACAGCCGTGGGGTCCCCCTGACCCTCTTCCCCCTCCTCCCCGCTCGAATCGGGGCAAGAATCGACGCCGACGACCTCCTCCCGAAGCGGCTCCGTCGTGTCTCCTCGTCGCCGGCGAACCTGTGCGTCTCCGGCCTCCCCTCCATCTCTAGAGGAACGGCGGCTCGACGCTGGGCCCGTTCCTGCCCTCTGCTCTCCTCGCCGTGCCCGCCTTCACCGACGGTGAGCTCCTCCACCCTCGGTCCCGAGGTGGAAGACGGACCAGATAGGGAGGCCCCACCTGTCGGCCTCTGTCTCGCCCGCCTCTCTCTCCCTCTCTGACTGGCTCTCGGGCCCCGCCCGTCAGGTTTGAACCTGGCAAGCGCGGGCGCGCCGGTTCGCCTGGGGTTGATTTGCTCTGGGCCGGCCCAGTTGCGGCCAGATCTGGCCCAGGGCACAGTGCCCGTTTTCTTTTTATTTTTCTGATAATTTTTCCAAAAATTCCACTGGTCAAAATAAAAATCCAATGCCAAATATTTTTCCACCATAAATCTTAGAATATTCTGTAGAATTTAACAGTGCCACTTGTGCATTTTTGTGTAAATGTTTTACATAGTGATTTTAATTAAAACCTAGTTTTTAATATTTTTAGCCCCTGTTTAAATAGTTTTAAAAATGTTTCTCACAACAAAACCATAGATAGATGTTTTTAGAATAGTTTGTAGTATTTATCAGACTAGGGTAACATTTTAGAAGTAAAGATTGTGCTCTGTTTTTGGGTAATGCTTATTTCTGCCCGTTTATTCCGCGACGATAGATTGCATTGTTGACGAGAGAGTTGGACCCGAAGACTTTGAAGACCCCGAAGACTTTGTTGAGCCAGGCAAGCAGCCCTTTGACCATGACTATGAAACCTTTTATTGCATGGCATATAGCACATTATTCCTTGATGATGACCATGTTGATGTGGTATTCCCCTTCGGTGGGATACCTTCGGTACTTTCTTATTGATACTTGCATCGTGCATGACCCTACCTCCTTATGAGGGTTGTGTGGGTGGGAGTAGATAGGATGCTTAGTACATGCTACGCAACTTGGGACGGGAATATGCATGGTGATGGAAACGAAAGTGATTTCAAATACTTTTCGAAAACCCCGTCGGGTGCCACTAATGCCCGAGGGAGATGATGATGAGCTAGGTAGCCACTTGATAAAGAAGTGGTGTACCGGAGCAAGTGAGTGTGTGTGGTTTTCGAAAACGGATTGGTGTAAGTTGCGACCGTTATTCCGACCTTACATGTACAACCACGATACCCCTTATGGGACGGGGCTTTGTTGACTACCCTGGTGGGTACTAGCATAGAGCCCGCATTACTAGTGGCGGGAGTGAAGTGGTCACTCTCGATACGGGGTCGTACTGGAATGGATGATCATGCGTTGTCTTCACAGGCACCGGGCACACCGTTGGTCCCCTCATGGATGGTACGATCTGGAGCGAGGCTCGTGTGATGTACATTGTGAGGGCTGGGTATCAATCGAGTGGACACTTTGTTTAGTATCGCTAGGGGAAAGGCAATGTTTGGGTACTTACCTCGGGTACGGACCATACCGCGAGTCGTGGCTTGACACGGAAGTTTCCCGAGTCTTGTGGGTAAAGTGTGCAACCTCTGCAGAGTGTAAAACTATTCGAATAGCCGTGTCCACGGTCAAGGACAATTGGATGACCTCTCTTGTGCTACGTCTAATGTTTACTAAACCTGGTGTGTGTGTGTGAAGGTGACAAAGATGGTACTTGAGATAAGTCAGATGACTTGACATGATGGTTGAACATGAGATGTTCAGACCTTGATTATATTGATATCGGTAACCTATTTGTGCGGATACTTGTATCCTCATGTTGCATGCCATTACTAGTTATCTTGATCATGTCATTGCACTCAAAAATTAGCTTTCCGCAAAACTTACCTACTTAGTGCTATATCATGCATTGTTATACCTTGTTCCAAAACTTGGGTTGCTTGCGAGTACATTCAAAGTACTCATTGGCTTGCCACTGGTTATTTAATTGGCCAGGCATGGAAGAGCAGGAATATGGTGAAGAGTTCGTTGGTGACGAACATGCGAGCTAGGACGCTTCCCAGTTAGAATGCCTGTAGGTTTAAGGCAGATGGCATGGGTTCACGCTTCCGATCAAGATTTCCGCTGCTTGTTATGTTTAAGTGTTTGGCCCTTGTGGCCCTATCTATGTAAGACTAGACCTTCATGGTCTTTATTTGTGTAAGACGCTAAATGTGGATGTAAGACTATTGTTATTCAGCTTCTGTGTGTTCAGTGAGCATTGATCTCTGGGATCACTGTACACGTGCATTCGGTGATCACAACTTATGAGTCGGGGTCCCCACAGAGCTGGTATCAGAGCCATCCTGACTGTAGGAAGCCCTTAGTGAGCATGGACGTTAGTTAGGATAAAACCGTTCTCAAAACTACGCCTAGCACTTATGCTTAGGAGTTTCTACACTTCTTACCTCTTCTAGTCTTCTCACAGCACTATACTGACTTTCCTCCCTTTAAACCCTTGTAGATGGCCGTCGTACCCGAAGCCCTCCTAGCATCCGGCTTTCCCCTGCTCCTTGAGGATAGCCTGGAGAAGTGCCAGTATCGCCGATCACCCGTTTTCCTCTACCACGAGCACTGGGTCGATGCCGTCACGAAGGAGTACCACGTGGATGTGGTCGTGAAGGCAAATGACTCCCCGACTAGTTGATTCTTTGAAGGACCACAGATGGAGACCCTGGCACTCGCAGTCGAGACAGCTGCACGCAAGGCACTTATCCACCTTTGAGACATCATTCCAGAGATGGCTGACGAGCCAACTACTCGCTACCTACCCTTCAAGAAGGATGGGAATGGCGAGAGTTGGACGTTGATACCGTCCAAGGAGGATGGGGTGCCAATCAGGTTCCAGACCTACTTCAGCCTCTCCGCCGACAGTCTGGTTCACAACTTGATTAAGGAGTCCATGAAGCTCCGCGAGGAACTCCACCACACTCGAGAGCTACTTTGTCAAGCCAAGACGAAGCCAGACAGGATCAAGAAGGATGGAGCCCCCGAAGGATGATCAGTTGTCGCTTACCGAGGAGGAATACCCCCAACTAGAGATGCACCCACACGTCGTCGTCGCATGAGTGCGAAGGAGCACCGTGAGCTCTTCACTAACACACCGACGAAGCATCATCGGGATGGAGCTCCTCGTTCTCCGACCCCTTCGACCAGAGACGATGCCCGTACGGATGATGATCACGAGGAAGACGCATAGGAGCGTGACTACGAGACCGAGCACTCCACCACCTGAGTCCGAGAACCCCTAGGGTAGGATCAGTCATGTACCCCTCATGCGAAGTCGAGTCCGTGTAATGGTTCATATGAAACCATGTGTGCTTGTTGTTTGCTTTTGTTGTTTGTGTTCCAATGCAAGTCGCGCTTTTGCCTTAGGCAACATGTAAGCGACTTCATCGTCCATCTTATCTTAATATATGTGTTGGTCTTTCGACCTTTGTGTTACCACACTTGTACTATACCAACCCCCTTAGGCGCGCTTTCTCCAGTATTGCTTTTCCTCTCATCAATCTCAGTTGTTTAACTTGGCTGCTCCAAACAGGATGGTGACTGCAACCCGCAATAGCTTCTTCACCAACCCTGAAGCCGGCTACTCCAGCCAGCGGCAGGGAGCTGGTGGGACTGCTCAGGCTGAGGGACACCAGGAGCAGCCACAAGGCGACATTCCCCCGCCACCACCTCCACCAGAGAACCTGACCATAGCTTAGTTTCTCCAAGTTCTCCGGGAGGAACATCAAGCCAACACTGCTGCCATCCAGCAGATGGCCCAAGTCCTTGTGAACAACCAGCAGCAAGGCAGGAACGGCAATGGCCGTTCCACTCTGTCTGAGTTCATGAGGAATTCACCCCCAACCTTCACCGAGACTGTTGAACCCCTGGATGCTGATGACTGGATCTGCACCATCGAGAACCTCCTTGCACTGGTCAATTGCAATGAGGATCGTGAGAAGGTGCTATATGCCTCTCACTGCCTCAGAGGTACCGCCAGAGCTTGGTGGGATGTATTGAAGGTCATGCAAGGCGATCGTGTGATCACCTAGGATAACTTCAAGGAAGGATTCCGCACCGCCCACATTCCTTCTGGGATCTTGGCTATCAAGAAGAGAGAATTCAGAGCGCTGAAGCAAGGAAGTGGCTCTGTCAAGGAGTACATGCAGAAGTTCAACCTGCTGTAAAGGTATGCACCTGAAGATGTCAACATGGAGGCTGCTAAGATGGAATGCTTCATGGAAGGACTCCAGCAGACCCTGCAGTACCAACTCATCGTCTGCGACTATCGGACCTTCTGCGACCTGGTGAACAAGGCCCTCATGCTGGAAGACAAGCATCGTGCCATAGACGACACTCGCAAGCGCAAGATGATCAGCAAGGGTAGTTCCAGCAACCAGAAGCCTCGCCTCTGGCAACCAGCCCCAGCCAAGCCAACCTATCAGCTGCAGTAGGCTAGACCTCCTGCACCTCGTCCGAGCTACCAGCCTCAGCAGTATGCCAATCCCAGGCCAGCCTACAACAACCCCAATAACAACAACGGCGGTAGGAGCTACGACACCAACAACCCTGGTCAAGTCACTTGCTTTGGATGTGGCCAGCCGGGACACATCTCTAGGCTGTGTCCCAACAAGAAGCCAGATGCACCGCGCACCAATGCGCCGAACCAAGGTCAAGGCCGTGGAGCGCCACCAAGGAACCCAGCTCCCCGCAACCAGCCCAACAATGGCAAGGGTCGTGTGAATCATGTCACCGCTGAGGAAGCCCAGGAAGACCCAGACGTCATACTGGGTACGTTCCTCGTCAACTCAACCCCAGCAACTGTATTGTTTGATTGTGGAGCTTCGCATTCCTTTGTCACTCAAAAGTTTGCACTAGAGAGTGGGATGAAGCCTACGCCCCTGGGTAGTCGTATGTTGATTCAAACCCCGGGATCAGTTATGAAGTCCGGGATAGGTTGTAAAGGAGTTGAGGTTAACATCAATGGGGTAGCCTTCCTAGCAGACCTTATCGTCCTGAAGTCGGAAAGCTTGGATGTGATTCTAGGCATGGACTGGCTAATCAAAAACCAAGGCTACTTGGACTGTGCCAAGAGGACCGTCACCGTAACCAATAGCCAAGGAGTGGAAGTCAAGCATGTCCCCAGCTGTGCCTCCACTCAAACCCCTCAGGTTAATTGTCTGTCGGGAATTGAGTTGGATCAAGTGCCAATGGTATGTGAATACGCGGATGTATTTCCTGATGAGCTGCCCGGAATGCCTCCTGACCGCGACATTGAGTTCATCATTGAGCTAATGCCTGGAGCAGGACCCATCTATAAGAAGCCCTATAGAATGGGATCCGAAGAGTTGGCTGAATTGAAGAAGCAACTGGCAGAACAACTCAGAAAAGGATTCATTTGCCCTAGTGCCTCTCCTTGGGGATCACCTATTCTATTCGTGTCAAAGAGGGACGGAACTATCCGACTTTGTGTCGATTACCATTCTCTCAATGAAGTCACAATAAAGAACAAGTACCTACTTCCTAAGATTGAAGACCTGTTCGATCAGCTGAATGGAGCGAATGTGTTTTCCAAGATCGACCTCAGGTCTGGGTACTACCAATTGAAGATCAGGCCCCAAGACATTCCGAAGACGGCGTTTGTAACCCGGTATGGCCTGTATGAGTATACGGTCATGTCATTCGGGTTGACCAATGCCCCTGCCTACTTCATGTACCTCATGAACAAGGTCTTCATGGAGTACTTGGACAAGTTTGTTGTCGTCTTCATTGACGACATTCTCATCTTTTCCAAGTCAAAAGAAGAGCACGAGCAACACTTCAGATTGGTCCTAGACAAGCTTCGAGAACACCAGCTTTATGCCAAATTCAGCAAGTGTGAATTCTGGCTGCACGAAGTTAGATTCTTGGGTCATGTGTTGACTGCAGAAGGATTGTCGGTGGATCCTGCCAAGGTTGAAGCCGTGACTGAATGGCAATCCCCAACCAATGTGAGGGAAGTCAGGAGCTTCCTTGGACTCGCGGGATATTACCGCAAGTTCGTCGAAGGATTTTTGAGCATTGCCCGACCCATGACTCAGCTTTTGAAGAAAGACAAGAAGTTCAAATGGACGCCGAAGTGCGAAGAAAGCTTCCAAGAGCTCAAGAAGAGATTGACAACAGCCCCAGTTTTGGCCACTCCCGATATTCACAAGAAGTTTGTGATATATTGTGATGCATCGAGAACCGGGCTTGGAGGTGTTCTAATGCAAGAAGGCAGAGTCGTAGCATATCTATCCAGACAGCTACGTCCTCACGAAGAGAACTACGCTACTCACGACCTTGAGTTGGCGGCCGTAGTTCATGCCTTGAAGACATGGAGACATTACCTTCTGGGGAAGCGATGTGAGATATACACAGACCACAAGAGTTTAAAGTATATTTTCACTCAAAAGGAATTGAACATTAGGCAGCGAAGATGGTTGGAGTTGATCAAGGACTATGACCTCAGTGTTCAATACCACCCTGGAAAGGCTAACGTGGTAGCTGATGCCTTAAGCAGAAAGGCTTGTTCCTTGAATGCTATGATTAAGAAAGTCTACCCGCCCTGTATGAAGAACTTGAAAGCTTCGGCTTGGAACTAGTTGCACGTGGATTCCTAGCCAGCCTCGAAGCAAAGCCTACGTTGATGGATGATATTAAGGAAGCCCAGAAGGGATACGAGAGCATTGAAGGCATCAAGAGGAAGATCAAGACAGGCAAGTCCCCAGGATTCTAAGTGGATGAACAAGGAGTTGTATGGTTCGGGAAGCGCATTTGCGTACCCAACAAGGTAGAGCTCAAGAATTTGATCTTGCAAGAAGCCCATGACACTCCATATTCCATCAATCCTAGAGGGACCAAGATGTACCAAGACCTCAAAACAAGATTCTGGTGGCACGGCATGAAACGGGAGATAGACACCTTTGTTGCAAAGTGTGACATATGCCAGAGAGTCAAAGCTGAGCATCAGCGACCCGCTGGACTATTGCAACCTCTCAAAGTGCCTGAATGGAAGTGGGACAAAGTCGGGATGGACTTCATCACAGGATTACCTAGGTCAAGCAAAGGACATGATTCCATCTGGGTCATTGTCGATCACCTGACCAAGGTAGCCCACTTCATTCCCGTCAAGACGACCTACAATGGGAACCAACTGGCCAACCTCTACATCAACCGGATCGTGAGTCTCCATGGGATTCCTAAGGAGATCGTGTCAGACCGAGGTACCCAGTTTACCTCGAGATTCTGGAATAGGTTCCAAGAAGCCCTGGGAACCAAGCTTTCCTTCAGCACTGCCTTTCACCCCCAGACCGGTGGACAGATGGAACGAGTAAACCAGATACTCGAGGATATGCTCCGTGCTTGTGTATTGGCATATGGGGCCAAGTGGGAAGATTGCTTACCATTCGCCGAGTTCTCCTACAACAACAGCTATCAGTCGAGTCTTCAGATGGCACCGTTTGAGGTGTTGTATGGACGCAAGTGCCGTACTCCCCTCAACTGGTCGGAAACCGGAGAAGGACTAGTCTTTGGCCCAAACATCCTCCGCGAAGCAGAGGAGCAAGTTCAACTTGTCCGAGAGCGTCTCAAGACCGCCAAGACCAGACAGAAAAGCTACGCTGATTCCCGCCGTC
The DNA here is from genome assembly GCA_039707655.1 of Elymus sibiricus. Lineage (NCBI taxonomy): Eukaryota > Viridiplantae > Streptophyta > Magnoliopsida > Poales > Poaceae > Elymus > Elymus sibiricus. Next base: position 132,520,182 of record CM077671.1, read on the forward strand.
GGGACATGAGTTTCCGTGTTGGAGACCATGTTTACCTCCGTGTCACGCCTCTCAAAGGGACCAAGCGTTTTCACGTCAAGGGGAAGCTTGCACCAAGATACATCGGCCCCTTCAAGATCACTGACAGACGAGGAGAAGTTGCTGACCAGCTAGAGCTGCCTTCCGAGCTATCAGATGTACACAACGTGTTCCATGTGTCACAGCTCCGGAAGTGTCTTCAAGTTCCCAACCGCCCCGATCTCTACAAGGACATCGACCATCAAGCCATCGACCTTCAGCCAGACCTCACTTATCGTGAGAGGCCAGTTCGCATTTTGGATGAATCTGAACGTTGCACCCGAAGCCGCATCATCAAATACTTCAAGGTTCAATGGAGCAACCACACTGAAGCCGAAGCAACCTGGGAGCCTGAAGACTTTCTTAGATCTGATTTCCCTTATCTTTTTAGCGCTTAGCCTAGGAATCTCGGGGACGAGATTCTTGCAAGGGGGGTAGGTCTGTCACACCCTGTGTCTGTATCACTTTGCTATGCTTGGGTTTGCAAAATTTGGAACCAATTAAAACTTTTTGAATGCATGCTTGTTTGAATTGTTGCTTGTTGATTGTTTGTTTGATTATGTTTGGCACTCTTAGGATCTACTCCTCTCCATATTCATCTTCCTTGATCCAAACTTCTTGCCGAATGATCATGCCATGTGATTAGTACCCAAAACTATTTTTATCAAAATTTATTTTGACCAAAAAGGATTTATTCAAATAAGGTTTTCAAAAACCCCTGAGTAGAGGTTTGCACTGCAAGTCCTCAAATTGGGTGGATCCTTTTTCCCCAAAGGATTTATTTGGAACCTAATATATATACTACTTCCCAAAACCACCAAACATTAATTTTAAATATTATTTTGCTATTTTATTTAAAGGCTTTTTCTTAAGGCCAGAAATGGTTTTTCATAGGGAAAAATTATTTAAATGCTTTGAAAATATTTGAGAAAATTCAGGGGAACTCAGTGGACATATATTTTCCATATATATGAGTTTCAACAAATGGTCATGTTCAAAATCATGGGCAAAACCCCTCAAAACCCTTTCTACCCAAATCAAGCTTTTGAAATATTTCTATAAGAAATATTCGCAATAAATTCCAGGACAATTTCAGCAAGTTACACATGTCATATGTGATGCTCTTGCAAAGTTTCATCTCAATCCCAATTGATTTGCTTCACCAAAATATTCCAAGACCATTCCTGTCCAGAGTCAAGATTGAACAACTTTACATTATGAAGTTTCTTCCCTTGACCCCAAACTTTGTAGGCATGTTCTAAATCCCAAATAATGATGCTACACCAAGTGATGGATTTGGGGGCATGCCTAGATCTACAGGAATCTGATTCTGTTGATTTCTAGGGTTTTACAAAGTTACATTGTGAACTTTCTTCAAATGGGCTCAAACTTGGTGATCCACTCTAATTCTACCTACATTAAAACCCTGTTAAATCTCATGGCAAGAAAACTCCATTTTCTTACCCAAACACTGATCAAACACCTTCAGGCAGCATCCAAGAATCAATAATTGAGCCCCTCCCCTGGTTCTCCTTGAGCACAAATTTTTACCACAGCTCCACCTAGACCCGCAACACCTCCAGTAAGTTTTCCACGGCCACAGCTCCATTATTCGTAGGGTGAAACCCCAATTTTCCCCTCTGGACAGCAGGGATCTCTCTCTCTCTCATCTCTCTCAGCCCCTCTGCCCTCCCCTTTGCCTTTGCTGACTTCCTACGCCACCCAGGGCATCTCCAGTAGCTCCCAGACACGCCAGGACAAGAGGGACGCGGATGTCAGCCAAACGGGAGCTCTGGAGCGCGCAACCGCGTTTCAGAGAGTTGACATGGCGCCCCCGACCACCTCGGGCCCTCCCCGCACGCCTGAGACCGCGTCTCGACGTCCGCAACACGCCAGGGCAACAGACCCTTCCTCCCCCTCTCTCCTCTGCCCTCTGCAGCGCGTGCCCGGCGCCGCCCAGCTCGGCCAGTGAGCGCGCGAGCTCGGGGTCCACCAGGGGCACACCCGGATTTCCCTCTTTTCCTCCGCAGCCCCGGACCGCGTCCACGAGCGCCCCAGACATGCCATCGCGATTCCCCGTGGCCTCTGGCCTCGGCTGCGAGCTCCCCGTCGCACCCGAGCTCGGTCGACCGCGGGCCGCCTATAAAAGGCCACCCCGAGCCTCTCTTTTCCCTCTGCTGACCCCCTTCCACTCCCAATCGACCACCTCAAGCTCCCATTTGAGCTCCCCGAGCACCAGTGCTCGAGATCGACCGAGGCGCCGCCGCAGTGGAGCTCCGTCGATCTCGGGTTACCGGCCCGCTCCGGTCCTCCTCCCCTCCTCTATACAGCCGTGGGGTCCCCCTGACCCTCTTCCCCCTCCTCCCCGCTCGAATCGGGGCAAGAATCGACGCCGTCGACCTCCTCTCGAAGCGGCTCCGCCGTGTTTCCTCGTCGCCGGCGAACCTGTGCGTCTCCGACCTCCCCTCCATCTCCAGAGGAATGGCGGCTCGACGTTGGGCCCGTTCCTGCCCTCAGCTCTCCTCGCCGTGCCCGCCTTCGCCGACGGTGAGCTCCTCCACCCTCGGTCCCGAGGTGCAATACGGACCCGACAGGGAGGCCCCACCTGTTGGCCTCTGTCTCGCCCGCCTCTCTCTCCCTCTCTCACTGGCTCCCGGGCCCCGCCCATCAGGTTTGAACCTGGCAAGCGCGGGCGTGCCGGTTCGCCTGGGGTTGATTTGCTCTGGGCCGGCCCAGTTGCGGCCAGATTTGGCCCAGGGCACAGTGCCCGTTTTGTTTTTCTTTTTCTGATAATTTTTCCAAAAATTCCACTAGTCAAAATAAAAATCCAATGCCAAATATTTTTCCACCATAAATCTTAGAATATTCTGTAGAATTTAACAGTGCTACTTGTGCATTTTTGTGTAAATGTTTTACATAGTGATTTTAATTAAAACCTAGTTTTTAATATTTTTAGCCCCTGTTTAAATAGTTTTAAAAATGTTTCTCACAACAAAACCATAGATAGATGTTTTTAGAATAGTTTGTAGTATTTATCAGAGTAGGGTAACATTTTAGAAGTAAAGATTGTGCTCTGTTTTTGTGTAATTCTTATTTCTGCGCGTTTATTCCACGACGATAGATTGTGTTGTTGACGAGGGAGTTGGACCCGAAGACTTTGAAGACCCCGAAGACTTTGTTGAGCCAGGCAAGCAGCCCTTTGACCATGACTATGAAACCTTTTATTGCATGGCATATAGCACATTATTCCTTGATGATGACCATGTTGATGTGGTATTCCCCTTCGGTGGGATACCTTCGGTAATTTCTTATTGATACTTGCATCGTGCATGACCCTACCTCCTTATGAGGGTTGTGCGGGTGGGAGTAGATAGGATGCTTAGTAGATGCTACGCAAGTTGGGACGGGAATATGCATGGTGATGGAAACGAAAGTGATTTCAAAGACTTTTCGAAAACCCCGTCGGGTGCCACTAATGCCCGAGGGAGATGATGATGAGCTAGGTAGCCACTTGATAAAGAAGTGGTGTACCGGAGCAAGTGAGTGTGTGCGGTTTTCGAAAACGGATTGGTGTAAGTTGCGACCGTTATTCTGACCTTAGATGTACAACCACGATACCCCTTATGGGACGGGGCTTTGTTGACTACCCTGGTGGGTACTAGCATAGAGCCTGCATTACTAGTGGCGGGAGCGAAGTGATCACTCTCGATATGAGGTCGTACCGGAATGGACGATCATGCGCTGTCTTCACAGGCACCGGGCACACCGTTGGTCCCCTCATGGATGGTACGATCTGGAGCGAGGCTCGTGTGATGTACATCATGAGGGTTTGGTATCAATCGAGTGGACTCTTTGTTTAGTATCGCTAGGGGAAAGGCAATGTTCGGGTACTTACCTCGGGTATGGACCATACCGCGAGTCGTGTCTTGACACAGAAGTTTCCCGAGTCTTGTGGGTAAAGTGTGCAACCTCTGCAGAGTGTAAAACTATTCGAATAGCCATGTCCACGGTCAAGGACAGTTGGATGACCGCTCTTGTGCTACGTCCAATGTTTACTAAATCTGGTGTGTGTGTGAAGGTGACAAAGATGGTACTTGAGATAAGTCAGATGACTTGACATGATGGTTGAACATGAGATGTTCAGACCTTGATTATATTGATATCGGTAACCTGTTTGTGCGGATACTTGTATCCTCATGTTGCATGCCATTACTAGTTATCTTGATCATGTCATTGCACTCAAAAATTAGCTTTCCGCAAAACTTACCTACTTAGTGCTATATCATGCATTGTTATACCTTGTTCCAAAACTTGGGTTGCTTCCGAGTACATTCAAAGTACTCATTGGCTTGCCACTGGTTATTTAATTGGCTAGGCATGGAAGAGCAGGAATATGGTGAAGAGTTCGTTGGTGACGAACATGCGAGCTAGGACGCTTCCCAGTCAGAATGCCTGTAGGTTTAAGGCAGATGGCATGGGTTCACGCTTCCGATCAAGATTTCCGCTGCTTGTTATGTTTAAGTGTTTGGCCCTTGTGGCCCTATCTATGTAAGACTAGACCTTCATCATCTTTATTTGTGTAAGATGCTAAATGTGGATGTAAGACTCTTGTTATTCAGCTTCTGTGTGTTCAGTGAGCATTGATCTCTGGGATCACTGTACACGTGCATTCGGTGATCACGACTTATGAGTCAGGGTCCCCACAACGATGGCGGCTGCACTTGGTGGTGCAGGGCAGCTCCCGCCTCGCATGGCCTGTGCCTCCTGAAGCTCCTCGATCGCTCTGATGACGGACTCTTGCGAGCTCGGCGCCGTGCTCCTGGCTCAGGCAGACGCACATCAGGACGCGCCTTCAGGTTGTGCCCGAGCGCCTCCCTTGTCTCACCGGCCAGGCCGGGGGCTCCCTGGATGGAAGCCCCCGAGCCAGACCCAAGGGGTGTGCCGAGCGAGCTTTCCTATGCGACGGAGGGTGGGGCCCCGTCCCCGGGTGCAGAGCCTGAGGCGCCGTCCTTGGAGGTCCCAGCCCCCTGGCGCCCTACGGGGAGGAGCTTCTTCTTCTTCTTGCGTGCATCCTCACGAGGCAGGGCATCCTACTCGTCATCCGAGCACTCGGCCGCCGCAGCACGGTAGGCACGCTCGAGGGAGCAGACGACATCCTTCTCATCGCAGGCGACGGTGATGACGCCGCTACTCCCTGGCATCTTGAGGACGTTGTAGCCCGGGTGCGTTGCCGCCATGAACTGGGCGAGGGCGGGGTAGCCAAGTATTGCGTTGTACGGGAGATGGATGTGGGCGACGTCGAAGTCGATCTGCTCGATGTGGAAGTTGGAGCGGGTGCCGAAGGTGACGGGGAGGTGCACCCGCCCCACGGGGACGACGGATCGCCCGACCACCCCAGAGAAGGGCCTTGAAGGTGCGAGTTGGTCACGGGGTAGCTACAGCGTGTCGAAGACTTCCACGGAGATGACGTTGAGGCCGGCGCCACCGTCTATGAGGGTCCCGGAGATGGCCACGCCCCTTATGGTTGGCGTGCACAACATGCGGAGCGTCCCGGCGGCCGTCGTTGTCTTGGGGTGGTCGTCGAGGCCGAAGGTGATGTCGGTCTCCGGCCACGTCCGAGGCGGTGTGGGCTCGGACCGCGGCCGAATTGCCCCTGCGTGGCAGAAGAACTGGTTGACCTGGCAGCTGGAGGTGGGCGCCTGTGATCCGCCAAGGATGCACGCGACCACGGGGCCGGCCCCGTGCGCCATGGCACCATCGCGCGCCGAGGGCCGGCCGGCGTCGGGGATCTCGTCCGCCATGGGGTCGTCGAGCCATGGCTCGACTATCGCCGCGAGTGGGGGAGCTTCGACATGCCCCCTACCTGGCGCGCCAAATGTCGGATTTTGGGCTCCGCAAAACCCTAAAGATTCGAACAGAGGGGCGTGTGCGAAGATCCCCTGCAGCCTCGCCCTACCTAGCTCTCTACGCGATGGTTAGCGCAATGAACTCGCACGATGACGAGGAAGAAGATGCACACGGTGATATACCCAGGTTCGGGCCGCTGCCAAGCGTAATACCCTACTCCTGCTTTGGTGGATTGCTTCACGAGGAGGTGTGGTGGATGAACTAGTACAATGGTGAGGAGCCTCGTGAGGGCGCTCGAGTGGTGTTCTTGGCTATCTGCCTTGTCTGTGGTTCTCTTTCTTCTCGGTCCCTTTCTACGGTGCAGCCTACCCTCTACTTATAGCAGCGGCCTGGGTCCTCTTCCCTTATCGCAATGGCAGGAAGGGATCCCACAACGGCCAAATTCGAAGGGGGACAGGAGTACATCCCCGCCCTATCCAAAGGTGGTCTTCGCCTGCAAAGTAGCTGTCGATGATGCAGAGGTGGGCTCGGCGATGACATCCATCCTGCTGGGCTCGTGGTCGTGGTCCTGTTGCACCGGAATGGAAACCTTTGGGGGGCGCTTTGGGAACCCGCGCTTGTCCTTGCTCCCTTTGCACCAAAGGGGAAACTGCTCCGCCTGGCTCGCTGATGCCCGCATGCCCTTCCTTGCGTCATCCTTGACTCCTGAGGCAGCGTTCTGCATAGAGATCTCCGCCGCTCCGGAGGGGGCCTGAAGAGGCCCACTCCTTGTTGGTCTTCATGCCGCCTCCCTCGCGAGCTCGGGTCCTCGCGAGGGCCTTGCCTTGCCTGAAATCTTGGCTCGTGAGATGGGCCATGTCCTGGGCCGCAGGCAGGCAGGTCTGGGTACCCCCGTTCCCAGAACGCCGACATTCCATGCCTGGCCAATTAAATAACCAGTGGCAAGCCAATGAGTACTTTGAATGTACTCGCAAGCAACCCATGTTTTGGAACAAGGTATAACAATGCATGGTATAGCACTAAGTAGGTAAGTTATTGCGGAAAGCTAATTTTGAGTGCAATGACAAGATCAAAATAACTTGCAGTAGCATGCATCATGAGGATACAAGTATCCGTATGAACAGGTTACATATATCAATATAATCAAGGTTTGAACAACTCATGTTCGATCATCAAGTCAAGTTATCTGACTTAACTCATGTATCTCCTTTGTCACCAATACACACACCCGGTTTATGAAAACACTGGACGTAGTTTAAGCAGCACCACCCAATTGTCCTTGACCGTGGACACGGCTATTCGAATAGTTTTACACTCTGTAGAGGTTGCACACTTCACCCACAAGACTCGAGGAACTTTCGTGTCATCCACGACTTGCGGCATATTTCATACCCGAGGTAAGCACCCGAACAATGCCTTTCCCCTGACGACACTAAACAAAGAGTCCACTCGTTGGTTCGTATCTTCATGATGTAGAAAACACGAGCATCGCTCAACATAGTACCATCCATGGAGGAACACAACCGTGTTCCCGGTGCCTGTAAAGACAGCGCATGGTCGCCCTACCAGGCACGACCCCGTATTGAGAGAGTAACGCATACTCTCCCGCCACTAGTAATGCGGGCTCCCTGCTAGTATCGACCAAAGTAAAACAGTACATAAAATGTTTTCAAAAATCTTCATAATTGGCATCAATAAATACTACACAATATTGTAAGATTTGTGGTGGAAAATTATGTCAATAGGACAATTATTTTGTCCCATGGAAATTTTGGAATATCAGAAAGAAAAAGAAAAGAAAAGGCCACTGTGCCACGCAGGCCAAACCGGCCAGCCGAGCCGGCCCAGCCAGCGCAGGCGGCCCGAGCGGCTTGGTGCCCCCGCCCGCGTCAGGTTTAAACCTAACGGGCGGGGCCCGGATGCCAGAGAGAGAGAGGGGAGGCGCGAGAGAGAGGTGGGGATGATAGGTGGCCCCCACCTGTCATCCCTAACCCTGTGAATAGAGGGGGCTAGGAGCTCACCGGCGACGACAGAGGCTACGACGAGGCATTCTGGCAATGGAAATGGAACCGGGGGACCGTCACCGACTCAGGAGGGGAGGAGTTGGTCGTCGAGGTGGCCCTGGTCGCCGGCGACGAAGGAGCCACGGAGGAGGTACGTCGGCCGAGCTCCAAGCCGACGCTGCGAGCTGCAAATAGCACGGGGAGGAGGGCGAAACCGATCAGAGAGGTGAGGGAGGACTAACGGAAGAAGAAGGAGGACCGGAGTGGCACCCTACCGGGAGATCGACGGCGGTCCGAGGCGGCGGCGTCAAGCTCGATCCCGAGCACAGGGGCTCTGGGAGGGGGAATGGGTGGTACTAGCGCTCGATTGAGAGTGGGAAGGAGGGACCAGAGGGGAGAAATGGACTCGGGAGGGGCTATTTATAGCCTTCCCGCGGTCCACCGGAGGCGTGTGCGCTGGCGAGGACGCAGTCGAGGCTGGAGGGCACGGGGGAGATAGGGGGCGTGTCTGGGGTGTTCCTGGGTGTGGTCCACGACCAGAGGGAGCAAGAGAAGGAGCGGGGCATGCGCGTGTGTGAGCTTGCTCACTGGTCGAGATAGGAGGCTCTCGGCACGCGCGAGAGGAGGGAGAAGGAGGAGGAGAGAGCAGGGGGGGCGACCGTTTGCCGTGTCCCGGACGCCGAGTTGGCCTCAGGGGACATGATTGGGAGGCCCGAGGCTGTCGGGGATGGGGATTGGGCGGCGGCTACAATGCGGGTGCACACTGTAGCGCGCTCCAGAGTGCGCGTATGGCATGCCAACGGCGATTTGGGCGCGGCCAACCCTGTCCAGTGGGTCCGGATGGGATATATAAAATGTGTGGGTGGCCTTGGATGCTCTGGTGATCCACTAGGGTGGGAGAGGAGTGCAGAGAGAAGGAGATTCTTGCTGTGCAGAAGGGTAAAATGGGGTTTCACCCCACTTAACCATTGAGCTAAGCCATGGGTTTCTTGCTGGAGGTAAAATACATCAATATGGGACTGTGGTGAAAGTTTGGGGGCAAGGAGAACAAGTTAAGAGGGGGAAACATGGTTTTTACCAAACATACAAAAGGTGTTTGATGAAGTTCTGGGCAAGTAAATGGAGTTTTCTTGCCATGAGATTTAACAGGATTAAAATGTAGGTAAAAATAGGGAGGATCACCAAGTTTGAGGAGATTTGAAGAAAGTTGACAGTACAAACTTGGAAAACCCTAGGATTCAACACAATTAGATTTCTGTAGATCCAGGCATGCAATCCTATTCTCCCAAATCCACCACTTGGTGTGGTATCATTATTTGGTGGTTAAAACATGCCCACAAAGTTTGGGGTCAATAGGACAAACTTCACAATGTAAAGTTTTTCAAACTTGACTCTGGTCAGGAATGGTTTTGGAATATTTTGGTGGAGCAAATCAATTGGGATTGAGATGAAAATTTGCAAGATCGTCACATATGGCATGTGTGACTTGCTGGAATTTTACTGGATTTTATTAAGAATATTTCCAGTAGAAATATTTCAAAAGCTTGATTTAAGCAGAAAGGGTTTTGGAGGGTTTTGCCCATTATGTTGAAAATGACCATGTGTTTAAAGTCAAATATATGGAAAATATATGTCCACTGAGTTCCCCTAAATTTTCTCAAATATTTTCAAAGCATTTAAATGATTTTCCCTATGAAAACCCATTTCTTTCCTTAAGAATAAGCCATTAAATAAAATAGTAAAATAACCTTTAAAATTAATATTTGGTGTTTTTGGGAAGTCATATATATTGGGTTTCAAATAAACCCTTTGGTGTAAAATATTCCACCCAATTTGAGGACTTGTAGTACAAATCACAATTCAGGGGGTTTTGAAAACCTGATTTGAATAAATCCTTTTTGGCCAAAATAATATTTGATAAAAATAGTTTTGGGTACTATACACATGGTATGATCATTGGGCAAGATGTTTGGATCAAGGAAGGTGAAGGTGGAGAGAAGAAGAACATATGAGTGCCATAACACAATCAACCAAACAAGCAAGCATCAAACAATTCAAACAAGCACATGCACTCAAAAAGTTCTAAATGGTTCCAAGTTTTATAAAACCAAGCGTAGTAAAGTGATACAAACACAGGGTGTGACACGCAGCTAAGGAGGACAATGCTCGCCGTGGCCTTAGGGACAATGGCAAACGAATCCTCGAGGGGCCCGACCCAGAGATGGCGGCCGGTGCCGCCCCTGCCGCATGAATGTTGGGGGCGGGCACGTCTCTCGCGCTGAGCGCAGCCAGTGGGAGCGCCGCCGGTCCATCTTCGTTGGTGGAGCCTCTTCTGAGCCGATAATTGCAGGTGAGTGACCTGTAGTTTGTCAATTTCCCCGGCGACACCATCCTCTGGGCTTTCTCCGAGGAGGTAGCCGTGAATGACGCGGTCGTCACCCCTAGAGGAGAGGTGGCGGTCGATCCGTTCAGAGGAAGTGACAAGGCCAAGGAGCACGCCATCCTGGCATCCTTGAGCAAAAGCTTCCGGTAGCTGCAAGCGCACTACACCAGCCATTCGGAGAGGCTGGACCACCGGGAGGTTCTTCTCGCCGCCGCTGAGGAGAGGTTTCGGGCACTCCACGCTGACATGCAAGTGTGGTTTACCACGACCCGCTAGGATCTCGGTGACCAGCTGGTCGAGCTCAACCAGGCCGAGGCCGATTTCATCAACCGGCGAGCCGAGGCTAAGAAGATATGGCTAGAGGTTGACGAAGACATCACCAAGCAGGATGCAGAGCTGAAAGCGTGCAAGATCTCCCTCGACTGCCACGAAGGAGAGCTTGCGGCCCGTGAGAAAAACCTTGCTGATAAGCTTGGGGCCGAGCTGGGCAAGTAGGTCCACGTCCTAGAGCAGGAGCACAAGGTTGCACTCGAGCATCAGGCTACCGAGTACGTCGGCAAGCTCCAGGATGTCGTGACCGCTGTCGAGGCTGCCCAGCTTGCCAAGCTGGACCTCGCTGCTTCCCAGCAGGAGATCTTGGGGTTGAAGGAGGGCGCCCAGAAGGACACCCAGGCCTTGGCGGAATTGCAGGTTGCACTTGGTGGCAAGGCCAGGGACCTGGAAGCCGTTGTGGCTGCAACCTCCGACCTACGCACGAGGGTAAGCTCCCACAAGGACAGCCTCAAGACCGCTCATGCCAAAGAGCGCAGTCTACTTGAGGAGCTCGAAGAAGATAGGACCCTACTCGCTTCTGTCGCGCGGTCCTCCAACGAGTTCCACGAGACTGTCCGTTTGTGGACGGCGCTACTTCCGACCTTCCGGGAAGCTCTCCGCCCAATTGGCGAAGATGGGCTTGGAGAAGTGTGCCTTCTCCAGCGACGGCCCGGAAGCGGCAAGCGTGAGGCTATCCATCTTCTTCGGGGGGCTCGTCGGCGCCTTGGAGAAGTATGAGGCGGGGCGGGCAGACGACTTCCTTCAAGGCTACCGGGAGCTGTGTCACGGAGTCCTCCACGAGGTCTTGGTGAAGGTCACCTACCACAACCCCGGCCTCGAGCTGACCAAGGCTCTGTCCAAGCTGCCGAAGGGCCTCGACATCAGCAAGCTTGACGCGCTCGTTGCTCCTATCTCCGACAAGGACGGCTCCGTGACCTTGAACCGTTGAGCTTCTATTCCCGTGACACTCGTGCCATGTTTTCTTGAGATTCTGAACTTGCATTTACTTGCAATGTACTTTATTTGGCCGCGTGGGCGCTTCCTTCCTTTTTAACACGATCTCGTATTTGTATGCCCTTAGTCCCTACACTTCGTCGGGGATACCTGCCAGTGCACACATCCTTTCTGTGGTGCTTTTTCGGAATGGGTCCCTTAGCAGCCTTCCAGGGATGCCGCCGCTGGCGAGCCCCTCTTGCCGTCCCTACCGCGGCTGCTGGCACATTGAGAGAACACGAAACGTCCAAGTGCGCAGGTAGTTATGACAAGGGTCCCTAGTGTGCAGGGTTGTTCATACAAACATCGACCTTGTCTCACGGAAGGGTTTTGAATTTTTTTGAACAGTTTTCACAACTTAGCTTTGCAAGGCGCTCGTTATCCCAGTTGTCCGTACCACCACTCCTCCCCCGGGAAGACTTGAACACGGGGGCCCTGTCTCCCTTTGAGAGAAAAAGAAAAAAAGGAGAAGAGAGATACGAAGGGTGATAGGAAATCCAGCATTTCTATGATTGCCTGGCGTAAGCGGAAAGACGACCACAACGTTTCATGCAGCATGTGTAATATCAAGCGTGCAATTTTGACGAAAGGTTGCGAAATACTTATCTTTACAGACAGAGCGTGCTCCCATCGCCCACCTTTGTACTAAGGATTACACGCCTTGGAGGGAGACTCTGTACAAAGGGGGGTGTCGCCAGGGGAGGCCTTTGCGGGCGGTGCCTTGCGAGGGCGCTCGTTACTGCACGAATTTAGAACCTGAGTGTCGTCCCCGGTCGCCGGGCGGCTCATGCCAGGCCTAGTGACTCGCACCGCCTGGTAAGGGCTTGGCAGCTCTGCTCTTCTTGCTTCCGGTGGGTGAAGTCTCTGGTGAGTCATCGACGGGTGCGCCACACTCTGCAACGCGCTTTCTGGATTCGTCACGAGTCTTGCCGGAGATTTCTCCCTTGTTCTCTCCCCTGGGAGTTTTGCCGGCAGGAGCGAGTGCCTCACCGGCAGACGCTGCCAATGCCTCCCGGTAGAGCTTGTCGACGCAGAGGACCATGTCTTTCTTGTTGGCATGGACGGTGATGATGCTCATCGGCCCCGGCATCTTGAGCGTGTTGTAGGCGTGGTGGGACGCCGCCATGAACTTCGCCAGTGCCGGTGGCCTAGGATCCCATTATACGGCAGCGATATCTTGGCAACGTCGAAAATGACCCTCTTTGTCCTGAAATTGAGCTCGCTGCCGAATGTGACCCGGAGGGTTATCTTCCCCTTCGGCTGAGATCTTCCCCTGTCCACTCCTTGGAAGGAGCTCGTCGGTTTGAGGTCCGAATCGGGGATCTACAGCCGCTTGATCACATCGGGCGAAATCAGGTTCAGGCTAGCCCCACTATCGACCAACCTCTTCGTGAGTTTGAGGTTGCGGATCGTTGGTGAGACCAACAATGGCACGCACCCGACTGCGGTGACATGGTCTGGGTGGTCCTCAGCGTCGAAGCTAATGGGAGTGTTGGACCATTTGAGGGGCTTCCTTGCCTCTGCCGCTGGCTCTGCCGCATTGACTTCGCGGACCCACTGCTTGAGCTGCCTGTGGGAGGAGTGCAAAGATGCACCTCCGTCAACACACATGGCATCGTTGGCCATCTGGAACTCTTGCTTGTCAGATCCCTCTTCATCTTCGTCATTGTCATCATCATCGTCGGATTTGTCGCCTCGGCCTCTAGCAGGTTTTTCCTTCTGTTGTTTGGCCTTGCCGTGGCGGTCGCTTCGACCGTTGCGGTTCTTCTTGTCGGGTCCACCGGCACCATCTCGGCCCTTTTCCTGGTCGCGCCTTTCGTACTCTTGCTTCTGCTTCTTAGCAAGCTATTCTACTTGGCGGCATTTGTTGATGTCGTGGCCTTTGGTGAGGTGGATCTTGCAGTAGGGCTTGCCCGTATTCTTGCCTGCCGCGGCCTCGTCGTCTCTGGACCACACGGCAACGTCCTTGCCGGGCTCCTCTGACTTGGCCTTCTTGCCGGCGTTAGGCTTGCGGGAGCTCTCGACAGCCATTACTGCCTTGCCCTTGTGTTTCTTGTTGCACGTGCGCCCCTTCCTCGAGGAGGCAGGTGCATTCTCGTCGTCATCGGAGTCGACCTCCGCGCCAGCGTCCTCCCCCGGGAGCCTCCTCCCTTCCTCAGCCCGCGCGGACTTGTCGGCCAGACAATAGAGCTTGGCGACGTCCCACACCTTGTTGATGCTCATCTCCTCGCGCATGCGGCGATTACGCTCGTTCGTGTGGAACGCAGCAATCACCGCGACAGGGTGGATGTCCGGGATGTTGTGCTGCACGCGGCTGAACCTCTGGATGTACTTACAGAGGGTTTCACCGTCCCTCTGGGGGATCACGTGCAGATCACTAGGTTGCCCCTGGAGCTTGTGGCCCCCGTGGTAAGCCCCGACGAACTGATTGCACAGGTCCTCCCTAGAAGAAATGGATCCCTCCCGCAAGTTCATTAGCCAGCTCCTCACGTTGGGCTTGATCGCTAAAGGGAAGTAGTTGGCTAGCACCTTCTCGGCTCGTCCCCCGGCAGCCTGCACGACGATGGTACAGATGCCTAGGAACCCCGACGGGCTAACCGCGCCATCATATTTGTCCGGCAACTCCGGCTTGAAGGACCTACTAGAGGGCCAGCGGACTTGCCGTAGTTCACGGGTGAACGCAGGGCATCCGACCTCATAAGGTAAGCTGCCCGGCGCCCCGGGCGTGGGCTCGTCGATGGCCGGATCCGTGCGACCAGCTGATTGATTATGCGCTTCCCGCCGTCTTTTGATGGCGGTGCGTGCGTCCTCCTTGCGCCTGTCCCTTAGGACTTAGCGTTGGTCTTGCTTCAGTCGCGGGCCCGTCGACGCTTGAGACACTTCGTCTTACATGACGGTGCAATGGGAGGTTCGCTGATGTCGTGGAGGCGACTGCACCGTATGTGCCCCGCCGGCTTCACGTCTGGTGGTGGGTTCCATGGGAGCCGCGCGCCGCGCGCGCGAGGAACCCGCCGCGTCTGGTTTGCCGTTTTTGGCAAAGCTCATCATGCTTTGTATGGTCTCCCTCCACTCCTCCATCACCTCCGGTGCAGGCAGAAAGTTTAGCAGAAGCTGGGCCTGCGCCAGAGCTTCTCCTGCGGTTTTGGGGACCGGACAGGGCGAGGCGTGGGTAGCGCTCTTACTCCTGGCAATGCCAGAAGGAATCCTTTCCCGTGCCGTCACCCGCTGTTTGCCCTCAATGGGAGGGGGGCGTGGAGCTCGGCCCTGCACCCCTGGGGAGCGGCGCACAAGGGCCCCGTCCACGCAAGGCTTCGGTTCGCCATCCTGCGGGTGCGGGTCGCGGTCGTCTTGCGAGGGGTGCGGAGGAGGCCCAGTTGCAGCCCTCCCGGCCGCTGCGGCCGCGGCTGCTACCCCGGCCGTCGGGGCAGCGTCGCCCTCGGTCACCGTCGGCGCGTTTCGCGCTATCACGACGGCGGGGTCTGGGACGTGGTTCGCGGAACTCCGTGCAGTGTTGTGGCTGCGCTCACCGACGGGGTGAGCGCTGCGGTCGCCGCCATCGGTGGCTTGGGATGGCAGCTTGGATGTGGTCGCGGCGGGTGTCGGCGCGCACTTGGCCTTCTTGGGTGCCATGGACGCCAACGAAGGTGCGCAGAAACGCTGGTGAAGATTCACGCATAGGAGGCCCCCTACCTGGCACGCCAAAGACGTCGGGGGTGTGATTCACGACGATCTATGGGACCAGAGGGGTCCCTTTACGGTTCGGCAGGGGCGTCGCGTGCACAAAGAGCATCAATCTGCCATGACTACGCACGGGGTTTATACAGGTTCGGGCCACTTGGGAGCGTAAAACCCTACGTCATGTGTGTGTGTTTGTATATTCGGGTCCAAATACAGGGGAGCAGCCACCCGTCAAGGATGCTCGAGAGGTGCTGCTACGCATGCAAATGGACAGAGTGTTGACCTTTGTCAAGGTAGCCATGGGCCTCCTTTTATAGTTCAAGGGGTTTCACAAGGGCTACAATGATCTTTTACTAGGTGTACAGTGCGCCCTTACAGCTACAGGGGTTGTCGTCATAGTGGTAGTGGGAAACACCTAACTCTGACGGACTTGGACAGGCACATTGAATGCACCGTGAGGTGGCGCGCTGGCGACGGGTCCTGGCAAGGATTGCCTCTCCTTTTGTGTCGTCCTCCTATCTACCTCTTATTCTTCTGCCTTGCCACGGGATGGGTGGCGTTAAAGCTGCAACAAGCCCGCCGCTGTAGCCACGTTCCCCGGCTAGCTTCGCCTGTCCGCTCGACACCTCAGCCGATGTAGACTATCGTCCCTGGTGAGTTGGAGCGGTCGCTTGGCGGGTTGGAATCCTTGCCGGGGACGCTTGGGGACGGGCTATTCCACTTGGTGAAGGGCCTGACCGTCTTGCCCTGGTCTTGACTTTGGTTTGCCTTGGAGGCTGGTGCGAGCCCGACAAGAAGTTGCCGGCCTGAGGGAACTGCCCGTGCACAAGTCTGGGTACTAGGGACCCCCAGTTCTTAGTACACCGACAAAGAGAAAAAGAAAGAAAGAATGAAAAAGAAAGAAAAAAATAAAACTGAAAAATGAAAAATGAAAAAAAAATGAGAGAGAAGAGAGAAGGGACAGTGCTACTACCTCCTTTTCCACACTTGTGCTTCAAAGTAGCACCATGTTCTTCATATAGAGAGTCTCATGTTTAGTCACTTCCATATGCTAGTGGGAATTTTTCATTGTAGAACTTGTCTTGTATACTCCGATGACGGGCTTCCTCAAATGCTCGAGGTCTTCATGAGCAAGCAAGTTGGATGCACACCCACTTAGCTTCAGTTGAGCTTTCATACACTTATAGCTCTAGTGCATCCATTGCATGGCAATCCCTACTCCTCGCATTGATATCTATTGATGGGCATCTCTATAAACCATTGATACGCCTAGTTGATGTGAGACTTTCTTGTCCACTTTTACCCCTTTGATATCTACCACCATATTCTATTCCACCTATATGCTATGTGCATGGTTCCCGCCAATGTATTGCGTGAAGAATAATAAGATGAAGCACGCTAAAAAGTATGATCCAATTGCCTAACTTGGACAACGTGGTTCTTGACATTAGTATTAATGTGGTGAAGAAAGAGCCATGCCTTACTAATATGATAAAATGAATGGGAGTAAACATTCTTTGAGGATCGTATATTTCGAAAGATTGATGATTGTGTGATAACCCACAAGTATAGGGGATCGCAACAGTTTTCGAGGGTAGATTATTCAACCCAAATTTATAGATTCAACACAAGGGGAGCCAAAGAATATTTGCAAGTATTAGCAGTTGAGTTGTCAATTCAACCACACCTGGAGATTAAATATCTGCAGCATAGTGATCAGTAGCACAGTAATATGATAGTTTTGATAGCAGTAGTAACAGTAACAGTAACGGTAATAGTGATAGCAATGATTTTGTAGCAGTTGGAACAGTAGCAATAGCAATAGTAACTTAGCAAGAACAATATGTGGAAAACTCGTAGGCATTGGATCGGTGAATTCGTTGGATGATATTCATCATATAACAGTCATAACCTAGGGCGACACAAAACTAGCTCCAGTTCATAAATATAATGTAGGCATGTATTCCGTAAATAGTGATACGTGCTTATGGAAAAGAACTTGCATGACATCTTTTGTCCTACCCTCCCGTGGCAGCAGGGTCCATAAGGAAACTAAGGGATATTAAGTCCTCCTTTTAATAGAGAACCGGAACAAAGCATTAACACATAGTGAATACATGAACTCCTCAAACTACGGTCATCACCGTAAAGTATCCCGATTATTGTCACCCCGGGGTTTACGGATCATAACACATAGCAGGTGCATATGACTAGCAAGATCGGATCAAGAACATAGATATAATGGTGATAACATAAACGGTTCAGATCTGAAATCATGGCACTCGGGCCCTAGTGACACGCATTAAGCATGGCAAAGTCATAGCAACATCAATCTCAGAACATAGTGGATACTAGGGATCAAGCCCTAACAAAACTAACGCGATTACATGATGAATCTCATCAAATTCCTCACCGACCAGCGAGCCTATGAAGGAATTACTCACTCCCGGTGGGAAGCATCATGGAATTGGTGAAGAAGGAGGGTTGGTGATGACGAAGACCGAAGATTCCCTCTCCGGAACCCCTTCAGTTCTGGCCAACCAATGAAGAACAGGAGGTGGCGGCGGCTCCGTCTTGTGAAATGCGATAAAACTTCCTCTCTTATTTTTTTTCTCCAAAAATAGGTATTTATGGAGTTGGAATTAGGGTCAGGGGGGCCACGAGGTGACCACAACCCACCAGGGGGGTGGCACGCCCTGGTGTATCGTGCCCAGCCAGGGCACCCCCTCCGGTGGCTCTTGGTTCCAATATTTTTCTTTTATTCTAAAATAAATCTCCAAAAAGTTTCGTCCAATTCCAAGAACATTTATTTCTGCACAAAAACAACACCATGGTGGTTCTGCTAAAAACAACGTCAGTCCGGTTTAGTTTCATTCAAATCATGCAAATTAGAGTCCAAAACAAGAGCAAAAGCATTTGGAAAAGTAGATACGATGGAGACGTATCAACTTCCCCAAGCTTAAC
Source organism: Elymus sibiricus (assembly GCA_039707655.1). NCBI lineage: Eukaryota > Viridiplantae > Streptophyta > Magnoliopsida > Poales > Poaceae > Elymus > Elymus sibiricus. The sequence goes on from CM077671.1 coordinate 132,538,419, forward strand.
CCATTGCTTGTCCTCAAGCAATTCAGTTGACAAACTGAAAGTGATAAAAAAAACTTTTACGAACTCTTTTGTTTCTTTTACATACATATGCTTAATTAGCACCCAGGTTTTCAGCAGAATCATGACTAACCATGTCAACAATAAATATTAGAAATTATATTAACCCATATCAATGGCATAATCAACTAGAGAGTAATAATAAAATATCTCAAGTGCCAACACTTTGTCAAAACGGTCATGATATAATATGACAACAGTGGTATCTCGCTAGCAATTTCTGAGACCCCAAAACATAAATGCAGAGCACCTCCAAAGTTCAAGCAACGACTAAACATTGTAATTCATGGTAGAAAAGATCCGGTCATGATGCATCCACCATTAACTATACACAATGCATGAGGATGACAATAGTGCTCTCAGATCTGGCGCTTATTTGAGAAGGTGATGAGTCAACATAAAAGTAAATAGATAGTCCCTTCGTAGAGGGAAGCAGGGATTTGCATAGGTGCCAGAGCTCAAAGCTTAAATCAGAGATAAATATAATTTTGGGAGGTGCACCCTTCCTGTCAACGTTACGACCAAGAGTTATCAATATCTTCCATGCTAAACACATAAGCGGCGGTTCCCAAGAGGTAAAAGTAAAGGTTTACTCCCCCTCCACCAACAAACACACTCCATGGCTTGCCGAATCCACGGGTACCGTCCATACCAACAACATTCCTGGGGGAGTTTTGTTTACTTATTTGCATTTTTTGATTCCGGGACTAAGAATCCCTATTATCGCCCCTCTCGTGCAAGGACGAGTGAATAAACACTCATCATGAGAATAACCCTCTTAGCAAGGAAGATACATATGTTCATTTGAAAGTTTAGAGGTGGCACATGCAAATTTACTTGGAACGGCAGGGTAATACCGCATGTAGGTAGATATAGTGGACTCATCTGGAATAACTTTAGTTTAAGAATTTTGACGCACAAGCAATATTCCCGCTTTGTATAGGTGAAGGCTAGCAAATAGCTTGAGAAGCGGCCAGCTAGAGAGCGAAAACGGTCATGAACATGCGTTATGCATAATCAACATTGAATACTAGCATGAATAGGATATGAACACCATGAACATAAATATCGTAGAGGCTATGTTGGTTTTGATTAAACTACATGCGTGAACATGTGCCAAGTCAAGCCACTTGAAACATTCAGAGCAGGATACCATATCATCATACTACATCACAACCATTTTACTGCATGTTGACATCCAAGATAAATTATTATCCACTCCTAGCTACTTAAGCATGGCATGAGCAACTATAATCTCTAATTTTCATTGCAAACATGTTTGATCATAATATGCTGAATCATGGATACTAGGTTAAACACATTCACAAAAACAATAACAAGTTGAGTTCATACCCGCTTCTCTCTGCCATAGTCACTTCATCAAATATCATCATTATTGCCTTTCACTTGCACGACCGAATGATATAAACAATAATAATAATAACAGTGCAAGAGTGTCGTGGACTAAGCTGGAATCTGCAAACATTTTATTCAAAAGGTGAAGACAAAGTAATTTGGGCTCTTTGTTAGATTAACAATAATGCATATGAGAGCCACTCAACATTTTCATCGTGGTCTTCTCCTTGGTACGACTCAAATAAAAGGAAAAGAATTTCAGAGAAACACACTGAAATATTTTTTAGGTTTTTTTTGTTTTTCTTAAAGAAAGCAAATCAAAGAATGAAAAACAAAGACGAGAAAAACTATTTACACGGGAAAACTCCCAACAAGTAAAAGAAGAAACGAGAAATCTTTTTGGGTTTTCTTTTGCTACTACAATTAATTTAAACTAGAAAGAAAAACTGAAAAGAAGCAAGAAATATTTTTGGATTTTCTGAAAGTTTTTCAATCACGCAAGAAGAAAGAAAGAAAATAAATCTAGCAAGGATAATACAATGAAAAAGTATAGACACTGACAACTGGAATGAAATGTGTAAACATGAATATAATGTCGGTCCTATGTGGAAGTGTTGTGGCGGCGGCACCTGAGCGTCCCACTCCTGGGGCTCCTCCTCAGCCGCTGCCAGGTCGGTAGGCAATAATGTCCTCTGGCATGACCCTGTATCCGTTCTTGGCAATAGAATCAAACAAAGCAGGTGCAGGCAACGAGATAATATCATGGGTAACCTCGATGAATACTAAGTTGTAGCGAATGTTATGAAAAGAATCAGTTGCATCAACAAATTGATAATCCTCCAATGCCTTGTGATCTAGAAAAACTCGGGGCAAGGGATAATCATGTTAGCGAATCTAAACATTAAAGTGACTCGCTAAGCGAGTAGCATAAATACCACCATGTATCTTGCCCTTAGTGCTGATAAGGTGTAGGCGACGTGCAATAATAGCCCCTAGGCTAAAGGTGTGATCATTGTGCAGTGCACGACGTAAAATGGCGAGGTCGGGGGCACTGAGTGCACCGACCTTCCCCCTAGTGGTTAAACACTTCGCGATAAATAAAGCAAAGTAATGCACAGAAGGAAACTGCAAACTGGTGGCAGTGGCATTTGACACGCCTCTTTCATCACCCACTGTAAAAGTGAGGAGAAAGTCCTCAAACTCCGCTGGTCTAGGCTCTCTTAATTCCCCATCAGAAGGGATCAAACATCTATCGCAAAACTCAGTGAGCGTTATCTGACGGGTTTTAGCATATAAATTAAACTGCACCTCGGGAGGATTATTCCTACTCAGAAAAAGAAAATTTTGCACAATGGAATTTCTAAGGAGGTAGTGTTGGTCACACTCAGCTGCGAGGAAGTCGGTCAGCCCAACATTTGCAACGAATTGGGCAAACTCTTGATGGAACCCGGCCTCCTCCATGAAGGCATTATGCGGCCATTCGCACGGCCGCACCTCCGCCGTTCTCGGAGTGTTGAGGTCGTTGTCCGATGATTCCCCAATGACTCATTTAGCATTGTTCTTGGAGGAAAACTTCCTAAAGAAACTCATCTTATTCCTATAAATAAATTTCTGAAAATTTTAGTCTAATTTTTTTTTGTCAACAAAACTTCGTAAGATTGATAGCAACTACTCCTAAGGATGCCTAGAGGCCATATTAAGCATTCAAACTACTTAGAACCCTAAGAATTCAACACGCAAGCCAATCTACAGCAGCACCTAGAGTAGCTAATTATTCTAAAAATAAACCACTAAATCAAAAACTAATTGGAGCAATGGAGGAGTCACATACCAAGTAGCAATCCCCCAAAACAGTTTCGGAAACGGAGCTTCAAGCAAAAAGATCGAAATCCACGGGTTTGAGAGCAAGAACACGAGAGATAGAGAGAGAGAGAGAGAGAGAGAGAGAGAGAGAGAGCTATGGTGATTTTTTCTGGAGGTAGGAGATGGAATGGGCTAAAGAGATAAGTGAGGGGACCCATGTGGGGATCACAACCCACCAGGCGCGCTTGGGGTTGCTGGCGCGCCCTGGTGTCTCGTGGACTATAGGTGCACCCCCCCCCTCTAATGTTATTTGTACCAGAAATTCAGAAATATTCAGAAAAAAATCGTGTTAAATTTTCAGGACATTCTGAGAACTTTTATTTTTGGGTCATTTTTATTGCATAGAGAAATCAGAAAACATGATAAACATGGCATTTTATTTTATATGACTAAAAATAATAGAAAACAAAAGGTGGCAGCAGAAGGTTGTGCGTACTAGATTCATCAACTTCATACCTCTCAAAAATGATCCATTAATAAGGTTGATCAAGTCTTATTAACAACCACTTTTGATTAGCATGAAACCGAAGAATTTTCATAAATCACTAAGTTACCTCAACGGGGATATGCATATCCCCAACAATAAGTATGTCATATTTCTTTTTGGCAGTAGGTAGAGGTAGTTGAAAAAACTTCCAATAGTGAGTGTCGGAGATTTTTCAATAACATTTATACCATTCACTTGGAATTGTTTCTTCGGAAAGTGCACCGTTTTCTCATTACCATTGATATGAAAAGTAACTTTGCTTTTATTGCAATCAATAACAGCCCCTGCAGTATTAAAAAAGGATCTACCAAGGATAATCGACATGTTGTTGTCCTCGGGCATCTCAAGAATAACTAAGTCTGTTAAGATAGTAACATTTGCAACAACAATTGGAACATCCTCACAAATACCGATAGGTATGGCAGTTGATTTGTCAGCCATTTGCTATGATATTGCATTAGGTGTGAGTTTATTCAAATCAAGTCTTTTATATAAAGAGAAAGGCATAACGCTAACACCAGCTCCCAAATCACACAAAGCAGTTTTGACATAATTTCTTTTAATGGAGCAAGGTATAGTTGGTATTCCAGGATCTCCAAGTTTTTTAGGTACTCCATCCTTAAAAGAATAATTAGCAAGCATGGTGGAGATTTCAGCTTCAGGTATCTTTCTTTTATTAGTGATGATGTCTTTCATGTATTTTGTATAAGGGGCCATCTTCAAGATATCAGTTAAGCAGGTACGCAAAAAAGACTGGCCTAATCATTTCAGCAAAGCGTTCAAATTCTTCATCATCCTTTTTCTTAGATGGTTTAGGTGGAAAAGGCATGGGTTTCTGAACCCATGGCTCTCTTTCTTTACCATGTTTTCTAGCCACAAAGTCTCTTTTATCATATCATTTATTTTTAGGTTGTGGGTTATCAAGATCAACAACATGTTCTCTTTCAACATCATTATCTGGTTCTTTATCATTGTTCGGTTGAGTATCTTCATGAACATCATCATTACCATTTTCATTATCACTAGGTGAATGTTCATTACCAGATTGAGTCTCAGCATCAAAAATAGAGGCATCATTATCTTCAGGAGGTTTTTCTATCTCAGGTTCACTAGAGGTATGCAAAGTCCTATCATTTTTCTTTTTCTTTTTCTTTTTAGAAGGACTAGGTGCATCAGTGTTGATTCTCTGAGAGTCTTGTTCAATTCTTTTAGGGTGTCCTTCATGATAAAGTGGTTCTTGAGTCATTTTTCCTCCTCTAGTTGCTACTCTAACAGCAAAATCATTCATATTATTATTCATTTCATTAAGCAATTCTCTTCGAGATTTAGCAACTTGTTCTAACTGGGTTTGAACCATAGAGGCATGTTTTCCTACACCTCTAACATCATTACTGATTCTAAATAACAAGTCACTCAAGCGAGCAATCATATCAGAATTATATTTCAATTGTTTTTTTTACTGGGAACTGTAGGGAAAACCCCACAGGATTTTAAACTTTATTGAAAAAGAGGATAGAAATACAGGTGTTACAAGGAATAACTAGGAAGTACAACTAAGAAAACTAAGAACAGAAAATAAGGATAAAGTACATAATATACAAGGAGTAACAAGTACCCCTCAAGAGGGTAAGTAGGAAATCCATCTCAGCAGTTCATCCTTAAAGGCTGATTTAATCCTGTGCTGCATTAGAGAAATATCATGAACAAAGGCAACTCTCCACCTGTTGAATCTTGGTCGTTCATGCATTAATACCTTTGCATTTATGATAATCCAAATATCCCATCAAGCAATGAATACCACTTCAGCTAAGAAAGGCTTAGCAAACTCCCTCTTGGCATGCATGACCACTTCTCCCATAGTATCCCCCTGAGACCAGTCAATCTGAAGGTAATTCCATACCCTTGTACTGAAATTGCACTGGAAGAAGAGATGGTCCCTTGTTTCTCTTGTATGGAGTGGACAGAGGACACATTGAACACCATCATCTAGATGCCAATGCCTCCTTTGAACCATATCCTTAGTATTTAGCCTATCCATGATCATCATCCATGCAAAGGCCTTTATCATCATGGTGCAACAGGATCTCCATATCCATGAGAGCAGTGGGTTAAAATCCAGGCTAGAGTGCATGAGGGTGTAGAAACTTTTGGGCCTGAATTCCTTAGATGAACCTTGCCACCACCAAGAATCCTTCAATTCTGCATCTCTCTCACAAGCCCCTAACAATGCCTGAAGGGCCATATAATCATTGTAAGCTTGCTCAGACAAAGGCAAATGAAAAAGATCAGTCAATTCCTGTGCCCTGAAGACTTCTTTGGCTGAAATCCATGGATCTTTCACATAAGAAAAAAGCGTTGGGAACCTAGATTCCAAAGTGGCAACACCGTCACCAAGCTTCCAGTTATCTGACCAGAACAACACGGTGTCCCCTGCATTCACTCTTACCCATGTAGAAGTCCTGAACTGGGGTAGGACCTTGCAAATATCCTTCCACCAAAAAGAGCCACAATCCTTTGTTGCCTGTGGGACCCTTTCGTGATAGTATGTGTCCCAAATGAGAGACACCCAAGGAACCTCTTTTCTGTTCAAAAAATTATTTGCATGTTTCAGTAACAATGCCACATTTTGGACTCCTAGATTCATGATGCCCAGCCCCCCTTTAGCTTTAGGCCTGCAAACCAAGTCCCAGGCAGCAAGTGAAGGAGCAGGCTCATCTTTGTGTTTCCTCCATAGGCACTGCCTCTGAATTCTCTCAAGCTGTTTAAGGATGCCAGATGGAATAGCCAAGCTGCTCAGAAAGAACATGGGCATGGAAGACATAACTGAGTTTATAAACTGCAGTCTTTCCCCTTGATTGAGGAAAGCAGAACTAGGAGTCATTCTTCTTTCCATGCAATCAACCAGTGGCATGAAGTCCACCATCTTTGGTCTAGTAGTCCCAACAGGTAGCCCCAGATAAGTGAAAGGCATTTTACCCACTTGATAGGCAAAGGCTTCAACTACTTCCTTTATAGCCTCATCATTCACATTAATGGGTATGATGAAGGACTTATGGTAATTCACATCAAGACCAGTGGACTGAGAGAAGACCTTGAGCATATCCTTGAGAGGAAGTAATTGGTCCTTGTCAGCAGGCAAAATGATTAATGTGTCATCAGCATATTGAATAATTGGATAGTCCTGATCATGGCAAGGTATTGGCAGCTGAAGGATGCCTCTGGCATGCATATCATTAACTACTGACTGCAGGAGATCAGCAGCAAGCACAAACAACAATGGGGAAATAGGATCTCCCTGCCTGACTCCCTTTTTGCATAAGAACTTCCTTCCAGGGACACCATTAAGTAACACTGAAGATGTACCAGTGGACAGTAGCTGTGTCATCCAATTAATCCACTTCTCATTGAAGCCCTTGCATCTGAGGATTTGTATAATTGCCTCATGTTCTAAGGAGTCAAAAGCCTTTTGAAAATCTAACTTCAGGATAACAATAGGCCTCTTGGATTGGTGCCACTAATGTAAATACTCAAAAGCCCAACCAAGACAGTCCTGGATTGTTCTGCTCTTGATGAAGCCATATTGATTCTTATGGATGCATTGCATGATGATATTCTGAAAACGATTTGCAACCATTTTTGAAAGGAACTTCAAGCCCATACCAGTGAGAGAGATAGGTCTATAATCCCCTACCCCCTCAGGGGCCAGTTTCTTTGGCACCAAAGTGATGTAGGAACCATTAATGTTCTCTAGAACTGCTGGGCCATCATAAAAAGCCTGTGTTATTTCATAGAAATCCTCACAAATAATGGGCCAACGTCTTTTAAAGAAAAGCCCATTGAAACCATCAGGGCTAGGGGCCTTATCAACTGGCATATGCTTCACAATATCATCCATTTCTTTCCTCTCAGAAGGTTTAGTCAGTTCCCCAAGTCCTTCAATGGGCGGTAGTAGAGATGGTAGGTCAAAGCCCATGGCGATGCCCCTAGACATCCCCATTCTATTTTAAAAACAGCTCCATATGACCCCATCCATTTGGGAATGCTGAGTTACCACAGAGCCATCATCCAATTTCAGACTAGCAATGGAGTTTCTCCTGTGTCTCTCAGTGGCCATTGCCTGGAAGAATTTGGTATTTTCACCACCCAGTTTTATGTACCTCACAGTACACCTTTTCTTCCAATACAGAAATTGTAAATGCAGTAGGTTTTCCACATGTAATTTCACAATCTTTCTGAAATTAAACTCAGGCCTATACAGGGGCCTGATTTCCTCCAGATTATCCAGAAGTAAAATTACCTGGTTGCATTTGGAAATTAGACATTTGAGCTTGGACACACTGATCTGCCACTTCTTAAGGTCCATTCTCAGTCTCTTCAGCTTATCAGCAATTCTGGCAGTTATATGGCCTTGTGATGATTGTTTCTTCCATGATTGCTCCACACACTGGATAAAGCCATCCAATTCCGACCAATAATTTTCAAACCTAAATATATTGGATTTGGGAATTGAGGTATTAATTCTAACCATGCATGGTACATGGTCTGATGCAGTCCTTGCTAGTGGCAACACTTCAGTCATTGGGTATGCAGATATCCAATCAGAGGAGGTGAGAAACCAGTCTAATTGTTCTAAGGGTGGAGAGTCCTGCATATTTGACCATGTGTATGATCTTCCTTTCAAAGGCAATTCCAACAGGCCCAAGTGGCCAATGATTTCATTGAAAATGAACATATCATTTAAATCTCCTCCAGGCAGGTTCCTATTTTTGATGGACCCGATGAAATTGAAATCTCCTACAAGAAGCCAGTGTTCTCCCAGTGGGATATGCAGGTTATAGAGCCAGCTAACAAATAAATCCCTTGCTTCCCCTTGGCAGGGTCCATAAACAGACACAAGGGTCCATTGTGCATTGTTTTGTTTAGAGGTAAATTGTACCACTACAGCATACTGATGTGCTTCCAAAAGAGTACCCACAAAAACTGAGGAATTCCATATATTCAGAATACCCCCTGAAGCACCCACAGAAGGGGAGTAGGAAAAACAATCAAACTTCCTTGGGCAAAAACTTTTAATGTGTTTACTGTCAAAATAAGAGCACTTAGTTTCCTGCAGGCATGCAATGGCACATTGACTCTCTTCCATTTTTTGCTTCACTGCCCTTTGCCTTGCCCCAAAATTTAATCCCCTGACATTCCAGCACAACACATTCCAATTTCTAGTAGAACTAATCATGAAAACATGAAAGCATAAAACCTGCTGGCATCCAATGCCACAGGCAGAAGTTGGTGCAACACATGTTCTAAAGATATTACACAAAAGAACACTCCAGGGCATAGTCTTAAATTATTACAAATAAAGGCATAATTAGAGGCCTGCCAAGCCCAAAGATCTTCTTGGAGGCTAATCATCAGCAGAACTGCTAATAGGATCAAGTGTGTCCGCTGTAAGCGCCTCCACTGTGAGCAGTTTCTCATGAATTCCCAAATCTATCCCAATTTCCTGGATCCTCTTAATTGGGGTCGCCGGTGGAGCAGCACCAGATGCACCAGAAGTTGCTGGGCCATCAGTTGAACGGGCCTCAAACAGCCTGGGCTTGGGCTTCTTCTTTTTGGGCTCAGGCACTAATTCATGAAAGATGGGCTTGAAACCATCTCTCTGCACTGACCCCCTCGTGCAACGCCTGAATGCAGTTTCAACCAGTGGAGTTGGCGCCAAGGTCTTTCGAGGCCTACCAACCTTCTTGGGCAGTGCAGCAATAGAAGTTCCCGGCTCCTGGGAATCCTCTGAGGTAGGAAAGACAGCACGAGCTACAGGTGCCTTCGCTGCAGGATCCTTGACAAAAAGCTCATGTTCCTTCCATGTAAGCAGTGGCACATCATTTTCAAAAGCCAGCTCCCAGGATCTCTTGGACAGCACCACTGGAGAGACAGGCAAAATAGGCATAGAGGCAGGAATTTCAAATGTGGCTTGGCACTTCATAAGATTTTCAAAGGTCCTCTTCCAAATGAGCTCTGGTGGCAATGGAGGCCCAAAGGGGACTCTGACCTCCTAAATAGCAGGAAGTTTCACAACTGGCGGCTGATAAACAATAATCGCCCAATTGATGTGGTCATCCAAATCCTCCAGCTAAGGCACTTCCAGCTCGGGCTCTTCCTCCTCGTGAAGAACAATCAAAGGGACATGTGGCGGAGCAACCTCAGAGCTTGAATTGTTGGAAACATCCAACACCATTGATTCTTGGTCCAGTGCCTGCTCTGGCTCAGGTTGAGGCTCGGCATTCCAGTCCCCCCATCCATCTACAGCAGCAACATTCTCTTGCACAACTGGCTCCGGCTCTGGCAGTACATCATTCCACCCCAAAGCTGGGTATGGGGGCAGGATGAAAGGGGGCATGTCCGGAAACGGCACCCCTGGCAGCGGGTGAGGATTGCCATTGATGGGCATCCAGTCCTCGTCCTGTGGCATCTGCTCAGCAGAAATTGGCTCCTAGTATGTATACGGGCCCTGTCCAAGAGACACGCGCCCACCCCAATCTGCATAATCAGTGAAAACCACATCTCTCGGCAAAGGATGTCCTCTGGGAACGATGCAAAAACCAGCGACCGCACCAAATATGGGTCCTCGCTGTTCCAATAATGAAATTTCCCAAAAGTATTGACCGCAGCTCAAATATTCTCAGTGTTTCGAAGATCTAACGAAATCCCAAGGAACATAAGCAAACCCTGCCGAAAACCCTGGGCCCCTCGAAAAGCCTCGCCTTCATCATGCTTCATGAAGCAAACAAAGCGATCATTACCTAGTGGTTGAGGCGGCATCTGAAGAAGAACAAATCGAGAAGCCGCATCCCTGAGCTCAAAGAGACCCACTGCATTGATCCGGGGCTGAGCAGAGCGTACCACAAAACCGTGCTCCACTAGCCAATCTGCAACTTCCTTGTGGACAGGGCCCATCTCATCTGGCTGGGGAACCGACATGACTTCCGCAAGCATGAACTCCTCATGCCGCCTCACAATTGGGGTATATGGCGAAATGTCCGCGGCAAACGAGTAACCCCACCATCAACAATATGGTGGCCTGCAGGCACATACTGCATCGGATTCAAAGGGAAGTTTGCCATCGCAGTTGGGAGGGGAGGAGGAATGCTCGATGGCGGAGGTGGAGTCTCCGGCGGCGTGTCGGATGCAGTCTTGGGACCAGGGCTGATGGAACTAGACGAAGGGATTAATGCGGGAGCGGAAGCAGAGTCCAAGCTTGGTAAAGGATCTGTCAGAGAGATATTCTCGGGTCGAACAGTGTCCTCCTCGGAAGGCGCAGCAACGGGCTTCAGTTCCCAAACTAGTCCCAAAGTCGTGGCAAATTTGTTACAATCCCATCTAGTATGGCCCACTCTAGAACATCCAATGCATCGCAAAAGAGAGGTGTAATTTTTTGCAAAGTAACCAGGTTTAAGACATAGCTGACACGTAAAAATTTTATCCACCATATCATCAATCAGGTGTTCAAAATCAGTTTCTAATGCTGCAGCTGTTGGCACCACCTCAACTAATGCTTCCGGCGTTGATGGGCCGGGCTGAGGGGGTACTAGGCCCATCTCACCCTCATTTGAAGGAACGAGATTCCCGCCTGAAGATGGCGGCATCAGCGCAACTAAGTGGCCATTTTGGAAGACCTGCGCCTCCGCCTCCGTGGTATTAGCGATCCGATCAACCGAAACAGGGCTGCTAACCCTAACCGAGGACGATGAACCTTCGAATGAAATCCCTGACCTTGGAAGAACAGAACCAAAAATAATGGGTGGCCTAGCCACCGTCCAATTCAGCTAGGGAGCCACTTGAGGACTAATGAGAACACGTTCATGTGCAGAGAACTCATAACCAGCATCCTAAGAGAGGATATCAATCTCATCTTGTGATACTGGATAACGATAACCCCAGCATGCTGGATAATTATGCATAGTTGCAAAAGAAAGCTTCTTTTTAACAAAACTTGTGGTTTTGAATGAAGATTTAACTGGAGGTTTATGCATAGCTAGCATTCCCAGAGCTGAACGACGCTTGGTCGGACTAATTAAAATCCATTCATCATCACATTCCTTCCTCCAAATTTTGAGCTCCCTGGTCCAATTCTGTCCTCCATTACCCCAGAGATGAAAATAACATTTGAACTCCTAACTTGCAAAAGACCTGAGAGCAATCACAGAAAGCCAACATGTTTAGAAGAGACATTGAACGAGAAAACCTTATCACTGATCTGAGAGACAAAGAACTCAATAGCAGAACCACCAATGGCCGCTTCCAAAGCCATAGCCACCGAATCTTCAGTGAGTCTAAAGCAATGACGGCTAAAAAAGACCACCAGCGTGAAAGATCCCATCCCCTCCATAGGATGAACCGAAATCCCCATAGATCGAGAGATCTCCTCTTAGAACTGGATGCCCTTGGAGAAGTCCAAGCCAAGGGTAGATCTTCCATGGGAACCCATGCAAGATGGGTACTACCTTGATCCAGAGGGAGCGCCGGAGAAGATGAGTGAAGAGGGATCAAAAGTTGATGGTCAGATTAGAAGATCGCCGGAGAGGTGGGGGAGGTGGTAGGAGTGCCGCCATCCACGCCCTCCCCCCTCAGGAGTTGCGGGCTCACGACTTGTATATTTCAATTGTTTCGGAACATTTGCATTAAAGTGATCTTGTTTCCTAATGTAGTTGTCAAACTCATATAAGCATTGACTAGGATGTTTATTCTAATGGATATCACCTTCATCAAACTTTAATAAAGAATTTACCTCTACCACATGTTGAGGTGTTGGTGTGTCATGGACATGTATTTCTTCAATAGGTGGTAAACTCTTAACATCCTCAGCTTTAATACCTTTTTCCTTCATACATTTGTTTGCCTCCTGCGTATCTTCAGGACTAAGAAATAAGATACCCCTCTTCTTCGGAGTGGGTTTAGGTGGTAGTTCAGGGAGAGTCCAATCATCATAATTCTTCAATATATTATTCAATAGTTCCTCACCTTGTTCAACAGTTCGTTCCTTGAAAACACAACCAGCACAACTATTTAGGAAGTCCCTAGAAGCATCAGTTAGTCCATTATATAAGATATCAAGTATTTCATTTTTCTTAAGAGGGTGATCAGGCAAAGCACTAAGCAATTGGAGAAGCCTCCGCCAAGTTTGTGGGAGACTCTCTTCTTCAATTTGCACAAAGTTAAATATTTCCTGTAAGGCAGCTTGTTTCTTATGAGCAGGAAAATATTTTTCAGAGATGTAATAAATCATATCCTGGGGACTACGCACACAACCAGGAGCAAGAGTATTGTACCATATGTTAGCATAACCCTTTAATAACAACAGAAATAATTTGACGATATAGTAATAGCGAATTTTCTCATCATGAGCAAAAAGTGTGGCTATGTCATTTAGCTTAGTGAGATGTGCCACTACCATTTCAGTTTCATAGCCATGGAAAGGATCAGATTCAACCAAAGTAATCAACTCTGGGTTAATAGAGAATTCGTAATCCTTATCAGTAACAAAGATAGGTGAAGTAGCAAACTTAGGATCATATTTCATTCTTGCATTCAAAGATTTTTCTTTCAGTTTGCATAGTAATTTCTTAAGATCATCCCTATCATTGCAAGCAAGAAAGTCTCTAGCTGTCTCCTCATCCATAACATAACCCTCAGGTATCTTAGGCAATTCAAATCTAGGAGAGCTCGGTCTAATAGGTGTTTCATAGTTCTCAGTTTCAAGGACTTCATCAGTTTCAGTAACTGTCGGCGTTCTGGATACTAGGGTACCCAGACTTGCCTGCTTGCGGCCCAAGGCGTGGCCCACCTGGCGGTCCGTACGGCCCTGTGCAGCCTCGCTCAACGCAAGGCCCTCACGAGGAACCCATCCTCATGAGGAGGACAGCATCAAGGCAGAAGGGGAAGGCCTCCCCAGGCCTCCTCCCGAGCGGCGAAGATCCCTATGAAACGCCGGGCCTCAGGAGGTTAGGGGTAACGATAGCCAGGCCAGGCTGGTGCCAGCGCGCCAGAAGGAGCAATTTCCTCTTTTGTGCAAAGGCGACAAGGACGAACGCGGGTTCCCAAGGAGCCCCTCCAAAGGTTTCCATTCCGGTGCAACAAGACCGGGTCAGCGAGCGCGGCAGGACGGATGTCACCGGCGAACCTACCACCGTGTCACCACCACCAACTTTGCAGGCGAAGACTGCCTTTCGTCAGGATAAGATGTACCTCCTGTCCCCTTTCAAATTTGGCCGTTGTGGGATCCATTCCCGCCATTGTGATAAGGGAAGAGGACCCGGGCCGCTATAAATAGAGACGAGGTAGCCCGGTAGAAGGGAGAGCGACCACCCCGCAAAGACATCACTGTACTAGTTCATCCACAAATCTCCTCGCGAGGCAATCCACCAAAAAGCAGGAGTAGGGTTTTACGCTTCGCAGCGGCCCGAACCTGGGTAAACTCTCATGTGCCATTGTCTTCCTCGCCATCGAGCGGGGTATTGTGTTGTGAGCTTGGTGGGGGCGAAGCTGTTGGGGAATCTTCGCACATGCCCCTGGGTTTGAATTCCTTAGGGTTTTGCGGAGTCCGAATCCGACATTTGGGGCGCCAGGTAGGGGCGTGTCGGAGTCTTCCTCAAGCCTCGCTCTTCCTCCGCCTCACCGCTCCGATGGCCGATGCCCGCCGAGCCCGCGCTGAGCGCCGCGCTGCTCGTGTCGCCCAGACGGCGGCCGTGGGCCGCACCGCTGCGCGCCGCTCTCCCTTCCCCGTGGCCAACGCCGCCATGGGCCCAGAGGCCCACGAGCAGCAGGATTCGTCGCAGCCGGTCACCGCACGGCGCGACGGCCGCACCACCACTTCGGCAATCGTTCCAGCTACTGGGTCATCCTCCCACGCCCGCCCAGGGTCGGCGCGTGGATCGGGCGCACTAAACATGGCACGTGAGCTGCTGCGCTACCACCCCACCCCCAACCGCCTCGACAACTGGCTCGGGCGCGTCGCGGAGCTCGTCAGCGCAGCCGGCGACGCTTCGATGTTCACCTACTCGTTCCGGCCCCAACCCTCCCTGGCAGGCGACGAAGCCCATGATGTGATGCCTCCTCCTCCCCAGCGCGACGTCGACCCCGAGCCCAGGCATGAAGCACGACTGCGCGACCAGCCGCGTGGGCCCCCGGCGAGGGTGAGAGAAGAAGTAAGCTGCCAGGTGGTGCCACGGCCGCGCGTTGACGCTCGTGTGCTCCCAGCGCCGACGCCCCAACGGCGCGACCGGGCACCCCTGGAGGCAGCCATGCAAGAGCATCAAGACCAGGTTCCTCCCGAGCGCGCACTGCCCGTGGGCCCGGTGGGCTGCCGCGCCATCGCCCCGGAACTCCATCCGGCCGTGTGGCCCTGCAAGTTCAAGCCTGACCTGCCTCCTCGCTACGACGGCACTGCGGACCCCGCCGAGTTCTTACAGCTCTACTCGTTGAGCATCCAGGCGGCCGGCGGAAACGACAAGGTCATGGCAACCTGGTTCCCCATGGCGCTCACAGGAGGCGCGCTTTCCTGGCTCCTCAACCTCCCGGAAGGGTCAATCACCTCCTGGGAAGGCCTGCGTGAGCGCTTCGTCGGCAATTTCCAAGGCACCCGCGACCGCGCGCTTGGAGTGGGTGACCTCCGTCGTGTGAAGCAACAACCTGAGGAGACCCTGCACAAGTTCATACAGTGCTTCATGACTACCCGCCTCAAGATCCCGAGGGCCTCGGATGAGGCCATCATCTCGGCGTTCACCGACGGCGTCAGGTACCAGAGGATGAGGGAGGAGCTGGCTATCCACGACGACCTGACCTCGGCCTTGGAGATGTTCAACTTGGCGAACAAGTGCGCGAAGGCCGAGGAGGGCCGCCTCCCCCTCCGCGAGCTTCCGGAGGCAGAAACCGAACACAAGAAGACCAAGGCCAAGGAGCCAAAGCACAAGGCACCCGCGGTGCTGGCAGCTGAGCCTGAGGCAAAGCGCGGCCGAGACGAACAACCCCTCGCGGGCGGGCGACCATTCTGCATCTTCCATGGCACCAACAGCCACAACACCATCGACTGTCAGGAGCTCAGGGTGGTCCGTGACGAGCACTTCGGCCGACGCCCCAGGCGCACTGACCGAGGCTACGGACGTGGCGGAGGCCGCTGGGACAATCGCGACCCGTGTCAGGAGTGGCGAAACCAGCCTCGGGAGGACCGTTGGCGCGATCAAGCTCGTGAGGACCGCTAGCGCGACGAGCCTCCGGAGGGGTCACGCCGAGGCCAGCCTCGTGAGGTCCACCCTTGCGAGGCCGGTCTTCCCCCGCTGCCGCCTCCACACAGAAGGAAGATAGAGGACAGGCAGAACGGCGGGGCAGGGGGCTTCCAGGAGGTCAGGGCAATAGCTTGCATCCTGGGCGGCGCCCAAGCCCCGGCCTCGAACCGCGTTTTCAAGCAGTTTTCACGAGAGGTGAACGCGGCTCTTCCAAAGCTTGAGGCCGCGCGCCCCCTCAAGTGGTCCCAGTGCGCCATCACCTTCGACTCCAAGGATCAACTCAGATGCTCAGCCATGGCGGGCGCACTCCCCATGCTGTGCATGCCCACCATCAGCAACGTCCTCGTCACCAAGACCCTCATCGATGGTGGCACCGGACTCAATGTCCTCTCCATCGAGACGTTTGAGGCGTTCCAAGTGCCTTACGACCAGCTCATGCCAACCAAGCCCTTCTCAGGAGTCACTGACGGCTCCACAGTCCCCATAGGGCAGGTGCGCCTGCCCGTCACATTTGGCGGGCGCAGCAATTACCACACCGAGATCATCACCTTTGACGTCGCCCACATCCACCTCCCGTACAATGCGATCCTTGGGTACCCAGCCCTTGCCAAGTTCATGGCGGTGACCCACCATGGCTACAACGTGCTCAAGATGCCAGGAAGTGGCGGCGTCATCACTATCGCCTGGGATGAGAAGGACGTCGTTTGCTCCCTCGAGCGTGCCTACCGTGCCGTGGCGGCCGAGCACTCGGATGACGAAGGAGGTGTCCTGGCCTGCGAGGACGTCCCCAAGAAGAAGCAGCTCCTGTCCAAGGGATGCCAGGGGGCTGAAAACCCTAAGGACGGCGCCTCAGGGTCCGCGCTGGGGGCTCAGGCCCCTTCATCCCTCGCATAGGAAGGCGCGCCCGGTGCCTCCCTTGGGCCGGGCTTGGGGGCTTCCACCCGGAGGACTACCAACCTGACCAGTGAGACAAGGGAGGTGCTCGGGCACAACTTGGGGGCGTGCGCCAGCACGCACCCATCCGAGCAAGGAGCACGGCGCGAGGCGCCAAGTTCGCGGGAGTTCATCACCAGAGCAATCGAGGAGCTTCAGGAAGCACAGGCTGTGCGAGGTGGGCGCGGCCCCGCACCACCCAACGCTGTCGCCATCATCGACCCGGGCGGCGCGCCGCGCATCTGCGTCAACGTACCCAGCATCAATAGGGCTGCATCATCGGACGTCTTCTGGCCGACGCACGCCAGTCATGACAGGGCCTACCCGCGCAACTACGTCAGCATGCCCTTCGGGCTGGCGAACGCGGCTGACACGTTCCAGCGTCTTGCCCGAGCCAACCTGACCAGTGAGACAAGGGAGGTGCTCGGGCACAACTTGGGGGCGTGCGCCAGCACGCACCCATCCGAGCAAGGAGCACGGCGCGAGGCGCCTAGTTCGCGGGAGTTCATCACCAGAGCAATCGAGGAGCTTCAGGAAGCACAGGCTGTGCGAGGTGGGCGCGGCCCCGCACCACCCAACGCTGTCGCCATCATCGACCCGGGCGGCGCGCCGCGCATCTGCGTCAACGTACCCAGCATCAATAGGGCTGCATCATCGGACGTCTTCTGGCCGACGCGCGCCAGTCATGACAGGGCCTACCCGCGCAACTACGTCAGCATGCCCTTCGGGCTGGCGAACGCGGCTGACACGTTCCAGCGTCTTGCCCGAGCCATGTTCGCGCCATAACGGGCCAGGCACCACGAGGAGTTGGAGGACGCGCCGGGCCCGAGCGGGAGCCCCGAGCCTCCTGAGGCGACGGGCTTGTGAAGGCCGAGCGTGTGGAGGCACATGGCCAAGCTCCTACGACTACCTCCATGCTTCGGCAGCATCGCTGCCAGGCAATCCTTTGGCCCGTACCAGGTAACATTTTGGTTTGCTCAGCTTGAGGGCGCCCATCGGGCCGTATTATCCTCAGACGGCTGGAACTCCTCCCGCCCGCGTTTTCCTGCATGATTTGGACCTTTACACGCTTTCAATCTATTTCCCTAAGTATTCCAACCTGCATGCTCGGTGCTTCGCCGCCATGAATGTCGCTGCGCCCTAATGAGCCTGCCCTCGACCGCCTCATGATTAAGGGCTGGTGATAACCCACAAGTATAGGGGATCAATTGTAGCCTCTTTTGATAAGTAAGAGTGTTGAACCCAATGAGGAGCTAAAGGTAGAACAAATATTCCCTCAAGTTCTATCGACCACCGATACAACTCTACGCATGCTTAACGTTCGCTTTACCTAGAACAAGTATGAAACTAGAAGTACTTTGTAGGTGTGATAGGATAGGTTTGCAAGATAATAAAGAGCGTGTAAATAAAAACTAGGGGCTGCTTAGATAAAGAAACAACTAAGTTAGTTTAACGAGTGTGGAAAAGTGGTGGTAGGAGTTGCGGAATTGTCCCTAGGCAATCGATAACTAGACCGGTAATCATTATTGCAATTTTATATGAGGGAGAGGCATAAGCTAACATACTTTCTCTACTTGGATCATATGCACTTATGATTGGAACTCTAGCAAGCATCCGCAACTACTAAAGATCATTAAGGTAAAACCCAACCATAGCATTATAAGGTATCAAGTCCTCTTTATTCCCATACGCAAACAAGCTACTTACTCGGGTCTGTGCTTCTGTCACTCACGCCACCCACCATAAGCGAATCATGAACATATTGCAAACCCTACAGCGGGGATCCCTCACGCTTGCGTGACACGGAGAGCACCATAGGACAGCACCAATAATAAAACATGCAACTCAAACCAATCATGATCATCAATCAACCCATAGGACAACAAAAATCTACTTAGACATCATAGGATGGCAACACATCATTGGATAATAATATGAAGAATAAAGCACCATGTTCAAGTAGAGGGTACAGCGGGTTGCGGGAGAGTGGACCGCTGTAGATAGATGGGGGAAGGTGATGGAGGTGTTGGTGAAGATGACGGAGTTGTTGGAGTAGATCGCCGTCACGATGATGGCCCCGGCGGCGTTCTGGTGCCACCGGGAGAGAGGGGGAGAGAGCCCCCCTCCTTCTTCTTCTTCCTTGACCTCCTCCCTAGATGGGAGGAGCGTTTCCCCTCTGGTCCTTGGCCTCCATGGCAGCGGAGGGGCGAGAGCCCCTCCGAGATTGGATCTCTCTCTCTGTTTCCTTCTGTTTCTGCATTTTCCGATTCTGGCCTTTCACCGTTTCTTATATTCCCGGAGATCCGTAACTCCGATTGGGCTGAAATTTTAACACGATTTTTATCCGGATATTAGATTTCTTGCGGCAAAAGAAGGGCACCAACCGCCTTAAGGGGTGGCCACAAGGCAGCCTGGCGCGCCCAGGGGGGTAGGGCGCGCCCCCCTGGCTTGTGGTCACCTCGGGCATCGTCTCGCGTTGATTCTTTTTCCCAAAACTCACATATATTCCAAAAAAAATCTTCATAAGTTTTTATCCCGTTTGGACTTCGTTTGATATGGATTTTCTGCGAAACAAAAAAACATGCAACAAACAGGAACTGGCACTGGGCACTGGATCAATATGTTAGTCCCAAAAATAGTATAAAAAGTTGCCAAAAGTATATGAAAGTTGTAGAATATTGGCATGAAACAATCAAAAATTATAGATACGACGGAGACGTATCAGCATCCCCAAGCTTAATTCCTGCTCGTCCTCGAGTAGGTAAATGATAAAAAGATAATTTTTGATGTGGAATGCTACCTAGCATAATCTTGATCATATAATCTAATCATGGCATGAATATTAAGACACAAGTGATTCAAAGCAATAGTCTATCATTTGACATTAAGACAATAATACTTCAAGCATACTAACAAGCAATCATATATTTTCAAAATACCATGGCTAAAGAAAGTTATCCCTACAATATCATATAGTCTGGCTATGCTCCATCTTCCCCACACGAAGTATCTAAATCATGCACACCCCCGATGACAAGTCAAGCAATTGGTTCACACCTTTTTATGTTCTCAAACTTTTTCAACTCTCACACAATACATGAGCGTGAGCCATGGATATAGCACTATAGGTGGAATAGAATATGGTGTAGGTGCAAGGGAAAAGGAGAAGATAGTCTCACATCAACTAGGCGTATCAACGGGCTATGGAGATGCCCATCAATAGATATCAATGTGAGTGAGTAGGGATTGCCATGCAATGGATGCACTAGAGGTATAAATGTATGAAAGCTCAAAAAGAAACTAAGTGGGTGTGCATCCAACTCGCTTGCTCACGAAGACCTAGGGCACTTTGAGGAAGCCCATCATTGTAATATACAAGCCAAGTTATATAATGAAAAATTCCCACTAGTATATGAAAGTGATAAAATAGGAGACTCTCTATCATGAAGAACATGGTGCTACTCGAAGCACAAGTGTGGAAAAGGATAGTAGCATTGTCCCTTCTCTCTTTTCTCTCATTTTTTTTCTTTTTTTTTGGTGGGCATCTTTGGCCTCTTTTTTTTATTATTATTTGGGCTTCGCTGGCCTCTTTTATTTTTTTTCTAAAGTCCGGAAACTCATCCCAACTTGTGAGGGAATCATAACTCTCTAAATAGATATAAGTGAAGCATGAGAGTTTAATTCTTTCTACAAAAGATATGCCCACGCTCTAACAAATATAAGTGAAGCAAAAGAGCATTCTACAAATGGCGGTTTTCTATGTGTAGAGAACCAGGCAATCCAAACTTCAAATGATATAAGTGAAGCACATGAAGCATTCTACAAAGCCATACTCAAAAGATATAAGTGAGGTGCAAAGAGCCTTCTATAAATCAACCAAGGACTTTCTCATACCAGCATGGTGCATTATTAAAATAAAAATAAAAAGCACATGACGCTCCAAGATTTACGCATATCATGTGACGAATAAAAATATAGCTCCAAGTAAAATGTTGTTAGAAGAAAGAGGGGATGCCTTCCGGGGCATCCCCAAGCTTAGTTTCTTGGGAGTCCTTGAATATTACCTTGGGGTGCCTCGGGCATCCCCAAGCTTAGTCTCTTTCCACTCCTTATTCCTTCATCCATCGTGATCTCACCCAAAACTTGAAAACTTCAATCACACAAAACTTTACAAAACCCTCGTGAGATCCGTTAGTAATAATAAAGAAAATTACAACTTTAAGTACAGTTGCCAACCAAGTGGGACTAGTTACTCCTCGACGCCAACCCACTTCCTCTTCCTCTCCACATCGGCAAAGGCGGGGAGGCCTCCGCCCTTCTCCGAGGAGCTGCCGCTGGGTGCAGGAGCGGTGAAACCGCCCGAAGCGGCCACGGCCAGCAAGGTCATGTCAGCCCCGGACGCGGCCGCCTCGCCCGCAAGCTGCGGCTCGGGCAGGGGTGAGGCAGGCGCTCCGGCCACCTTGCCGACGTGAGCTGGGGGCTCCGGAGGAGGCCCAGCCTCGCGCTTCCTTGGGGTCACCCGGCAGGCAGATCGAGCAGCCCGAGGTGTGGGGCCTGGTCCCATGAGGACCCTAGCAAATCACGGAGGACTTGAGGTAGGGGGCTCGCCGGCGTCGTCGTCATCGAAGCCACGGAGAAGGGCACTCCGCGACGGAGGAGACACCTCCTCCAGGTCGTCATCCGCCATCTCCTCGGAGTCCTCTCAATCAACAGTGTCGTCGGAGGACACCGCCACAGGAGTGCCGGAGCTCTCGGCCGGGGAGAGCCCCAGCTCGTCAAAGCTGGGCATCACGGCGCCCAGGTCGGCCTTGTCGTCGCGGTAGTACAGCAGGGCGTAGGCCTCAGGAAGGTCCCCGGGATCGCCGTTGAGCAGGGTCGTCACAACCCTGTTCAACTCCGTGGGGGTCAGGGGCGCAGAACGGAGCCTCATGTCGTCGCCGCCACCCTGGTAGTCCCACATGGGCCTCAAGTGAGACTGGAGGGGCGCCAGGTGTTGCACCAGGAACACCTTCACTATCATTCCCCCAGTCAACTTCCGAGCTCTGATGTCTCGTAGGACCCGCTCCAAGACGGGCTTGGCCCGAGGGTCAGAGAGCTTCGCGGAACTCCACGCCGGGATCTTCTCCGGCAACCCCTTGGGGAGCTCCAGGTGAGGGTCGTTGCCCTGGAGATCCAAGAAGACCCAACGGTTCCTGAAGTTCTCCACCTTCTTCCCGGCCTTGAAGAGCATGTTCCCACTCTGGACCGCGACGAAGGAGACGCATGCCGACCGCTGAGCTCCGTCATGAAGCCGCAAGCTGAAGAAATGGCGGAACAGGGCCACCGACGGCTTCACACCCATGAAAGCCTCGCAGTAGAAGGCAAACACGGACAGAAGTAGGATGGAGTTGGGTTGAAGATGGAGGGCCTGGATCCCTTAGTGCTCAAGGATGGCGGTGAAGAATGCGGAGAAGGGCGGGACGAGCCCGGAGAAGACGCTGTGGAGGAAGAAAGGGTAGGCCGACTTGGCCAGGCGACGTCCCTCCGCGGAGCCGCACCATATCAAGGTCCGCCCCCACTCATTGGAGTCATCTGCCGTCAATGGAAGCACCGGGGCGAGGTCCCCGTCCTTGGCAATGGTGGACTCTAAGAGCACCAGCGAGATAGGAGCAGAAGCCGAGCCCTGGGCCTCTGGATTCGACTTGCCGGCAGGAGCCATTGAGAAGCTTCCAGGGCCGAGCGAGCAAGAAGAGGATGGAGCGGTGCCGAGATCTGGGGAGGTTCTCGCAAAAGATGGAGATCTGGAAAGAAGAGCAAGGGCGCGGAAGAGGAAAGCAATAATGGCTCAGCGCTGGACGTCAGGCTTTTGTCGGTTCGGGCAGTTGCCAAGGAGACACGGGGCGGGACGCCCGTGCCCCACCAAGCACCGCACGCCAAATCAGGCCCGCAAGCAATAAGGGCCCGCGGCTCTCCGGGCCACCCCCTTCGACTTTCCCCTCGAAGCCGGCTCGAGCGCGCCTTGGGCCCGGTGGCTACTGTCGGCATTCTGGATACCAGGGTACCCAGACTTACCTGCTTGCGGCCCAAGGCGTGGCCCACCTGGCGGTCCATATGGCCCTGTGCAGCCTCGCTCAACGCAAGGCCCTCGCGAGGAACCCATCCTCGTGAGGAGGACAGCGTCAAGGCAGAAGAGGAAGGCCTCCCCAGGCCTCCTCCCGAGCGGCGGAGATCCCTATGCAACGCCGGGCCTCAGGAGGTTAGGGGTAACGACAGCCAGGCCAGGCGGGCGCCAGCGCGCCAGAAGGAGCAGTTTCCTCTTTTGTGCAAAGGCAACAAGGACGAACGCGGGTTCCCAAGGAGCCCCGCCAAAGGTTTCCATTCCGGTGCAACAAGACCAGGTCAGCGAGCGTGGCAGGACGGATGTCACCGGCGAGCCCACCACCGCGTCACCACCACCAACTTTGCAGGCGAAGACCGCCTTTCGTCAGGATAAGATGTACCTCCTGTCCCCTTTCAAATTTGGCCGTTGTGGGATCCCTTCCCGCCATTGCGATAAGGGAAGAGGACCCGGGCCGCTATAAATAGAGACGAGGTAGCCCGGTAGAAGGGAGAGTGACCACCCCGCAAAGAAATCGATGTACTAGTTCATCCACAAACCTCCTCGCGAGGCAATCCACCAAAAGGCAGGAGTAGGGCTTTACGCTTCGCAGCGGCCCGAACCTGGGTAAACTCTCGTGTGCCATCGTCTTCCTCGCCATCGAGCGGGGTATTGTGTTGTGAGCTTGGAGGGGGCGAAGCTGTTGGGTAATCTTCGCACATGCCCCTGGGTTCGAATTCCTTAGGATTTTGCAGAGCCCGAAATCCGACAGTAATCTCATCAGTTTCAATAATTTCATTCTCTTGAGCTCTAGCAATTTGTTTATCAAGAAATGCACCTAGTGGCACATTATCATCAGGAATGGTACTAGCATCATCATAAGCATCACTCATAGTAGAACTAGCATCATCAATAACTTGCGACATATCAGGATTAATAGCATGTGGTGGTGTTGCAAGTCTACTCAAAACAGAAGGTGAATCAAGTGCAGAGTGTGATGGAAAATCCTTACCTCCCCTCGTCATAGAGGGAACGATTTTGGTTCTAGTATCCTTCAGATTCTTCATAGTGATCAAGTGATATAAATCCCAAGTGAGTCAAACAAATATAGCTATGCTCCCTAGCAACGGCGCCAAAAAAAGGTCTTGATAAACCACAAGTATAGGGGATCGCAACAGTTTTCGAGGGTAGAGTATTCAACCCAAATTTATAGATTCGACACAAGGGGAGCCAAAGAATATTTGCAAGTATAAGCAGTTGAGTTGTCAATTCAACCACACCTGGAGATTAAATATCTGCAGCAGAGTGATCAGTAGCACAGTAATATGATAGTTTTGATACCAGTAGTAACAGTAATAGTAACGGTAACAGTGATAGCAATGATTTTGTAGCAGTTGGAACAGTAGCAATAGCAATAATAACTTAGCAAGAACAATGTGTGGAAAACTCGTAGGCATTGGATCGGTGAATTCGTTGGATGATATTCATCATATAACAGTCATAACCTAGGACGACACAAAACTAGCTCCAGTTCAGAAATATAATGTAGGCATGTATTTCGTAAATAGTCATACATGCTTATGGAAAAGAACTTGCATGACATCTTTTGTCCTACCCTCCCGTGGCAGTGGGGTGCATAAGGAAACTAAGGGATATTAAGGCCTCCTTTTAATAGAGAACCGAAACAAAGAATTAACACATAGTGAATACATGAACTCCTCAAACTACGGTCATCACCGGAACACATAGCAAGTGCATATGATTATTGTCACCCCGGGGTTTACGGATCATAACACATAGCAAGTGCATATGACTAGCAAGATCGGATCAAGAACATAGATATAATTGTGATAATATAAACGGTTCAGATCTGAAATCATGGCACTCGGGCCCTAGTGACAAGCATTCAGCATGGCAAAGTCATAGCAACATCAATCTCAAAACATAGTGGATACTAGGGATCAAGCCCTAACAAAACTAACTCGATTACAAGATGAATCTCATCCAACTCCTCACCGACCAGCGAGCCTACGAAGGAATTACTCACTCCCGGAGGGGAGCATCATGGAATTGGTGATGAATAAGGGTTGGTGATGACGAAGACCGAAGATTACCCTCTCCGAAGCCCCGAACGGACTCCAGATCTGGCCTCCCGATGAGCGGCTCCGTCTCGTGAAATGCGATAAAATTTCGTATCTTACTTTTTCTCCAAAAATAGGTATTTATGGAGTTGGAATTAGGGTCAGGGGGCCACGAGGTGACCACAACCCACCAGGGCGCGCTTGGAGGGGGTGGCGCGCCCTGGTGTATCGTGCCCAGCCAGGGCACCCCCTCCGGTGGCTCTTGGTTCCTGTATTTTTCTTTTATTCTGAAATAAATCTCCAAAAAGTTTTGTCCAATTCCGAGAACTTTTATTTATGCACAAAAACAACACCATGGTAGTTCTGCTGAAAACATCGTCAGTCCGGGTTAGTTTCATTCAAATCATGCAAATTAGAGTCCAAAACAAGAGCAAAAGCGTTAGGAAAAGTAGATATGACGGAGACGTATCATTGTGTTACTTATGCTTGTAGATATTACTATGTTAATGTTTTTTAATTCATCATTTCTAAGTGAGAATACATGCAAGAGATTACATTTTGGGTAGCATGTCACATCAAAAATTCTGTTTTTATCATTTACCTACTCGAGGACGAGCAGGAATTAAGCATGGGGAAGCTGATACGTCTCCAATGTATCTATAATTTTTTATCGTTCCATGCTATAATATTAGCATTCTAGGATACTTAGGGCATTTATTTGTTGATTCATATTATTTTTTAGCACTAACCTTTTAACCCAGTGCCAAGTGCAGCTGTTGTTTTCTGCATGTTTTTGGCTTTCTTTTCAGGTTTACAGTACCAAACGAAGTCCAATTGCCCCAAAACTTTTTGATGATTTTTTCTGGACCAAAAGAAGACCTCGAAGATTTAGGAGAATACCGGAGGCCATTCGGGGGCCCCACAAGCCAACAGGGCACGCCCAGGGGGGTGGCCGCGCCCTGTTAGCTTGTGGCCACCCCTGGCTTTCCTGGCCCTCTACTCTGGCCTATAAATTCACATATATTCCAAAAACCCTAGGAGAACTCCCGAAACACTTTTTCCGCTACCACAAGTCTCTGTTCCTCTGCAATCTCATGTGGAGCCCTTTTCCGGTGCCCTGCAAGAGGAGGGATCGATCATGGAGGGCCTCTACATCATCCTTGCTGCTCCCATGGTGATGTGTGAGTAGTCCACCACAGACTTACGGGTCCATAGTTAGTACCTAGATGGCTTCTTCTCTCTCTCTTTGATTTTCAATACAAAGTTCACCGTGATCTTCGCGGTGATCTATTCATTGTAATTTTCTTTTCCGGTGTGTTTGTTGGGATCCGATGAATTGTTGGCTTATGTTCCGATTATTCATGATAAAATATTTGAGTCTCCTATGAAATACTTATTTGATTCTTATTTGCATGATCATCATACCTTCGTAAATCTCTCCGATCTATCGGTTTAGTTTGGCCAACTAGATTGGTTTATCTTCAATGAGAGGGGTTCGTTGTAGTGGGTTCAATCTTGCGATGCACTATATCCTAGTGACACAGTAGGGGACAAGACATGTATTGGTATTGCTATCAGTAATTATTAAATGATGGGTTCGTTCATATTAATTGAGTTTACTTTGTCTACATCATGTCATCATTGTCCAAGCATTACTATATTTCACTTAATACTATAGATGCAAGTTGAATAGAGGTCGATGGGTGGAGTAATAGTAGTAGATGTGGGTAGGAGTCGGTCTACTTGTTTATGGACATGATGCCTATATACACATGATCATTGCCGTGAATAAATATTGCATAACTATGCGCTTTTGTATCAATTGCCTAACAGTAATTTGTTTACCCACCGTATGCTTTATTCAATAGAGAAGCCTCTAGCGAACACTATGGCCCCTTGGTCTATTCACATATATATTTACAAACTCAAGTATTATCTTGCTGCCATTATTTACTTTTTATTTATTTTCCAATTTATAATTATCAACTATCATCTACAGTACTCATTTTCTTGCAAGTATGTGGGGACCCCGGCTCATAAGTCGTGATCACCGAATGCACGTGTACAGTGATCCCAGAGATCAATGCTCACTGAACACACAGAAGCTGAATAATAAGAGTCTTACACCCACACTTAGCGTCTTACACAAATAAAGATCATGAAGATCAAGTCTTACATAGATAGGGCCATGAGAGGCCAAATAACAAACATAACTAGCAGCGGAAATCTTGATCGAAAGCGTAGACCCATGCCATCTGCCTTAACCCTACAGGGATTCTGACTGGGAAGCGTCCTAGTTCGGATGTTCATCACCAACAAACTCTTCACCATATTCCTGCTCTTCCATGCCTGGCCAATTAAATAACCAGTGGCAACCCAATGAGTACTTTGAATGTACTCGCAAGCAACCCATGTTTTGGAACAAGGTATAACAATGCATGATATAGCACTAAGTAGGTAAGTTTGCAGAAAGCTAATTTTAGGTGCAATGACATGATCAAGTAACTTAAGTAAGCATGCATCAACAGTTGGCAGATATCCATGTGAAAAAGTCACAATTATCATCATAAGCACGGGGTTGAACATCTCATGTTCACTCATCATGTCAAGTCATCCGACTTAACTCAAGTAACATCTTTGTCACTAACACACACGCACCAGTTTGTGAAGACACTAGACGTAGCACAAGAGCGGTCATCCAACTGTCCTTGACCGTGGACACGGCTATTCGAATAGTTTTACACTCTGCAGAGGTTGCACACTTTACCCACAAGACTCGGGGAACTTCCGTGTCATCCACGACTCGCGGTATATTACATACCCGAGGTAAGCACCCAAACAATGCCTTTCCCCTAACGACACTAAACAAAGAGTCCACTCGTTGGTCCGTATCTTCATGATGTACAAAACACGAGCATCGCTCCACATAGTACCATCCATGAAGGAACACAACGGTGTGCCCGGTGCGTGTAAAGACAGTGCATGGTCGCCCTACCTGGCACGACCCCGTATCGAGAGAGAGTAACTCATACTCTCCCGCCACTAGTAATGTGGGCTCCCTGCTAGCATCGACCAAAGTAATCAACAAAACCCCATCCCATAAGGGGTATCGTGGTTTTACATGTAATGTTGGAATAATAGTCGCAACTTACACCAATCCGATTTTGAAAACCACACACACTCACTTGCTCCAGTACACCACTTATTTATCAAGTGGTTACCTAGCTCAACAACATCTCCCTTGGGCATTAGTGGCACCCGACGGGGTTTTGGAAAAGTCTTTGAAAACACTCTTTGTTTCCAACACCATGCATATCCCCATCCCGCTTTGCGTAGCATCTACTAAGCATCCTATCTACTCCCACCCGCACAACCCTCATAAGGAGGTAGGGTCATGCACGATGCAAGTATCAACGAAGAAAGTATCGGAGGCATCCCAACGAAGTGGTCACCACATCAACATGATCAACATTATGAAAATAAAGTGCTATATGCCATGCAATGAAAGGGTTTCATAGTCATGGTCAAAGAGCTGCTTGCCTGTCTCAACAAAGTCTTCGGGGTCTTCAAAGTCTTTGAGTCCAACTCCCTCGTCAATAACGTAATCTATCGTCGCGATAATAACGGCAATAATAAGAATCACAACAAAAACAGAGCACCAAATCTACTTCTAAAATGTTACCCTACTCTGTAAAATACTACAACAGAAAATAAAAATATTTGTCTCTGGTTCTGAAGTGAAAAAGGTTTTCAAAACTATTTTAGCGGAGGCTCAAAATATTCAAAACTAGGTTTTAAATATATTCTGTACAGAAAATGTTTTCAAAAAATTACACAAATGGCACTATTAAATACTATAGAATATTCTAAGATTTATGGTGGAAGAATTATTGGAATGGGACAATTATTTACCCTTGTGGAATTTTTGGAAAACTAGACAGAAAAAGTAAAAAGAAAATGGGCACTGTGCCCTGGGCCAGAATTGGCCGCAACTGGGCCGGCCAGAGCAAAGCAGCCCCAGGCGAACCGGTGCCCCCGCGCGTGCCAGCTTCAAACCTGACGGGCGGGGCTCGGCGGCCAGAGACAGAGGGAGAGAGGCGCGGGCGGGGCAGACGCTGACGACCTGGCCCCACTGGCAGGTCATCGTCCACCTCTGTCCAGGGGACGACGGTGCTCACCGGCGGCGAAGGAGGGCATGACGATGGCGATTGAGGGTGGGAACGGACTCAGGGCGTCGTCGCTGTCTCGGGGGAGGTGGAGTTGGTCGCCAGGGCCTAAGGATTCGCCAGCGACGAGGGGGGCGCGGCGGAGGAGCGTCGGAAGGTGGTCGCCGCTGTTTGTTCCATCTGTAAATCACGGCGAGGAGAGGGGGAAGAGGATCAGAGGACTGAGGGGAGCTCAAAGGAGGAAGAAATGGGGCTGGAGAGGGGCTGCATACCGAGATCTCCGGTGAGACGACGTGGCGGACTCCGAGCTCGATCTCGAGCTTGGGAGCTCCTGGAGAGGAGTGGGTGTAGCAGGGGGTCGATTCGGTGGGGGGGGGAGAGCCAAAGGAGGGGAAAGGGGAGCTCGGGGAGGCCTTTTATAGCCGGCCCGTAGTCCACCGAATGCTCATGCGCCGGCGAGGTCACTGCCGTCACTGCAGGCCTCGGGAGGGAGTGGGGAGTGTCTGGGGGTGTTCGTGGGGTTGGTTTAGGCCGCGGGAGAGAAGAGAGAGAGCAGGGACGGCTCGCGCGTGCTAGGCCCGCGGTTGACCGAACCGGGCTGCCGCGGGGCGCGTGTGGGAGGCCATCAGAGGGGGGAGAGAGGAAGGGCCCGGCATGGTGCCGTGTCACGGACTCCGAGGTGGGCCAGGGGGACAAGCTCTCGCATCCCCAGGTGGTCGGGCGGCTCAGGATGGGCACGGCTACAGTGCGGGAGCGCACTGTAGTGCGCTCCAGAGCGTCCAAATGGCCGGCATTGCCGTAGCCCGCATGCTCTGGGGTGCCCCACCTTGTCCACTTGCTCTTGGGAGATGCAGGGATGCTCTTAGGATGCTCTGGAGCCAGGAAAAAAAGAAATGGAGTGGGGGAGAGGTAAAGATAGGGTTTTACCCACCTAAATCATTGAATCAGGGCTTGAGATTAATATTGGGGGTGGAGGGGCATATAAGTGACTGTGGAGAAAGTTTGAGATCAAGGAGAATAATGGAAGGGGGTTAAACAGGGTATTGACTAAACTGTCAGAAGGTGTTTGATGAAGTTTTGGGCAACCAAATGGAGTTTCCTTGCCATGAGATTTAACAGGATGAAAATGTAGGTAAAAATAGGGTGGACCACCAAGTTTGAGATGATTTGAAGAAAGTTGGCAATGTAAACTTGGTAAACCCTAGAAATTAACAGAATCAGATTTCTGTAGATCTAGGCATTCTAAACTAATCTCCTAAATGCACCACTTTATGTAGTAGTATTATTTGGGGATTAGAACATGTCCACAAAGTTTGGAGGCAATTGGAGAAACTTCACAATGTAAAGTTGCTCAAATTTGATTCTGGATAGAGAGGGTTTTGGAATATTTTGGTGGAGCAAATCAATTGGGATTGAGATGAAACTTTGCAAGATCATCACATATATCATGTGTGACTTGCTGGAATTTTCCTAGATTTTATTGAGGATATTTCCTATAGAAATATTTCAAATGCTTGATTTAAGCAGAAAGGGTTTTGAAGGGTTTTGCCCATTATTTTGAACATGACCATGTGTTTAAACTCATATATATAGAAAATATATGTCCACTGAGTTTCCCTAAATTTTCTCAATTATTTTCAAAGCATTTAAATAATTTTTTCCCTATGAAGAACCATTTCTAGCCTTAAGAAAAAGCCTTCAATTAAAATAGTAAAATAATCTTTAAAAATAATATTTGGTGGTTTTGGGAAGTCTTATATATAGTAGGTTCCAAATAAAGCCTTTGGTGTAAAATATTCCACCCAGTTTGGGGACTTGTAGTACAAACCTCAATTCAGGGGTTTTTGAAAACCTAATTTGAATAAATCCTTTTTGGCCAAAACAATAATTGATAAAAATAGTTTTAGGTACTATTCACATGGTATGATCATTGGGTAAGAAGTTTCGATCAAGGAAGATGAGTATGGAGAGGAGTAGAATCTATGAGTGCCAAACACAATCAACCAAGCAAGCAAGCATCAAACAAATCAAACAAGCTCATGCACTCAAAAGTTTTAATTGGTTCCAAATTTTGTAAATCCATAGCATAGCAAAGTGATACAAACACAGGGTGTGACAAAGTAACGAGTTCAAGGGTATTGACAACCCTCTTGCCCGCATTGGGTGCAAGTGTTTGCTCTTTTAAGTGTAGGCGTTGAACACAGGAGCTATGTGGTCCTCCTATTGGTTCGATAACCTTGGTTCTCACCGAGGGAAATACTTATCTATATTGTGCTGCATCATCCCCTCCTCTTCAGGGAAAACCCCAGCGCTGATCACAAGTATCAACCATCACCATTATGTCAATCAGAAGTAGAACGTTTCGCGTTCACCATTATTATGTTAATCTGACATGGTGATGTATCCGTAGTTGGATGAGATCATACTGGATGTAGTATGACCATACTTAGGAGTTGTTTATGCGAATTGACTGTCATGTTTGATGAATGAAACCTTTGTTTTGAATTGTGTGATGTGTGAACCTTTAACACGTGATTAGATGACCCACCTATTATGATGGAAGTCTGAACAACACCGCTAGAGAAGTTAAGGTGAGAACAGTGGAAACGTACGAAACTTTGGAAGAAGTAAGAAGATAGGACCAGACCGTACGAATAGAACTTAGGTGAGAACATTATTTATTTGTTATACTAATAACCATACGAGGCTACATACCTATATAGAGTGCTAGTGGCATTAGCATAAGGGTATATATCTCTCTCATCTATTCTCTCGACCCTAAGCCATACCACCCAAAATCCTAGAACCATGGACCCCGAGTGACTAATTTTGTCCGGGCCAGCAACCAGAGCAGAGATCAGCAATTGTATCACAGATTTTGAGAAGGAAATGAGGAAGCACATAATTGTACATAGAAGCAAGATTCTTTATGCCCAGTCATACCTAGCAAGAAACACACTTAACTGGTATAGAGAGCGTGAAGCAACAATAAGGACATGAATACCGTTTACATGGGGGAGTTGAAGAAGGAAATTAGGAGAGCAATTGGACTTGTGAAATTGGAAGACAAGCCGAAACACGAAGGAGAATCATACATAAATTTAGACTGTAAGAAAGACAAAGGTGACTTTGAGAGCCTCACTTTTGCTAGAGCCGTCACCTAGACCAAAGCAGAACAGTGGATCTAGAAGATGGAAGAACACATGAGGACCAATGCCATCAAAGAGAAGAATATGGTACTCAATGCACTGATGCACTTAACGGAAGAAGCCGCAACTTGGTGGGAGATGCACTAGATGATCGATTAGAAGCAGAAGAACCTTACTTGGAAGGAATTCAGAGGAGTTTTGTTAAGATCCCGTCTTTTCACACCGACATGTGGGATACCAGAGGAAGAAGAAGGGAAGTTTGATGTCTGTGTTATTTTTGGGGAACTTGGACATACCCAGAATGAACATCAGAGTTCTCGGTGCACTAGTAGAGGGGTACCCAGTGCCCCTGACTTATGCATAGGCGGTAGTAGCTGAACCCTTCAATGTTCGTACTATCCCGGCAAATGATCAAGACCAGACTCCAACAAACCCGACGCAGCAGCCTAAGCCTGGACTACAACGCGCCAAGCACGTCCCCAACGCTTGCCGGGGAACAGGACATGCACACCTTCCAGAAGACCCGGCAAGCCACTCCTCGGCAGGCGTGAGCCAACCGGCCACCGCTCCACCGCATCGCTACGCCTGTCACTTATCGATGCGGTGTCGAGACCTCAAGCGGCTAATCAGCTCTCGCTAAGCACGTGGTGACACACAAGGAGGCAAGTCATACTCAGTTGACACCCGCCCTGCGGCGTGTCAAGACCATAAGCAACGACCGGCCAAGCTATGGCAAGAGCTTGCCGGGGATGCACCCCCGAGCGCCGCCTAGGCAGATAATCATGGTATTTTTTCCTAAATGCCAGAGTTAGGTATGATAGCTCTGCTAAGCTATCTAATCAATAGATATTGACTATTTTGCCATTGTGGTAACCCCTTGCACTATAAAAGGAGGCCCAAGGCTACCTAGCTCAGGATTCGGACCCCCGAATATTTGTACTCACCTAGCAGCTCTTTCCCCGAAGGCAACCCTTGCCGGGGTAGAGCGTGAGGCACCACTCATGTTCTTCCAATCAATCCACCAAAAAGCAGGAGTAGGGTTTTACGCTTAGCAGCGGCCCGAACCTGGGTAAAATGCCTGTGTCCTGATCGTCGCGCCGTCTCATGCTCTCCACTCTTCGTGCAACGTGTCCCCCCTTGCCGAACCACAAGGGGGCTCTGGTCCAATAGGTGATCATGAGCATCCGTGCCTAGACATCTTTGGCACGCCAGGTAGGGGGGCATGCATCATTTGCACGAACCCAAGTTCGTGAACGGCGAATCGATTTTCATCATCATCTTCTTCAACAATGGCTCCCAAGAAGAAATCTGGTGCGGCCACGCATCCCTCCACTTCGAAGGCTCCCTCACATGAGGCCGCCGGCGTCGTAGACGCCGCGGCGGCTGCGGGCGAGGCGGGCATCGTGGACGACAGGGTCGGCGCAGGCGGCGCCCCCGTCCAGTCCTTCACGGCCGGAGACGGAGCAGGAGGCGTCGGAGAGGAGCAACTACAACAACAACATGGCGAGCTCAGCCCCGACGCCACAGGCGAGGGAAACAACCATCCGTCACCTCCCCGCCGCGCGGATGGCCGCGGCCGCCTCAGCGGCGCCCGGTCTGGTGTGAGCCATGACCCTCCGGCCGCACCCGTCGTCGGCGAGACTACTCATCGTGCACCCCATGCGGAATGAGACGGAGCGCCGAGCGGAGCCGTAGCCCCGCAGGTTCGGCCCCCTGCACGCTAGACAGCTCCGGCGAGTGGCACACGGCATCAAGGACGCGGCGACGGTTCTCTTGGCCCTATAATTAAGCTTGGGGATGCTTGATACGTCTCCAACGTATCTATAATTTTTGATTGTTCCATGCTATTATATTATCTGTTTTGGATGTTTTATATGCATTAATATGCTATTTTATATTATTTTTGGGACTAACCTATTAATCTAGAGCCTAGTGCGAGTTTCTGTTTTTTCCTTGTTTTTGAGTATTGTAGATAAGGAATATTAAACGGAGTCCAAACGGAATAAAATCTTCGGAATAATTTTTCTTGGACCAGAAGACAACTACCAAGCTTGGAGACCAAGGCAGAGGAGCCGCCGTGTGGCCACAAGCCACAGGGGCGCGCCCTAGGGGGGGGGGCGTGCCCCCCTGGCTTGTGGGCCCACGACAACTCCCCCAACCCTAATCTTCGGCCTATAAATTCCCAAATATTCCCTGGATACCAGAGAGAGCCACGAAAACACTTTTCCGCCTCCAGTAGCCTCGGTTCCCGTGAGATCCAATCTTGGAGCCTTTTCCGGTAATCTGCCGGAGGGGGATTCGATCACGGAGGGCATCTACATCAACTCCATTGCCCCTCCGATGATGCGTGAGTAGTTCACCACAGACCTTCGGGTCCATAGCTAGTAGCTAGATGGCTTCTTCTCTCTCTTTGCTCTTCAATACCATGTTCTTCATGATCTTCATGGAGATCTATCCGATGTAATACTCTTTTGCAGTGTGTTTGTCGAGATCCGATGAATTGTGGGTTTAAGTTCAGATTATCTATGAATATTATTTGAGTCTTTTCTGAATTCTTATATGCATGATTTCATATCTTTGCAAGTCTCTTCGAGTTATTGGTTTGGTTTGGCCAACTAGATTGGTAATTCTTCCAATGGGAGAAGTGCTTAGTTTTGGATTCAATCTTGCGGTGTCCTCACCCAGTGACATAGTAGGGGTAGCGAGGCACGTATTGTATTGTTGCCATCGAGGATAAAAAGATGGGGTTTTCATCATATTTCTTGAGTTTATCCCT
The DNA here is from genome assembly GCA_039707655.1 of Elymus sibiricus. Classification (NCBI taxonomy): domain Eukaryota; kingdom Viridiplantae; phylum Streptophyta; class Magnoliopsida; order Poales; family Poaceae; genus Elymus; species Elymus sibiricus. The sequence goes on from CM077671.1 coordinate 132,573,638, forward strand.
CTACATCATGTCATCTTACCTAATGTGTTACTCTGTTCTTCATGAACTTAATACTCTAGATGCAGGCAGGAGTCGGTCGATGTGTGGAGTAATAGTAGTAGATGCAGAATTGTTTCGGTCTACTTGATACGGACGTGATGCCTATATGCATAATCATTGTCTTGGATATCGTCATAATTATTCGCTTTTCTATCAATTGCTCGACAGTAATTTGTTCACCCACCGTAATACTTGCCATCATGAGAGAAGCCTCTAGTGAAACCTATGGCCCCCGGGTCTATTTTCCATCTTATACTTTCAGATCTAAAACCAAAAATACCAAAAATATCTTGCTGCAATCTTTTTACTTTTGTTTTACTTTCCGTTCAAGCAATCTATTCTATCTATCTCTATCAGATCTCATCCTTGCAAGTAACCATGAAGGGATTGACAACCCCTTTATAGCGTTGGGTGCAAGTGTTTGATTCTTTGTGTAGGTACACCTATTGGGGACTTGCTTGTATCTCCTACTGGATTGATACCTTGGTTCTCAACAACTGAGGGAAATACTTATCTACTTTGCTGCATCATCCGTTCCTCTTCACGGAAACCAACGCATGCTCGAGAAGTAGCAGCACCAAGGTGCTTAACTCATGGAACATTGAGCATCTTCGTAAGTTCTACCCATAAGGCGCGGCTGCCGGGCTCAGTCCCCGACAGCCACCTTTTGTACAAGCCTTGTCGATGTTGCATGTAACCATTTGTACAAAGCCAGGCGCAGACCCTGTGCAACAATATTAAAGCGAGGCATTGCGTCATATCATCATTTTTATATGCTCATTACACATTTTTATGATTGCAATGTTATCGCTTTTGAGTTATAAAGATTAGCTAGAATGCTTGATGAACCCGTAATCTTTGTTATTGTTCTCACCCTACATGTTTGACCATCAGAAAAACAGGGAAGGGAAACAAATAAACAAGGATGGCGGCCCATCACACTCTAAAAGGAGATATAGCTTGGAAAAGATAAGTATATCACATATCCCAAGTTCAGTACCTTTGCATTCCTTAAGGAAATCCTTAGTATCTTCCTTACTGCGGGTAGTGGAGTCATTCACGTGGTGAAAACCCTTGTCGGGACGAGCCGTCCCCCTGTTCTTGTTTTACAACTGTGGGGAGGGGTGGCGGCGCCGACACCGACAAGGAGCTCTGCCGGGGAACAACGCCAACCTGCTGCCGGGGGCTCGTTTCCCCTTTTTTGGCACTCATGGTTTGAATGATGACCCGACAAGCAGCTCCGTGTAGCAGGGAAAAAACATACGAATGCAGTATAAACAAGGAAGGAAAAGGGATAGTACTTGCGAAACAAAGACAACACCTTTTTCTCATTTATTTTCGACACAAATGGGATAAAGATTACAAAAGAGGGCACCCCTTTCTAATAACTCTTTATTTGACTTTCTCCCCTAGGGGTAGATTACAAAAAGAAAAAGAGTAGAGGGAGGACCCAAGTAGAAGCCTAGCCTGACCCCGTCGAGGATGTCGGGGAACAGCTCGGCGAGACCACCGGCAAGAAGGACGAAGCCGAAGTCAACGAGTCTGCCACGGTCCAGCTGAGAAGAAGAGGCAGCACACGAGTTGAGAACCCCCGGCAAATCGCTCTGCCGGGAGGAGGAGGAGGAGCACGATGACGGTGATGGTGCGACCGACGATCAACTGGAGCCCAGGTCGTCATACTCCGACTTGACGGCCCGGGACTCGTCGTCGTCATCTTCACCGACACTATCCTCCTCGTCGCTATCGCTCGAGGAGGAGCTTTCGACATCACTCTAGCTCTCCTCACAGCAGCCAAGACGAGCGCCCGAGCGCCCATAAATCTTGACAGAGATCAGGTCAGCCTCCATCAACTTGAAGCGAAGGACGTGCCCACCTGCGAGATTGTGGGCACGTTCAAAGGTTTTCCACCCGCGCCTAAGAAGCATGACACGACGCTCCGGGTACTCGACATCCACCCGCACAGCGCCGTTGCAGCAACCATGCGCCCGCAACCACAAGGCGTGCGGTTTATCAACCTCCATCACCCTGGCGAAAGGGTGAGGGAGGCACAGGCGGCTTCGGGCAGGACCACGCAACTTGATGATGAACTCCAGCACCGTTCCCTCGGCGTGGGCCACCTCAATGGGAGCGTCTGATGGAGGGGGAGGAAGAGAAGCAGCACTCCGTCTTCCCCGGCCACGGGCTCCGCGTCGACTTCGGCCCCTTCCGGCTCCTCCACCACGCGCGCTCGAACTGCCCTCCACCTCCACGACTGAAGCGGCGGCATGATCCCGACGGGAAGCCCTCACCGTTGAGGCGGAGGCCAAAGGACGTCCTCGTCCCCTGGGCATGCTAGCAGCGAGCGCGGCTGAAGACAAAGAAGTGAAAGGGCGAGCTCTGTGGATTCGGACTCAAGGAGGAAAGAAGGATGGATGAGCACCGCCCCTCGCGACCCCCAATATATAGGGGAGTGATACGTCCATTTTGCATCATGATTTTCTACTGTTATTTACTTTGTTTTGTTGAATAATAATGCTTTGGGGAGCAATTCTAATGCCTTTTCTCTCATAATATGCAAGGTTTACACAAAGAGGGAGAATACCGGCAGCTGGAATTCTGGACCCAAGAAAAGCACGTCAGAGATACCTATTCTGCACAACTCCAATGAAGCTGAAACTTTACGGAGATCATTTCTAGAATTAATAAAAAATACTGGAGCAAGAATCTACTGGAGGGGGGCCACCTGGTGAGGAGCACCCACCAGGGTGCGCCAGGCACCCCCTAGCGCGGCCTGGTGGGTGGTGCTCACCCAGGCCCACCTCCGGAGCCATCTTCTGGTATATATTCCCAAAAAACCAAAAAAATGAGGAGGAGAAATTTCAGGACGAAGCGCCGCCGCCTCGAGGCGGAACTTGGGCAGAAGCACTTGCCCTCCGACGGAGTGATTCCGTCGGGGGAACTTCCCTCCCGGAGTGGGAAATCGAAGCTATCGTCATCACCAACACCCCTCTCATCTTTGGGAGGCCAATCTTCATCAACATGTTCAACAGCACCGTCTGCTCTCAAACCCTAGTTCATCTCTTGTGTTCAATCTTTGTACCGGAACCTCAGATTGGTACCTGTAGGTGACTAGTAGTGTTCATTACCTCGTGTAGTTGATTACTATATGGTTTATTTGGTGGAAGATTATATGTTCAGATCCATTATGCTATTCATTACTCCTCTGATCTTGAGCATGATTATTATTTGTGAGTAGTTACCTTTGTTCCTGAGGTCACGGGAGAAGTCATGTTGCGAGTAATCATGTGAATTTGATATGTGTTCGATATTTTGATCATATGTATGTTGTGATTCCCTTAGTGGTGTCATGTGAACGTCGACTACATGACACTTCACCATTCATGGGCCTAAGGGAATGCATTGTGGAGTAGCTATTAGATGATCGGTTGCTAGAGTGACAGAACCTTAAACCCTAGTTTATGCGCTACTTCGTATGGGGCTGATTTGGATCCACATGTTTAATGCTATGGTTAGACTTTGTCTTAATAATTTTCTCGTAGTTGCTGATGCTTGCGAGGGGGTTAATCATAAGTAGGTTGTTAGTTCAAGTAAGAACAGCACCTTAGCACGGGTCCACCCACATATCAAATTATCAAAGTAGCGAACATGAATCAAACCAACATGATAAAAGTGACTAGACGAAATTCCCGTGTACCCTCAAGAACACTTTGCCTATTACTAGTGATTGTTCTGGCCTGTCCTTTGCCTCAAAAGGATTGGGATACCTTGCTGCACCTTGTTTAACGTTACCGTTACTTGCTCGTTACAAATTTCCTTGCTATCAAACAATCTATTACCTACAATTTCAGTGCCTGCAGAAATTACCTTGCTGAAAACCGCTTGTCATTTCCTTCTGCTCCTCGTTGGGTTCGACACTCTTACTTATCGAAAGGACTACGATTGATCCCCTATACTTGTGGTTCATCAAGACTCTTTTCTGGCGCCATTGCCGGGGAGTGAAGCGCTCTTGGTAAGTGGAAATCGGTAAGGAAAAACTTATACTACGTGCTGAAATTTATTGCTACTTGCTACTATGGAGAACAATCCTTTGAGGGGTTTGTTCGGGGTATCTTCACCTCGATCGGAACCACAATTAGCTACCCCTCAACCTACAGCATCTACTGAAAATGTTAGTTATGAAATTCCTTTGGGTATGCTATAACACTTGCTTGCTAAACCTTATGCAGGAGATGGAACTGAACATCCTGATATGCATCTCTTATATGTGAACGAAATATGTGGATTGTTTAAGCTTGCAGGTTTACCCGGAGATGAAGTTAATAAGAAGGTTTTCCCTTTATCTTTGGAGGGAAAAGCATTGACATGGTATAGGCTATGTGATGATCTTGGATCGTGGAACTGGAATCGTTTGCAATTGGAATTCCATCAAAAGTTTTATCCTATGCATCTAGTTCATCGTGATCGGAATTATATATATAATTTTTGGCCTCGTGAAGGAGAAAGTATCGCTCTAGCTTGGGGGAGGCTTAAGTCAATGTTATATTCATGCACCAATCATGACATTACGAGGGAATTTATCGTTCAGAATTTTTATGCTCGGCTTTCTCATAATGATCAATCCATGCTCGATACTTCTTGTGCTGGTTCTTATATGAAGAAGACTATTAATTTCAAGTGGGATCTCTTGGAAAGAATTAAACGCAACTCTGAAGATTGGGAACTCGACGAAGGTAATGAGTCAGGTATAAATCTTGAATTTTATTGTGTTAAATCTTTTAAGAATACCGATACTTTTCACAAGTTTAGCACTAAATACGGACTTGACTCTGAGATAGTAGCCTCTTTCTGCAAAGCATTTGCTACACACGTTAATCTCCCTAAGGAGAAGTGGTTTAAATATCATCCCCCTATTAAATAAGAAATTAAAGAACCGGTCATAGCTAAAGAAGAAACCATCTTTTACAATGTTGATCCAGTTGTGCCTACTGCTTATATTGAAAAGTCACCTTTCCCTCTTAGGATAAAGCAACATGCTAAGGTATCAACCGTGGTTCGTAAGTGTAATATAAGAGCACCTAAACCCCTTGAGCAAATTAAAGTAGAACCTAGTGTTGCTATGGTTAAATATCTCTTGGAAGAAAATATTGATGGGCATGTCATTTACCTTTGTGATGAAGCTGCTAGAATTGCTAAGCCTGAAAAGAAAGATAAACATAGACCTATAGAAGGCTTGCCCGTTGTCTCAGTTAAAATAGGAGATCATTGATACCATGGTTTATGTGATTTAGGTGCTAGTGTGAGTGCTATCCCTTTCACCTTATACCAAGAAATTATGAATGAAATAGCACCTGCTGAAATGGAAGATATTGATGTTACGATTAAAATTGCTAATAGTGATACTATCACACCACTTGGGATTGTTAGAGATGTTGAAGTCTTGTGTGGGAAAGTAAAATACCCTACTGATTTTCTAGTTCTTGGTTCCCCACAAGATGACTTTTGTCCCATTATCTTTGGTAGACCTTTCTTGAGCACCGTCAATGCTATGATAGATTGTGAAAAACAAACTGTCGGTGTCAGTTTTGGTAATGTGTCTCATGAGTTTAATTTTTCCAAGTTAGTAGACAACCTCGTGATAAAGCTTTACCTAGTGAAGATGAGATAATTGGTCTAGCTTCTATTGCTGTGCCTCCTACTGATCCCTTAGAACAATATTTGCTCGACCATGAAAATGATATGCACATGCGTGAGAGAAATGAAATAGATCAAATTTTCTTCGAACAACAACCTCTCTTGAAACACAATTTGCCTATTGAAACTCTTGGAGGACCTCCTCCACCTAAAGGTGACCCCGTGTTTGAATTGAAACAATTGCGTGACACTTTGAAGTATGCTTATCTTGATGAGAAAAAGATATATCCTGTTATTATTAGTGCTAACCTTTCAGAACATGAAGAAGAAAGATTATTGAAAGTTCTAAGGAAGCACCAGGCTGCTATTGGATATACTCTTGATGATCTTAAGGGCATTAGTCCCACTCTATGTCAGCACAAGATCAATATGGAACCTGATGCTAAACCCGTTGTTGATCACCAACGGCGGTTGAATCCTAAGATGAAAGAAGTGGTAAGAACTGAAATATTAAAGCTTTTGGAAGCAGGTATAATCTATCCCATAGTTGATAGTAGATGGGTAAGTCCCGTTCATTGTGTCCCTAAGAAAGGAGGTATTACCGTTGTTCCTAATGATAAGAATGAACTCAATCCACAAAGAGTTGTCACTGGCTATAGAATGGTAATTGTTTTTAGAAAATTAAATAAAGCTACTAGAAAAGATCATTACCCTTTGCCTTTCATTGATCAAATGCTAGAGAGACTATCTAAGCACACACACTTTTGTTTCTTAGATGGATATTCTGGTTTCTCTCAAATACCTGTGTCACAATCCGATCAAGAGAAAACCACCTTTACTTGCCCTTTTGGAACCTATGCTTATAGACGTATGCCTTTTGGTTTATGCAATGCAGCTGCTACCTTTCAAAGATGTATGACTGCTATATTCTCTGATTTTTGTGAAAAGATTGTGGAGGTTTTCATGGATGATTTTTCCGTTTACGGAACTTCTTTTGATGATTGCTTAAGCATCCTTGATCGAGTTTTGCAGAGAGGTGAACAAACTAATCTTGTCTTGAATTGGGAGAAGTGCCACTTTATGGTTAATGAAGGTATTGTCTTGGGGCATAAAATATCTGAGCGAGGTATTGAGGTGGATAAATCTAAAGTTGATGCAATTGAGAAAATGCCATGTCCTAAAGATATTAAAGGTATTCGAAGTTTCCTTGGTCATGCTGGTTTTTATAGGAGGTTCATTAAAGACTTCTCTAAAATTTCTAGGCCTCTTATTAATCTTTTGCAAAAGGATATTCCTTTTGTTTTTGATGATGATTGTGTGGAAGCCTTTGAAACACTCAAGAACGCCTTAACCTCTGCACCTATCGTTCAACCACCTGATTGGAACTTGCCTTTTGAAATTATGTGTGATGCTAGTGATTTTGCTGTTGGTGCTGTCCTAGGACAAAGAGTTGATAAGAAATTGAATGTTATCCATTATGCTAGTGAAACTCTAGATAGTGCCCAACGAAATTATGCCACTACTGAAAAAGAATTTTTAGCAGTTGTGTTTGCTTGTGATAAATTTAGATCCTATATTGTTGACTCCAAAGTTATTGTTCACACCGATCATGCTGCTATAAAATATCTTATGGAAAAGGAAGATGCCAAACCTAGACTCATTAGGTGGGTTCTCTTGCTTCAAGAATTTGACTTCCATATCGTTGATAGGAAAGGAGCTGAGAACCCCGTAGCGGATAACTTGTCTAGGTTAGAAAATATTCTTGATGACCCACTACCAATTGATGATAGTTTCCCTGACGAATAGCTAGGTGCAATAAGTGTCTCACACAACACACCTTGGTATGCTGACTATGCTAATTACATTGTTGCTAAATATATACCACCTAGTTTCACATACCAACAAAAGAAAAAATTCTTCTATGACTTGAGACATTACTTTGGTGATGACCCACATCTTTATAAAGAAGGAGTAGATGGTATTATTAGGCGTTGTGTACCTGAGCATGAACAGGAACAGATCCTATGGAAATGTCATTCCGAAGCTTATGGAGGACATCATGCGGGAGATAGAACTGCTCATAAGGTATTTGTCGTGGTTTTGTCACGGCAAGATGTCCTCGTGAGAGAACTTAGGTGTGAGGCCATCGCAACTATGTGGTGGCTTGAGAGGGGTTGGTCGGAATCGAGAGACGCGAGTTTACCCAGGTTCGGCCCCTCTGATGGAGGTAAAAGCATACGTCCTTCTTTGTGTCTATACTGATGATGATGACGAGCTCGAATACAAGGGTGCTAAATCGCTACCTCTAGTCTCGAGAGCCTCTAATTTGTCTATCTCTAATGACTTGAACTTGTCCCTCTAGGGGTGCCTTACCCCTCCTTATATAAGTGGAAGGGGTAGGTTTACATGTACAGTCCTACTGGGAGTAGGATTAGGACTAGCCTCTCTTTAATCCTAATCCGGGTCTTGTTTCCTTTATGAGGGAATCCTTCCTCGTATTGGGCCTTCTCGGTGAGCCGGCCCACCTCAACATGAGTCGGCCCTCCCATGAGCCGCCTCCTGGGCCGTTGGGTCTTGTCGCTCATCTGACCCGCCTGCCGGGTCACCAATGAGCTGCCAAGCGCCAACCGGGTCACCAGTGAGTCGCCAAGTCCCGGCCGGGTCATACTTCAGGCCGGGTTATACCGCCGGGTAATATCCCCGACATTAGCCCCCAGGTTAGCTTGAATTTAGTCATGGTAACCTCCTGAAATAAGAATAACAAATATGTTAAGGGACCGGCTTGGTCCACTGGCCGGCTTAATAAAGTAGCTCCTTAAAAATCCTGGTTTCTTCTTCATATTAACGAGCCGTCTTCATAAACATCTTGCAGGTCCGTGTCCTTTGCAAAATACTGGGAATAAAACACCCATCTGCCGTTGAGTCAGCCTCCAATGCTTTGGCTTGATGAAAATTTTGGAGATAAGAAAAATCCACATGATGTTGAGCTGGCTTCTATTGCTTTGGCGGGTTATGATTTGTAGGTGACGCCGGGTCAAACAACTGGACTCCAGCTGACTTGATAAAATTATTTGGAATAAAGGAATCCGTGCGATGTCGACCCGGTCTTTCAATGCTTCAGCTCCATGAAGAAATGAGACCCGTCTCGCTCTCAATTGATGTCTTGAAAGTATTCTTCTATTTTTTATATCCATATTACTTGTAGCCCCCAAGTCTTAAGAGGGGAACGTAGTGATAGCTTTAAGACTTGCTTCAATATAAATATTGCAACCCTAGAGAAATCCGGATTGTTCATCTGAGTCACCAGTCATAAGTTGAATGTTCCACATATGTAGCCCCTAAGTACCGGGTTGTCTTGCCTATAGTAACCTGGAACTTGTAAATGTCTTATGCTCATAAAACTTCAGCCAGTGTAGCCCTCAAGGGCCAGCTCATCTTTATATGATGGGTCGGGTCTTCATATAATTCCTCAACTTGAAAATGATAGTACATTAGCCCCCAAGGGCCGGCTCATCAGTGTGTGATGGGCCGGGTCTTCACTTTGGACCTTTATAATCTTTTTGTGCAGCTGAATACTGTAGCCCCCAAGTGCCAAGTCGCATGCCTGTAGCAACTTGGGACTTTAGAAAATTTGATCTGAGTGGTGTAGCCCCCAAGTGCCGGGTTGTATGCCTGCAGCGACTCGGGACTTACATGCACTTCTCCTCTGAAAAGAAAAACATCATATGATGTAGCCCCCATGTGTCAGGTCATATGCCTGCAGTGACTTGGGACTGTGTGAGAATAATATAACTCATCATAATTTGTTGAATGACTCCTTGACCGTGGTTGTAACCCGGTATTTTGTTGAATATCCTGGAATAATGCCTTTGTCCTTGAAATGAAAATCCCTGCTCGTGGTTGCGGTGCAACCCGGCAAATATATGTATGAGAAATCCATAAGTGTTGTAGTTTACTACAGAGCACAATTTGAAAGAATCCAAGAGCCGGTCAATTAGATGACACGGCATTATACTTGATAGGGCGGCTCTTCAGGAATAGTCAATTCTTCCGAGCTGGCTTGAAAAACCCCAATAATTTAATACTGGTTATGATAAACCAAGATGAAGATCCAGCCATGTTGGCTATTTAAGATAATAATATAACTTGGTTTGAGAACCTCAATTATTCAATATTGGTTATAACAACCATAATGGAAATCCAGCCATGTTGGCTATTAAGGATTGGAATATGTATCCCGGTTTGAAAACTGGCTCCTGTAATATAAACCAGGATATTCATGCATATATGATGCATGGTATGATGATGCAATGATGATGCAATGTATGATGATGTATGTGTATGATAACAGAGTATAAAAATGTCGGCTTTCAAGGCTCGATAAAAAGAGACTAGCTCTGTTTTGTTTTAGAAAAACTCAAGTTTTGCTTCAAAGAAGCTTGGCATGAAAGCATGACACCTCATAAGCTGGCTCTCACGTGACATAAATCCGTTGTTTAAACCTTAACAAGTTCAGGGTCTTAAAAAGATTGACTTGTTAAGAGTACAAACGGGCCACATAGCGGAGAGACTACTACAGACAAGGCGAGTTTATCCTAGCTCACTGTAAGGCGGCTCTCGCGTGACCAAAGCCGCCGTTTAAACCTTGACAAGTTCAGGGTCTTTGTGCGAGATTGACTATGAAAGTTCAGGGTCTCTTAGCAAGATTGACTGTCAAGAGTTCGGCGGGTCACCTGGTGGAGTAGCAAGTTGCAAACAGGAAGGTTTAACTCGAATATGGCATATAAAGCCGGTCAAGAGGGTATGAAAGCTAAACCCAGTGGGTTGGGAGCCCCCAAGTGACCTTATGAAGATCCAATAAAGCAGGGCACCAATGTTTGAACGGCGCATCATGGCGGCTCGTCCTCTTGGGCGACTTTAAATCTTCCGCCAATAAGGTAGGGCACCCATGTTTGAACGGTCGCATTATGGCGGCTCGTCCTCTTGGGCGACTTTAAATTTTCTTGAGAACTCAGACTTGCGAGAGATGAATTCATTTTGAACCGGATGTTGAGCCGGTTATCAAGATCTCAAAACTTTGTGAGAGACAGACTTCTCTTGAGCCGGGTTTTAAACCGGAACCTTTTCTGAAACTCCGGAATCCTTCTTTTGAGCCGGAACTCTCTCATTGCTTTGCACTTTTTCAGCTGGAAATTTTCTGACAGCCTTTAAGCTTTCACCAATGTGGCAGTAGCCCCTGAGATCTTGTTATTTCTTCTCCAATGACCCGGTGTTCTTGAATTTGCTGAAACTAGCAACATTTGTTGAATCATGTCTATGTAGCCCCCGAGTCTTAAGACGACTCAAGGAGTTGGCTTCAGATTCTCCATACTTGGCCGTGGCATAACCCGGCATATAGTTGACAGCGGAAACGCTGGAATGTGTTGAAACTGGAGGCAAAGTGGCGAGTTTGATGATCTTCGCAACACTCATTGTATACCCTCGGTGTTGATAACGCGATGTGAATTCATGGAAAGTTGAGGTTGATCGCAGAAGCTGATAAATGATCCCGTATGAGCTGTGTCAATAACCCGACCAATGGTTCATCCCAGCTGGTAGTTGTAGTAGATTTTCCGTAGGGGAGGCTGTTGGAAATATGCCCTAGAGGCAATAATAAATTGGTTATTATTATATTTCCTTGTTCGTGATAATCGTTTATTATCCATGCTATAATTGTATTGATTGGAAACTCAAATACATGTGTGGGTACATAGACAACACTGTGTCCCTAGTATGCCTCTAGTTAACTAGTTCGTTGATCAAAGATGGTCAAGGTTTCCTGGCCATAGACATGAGATGTCATTTGATAGCGGGATCACATCATTAGGAGAATGATGTGATGGACAAGACTCAAACTATAAACATAGCATATGATCGTGTCAGTTTATTGCTATAGTTTTCTGCATGTCAAGTATTTGTTCCTATGATCATGAGATCATGCAACTCACTGACACCGGAGGAATACCTTGTGTGTATCAAACGTCACAACGTAACTGGGTGACTATAAATATGCTCTACAGGTATCTCCGAGGGTGTCTGTTGAGTGGGCATGGATCAAGACTGGGATTTGTTACTCCGTGTGACGGAGAGGTATCTCAGGGCCCACTCGGTAATACAACATCACAATAAGCCTTGCAAGCAATGTGACTAAGTGTTAGCCACGGGATCTTGTATTACAGAATGAGTAAAGAGACTTGCCGGTAACGAGATTGAACTAGGTATAGAGATACCGATGATCGAATCTCGGGCAAGTAACATACCGAAGAACAAAGGGAACAGCGTACGGGATTAACTGAATCCTTGACATAGAGGTTCAACCGATAAAGATCTTCGTAGAATATGTAGGAACCAATATGGGCATCCAGGTCCCGCTATTGGTTATTGACCGTAGAGGTGTCTTGGTCATGTCTACATAGTTCTCGAACCCGCAGGGTCTGCACACTTAAGGTTCGGTGACGTTTCGGTATAGTAGAGTTATGTATGGTGGTGACCGAAGGTTGTTCGGAGTCTCGGATGAGATCCTGGATGTCACAAGGAGCTCCGGAATGGTCCGGAGGTAAAGATTGATATATAGGAAGTCCTGTTTTGGTCACCGGAAAAGTTTCGGGTATTTCGGTAGTGTACCGGGAGTGCCGGGAGGGGTACCGGGGACCATCGGGAGGGGTGTCTCGACCCAAAGGACCTTATGGGCTGTGGGAGGAGTCAAACCAGCCCCTAGTGGGCTGGCCTAACCCCCCCCCCCCCCCCCACTAAGGCCCATGTGGCTTTGGGTGGAAAAAATCCAAAGGAGGAAAGGTGGAAAGGGTTTCCAAGTGGAGAGGAGGAATCCTACTCCTAATGGGATTGGAGTAGGACTCCTCCACCTCCAATTTCGGCCAAACCTTGAGTGTTTGAGGCTGCCTCCTCCCCTCCCTCCCTCCTATATATACTAGAGGATTTAGAGGGAAGAACTAACCCTAATTGCCACGTGCTCCCTCTACTTCATCTAGATCGGTTTCTCCTCTAGTCTAGTTTCAGCGGTGCTTAGGCGAAGCCCTGCCGGAATTGTTCCACCACCATCGCCGCCGCGCCGTCGCGCCGCCGGAGAAATCTTCTACCTCTCCGCTCCCTCTTGCTGGATCAAGAAGGTGGAGATCATCATCGAGCTGTACGTGTGCTGAACGCGGAGGTGCCGTCCGTTCGGCGCTAGATCGGAAGGACCGTGATCAGGATCGCGAGACGATTCGTGATTTTATCGCGGGACGGATCGTGATGGGATCGCGGGACGGATCGAGATTGGATCGTGAGATGGATCGTGATGGGATCGCGGGACGCTCGGCGATTTGGATCGCGAAGGCGTTCGACTACATCAACCGCGTTTCTTAACGCTTCCCGCTTAGCGATCTACAATGGTATGTAGATCCACTCTCCCTCTCATAGATGCTCATCACCATGGATAGATCTTGCGTGTGCGTAGGAAATTTTTTGTTTCCCATGTAACGTTCCCCAACAGCGGTGACTTGCGCGCGCCCGCTGAGCAGCTTGTGCGGATTTACGGCTTGAGCGAGCAAGCACGACACCGGCGTGTCAATGTAGACTAGACCGCAGAGACGGCAACTCTCGAGCATCCGTTGGGCGGCTTAAATGAGCAGGCATGGCACCAGTATGTCGATATAGACCGGACCACCGGGCGGCGAGTCGCCCACGGCCTTGTAGGCCAGCGCGGACGGTGAGTCGGCCGTGGCGTTGTAAGCCGGGGCCGACGGGAGAGTCCGCCGCACCGTTGTAAGTTGGTGCAGTCGCGAGAGACGGCCGCGGCGTTGTCATCTGGTGCGGTCGCGAGAGGCGGCCGCGGCGTTGTAAGCCGGTGCGGTCGCGTGAGTCGGCCGCGGCGTTGATAAGCCGGTGCGGTCGTGAGAGGTGGCCGCGGCGTTGTTAAGCCGGTACATTGATGTAGACCTGACCGTATGAACGGCGGGTTGTACGCGTCCGTCCGGTAGCTCGTCATGGCGCATATGCGGACGTGGCCTCCGATGAAGGCGCGCGAGGACCGGACCGTACTCTGGCCATGATTTAATCGACCTGCGTACATAATAGCATAGCTCGGAAGTAAAACTATTCGATGATATTTAATTATACTTAATAATAGTTAGAAAAATATCACCTGGTTTTTTCTGTTGGATAAAATACGAACACCGGTGCTGAGCTTCAGAAGAAATCAACAGGAAACAGATCCACCATTAGCTAAGAACATAGCTTGTAGGCCTTAATTTAACCTTGAAATCTGCACGGTCAACTAGCACTTTTGCTTGAATGGTCTTGAGGCTTCACGTATTAGTAGGAGTACTAATATTTGATGTAGTACTACTAGCTGGCTATGGCTTCCCATGGAAAGTAGCGAGGCTACTATTGGAATCAATTTTCACGTGCACAGTACAATGACTCAATGAGTTTAACGCGTGTGCTCCTGTGGCGTTGCTTCTGCGCTTTAATTATTCTCGGGAGCAGCAGCGGCCAGAATCGCGTATGGCAGAACAGCGACCAGAATAGAAAATAAATGGAACATGGCCAGTCCTTGGTGTATCCGTCTCAATCTGTATGCAGAAAAAATAAAACAAACACACACTTTGATCTGGACACGGTCAACGAGTAGTCAAATCCTGTCGGTCTCAGTGCGCCCGCGATTTGCACTCTGTTTTTTTATATTGGGCTTCTGTACACCTTTTGGCAGAGCATGCATGTCAGTAGGAGACGCGTGTACTTCAGTTGTGTCCACCCCGTACGAACACGGCAGGCTCCGGCAGATGGACAGGAAAAAACGTAGCCGGCGCTGTCCCTTGTCACCGCTGTAGCCTTTCTAGGTTTTAGCCTCTCCCTCCTTTTGCTTTACTAGATTGAATCTCGTGTATGGGAGCGGCCGCCGGCTTGATTCTGGAAGCCGGCACAAGGCGCTCTTGTTCGTCCACGTCAGCCGTAATAGAGATCCGGTTGATCGCCGGACAATGCCAAATCTGCAGCCAGAACTCCCCCCTTTTTTTTCAAACTTGACCGATGAATTTGAGGTTGATGTAAATCCTTATGTGCCGGTTCTTGCAGATCCGGCGGGTCATAAGCTTCTTGATCCCTAGGAGAGATCCCTTCAAGAACACAACACCACCGTGCGCCGGCCCCACGGTGGGCGCCAACTGTCATGGTTTTGTCATGGCAAGATGTCCTCGTGAGAGAACTTAGGTGTGAGGCCATCGCAACTATGTGGTGGCTTGAGAGGGGTTGGTCGGAACCGAGAGACGCGAGTTTACCCAGGTTCGTCCCCTCCGATGGAGGTAAAAGCCTATGTCCTGCTTTGTGTCTATATTGATGATGATGACGAGCTCGAATACAAGGGTGCTAAATCGCTACCTCTAGTCTCGAGAGCCTCTAATCTGTCTATCTCTAATGACTTGAACTTGTCCCTCTAGGGGTGCCTTACCCCTCCTTATATAAGTGGAAGGGGTAGGTTTACATGTAGAGTCCTACTGGGAGTAGGATTAGGACTAGCCTCTCTTGAATCCTAATCCGGGTCTTGTTTCCTTTATGAGGAAATCCTTCCTCATCTTGGGCCTTCTCTGTGAGCCGGCCCACCTCAACATGAGTCGGCCCTCCCATGAGCCACCTCCTGGTCCGTTGGGTCTTGTCGCTCATCTGACCCGCCTACCGGGTCACCAATGAGCTGCCAAGCGCCAACCGGCTCACCAGTGAGTTGCCAAGTCCCGGTCGGGTCATACTTCAGGCCGGGTTATACCGCGGGGTAATATCCCCGACAGTATTGCAATCCGGATTTTATTGGCCTACTCTTTTCTAAGATGCTCATAAGTTTGTCTTGTCTTGTGATGAATGTCAAAGAATTGGTAATATCGGTAAGCGTCAAGAAATGCCTATGAATTATTCACTTGTTGTTGAACCATTTGACGTGTGGGGTTTTGATTATATGGGGCCTTTTCCTTCCTCTAACGGGTACACTCATATTTTAGTTGCGGTTGATTATGTCACTAAGTGGGTAGAAGCTATTCCAACTAGTAGTGATGATCACCACACCTCCATTAAAATGCTTAAAGAGGTTATCTTCCCGAGGTTTGGAGTCCCTAGATATTTAATGACCGATGGTGGTTCACACTTTATTCATGGTGCTTTTCATAAGATGCTTGTTAAATATGATGTTAACCATAGAATTGCATCGCCCTATCATCCTCAATCTAGTGGTCAGGTAGAACTTAGCAATAGAGAAATAAAATTAATATAACAAAAAACTGTCAATAGGTCTCGTAAGAATTGGTCTAAGAAATTAGATGATGCACTTTGGGCCTATAGAACAGCTTATAAAAATCCTATGGGTATGTCTCCATATAAAATGGTATATGGAAAGGCTTGTCATTTGCCTCTAGAACTAGAACACAAAGCATTTTGGGCAATTAAAGAACTCAATTATGATTTCAAACTGGACGGTGAGAAGAGGCTATTTGATATTAGCTCACTAGATGAATGGAGAACCCAAGCGTATGAAAATGCCAAGCTATTCAAAGAAAAAGTAAAAAGATGGCATGACAAAAGAATCCAAAAGCGGGAGATTAAAATAGGAGATTATGTTCTTTTGTTCAACTCTCGTTTAAGATTCTTTGCAGGAAAACTTCTCTCCAAATGGGAGGGACCATATATTATTGAAGAGGTTTATCGCTCTGGAGCTATCAAGATTAATAACGCCGAAGGTACTAACCCGAAGGTGGTCAATGGCTAAAGAATTAAGCATTATATCTCAGGTACGCCTATTAACGTTGAAAGCAATGTTATCCAAACCATGACACCGGAGGAACACATAAAAGAAACCTTCCGGAACACTCCAGAATACTGAAAAATAGGAGGTACGTGATACGGTGAGTAAACGGACTCCGAAAAATTAGCAAAAAATATTTTCTGTCAGTTTTGGAATATTTTAGAATTTTAGGAATAAAAAAATAAACCGGAAGGTGATCGAGGTGAGCACGACACACCAGGGCGCGCCAGGCACCCCTGGGTGCGCCCTGGTGGGTGCTGCCCACCTCGGATGCCTTCCCGACTCTGTTTTCCTTCCAAATACTTGTTTCCCAAGAATAAAAATTCTCTATATTTACCCCCGACTGTTTTGATGACCGCATCGCAGAAAAATCTTCTATTCTTGTTTCTTGCTGTTTTCTCGTTAGATCTTGATTTCCATGGCTCCACCAAGCTCCTCCAAGGACAAGTTCTTCGAGAAGGTCATCAACCCGTATTTGCCGGAGGTGATTAAGCACCCTCAAGCCATTGAGATGCGTGAGGGGGTGCTCGACATCCGCGATGTTCAAGGACTTAAGAAGACCGGGAGCGTGGAGGCTAGGCTTGAAGCGGTGGAGCAGGAAATCTTCAAGTGCCAAAAGATGGTGGAGCATGGACTTAGTGCCAATCACTCCATGATCACGGAATTCACCCGTGATCGGACGGTGGATGGATGTTCTGTGAAGGACACAATCTCCACCCTCAACGAGCAAATTAATTTTCTACAGAGCCAAGTTTATGATCTTCAAAACCAAGTCTTCGAATATGAAACAAGATTTAAAGGTATGAGTTTAGCTGCCAGTTGCAGGATTCAGGGGACTCTCGCATCAACCTTTTACGGGGAGCCCCTACCCTGGAAGCTGGAGGACAAGCTTACTACATCAACACCTCCACCTTCTTCATCACCACCGCCAAAGGAGACTTGAGTACATGGGTATGGGCACTCCCCTTGGCTTGAGCCAAGCTTGGGGGAGGTGCCCCGGTATCGTATCACCACCACTTTTATTCACCTTTACCTATTTTAGTTCTATCTTTAGTTTCCCTTTGCCTTAGTCGAATAAAAGTTTAGCGAGATCTATTTCCGTGTGTTAGTTTTGTGGCTTACCTAGCTATGTAATCGTGTGAAAGTTATATAATAAAGTTTAGTTTGAGTTTTTGCTTCTCTACTTTCTTGTTGCAATCAAATAAAAGAACGACAATAAATGAAAAGAATCATATGCTAATCCTATGGTGATTAATGACATCACATAAGGAAAAGTATAAGTAGTAAAATTTATTGGAGATTGACAAACATAGCATTGGTCAATGATTCAATTCATGAAAGAATTAATTAGGGAAGAGAAGATTCACATGAAAATACACTATCTTGGACATCTTTTATGATTGTGAGCCCCCATCAAATATTATATGTCAAAATTGTTGACGTTGGATAAGGAAGACAACGTAATGATTTATGTTAGTTCATATCCACATAGAAGTTATATTGTCATAGATCCTTTAACATGTGGTGCTTGCTCAATATCTTTGCTAGCCAAAAATTCCGCACTAAGTAGAGATACTACTTGTGCATCCAAAAACCCAAACCCAAACTCTTTCCTTGAGTGTCCACCATACCTACCTATGGATCGAGAAAGATCCTTCAAGTAAGTTGTCATCGGTGCAATAAGGCAATAAAAATTGCTTCTAAAAGTGTTTTGATCAATTAGTGTAAGAGAAAATTGAGCGTTATACGAACTTATGATGGCAAAGTAATAAAAGCGACGGACTACATAATAAAGGTTGCTATCATAGGGGGCAATATAGCGTGACGTTCTTTTACATTAAGGGATTGGGCATACAAACCAATAAGCGCATGACAACCTCTGCTTCCCTCTGCGAAGGGCCTATCTTTTACTTTTACGCACTTACTTTTATGCAAGAGTCAAAGTATTCTTCTCTATTCCTTTTTACCTTTTCCTTTGCAAGCATCATGTGGTGAGGAAAGATCTAGGCACATATATCCATTTGGATATGGGTGGGCATGAGTTATTATTGTTGACATCAACCTTGAGGTGAATACGTTGGGAGGCAAAACTATAAGCCCCTATCTTCCTATGTGTCTGGTTGAAACTTTTTGTTCTTGGGTATGCCGTGAGCGTTAGAAATCATAGAATACTAAATGATGGTTGAGTATGTGGACTTGCCAAAAGGCTCCGACATGAGACCCTTCCTGAAAATATGATGAATTGTAGTTGCAAAGTTGACTGAGAACACAGTTTGTTGGTTTCCAATAAAGTTTATGCTTCATACTTCTATGTTGTGATGAATTGTTACTTGTTCATGAGAAGCTTTATGATAAAAATATATTGAAATAAGTTCTTATGTTAGAGTTTGTTGCTGTTATCTTAATAACCATGATGCTTCTATGTCCGTATTTTGTTTTTATCGACACCTCTCTCTCAAACCATGTGGACATGCTTTTCAATATCGGCTTTCGTTTGAGGACAAGCGAGGTCTAAGCTTGGGGGAGTTGATACGTACATTTTGCATCATGATTTCCTACTGTTATTTACTTTGTTTTGTTGAATAATAATGCTTTGGGGAGTTATTCTAATGCCTTTTCTCTCATAATATGCAAGGTTTACACAAAGAGGGAGAATACTGGCAGCTGGAATTTTGGACCCAACAAAAGCATATCAGAGATACCAATTGTGGACAACTCCAATGAAGGTGAAACTTTACGGAGTTCATTTTTGGAATTAATAAAAAATACTGGAGCAAGAATCTACCGGAGGGGGGCCACCTGGTGAGGAGCACCCACCAGGGCGCGCTAGGCACCCCCTGGCGCGGCCTGGTGGGTGGTGCTCACCCAGGCCCACCTCCGGAGCCCATCTTCTGGTATATATTCCCAAAAAACCTAAAAAATCAGGAGGAAGACTTTTGGGATGAAGCGCCGCCGCCTCGAGGCGGAACTTGGGCAGGAGCACTTTTGCCCTCCGGCGGAGCGATTCCGTCGGGGGAACTTCCCTCCCGGAGGGGGAAATCGAAGCTATCGTCATCACCAACACCTCTCTCATCTTTGGGTGGCCAATCTTCATCAACAAGTTCAACAGCACCGTCTCCTCTCAAACCCTAGTTCATCTCTTGTGTTCAATCTTTGTACCGGAACCTCAGATTGGTACATGTGGGTGACTAGTACTGTTGATTACCTCGTGTAGTTGATTACTATATGGTTTATTTGGTGGAAGATTATATGTTTAGATTCATTATGCTATTCATTACTCCTCTGATCATGAGCATGATTATTATTTGTGAGTAGTTACCTTTGTTCTTAAGGTCACGGGAGAAGTCATGTTGCGAGTAATCATGTGAATTTGATATGTGTTCGATATTTCTATGATATGTATGTTGTGATTCCCTTAGTGGTGTCATGTGAACGTCGACTACATGACACTTCACCATTCATGGGCCTAAGGGAATGAATTGTGGAGTTGTTATTAGATGATGGGTTGCTAGAGTGACAAAAGCTTAAACCCTAGTTTATGCGCTACTTCGTAAGGGGCTGATTTGGATCCACATGTTTAATGCTATGATTAGACTTTCTCTTAATACTTTTCTCGTAGTTGCGGATACTTGCGAGGGTGTTAATCATAAGTAGGTTGTTAGTTCAAGTAAGAACATCACCTTAGCACCGGTCCACCCACATATCAAATTATCAAAGTAGCGAACACGAATCAAACCAACATGATAAAAGTGACTAGACGAAATTCCCGTGTACCCTCAAGAACACTTTGCCTATTACTACTGATTGTTCTGGCATGTCCTTTGCCTCAAAAGGATTGGGCTACCTTGCTGCACCTTGTTTACCGTTATCTTTACTTGCTCGTTACAAATTACCTTGCTATCAAACTATCTATTACCTACAATTTCAGTGCCTCCAGAAATTACCTTGCTAAAAACCGCTTGTCATTTCCTTCTGCTCCTCGTTGGGTTCGACACTCTTACTTATCGAAAGGACTACGATTGATCCCCTATACTTGTGGGTCATCAGGGAGAGCACGGGGGCTGGCTCTCCTCCACTCCAAGGGTCGCCGCCCCTCTCCACCAATTCCATCACCCTCGATCACGGGCGAACAGGTAACCGCCCCATTGCTCCAATCCATGGCGCTGCGGTTTCTGCCACGACCAGGATTTTAAGTCACGCGTGCCCATCGCTAACTCCCCGCTATGCATGCGGCGCGCGTAGCGGAAACGTCCTGAGGTGGTGGGTCAGTGCAGACCAATAAATTTGCAGTTACTCCCTCCCATTGCGCACATGTGCATAGATTTTGGGCCTGACCCAATGGCACTTGGCGAGCGCGTGTGGGCCAGACCCGGGGGCTCCTGTCGGTGCACTTGTACAGGGGTACTCAGTGCCCCTGACTTATGCACAGCCGATAGTAGCTGAACCCTTCAACATTCGTTCAATCCCAACAAATGATCAAGACCAGACTCCAGCAAACCCAACGTGGCAGCCCATGCCCGGACTGCAACGCGCC
Source organism: Elymus sibiricus (assembly GCA_039707655.1). Lineage (NCBI taxonomy): Eukaryota > Viridiplantae > Streptophyta > Magnoliopsida > Poales > Poaceae > Elymus > Elymus sibiricus. Next base: position 132,594,667 of record CM077671.1, read on the forward strand.
AAGCACGTCCCCGACGCTTGCCGGGGACCAAGACATGCACACCTTCCTGAACGCCTGGCAAGCCAGTCCCCGGCAGGCGCGAGCCAACCGGCCACCGCTCCACCGCATCGCTACGCCTGTCACTTGTCGATGCGGTGTCGAGCCCTCAAGCGGCTAATCAACTCACGCTAAGTACTTGTCGATGCAGTGGCAAGTGCTTGCCGGGGATGCACCCCCGAGCTCCACCTAGGCAGGTAATCATGGTATTTTGTCCTAAATGCCAGAGTTAGGTATGATAGCTCTGCTAAGCTATCTAATCAATAGATATTGTATGTTTTGCATTGTGGTAACCCCTTGCACTATAAAAGGAGGCCCAAGGCTACCTAGCTCAGGATTCGGACCCCCGAATATTTGTACTCACCTAGCAGCTCTTTCCCCGAAGGCAATCCTTGCCGGGGTAGAGCGCGAGGCACCACTCGTGTTCTTCCTATCAATCCACCAAAAAACCAGGAGTAGGGTTTTACGCTTAGCAGCGGCCCGAACCTAGGTAAAATGCATGTGTCCTGAGCGTCGCGCCGTCTCATGCTCTCCGCTCTTCGTGCAACGTGACCCCCCTTGCCGAACCACAAGGGGCCTCTGGTCCCATAGGTGATCTTGAGCATCCGTGCCCCGACACCTACAGCTTATATTGAAATACCACCTTTCCTTGTTAGTATAAAGGAACATGCTAAGGTATCAACTGTGGTTCGTAAGAGTAATATAAGAGCACCTAAGCACCCTAAGAAAATCAAAGTAGAACCTAGTGTTGCTATGGTTAAAGATCTCTTGGTAGAAAATATTGATGGGCATGTTATCTACTTCTGTGATGAAGCTGCTAGAATTGCTAAACCCGATGAAAAAGATAAACATAGACCTATAGAAGGCATGCATGTTGTCTCAGTCAAAATAGGAGATCATTCCTATCATGGTTTATGTGATTTGGGTGCTAGTGTGAGTGCTATTCCTTTTACCTTATACCAAGAAATTATGGATGAAATAGCACCTGCTGAAATAGAAGACATTGATGTTACTATTAAACTTGCTAATAGAGACACTATCACACCACTTGGCATTGTTAGAGATGTTGAAGTCTTGTGCGGGAAGGTAAAATACCCTACTGATTTTCTAGTCCTTGGTTCCCCACAAGATGACTTTTGTCCCATTATCTTTGGTAGACCTTTCTTGAGCACAGTCAATGCTAAGATAGATTGTGAAAAACAAACTGTCTGTGTCAGTTTTGGTAATGTGCCTCATGAGTTTAATTTTTCCAAGTTTAGTAGACAACCTCGTGATAAAGCGTTATCTAGTAAGGATGAAATAATTGGTCTTGCTTCTATTGTTGTGCCTCCTACCAATCCATTAGAATAATATTTGCTCGACCATGAACATGATATGCACTTGTGTGAAAGAAATGAGATAGATAAAATTTTCTTCGAACAACAACCTCTTCTGAAACACAATTTGCCTATTGAAACTCTTGGAGGTCCTCCTCCACCGAAAGGTGACCCTGTGTTTGAATTGAAACAATTGCCTGACACTTTGAAGTATGCTTATCTTGATGAGAAAAAGATCTATCCTGTTCTTATTAGTGCTAACCTTTCAGAACATGAAGAAGAGAGATTATTGAAAGTTCTAAGGAAGCACCGAGCTGCTATTGGATATACTCTTGATGATCTTAAGGGCATTAGTCCCACTCTATGTCAGCACAAGATTAATATGGAACCTGATGCTAAACCCGTTGTTTGTCACCAACGGCGATTGAATCCTAAGATGAAGGAAGTGGTAAGAACTGAAATATTAAAACTTCTAGAAGCAGGTATAATCTATCCTATTGTTGATAGTAGATGGGTAAGTCCCGTTCATTGTGTCCCTAAGAAAGGAGGTATTACCGTTGTTCCTAATGATAAGAATGAACTCATTCCACAAAGAATTGTTACTGGGTATAAAATGGTAATTGATTTTAGAAAATTAAATAAAGCTACTAGGAAGGATCATTACGCTCTGCCTTTCATTGATCAAATGCTAGAAAGACTATCTAAGCACACACACTTTTGCTTCTTAGATGGATATTCCGGTTTCTCTCAAATACCTGTGTCACAATCCGATCAAGAAAAAACCACCTTTACTTGCCCTTTTGGAACCTATGCTTATAGACATATGCCTTTTGGTTTATGCAATGCACCTGCTACCTTTCAAAGATGTATGACTGTTATATTCTCAGATTTTTGTGAAAACATTGTGGAGGTTTTCATGGATGATTTTTTCGTTTACGGAACTTCTTTTGTTGATTGCTTAAGCAATCTTGATCGAGTTTTGCAGAGATGTGAACAAACTAATCTCGTCTTGAATTGGGAGAAGTGCTACTTTATGGTTAATGAAGGCATTTTCTTGGGGCACAAAATATCTGAACGAGGTATTGAGGTGGATAAATCTAAAGTTGATGCATTTGAGAAAATGCCATGTCCTAAAGATATTAAAGGTATTCGCAGTTTCCTTGGTCATGCTGGTTTTTATAGGAGGTTCATTAAAGACTGCTCTTAAATTTCTGGGCCTCTTACTAATCTTTTGCAAAAGGACATTCCTTTTGTTTTTTATGCTGATTGTGTGGAAGCCTTTGAAACACTCAAGAAAGCCTTAACCTCTGCACCTATCGTTCAACCACCTGATTGGAACTTGCCTTTTGAAATTATGTGTGATGCTAGTGATTATGCTGTTGGTGTTGTTCTAGGACAAAGAGTAGATAAAAAATTGAATGTTATCCATTATGCTATCAAAACTCTAGACAGTGCTCAACGAAATTATGCTACTACTGAAAAGGAATTTTTAGCGGTCGTGTTTGCTTGTGATAATTTTAGATCCTATATTGTCGACTCAAAAGTAATTGTTCACACCGACCATGCTGCTATAAATTATCTTATGGAAAAGAAAGATGCTAAACCTAGACTCATTAGGTGGGTTCTCTTGCTCCAAGAACTTGACTTGCATATTGTTGATAGGTAGGGAGCTGAGAACCCCGTAGCTGATAACTTGTCTAGGTTAGAAAATATTCTTGATGACCCACTACCTATTGATGATAGTTTCCCTGACGAACAGTTAGCTGCAATAAGTGTTTCACAAAACACACCTTGGTATGCTGATTATGCTAACTACATTGTCGCTAAATATATACCACCTAGCTTCACATACCAACAAAAAAGAAAAAAATTCTATGACTTGAGACATTACTTTTGTGATGACCCACATCTTTATAAAGGAGTGGATGGTATTATTAGGCGTTGTGTACCTGAGCATGAACAAGAACAAATCCTACGGAAATGTCATTCCGAAGCTTATGGAGGACATCACGCGGGAGATAGAACTGCTCACAAGGTACTACAATCTGGTTTTTATTGGTCAACTCTCTTCAAAGATGCTCGTAAGTTTGTCTTGTCTTGCGATGAATGTCAAAGAATTGGTAATATCGGTAAGCGTCAAAAAATGCCTATGAATTATTCACTTGTTGTCGAACCATTTGACGTTTGGGGTTTTGATTATATGGGATCTTTTCCTTCCTCCAACGGGTACACTCATATTTTGGTTGCGGTTGATTATGTCACAAAGTGGGTAGAAGCTATTCCAACTAGTAGTGTTGATCACCACACCTCCATTAAAATGCTTAAAGAGGTTATCTTCCTGAGGTTTGGAGTTCCTAGATATTTAATGACTGACGGTGGTTCACACTTTATTCATGGTGCATTCTGTAAGATGCTTGCTAAATATGATGTTAACCATAGAATTGCATCACCCTATTATCCTCAATCTAGTGGTCAAGTTGAACTTAGCAATAGAGAAATAAAATTAATATTACAAAAAACTGTCAATAGGTCTCGTAATAATTGGCCAAAGAAATTAGATGACGCACTTTGGGCCTATAGAACAGCTTATAAAAATCCTATGGGTATGTCTCCATATAAAATGGTATATGGGAAAGCATGTCATTAGCCTCTAGAATTAAAACACAAAGCATTTTTGGCAATTAAAGAACTTAACTATGAATTCAAACTTGCCGGTGAGAAGAGGCTATTTGATATTAGCTCACTTGATGAATGGAGAACCCAAGCGTATGAAAATGCTAGGCTATTCAAAGAAAAAGTAAAAAGATGGCATGACAAAAGAATCCAAAAGCGGGAATTCAAAATAGGAGACTATGTTCTTCTGTTCAACTCTTATTTAAGATTTTTTGCAGGTAAGCCTCTCTCAAAATGGGAAGGACCATATATTATCGAAGAAGTTTATCGTTCTGGAGCTATCAAGATTAATAACGCCGAAGGTACTAACCCGAAGGTGGTCAATGGACAAAGATTTAAGCATTATATCTCAGGTACGCCTATTAATGTTGAAAGCAATGTTATCCAAACCATGACACCGGAGGAACACATAAAAGAATCCTTCTGGAACACTCCAGAATTCCTAAAAATAGGAGGTACCTGATACGGTCAGTAAACGGACCCTGAAAAATCCGCAAAAATATTTTTTTGTCAGGTTTGGAATATTTTAAAATTTTGGAAATAAAGAAAAAAACCGGAAGGTGATCGAGGTGAGCACGATACACCAGGGCGCGCCAGGCACCCCTGGGCGCGCCCTGGTGGGTTGAGCCCACCTCGAATGCCTTCCCGATTCCGTTTTCCTTCCATATACTTGTTTCCCAAGAATAAAAATTCTCTATATATACCCCCGACTATTTTGACGACTGCATCGCAGAAAAATCCTCTGTTCTTGTTTCTTGTTGTTTTCTCGTCAGATCTAGATCTCCATGGCTCCACCAAGCTCCTCCAAGGACAAGTTCTTCGAGAAGGTCATCAACCCGTACTTGCCGGAGGTGATGAAGCACCCTCAAGCCATTGAGATGCGTGAGGGGGTGCTCCACATCCGCGATGTTCAGGGACCCAAGAAGACCGGAAGCGTGGAGGCTAGGCTCGAGGCGGTGGAACAGGAAGTTTTCAAGTGCCAGAAGATGGTGCAGCTCGGACTTAGTGCCAATCACTCCATGATCACGGAATTCACCCATGATCAGATGGTGGATGGCCGGTCTGTGAAGGACACCATCTCCACCCTCAATGATCAAATTAATTTTCTACAGCCAAGTTTATGATCTTCAAAACCAGGTCTTTGAATATGAGGCATGGTTTAAAGGTATGAGTTTAGCTGCCAGTTGTAGGACTCAGGGGACTCTTGCGTCAACTTATGATGGGGAGCCCTTGCCCTGGAAGCTGGAGGACAAGCATACTACATCATCGCCACCACCTTCTTCATCACCACCACCAAAGGAGACTTGAGCACACGGCTATGGGCACTCCCCTTGGCTTGAGCCAAGCTTGGGGGAGGTGCCCCGGTATCGTATCACCACCACTTTTATTCACCTTTACCTATTTTAGTTTGACCTTTAGGTTTCCATTGCTTTAGGTGAATAAAAGTTTAGCATGATCTATTTTCGTGTGTTAGTTTCGTGGCCTATCTATCTATGTAACCGTGTGAAAGTTATATAATAAAGTTTAGTTTCAGTTTTTGTCTCTCTACTTTCTTGTTGCAATAAAAATAAAAGAAAAGAAAAATAAATGAAAAGAATCATATGCTAATCTTATGGTGAGTAATGACATCACATAAGGAAAAGTATAAGTAGTAAAATTTATTGGAGATTGACAAACATAGCATAGGTCAATGATGCAATTCATGAAAGAATTAATAAGGGAAGAGAAGATTCACATGCAAATACACTATCTTGGACATCTTTTATGATTGTGAGCCCCCATCAAATATTATATGTCAAAATTGTTGACGTTGGACAAGGAAGACAACGTAATGATTTATGTTTGTTCATATTCACATAGAAGTTATATTGTCATAGATCCTTCAACATGTGGTGCTTGCCCAATATCTTTGCTAGCTAAAATTCCGCACTAAGTAGAGATACTACTTGTGCATCCAAAAACCCAAAACCAAACCCATTTTTGAGAGTCCACCATACCTACCTATGGATCGAGAAAGATCCTTCAAGTAAGTTGTCATCGGTGCAATAAGGCAATAAAAATTGCTTCTAAAAGTGTTTTGATCAATTAGTGTAAGAGAAAATTGAGCGCTATACGAACTTATGATGGCAAAGTAATAAAAGCGACAGACTGCATAATAGAGGTTGCTATTATAGGTGGTAATATAGCGTGACGTTCTTTTACATTAAGGGATTGGGCATACAAATCAATAAGCGCATGACAACCTTTGCTTCCCTCTGCGAAGGGCCTATCTTTTACTTTCATGTATTTACTTTTATGCAAGAGTCAAAGTATTCTCCCCTATTCCTTTTTTCATTTTGCAAGCATCATGTGGTGAGGAAAGATCTAGGCACATATATCCAGTTGGATATGGGTAGGCATGAGTTATTATTGTTGACATCACCCTTGAGGTGACTAAGTTGGGAGGCGAAATTATAAGCCCCTATCTTCCTATGTGTCCGGTTGAAACTTTTTGTTCATGGGTATGCCGTGAGTGTTAGCAATCGTAGAAGACTAAATGATGGTTGAGTATGTGGACTTGCCAAAAGGCTCCTACATGATACCCTTCCTGAAAATATGATGAATTGTAGTTGCAAAGTTGACTCAGAACATAGTTTGTTGGTTTTCAATAAGGTTTATGCTTCATACTTCTATGATGTGATGAATTGTTACTTGTTCATGAGAAGCTATTTGATAAAAGTGTATTGAATAAGTTTTATGTTAGAGTTTGTTGCTGTTATAATAATAAGCATGATGCTACTATGTCCGTATTTTGTTTTTATCGACACCTCTCTCTCAAATCATGTGGACATGCTTTTCAATATCGGTTTTCACTTGAGGACAAGCGAGGTCTAAGCTTGGGGGAGTTGATACGTCCATTTTGCATCATGATTTACTACTGTTATTTACTTTGTTTTGTTGAATAATAATGCTTTGGGGAGTGATTCTAATGCCTTTTCTCTCATAATATGCAAGGTTTACACAAAGAGGGAGAATACTGGCAGCTGGAATTCTGGACCTAAGAAAAGCACATCAGAGATACCTATTCTGCATAACTCCAATGAAGCTAAAATTTTACGGAGATTATTTTTGCATTTAATAAAAAATACTGGAGCAGAAAACTACCGGAGGGGGCCTGCCAGGTGGGCACAACCCACCAGGGCGCGCCCTGATGGGTTGTGGCCACCTCGGCCCACCTCCAGTGCCCATCTTTTGGTATATGGTCACATTTGACCTAGAAAAAATCATAGGAGGACTTTCGGGACGAAGCGCCGCTGCCTCGAGGCGGAACTTGGGCAGGAGCACTTCTGCCCTCCAGCGGAGCGATTCCGCCGGGGGAACTTCCCTCCCGGAGGGGGTAATCGAAGCTATCGTCATCACCAACACCCCTCTCATCTTTGGGAGGCCAATCTTCATCAATATCTTCAACAACACCATCTCCTCTCAAACCCTTGTTCATCTCTTGTGTTCAATCTTTGTACCAAAACCTCAGATTGGTACCTGTGGGTGACTAGTAGTATTGATTACCTTGCGTAGTTGATTACTATACAGTTTATTTGGTGGAAGATTATATGTTCAGATCCATTATGCTATTCAATACCCCTCAGATCTTGAGCTTGATTATTATTTGTGAGTATTTACCTTTGTTCTTGAGGTCACGGGAGAAATCATGTTGCGAGTAATCATGTGAATTTGATATGTGTTCGATATTTTGATGATGTGTATGTTGTAATTCCCTTAGTGGTGTCATGTGAACGTCGACGACATGACACTTCACCATTCATGGGCCTAAGGGGATGCATTGTGGAGTAGTTATTAGATGATGGGTTGCTAGAGTGACAGAACCACTACTGGAATCAGAAACTTTGCCGTCCGCCATGGCTGACGGCAAAGGCATGCATTGCGGACGGCAAAGGTCTTTGCCGTCAGCCAGCAGACGACAACACATCCGGCTGAACAAGCTCCGGTAAAGGCCACTTTGCTGTCTGCTGGCCGACGGCAAAGATGCAAAGGTCTTTGCCGTCAGCCAGCAGACGGCAAAGGGCATGGACGACACACGTGGCAGCTTAGGTCCGTTAAGGGGTTAACGGCATGCTTTGCCGTCTGCTGACTGATGGTAAAGATGCAAAGGTCTTTGCCATCAGCTAGCAGACGGCAAAGCTGCCAAATAGGCCAGCCCAGTGCACCTAAGGTGCACAGGTAGCTGCCACGTGGCATCTTTGCCGTCTGCTGGCTGACGGCAAAGACCTTTGCCGTCTGCCAGCAGACGGCAAAGAGGCTGTACAGCCCCTGTTTTCTCTGTTTTTTCTTAAACTCATTCAATTTCACAGAATTTCACATATATATATACACATTTGAAAATACTTTCAACAAGCATAACAACACATATACATACCAAATCATACCCTGCCATATGGATATGATCATCCAACACATATATATACATACCAAAAGAAAAGTCCATATGCAACATATATAGCTAGCCAACATATCCAACAACAAGCATACAATGGTTTCATCCATATATACATACATATATAGGTAGCAAGTTTCACATTGTTCATCCTACAAAATCAAAACAAAAAGGAAGCACAAGAAGAAGAGTAGACTCCATCAACGCAAGCTTCCTCATCGAAAGCAAATCTGCAAATTGGGAAAGAAGAAAGTTAGAAGAAGAAGAAGAAGAAGAAGAAGAAGAAGACTAGAAGAAGAAGACTAGCTAGAAGAAGAAGAAGAAGAAGAAGACTAGAAGAAGAAGACTAGCTAGAAGAAGATGAAGAAGAAGAAGAAGAAGACTAGAAGAAGAAGACTAGCTAGAAGAAGAAGAAGAAGAAGTTTTTTTCTTCTCTTTCTTTTTCTCCTCTCTCCTCTTCTTTATCTTCTTATTCTAAGTAAGGTTGGTAAAAATGCCAATTTTTAGCTAAGCTAGGTAAAAGTGCTAAGTGTAGGTCATTTTAGAGCTAAGCAAGGTAAATAGGTCATTTTGGAGCTTCGTAAGGTTATTATGTCATTTTCGAGGAAAATAAGCTAAGTCTATGTCAGTTTGGAGCTAAACCAAGGTTATCATGCCATTTTTTACCTAATTAAGTATGCTAAGTATGTCATAAATGAACTAAATAAGCTAAGTATAGGTCATTTTGGAGCTATCCTAGGTAGTTATGCCATTTTTTAGCTAACTAAGCATATTTTACCTAAGCATATTTATAGCTATCCTAGGTAAAGTATGTCAGTTTGGAGCTAAATAAGGTTATTATGTCATTTTCGAGGAAACTAAGCTAAGTATAGGTCATTTTGGAGCTAAACCAAGGTTATTATGCCATTTTTTACCTAAGTGAGCTAATTATGTCATAAATGAACTAGCTAAGCTAAGTATAGATCATTATTGAGCTATCCTAGGTAGTTATGCCATTTTTTAGCTAACTAAGCATATCAAGTCATTTTGGAGGAAAAAATGCTAAGTATAGGTCATTTTATAGCTATCCTAGGTAAAATATGTCATTTTGGAGCTAAGTAAGGTTATTATGTCATTTTCGAGGAAAATAAGCTAAGTATAGGTCATTTTGGAGCTAAGTAGGTCATTTCTTAAGGTAAGTATGCATTTGTTAAGCAAAACACTTGGGAAAACTTACCATCATCACGGAGGTGAAGGACCGGTCGGGCTTGCGCTAGTGTGAGACGGAGAAGGACCGGTCGGGTTTGCGGCAGACGCAGAAGGCTCGGTCGATGCTTGTCGGGAGGCATGCTGCACCAAAGATCATTTGCAATGTCTCGTTAGCATGATGCAACTCAAATGTGAATACTAGTAACTAATGACCATTCAAATGAAACTCACCGTGGGCGCTATACCAATCTGGGTCATCGGCGGAGGGGTCGGACCGTTGTTCTAGCACACGGTCTGCACATTTTGTTTTCACGAGTCAGTCATATTAGTTAGTGATAAAACGAACATTACGTGCATGATTTGGCTAATATGCAGGAGAAACTTACCACGAGGAGATCGTATAGGGCCCGGTGAGACGCGTTGTTCCGGTTCCTCTCCTCCTCCACCAGCCTAGCCGTACTCTCCTCCATGTCCCTCTCCCTCTCCGCCGCCTGTCTGTTTGCCTCCGCCAGAAGCTCCTGGGCCCTAGCCTCGATGGCGAGCTCCATTGGCCGTGGACGAGGCCTTATCTCAGGATCGGAGCTCGTCTGGCGCTTCTTGATCTCCGGGAGAGTTCTAGGAAAACGTATCAGTCCATCCCCAATGGCTATCGAGCCATGGGGCCTCCCGCCACCAGATATCATCACGAGCTCTGGATCAAAAGGACTCTGGCTCGGGTTGAAGTCCTCCCCTTTCCTCCTCCTCCCCTCATCTCTGTACCTCACGAGCTTGTTGTGGGAGGAGATGTTGCTGAAGCTCTCTGGATTATCGAGGTCATCCTCAGAGAATGCCTTGGCCTTCTTGTACGGGGCAGTATGGGCCATGGCATAGAGGTCGAACAGCGGTGGCACCTCCTTCTTGTTGTGTCGCGCCTAAAAGAGAGGAACATAATATTAGTTAAGGGCTCAAGCTAGCATGAAGAATGAAATTGCATGAATCATGAAGCAAACCACATACCCAGTGATCCCCGAACTCAAACAGGTTGGAGCTCCCTTGATGGTGTGGCACACCTTTCATTTGGGCACGATTACCTTGGCCTTGTTGTGGACGGTTAGCTAGTGGGAAGAGCACCACTCATCCACCAACGCCTCCCAACAGTCCATCCTATCCGCACACCATCTCGGGGGCACCTAAGTTAGACAAGAGAAATTTCAGTGCTACGCCTATGAATCAAATCAAGGAAACTAAGTACAAGGCCTTAAGAATTGGTAATTACCTTCATGTACTTCTCCTTACTCAGAAACTTGGAGCGGCACTTCTTCTTGGCCCTCTTAATGTTAGTCGAGGCGTAGTAGTCTCGAACAGCCTGCACCCGAGTCTCGTGTCGTAAGTTCTGAAATAGGCGCTTGCACTCGGCTACAAGAACAATAGCCGCATCCGCCTCGTGTTCCTCAAGACACCTGTAGAAGGTCTGCAATCAAACAAGACAACACTGATTAGTACAATCACTAGGTGATGTTGATTTTTAATTCTGTAAAGGAGAAATTACCCAAAACCGCCGGATCACAATGTCGGCCACCGTCTCGCACAAGACACCGTCGACCCTCTCCTCCAGCAGGGCCGGGGCAGCCATGTACAGCTCCCAGCTCAGTCCTAGCTGTCGAACCTCACCCTCACCGGGCAACGTGACCCACCCCGGGAAGTGGTGCCGGAGAAGCACACCAAGGACCTGGTTGGGCCTGCGGACACCAGGGGCGTGTTTCCAACCCCTGCAGTATGACAAGGCCAACACATTAGATATTAATTTGAAGAAACATGAAGGCAAAAGGTTAAAAAAGAGTAAATGCACTTACTTATCCCCATTAGGCACAATCAACCACCTCTGATCGCGGGTCGTCGGCACGGGCGGGAGCTTTGTACCACCATGCTGGTAGACCTTCTTGCCCTCCTCAACCAGCTCGCCCTCGCTATAGCTATCCTCAGAAAAGCTGTCCTCGCCACCATCAGCATGGCCACTAGCCTCCGGAGTCACGTGGGACGAAGACTCTGGGACCGGAGTCTCCTGGGACGAAGACTCTGGGACCGGAGTCTCCTGGGACGAAGACTCTGGGACCGGAGTCTCCTGGGACGAAGGCTCGGCGACTGGAGGCTCGTCGGCCCGAGGCTCGTGGACCGGAGTCCGAGACGGGTCCAAGTCAGACGGGTCCACCTGAGACGGAGCACTCCTGTGGTCGGGAGAATCAGCTGGGGGTGGCGGCGAGGAAGGCACAGCAGCCTTCCTACCTCTCCCGCCGCCACGTCCACCTCTAGCACCCCTCTTTGTCTTCCCCCGACCTCTCCCGGCCGAAGAAGGAGCGCCCTCCGGTGTCTGCATACTGTGTACCAGTGCTCTCCGGAGGTGCTCGTGCGGAATAATAGCACCCCTCCCAGCACGCGCCGAGGAAGGAGGCTCGGAGCGCTCTCGACCCGCGCCCACCATCTGTCAACACCTGCAATGACAAAGAGTAAACGAAATTAGTACAACGTAAAAAAATTGAATACCTAATAACTAGCAAGTTTCATCGGCACGAAGACCGGCAAGTTTCATCAACAGGAGGCCGAAGAGGTGTCGGGGGTGTCGTGTCTGGGTGTCGTGGTGTCGGGGTGTCGGGGTGTCATGTCGGGGTCGGGGTGTCGTGTCGGGGGTGTCATGTCTGGGTGTCATGGTGTAGGGGTGTCGAGGTGTCGGGGTTTCGGGGTGTCGGGGTGTCGTGTCGGGGTCGGGGTGTCGTGTTGGGGGTGTCGTGTCGGGGTCGGGGTGTCGTGTCGGGGTGTCGTGTCTGGGTGTCGTGGTGTAGGGGTGTCGAGGTGTCGGGGTTTCGGGGTGTCGGGTTGTCGGGGTGCCGTGTCGGGGTCGGGGTGCCCTGTCAGGGTCGGGATGTCGGGGTCGGGGTCGGGGTGCCGTGTCGGGGTCGGGCGGTTGGGGTGTCAGGGTGCCGTGTCGGGGGTGTCGTGTCTGGGTGTCGTGGTGTAGGAGTGTCGAGGTGTCGGGGTTTCGGGGTGTCGGGGTGTTGTGTCGGGGTCGGGGTGTCATGTCGGGGGTGTCGTGTCGGGGTCGGGGTGTCGTGTCGGGGGTGTCGTGTCGGGTCGGGGGTGTCGTGTCGGGGGTGTCGTGTCTGGGTGTCGTGGTGTAGGGGTGTCGAGGTGTCAGGGTTTCGGGGTGTCGGGGTGTCGGGGTGTCGGGCTGTCGGGGTGTCGGGGTGCCGTGTCGGGGTCGGGGTCGGGGTGTCGTGTCGGGGTCGGGCTGTTGGGGTGTCGGGGTGCCGTGTCGGGGTCGGGGTGCCGTGTCGGGGTCGGGTCGGGGTTTCGGGGTGTCGTTTTCTTCTTCTTCCCCTCTTCTTCTTTTTTTCCTCTTTTTCCTTTTCTTCTTCTTCCTCTTCTTCCTTTTCTTCCTTTTCTTCTTCTTCTTCTTCTTCTTCTTCTTCTTCTTCTTCTTCTTCTTCTTCTTCTTCTTCTTCTTCTTCTCCTCCTCCTCCTCCTCCTCTCCTCTTTTTCTTCTTCTTCTTCCTCTTCGTTTTTTCTTCTCCTCCTCCTCTTCTTCTTCTTCTCCTCCTCTCCTCTTTTCCTCCTCCTCTTCTTCTTCTCCTCCTCTCCTCTTCTCCTCCTCCTCTTCTTCTTCTCCTCCTCTCCTTTAACTAATGCTAGACCTAACTAAATAAGCTAAGTAACCCTAATTCCTAAAATCTTACTAACTACAACTAAACTACATTTTTACATCTTCTACAACTAACTACAACTAATTACCCTAACTACAACTAAACTAGATTTAACTAATACTAAAACAGAACACAAAAATTACTAAAACAGATAAAAAAGTTATTTTAGGGCCAAGGGACAGTAGGGAAAAGCCTCCCTACTGACTTTCTATAATCAGATCAAACTGCAGTTACATAGTTTTTGTACAAACTAGATAAAAGAGGGGGAGGTGGGTTAGTGAGGGGTTAGATGACAAACCGGAGAAACAAAACTACAAATATACTAATATGAACTACATCAGAGACAACTACAGGGTCTCCACCAGGCTGTTTATAAAGGGAGCTAGTCTATTTTTTGCTCGGTGGATGAGAAGGTGAAAATCTTCTTTGAACCTTGTGCGCCACGACGCAAAAGATGGATGGATCCCTCGAATTATTTGTTATTCCTTTCTTTCCAGAGCCCCGACGCTGCAATGATAAAAACTTCCATGAACAGACGTTCTGCGTTGATGCAACAATGCAAATGTTTCATCCGAGTTGGGCCACGCGATTCCAACGGCCTCCCAACACTCCCTGGAAAACGGGCATTTAAAAAACAGATGCGCCATGGCAATTCCTCTTCTTCTTTTTTTCCTCTTTTTCCTTTTCTTCTTCTTCCGCTTCTTCCTTTTCTTCCTTTTCTTCTTCTTCTTCTTCTTCTTCTTCTTCTCCTCCTCCTCTCCTCTTTTTTCTTCTTCTTCTTCTTCTTCTTCTTCTTCTTTTCTTCTCCTCCTCCTCTTCTTCTTCTCCTCCTCTCCTCGTCTCCTCCTCCTCTTCTTCTTCTCCTCCTCTCCTTTAACTAACGCTAGACCTAACTAAATAAGCTAAGTAACCCTAATTCCTAAAATCTTACTAACTACAACTAAACAACATTTTTTACATCTTCTACAACTAACTAGAACTAATTAACCTAACTACAACTAAACAAGATTTAACTAATAGTAAAACAGAACACAAAAATTACTAAAACAGATAAAAAAATGAAAAAATAGAGAGGGGGAGGGGGCTCACCGGAGTGAGGGAGGTGGAGGCCAGCGTTGGTGGAGGTGGAGGAGGCCGACGCCGGCGGTGTAGGTGGAGGAGGCCGGCGGCGGCGGCGGTGGGCTGGAGGAGGCAGGGGGTGGCGGCGTTGGAGGAGGGCGACGCGCAGGGACGGGGTGGCACCGGCGGACGGGGATGGCGGCACGGGGCGGGGTGGCGGCGCGAGATGGGGACGGCGGTGCACGCAAGAGAGTAGTGGAGAGAGAGGGGATGGGGGACGGGGCGGTGGGGCGTCGGGGGCAGCGGGTGGCGCGGCGGGGGCGGTGGCGGTGGGGCGTCGGGGGCGCCAGGAAGAGAGAGAGGGGCGGGGTGGTGGGACGGCGGCGGGTGGTGGGGCGTCGGGGGCGCCGGGGAGAGAGAGAGGGGCGGGGTGGTGGGGCGGCGGCGGGTGGTGGGGGCGGCGCGCGTGCGGTGGTCGTCGGGGAGGAGAGGGAGAGAAACAGAGAGAGAGGGGCGGGGTGGGCGATGCCGTTAGTTAACTCAATTCTTTGCCGTCTGCCCCGCCTTTGCCATCTACCTTTTTGATCTTTGTCGTCTGCTAGCAGACGGCAAAGAGGGGGGCCGTTAGGGTTTTTTGTAAGCAGCTCGTTAGTGGGCCCACCTCCCTCTTTGCCGTCTGCTGACGGAGGGCAAAGTTTCTTTGCCGTCCGCTAGCAGACGGCAAAGAGGTGGCTGGTGGCAAAGAGCTTCTTTGCCGTCAGCTAGTTCTTTGCCGTCTGTTTTCTGGAAACGGATGGCAAAGAGCTTCTTTGCCGTCCGCCAGCTGACGGCAAAGAACTGGCAGACGGCAAATTTGCTGATTCCAGTAGTGAAGCTTAAAACCTAGTTTATGTGCTACTTCGTAAGGGGCTGATTTGGATCCAAACATTTAATGCTATGGTTAGATTTTATCTTAATACTTTTCTCGTAGTTGCGGATGCTTGCGAGGGGGTTAATCATAAGTGGGAGGTTGTTCAAGTAAGAATATCACCCAAGCACCGGTCCACCCACATATCAAATTATCAAAGTAGAGAACACGATTCAAACCAACATGTTAACAGTGACTAGACGAAATTTCCGTGTACCCTCAAGAACACTTTGCCTATTACTAGTGATTGTTCTGGCCTGTCCTTCGCCTCAAAAGGATTGGGCTACCTTGCTGCACCTTGTTTACCGTTACCGTTACTTGCTTGTTACCAATTATCTTGCTATCAAACTATCTGTTACCAACAATTTCAGTGGTTGCAGAGATTACCTTGCTGAAAACCGCTTGTCATTTCCTTCTGCTCCTCGTTGGGTTTGACATTATTACTTATTGAAAGGACTACGATTGATCCCCTATACTTGTGGGTCATCAATGTCCCAACAATTCATACTGATAATAGTGTAAATCTTGCCCATGCTCATTTTTGATGATCGTGTCATGCATGATCACGCAAGCTTTCATGATGTACCAAAGGATCTTTTGATCCCAAAATCTAGCCGGTCCTCTCACAATAGCAAATTGGGCCTGCAAAATCCCAAAAGCTCTCTCCACATCTTTCCTAGACGCCGATTTAGCATTGTGAAAATCAAGATTTTTCTTACCTTGTGGTTTCGACAACGGCTTCACAAATGTTTGCCACCTTGGGTAGATGCCATCCGCAAGATAGTAGCCATAGTTGTATGTATGGCCATTTGCTACAAACTCCACCGGTGTAGTTTCACCATTCGCTATCCTATTCATGAGCAGTGACTGATTAAGAACATTTATGTCATTCAAAGATCCAGGCATTCTAAAAAAAGCATTCCATATCCAAGTCTCCTAATCGGCCACTGCTTCAAGCATTATAGTGGAACCTTTTTTTTGTCATGGAATTGACCATGCCATGCCTTAGGGGAGTTCTTCCAACTCCAATGCTTGCAATCTATTGAGCCAAGCATACGTGGGAACACGCGAGCTTTTTTAATCTCCAAAATCTTTGCGGTGTCTTCAGCATTTGGAGCTCTCAAATGTTCCAGACCAAACACTTGCACAATTCCAACTGCGAAGCGCTTGACACACATGATGGCTTGACTCTCACCCATGGCCAAGTGGTCATCAAAGAGATCCGCTGGAATATCATATGCCAAAATATGCAAAGCGGCAGTCACCTTTTGAAATGTGCTATGCCCGAGTTCTCCGGCGGCATTCCTCCTTTGCTGAAAAACCCGATCATGGCTCGCTAGTTTCTCTGCAATGCGTTTGAACAGCTCGATGCTCATCCTGAAACGGCGTCGAAAGTAGAACTCGGGGTATGTGGCATTCTATGCAAAATAGTTCCTTATCAATCTGTTCTGGGCATCGATCTTATCCCTCCACAATTTCTAACGACCCATAATTGAACCACCGTGCCTGCGTTTTTTATTAACGTGCATAGCTACGATTATTGCGAGGTCCTCCTCCTCTTGAATATCAAATTCTTCGCCGGAAGAATTGTAGGACGAACTCATCTACACTATTGTATTTAAACTAGTTTAAAACTACGAACAAAATGCATGAAATTCATCTACAAAATATAAAGTTGAAGTATACATACCTTGCAAGCGTTTTTTCAAACACCTTGTGGGCGCCGAGCTCCAAACGGCCGTCGGGTGCCATTCGTCAGAAGGATGGTGCGCTCGAGCGGCGGCGGCGAGTGGGGGAGCCGCGGCGGCGCGCGAGGAAGGGCGCGGAAAGCGGCGGCGGTGCAGTGGAGCAAAGGGGAAAGTATCCGAACGGCGGCGGGGATGCCTGTGAGTGAGATCTGGCGGTGGGCGCGGGGTGGAGGAGAGTCGCGCGCGCGTCGTCGCTATCCAGCGCGCGGGAGCGGGCGCACCAAATACACCGCACGTGATGCGGTTTTGGCCCACGCGCTGGAACGCTTGTAGCGCGCGTGCAATTTTGCGGCGCCTGCTGGAGCGCCCAACTCGGCTCCGTGCGTGTTAAAAGCTGCTTATTTGCTCTAAGGAAACAATTGCGATACGTGCTGAAATTTACTGTTGCTTATTACTATGGACGGTCACCCTTTGAGTTGCTTGTTCAGGTCATCTTCGCCTCGAACGGAAGTGGAAAAGGTTGTCTCTCAACCTACTGAACCTACTGAAAATAATTATTATGAGATTCCTTCGGGTATGTTAGAGAAACTGCTGGCTAATCCTTATGATGGTACAACTCATCCTGATTACCTCTTGATATATGTAGATGAGATTTCTGGATTGTTTAAGCTTGCAGGTTTATCTGTAGACAAAGTTAAGAAGAAGGTTTTCCCTTTATCTTTGGAGGGAAAAGCACTAATGTGGTACAGGCTATTGGATGTTTAAGTGATTGTAACTTTATATATAATTGCTAGCCTCGTGAAGGTGAAAGCATCGATCAAGCTTGGGGGAGGCTTAAATCTATCATGCACACCTGCCCCAACCATGAGCTCTCGAGGGAAATGATTATACAAAAATTTTATGCTCGACTTTCTCATGATGATCAATTACTACTTGATTATTATTCTACTGGTTCCTACATGAAGAGAACTACTGAATTCAAATGGGGTATTCTGGAGAGAATTAAATGCAACTCTAAAGATCTGGAATTAGACAATGGTAAAGATTCAGGTATAAAGCTTAAGTTTGATTGTGTTAAATATTTTAAGGAAACTAATACTTTCCATTCGTTTAGCAATAAATATGGGCTTGACTCCGAGATAGTAGCTTCTTTCTGTGAATCATTTGCTACTCATGTTGATCTCCCTAAGGAGAAGTGGTTTAAATATCATCCACCTATTGAAAAACCATTAGAGGAACCTGTTAAAGTTAAAGAGGAAAAAACTGTTTATCATGTTGATCCAGTTGTGTCCACCACTTACAATGTGAAACCTCCTTTTCCTGTTAGGTTTAGGAACATGCTAAAGCTGCAACTGTGGTTAATAAAAGTTATATTAGCACACCTAAACCCTCTGAACAAATAAATGTTGAGCCTAATATTGCTATGGTTAAAGATCTCCTAGCCGATTATATTGATGGTCAGGTTATCTATTTCTGTGATGAAGCTGCTAGAATTGCAAAACCTGTTAGAAACAAGTAGGATGAGCTAGATAAATATAAACCAGTTACTGATATGCCTGTTGTTTCTGTTAAAATTGGAGATCATTTTTACGATGGCTTGTGTGACATTGCTGCTAGTGTTAGTGCTATACCTTTTACCTTATACCAAGAAATTATGAATGACATAGAACCCTCTGAGATTGAAGATATTGATGTCACTATTAAACTTGCAAACAAAGACACCATTGCACCACTTGGGATTGTTAGAGATGTTGAGGTCTTGTGTGGAAAAGTAAAGTACCCTACGGGTTTCTTAGTACTTGGTTCACAACAAGATAGTTCTTGTCCCATTATATTTGGTAGACCTTTCTAGAATATTGTTAATGCTGAAATTAATTGTGTTACTAAGAAAGTGAAGGTAAGCTTTGGTGATGAGTCTCATGAAAACATTATGAAAAAGAGTCACCCAGTAAGTATGAAATAATTGGTCATGCTTCTATTGCCATGCCTCCTACTGATCCACTAGAACAATATTTGCTAGACCATGAGAATGATATGCATATGAATGAAAGAAATGTGATAGATAATATACTTCTTAGACAAACACCTATCCTCAAACACAACTTGCCTATTGATATATTAGGGGATCCACCTCCACCCAAGGGAGATCCCTTGTTTGAGTTAAAGACATTACCTGATACTTTGAAATATGCTTATCTTGATGAAAACAAGATATATCCTGTTATTATTAGTGCTAACCTTTCAGAGCATGAAGATAAGAGATTACTTAAAGCTCTGAAGAAGCACAGGGCTACTATTGGATATACTATTGATCATCTTAAGGGAATTAGTCCCACTCTATGTCAGCAGAAGATTAATATGGAACCGGATGCTAAACCTGTCGTTGATCATCAACGCCGCTTAAATCCTAAGATGAAGGAAGTGGTAAGAACTGAAATACTAAAGCTTCTGGAGGCATGTATAACTTATCCTATTGCTGATAGTAGATGGGCAAGTCCTGTTCATTGTGTTCCTAAGAAAGGAGGTATAACTGTTGTTCCTAATGATAAAAATGAACTTATCCCACAAAGAATCGTAACTTGTTATAGGATGGTAATTGATTTCAGGAAATTAAACAAAGCTACTAGAAAAAATTATTACCCCTTGCCCTTTATCGATCAAATGTTAGAAAGGCTACCTAAGCACACACATTTTTGTTTTCTTGATGGATATTCTGGTTTCTCTCAAACACATGTGTCAAAAGAAGACCAATAGAAAACTACTTTTACTTGCCCTTTTGGAACTTATGCTTACAGACGTATGCCTTTTGGTTTATGTAATGCACCTGCTACCTTTCAAAGATGTATGCCTGCTATATTCTTTGATTTTTGTGAAATGATTGTTGAGGTTTTCATGGATGATTTTTCCGTTTACGGTGCTTCTTTCGATGATTGCTTGAGCAACCTTGATCGAGTTTTGCAGAGATATGAAGAAACTAATCTTGTCTTGAACTGGGAGAAGTGCCACTTTATGGTGAATGAAGGTATAGTACTTGGGCACAAGATATCTGAATGAGGTATTGAGGTAGACAAAGCTAAAGTTGATGCAATAGAGAAAATGCCATGTCCTAAAGATATTAAAGGTATAAGAAGTTTTCTTGGCCATGCTAGTTTTTATAGGCGTTTTATTAAAGATTTCTCGAAGATTTCCAGGTCACTAACTAATCTTCCTCAAAAAGATATTCCTTTTGTTTTTTACGATGATTGTGTAGAAGCCTTTGAAATACTTAAGAAAGCTTTGATTTCTGCACCTATTGTTCAACCACCTGATTGGAACTTACCATTTGAAATCATGTGTGATGCTAGTGATTATGTTGTTGGTGCTGTTCTAGGGCAGAGAGTAGACAAGAAATTGAATGTTATTCAATATGCTAGTAAGAACCTAGACAATGCTCAAAAGAATTATGCTAATACTGAAAATGAATTTTTAGCAGTTGTTGTCAGGCCCGTGGGACTGGGGGTACCCAGGCCCGTCTACCTGCGGCCCATGGCACGGCGCGTGCCGTGGAATAACACGGCCCACCGTCAGATATCACGAGCGAGGCCCTCGTGAGGGCCCCCGCCTCGCGAGGCAGGGGGCAGGAATCGTCATCAAGGGCCTCGTGGAGCCCCCACCTCGTGAGGTCGCGTCCTGGAGCCGCCCCGAGGCTTTCGCAGGGGTGGGTTGATCAAAGACGGCCTGACAGGGTCGCGCGGCCGCTTTCCCGTCATGTGGGTGACGCGCGCCGCGCCAGGCGGCGCCAGGAGCGGTGCCAGCACGCAGGGACAGGGAGGTTTTCCTCTTTGGTGACAAAGGGGCAGGGCCAGCTCGCGGGTTCCCAAAGCAATCCCCAAAGGTTTCCCTTCTTGTGCAAGAGGACCAAGACTGGGGGCTCGGCAGGACGGAGGTCACGCTCGAGCCCACAAGTACGTCACGACGAGGAGCTTTAACAGGCGAAGACCACTTTTGTCAGGATAGGCTGCAGTCTTGTCCCCCTTTAAACTGGCCATTGTGGCAACCCTTCCTGCCTTGTGATTTCGTGGGAAGAGGACCGAGGCCAGTATAAGAGTAGGGAAACAGCCACCGTAGAGGGCATCGAACCCTGGACAGGAAAGAACACACCTTGTACTCATCCTCATCCTCGAGAAATCCAAACAAGCAGGAGTAGGGTCTTACACCGCGAGGTGGCCCGAACCTGGGTAAACTTTTTGTCCTTTGTTCGTCTTCCTTAGCTCGATTCGCCGGAGGGTCGCCGTGAGGTTGTGAAGCAGAGTAGGGCAGGAGAGCGAGCGCACCCCAGAGTTCGAACATTTCTAGGTCCCCGGAGCCCTGATTCCAACATTTGGCGCGCAAGGTAGGGGTGCGCCGACGTTCTCCAGCTCCGTTTCGGCTCCAGCTCCACCAACCCCATGGACAACGCTCGCCGTGTGCGCGTGATAACCCACAAGTATAGGGGATCGCAACAGTTTTCGAGGGTAGACTATTCAACCCAAATTTATAGATTCGACACAAGGGGAGCCAAAGAATACTTGAGAGTATTAGCACCTGAGTTGTCAATTCAACCACACCTGGCGATTAAATATCTGCAGCAGAGTGATCAGTAGCACAGTAGTATGATAGTTTTGATAGCAGTGGTAGCTGTAACGGCAGCAGCAATAGTTTGGTAGCAAGTGTAACAGTAGCAGCAGAAGTAGTAACTTAGAAAGAACAATATGTGGAAAACTCATAGGCACTGGATCGGTGAACTCGTTGGATGATATTCATCATATAACAGTCATAACCTAGGGCGACACAGAACTAGCTCCAGTTCATAAACGTAATGTAGGCATGTATTCCGTAAATAGTCATACGTGCTTATGGAAAAGAACTTGCATGGCATCTTTTGTCCTACCCTCCCGTGGCAGCGGGGTCCATAAGGGAACTAAGGGATATTAAGGCCTCCTTTTAATAGAGAACCGGAACAAAGCATTAACACATTGTGAATACATGAACTCCTCAAACTACGGTCATCACCGTGAAGTATCCCAAATATTATCACTATGGGGTTGACGGATCGTAACATGTAATATGTGCATATGACTAGGCAATCGCATCAAGAACATAGATATAATGGCGATAACATAAATGGTTCAGATCTAAAATCATGGCACTCGGGCCCTAGTGACAAGCATTAAGCATGGCAAAGTCATAGCAACATCAATCTCAGAACATAGTGGATACTAGGGATCAAGCCCTAACAAAACTAACTCGATTACATGATGAATCTCATCCAACTCCTCACCGACCAGCAATCCTACGAAGGGATTACTCACTCCCGGTTGGGAGCATCATGGAATTGGCGATGGAGAAGGGTTGATGATGACGAAGACCGAAGATTCCCCACTCCGGAGCCCCAAACGCGCTCTAGATCCGGCCTCCCGATGACGAATAGGAGGTGGCGGAGGCTCCGTATCGTAAAACGCGATGAAACTTTCTCTCCGATTTTTTTTCTCCGAAAATAGGAATTTATAGTGCCCACCTCAGGGCCCACCTCAGGGTACCGTCCAAACCAACAACATTCCTGGGGGAGTTTTGTTTAATTATTTTTCATTTTTCATTTCGGGACTGGGAATCCCTAATACCGCCCCTCTCGTGTAAGGACGAGTGAATAAACACTCATCATGAGAATAACCCGCTTAGCATGAAGATATTGACCGGCCCTTGTCGCTCCATGAGTGGTCCAGGCACAGAAAACAGATATTCATTTGAATTTTTAGAGATGGCACATACAAATTTACTTTAGAACGGCAGGGTAATAACGCATATAGGTAGATATAGTGGACTCATCTGGAATAACTTTGGTTTAAGGATTTTGATGCACAAGTGGCGTGGCTTGAGACTGCGTCGGTATTTCCCCAAAGAGGAAGGGATGATGCAGCACAACGACGGTAAGTATTTCCCTCACTTATGAAAGCAAGATTATGGAACCAGTAGGAGGATCACCACCACCCAATAAGCAGCACCTGCATACAAACAACAAATACTTGCAACCCAACGCGAAAGAGAGGTTGTCAATCTCTCTACGGTAAAAAGATAGATTATGTAATGATAGATAGGAGAGATAGATATCTCAAGAACACAAAATAGAAAAGGCAAATAAAATATGCAGCAATACGTTTTTGGGTTTTTGGTTTTGTAGATCTGAAAACAAAGATGCAAAAAGATAGATCTGAAAGCAATATGTTGGAAAAGTAGACCCGGGGGCCGTAGGGTTCATAGTGGCTTCTCTCATGAGTATAGCGCATGGTGGGTGAACAAATTATTGTTGGGCACTTGATAGAAAATCGAATAGTCATGACGATATCCAAGGCGATGACCATTATATAGGCATCACATCTGTGGGATTTCGGGCTTCGCAAAACCGTAAGAAGTTCGAACCCAGGGGCGTGTGCGAAGATCTCCAACAGCTTCACCCCCTCCAAGCTCACAACACGATGCCCCGCTCGATGGTGAGGAAGAAGATAACACATGAGAGTTTACCCAGGTTCGGGCCGCTGCGAAGCGTAAAACCCTACTCCTGCTTTTGCTTGATTACCTCACGAGGAGGTTTGTGGAAGAACTAGTACAGTGGTGAGTTGCCTCGCGGGTGCGTTTTTGGGTGGTGTTCGATCCTCCCCTACAGAGCAGCCTAGCCTCTATTTATAGCGGCCCGGGTCCTCTCCCCTTATTGCAATGGCAGGAAGGGATCCCACAACGGCCAAATTCGAAAGGGGATAGGAGGTACACCCTATCCTGACGAAAGGTGGTCATCGCCTTCAAAGTAGGTGGTGGTGACGTGGTGGTGGGCTCGCTGGTGACATCCGTCCTGCCGCGCCCGCTGGCCAGGTCTCATTGCACCGGAAAGGAAACCTTCGGCCAGGCGCCTCGGGAACCTGCGCTCGTCCTGGTCTCCTTTGCACCAAAGAGGAAACTGTCCCTTCTGGCGCCCGCCTGGCCTGGCCGGCGTCACCCTTGACCTCCCAAGGCCGAGCATTGCATAGAGATCTCCGCCACTGAGGAGGGGGTTTGGGGAGGCCTCCCCCTTCCGGGAGCCTTGGCGTTGTCCTCCTCACGAGGGCGGAGCTCTCGCGAGGGTCTTGTCTTGAGTGCAGCCGCGCAAGGCCGTACGAACCGTCAAGTGGGCCATGTCCTGGGCCGCAGGCAGGCAAGTCTGGGTACCCCGGTATCCAGAACGTCGACAGTAGCCCCCGGGCCCAAGGCGCGCTCGAGTTGGCTTCGAGGGGAAGCTGAAGAAGACGGCCCAGAGCGCCGTGGGCCCTTATTGCCTGTGGGCCAGGTCTGGCGTGCGGTGCGCTGTTGGGCGTGGGCGTCCCTGCTCCCATGTCTTCTCGGCAACTGCCCGAACCGACAAAAGCCTGACGTCCAGCGTTGAGCCATTATTGCTTTCCTCTTCTACGCTCCTGCTCCTCCTTCCAGATCTCCATCCTTTGTGAGAACCTCTCCAGATCTCAGCACCGCACCGTCTTCCTTCGTGCTTCCTCGGCCCCAAAGGCTTCTCGATG
Source organism: Elymus sibiricus (assembly GCA_039707655.1). Classification (NCBI taxonomy): domain Eukaryota; kingdom Viridiplantae; phylum Streptophyta; class Magnoliopsida; order Poales; family Poaceae; genus Elymus; species Elymus sibiricus. The sequence continues at coordinate 132,619,199 of CM077671.1, forward strand.
GCTCCCGCCGGCAAGTCGAAACCTGAAGCTCAGAGCTCGGCTTCCGCTCCCATCTCGCCGGTGCTCTCAGAATCCACCATAGCCAAGGACGGGGACCTCGCCCCGGTGCTCCCGTCGACGGCAGATGACACCAATGAGCGGGGGCGGACCTTGATATGGTGCGGCTCCACGGAGAGGCACCGCCTGGCCAAGTCGGCCTACCCTTTCTTCCTCCACAGCGTCTTCTCCGTGCTCGTTCTGCCCTTCTTTGCATTCTTCACTGCCGTCCTCGAGCACTACGGGATCCAGGCTCTCCATCTTCAACCCAACTCCATCTTGCTTCTGTCCGTCTTCGCCTTCTACTATGAGGCCTATGCTCCGCTGTACTGCCGCGATGACAAGGCCGATCTGGTCGCCGTGATGCCCATCTTCGACGAGCTGGGGCTCTCTCCGGCCGAGAGCCCTGGCGCCCCTGTAGCGGTGTCCTTCGACAACACCGCAGATGAAGAAGATTCAGAGGAGACGGCGGATGACGATCTGGAGGAAGTGTCCCCTCCGTCGCGGAGTGCGCTTCTCCGCGGCTTCGACGACGACGACGCCGGTGAGCCCCCTACTGCAAGTCCTCCGGGACTTGCCAGGGTCCTCAAGGGCTCAGGGCCCACGCCTCGGGCCGCACGATCCGCCTGCCGAGTGACTCCGAGGAAGCACGAGGCTGGGCCCCCTCCGAAGCACCTAGCTCGTGCCAGTAAGGTGGTCGAAGCGCCCGCCTCGCCCCTGCCCGAGCCGCAGCTTGTGGGTGAGGCGGCCGCGTCTAGGGCTGGCGCGACTTTGCCGTCTGTGGCCCTTACGAGCGGTTCCACTGCTCCTTCACGCAGCGGCGCCTCCCCGGAGAAGGACGGGGGCTTCCCCGCCTTCGCCGAGGTGGAGAGAAAGAGGAAGTGGGTCGATGTCGAGGAGTAAGTAGTCCTGCTTGGTTTCTGGCCGCCTTCCGGTGGTTTATGTGCTGATGACCCTTCTTTGCTTGACAATCAAGAGTGCTGCCGTGCCGAAGGCGAAGAAGAAGAAGGCCGGCGTCAAGCCGAGGGCGCCTTTCGATGTGACGCCCATTCCTGGTGCCTTGCCGACGCCTGATGAGGCGCCGGATGTCGTGGGCGAGGAGGCTCGCGGGGCGACTCTCCTTGTCATGGCCGCGGAGCCCCCGATGCCCATTGAAGAGGCTGCTCCCACCCTTGGGGGCGCGTCCGTGCCGCTGCCCGAGGGGCTAGCCCCCGAGGGCCAGCTGGGTGTAGGGTCGTTCGTCCCTGCCTTGTCTGTGGTAGTGGTGCAGTCACCGGTGTCTTTTGCTCTCCATGCTCCTGCCCCTCTGGAGGCGGCTCCTACCGCCGCGCAGGCGCCATCTCTGGGCCGGGCCCTGGTGCCTCAACCGACTCGTGGCCCTCCAGTCAAATTAGGCACCCTGGACGGGGCCTACGCCGTCTTGGATTAGGTCCGAGATGCCCTCGGGGGCGCCGACGGTCGCCTCGCAAGGGAGCGCTTGGGTCTTCTTTCTGGGTTGCTCCAGTCTGGTGCCTCAGCCGTGGCGTTTTGGAGCCAGGCTGAGGCTGAGAGCAGGAAGGAGGCCGCGTCGGCCAAGACAGCCCGCGATGCGGCGCTGGCCGATGTAGCGTCTGTCGTGAAGCACCACGACGAGGCGGAGGCCCGTCTGAAGGATCTTCGGGAGGAGAGGACTGCGCTCGCGGAGCGGCTTTGTCAGCGGGAGGAAGACCTCAAGACCTACGAGGCCAAGCTTGCCGACCGTGACTCCGCGCTGTCCAAGGCGGCGGCCGACCAAGCCGCGGAGCGCAAGCAGCTGGACAGGTTGAAGGAGGAAGTGGCTGCGGAGAAGGCTCGGCTCGACTCCAGGGAGAAGACCTTGCCGTGGCTGAGGAGAAGAAGGCTGCGGAGCTCAACGCTCTCCCCTCCATCGAGCTCAGGCTTTGCCAGGCGCTGTAGTCCATCTGCCGGGGGGATTTACAGAACCCCTGGTAGCTCCTGAGAGTGGCTTCGCGGGGCTCTCTTCAAAGCTTACCGAGGTGCTTGAGGGTGCCGTCGCCAGGGTGGAGAACGTCTTGGAGAGTGAGTGTCGCGACCTCTTCTCCACGGTCGCAACGCGCGTCTTTAGCCAACTCTACCTTCGCGAGCCGAGTTTCGACTTCGGCTCCGTGATTCGCCCGGTTGATCCTGGGGTTCGCGCCGCCACGGCGACAGCCGTGGAGGGCGCCGTGAAGGCGCTGATGAAGAAGTTCACCTGTGTCGTTGTTCCCTCACCTCCTCCTGCAGATGCGAGGTTTGGTGACGATGATGACAGCGGCGGCGATGTCAACGACAAGCTCCCCGAGGCCGGGACGAGCAGTGGTGCCGGCTCCTCCTAGCTTCTTTTCCTGGGTCTTCTCCTGTAATGTTCATCGTGCCTCGTGGAGGCGTTAGACTTGTTTGCGTTTTCGGAGACATTTTAATGCTTGTAATGACTGCTAAGCTATGTGGTTTTATTTCCTCGCTTCATTTCCTTCCTGTTTGCTGTAGCGCTCTGCGTCGGCAGGGCCCGGTCCAGCGCATACCTCGACCGCCATTGGGGCGTCCGGATCACCAGGACGATGCCAAGGGGCGAGGGGCTACGTGACCAGTGAGGCTCCTGAGTCGCGATGCTCTGGGGTCCCCCTTGACGTACGAGCAGCCCTCGCGAAGGGAACGCGGCGAAGACGGGTTTGACTTGGAGATTTGGAGCGCCTTGAGCTCTGTGTCGACAGGGCCCGGTCCCGCGCATACCTCAACCGCCGTTGGGGTGTTCGGATCACCAGGACGGTGCCAAGGGGTGAGGGGTTACGAGACCAGTGAGGCCCCTGAGTCGCGTTGCTCAGGGGTCCCCCTTGACGTACGAGCGGCTCCCATAGCTTTCCTCGCCAACTTTCGTCTGAGAGGGACGCGTGCAGACCAGGTACCAGGGTCCTGGGGAGGTGGCGTGCGCCAGGCCTGGCCTGAGCGTAGCCCCCATGCAGCCCCCTCACGCATGCATCCCAAGGGAATGCTTCGAGATGGAGCCGCGAGGGGCCATCCTGAGGTTGAATGCACCCTCTTAGGCGCCCTTAGTTGTTTATCCCTAGCGCGGAGCATAGGGCTTCCACGTTGCGTGGGCATAGCCGCTTGGGCGACAGTGTCGTCCGCCAGCGCGGAGCATGGGGCTTCCACTTGGGCGTGGGAATGGGGTGCCCCGGCTCCTGATCCCCCCGGGCGTGTACAACCCATTAAGTTCGTACGCGTGGCCTGCACGGTAGAACTGGGAGGTGTATCTGGGCGACGTGAGGCCGCTCGGGTCTCACGAGGCCCTACCTCAAAGGCGGGTTGCGCCTGAGTCTTCTAGTAGAAAGCGCCGCTTGAAGTCCTGTATATTTTGAGAAACCTGCGCCGAATGGATTTCCAAGGGCCATCGCATGAGAAGGCCAAACACCGATGACCCCAGGAGGTGACGTGAATGGGGCCGACCTGCCAGACAGAGCTCAACCATTGGATTTGTTGTCGCTATAGGGATGGACCCGAGTACAGACGTCGTGCCCAGTCTTCTCATGCAACAACTCCGAGGAGAAAACACCCGGCACGCGGTTCCCACACCGGTGAAAGGCCGACTGCGGTTGTAGGAACCGTGCCGCGCGCCCTGACTAACCCACTCCCGATTAGCTCATGCGAGAGCGAAGCACCGAGGGCCATGGGAGGTGACGTGCACGGGGCTGGCCCGCGAGACAGAGCTCAACCACTAGGATTTGTCGACGCTGCAGGGACGGACCCGAGCACAGACGTCGTGCCAGCCCTTAATCATGAGGCGGTCGAGGGCAGGATCATTAGGGCGCGGCAGCATTCATGGCGGCAAAGCACCGAGCATGCAGGTTGGAATACTTAGGAAATAGATCAAATGCATGAAAGGATCTGATACATGCGAAAATGACACGGCTGGGATGAGCCCTGGTTGCCTGAGGATAATGCAGCCCGATGGGCGCCCTCAAACTGAGCAAACCAAAAAGTTACCTGGTGTGGACCAAAAAGGAATCACCTGGCGGCAATGCCGCTGAAGCGTGGAGGTAGTCATCGGAGCTTGGCCTTGCGTCTCCGCGAGCTTGGCCTTCACGAGCCCGGTGCCTCACGAGGCTCAGGGCACTCGCTCGGGCCCGGCACCTCCTCCAACTCCTCGCGGTGCCTGACCCGGTAAGGCGCGAGCATGGCCTGAGCAAGGGAATGGAACGTGGCGCCCGCGTTCGCCAGACCGAAGGGCATGCGGATGTAGTTGCACGGGTAGGCCCCGCCGTGACCGACGCGCGTCGGCCAGAAGACGTCCTGTGATGCGGCCCTGTTGATGTCGGGTACGTTGACGCAGATGCGCGGCATGCCGGCCGAGTCGACGACGGCGACCGCGCTTGGTGGCGCAGGGCCACACCCGCCCCGCATGGCCTGTGCTTCCCGAAGCTCCTCAATTGCTCTGGTGACGAACTCCGGCGAACTTGGCATTTCGCGCCGTGCTCCTTGCTTGGATGGGTGCGCGCCTACGCACGCCCCCATGTTGTGCCCGAGCACCTCCCTCGTCTCACTGGTCAGGTCAGTAGCCTTCCGGGTGGAAGCCCCCAAGCCCGCCCAAGGGAGGCGCCGGGCGCGCCTTCCTATGCGAGGGGGGAAGGGGCCTTGGCCCTAGGCGCGGAGCCCGAAGAGCCGTCCTTAGAGGTCTCAGCCCCCTGGCGCCCCTTGGAAAGGAGTTGCTTTTACTTTTTTGGGACATCCTCGCGAGGTAGGATGCCTCCTTCGTCGTCTGAGTGCTCGGCCGCTACGGCACAGTAGGCGCGCTCGAGGGAGCAAACGGCGTCCTTCTCATCGCAGGCGACGGTGATGACGCCGCCACTCCCCGGCATCTTGAGGACGTTGTAGCCATGGTGGGTCACCGCCATGAACTTGGCGAGGGCTGGGTACCCAAGGATAGCGTTGTATGGGAGGTGGATGTGGGCGACGTCAAAGACAATGAGCTTGGTGTGGTAGTTGTTGCGCCCGCCGAAGGTGACGGGCAGGCGCACTTGCCCGATGGGAACTGTGGAGCCGTCAGTGACTCCTGAGAAAGGCTTGGTTGGCATGAGCTGGTCATAAGGCACTTGGAGCGTCTCGAATGTCTCGATGGAGAGGACATTGAGCCCCGCGCCGCCGTCGATGAGGGTCTTGGTGACGAGGACATTGCTGATGGTAGGCGTGCACAGCATGGGGAGTGCGCCCGCCAGGGCAGAACACCTGAGTTGATCCTTGGAGTAAAAGGTGATGGCGCACTAGGACCACTTGAGGGGGCGCGCAGCCTCGAGCTTCGGGAGATCCGCATTCACCTCCCGCGAGAACTGTTTGAAGATGCGGTTCGATGCTGGGGCTTGGGCGCCGCCCAGGATGCAAGCTATTGCCCTGACCTCCTGGAAGCCCACAGCCCCGTCGTTCTGCTTGTCTTCTTCCTTCCTGCTGGGTGGCGGCGGCAGCGGGGGAAGGCCGGCCTCACGAGGGCGGACCTCACGAGGCTGGCCTCGGCGTGACCCCTCCGGAGGTTCGTCGCGCCAGCGGTCCTCCCAAGCCTGATCGCGCCAGCGGTCCTCCCGAGGCCGGTCTCGCCACTCCTGGCGCGGGTCTCGGTTGTCCCAGCGGCCTCCGCCGCGGCCTCCACCACGTCCACAGCCTCAGTCGCTACTAGGGTTGCAAGAAAAGCTCGAGGCTCGTGAGCCGTTCGAGATCGACTCGTCTTTTAGCTCGACTCGAGATCGACTCGAAAATAGACGAGCCGAGTTTGAACACTTTGTGCAGCTCGACCGAGAAACGAACCGATCTTGAGCCGATACTATCTCGCTCGATTTTAGCTCGATAGCTCGCCATAATATCATTATTTTCAATGATCATGCCAGATATTAAATGCAAATAAGATGATTTATTACCATATATGTTGTCCATGATTTTCTCCATTTTATTTACTACCGAACATGGAAGCTTCGTTAAAAGCAGAGAAGAATTAAGCCTTATTATGGCCTTTGGTCAATAATTTGTTTTCCTAATCATTATCTTATTTTGATACTAGACTTTTGGTTGTGAGAGAATAAGTCAAACTACTTTGAAGAAATTTATGTTATCATCATCTTGATGGAAATAATATTATTTTGTTATGTCATGTTGAGCCTTCTCTAGTTTAAATAATCACCATAGATTTAAAAATTTTACCATCTCATTTAGCTCGAAACTAGCTCGAGATCGACTCGAGATCGTTACAAGCTGAGCACAAGTCATGTTCTATAACTCGACCTTGAGCTTCACTTAGTCTGAGCTCACTCTACTTTTAATACGAGTTGAGCTGAGCTAACTCCAACTCGCTCGAACTCGACTCGTTTGCAGCCCTAGTCGCTACGCCCAGGGCGCCGACCGAAATGTTCGTCACGGACCACCCTGAGCTCCTGACAGTCGATGGTGTTGTGGCTATTGGTGCCATGGAAGATGCAGAATGGTCGCCCTCCCACGGGGGGTTCTTCGGCTCGGCTGTGCTTTGCCTCAGGCTCAGCCGCCAGCACCGCGGGGGCCTTGCGCTTCGGCTCCTTGGTCTTGGTCTTCTTGTCTTCGGGTTCCGCCTACGGAAGCTCGCGGAGTGAGAGACGGCCCTTTTCTACCTTCGCGCACTTGTTCGCCAGGTTAAACATCTCCATAGCCGAGCTCAGGTCGTCGTTGATAGCGAGCTCCTCCCTCATCATGAGGTCCCTGACGCCGTCTGTGAATGCCGAGATGATGGCCTCATCTGATGCCCTCGGGATCTTGAGGCGGACAGTCGTGAAGCACTGTATGAACTTGTGCAAGGTCTCGTCAGGCTGTTGCTTCACGCGACGTAGGTCCCCTAATCCAAGGGTGCAGCCGCGGGTGCCTTGGAAGTTGGCGACGAAGTGCTCGCGCAGGTCTTCCCAGGAGGTGGTCGATCCCTCCAGGAGGTTGAGGAGCCAGGAGAGCGCACCACCCTTGAGCGCCATAGGGAACCAGCTTGCCATGACCTTGTCGTCCCCGCCGACCACCTAGATGCTCAGCGAGTAGAGCTGTAGGAACTCAGCGGGATCTGGGGTGCCGTCGTAGCGAGGAGGTAGGTCAGGCTTGCACTTGCACGGCCACACGGCCGGATGGAGCTCTGGGGCGATGGCGCGGCAAACCACTGGGCCCACGGGCGCCGCGCGCTCGGGAGGGACCCGGTCTTGATGCCCCTGCGCGGCTGCCTCCAAGGGCGCCCGGTCGCATCACTGATGCAGCGGCGCAGGGAGCGCACGCGCGTTAGCGCGCGGCCGCAGCACCACCTGGCAGCTTACTTCATCTCTCACCCTCGCTGGAGGCCCGCGCGGCTGGTCGCGCGTACGTGCTTCAAGCCCGGGCTCAGGGTCGACGTCGCGCTGGGGAGGAGGAGGTGGCACATCATGGGCCTCGTCGCCTGCCAGGGAGGGCTGGGGCCGGAACGAGTAGGAGAGCGCCGAGGCATCGCCGGCGGTGCTGATGAGCTCTGCAATGCGCCCGAGCCAGTCATCGTAGCGGTTGGGGGCAGGCCGGTAGCGCAGCAGCTCGCGCTCCATGAGGAGTGCGCCCGACACACGCGCTGGCCCGGGGCGAGCGTGGGTGGACGACCCAGTAGCTGGAACGATCGATGGAGTAGCGGTGCGGCCTTCGCGCCGCGCGGTGACCGGCTGTGATGAGTCCTGCTATTCGTGAGCTTCCGGGCCCGTGGCGGCGTTGGCCATAGGGGAGGCGGACCGGCGCGCGGCGGTGCGGCCCACGGGCGCCGTCTGGGCGACGCGGGTAGCACGGCGCTCGGCGCGGGCTCGGCGAGCGTCAGCCATCGGAGCGGTGAGGCGGAGAAAGAGCGAGGCTTGAGGAAGACTTCGACACGCCCCTACCTGGCGCGCCAAATGTCGGATTTCGGGCTCCGCAAAACCCTAAGAAGTTCGAACCCAGGGGCGTGTGCGAAGATCTCCAACAACTTCACCCCCCCCCCCCCAATTTCACAACACGATGCCCCGCTCGATGGCGAGGAAGAAGATAACAGACGAGAGTTTACCCAGGTTCAGGCCGCTGCGAAGCGTAAAACCTACTCCTGCTTTTGGTGGATTACCTCACGAGGAGGTTTGTGGATGAACTAGTACAGTGGTGAGTTGCCTCGCGGGTGCGGTTTTGGGTGGTGTTCGATCCTCCCCTACAGAGCAGCCTAGACTCTATTTATAGCGGCCCGGGTCCTCTCCCCTTATCGCAATGGCGGGAAGGGATCCCACAACAGCCAAATTCGAAAGGGGACAGGAGGTACACCCTATCCTGACGAAAGGTGGTCTTCCCTGCAAAGTAGGTGGTGGTGACGCGGTGGTGGGCTCGCTGGTGACATCCGTCCTGTCGCGCCCGCTGGCCTGGTCTCATTGCACAGGAATGGAAACCTTTGGCTGGGCGCCTCGGGAACCTGCGCTCGTCCTTGTCTTCTTTGCAACAAAGGGGAAACTATCCCTTCTGGCGCGCTGGCGCCTGCCTGGCCTGGTCGACGTCACCCTTGACTTCCCGAGGCTGAGCATTGCATAGAGATCTCCGCCACTCAGGAGGGGGTCTGGGGAGGCCTCCCCCTTCCGGGAGCCTTGGCGTTGTCCTCCTCGCGAGGGCGGGGCTCTCGCGAGGGTCTTGTCTTGAGTGCAGCCGCACAAGGCCGTACGAACCGTCAAGTGGGCCATGTCCTGGGCCGCAGGCAGGCAAGTCTAGGTACACCGGTATCCAGAACGCCGACAACGTCCAAGATAGGTAGACCGACTCCTGCCTGCATCTACCTCTATTACTCCACACATCGACCGCTATCTAGCATGCATCTAGTGTATTAAGTTCAAGGAAAAACGGAGTAATGCAATAAGAACGATGACATGATGTAGACAAGATCTATTCATGTAGGAATAGACCCAATCTTGTTATCCTTAATAGCAATGATACAAGCGTGTCTTGCTGTCCCTTCTGTCACTGGGAAAGAACACCGCAAGATCGAACCCATCACAAAGCACCTCTTCCCATGGCAAGAAAAATCGATCTAGAAGGCCTAACTAAACCAAAGATTCGAAGAAGAAATACAAGGCTATAAGTAATCATGCATATAAGAGATCAAATAAGACTCAAATAATATTCATGGATAGAAACTGATCATGAACTCAAAATTCAACAGATCCCAACAAACACACCGCAAAAGTTTACATCAAATAGATCTCCAAGAGACCATTGTATTGAGAATCATAAGAGAGAGAGAGAGAGGAAGCCATCTAGCTACTGCCTACGAACCCGTAGGTCTATGGTGGACTACTCACACATCATCGGAGAGGCACCTATGAGGAAGATGAACCCCTCCGTGATGGTGTTTAGATTGGATCTGGAGGTTCTCGAACTTGCGGTGGCTGGAATTGTGTTTCATCGACTCCCCTAGGGTTTTTGGAATATTTGGGAATTTATAGGCATCAGAGGCGGTGGAGAGGGGTCCCTAGGAGGGCACAACCCATCAGGGCGCGTCGGGGTCCCCTGGCGCGCCGTGGTGGGTTGTTGTCTCCTCGGCCCACTTCTCCGGTACTTCTTTGGTCCACTGGGTGTCTTCTGGTCCAGAAAAAATCTCCAAAAAGTTTCGTCGCCATTGGACTCCGTTTGGTATTGATTTTCTGCGAAGTAAAAAACAAGCAAAAACAGCAACTGGCACTTTGGCACTATGTCAATTGGTTAGTCCCAAAAAAAGATATAAAGTTGTTATAAAATGATTGTCAAACATCCAAGAATGATAATATAACAGCATGGAACAAGCAAAAATTATAGATACGTTGGAGACGTATCAGCATCCCAAGCTTAATTCCTACTCGTCCTCGAGTAGGTAAATGATAAAAACAGAATTTTTCATATGGAATGTTGCCTAACATGTTCACCGTATTCTTTTCTTTTGTATAGCTTGGACATTTGAACTTGTAAATGATTCAAAGCAAAAGTCTAGTTTTAACATAATGACTTCAATACTCAAGCATGTCAACAAGCAACCATGTCTTTCAAAATATCAACACTAAAGAAAGTTATCCCTAGCCCATCATGCTCAATCATTGATCCATTCATGAAACACACTCAAATATTAGCTACACCCAATGCTCAACTACGATCATAGTGCCCCCTAGTTGGTGCTGATAAGAGTAGATGGAGACTCAAAGTAAAAATAAAGATTACATAAAGTAAATAGATAGGCCCTTCGCAGAGGGAAGTAGGGCTTTGTAGAGGTGCCAGAGCTCAAAGTTTTAAATTGAGAGAGAAAAATATTTTGGGTGGCATGCTTTTCCTGTCAACGAAAACGACAAAGTAGCTCACAATACTTTCCATGCTAGATATATCATAGGCGGTTCCCAAACAGAAAATAAAGTTTATTCCTTTTTCCACCAAACTTTCACTTTCCATGGCGGGCCGTATCCACGGTTGCCTTCCATACCAACACTTTCCAAGGAATTTATTATTTGACAACATAAAGTAAATATTTTTTCTTTTTCCTTTCAGGAATGGGCATCCCTATTACCGCCGCACTCTCTGCAATGACAAGTGAATAAACACTCATCTTGAGAATAACACATCTAGCATGGAAAAATATTGGACACTCCCCACCGTTTCATGAGCGATACGAGCACACAAAAGAGAAAATTTATTTTGAAAATTAGAGATGGCGCATGCAAATTTGCTTGGAACGGCATGGAAATACCGCATATAGGTAGGTATGGTGGACTCATAAGGCAAAACTTGGTTTAAGGATTTTGGATGCACAAGTAGTATTTCTACTTAGTACAAATGGAGGCTAGCAAATAGATTGAGAAGCAACCAAACCAAGAAACAAAAATTCACATAAGTGAGCATTGAGCATAACTAACACCAAATAATGCACCACCAGTAGGATGTAACTTCATTGCATAGCTATTGACTTTCGTGCATGCATAGGGAATCACAAACCTTAACACCAATATTCCTACTAAAGCATAATTACTCACTAACATGACTCACATATTACTATCATCATGTTTCAAAACTATTACAAGGAATCAAGTTTAATTTGCCCAATGATCTTCATTAAAGTTTTTATTATATCCTCCTTCGATATCTATCACTTTGGGACTAGTTTCATATATTGCCATTGCTTTTTGGCAAGCTCAAACAAATTTAAGTGAAGCACATGAGCATAAACATTTCATCTCTCAAAAAGGTATAAGTGAAGCATGAGAGGATTTATTCAAAATTTACTAACTCTCAAATTGATCTAAGTGAATCATGAGAGTATTTCTACAAAAATTTCCATGCACACCGTGCTCAAAAAGATATAAGTGAAGCACTAGAGCAATTTTATAGCTCAAAAAGTTTAAGTGAAGCAAAGAGAGCAATTCTAACATATCATGGCATAATTTTGGCTCTCCCAAATAGGTGAGTACAGCAAGGATACAAGTGAAAAACAAACAAGCAAAGCAAGCAAAGATACAAGACGCTCCAAGCAAAACTCATGATATGTGACAAATAAAAATATAGCTCCAAGTAAAATACCGATGGTTGTTAGAAGAAAGAGGGGATGCCACTCGGGGGCATCCCCGAGCTTAGTTGCTTGTTACTCTTTGGATATATCTTGGCGGTGCGGTAGCATCCCCAAGCTTAGGCTTTTATAACTCCTTATTCCTTCATCCATCGTGATCTCACCCAAAACTTGAAAACTTCAATCACACAAAACTCAACAAAATCTTCGTGAGATCCGTTAGTATAATAAAGCAAATCACTACTTTAGGTGCTGTTGAAAACCCATTCAAATTTTATAATTGCATTATACGTACTGTATTTTAACTTTACCATGGCTCGTACCCTTGAATATAACCCATAGATTCATCAAAACAACCACACAATGCAACGAAAACAGAATCTGTCTTAAACAGAACAGTCTGTAGTAATCTGTACTCTAACCATACTTCTGTAACTCTAAAAATTCTGAAAAATTAGGAAAACGTAAGGAATTTGTATAGAAACACTGTTTTAAAATTTCAGCTCAATATCACGTTCGCGCAAAAAATGAAAATTCATATACTGGACGCAAAGTTTCTGTTTCAGATTCAGCATCACTTCTACTCATCCTATCAATCATCCTAAAGGCTTTACTTGGCACAAACACTAAATAAACCATAAAAACACAATCATAACAGAGGGATAATTGTGTCAACACTCAAAAAACAGAAAGGAAAAAAAATATTCATTGGGTTGCCTCCCAACAAGCGCTATCGTTTTACGCCCCTAGCTAGGCATAACGCATAGATTCAAGTATTGTCATCTTTGGTTTTGGATGAAGTGCTCTTGCCAAGAGGTTTTGCAAATAGAACTTGAAACACATCATCCATAGCAACCTTAGCACTATCAAGTTGTCCCTCTACGTACCCCTTTTGATTACCGGCCATGATCCAAGAATATTGTTGGTTCACATCATTGAAAACTTGTTGGATCATATCTAAAACGGGGACTTCCTTTTTGAGATTATCATCAAAAATTTAATTATTTCCAAGCAAATATCTCATCATGTAATCACTATTGTAGAGGATTTCTCCTATTACCGGTTTCATGGCTCATACCATAAAAATCAAAGATCTCCCTAGCTTCCCGTACTATATGATCAAATTCATGCATGAGAACAAGGGTAGCCAACTTCTTATCCTTGGGATTCTTAATGACGGGTAGATCATAAAACAATCTTTGCAAGGAAGTATGGGTACGGATAAACCTATTTTCAAGTTTCAAGACTAGCGCTGAAATAGCTTCCGCATAAGTTTTAGTTCTTTTCAGTATAGGGGTGTCATCAAGAGGCAAATTTCCAACGCAATTGAAAAATTCTTGGATAGTTTCTTTTCCTATAACGTTCCCTTGCCCCAAAACAAAAGTTTAAGCATCCAGATTACTAGAACGTCCAATTTTAGGAGTCCTGCCATCATCTGTTTCTGCCATACCAAAGTCACTCATGGTGACAAGCATGTAAGAGATCCGTCGAGAAAAAGGCAAACGAAAAAGAGGGCGAATAAAGCGGCAAATTGGTGAAGTGGGGGAGAGGAAAACGAGAGGCAAATGGCAAATAATGTAATTGCAAGGAGATGAGATTTGTGATTAGGAACCTGGTAGATGATGATGGAGTTCCCTCGGCGCCTACGATATGGACACCATGAACATAAATATCATGAAGGCTGTGTTGGTTTTGATTCAACTACATGCGTGAACATGTGCCAAGTCAACCCTCTTGAAACATTCAGAGGAGGATACCATATCATCATACCGCATCACAACCATTTTAATGCATGTTGACGTCCAAGATAAATCATTATCCACTCCTAGCTACTTAAGCATGGTATGAACAACTATAATCTCTAATGGTCATTGCAAACATGTTTGATCAGAATATGATGAATCAAGGATACTAGGCTAAACATATTTACAAAAAGAAAAACAATTGGAGTTCATACCCGCTTTTCTCTACCACAGTCACTTTATCAAATATCGTCATTATTGCCTTTCACTAGCACGACCGAATGATAAGAAAATAGTAATAGTGCAAGAGTGTCGTGGACTAAGTTGGAATCTACAACATTTTATTCAAGAGGAGAAGACAAGGTAAAATGGTCTCTTGGTTAGATTAACAATGATGCATATGAGAGCCACTCAACATTTTCATCGTGGTCTTCTCCTTGGTACGACTCAAACAAAAAGAATTTCAGAGAAACACACTGAAATATTTTTCGAGTTTTTGGTTTTTCATGAAGAAAGCAAATTAAAGAGGGGAAAACAAAAACGAGAAAAACTATTTACACGGGAAACTCCCATCAAGTAAAAGAAGAAACGAGAAATATTTTTGGGTTTTCTTTTGACACTACAATTAAACTAAGCTAGAAAGAAAATACGAAAAGAAGTAGGAAATATTTTTGGATTTTCTTAAAGTTTTTCAAACACACAAGAAGAAAGCGAGAAAACAAATCTAGCATGGATATTACAATGAAAAAGTATGAACACCGACAACTGGAATGAAATGTGTGAACATGAATGTAATGTCGATGGAAATACATACTCCCCCAAGCTTAGGCTTTTGGCCTAGCTTGGTAATCACCATCTGTAGAAACTATCCGGTCCCAAGTCAAAGTGAGGTGGAGGCGGCACCTGAGCCTCCCACCCCTGGGGCTCCTCCTCAGCAACTGCTAGGTTATTCCGGTAGGCTGTAATGTCATCTGGCATAATCATGTATCTGTTGGATTTCGGGCTCCGCAAAACCCGAAGAGGTTCGAACTTAGGGGCGTGTGCGAAGATCTCCACCAGCTTCGCCCTCAAGCTCACAGCTCGACAGCCTAGCCCGATGAACTCACACAACCGAGCGGGAAAGAGATTAGCACACAAGGATTTACCTAGGTTTGGGCCGCTGCAAAGCGTAAAACCCTACTCCTGCTTTTGGTGGATTGCCTCACGAGGAGGTTTGTGGATGAACTAGTACAGTGGTGAGTTGCCTCGCGAGGCCGGTCGGGTGGTGTTGGATCTGCCCTGCTCTACGGAGCGGTCTAGCCTCTATTTATAGCGGCCCGGGTCCTCTTCCCTTATCGCAATGGCGGGAAGGGATCCCACAACGAGCAAATTCGAAGGGGGACAAGGAGTACGCCTTGTCCTGACGAAAGGTGGTCTTCGCCTGCAAAGTAGCCGGCGGTGACGCAGAGGTGGGCTCGGCGATGACGTCCGTCCTCCGGAGCTCGTGGTCTTGGTCTCGTTGCACCGGAATGGAAACCTTTGGGGGGCACTTTGGGAACTTGCGTACGCCCTTGCCTCCTTTGCACCAAAGAGGAAACTGTCCCTTCTGCGCGCACTGGTGCCCGCCTGGCCTGGCTTGCGTCACCCCTGGCCTCCCGAGGCTTAGCGTTGCATAGGGATCTCCGCCCCTCGGGAGGCAACTTGGAGAGGCCTCCTCCCTCCGAGGGTCTTGGCGCCGTCTTCCTCGCGAGCGCGGGGCTCTCGCGAGGGCCTTGTCTTGAATGAGGCTGCTTTGGGCCGTGCTTGGCTGTCAAAGTGGGCCACGCCCTGGGCCGCAGGCTGGCAGGCCTGGGTACCCCCGTTCCCAGGACGCCGACAGCAGCCCCCCGGCCCAAGGCGTGCTCGAGTTGGCTTCTGGGCGAAGCCATAGAAGATGGCCCCAAGCGTCGTGGGCCCCAACCACCTGCGGGCCAGGCTTGACACGCGGCACCCTCCGAGACGCTAATGCCTCCATTTCTTCGCGTTGTCTCGGCGACTGCCCCGGCTGACAAACAGCCTGGCACACGCCTCCGAGCCATCACTGTTCCCTGTCAATCTTGTCGTCCGTTCTCCCTTCTTCCGCGGCTCGCGCCTTCTCCGCCCAATCTTGCATCCGTCCCGGCCTGGCCATCCGCCATGGCCCCCAAGAAGAGAGGGCGCGAGGCCCCGAAGGCGCCGGAACCTTCGTTGACGCCGGAGCCCGCGTTAGGTCGAGCCTTGGTGGTCAATCTTGAGGGGTTGGAGAAGGTCCGACTGGCGGTCGCCGCCGGCTCCAACGAGTGGGGGGCGACCAAGATCTGGCTGGGCTCGCGGCCTCAGGCTGAGCTGGAGGCCACCTGCATTCCCCTTCATCTCCATGCCCTCCTCTCCGGCTTGCTGCCGCCGTTCTCGGACTTCTTTTCTACCGTGCTCACGCCTTATCAGGTTCATGCGCTTGATCTTGACCCTGGCTCCATCGTCCTCCTTTCCGCTTTCGCGTTCCTGTGCGAGGCCTTCATCGGCGTCTCCCCTTCTGTGGCCCTACTTCGCCACTTCTTCTCCCTCAAGTTGAACCCTAGGGGACACTGTTCAGCATGTGTGTCCCTGAGAGCAGTCGATGCGACGGCCAGCAGGGCCCTCGATGCCCGGCTTTTGCCAAACGCAGAAGGCTTCCGGAGGCAGTGGGTGTACGTCGATGCCGCTGAGGCCAGCCCCCTGCTCCAACTCCCGTCGGTTCCTGCAGAGCCGAGTCCCAGGTGGGAGCACAAGGAGCTTGTCGACCCGCGGCTCGTGCAGGTTTTGGTCAAGCTGGCGGAACTGAAGAAGGCTGGCGTGACAATGGCGATGGTGGTGCGGGAGTTCTCCCACTAGCTAATTGCTCCTCTTTAGCGCCATTCCCGCCCGATGTGGACCTTCGTGGGTCCTCACGACTCCATGAGGCTCCAGGTTCCTTCTCTTCTTCCCAGCGCGCTGCGCGAGCTGCTCCGTCGCCTAACCGGCGGGGAACCGGATGAGCTTCCCCGGGACGGCCTCCCCTTATACAGCCGCAAGGACGGGGAGACCCTTGCCCGGAAGATCCCGCGCATCGACGAGTGGGGGTTTCTTCCTTCGACGGGAGTGGGCCCCCGGGGCGATCCCCTCAGGAGGGCCTCGGGGTCTGGGGGTCCTGAGGCCGTGGCTCCCCCTTTGGCCGTGGTGAGGCGTCCTGCGTCGCCCATCCCCCGGGCTCTTGCCGCGACCCTCCCCGGGAGTGAGGATGACGCCCCGCCGGTGGAGGTGGCTGCCGCCTCCACTGCAGGATGCCTGGCGTCAGACGCCGACATGTCGTCCCCGGGCCCCCGCGCTCGCCGGAAGAGGAAGGGGCCCGGGAGCAGCTACTGCCTGACGCCGTGTGTGCCGATGAAGAGGAAGTGGGTCGCCTTGGATGAGTAAGTGTCCGAGTCCCCTCAGTCTTCCCCCGGTGTGCCCCTTCTGAATCTCTATTCCGCAGCCCCCCCCCCCTGATACGTCTCCAAAGTATCTATAATTTTTTATTGTTCCATGCTATTATATTATCTGTTTTGGATGTTTTATATGCATTAATATGCTATTTTATATTATTTTTGGGACTAACATATTAATCTAGAGCCTAGTGCCAGTTTCTGTTTTTTTCCTTGTTTTTGAGTATTGTAGATAAGGAATATTAAACGGAGTCCAAACGGAATAAAATCTTCGATATGATTTTTCTTGGACCAGAAGAAACCTGCCAGACTTGGAGATGAAGGCAGGAGACCTGCCGGGAGGCGACAAGCTTGCATGGCGTGCCCTAGGGGGGATGCCCCCTGGCTTGTGGCCCCCTAGCAGGTCTCCTAACCCTATTCTTCGGCCTATAAATTCCCAAATATTCCCCCAATACCAAAAAGAGCCACGAAAATATTTTTCCGCCGCCGGAAGCCTCTGTTCCCGTGAGATCCCATCTTGGAGCCTTTTCCGGTAATCTGCCGGAGGGGGATTCGATCACGGAGGGCATCTACATCAACTCCATTGCCCCTCCGATGATGCGTGAGTAGTTCACGACAGACCTCGGGTCCATAGCTAGTAGCTAGATGGCTTCTTCTCTCTCTTTGTTCTTCAATACCATGTTCTTCATGATCTTCATGGAGATCTATCCGATGTAATACTCTTTTGCGGTGTGTTTGTCGAGATCCGATGAATTGTGGGTTTATGATCAGCTTATCTATGAATATTATTTGAATCTTCTCTGAATTCTTATATGCATGATTTCATATCTTTGCAAGTCTCTTCGAGTTATTGGTTTGGTTTGGCCAACTAGATTGGTAATTGTTGCAATGGGAGAAGTGCTTAGTTTTGGGTTCAATCTTGCGGTGTCCTCACCTAGTGACAAAGTAGGGGTAGCGAGGCACGTATTTGTATTGTTGCCATCAAGGATAAAAAGATGGGGTTTCCATCATATTGCTTGAGTTTATCCCTCTACATCATGTCATCTTACCTAATGCGTTACTCTGTTCTTCATGAACTTAATACTCTAGATGCAGGCAGGAGTCGGTCGATGTGTGGAGTAATAGTAGTAGATGCAGAATCGTTTTGGTCTACTTGACACGGACGTGATGCCTATATGCATAATCATTGCCTTGGATATTGTCATAATTATTCGCTTTTCTATCAATTGCTCGATAGTAATTTGTTCACCCACCATATTATTTTCCTTCATGAGAGGAGCCTCTAGTGAAACCTATGGCCCCCGGGTCTATTTTCCATATTATACATTCAGATCTATAAACCAAAAATACCAAAAATATCTCGCTGCATTCTTTTTAATTTTCTTTTACTTTTCATTTTAGCAATCTTTTATGTCTATCTCTATCAGATCTCACCCTTGCAAATAACCGTGAAGGGATTGACAACCTCTTTTAGCGTTGGGTGCAAGAGTTTAATTGTTTGTGTAGGTGCGAAGATTGGGGACTTGCTTGTATCTCCTACTGGATTGATACCTTGGTTCTCAACAACTGAGGGAAATACTTATCTACTTTGCTGCATCACCCTTTCCTCTTCAAGGGAAAACCAACGCAAGCTCAAGAAGTAGCAAGAAGGATTTCTGGCGCCGTTGCCGGGGAGATCTACATCAAACCTACCAAGTAAGATCTACATCATCTCTTGCATTTACTTTATTTGTCATTTGCCTCTCGTTTTCCTCTCCCCCACTTCACCAATTTGCCGTCTTATTCGCTTTTTTCTCGCCGGATCTCTTTTTGTTTGCTTGTGTTGCCATGTGCCTAGGGGTGGGCATATAACCCGAAAACCGATCTACCGAACCGAACTAACCGGGACCGAATCCGAATTCACCGAAACCAAAAACCTCGGTACTATGATCGGTTCACTACTACAGAAAACCGAATTTAGTTCGGTGAGTTCGGGTTTACCCCACGGATACCCGAACGGACCGAGGACCGAGTAAAAAGTAGAGTCCCGCTTCCCCATAGCCGCAGCACCGAGCACGGCTCGTCATCTCCTGAAGTAGGTAAGTATCCAAGTGCGCTCAATCTGTCCCGCCGCCGCCGGCGCGAGCTTTGCGACTTGATCCTCCGCCTCCTCGCTTCCCAATCCCATAGCATCCCCTAATTTCTGGCCTTTCCCAATGTTTCCGTATGGCTTTCCTTCATATACCACGACGGCTGCAGCGATTCACTCACCAGGGACGGGGATCTCCAAACCCTAGCAACCTCGCCGGAGAAGGATCCATAGGACCGCCGTCGCTAACTCAAGCAGCGTTTGCCACGCAACTGTCCTGCTGATTCACCACAGCTGAACAACAATGACAACCCGACGACAAGAGGACGCTCCTGCAATGTAAGTCCCTTTTTCATACTGTAATTTCTATTCCTGATTTAAATGTTTGAAGGTTAACCCAATTTGACGGTGTGGTTGTCTTAGAAAAGAATAAATAGATGATTTAATCATTCACGCAAGGTCACTTTGTTGCATTGGCTGAACTTCTCTATATCTGAACTTCTGAATTTTGTACGAATGTCAAAGCCTTGCAACCAAAACTGAAAGTACAGGGATCTTATGCATTCACGTATCCTGGTTGTCTTTTGATCCGGATAGCAAAAGCTAGTTGTCGTTTATTTTAATATGAATGATCTTGTTTGGGCACGATGTACCTGCTTATCATGGGGCAATTAGATTATTCTAGGACAGACCATCAAGTTGTGCTACCTGCTTATCATGGGAAAAACAGACGAGCGCAGACAGTCTAGTTTCGGTCTGGATTCAGTCGTTTGTTAAGATCTTCAACTGTTATTTTTCTCTCTGTGTTATAGGTAAAATGAGAAGATATTTCTTAGTTAGATATCAACTACAGAAGTAGCATGCCATGAATTTTTATTTGGTCATATTCTTGATTCCATCCAGATCCAAGTTCGTCATTTGAAACCTGCAAGGCCGCATGTTTTCTGTTTGTACAGGCTTGCAGCTATCTCATGTTATTTTTTGTGAGAGGAAGCTGTACGCTCATGCTTGTCTCTCTCATCATCTCAGTTATTTTAGAGTACTCAGCGTCTCAGGCTTGTTTGCTAGTGCGGTCAATAGATAGCTGCCAGCCCAACTAGCATTAAAATTGTAGCCGACAAACCCAGCCCAGCACCCCATCTTGCAGTGGTAGGCCAGTTAACCCAGTCGGCCAGCCCCATGCAGTACAATCTGTTCGGTCCAAAACCGATGACCGAACCGAACGATTGATGGACCGAATGCCTCGGTTACATTAAAAAGTAAAGACCGATCAGTGCCTATTTTCTGAGAACCGAAAATCAGAAAGCACCGAAGCACCGAACCGAATGGTTCGGGGGAACCGAATGCCCACCCCTACATGTGCCTTCTATTTGCTTGCATCTTCGCTTGCTAAAAATCTATTGATATGGATCCTCATCCACTTGCTAATCTTTTCAAAAGGCCAAATTATGATGAACCAATTGCTAGTGAGTTGAGTGCACTTGATTATCTCTATGAAGTTTTGTTTGAAAATCATGAATCTGAAAATTTTGATGAAGTGTTGAAAGAAGAAAATTATAAGGTGATTCATGATAGATCCTTGATTGAAAAGCATGATTGCAATGTTGCTAGTATGAATTCTCTAAATATCCATGATGCTAATGATATGCAAAGCCACAAGCTTGGGGATGCTATGTTTCATGAAGATCATATTTTTGGTTCCCCATGTTTTGATGAGCAAATTCATTATGATGATTGCATGCTCGTGCATCATGAAAAGAATGATTTATGTGATAGTTATATTGTTGAATTACTTCATGATGCTACTGAAATTCATTATGAGGGGGGAACATATGCTTGTAGGAATTGCAATAATATCAAGTTTCCTCTCTATGTGTTTAAAGTTTTGAAGTTATGCTTGTTTTGCCTTCATATGCTAGTTGATTCTTGTTCCCATAAATTGTTTGCTCACAAAATCCCTATGCATAGGAAGTGTGTTAGACTTAAATGTGTTTTTCATGAGATTCATGATGCTCTTTTGCATATTTCAAATACTACTTTTTATGTGAGCATCATTGAAATCATTATGCCTAGCTAGGGGCGTTAAACAATAGCGCTTGTTGGGAGGCAACCCAATTTTATTTTTATGCTTTAGTTTTTGCTTCTGTTTTTGAGTGCTTTACACATTATTACCTCTGTAATAATTTTGTTTTCTTGTTTTAATTAGTGTTTGAGCCAAGTAAGACCTTTGGGATGGTCTACGGTGTTTGTGATTTGATTTTGCTGAAAAACAGAAACTTTTGCTCTCAGTCCAGGAATTTTGTAAATTAACTGGAACGTGCTTTTGATCTGAAATTTTTAGACAAGATTGATATACAAATTTCCCCGATTTTCCTAAATGTTCAGAATTTTTGGAGTTACAGAAGTATTCGAAGTCTATAGATTACTACAGACTGTTCTGTTTTAGACAGATTCTGTTTTCTTTGTGTTGTTTGCTTATTTTGATGTATCTATGGGTTGTATCGAGGGGTATGAACCATGGAGAAGTTGGAATACAGTATATATTACACCAATATAAATAAAGAATGAGTTCATAACAGTACCTAAAGTGGTGATTTATTTTTCCTATACTAACGGATCTCACGAGTTTTCTGCTGAGTTTTGTGTTGTGAAGTTTTCAAGTTTTGGGTAAAGATTTGATGGACTATGGAATAAGGAGTGGCAAGAGGCTAAGCTTGGGGATTCCCAAGGCCCCCCAAGTCATATTCAAGGATACCAAAGAGCCTAAGCTTGGGGATGCCCCAGAAGGCATCCCCTCTTTTGTCTTCAATCCATCGGTAAATTTACTTGAGGCTATATTTTTATTCACCACATGATATGTGTTTTGCTTGGAGCGTCTTGTATGATATGAGTCTTTGCTTTTTAGTTTGCCACAATCATCCTTGCTGCACACATCTTTTGAGGGGGACACGCATTAATCGTGAATTTATTAGAATACTCGATGTGCTTCACTTATATCTTTTGAGCTAGGCAATGTTGCTCTAGTGCTTCACTTATATCTTTTTAGAGCACGGTGGTGTTTTATTTTATAGAAATAATTGAACTCTCGTACCTCACTTATATTATTTGGGAGTCCTTAAACAGCATGGTAATTGGTTTAGGTTGTAAATTTAGTCCTAATATAATAGGCATCCAAGAGGGTTATAATAAAAACTTTCATATTAAGTGCATTGAATACTATGAGAAGTTTGATTCCTTGCATATAGTTTTGAGATATAAAGATGGTGATATGAGAGTCATGCTAGTGAGTAATTGTGAATTGGTAGAAATACTTGTGTTAAAGTTTGTGATTCCCGTAGCATGCACGTATGGTGAACCATTATGTAACGAAGTCGGAGCATGATTTGTTTAATGATTGTCAACCTTTGTGTGAGGGTCGGGAGCGCGCGATGGTTAACTCCTACCAACCTCTCCCCTAGGAGCATGCGTCTAATACTTTGCTTCGATAACTAATAGACTTTTGCAATAAGTATGTGAGTTCTTTATGACTAATGTTGAGTCCATGGATTATACGCACTCTCACTCTTCCACCTTTCCTAGCCTCTCTAGTACCGCGCAACTTTCGCCGGTGCATTAAACCCACCTTCCTCAAAACAGCAACCATATACTTTCCTCAAAACAGCCACCATACCTACCTATTATGGCATTTCCATAGCCATTCCGAGATATATTGCCATGCAACTTCCACCGTTCCGTTTTTCATGACACGCACCATCATTTTCATATTGCTTTGCATGATCGTAAGATAGCTAGCATGATATTTTCATGGCTTGTCCGTTTTTTTATGTCATTTGCTAGGCTAGATCGTTGCACATCCCGGTGCACCACCGGAAGCATTCATATAGAGTCATATTTTGTTCTAGGTATCGAGTTGTAATTCTTGAGTTGTAAGTAAATAAAAGTGTGATGATCTTCATTATTAGAGCATTGTCCCGTGAGAGAAAAGGATGATGGAAGCTATGATTCCCTCACAAGTTGGGATGAGTCTCCGGACTTTACAAATAATAAAAGAGGCCAATGAAGCCGAAATAAAAAAAAAGGCCAAAGATGCCCACCAAAAAAATGAGAGAAAGAGAGAAGGGACAATGATACTATCTTTTTCCACACTTGTGCTTCCAAGTAGCACCATGATCTTCATGATAAAGAGTCTCCTATTTTGTCACTTTCATATAACTAGTGGAATTTTTCATCATTATGCACGACCACTTAGTTTCTTTTTGAGCTTTCATACACTTATAGCTCTAGTGCATTCGTTGCATGGCAATCCCTACTCACACATTGATATCTATTGATGGGCATCTCCATAGCCCGTTGATACGCCTAGTTGATGTGAGACTATCTTCTCCTTTTTCCTCACAACCTCCACCATATTCTATTCCACCTATTGTGATATATCCATGGCTCACGCTCAGGTATTGCGTGAGAGTTGAAAAGGTTTGAGAACATAAAAGGTGTGAAACAATTGCTTGACTTGTCATCGGGGCTGTGCATGATTTAGATACTTTGTGTGGGGAAGATGGAGCATAGCCAGACCATATGATTTTGTAGGGATAACTTTCTGAGGCCATGTTATTTCGAAAGGACGCAATTGCCTTGTTAGTATGCTTGAAGTATTATTGTTTTTATGTCAATATTAAAGTTTTGTTTTGAATCTTGCGGATCTGAATATTCATGCCACAATAAAGAATATTACATGGATAAATATGTTAGGTAGCATTCCACATCAAAAATTCTGTTTTTATCATTTACCTACTCGAGGACGAGCAGGAATTAAGCTTGGGGATGCTTGATACGTCTCCAACGTATCCATAATTTTTGATTGTTCCATGCTATTATATTATGTGTTTTGGATGTTTTATATGCATTAATATGCTATTTTATATTATTTTTGGGACTAACCTATTAATCTAGAGCCTAGTGCCAGTTTCTATTTTTTTCCTTGGTTTTGAGTATTGCAGATAAGGAATATTAAACGGAGTCCAAACGGAATAAAATCTTTGATATGATTTTTCTTGGACCAGAAGAAACCTGCCAGACTTGGAGATGAAGGCAGGAGACCTGCCGGGAGGCGACAAGCCTGCAGGGCGCGCCCCCTGGCTTGTGGCCCCCCAGTAGGTCTCCTAACCCTATTCTTCGGCCTATAAATTCCCAAATATTCCCCCAATACTAAAAAGAGCCACGGAAATAGTTTTTCGCCGCCGGAAGCTTCTCTTCCCGTGAGATCCCATCTTGGAGCCTTTTCCGGTAATCTGCCAGAGGGGGGTTCGATCACAGAGGGCATCTACATCAACTCCATTGTCCCTCCGATGATGCGTGAGTAGTTCACCATAGACCTTCGGGTCCATAGCTAGTAGCTAGATGGCTTCTTCTCTCTCTCTTTGTTCTTCAATACCATGTTCTTCATGATCTTCATGGAGATCTATCCGATGTAATACTCTTTTGCGGTGTGTTTGTCGAGATCCGATGAATTGTGGGTTTATGATCAGCTTATCTATGAATATTATTTGAATCTTCTCTGAATTCTTATATGCATGATTTCATATCTTTGCAAGTCTCTTCGAGTTATTGGTTTGGTTTGGCCAACTAGATTGGTAATTCTTGCAATGGGAGAAGTGCTTAGTTTTGGGTTCAATCTTGCGGTGTCCTCACCTAGTGACAAAGTAGGGGTAGCGAGGCACGTATTTGTATTGTTGCCATCAAGGATAAAAAGATGGGGTTTCCATCATATTGCTTGAGTTTATCCCTCTACATCATGTCATCTTACCTAATGCGTTACTCTGTTCTTCATGAACTTAATACTCTAGATGCAGGTAGGAGTCGGTCGATGTGTGAAGTAATAGTAGTAGATGCAGAATCGTTTCGGTCTACTTGACACGGACGTGATGCCTATATGCATAATCATTGCCTTGGATATCGTCATAATTATTCACTTTTCTATAAATTGCTCGACAGTAATTTGTTCACCCACCGTATTATTTTCCTTCATGAGAGAAGCCTCTAGTGAAACCTATGGCCCCCGGGTCTATTTTCCATATTATACTTTCAGATCTATAAACCAAAAATACCAAAAATATCTCGCTGCATTCTTTTTATTTTTGTTTTACTTTTCATTTTAGCAATCTTTTATATCTATCTCTATCAAATCTCATCCTTACAAATAACCGTGAAGGGATTGACAACCCCTTTTAGCGTTGGGTGCAAGAGTTTGATTGTTTGTGTAGGTGCAAAGATTGGGGACTTGCTTGTATCTCCTACTGGATTGATACCTTGGTTCTCAACAACTGAGGGAAATACTTATCTACTTTGCTGCATCACCCTTTCCACTTCAAGGGAAAACCAACGCAAGCTCAAGAAGTAGCACCCCCCCCCCCCCGATGAAGAGAGAGGTGCGACGCCACCGCCGCCTCCTGAGGCCATCGAGCACATCGTGGCCCTGTCTTTCGCGGCCCTCGGGGCTCCGTGCAGGAGGGCGCCCGTACCCGAGCTCGTGCGGCCTTCGGGGGGTCCAAAGTGCGAGTTTCCTGCAATCTTCTTCATGCGTGGCCTCCAACTTGCAGGGGAGGGGCTACGTCCTTCGCCAACAGTATTCCCCGGAAGCCAGTCGCGCTGTGCCCTAAGGCCATCCTTGAGCGAAGACCCGGATCTCCGCAGGGTGCGGCCTCCACCAGGGGAGAAAGGGGAGGATCCCCCAGCCCCCGGGCGCGCACCGGGGTCATGCGGCCCCTCGCATGCCTTCCCTACTGATCCAGAGGAAGGCGGAGATACTGGTTGGGCCCTCGAGCTCACATGTGACCGAAGCGCCATGCGGCGCGGTCTGCTCCAAACCGCAGCGAACGCGCTATAGGGCATATGGGGGCGGAGCTTGCCAACACCGACACCCGTCTCGAGGCAGAGCGCTAGCGCCTCGCGCGAGAGTGGCACCATCTTGAGGTTGCCATTAACCTCGGCCGTC
Source organism: Elymus sibiricus (assembly GCA_039707655.1). Classification (NCBI taxonomy): domain Eukaryota; kingdom Viridiplantae; phylum Streptophyta; class Magnoliopsida; order Poales; family Poaceae; genus Elymus; species Elymus sibiricus. Next base: position 132,645,018 of record CM077671.1, read on the forward strand.
TGCAGCGCGAGCGCTCCCACGCAGACGCTGAGGGGTCCCTTGCCGCGGCGAGGGAGGCCCGCGACCGCGCCCTTGCAGAGGCCCAAGCCGCCGACAGCCGACGCAAGGCCTCGGGGGAACGCTTGGAGGAGCTTGAAGCATCCAACACCGCCCTTGAAAGGCAAATCCAGGTGCACAGGGCCGCACTTGACGACCTGACGATTGAGATGCCCACCTACGGTGCGGGGCCCCGCATACCCGAAGATGCGCTGACGATGGAGGCGCTGGATCAGAGCCTGGAGCACGAGAGGCTAGAGGTGAGGGAGCACCAGGTGTGCCTCGCCGAGCAATCCCTCGCCACCCGTGAGGCGAAGGTTCAGGAGGAGATCAACGACAAGCTGGCGGAGGTTTGGCGCTCCCTCCTCCAGGACTACCGCGTGAAGTTGAAGCTCCAGGAATCCCGTTTCCGCAGGCGACGCGACCACCTGAAAAGCGAGGCCGACGACCTCAGGAGAAGGTTAGATCAGGCGGAGCGACGCCAGAAAGCTGCGATGGATTTCCAGGCTGCTGCCGAGGCCGAGTTGTCTTTTCTCTATCAGCAGGTGAAGGGCATCACTTCCCTCGCGGAGAAGGCTTCAGACGAGGCGGATCGTCCCCGTGGCCTTCAGTACACGTGCTCCAAGATGTTCCAATCCCTCGAGAAGAGGGCCCACCGGGCCTTGAGCAACATCTGCGGCGAGAGCGTCACGAGCCCTCTCGTCCCTGACGATTCCGGGTACCTGGGCTTCTTTTCCAGGGTCGTGGAGCATCTTGAGGGGGGTGCGGAGAAGATCCGCGAGCTCGTGGAGGAGAAGCGCCACGACCACCGCGACCTCCTTGCGCGGGCGGCCTCGCACGTCTTCAGCCATCTCCTTCGCTTTGATCCGCACTTCGACTTCGGGGCGGTGCTCGTCCCCATGCCCGAAGTGATCCAAGGCGCCCTTGCCGAGTGGGTGGAGGACCATGTGGAGGACTTGATTGCGGGGTTTTCTTCTGACGAACCGGAGGACCATGCCGGAGATGGGGAGCGCAAGCCCGACGGTGGTGGTGGTGATGAGGGCGACGATGGCGGCATGTCATCATAAGTAGTCTTCACGTTTACCTGTCAGGGTTATGAGTGCGGCCCTGTGGCGATTTGACTGTATTTTTGGAAGGACCCTTGAGGATACTCCCGTGTGACGTGATGCACAGCACCGTACTTATTTTTGCCAAAAATTCCTGTCGATCAGGATGATCGTGTCGCGCGAGCGTCCGAGCATTTAGGCCTTGTCAGGGTGTGCGTGGTAGCTCATCCACTGCGTCCAGCTTCCACTTACGGGTTGCACGTGGGAGAGGAAAGGGCCGGCAGCTGCCGAGCTTCCCAAAGAAAGCGAAATGCCAAACGGAAATCGTTACCAAAAAAAATGACCCCCCTATTTCCAGAAGAAAACCGCAAGAATTCCAAGTTTTATTCCAAAAGATGGCAAATTCGAATACAAAATGGGCAAAGAACAGCCACGTCCGGCACCTAGGCTATTCTTCGTCTTCGTCTTCTCCCCAACGCAGAGCATAGGGCTTCCACCTTGCGTGGGCATAGCCATTGGAGGGCAGTGTTGTCCGCAAGTGCAGAGCATGGGGATTCCACTTGGGCGTGGGATGGAACCCCTCCGCGTCCTCCGGGGGCTCCAGGCGTATACATCCCACTCATAATTATGTGAGAGTGTCACGGGTTGAGCCGAGCTCCATGCCTCCTGGACATGGAGCCCACTCCCAGCCCACAAGCATGATGCGGCGAAGTGGGGTCGGCCCCGGACAGGCCCTCGAGCGCGGAGGGAGCCCCCCACACTCTCCGCAGGGAGGGCCCACCTCGGAACAGGGCCTCGGGCACTCCAAAGCCCGGGGACGGATGTCGTCGTTGTAGTAGCGCCGCAGCCCCCTGCACCACGGGCGGGGCTCAGAGCAGGGCCCCTCCATCACGCGCGAGGCCGACACCCAAGGCGGTACCCCAGCGCGCCTTGCTGGGGTGCCCGGGAGCCCCGCACGGGTACCCAACCCCCCGTCCCCAGGTGGACTGAGCCAGACCCGGAGACATGGGTGAGTACGTGATCACCTGCCGCTGGTCGAGCGAGGCCTGGCACGGAGACATGGGCGTGTGTTCCACCCTCCGTCTCTGGGTAGGCGACGCCCGTCCTGGAGACATGGGCATGTGATCCACCCTCCGTCTACAGGTTGGGAGCACCTAGCCTGGGGACATGGGCGTGTGTTCCACCCTCCGTCTCCAGGTTGGAAGCACCTGGCCTGGGGACATGGGTGTGTGTTCCACCCTTCGTCTCCAGGCTGGGGTCGCCCGGCCTGGGGACATGGGCGTGTGTTCCACCCTCCGTCTCCAGGCAGGTGACCCCCGGCCCGCGGACCCAGGCGCCTGCCAAGGGTAGCTCCCCACCAGAGGGCACGCCTCACGAGGCTGCCAGTGCCATGCACCCTCATGAGGCCGACCCTGCCAGCCGCCCTCGCGAGGCTGTTGTCGGATTTCGGGCTCTGCAAAACCCTAAGGAATTTGAACCCAGGGGCGTGTGCGAAGATTCCCCAACAGCTTCGCCCCCTCCAAGCTCACAACACAAAACCCCGCTCGATGGCGAGGAAGACGATGGCACACAAGAGTTTACCCAGGTTCTGGCCGCTGCGAAGCGTAAAACCCTAATCCTGCCTTTTGGTGGATTGCCTCGCGAGGAGGTTTGTGGATGAACTAGTACAGCGGTGTGTTTGCGGGATGGTCGCTCTCCCTTCTACTGAGCTACCTAGCCTCTACTTATAGCAGCCCGGGTCCTCTTCCCTTATCGCAATGGCGGGAATGGATCCCACAACAGCCAAATTTGAAGGGGGACACGGGGTACACCCTATCCTGACGAAAGGTGGTCTTCGCCTGCAAAGTGGTCGACGATGATGCGGTGGTGGGCTCGGCGATGACGTCCGCCCTATGGGGCTCGGGGTCTTGGTCTTGTTGCACCGAAGTGGAAACCTTTGGGGGGCGTTTTGGGAACCTGCGTGCGTCCCTGCCTCCCTTGCACCAAAGGGAAAACAGTCCCCTCTGGCGTGCTGGCGCCCGCCTGACCTGGCTGGCGTCACCCTCGGCCTCCTGAGGTTGTGTGTTGCATAGGAGTCTCCGCCGCTCAAGAGGGGGGGCCTGGGGAGGCCAACGTCCCCGCAGGTCTTGGCGCTGCTTCCGTCGCGATAACGGGGTCTCGCGAGGGCCTTGTGTCGAGAGAGGCCGCGCCTGGCCGTGATTGGTCGCTGAGGTGGGCCACACCTGGGACCGCAGGCAGGCAAGTCTGGGTACCCCGATATCCAGAACGCCGACAGTAGCCCCCGGGCCAGAGGCGTGCTTGAGTTAGCTTCTGGGCGAAGCCACGGTGGGTGGGCCGGAGCGCCGTGGGCCCCAATCGCCTGCGTGCCCGGCCTGATACGCGACGCCCTCCAAGACGCTGACGCCGGCTCCCTTTTTGCGATGCCTCGATGATTGCCCCGGCTGTCAAATCGCCTGGTCTTCCCCCCTCCGAGCCGTCACTGCTTCCCATCAATTTGGTCGCCCGTCTCTCCCCTTCCGCAACTCACTCCTTCTCCGCCGAACTCTCCGTCCGTCCGGCCCTGCAGTCTGCCATGGCTTCCAAGAAGGATGGGGGCGAGGCCTCCAAGGTGCCGGGTCCTGCGCCGATGCCGGAGCCCGCATTAGGACGATCCTCTGTGGTTAATCTTGAGGGGTTGGAGAAGGTCCGCCTGGTGGTCGCCGCCGGCTCCAACGAGTGGGGGGCGACCAAGATCTGGCTGGGCTGGCGACCGCAGGCCGAGCTGGAGCCGTCCTGCATTCCCCTTCATCTCCATGCCCTCCTTTCCGGCCTGCTGCCGCCCTTCTCGGACTTCTTTTCTGCCGTGCTGACACATTACCAGGTCCGTGCGCTCCATCTCGACCCCGGCTCCATCATCCTTCTTTCCGCCTTCGCCTTCTTGTGCGAGTCCTTCGTCGGTGTCTCCCCTTCAGTGGCCCTACTTCGCCACTTCTTCTTTCTCCGGTTGAACCCCGGGGCGCACTGCTCTGGATGCGTGTCCGTGCGAGCTGCTGATGCGATGGCCAGCGGGGCCCCCGACGATCGGCTTTCAGCGAACGCGGAAGGGTTCCGGAGGCAGTGGGTGTACATAGACGTTGGCGGGGCCAGCTCCCTGCTCCAACCCCCGTCGGTTCCTGCGGAGCCAAATCCTGGGTGGGGAAGCGAGGAGCTTGACGACCCTCTGCTCGCGCCCGTTTTGGCCAGGCTGGCAGAACTGAGGGAGTCCGGTGTGACGATGGCGATAGTGGTGCGGGAGTTTTCCTGCCAGCGCATCGCTCCCCTCCAATGACATTCTCGCCCGATGTGGGCCTTCGCGGGCCCTTGCGACCCCATGAGGCCCCAAGTCCCTTCTCTTCTTCCCGGCGTGCAGCGCGAGCTACTCCGCCGTCTGACCGGCGGGGATCCGGGTGAGCTTCCCCGGGATGGCCTACCATTGTTCAGCCGCCCTGATGGGGGGGCCATTGCCGAGAAGATGCCGCGTTTCGACGAGTGGGGGCCCCTTCCTCTGGTGAAGGCAGGTCCCCGGGATGATTCCTCCGAGATGGCTTCGAGGCCCAGGGGTCCTGGGGGTGTTGAGGCCGCGACCAGGAGTGAAGGCGATGCCCCGACGGCTGAGGCGGCCACTATCTTCGCCGCCGGAAGCGCGCGGCCAGACGCCGGGATGCCGTCGCTGGGCCCCCGCGCCCGCCGGAAGAGGAAGAGGCTCGGGGGCAGCCATCGCCCATCGCTGTGGGTACCGATGATGAGGAAGTGGGTCGCCTTGGACGAGTATGTGCCCGGCCCCCTCAGTCTTCCATGTTGTATCCGTACTGAACCTCTGTTGCGCAGGTCCCCCTCCGCAGAAGGAGAAAGCGAGACGCCACCGCCGCCTCCTGAGGCTTCTGGGCCCAACGTGGCATCGGCACTAGCGGTCCTCGTAGCCCCTCACAAGGAGACACCCATGCCCGAGTTCGCGCGGCTCCCGTGGGGTTTTGTGCGCGAGTTCCCTGCGGGATTCTTCATGCCTGGCCCCCTTCTTGCCGGGACAAGGCTTCGTCCTCCATTGGCGGTCCTCACCGAGAACCAGCCGCGCTGTGCCCCGGGGCCTTCCTTGAGCACTGGCACGGACCCCCGCTGGGGGCGGACTCCGCTCGAGGGAGGGGAGAGGGAGCCCCTAGCCCCCGCGTGCGCGTCGAGGCCGGGCGACCCCTCGCATGCCCCTGCGACCGGCCCGGGGGAGAGCGGAGACTTCAACTGGGCCCTTCAGCTCGCGTGCGACCGGAGCGCCGTGCGGCACGGTTTGCTCCAGACCGCGGCGAACGCGCTGGGGCACCTGGAGACTGAGCTCGTCACCGCCGACACCCGTCTCGAGGCGGAGCGCCAGCGCCTTGCCCGGGAGTGGCATCGTCTTGAGGTTGACGTCAACCTTGGCTGCCTGAAGCGCGAATGCGCCCGCGCCACCGCCGAAGGGTCCCTTGCCGTGGCGAGGGAGGCCCGCGACCGCGCCCTTGCAGAGGCCCATGCCGCCGACTGCCGACGCAAGGCCTCGGAGGGGCGCCTGGAGGAACTTGAAGCCTCCAACGCCGCCCTTGAAAGGCGAATTCAGGCTCACAGGGCCGCTCTTGACGCGATGACGACCGTGCCACGCGCCGGTGGTGCGGGGCCCTGCATTCCCGAGGAGGCGCTGGCGATGGAAGCGCTGGAGCAGAGTCTGGAGCATGAGAGGCTGGAGGTGAGGGAACACCAGGTGTCGCTCGCCGAGGACTCCCTTGCCTCTCGCGAGGCGAAGTTCCAAGAGGAGGTCGACAATAAGGTGGCTGAGGCTTGGCATTCCCTTGTCTAGGACTATCGCGCGAAGCTGAAGCTCCAGGAGTCCCGTTACTGCAAGCGACGCAACCACCTGAAAGGCGAGGTTGATGTCCTCAAGAAAAGGTTAGACCAAGAGGAGCGACGCCGGCGAGCCGCGATGGATGCTCATGCTGCTGCCGAGGCCGAACTAGCTTTTCTCTATAAGCAGGTAAAGGGCGTTGCTTCCCTGGCGGAGAAGGCCTCGGATGAGGCAGACCGTGCTCGCGGCCTCCAGCACACGCGCTCCCAGATGTTTCAGTCCCTCGAGAAGAGGGCCAACCGGGCCTTAAGGGACATCTGCGGTGCGAGCGCCTCAAGCCCCTTGGTTCCAGACGACGCAGGGTACCTGGGCTTCTTTTCCAGGGTCGTGGAGTGCCTTGAGGGGGGTGCGGAGAAGATCCGCGAGCTCGTGGAGGAGAAGCGCCGCGACCTCCTCGCGCGGGCGGCTTCGCGCGTCTTCAGCCACCTCCTTCGCCTCGACCCTCACTTCAACTTCGGGGCGATGCTTGCCTCGGTGCCCGAACTGATCCGAGGCGCCCTGGCCGAGTGGGTGCAGGACCACGTGGAGGACTTGATCGCGGAATTCTCCTCCGAGGAGCCGAAGGAACATGGCGGAGACGGGAGCCGCGATCCCGGCTGCGACGGCGACGACGTAGGCGATGACGACAGCGTGTATCCATGAGTAGTCTTCGTGTTCGCCCATTGGGGTCGTGAGCGCAGCCCTATGACGGCTTGAGCGCGTTTTTGGAGGGACCTCTGAGGATGCCCCCATGATGTATGGTGCGTGATGTTGTATGTTTTTGTCAAGGAGCTTCGATCGGCCCGGATGATCGCCCCTCGCGAGCGCTCAAGAGTTTGTGCCTCGATAGGATAGGTGCATTCGCCCACCCTCCATTCTCGATCGATCGCGAGGGTGGAGAGGTCCGGCAGCTGCCGAGCTTCCCAGAGAAAGCGAGATACCAAACAGAAATCGTTACCAGAAAGAATAATCCCCACCTTTTATTTTCAGGAAAAAATCGCAAAAACTCCAAAGTTCATTCCAGAAAATGGCAAATTCAAATACAAGAATGGGCAAAAAAGAGCTGCGTCCGGCGTCTAGATTAATCTTCATCTTCGTCTTCTCCCCAGCGCGGAGCGTAGGGCTTCCACGTTGCGTGGGCATAGCCATTGGGGGGCAGTGATGTCCGCCAGCGCGGAGCATCGGGCTTCCACTTGGGCGTGGGATGGAACCCCTCCGCGTCCTCGGGGGGCTCCGGGCGTATACAGCCCACTCATTATTACGTGAGAGTGTCACGGGTTGAGCCTGGGGGTGCGTTGAGGGCCCCATGCCTCCCTGGCATGGAGCCCGCTCCCATCCCCCAAGCGTGGTTCGGCGACGTGGGGTGGATCCCGAACGGGCCCTCGAGCGTGGGGCGAGCCCCCCACGCCCTTCGCAGGGAGAGCCCATTCCGGAGCAGGGCTTGAGGCCCCCCAAAGCCCCGGGGCGGATGTCGTCGTTGTAGCGGCGCCGTAGCCCCCTGTGCCGCGGGCGGAGCTTGGCGCCGGGGGCCTCCGTCGTGTGCGGGGTGTTCACAAAAGGCGGTGCCCCAGCGCACCTCGCTGGGGTGCCCGGGAGCCCCGCGTAGGTACCCCACCACTCGTCCCCGGGCGGGGTGAACCAGGCCCGGAGACACGGGTGAGTACGTGAGCTCTCTCCACTGGTCGAGCGAAACCCGACCCGGAGACATGGGCGTATGTTCCACCCTCCGCCTCCGGGTAGGTGTCGCCCTGCCAGGGGACATGGGCGTGTGTTCCACCCTCCATCTCCTGGATGGGGGCGCCTGGCCTGGAGACATTGGCATGTGTTCCACCCTCCATCTCCAGCTTCGAAACGCCTGGCCTGGGGACATGGGCATGTGTTCCACTCTCCGTCTCCTGGCTGGTGCTGCCCTGCCTGAGGACATGGGCGTGTGTTCCACCCTCCGTCCCAGGCAGTCGACCCCCGGTCCGCGGACCCAAGCGCTTGCCAAGGGTAGCCCCCTACCAGCGGGCGCGCCTCATCAGGCTTGCCAAGGGTAGCCCCCTACTAGCCGCCCTCACGAGGCTGTTCCCACCAGCCTCGACGAGAGTCGCTCGCGGGACCGCGCATGCTCCTCCTGCTATCGTGGTAGCTGGCGCCGTTCCCGTCGTGGCCCGGGCGGCACTCGCCGACATGGTCGTGGTAGAGTCGCGCGAGCCCCCAGGCGTTGGTGTAGGTGAGTCGCCAGACGCCCTGCCTCAATCAGCCCGGAGCGCTGGGGGGTGCGTTATGGCGCCTACCCCCCGAGGCCGGCAGCTCCCGTCGACCCCACGCCTGCACCAAGGGCTAACTCCTGCGTGCCCGATGAGCTAGGCCGCACTTCCGGCTAGTGCGGGTCGCGTCACACGTCTCCGGCGCGCCCACACGCCCCCGGCGCCTCGGCGGCTGGTTGAGCAACCTCATGGGCGCGAGCCCGCTCCTGGGTCGTCCCAAGGGTGAGCGCCTGGGCCGCGCCCATCGGGGTGGCGCCGAGGGCCGCGCGGCACATCCAACTGTCATAGCGTCCGTGAGCAACGCGGAAAGGCCGCAGCTCACGGGCTACGAGGAGCGCAATTTGCCCGCGCTCCGGGTCGCGGCGAGCCCGGGGAGATGATGCCGCGATGTGGACGCTGGGGAGTTCTGGGCGGTGAGGGCTCGTCGTGCGGTTGACGAGGGCGACATCCCCCGGTGCCTGTCCAAGGCCGGGCTGGAGATGGCGCCTTCCGACGGGGAAGCGGGGCAGCGCGGGATGCCGAGGTCTGGTTGCGTCGCCCGAGAAACACGGGCCGCCCGCCGTTCGGCGCGGGCTCGGCGTCCCTTGGCCATGGAAGCACCGAGCGGAGGCGGGGCGAAGTTTCAGTGAGGACCCCGACACGACCCTACCTGGCGCGCCAAATGTCGGATTTCGGGCTCCGCAAAACCCTAAGGAATTCGAACCAAGGGGCATGTGCGAAGATTCCCCAACAGCTTCGCCCCCTCCAAGCTCACAACACAAAACCCCGCTCGATGGCGAGGAAGACGATGGCACACAAGAGTTTACACAGGTTCGGGCCGCTGCGAAGCATAAAATCCTACTCCTGCCTTTTGGTGGATTGCCTCGCGAGGAGGTTTGTGGATGAACTAGTACAGCGGTGTGTTTGCGGGATGGTCACTCTCCCTTCTACCGAGCTACCTAGCCTCTACTTATAGCGGCCCGGGTCCTCTTCCCTTATCGCAATGGTGGAAAGGGATCCCACAACGGCCAAATTTGAAGGGGGACAGGAGGTACACCCTATCCTGACGAAAGGTGGTCTTCGCCTGCAAAGTGGTCGACGATGATGCGGTGGTGGGCTCGGCGATGATGTCCACCCTGCGGGGCTCGGGGTCTTGGTCTTGTTGCACCGAAGTGGAAACATTTGGGGGCGCTTTGGGAACCCGCATGCGTCCCTGCCTCCTTTGCACCAAAGGGGAAACTGTCCCCTCTGGCGTGCTGGCGCCCGCCTGGCCTGGCTGACGTCACCCTCGGCCTCCTGAGGTTGTGTGTTGCATAGGAGTCTCCGCCGCTCAGGAGGGGGGCCTGGGGAGGCCAACGTCCCCGCGGGTCTTGGCGCTGCTTCCCTCGTGAGAACGGGGTCTCGCGAGGGCCTTGTGTCTAGAGAGGCCGCGCCGGGCCGTGATTGGTCGCTGAGGTGGGCCACACCTGGGACCGCAGGCAGGCAAGTCTGGGTACCCTGGTATCTAAAACGCTGATAGCTATATATACCAGCCCCGACGAAAGCCGCTCGCGAGGTCACATATGCTCCTCCTGTTGTCGTGGTGACCGGCACTGCTCCCATCGTAGCCCGGTCACTCGTCAACATGGTCGTTGTGGAGTTCCACGAGCCCCCGGGCGCTGGTGTAGACGAGTCGCCGGGCGTCCGCCACTGACGTGTCGGGCGTGGTGGGAGGCGCGAGGCGGCGCCCACCCCGCGCGGCCGGCATCTCCCACCGGTCCCCGTCTGCGCCAGGGACTAACTCCTGCGTGCCCAATGAACTGGGCCGCACCCCCAGCGGGTGCGGGTCGCGACGCGCTTCCCACGGGCATCCGCGTGTCCTCAGCCCCGCACCGGTTGGTTGAGTGATCCCATGGATGCGAGCCCCCAGGCCCGTCCCATAAGGAAGTGCCTGGACCTCACCTGCGGTGGTGGCGCGCCTGGCCGCGCGACATACCCAACCGTTGTAGCGTCCGCGAGCAGCGTGGAAATGCTGCAGTTCGCGGGCCACGAGGAGCGCGATTCGCCTGCGTGCCAGGTCGCGGCGGGCTCGGGAAGACAATGCCTTGACGCGGACGTGGGGGAGGGTCGGGGTGACGAGAACGTGCTGCGCGGTCGATGAGGGCGACAGCCCCTGGCGCCTGTCGAAGGCCGGGCTGGCGATGGCATCTGCCAACGGGGGGGCAAGGCGATGCGGGATGCCGAGGTCTGTAGGCGTCGCCCGAGCTATCGGATTTCGTGCTCCGCAAAACCCTAAGAAGTTCGACCCCAGGGGCGTGTGTGAAGGTCTCCAAGAGCTTCACCCCCTCCAAGCTCGCAACACGATGCCCCGCTAGATGGCGAGGAAGAAGATAACACATGAGAGTTTACCCAGGTTCGGGCTGCTGTGAAGCGTAAAACCCTACTCCTGCTTTTGGTGGATTACCTCACGAGGAGGTTTGTGGATGAACTAGTACAGTGGTGAGTTGCCTCGCGAGTGCGTTTTGGGTGGTGTTCGATCCCCCCTCTACAGAGCAGCCTAGCCTCAATTTAGAGCGGCCCGGGTCCTCTCCCCTTATCGCCAAGGCGGGAAGGGATCCCACAATGGCCAAATTCGAAAGAGGGCAGGAGGTACACCCTATCCTGACGAAAGGTGGTCTGCGCCTGCAAAGTAGTTGGTGGTGACGTGGTGGTGGGCTCGCTGGTGACATCCGTCCTGCCGTGCCCGCTGGCCTGGTCTTGTTGCACCGGAATGGAAACCTTTGGCCAGGCGCCTTGGGAACCTGCGCTCGTCATTGTCTCCTTTGCACCAAAGAGGAAACTGTCCCTTCTAGCGCGCTGGCGCCCTCCTGGCATGGCCGGCGTCACCCTTGACCTCCCAAGGCCGAGCATTGCATAGAGATCTCCGCCACTCAGGAGAGGGTCTGGGGAGGCCTCCCCCTTCCGGGAGCCTTGGCGTTGTCCTCCTCACGAGGGCGGGGCTCTCGCGAGGTTCTTGTCTTGAGTGCAGCCGCGCAGGGCCGTATGAACCGTCAAGTGGGCCATCTCCTGGGCCGCAGGTAGGCAAGTCTGGGTAGCCCGGTATCCAGAACGCCGACACTAGCCCCCGGGCCCAAGGCGCGCTCGAGTTGGCTTCAAGGGGAAGCTGAAGAAGACGGCACGGAGCGTCGCGGGCCCTTATTGACTGCGGGCCAGGTCTGGCGTGCGGTGCGCGGTTAGGCGCGGGCGTCCCTGCTCCTGTGTCTTCTCGGCAACTGCCCGAACCGACAAAAGCCTGACGTCCAGCGTTGAGCCATTATTGTTTTCCTCTTCTGCGCTCCTGCTCCTCCTTCCAGATCTCCATCCTTTGTGAGAACCTCTCCAGATCTCAGCACCGCACCGTCTTCCTTCGTGGTTCCTCGGCCCCAAAGGCTTCTCGATGGCTCCCGCCGGCAAGTCGAAACCTGAAGCTCAGAGCTCGGCTTCCGCTCCCATCTCGCCAGCGCTATCAGAATCCACCATAGCCAAGGACGGGGACCTCGCCCCGGTGCTCCGGTCGACGGCGGATGACACCAATGAGCGGGGGCAGACCTTGATATGGTGCGGCTCCGCGGAGAGGCACTGCCTGGCCGAGTCGGCCTACCCTTTCTTCCTCCACAGCGTCTTCTCCGGTCTCATTCCGCCCTTCTCTGCGTTCTTCACCGCCGTCCTCGAGCACTACGAGATCCAGGCTCTCCATCTTCAACCCAACTCCATCCTGCTTCTGTCCGTCTTCGCCTTCTACTGCGAGGCATTCGTGGGCGTGAAGCCCTCGGTGGCCCTGTTCCGCCATTTCTCCAGCTTGCGGCTTCATGACGGCGCTCAGTGGTCGGCACGCGTCTCATTCATCGCGGTCCAGAGCGGGAACATGCTCTTTAAGGCTGGGAAGAAGGTGGAGAACTTCAGGCACCGCTGGGTCATCTTGGATCTTAGGAGCGACAACCCTCGCCTTGAGCTCCCAAAGGGGCTGTCGGAGAAGACTTCTGCGTGGAGCTCTGCGAAGCTCTCTGACCCTGGGCCAAGCCCGTCCTGGAGCGGGTCCTTCGAGACATCAGCGCCAGGAAGTTGACTGGGGGAATGATAGTGAAGGAGTTCTTGGCGCAACGCTTGGCGCCCCTCCAGTCTCACTCGAGGCCCATGTGGGACTATCAGGGTGGTGGCGATGACATGAGGCTCCGCTCTGCACGCCTGACCCCCGAGGAGTTGAACAGGGTTATGGTGACCCTGCTCAACGGCAACCCCGGGGACCTTCCAAAGGCCTATGCTCCGCTGTACTGCCGCGACGACAAGGCCGATCTAGTCGCCGCGATGCCCATCTTCGACAAGCTGGGGCTCTCTCGGGCCGAGAGCCCTGGCGCCCCTATGGCGGTGTCCTCCAACGACACCGCAGATGAAGAAGATTCGGAGGAGACGGCGTATGACGATCTGGAGGAAGTGTCCCCTCCCTCGCGGAGTGCGCTTCTCCACGGCTTCGAAGACGACGACGCTGGCGAGCCCCCTGCTGCAGGTCCTCCGCGACTCGCCAGGGTCCTCAATGGGTCAGGGCCCACTCCTCGGGCCGCACGATCCGCCTGCCGGGTGACTCCGAGGAAGCGCGAGGCTGGGCCACCTTCGGAGCACCCAGCTCGTGCGAGTAAGGTGGCCGCAGCGCCTGCCTCGCCCCTGCCCGAGCCGCAGCTTGTGGGCGAGGCGGCCGTGTCTAGGGCTGGCGCACATTTGCCGGCTGTGGCCCTTACGAGCGGTTCCACTGCTCCTTCATGCAGCGGCGCCTCCCCGGAGAAGGACGGGGGCTTCCCCGCCTTCGTCGAGGTGGAGAGAAAGAGGAAGTGGGTCGACGTCGAGGAGTAAGTAGTCCTGCTTGGTTTCTGGCCACCTTCCGGTGGTTTATGTGCTGATGGTCCCTTCTTTGCTTGACAATCAGGAGCGCCGCCATGCTGAAGGCGAAGAAGAAGAAGGCCCGACGTAACACCCGTTCCTGGTGCCTTGTCGACGCCTGATGAGGCGCCGGATGTCGCGGGCGAGGAGGCTCGCTTGGCGACTCTCCTTGTCAGGGCCGCGGAGCCCCCAATGTCTGTTGAAGAGGCTGCTCCCGCCCTTGGGGGCGCGTCCGCGTCGCTGCCCGAGGGGCCAGCCCCAGAGGCCCAACTGGGTGTAGGTCGTCCGTCCCTGCCTTGTCTGTGGTAGTGGCGCAGCCACCGGTGTCTTCGGCTCTCCATGCTCCTGCCCCTCTGGAGGCGGCTCCTGCAGCCGCGCAGGCGCCATCTCCGGGCCGGGCCCTGGTGCCATTGACTCGTGGCCCTCCAGTCGAGTCAGGCGCCCTGGACGGGGCCTACGCCGTCTTGGATCAGGTCCGAGATGCCCTCGGGGGCGCCAACGGTCGCCTCGCAAGGGAGCGCTTGGGTCTTCTTTCTGGGTGGCTCCAGTCTGATGCCTCAGCCGTGGCGGTTTGGAGCTAGGCCGAGGCCACCGCGGCTGAGAGCAGGAAGGCGGCCACGTCGACCAAGACAGCCCGCGACGCGGCGCTGGCCGATGCAGCGTCTGCCGTGAAGCGCCGCAACGAGGCGGAGGCCCGCCTGAAGGCTCTTCGAGAGGAGAGGACTGCGCTCGCGGAGCGGCTTCATCAGCGGGAGGAAGACCTCAAGACCTGCGAGGCCAAGCTTGCCGACCGTGACTCCGTGCTGTCCAAGGCGGCGGCCGACCAAGCCGCGAAGCGCAAGCAGCTGGACAGGTTGAAGGAGGAAGTGGCTGCGGAGAAGGCTCGGCTCAACTCCAGGGAGAAGACCCTTGCCGCAGCTAAGGAGAAGAAGGCTGCGGAGCTCAACGCTTTCCCCTCCGTCGAGCTCAGGCTTCGCCAGGCGCTGCAGTCCATCTACCGTGGGGGATTTACAGAACCCCTGGTAGTTCCTGACAGTGGCTTCGCGGGGCTCTCTTCAAAGCACGCTGAGGTTCTTGACGGTGCCGTCGCCAGGGTGGAGAACATCTTGGAGAGCGAGTGCCGCGACCTCTTCTCCGTGGCCGCGACGCGCGTCTTCAGCCACCTCTACCTTCACGAGCCGAGTTTCGACTTTGGCTCCGTGATTAGCCCGGTTGATCCTGGGGTTCGCGCCGCCACGGCGACAGCCGTGGAGGGCGCCGTTAAGGCGCTGATGAAGAAGTTTGCCTGCGTCTTCGTTCCCTCACCTCCTCCTGCAGCTGCGAGGGTTGGTGACGATGATGACAGAGGCAGCGATGTCGACGATGAGCTCCCCGTGGTCGGGACGAGCGGTGGTGCCGGCTCCTCCTAGCTTGTTTTCCTGGGTCTTCTCCTGAAATGTTCATCGTGCCTCGTGGAGGCATTAGACTTGTTTGCATTTTCGGAGACATTTTAATGCTTGTAATGACTGCTAAGATGTGTGGTTTTATTTCTTCGCTTCGTTTCCTTCCTACTTGTTGTAGCGCTCTGCGTCGGCAGGGCCTGGTCCCGCGCATACCTCGACCGCCGTTGGGGCGTCCGGATCACTCGGACGTTGCCAAGGGGCGAGGGGCTACGTGACCAGTGAGGCTCCTGAGTCGCGATGCTCAGGGGTCCCCCTTGACGTACGAGCAGCCGTCACGAAGGGAACGCGGCGAAGACAGGGTTGACTTGGAGATTTGGAGCGCCTTGAGCTCTGCGTCGGCAGGGCCCGGTCCCGCGCATACCTCAACCGCCGTTCGGGCGTCCGGATCACCAGGACGGTGCCTAGGGGTGAGGGGCTACGAGACCAGTGAGGCCCTTGAGTCGCGATGCTCAGTTGTCCCCCTTGACGTACGAGGGGCTCCCATACCTTTCCTCGCCAGCTTTCATCTGAGAGGGACGCGTGAAGACCAGGTACCAGGGTCCTGGGCAGGTGGCGTGTGCCAGGCCTGGCCTGAGCGTAGCCCCCATGCAGCCCCCTCACGCGTGCATCCCAAGGGAATGCTGCGAGATGGAGCCGCAAGGGGCCATCCTGAGGTTGAATGCACCCGCTAAGGCACCCTCAGTTGTTTATCCCCAGCGCGGAGCATAGGGCTTCCATGTTGAGTGGGTATAGCCGCTTGGGCGACAGTGTCGTCCGCCAGTGCGGAGCATGGGGCTTCCACTTGGGCGTGGGAATGGGGGGCCCCGGCTCCTGAGCCCCCCGGGCGTGTACAGCCCATTAAGTTCGTACGCGTGGCCTGCACGGTAGAACTTGGAGGTGTATCTGGCCGACGTGAGGCCGCTCGGGTCTCACGAGGCCCTACCTCAAAGGCAGGTTGCGCCTGAGTCTTCCAGTAGAAAGCGCCGCTTGAGGTCCTGTATATTTTGAGAAACCTACGCCGAATGGATTTCCAAGGGCCATCGCATGAGAAGGCCAAACACCGATGACCCCAGGAGGTGACGTGAACGGGGCCGGCCCGCCAGACTGAGCTTGGCCATTGGATTTGTCGACGCTGCAGGGACGGACCCGAGCACAGATGCCGTGCCCAGTCTTCTCATGCGACAACTCCGAGGAGAAAACACCCGGCGCGCGGTTCCCACGGCGGTGAAAGGCCGATGCGGTTGTAGGAACCGTTCGGCGCGCCCTGACTCACCCACTTCCGATTAGCTCATGCGAGAGCGAAGCACCGAGGGCCATGGGAGGTGACGTGCACGGGGCTGGCCCGCGAGACAGAGCTCGACCACTTGGATTTGTCGATGTTGCAGGGACGGACCCGAGCACAGACGTCGTGCCAGCCCTTAATCATGAGGCAGTCGAGGGCAGGATCATTAGGGCGCGACAGCATTCATGGCGGCGAAGCACCGAGCATGCAGGTTGGAATACTTAGGAAATAGATCAAATGCATGAAAGGATCTGATACATGTGAAAACGACACGGCTGGGATGAGCCCTGGTGACCTGAGGATAATGCAGCCCGATGGGCGCCCTCAAACTGAGCAAACCAAAAAGTTACCTGGTGTGGACCAAAAAGGAATCACCTGGCGACAATGCCGCTGAAGCGTGGAGGTAGTCGTTAGAGCTTGGCCTTGCGTCTCCACGAGCTTGGTGCCTCATGAGGCTCAGGGCACTCACTCGGGCCTGGCACCTCCTCCAACTCCTCGCGGTGCCTGGCCCGGTAAGGCGCCCGCGTTCGCCAGACCGAAGGGCATGCGGATGTAGTTGCACTGGTAGGCCCCGCCGCAACAGACGCGCGTCGGCCAGAAGACGTCCTGTGATGAGGCCCTGTTGATGACGGGTACGTTGACGCAGATGCGCGGCATGCCGCACGAGTCGACGAAGGCGACCGCGCTTGGCGGCGCAGGGCCACGCCCGCCTCGCATGGCCTGTGCTTCCCGAAGCTCCTCAATTGCTGTAGTGACTAACTCCCGCGAACTTGTCATTTCGCGCAGTGCTCCTTGCTTGGATGAGTGCGCGCCTACGCACGCCCCCATGTTGTGCCCGAGCACCTCCCTCGTCTCTCTGGTCAGGTCGGTAGCCTTCCGGGTGGAAGCCCCCAAGCCCGTCCCAAGGGAGGCGCCGGGCGCGCCTTCCGATGAGAGGGGGGAAGGGACCTTGGCCCTAGGCACGGAGCCCGAGGCGCCGTCCTCAGAGGTCTAAGCCCCCTGGAGCCCCTTGGAAAGGAGCTGCTTCTTCTTCTTTGGGATAGCCTCGCGAGGCAAGACGCCTCCTTCGTCGTCTGAGTGCTCGGCCGCTGCGGCACGATAGGCGCGCTCAAGGGAGCAAATTGCGTCCTCGTCATCGCAAGTGACGGTGATGACGCCGCCACTCCCCGGCATCTTGAGGATGTTGTAGCCATGGTGGGTCACCGCCATGAACTTGGCGAGGGCTGGGTACCCAAGGATTGCGTTGTACGGGAGGTGGATGTGGGTGACGTCAAAGACGATGAGCTCGGTGTGGTAATTGTTGCGCCCACCGAAGGTGACGGGCAGGCGCACTTGCCCGATGGAGACTATGGAGCTGTCAGTGACTCCTGAGAAAGGCTTGGTTGGCATGAGCTGGTCATAAGGCACTTGGAGCGTCTCGAATTTCTCGATGGAGAGGACATTGAGCCCCGCGCCGCCGTCGATGAGGGTCTTGGTGACGAGGACATTGCTGGTGGTCGGCGTCCACAGCATGGGGAGTGCGCCTGCCATGGCCGAACACCTGAGTTGATCCTTGGAGTCAAAGGTGATGGCGCACTGGGACCACTTGAGGGGGCGCGTAGCCTCGAGCTTCGGGAGAGCCGCGTTCACCTCCCGCGAGAACTGTTTGAAGATGCGGTTCGATGCTGGGGCTTGGGCGCCGCCCAGGATGCAAGCTATTGCCCTGACCTCCTGGAAGCCCCCAACCCCGTCGTTCTGCCTGTCTTCTTCCTTCCTCCTGGGTGGCGGCGGCAGCGGGGGAAGGCCGGCCTCACGAGGGCGGACCTACGAGGCTGGCCTCAGCGTGACCCCTCCGGAGGTTCATCGCGCCAGCTGTCCTCCCGAGCCTGATCACGCCAGCGTTCCTCCCGAGCCGGTCTCACCACTCCTGGTGCGGGTCTCGGTTGTCCCAGCGGCCTCCGGCGCGGCCTCCACCATGTCCATAGCCTCGGTCGTTATGCCCAGGGCACTGACCAAAATGTTCATCACGGGCCACCCTGAGCTCCTGACAGTCGATGGTGTATTGGATATTGGTGCCATGGAAGATGCAGAACGGTCGCCCTCCCGTGGGGGGTTCTTCGCCTCTGCTGTGCTTTGCCTCGGGCTCAGCTGCCAGCACCGCGGGGGCCTTGCGCTTCGGCTCCTTGATCTTGGTTTTCTTGTCTTCGGGTTCCACCTCCGGAAGCTCGCGGAGTGAGAGACGGCCCTCTTCCGCCTTCGCGCACTTGTTCGCCACGTTAAACATCTCCAGAGCCGAGCTCAGGTCGACGTTGATAGCGAGCTCCTCCCTCATCCTGAGGTCCCTGACACCGTCGGTGAATGCCGAGATGATGGCCTCATCTGATGCCCTCGGGATCTTGAGGCGGACAGTCGTGAAGCACTGTATGAACTTGTGCAAGGTCTCGTCAGGCTGTTGCTTCACGCGACGTAGGTCACCCACTCCAAGGGCACGGTCGCAGGTGCCTTGGAAGTTGGCGACGAAGCACTCGCGCAGATCTTCCCAGGAGGTGATCGATCCCTCTGGGAGGTTGAGGAGCCAGGAGAGCGCTCCACCGTTAAGCGCCATGGGGAACCAGCTTGCCATGACCTTGTCGTCCCCGCCGGCCGCCTGGATGCTCAGCGAGTAGATCTGTAGGAACTCGGCGGGATCTGGGGTGCCGTCGTAGTGAGGAGGTAGGTCAGGCTTGAACTTGCAGGGCCACACGGCCGGATGGAGCTCCGGGGCGATGGCGCGGCAACCCACTGGGCCCACGGGCGCCGCGCGCTCGGGAGGGACCCGGTCTTGATGCCCCTGTGCGGCGGCCTCCAAGGGCGCCCGGTCGCATCGCTGATGTAGCGGCGCAGGGAGCGCACGCGCGTCAGCGCGCGGCCGCGGCACCACCTGGCAGCTTACTTCACCTATCACCCTCGCCGGAGGCCCGCGCAGCTGGTCGCGCGGACGTGCTTCACGCCTGGGCTCGGGGTCGACGTCGCGCTGGGGAGGAGGAGGTGGCACATCATGGGCCTCGTCGCCTGCCAGGGAGGGCTGGGGCCGGAACGAGTAGGAGAGCGCCGAGGCATCGCCGGCGGCGCTGACGAGCTCTGCAATGGGCCCGAGCCAGTCGTCGTAGCGGTTGGGGGCAGGCCAGTAGCGCAGCAGCTCGTGCGCCATGAGGAGTGCGCCCGACCCACGCGCCGGCCCGGGGCGAGCGTGGGAGGACGGCCCAGTAGCTGGAACGATCGACGGAGTAGCGGTGCCACAGTCGCGCCGCGCGGTGACCGGCTGTGACGAGTCCTGCTGCTCGTGGGCTTCCGGGCCTGTGGCGGCGTTGGCCACAGGGGAGGCAGACCGGCGCGCGGCGGTACGGCCCACGGGCGCCGTCTGGGCGACGCGGGTAGCACGGCGCTCGGCGCGGGCTCGGCGAGCGTCAGCCATCGGAGCGGTGAGGCGGAGAAAGAGCGAGGCTTGAGGAAGACTTCGACACGCCCCTACCTGGCGCGCCAAATGTCGGATTTCGGGCTCCGCAAAACCCTAAGAAGTTCGAACCCAGGGGCGTGTGCGAAGGTCTCCAACAGCTTCACCCCCTCCAAGCTCGCAACACGATGCCCCGCTCGATGGCGAGGAAGAAGATAACACACGAAAGTCTACCCAGGTTCGGGCCGCTGCGAAGCGTAAAACCCTACTCCTGATTTTGGTGGATTACCTCACGAGGAGGTTTGTGGATGAACTAGTACAGTGGCGAGTTGCCTCGCGAGTGCGTTTTGGGTGGTGTTCGACCCCCCCCCTCTACAGAGCAGCCTAGCCTCTATTTATAGCGGCCTGGGTCCTCTCCCCTTATCGCCATGGCGGGAAGGGATCCCACAACGGCCAAATTCGAAAGGGGACAGGAGGTACACCCTATCCTGATGAAAGTAGGTCTTCGCCTGCAAAGTAGGTGGTGGTGACGCGGTGGTGGGCTCGCTGGTGACATCCGTCCTGCCGCGCCCGCTGGCTTGGTCTTGTTGCACCGGAATGGAAACCTTTGGCCGGGCGCCTCGGGAACCTGCGCTCGTCCTTGTCTCCTTTGCACCAAAGAGGAAACTGTCCCTTCTGGCGCGCTGGCGCCCGCCTGGCATGGCCGGCGTCACCCTTGACCTC
The DNA here is from genome assembly GCA_039707655.1 of Elymus sibiricus. Taxonomy (NCBI): domain Eukaryota; kingdom Viridiplantae; phylum Streptophyta; class Magnoliopsida; order Poales; family Poaceae; genus Elymus; species Elymus sibiricus. Next base: position 132,664,923 of record CM077671.1, read on the forward strand.
CCGAGGCCGAGCAGTGCATAGAGATCTCCGCCACTCAGGAGAGGGTCTGGGCAGGCCTCCCCCTTCCCGGAGCCTTGGCGTTGTCCTCCTCGCGAGGGCTGGGCTCTCGCAAGGGTCTTGTCTTGGGTGCAGCCGCGCAGGGCCATACGAACCGTCAAGTGGGCCATGTCCTGGGCCGCAGGCAGGCAAGTTTGGGTATCCCGGTATCCAGAACGCCGACACGAGCAACGCGAGCAGCCCGTCGTTCGGCACAGGCTCGGTGTCCCTTGGCCATGGAAACGGCGAGCGGAGGCGAGGCGAAGCTTGTGTAAGGATCCCGACACGCCCTCTACCTTGCGCGCCAAATGTCAGATTTCGTGCTCCGCAAAACCCGAAGAGGTTCAAACTCAGGGGCGTGTGCAAAGACCTCCACCAGCTTCGCCCTCAAGCTCACAGCTCGACAGCCTAGCCCGATGAACTCGCACAATCGAGGGGGAAAGAGATTAGCACACAAGGATTTACCCAGGTTCGGGCCGCTGCGAAGCGTAAAACCCTACTCCTGCTTTTGGTGGATTGCCTCATGAGGAGGTTTGTGGATGAACTAGTACAGTGGTGAGTTGCCTCGCGAGGGCGCTCGGGTGGTGTTGGATCTGCCCTCCTCTACGGAGCGGTCTAGCCTCTATTTATAGCGGCCCGGGTCCGCTTCCCTTATCGCAATGGCGGGAAGGGATCCCACAACGGCCAAATTCGAAGGGGGACAAGGAGTACGCCTTATCCTGACGAAAGGTGGTCTTCGCCTGGAAAGTAGCCGGTGGTGATGCAGAGGTGGGCTCGGCGATGACGTCCGTCCTCCGGAGCTCGTGGTCTTGGTCTCGTTGCACCGGAATGGAAACCTTTGGGGGGGCGCTTTGGGAACTTGCGTACGACCTTGCCTCCTTTGCACCGAAGAGGAAACTGTCCCTTCTGCGCGCGCTGGTGCCCGCCTGGCCTGGCTTGCGTCACCCCTGGCCTCCCGAGGCTTAGCGTTGCATAGGGATCTCCGCCCCTCGGGAGGCAACTTGGAGAGGCCTCCTCCTTACGAGGGTCTTGGCGTCGTCTTCCTCGCGAGAGCGGGGCTCTCGCGATGGCCTTGTCTTGAATGAGGCCGCTCTGGGCCGTGCTTGGCTCTCGAGGTGGGCCACGCCCTGGGCCGTAGGCTGGCAGGTCTGGGTACCCCTGATCCCAGGACGCCAACAGTAGCCGTTCCTGGTAGTAGAATCAAACAGAGCAGGTGCAGGCAATGGAATAATATCACAGGTTTCTACGCTGAATACTAGGTTGTAACGAATGTCATGGAGAGAATCAGTTACATCAAGAAATTGGTGATCTTGCAATGACTTGTGATCTAGATGAACTTGCGACAAGAGATAATCATGTGGGCGAATCTGAACATTAAAGTGTCTCACTAAACGAGTAGCATAAATTCCACCTTCATATTGGTCACACTTAGCTGCGAGGAACTCGGTCAACCCAGCGTTTGCAACAAATTGAGCGAACTCTTGATGGAACCCGGCGTCCTCCATGAAGGCATCATGCGGCCATTCGCACGGTCGCACCTCCACCTTTCGTGGAGTGTGAATGTCATTATCCGACGATTCCCCAATGACTACTTTGGCACTTTTCTTGGAGGAAAACTTCCTAAAGAAATCCATCTTATTCCTATAATAAAAATTCTGAAAATTTTAGCCTAAAAGTTTTGACAGCAAAACTTCATGAAATTGATAGCAGCTACTCCTAAGCATGCATAGAGACCATACTGATCATTCAAACTACTTAGAACTCTAAGAATTCAACATGGAAGCTCATCTACAACAGCACCAAGGGTAGCTAATTACTCTAAAAATAACCCACTAAATCAAAAACTAATTGGAGCAATGGAGGAGTCACATACCAAGTAGCAATCCCTCCAAACAGTTTCAGAAACGAAGCTTCGAGCAAAGAGATCGAAATCCGCGGATTTGAGAGCAAGAACACGGGAATGGTGGCTGAGGTGATTTTTTTCTGGAGGTAGGGGATGATGTGGGCTAAAGAATTAAGAGAGGGGGACCACGTCGGGGCCACAACCCACCAGGGCGTGCCTCGGGGTGCTCGCGCGCCCTGGTGTCTTGTGGGCACCAGGTGCACCCCCCTCTAGTATTATTTGCACCATAAATTCATAAATATTCGGAAAAAAATCGTATCAAATTTTCAAGACATTTTGAGAACTTTTATTTTTGGGGCATTTTTTATTGCACGGTGAAAACAGAAAATAGGATAATCATAGCATTTTATTTTATTTGGCTAACTAAAACAGAAAATAAAAGGTGGGAACAGAGAGTTTTGCTTACTAGATTCATCAACTTCATACCTCTCAAAAATGATACATTAATAAGATTGATCAAGCCTTATTAACAACCACTTCCGATTAGCATGAAACCGATGAACTTTCGTAAAACACTAAGTTACCTCAATGGGGATGTGCATATCCCCAACAATAAGTATATCATATTTCTTTTTGCCATTAGGTAGAGGTAATTGAAAACTTCCAATAGTGATGGTCAGAGATTCTTCAATAAATTTATACCATTCACTTGGAATTGTTTCTTCGGAAAGTGCACCGTGTGCTCATTACCATTGCAATCAATAACAGCCCCTGCAGTATTCAAAAAGGGTCTACCACGGATAATCGACATGTTGTCGTCCTCGGGCATCTCAAGAAGAACAAAGCCCGTTAAGATAGTAACATTTGCAACAACAACGGGGCACGTCCTCACAAATACCGATAGGTATGGTAGTTGATTTGTCAGCCATTTGCAATGATATTTCAGTAGGTGTGAGTTTATTCAAATCAAGTCCCTTATATAAGGAGAAAGGCATAACACTAACACCGGCTCCCAAGTCACACAAAGCAGTTTTGACATAGTTTCTTTTATTGGAGCAAGGTATAGTTGGTATTCCCGGATCTCCAAGTTTTTTAGGTACTCCATCCTTAAAAGAATAATTAGCAAGCATGGTGGAGATTTCAGCTTCAGGTATCTATCTTTTATTAGTGATGATGTCTTTCATATACTTCGCATAGGGGGCCATCTTTAAAATATCAGTTAAGCGGGTATGCAAAAACACTGGCCTAATCATTTCAGCAAAGCGCTCAAATTCTTCATCATCCTTTATCTTAGATGGCTTAGGTGGAAATGGCATGAGTTTCTGAACCCATGGCTCTCTTTCTTTACCATGTTTCCTAGCCACAAAGTCTCTTTTATCATAACGTTTATTTTTAGATTGTGGGTTATCAAGATCAGGAGGAGGCTCTATTTCAACATCATTATCTGGTTCTTTATCATTATTGGGTTGAGCATCTTCATTAACATCATCATTATCATTTTCATTATCACTAGGTGAATGTTCAATACCAGACTGAGTTTCAGCATCGGAAATAGAGACATCATTATTATCAGGAGGTTTTTGTATCTCAGGTTTACTAGAGGTATGCAGAGTCCTATCATTCTTCTTTTTTTTTTCTTTCTAGAAGAACTAGGTGCATCAGTATTAATTCTCTAGGAGTCTTGTTCAATTCTTTTAGGATGACCTTCGGGATAAAGTGGTTCTTGGGTCATTCTACCTCCTCTAGTTACTACTCTAGCAGCAAAATCATTCATATTATTATTCATTTCATCAAGCAATTCTTTTTGAGACTTAGCAACTTGTTCTAACTGAGTTTGAACCATAGAGGCATGCTTTCCTACACCTCTAACATCATTACTGATTCTAAATGGCAAGTCACTCAAGCGGAAATAACTTAAGAATGTAATAGTAGCGAATCTTCTCATCATGTGCAAAGAGGGTGGCTATATCATTCAGCTTAGTAAGGTGTGCCACTACAGTTTCATTTTCATAGTGTCGGCGTTCTGGCAACGGGGGTACCCAGACCTTCCAGCCTGCGGCCCAGGGCGTGGCCCACTTCGACAGCCAAGCACGGCCTGGCGCGGCCTCACTCAAGACAAGGCCCTCGCAAGAGCCCCGAGCTTGTGAGGGAGACGACGCCAAGACCACCAGAGGGAAGAGGCCTCCCCAGGTCGCCTCCCGAGGGGCGGAGATCCCTATGCAACGATCAGCCTCGGGAGGTCGAGGATGACGCAAGCCAAGCCAGGCGGGCACCAGCGCGCACAGCAGAGACAGTTTCCTCTTTGGTGCAAAGGAGGGAAAGGCGTACGCAGGTTCCCAAAGCACCCCCCAAAGGTTTCCATTCCGGCGCAACGAGACCAAGACCACGAGCCCAGCAGGACGGACGTCATCGCCGAGCCCACCTCTGCATCACCACCGGCTACTTTGCAGGCGAAGACCACCTTTTGTCAGGATAAGATGTACTCCTTGTCCCCATTCGAATTGGGCCGTTGTGGGATCCCTTCCCGCCATTGCGATAGGGGAAGAGGACCCGGGTCGCTATAAGTAGAGGCTAGGCTGCTCCGTAGAGGGGACGGATCCAACACCACCCGAACACCCTCGCAAGGTTACTCTCCACTGTACTAGTTCATCCACAAACCTCCTCGTGAGGCAATCCACCAAAAGCAGGAGTAGGGTTTTACGCTTCGCAGCGGCCCGAACCTGGGTAAATCCTCATGTGCAGTTCTTCTTCCTGGAGATTTAGTGAGTTCGTCGAGCTAGGCTGTCGAGGTGTGAGCTTGAGGTCGAAGCTGGTGGGGATCTTCGCACACGCCCCTGTGTTCGAACCTCTTTGGGTTTTGCGGAGCCCGAAATCTGACATTTGGCGCGCCAGGTAGGGGGCGTGTCGAAGTCTTCTACAAGCTTCGCTTCTTCTCTGCTCCGTCGTTTCGATGGCCGATGCCCGACAAGTTTCCTTCGGCCCCGGCGGATCCGTCTTCACCAACCTGGCCGCTACTACCCAAGACACAAGCCCTGGCAGCTCGGTGCTGGGCGGTCGTTACCAGGTCACCAGCGTCGTCTCCACCGCCATCGCTGCTCGTGCCGGCCAGGCGCGCGGCGGGCGTGCGGCGCCCACGGGACGCGCGTTCGCGTTACCCAATGCAGAAGAAGCTCCTACTCGCGCTTCTTGTCGCTTCAAGGAAACTGCGCCATTACTTTCAGGGCCACCCCATCAAGGTCGTCTCTACGTATCCCTTGGAGAAAGTGCTGCGCAACCCCAACATCACAGGGAGGGTTGTAGAGTGGAACATCGAGCTGCAGGCCCTCGAGTTAGAGTTCAGCACGACCAGGGTCATCAAGGGGGCAGCCCTGGCGGACTTTGTGGACGAGTGGACGGACGCTCCCAACCGAGGGATGGGCGAAGGTCAGTCCCTCACCCCCGGCGACGAGGCGCCTGATGGTTAGATCATGCACTTCGATGGGGCCTTCGCGCGCAGGGGAGCAGGGGCCGGAGTTGTGCTCATGTCCCCGACCAGGGACAAATTCTACTATGCCATATAGCTTTGCTTCCAGCACGGCAAGAAGGTCTCCAACAACATTGCGGAGTATGAAGGCTTGATCGCTGGCCTCAAGGCCGCGGCGGCCTTGGGGGTTAAGCGCCTCACAATCAAGGGCGACTCCCAGCTCCTCGTGAACTTCTCCAACACGGAGTACACGCCGAAGGACGAGCACATGGAGGCATACTTGGAAGAGGTACATAAGATTGAAAAGCGTTTCCAGGGTTTGGAGTTACAGCACATTCCGTGCGGCATGAACAAGGAGGCCGATGACATCGCGAAGAGGGCATCGCGCCGCGAGCCTCAGCAGCCAGGCGTCTTCGAGGAAAGGCTCTTCAAGCCATCCGCGGCACCTCAAACCGCAGACCAGGCGCCGCAGGGCGAAGAGCTGCCCCCAGCGCCGCCCTTGGGGGCTCTAGCTTGTGGCCCGGCCTCAGGAGCCCAACAGCTCCTGGCGCTGGAGCCCCAGGCCGACGACTGGACACATGAGTTCAAGATGTACGTGCTCCACAGCAAACTACCAGGGAAGGAGGAAGACGCAGACCGTGTGGTACGTCAGGCCACAAATTATTGTTTATAGGACGGCGAGCTATACCGCAGGCACCCGAACGACGTCGCGTTGCGATGCATGTCCGGAGAACAGGGGCGCGAGCTGCTGGCCGACATCCACGGAGGAGACTGCGGGCATCACTCCTCGTCATGCACCCTTGTAGGGAACGCGTTCCGCAGTGGCTTCTTCTGGCCTACGGCGCTCAACGACGCCACCGAGCTGGTCCGGTCCTGTGAGGCTTGCCAGTTCCATGCCAAGCAGATTCATCAGCCCGTGCAGGGCCTCCAGACCATCCCGCTCTCCAGGCCCTTCACGGTCTGGGGGCTGGATATACTGGGGCCCTTTCCGCGAGCGGCCGGTGGATACCGCTACCTCTACGTCGACATCGACAAGTTCACCAAGTGGGCGGAGGTGGAGCCCGTCCGCACCATCCCCGCCGGTTCGGCCGTCAAGTTCATCAAGGGCATCGTGAGCCGCTTCGGCGTCCCCAACTGCATCATCACCGACAACGGTTCGCAGTTCACAAGCAACCTTTTCAGGACATATTGTACTAACCTTGGAACGCAGATATGCTACGCTTCGGTGGCGCACCCACGAAGCAACTGTCAGGCCGAGCGCGCCAACGTGGAGGTCCTGCGCGGCCTCAAGGCAAGGACCTTCAAGAAGAAGCTTGAGGCCTGCGGTAGGGGTTCGCTCGATGAGCTTCAGTCCGTGTTGTGGTCCATCCGCACCACTGCGATTAAGTCCAACGGCGAGACCCCGTTTTTCCTCGTCTACAGAGCTGAAGCCGTCCTCCCGCACGAGGTCAAGCTTCGATCCCCGCGGGTGTTGGCATTCGACGAGGAGCGTCAGGATGCCTCGCGGGGGACAGACCTCGTGCTTCGGGAGGAGACCCGTCGCCAAGCCTCGCTCCGAGCTACGAGGTACCAGCAGGCGTTGCGGCGTTACCATTGCCGTAACGTCCGCTCCAGGACCCTCGAAGTCGGAGACCTCGTCCTGACGCGGGTCCTTTCCAGGGAGGGCTTGCACAAGCTCTTGGCCATGTGGGAGGGCCCGTTCAGGGTCGCCCGCGTCTCTAGGCCTGGCGCCGTGCGCTTGGAGACTCAGGACGGGGTCCCCATCCAGAATGCATGGAACATCCAGCACCTCCGCAAGTTCTACCCGTGACACTCTCACGTAATAATGAGTGGGCTGTATACGCCTGGAGCCCCCCGAGCTCGCGGAGGGGTTCCCACCCACGCCCAAGTGGAAGCCCCATGCTCCGCGCTGGCTATGCCCACACAATGACTATGCCCACGCAACGTGGATGCCCTATGCCCCGCGCTGGGGGAAGACGAAGACTAGCCTAGGTGCCGGACGCGGCTGTTCTTTGCTTTTCTTGTGTTCGAATTTGCCATTTTGTCTGGAATGAAACTTGAAGCTTTTCAACTATATTTAAAGAAAAAGGGGCGGGGATTTTTCTCCTTGCAGTTTTCTATCTTGAAGTTTCTTTCTTCGGGTTAACACCTGCCAGCCTCTCCCTCTCGCGCCCCACGAGCGGGGGCTACGGGCACGGTGCGCACACCTCTCCAAGGCCTTGGCGTCCTGTTCCTCGCATGGCGCTCTCGAGTGGGCTAGCAGGCGTGTGCCGCCTCACCCTCGCTCGGGGGCTCCGCCACGGCTCGACACGCTATCTTGGAAGCCTCTGGAGGCTCACACCTCTCGGGGCAGGAACCGGCAAAAAAGGTATGGGAGCCGCTTGAGCGACATGGGGGACTCCTGAGCAACGCGACTCAGGGGCCTCACTGGTCACGTAGCCCCTCGCCCCTTTGTCTCGTCCTGGTGATCCGGACGCCCCAACGGCGGTCGAGGTATGCGCGAGATTGGGCCCCGTCGACATAGAGCGCCGCTTGAGTGTCAAGGAGGACTCCTGAGCAACGCGCCTCAGGAGCCTCCCTGAACGCGTAGCTCCTCGCCCCTTGGTCTCGTCCTGGTGATCCGGACACCCCAACGGCGGTCGAGGAATGCGCGGGATTGGGCTCTACTGACGCAGAGTGCCGAAAAGGCTCCCAAACCACCTCACTCGCAGGAAAGAGGGACACCCCAAGACCCCCAAGCTCCTCAGGCGTCACTGCCAGACCTTACGACACAGAGGCCCGCCCCGGACGCATCAAGCTAAGTACCCTAATCACGACCAACAGGAAGTCTCAATTAACAGTAACTCAAGGATCGGATGCATGATGAGAGTGCTAAAGTAAGGGCGCGAGCGCCACAAATTCATTACACACGCCCAGAGGGGCCCCTCGTGATTTTTTGATTACAGGAAAAGGAAGGGAAGAAGAAGGCAAAGGAGCCCCCCTCGGGGGCTGCCACTCCTAAGGCCCTGGCTCCGGCACGCCAGCGCTCAGTCGGAGTCCTCCTCCTCATTGACGGGCCCATGGCGGTGCGCAGGCGTAGCCGCTTCCCGGGCGGGGGAGCTGCGTCGTCGCGGCTGGCTACCCCCCGAAGTCTAGGCACGCCGACGCGGTGGTGCGTCGTAGCTGTCGTCGCTCGGACTCTCCTTGGAGGAGGTGTCGCTGCTGCTGGAAGTATGGCGGCCGTCGCCAAGGGCAAGCTCACCTCCAAGATCGCCGCCTCCGTCGCCCTCCGGGCAGCACCCCAAGGGCCTGCCATCCTCCCCGAAGATCTTGACGAAAAGCGCCGCGGCGCCGTCTTGCTTGAAGTGGAGAGTGAGCCTCCCCTCCAGGCCGTGGGCGCGGGCGAAGGTCTGCCACCTTCGGCTCAAGATGACGTGGCCTGCGGGGGTAACCTCGACCTCCCCCCACAACGCGCCGCTACAACAACCATCGGCTTGCAGCCACAGACCTGTGGGTTCGTCGGCCCGCAACGTCTCCGCGAAGAAGCGCGGGAGCTGCAACCAGGTGATCGCCGGCCTCTCCACCAGCACCAGGAACTCCTGGCCCGTATCGGCCGTGTGGGCCAGCGGGCGCGGTGGCCGAGCTCCTCCTGCGGGTCTTCCTCCTCGGCCACGGCCGCCGCGCCCGCCACCTCCGCCTGCGCCAGAGGAGGCACCAGCCCTCGCAGAGGCACGACCGCGCCCACGGGGCACCGCCGACGACGCCTCGATATACTTGCAAGGACGCCCCCGGCTCCTCTTGGGAGGCTATTGGTCCGGCCCCTCCTGGCAGGCTTTCCCCTTCTCGGCGGTGGAAAACCTCCTCACCGGCGTCATGACCGAGGAGATGGAGGACGAAGGCGGGGGAGCGAGAAGTAGAAATGGGCTGGGGGCTCCGTCCCCTCTGCCCATTTATAGCCAGGTGGAGGCCAACTGGCACACCTCCTCGTCACCCAAGAATGGGGGTACCCAGACCTGCCAGCCTGCGGCCCAGGGTGTGGCCCAGTTCGACACCAAAGCACGGCCCGGCGCGGCCTCACTCAAGACAAGGCCCTCGCGAGAGCCCCTAGCTCACGAGGGAGTTGACGCCAAGACCCCCAGAGGGAAGAGGCCTCCCTAGGTCGCCTCCCGAGGGGCGGAGATCCCTATGCAACGATCAGCCTCGGGAGGTCGAGGATGACCAGGCGGGCACCAGCGTGCACAGCAGAGACAGATTCCTCTTTGGTGCAAAGGAGGCAAAGGCGTATGCAGGTTCCCAAAGCACCCCCTAAAGGTTTCCATTCTGGCGCAACGAGACCAAGACCACGAGCCCAGCAGGATGGACGTCATCGCCGAGCCCACCTCTGCATCACCACCGGCTACTTTGCAGGCGAAGACCACCTTTCGTCAGGATAAGATGTACTCCTTGTCCCCCTTCTAATTTGGCCATTGTGGGATCCCTTCCCGCCATTGCGATAGGGGAAGAGGACCCGGGTCGCTATAAGTAGAGGCTAGGCTGCTCTGTAGAGGGGACGGATCAAACACCACCCGAGCACCCTCGCGAGGTTACTCAACACTATACTAGTTCATCCACAAACCTCCTCGTGAGGCAATCCACCAAAAGCAGGAGTAGGGTTTTACGCTTCGCAACGGCCCGAACCTGGGTAAATCCTCGTGTGCAGTTCTTCTTCCTGGCGATTGAGTGAGTTCGTCGAGCTAGGTTGTTGAGCTATGAGCTTGAGGTCGAAGCTGGTGGGGATCTTCGCACACGCCCTTGTGTTCAAACCTCTTTTGGTTTTGCGGAGCCCGAAATCCGACACATAGCCATGGAAAGGATCAGATTCAACCAAAGTAATTAACTCTGGGTCGACAGAGAATTCATAATCATTATCGGTAACAAAGATAGGTGAAGTACCAAACTTAGGATCACGTTTCATTCTAGCATTCAAAGTTTTTTCCTTATACTTGCGTAGCTATTTCTTAAGATCATTTCTATCCTTGCAAGAAAGAATTTCTCTAGTTACCTCCTCATCCATAACATAACCTTTAGGTATCTTAGGCATTTCAAATCGATGAGAACTAGGACTAATAGGTCTTTCATAGGCTTCATCAGTTTCAGCAATCTCATCAGTTTCAGTAGTTTCATTCTCTTTAGCTCTAGCAATTTGTTCATCAAGAAATTCTCCTAGTGGCACATTATCATCAAGCATGGTACTAGCATCATCATAAGCATCATTCATAGCAGAGGTAGCATCATCAATAACTTGCGACATATCAGAATTACTTGCATGTGGTGGTCTCGCAAACTTACTCATAACAGAAGGTGAATCAAGTGCAGAGCTAGATGGCAGTTCCATACCTCCCCTCGTCTTAGCGGGAAAAATCTTGGTCTTTGTATCCTTCAGATTCTTCATAGTGATCAATTGATATAAATCCCAAGTGACTCAACAAATATAGCTATGCTACCCGGCAACGGCGCCAGAAAAAGCTCTTGATAACCCACAAGTATAAGGGATCACAACAATTTTCGAGGGTAGAGTATTCAACCCAAATTTATAGATTCAACACAAGTGGAGCCAAAGAATACTTGAGAGTATTAGCAGCTGAGTTGTCAATTCAACCACACCTGGAGATTAAATATCTGCAGAAGAGTGATTAGTAGCACAGTTGTATGATAGTTTTGATAGCAGTGGTAGCAGTAACAACAGCAACAATAGTTTTGTAGCAAGTGTAACAGTAGCAGCAGCAGTAGTAACTTAGCAAGAATAATATGTGGAAAACTCGTAGGCACTGGATCGGTGAACTCGTTGGATGATATTCATCATATAATAGTCATAACCTAGGGCGACACAGAACTAGCTCCAGTTCATAAATGTAATGTAGGCATGTATTCCGTAAATAGTCATACGTGCTTATGGAAAAGAACTTGCATGACATCTTTTGTCCTACCCTCCCGTGGCAATGGGGTCCATAAGGAAACTAAGGGATATTAAGGTCTCCTTTTAATAGAGAACCGGAACAAAGCATTAACACATTGTGAATACATGAACTCCTCAAACTACGGTCATCACCGTGAAGTATCCCAAATATTGTCACTATGGGGTTGACGGATCATAACACGTAATAGGTGCATATGACTAGGCAAGATCGGATCAAGAACATAGATATAATGGTGATAACATAAACGGTTCAGATATGAAATCATGGCACTCGGGCCCTAGTGACAAGCATTAAGCATGGCAAAGTCACAGCAACATCAATCTCAGAACATAGTGGATACTAGGGATCAAGCCCTAACAAAACTAACTCGATTACATGATGAATCTCATCCAACTCCTCACCGACCAGCAAGCCTACGAAGGGATTACTCACTCCCGGTGGGGAGCATCATGGAATTGGCGATGGAGAAGGGTTGATGATGACGAAGACCGAAGATTCCCCTCTCCGGAGCCCCAAACGGGATCCAGATCTGGCCTCCCGATGAAGAACAGGAGGTGGCGGCGGCTCCGTATCGTCAAACGCAATGAAACTTTCTCTCCGATTTTTTTCTCCGAAAATAGGAAATTATAGTGCCGGAATTAGGGTCAGTGGGGCCCCGAGGTGAGCACTGGCGCGCCCTGGTGTATCTTGCCCAGCCAGGGGCCCCCTCGGGTGGTTCTTGGCTCCAGTATTTTTTATTTATTCTAAAATAAATCTCCAAGAAGTTTCGTCCAATTCCGAGAACTTTTATTTCTGCACAAAAAACAACACCATGGTAGTTCTGCAGAAAATAGCGTTAGTCTGGGTTAGTTTCATTCAAATCATGCAAATTAGAGTCCAAAACAAGGGCAAAAGTGTGAGGAAAAGTAGATACGACGGAGACGTATCAGCGCGCCGATCGCAGGACGGCCCGGGTCGCTCAGACCGCACCTGCAGGCCGTAACGGCCGCCGCCACTCCGCCAGCGCCGAAGCTGCCGCAGCCATCGACCCTGCTGCCCGCGAGCAGTAGGGCTCCTCCGTGCACCCCTCCATGCAGAGGGAGGGCCGCACCGCCACGACTTTCTCCTGTCATACCGGCCTCGGGCAGGCATCCGCGCGGGCCACGCAGCTCGTGGCACGTGAGCCGCGTCGTCACCACCCAACTGGCATTGGCCGCGTTGCCTGGCGAGGCCGCCTCATTAGGCCCGCCGCCGCTGCAGGAGGGACCCAAGCGTCCTTCCATTCGCCTCGCTCTCCAGCGTCATACGTGTAGGCCGCGGCACGCGTCCCCCGGTGCATCGGCTCGGCCGAGCCCCGAGGCGGCCCGCCCTCGCCCGACGGGGACGTCAGGGCGTGTCGAGAGCAATGTTCAGTGGCGAGCATTCTTGGCGGCACCCACGCCTCCGTCGCCAACCGCCACTTCAAGCCATCCTTCCGCATAGCATTCGCTGCCCTCAGGGAGCACGGGCCACGTCGTCACCTAGATGGACGCTATGCGACATCACCTTCAACGCAGGGGATCACCCGAGGTCTGCGGTTGCTGCGGGCGCTCTCCCCATGGTGTGCACCCCCACCATCAGCAACGTCGCGGTTACCAAGACTCTCATCGACGGGGGCGTAGGGCTCAACATCATCTCCATCGTGACCTTCGAGGCACTCAAGGTGCCCTACGACCAGCTGAAGCCCACCAGGCCTTTCTCCGGGGTGGTCGGCGGGACCGTGGCCCCCCTCGGGCAGATATACCTCCACGTCACCTTCGGCACGCGCGACAACTACCGCACTGAGCTCATCGACTTCGATGTGGCGCACATCGGCCTCCCGTACAATGCCATCTTGGGCTATCCAGCCCTCACCAAGTTCATGGCGGCGACCCACCCGGGTTACAATGTCATCAAGATACCCGGTTGCGCCGGCATCATGACAGTCAAATGCGATGAGAGGGATGCGGTTAGCTGCCTCAAGCGTGCGTACAAAGCCACCGCGGCCGCACGACCGGTTCACGGGGGCGAGGCGTCGCCCCCCGAGATAGCGCCGGTAGGAAAGAAGCAGTTGTTCTCTCAGGACCGAGCTAAGATAAAGAAGGTGTCATTCGACAACAGCGACTCGAGCTTCACCTTCACCATCAGCGCCGGTCTCTCCCCGGGGCAAGAGAGGGCATTCATCACTTTCCTCACGGCAAACACGGATGTGTTTGCATGGAAGGCGACCGATCTGAATGGAGTTCCAAGTGAAGTGATCGAGCATCACCTGGCGCTGTGCCCCAACGCGCACCCCGTCAAGCAGAAAGCGCGGCGCCAGGCGCCGGAAAAGCAGCACTTCATTGTTCAGGAAGTGCAAAAACTGCAAGAGGCTGGAGTCATCCGCGAGGTGCGCCACCCGGAGTGGCTCGCCAACCCCGTCATTGTCCCCAAGAAGGGCGGCAAGGAGCGGATGTGCTTCGACTTCACGAGTCTCAACAAGGCCTGCCCTCAGGATCCCTTCCCGCTCACGCGCATCGATCAGATCGTGGATTCCACTGCATGCTGTGATCTACTATGCTTCTTGGACGCCTTCTTGGGCTACCACCAGATGAAGATGGCGGTGGAGGACGTAGAGAAGACGGCTTTCATCTCCCCTTGGTAGGTATTCTTCTACGTGTGCATGCCTTTCGGAATGAAGAGTGTCGGTGCCACCTTCCAGGGGCTTGTCGGCGTTCTAGGAACGGGGGTACCCAGAACTGCCTGCCTGCGGCCCAGGGCATGGCCCACTTCATCAGCCAGGCTCAACCAGACGCGGCCCCACCCAAGACAAGGCCCTCGCGAGGACCCTAGGCTTGCGAGGAGGAGCAGCATCAAGACCGGCAAGGGATGGGTCTCCCCAGGCCCCCTCCGGAGCGGCGGAGATCTCTATGCAGGACCCGGCCTCAGGAGTCAAGGGTGACACAAGGAAGGACAGGCGGGTGCCAGCGCGCCAGGCGGAGCAGTTTCCCAATTGGCGCAAAGGGGGGCAAGGACGTACGCAGGTTCCCAAAGCAGCCCCCCCCCAAAGGTTTCCATTCCGGTATAACAATGCCACAACCACGAGCCCCGCATGACGGATGTCATCGCCGAGCCCACCTCTGCATCACCGATAGCTACTTTGCAGGCGAAGACCGCCTTTGGACAGGGCGGGGATGTACTCCTGTCCCCCTTCAAATTTGGCCGTTGTGGGATCCCTTCCCGCCATTGCGATAAGGGAAGAGGACCCAGGCCACCACTATATATAGAGGCTAGACTACACCGTAGAGGGGGATCCGGCAACCAGTGGATCCACCCATCCATCCGACCCATCACAAAGCCAGCAGAGGGCAAAGAACACCTCAGGAGCGCCCTCGCGAGGCTCCTAAACATTGTACTAGTTCATCCATCATACCTCCACGAGAGGCAATCCACCAAAGCAGGAGTAGGGTATTACGCTTCGCAGCGGCCCGAACCTGGGTAAATCACCGTGTTCATCTTCTTCCTCGTCATCGAACGAGTTCATCGTCATATCCATCTAGTATTGAGCTAGGTAGGGCGAGGCTGCAGGGGATCTTCGCACACGCCCCTGTGTTCGAATCTTGAGGGTTTTGCGGAGCCCGAAATCCGACATTTGGCGTGCCAGGTAGGGGGCGTGTCGAAGTCTTCTCCAAGCATCGCTCTTCCCACGCTTCACCGCTCCGATGGCCGGTGCCCAACAAGCTTCCCCCGGCCACAGCGGGTCAGCTTCCATCGATCCCACCGCTGCCGCCAGAGACCCACGTCCCAGCAGCGTGGTGCTGGGCGGTCAGTATCAAGCCACCATCATCGCCTCCACCGTCGCCGCCTCTCGCACCGCCCAAGCACACGGCGGGCGGGTGGCGCCCTCAGCACCGGCGACGCGCCGCACCTACGTGGGGGACATCGACGTGCACGATGCACTACTACAGGCAAGCGAGATGCTCCGCCACCGCCCGACGCACGGGGGCTTCGAGGCATGGACCGACCACATTGCAGAGTTGGTCACCGTTGCGCGGAGGGCCGTGGCTCCTCACTCTTATTCAAGGCCGCAGGCATCAGGCGCTGGGGGCTCGTCCGCCGCGCCCGTCCCCCAGCCCGCCGGCGGCGTGCCCCCTCCGGCGCTGGGCGAGCCCGAGGGGGGCCCTCCGCACGCCGTGCTCCTTCTCCTTCGAATCCCGGTGACCGGTTTCGGGGCGCAGCCCGGCCACCACAACCGAGCGCACGGAGGAAGCAACGCGGCGCCCCACACGCGCGCAAACACGTGCCTCCGAGACCCGGTGGACCTTTACCAGCCTGGATTGACCAGGCGGGAGCGTGCCATCCTGCGCAGGGAACAGGCGGCGTAGGCGTCCGGACAAACAAGCAACAATGGCGAAGGCGCGTCAGATCGCCGAGGAGGCAATCCACACCAGGAGACGCGCGGCCCACCCAACGGCGGTGGCAGAGGTAAGCAACTCCGCTCTGAGGCCCGTCGCAGGAGGGTCTGCGAGCGGCGCGCACGGGGCGGCGCCCCGCCGCCGCCAGGAGGGGCCGTCCCCGGTGCCCCGCCGGATGGCTCGGGAGGAGAACCGAGCCCTTATGTGGAGCCCTATGTACAATGCTACGTCATACCGCCTGACGGTGGGATGGGTCAGGCGCCTGCCGCAGGCGCCGGCACCTCCCAAGAGTAGGGGGCACCCTGGGCGTCCTCCCCGAGTCGGGCCTGGGGGCTTCCGCCGACGGAGCACCGGGCCTGGACGACACGTGCAGGAGAAAGAGGGAGGGCGCCCCCGGACCCGCGGGGCGCGGCGCAAGCCGACGCCCTCGCGAACAAGCGACGTTGAACCAAGCCCCGAGGCCTCAGGAGTGATGGCCTGGTGGGAGCAGCAAGACAAAAACAACGCGGGCCACCCGCGGCAACTGAAGAACCGGCGCAGCCTCGGGAGGCTGGGCCTCACGAGGCCCTCAGGACATTGCCCGGCCGACGCCCGGGCGCTTCACGAGGTGACTTCATCAACAAAACACCTTTATGGCTGCGCCGGATGCATTGTGCTCATGTTTGGGCCGCGGGAGCGCAATCCTGCGGTTACGCGGGGAACAATGCACTCGGGTTTGGGTCATAAGGGCGCGCAACTGAGAAGAAATTCACGGGATGGTTCTTGACGGAGTTGGGAGCCTCCAGGCCATGCGCCTGGAGGCTTGCCTAGCTATCTACGGCCGTGACACTCTCACGTAATAATGAGCGGGCTGTATACGCCCGGAGCCCCCCGAGGGCACGGAGGGGTTCCTTCCCACGCAATGTGGAAGCCACAGCTCCGCGCTGGCGGACAACACTGCCCTCCAATGGCTATGCCCATGCAACGTGGATGCCCTACGCTCAGCGCTGGGGGAAGACGAAGACGAAGACTAGACTAGGGGCCGGACGCGGCAGTTGCTTGCTTCTTTCTGGTGTTCGAATTGCCGTTTTTTGAAATGAAGTTTGAGGATTTCGCAACTCTATATTTAAAAGAAAAAGGGGCGGGAACTTTTCTCTCTTTGTTCTCTCGTTTTACCGGTCTTGAATTCTCTCTTTCCGGATTGGTATTTCGCAAGGAGCCATGCGCTCCGGCCCTCCCCGAGGCACCTCGGGGCTGGATAACGAGGCCCTGTCACCTCAGGGGCACGCATCTTTTAGCCGTCGACCCCCGCTCGGGGGCTCCGACTGCAGCACGGCACCGCAGCATGGAGTCTCGGGAGGCCCTAGGGCCTCGTGAGGCAGCATCCGGCAGGACAGAATGGGGATCGCTCGAGCGTCAAAGGGGGCTCCTGAGCATCGCGCCTCAGGAGCCTTACCGGTCATATAGCAACTCGCCCCTTGATGTCATCCTTGGTGATCCGGTCGGCGCCAAGGGTGTCGAGGCCTCGCCTCGTAATTGCGTCCTTGGTGATCCGGTCGTATATTACGGTGGTAGGGAAATGTGCGGGACTGGGACCTGCTGACGTAGAGCCGCTTGAGCGTCAAAGGGGGCTCCTGAGCAACGCGTCTCAGGAGCCTTACCGGTCATATAGCCACTCGCCCTTTGATGTGTTCCTTGGTGATCTGGTCGGCATCGAGGGTGTCGAGGCCTCACCTCGTAGTTGCGTCCTGGTGATCCGGTCGTACATTACGGTGGTAGGGAAATGTGCGGGACTGGGGCTTGCAGACACAGAGTACCGAAAGGGGCCCCAAACCGTCCCACAAAGAAGGAGGAAGCGTCCCAGGAGGAACCGCGGACTATCTGGGTAACCCAGCCGCACCTCGCGACGCACGAGATCATCACTGCCCTACAAGCTAAGTACACTGCCAAACCAAGCAAGAGCCACCTGACCTAATAATGACCCGAGGACGGGATAAGGGTTATACGCACTAATGTAAGGATGCAGGTACTACGGGCCACCACGCGCGGCTACCAAGACCCCTGAGGCCCGAGGCGCGGGGAAAAACGGCAGGAGGGGAGGAACCCTGCCACGACAAGCTGCAAGGCCATGAACCCGGGGGCTGGCGGCCGCGAGTTGCCCCTCGGGAGAGAGAGAGCCTCGCGAGGTCCCTACCGTCTACCATCACCAGGCCGCGTAGGCAGCGGCGCCGGACCCCGCGCGGAGAAACTAAGTCGCGTCGCGGCAAGCAAGCGATCGACGATTCAAGAGAAGAAAAACAACAGGGCAAAGGTAACATGCAAAAGACTAACGCCCTCCGGGGCCGAGTTCTTCTTAAGGTATTACAGGGACCATGAAAGGGAAGCAGGAGATGCCTAGGGGGAGAAGCCGCCTGCGCCACCGACCGCCTCGGCATCGGAGTCGTCCTCCCCGTTGGAGGCGGGCACCTGGATGAACCGCTCCACCAAGGACTCCACGTGCGGGCGCACCTCATCCCGAAGCGGGCGCTAGAGCTCGTCAGGCACCCGCTCCCCGACACGCCGGAGGTCGAGCTGCGGGGCGAGGCAGCGCAAGTTGGAGAAGACAAGCGTCAAGGCGAGGTCCAGAAGGTCGCGCGCGTCGGACCCGCTATTGAGGGATCACTAGAAGAGTGTCTACAGGGGGGGTGAATAGACTACTAGCAGGAATTTTGAAACCTAACCTTTTCCTAAGTTAATTGGTTGGCAGATTTTAACAGTTTTAGCAAATCTAGCAAGTCTATATACCCTACACATGCATGTCAACAAATATGGCAGCGGAAAGTAAAGACATTGCACATGAAGTAAAGAGTTGAGATAAGGAGATCAAACGCAGTTGGAGACGCAAGGATTTTTTTCCCGTGGTTCCGATAGGTGGTGCTATCGTACATCCACGTTTATGGAGTCTTCAACCCATGGAGGGTAACGGTCGCGAGAGTCCACGAAGGGCTCCACCCATAAGGGTCGACGAAGTAGCAACCTTGACTATTCCATAACGGCTTCCGTCCACGAAGGACTAGCCTCACTATGGGTAGATCTTCACGAAGTAGGCGATCTCCTTGCCCTTACAAACTTCTTGGTTCACTCCACAACACGAAGTAGGAGGCTCCCAAGCGACACCTAACCAATCTAGGAGGCACCACCCTCCAAAAGGTAATAGGCTCGGTAATGACGATGAACTCCTTGCTCTTGTGCTTCAAGATGATAGACTCCTCAACACACAATCACTCTCTCACATATTTGGCTTGGTGGAAGAGATGGGATTGGTGGAAAGCAACTTGGGGAGGCTAGAAATCAAGATCCATATGGTTGGAGTGGAAGATCTTGACCTCAACACAAGAATAGGTGGTTCTGTCTCAGAAAACTGGATGGGGCAAGTATGGAATAGTTCTGAGTGCTTCTCTCTCGAGTAGGTGGTGGTGGAGGGGTATATATAGGCATCCCCAAAAATCCAACCATTACACACAAAATGACCAACTCGGTGACACCGATGTGTTAATCTCGGTGGTACCGAAGTGACCAAAAGGTGGCAACTTTTGAATCTCGGTGAGACCGATATAGGAAACTCGGTTGCACCGATAAGGTGACCAACGGTCAGATTGACAATCTCGGTGACGCCGATCCAACATTCTCAGTTGCACCGATATTGTGAATTTGCGTAACAGAAAGTTGGCAACCTAAACTCGGTGGCACCGGTATGGAATCGGTTGCACCGAAGTGGCTAGGGTTTGGCTGAGTCTATGTGAGGTTTTGAATCGGTGGCACCGGAATGGAAATGTTGGTTGCACCGATTTTGAATATATGGCTTTGGACAGACTTTGGTGGGAGATCTTGTGGGTGTTTTTGGTGACTATCACTTGTGCACGTATGAGCATTTTGTTCACCAACAAAAACTTACCCCCTTTTAATAGTATTGGCTTTCCTATGGACTCAAAGTGATTTCTCACAAATGTAAAATGTAGAGTCCTCTTCCTTGAAGCTTTGCCAACCTATTTCCTTGCATCTTGGGCTATTCCACAATCTCCACAATCCTTTTGCCAACCCTCTCTGTGGACATTATCTGAAATACACTAGGTAAAAGTATTAGTCCAAGAGACAATGTATGTTGTCATGAATTATCAAATCCACCAAGGGAGCATGTTGTGCTTTCAATGTCCCTCTTTTTGGTAATTGATGACAACATACAATCAAAGCTTCAAATAAGGATATGCATGGTTATAATGAAGACTTTGAGAGACACATGACTTAGACTTGCTCCCCCTAAATGTGTGCAGTCCTTTAAAGGATAGTTGCTTTGGAATGCATGGACACACGTATGGATGAAGGGATATAAAAAGTCATGTATATCTTGGCTATGTGCATCAAATATATATGAATGAGATGTATCCTTGATCAAGACTTCACTCTTGCAAACAATATGTGCAAGAAGCAAGAGATCATTTTGATCAAGGGTATGATGCATATACTTACCTTGAGTTCTTGAGCATTCTAGTAGTAGAAACACACTTGAGAAAACAATGTTAGAAAACACAAGAGTATTCTACCAATCAAAGGCAATAGAACTCAAAAGTACCAAGATATGGAGAACATATGGAAGATAGTAATCATTAAGATTGATATGTCTCCAAGATCATTAGAATTTTCTTCTCCTGAATATGAACATGGTAAATTATCCTCTCCCCCTGAATCTCAGCATGTAGATATTGGGATTGGATAAAATGAGAAATTGATTCTCCAAAACATATTTTTCAACGATGTGTTTGTTTTGACTTTTCAAGTATTCTCCCCCTACTTAGATATTCTCACCTTGTTTATAAAGTATAAGAATTGATGTTGGTTCTCCCCCTTGATCATATCTCCCCCTTTGCATAAGCATGTATCTCCCCTTTAGCATGAAGCTTTGTTCCTCTCCCCCTTTGGCATTAATTTCCAAAAAGGTCAAAAACAGGGATAGATACAGGGATCATTGATTGATAAGGGATCCTTGAGAACAAGGGTCACTGAATGTAGGGTTCATAGAAATGAAAACTGGGGGAATAAAAAAAAGGTTTCTCTCCCTTTGAGATGTTGTAAGACTTTGTTATTCTCCCCCTTCTTCCTTTGAGTCAGGGATCCTTGAATAAAGAGATTCTCCTCCTAAGATTATCTTTTGTTATTCTCCCCCGTTTTTTTTTAAAGGGATCATCGAAGTAACAGAAGTATTACAAGAAAGATCACTAAGAAAACACAGAATTGCAAATATGAACACAAATGAGACAGGATGCAAATCAGTGGTTCCGAGATGAACTAATCGGTGATACCAAAATCTGAAGGTGCAGCATATCTGCAAATTCGGTAGAACCGAAATGTTAGTGTCGGTGGCACCGATGCAGAAACAGAATGAGGGACCAAGTTTCTGTTTTCGGAGAAACAAAGGAAAATAAGGGAATGCAAATGATTTTACAAAGAGATATCAACTAGAGAAGTTTTGAGTGGTTCCAAGAAATCTTTGCAACATAGAAAATGAACCATCCAAAATTATTAACTAGATGATGGGCGTTGACTAGGTCACCTATATTGGAGTATGTTGACATAGGAGCCAAGCAAGAATACTTGATCATAGGTCATACTCTACGTTAAGTTCAAAATGGGGTTACCATTTTTCGATTAAGCATTTTGATGTCTTCATATCACTTGAGTTGCTTTAGCTCATGACTTGGAGTAAAGCCTTTTGAAGGATATGAGTACATACCTTTGAG
The DNA here is from genome assembly GCA_039707655.1 of Elymus sibiricus. Lineage (NCBI taxonomy): Eukaryota > Viridiplantae > Streptophyta > Magnoliopsida > Poales > Poaceae > Elymus > Elymus sibiricus. The sequence goes on from CM077671.1 coordinate 132,686,345, forward strand.
TGATGTTGATGACGTCGCTTGTAGGTGAACTTGTTGAGGATGTTCGAGGTTGATGAAGATCATCTTGAGTTGGGAGCAATCCTTCTTGTTTTAGTACACTTGTCACCTACAAAGGTTAGTCAAGCAAGGAAGAACAACAGATATATCCAATTGACATGATACCAATTGAGATTTTGCAATTATGATCAAGTATATGTCAAGGATATGATTGAGGTGTCTTCTCCTTTCCATCATCAAGAGGGGTTGTGCATACTTGGTCATGACTAGATTGCTTATGATTGGAGTTGATGGCAATCTTGTGGAATGAAAATCTTCCAAGTACCTACAAAAGATTACATGCAATACAAGGAAGCATAGAATTCCATGGTATAATACGACATGTTAAGATACATGGAAATATCAGGAAAGCTCATGCCCTTGCATGCAACCGAGTGAGTCTAGCTCAAGTTTGAAGCATCAATGATGTTCAACTCACTCCTCAAGTGACAAAACGTTTTCTCAGCAAGCGGCTTTGTAAAGATATCGGCCAATTGCTTGTTAGTGCGATCATGCTTAAGATTGATATCTCCTTTAGCAACATGATCACGAATGAAATGATGTCGAACTTGAATATGTTTAATTCGAGAATGTTGCACAGGATTATGACCAATCTTAATAGCACTTTCATTGTCACAAAGTAATGGAACATTTCTAACATGAATTCCATAATCCTTAAGCATTTGTGTCATCCATAGTAATTGCGCACAACAAGATCCAGCAGCAATATACTCAGCTTCGGCAGTAGATAGAGAGACCGAGTTTTGTTTCTTGGAGGACCAGGACACAAGATATCTACCCAAAAATTGACAAGTACCCGAAGTGGATTTTCTATCAACCTTGTCACCGGCATAGTCCGAATCGGAATAGCCAACAAGATTAAAAGAGGATCCCTTGGGATACCAAATGCCAAAATTTGGTGTTTGTATCAAATATCTCACAATACGTTTCACGGCCAAAAGATGACACTCTTTAGGTGCAGCTTGATATCTAGCACACATGCAAACACTAAGCATAATATCGGGACAAGAGGCACATAGATATAGCAATGAACCAATCATAGATCGATAAACCTTTTGATCGACCGGTTCATCCTCCTTGGTAAGATCAACATGTCCACTAGTAGGCATGGGGGTTTTCATACCTTTGCACTCTTGCATGTTGAACTTCTTGATCAAGTCCTTGGTATATTTAGTTTGAGAGATGAAAGTTCCTCCCTTCGATTGCTTGATTTGCAGGCCAAGAAAGAATTTCAGCTCACACATCATAGACATTTCATAATTCTCGGACATCAACCTTCCAAATCTTTCACTAAATTGAGGGTTAGTGGAACCAACGATGATATCATCCACATAGATTTGACACACAAATAATTCACCATTAACTCTCTTAGTGAACAAGGTTGCATCAATTTTACCAATTTCAAAACCTTTTTCAATGAGAAACTTCGTTAAGCATTTGTACCAAGCACGAGGGGCTTGCTTAAGACCATAAAGGGCTTTACGAAGCTTGTAAACATGATTAAGTTTCTTAGGATTCTCAAAACCAGGTGGTTGCTTAACATAGACTTCTTCTTCAATCTCACCATTTAAAAAGGCACTTTTAATGTCCATTTGATAAAGCGTGATATCATGGTGATTAGCATAAGCAAGAAGAATGCGAATAGCTTCGAGTCTAGCGACAGGGTGGATAGGTCTCACCGTAGTCCATACCTTCGACTTGCGTATATCCTTGGGCTACGAGACGAGCCTTGTTGCGCACGACTTGACCGTCTTCATCTTGCTTGTTCCGAAACACCCATTTGGTTCCGATGATGTTTTGCTCATCCTTGGGCTTCTCCACGAGTGTCCACACTTCGTTCCTCTCGAAGTTGTGAAGCTCTTCATGCATCGCGTTCACCCAATCAGCATCTTCTAGAGCTTGTTCTACCTTCAAGGGCTCAATGCTAGAGATGAAAGAATAATGCTCACAAAAGTTAGCTAGGCGAGTTTTAGAGCGAGTGATTCTCCCTGTTTGTATATCACCAAAGATTTGGTTTAGGGGATGGTTCTTGGTCACTTGTGCTCGAACTCGGGTCAGCTTCCGATTGTTGGATGGTGGAGCATCTTCTTCATCATCATCTCCTTCATCTTCGTTGTTGTTGAAGGTGTCGTTCCCTTGAGGTGGTGGTGAAGGAGGTTGTGGTGGATCTTCATGATGCACTTCCTCCTCTTCATCATGTTGTCGTGTACTGCTTGTGGATGCCTCCATGTCATGTTGTGGTTCACCTTGACGTGAAGTAGGGGCTTCCACTTGAGTTGATGAAGTACTTTCCTTCACCTCCATGGGACGAATCTTGCCGATGGGCAAGTCTTGGATAGCTTCCGAAGGGTCCTTATCACCTACATCATTTGGCAATTGTTCGACTTGCGAACCATTAGATTCATCAAACTTCACATCTACCATCTCTTCAACTTTTCGAGTGAAGTTGTTGTAGACACGGTAAGTGTGAGAGTTCGATCCGTAACCAAGTAGGAATCCTTCATGAGATTTAGGAGCAAATTTAGTACGACGATGCTTATCAAGAATGTAGCACTTTGAGCCGAATACCCGAAAGTATCCAACTTGGGGTTTGTTATCGGTGAGTAGCTCGTATGCCGTTTTACCGAGAAGCTTGTGCAAGTAGAGTCGGTTCGTGGCAGGACATGCTGTTTCCACGGCTTCTGCCCAAAAGTGTCTTGGCGTCTTGTATTCCTCAAGCATCGTTCTTGCCATCTCAATGAGCGTCCGGTTCTTCCTCTCAACAACTCCATTTTGTTGAGGCGTCTACGTAGCCGAGAACTCATGTGAGACACCTTCTTCGTCAAGGAAGGTATCCAGATGGGTGTTCTTGAACTCCGATCCGTTATCGCTTCGAACCTTCTTGATCTTCACTTCAAACTGATTTTGCGCTTTGCGAGCGAAGTTCTTGAAGATCTTTTGAACCTGCGACTTATCATCAAGAAAGAATACCCACGTAAATCTGGAAAAATCATCAACTATAACTAGACCATAGGAATTTCCACCGAGACTCTTGTAAGCATTGGGACCAAAAAGATCCATATGAAGTAACTCGAGTGGTCTCCTAGTAGTCATGATATTTTTAACGGGATGACTTCCACCTACTTGCTTTCCGGCTTGACAAGCACTACAAAGTCTATCTTTGTCAAAGATAACATCCTTAACACCAAGTAAATGATCACCTTTGATAAGCTTGTCTAAATTACTCATGCCAACATGTCCTAATCTTCTATGCCAAAGCCAACCTTTAGAATATTTAGCAATTAAGCAAGTGCGAGGTTTGGATCTCTTAGTGAAATCAACAATGTATAGATCACCTCTACGGATACCGGTAAAGACCATTTTATGATTATCTTGACGAAACACTTGGCAATCTACTTTCGTGAATAGCACATTAAAACCAAAGTCGGCAAGTCTAGATACGGAAAGAAGATTGTAGCCAAGAAATTCAACAAGCATAACATTTTGGATAGAGCTACCATGGGATATGGCCACCTTACCAAGACCAAGTACCTTACCCTTGGAGTTGTCTCCAAACGTTACGTACCTTCGCGGTCCATGGTTTGGTGTGATCTCTTCAAACATCTCTCTATCTCCGGTCATATGATCGGTACATCCGCTATCGAGAATCCATTCTTTTCCTCCGGACATGTAATCCTTGAAGTTTGCCATGAGACTTAGATTCTTCATGATCTTCTCATACTCGATGTCGAACAGCTCATCTTCATCATAGTAGCCATGTTCCCCATTGTCATCATCAAGTGGGAAATCCTCGTCATAAAGAACAAGAGATTCGTTAGGATGGTGACCATGACAATGTTCAAGTTTATGAATGTGAAGGACTTCTATAATGATATTGTTGATAGTTGTGACATCTCCTTTAGCACGCATGAGGTCTCTAAGCTCAAATAGACAATCATCAAATTTAGGATCACTAGGCGTCATCTTGTGGAAGGCAATAGTTTTATGAAGAATTTCATCAAGATTACTCAATGAATAACTTGGATATCGTTTCTCCAAGTCATTCCACAAAGTGTAAGCACATACAAAATTCTTCATTTGATTGAGCACATTTCTAGGCAAAGCTCTAACAATGAGATTGACAGTTCTAAGATTGCATAGCATATCTACTTCCTCTTCGTGTGTGGGATGCAAGGGATCAATGGGAGGCACATAGGGGCTCTTTACAAATTTGCTCAATTTAAATTCATTAAACAGCTCAAGCATCAGGGTTTTCTATTGACTATAGTACTCTCCATCAAGAATAGGCACTCTACAACTCAAACTCCCTATACTAGACACATCCATCTTCCTCCTCGGTGATTAGACCGAAGCAATGGAGACCAAAGCTCTGATACCAATTGAGGGATCACTAGAAGAGTGTCTAGAGGGGGGGTGAATAGACTACTAGCAGGAATTTTGAAACCTAACCTTTTCCCAAGTTAATTGGTTGGCAGATTTTAACAGTTTTAGCAAATCTAGCAACTCTATATACCCTACACATGCATGTCAACAAATATGGCAGCGGAAAGTAAAGACATTGCACATGAAGTAAAGAGTTGAGATAAGGAGATCAAACGCAGTTGGAGACGCAAGGATTTTTTCCCGTGGTTCCGATAGGTGGTGCTATCGTACATCCACGTTAATGGAGTCTTCAACCCACGGAGGGTAACGGTCGCGAGAGTCCACGGAGGGCTCCACCCATAAGGGTCCACGAAGTAGCAACCTTGACTATTCCATAACGGCTTCCGTCCACGAAGGACTAGCCTCACTATTGGTAGATCTTCACGAAGTAGGCGATCTCCTTGCCCTTACAAACTTCTTGGTTCACTCCACAACACGAAGTAGGAGGCTCCCAAGCGACACCTAACCAATCTAGGAGGCACCACCCTCCAAAAGGTAATAGGCTCGGTAATGACGATGAACTCCTTGCTCTTGTGCTTCAAGATGATAGACTCCTCAACACACAATCACTCTCTCACAGATTTGGCTTGGTGGAAGAGATGGGATTGGTGGAAAGCAACTTGGGGAGGCTAGAAATCAAGATCCATATGGTTGGAGTGGAAGATCTTGACCTCAACACAAGAATAGGTGGTTCTGTCTCAGAAAACTGGATGGGGTAAGTATGGAATAGTTCTGAGTGCTTCTCTCTCGAGTAGGTGGTGGTGGAGGGGTATATATAGGCATCCCCAAAAATCCAACCGTTACACACAAAATGACCAACTCGGTGACACCGATGTGTTAATCTCGGTGGTACCGAAGTGACCAAAAGGTGGCAACTTTTGAATCTCGGTGAGACCGATATAGGAAACTCGGTTGCACCGATAAGGTGACCAACGATCAGATTGACAATATCGGTGACGCCGATCCAACAATCTCGGATGCACCGATATTGTGAATTTGCGTAACAGAAAGTTGGCAACCTAAATTCGGTGGCACTGGTATGGAATCGGTTGCACCGAAGTGGCTAGGGTTTGGCTGAGTCTGTCTGAGGTTTTGAATCGGTGGGACCGGAATGGAAATGTTGGTTGCACCGATTTTGAATATATGGCTTTGGACAGACTTTGGTGGGAGAGCTTGTGGGTGTTTTTGGTGACTATCACTTGTGCACGTATGAGCATTTTGTTCACCAACAAAACCTTACCCCCTTTTAATAGTATTGGCTTTCCTATGGACTCAAAGTGATTTCTCACAAATGTAAAATGTAGAGTCCTCTTCCTTGAAGCTTTGCCAACCTATTTCCTTGCATCTTGGGCTATTCCACAATCTCCACAATCCTTTTGCCAACCCTCTCTGTGGACATTATCTGAAATACACTAGGTAAAAGTATTAGTCCAAGAGACAATGTATGTTGTCATGAATTATCAAAACCACCAAGGGAGCATGTTGTGCTTTCAGCTGTCCACGTTCACGCGGGAGACACCGGTCTCCAGCGCCTCCACCACCTTCTGGAAGAAGTCAAGATAGCCCCCGTCGCCGCGCACGCACGGCAGCACGGGGGCTTCCCCAACGAACCGGCTCACCGCGCCGGCCGCACGGCCGGCAATGCCGAGATACTGCTTGGCTCGCTGGGACTCCAGCATCTTGGCATGCGCCGCCTCGTCCTGAGCGGCTTGCACGGCGTCGGCTGCCTCCTTCACCTGGGCCTGGAGGGACGCCAGCTCCACCCTGGCCTCCGCTTCGCCCCTGATGGCGGCTTGGAAGGCGGCCTTGGCGGTCACCAACTGGGCCCGCCGCACATCCACCTCCTCCTGGAGCTCGCCAAGCCTGCGCTTCTTGGCCACAGGCGCCCAGTGAGAAGGAGAAGATCATGCTCGGAACGCTGGGCAAAACGACTAAGGAGGAGGGGGGCGGCGGAATACTCACTCATCGACCATGGCCGAGCGCCGGCGAACTTGCGCCGACCCCGAGGGCCCCCCACCGCTGCCTCCGGAGGAGGGCGAGGGAGCCAGCGGTGCCGCGCGTTTCCCCGCACCCGCAGCACTTCCCCCGGACGCCATGGAAGAAGGGAAGATAGGAAGAGGAGAGGGCTTTCTCTGCGGAGCGAAGGAAGCAGGAAGATGCCTCGAGACTGCAATGCCCCACCCCTGCCAGGGGCGGGGCGGATTTATAGGCGTAACTGCAACTGCGAGGATTCGTGGGAGAGCAGGCGTCGTGCGCCTCTCGGGCGCCGTGGAGCGGTTCGATCAGCGCAGTACCGTCCGCGTAGCCCCTACTGCCGATTGACGGGTCACATCCACGTGGCCCGAGGAGTAGAGGCCCGAAGCAGCAGCAGCATTCAAGGAAGGGCAATGATGGCCAGCGCTGCACACGGGCGTTGCATCAATTTGACTTGGAGCGGTTCCTGACGCCCTCGGGGAGCAGGGGCGTCGCCGCCCAGGCGCTCGACGAGTGTAAAGCCTGGCCCATAGGCGTTTGGGGCCCGCAGCACTTCGGGCCGCCCTCAAGGCTTCGGCCGGAAGCTAGCTCGAGCGCGCCTTGGGCCCGGGGGCTACTGTCGGCGTTCTGGGAACGGGGGTACCCAGAACTGCCTGCCTGCGGCCCAGGGCATGGCCCACTTCATCAGCCAAGCTCAACCAGATGCGATCCCACCCAAGACAAGGCCCTCGCGAGGACCCTAGGTTCGCGAGGAGGAGCAGCATCAAGACCGGCAAGGGATGGGTCTCCCCAGGGCCCCTCCGGAGCGGCGGAGATCTCTATGCAGGACCCGACCTCAGGAGTCAAGGGTGACGCAAGGAAGGACAAGCGGGAACCAGCGCGCCAGGCGGAGCAGTTTCCCCTTTGGCGCAAAGGGGGCAAGGACGTACGCAGGTTCCCAAAGTACCCCCCCCCCAAAGGTTTCCATTCCGGTGTAACAAGGCCATAACCACGAGCCCCGCAGGACGGATGTCATCACCAAGCCCACCTCTGCATCATCGACTGCTACTTTGCAGGCGAAGACCGCCTTTGGACAGGGCGGGGATGTACTCTTGTCCCCCTTCAAATTTGGCCGTTGTGGGATCCCTTCCCGCCATTGCGATAAGGGAAGAGGACCCAGGCCACCGCTATATATAGAGGCTAGACTACACCATAGAGGGGGATCCGACAACCAGTGGATCCACCCATCCATCCGACCCATCACAAAGCCAGCAGAGGGCAAAGAACACCTCAGGAGCGCCCTCGCGAGGCTCCTAAACATTGTACTAGTTCATCCACCATACCTCCACAAGAGGCAATCCACCAAAGCAGGAGTAGGGTATTACGCTTCCCAGCCGCCCGAACCTGGGTAAATCACCGTGTTCATCTTCTTCCTCGTCATCGAACGAGTTCATCGTCATATCCATCGAGTAGCGAGCTAGGTAGGGCGAGGCTGCAGGGGATCTTCGCACACGCCCCTGTGTTTGAATCTTGAGGCTTTTGCGGAGCCCGAAATCCGACAGGGCTGATGCACATCACGCTGGGGCCCCAGCTGGGGAGGAACGCGGAGGCTTATGTTGATGAAATTGTTGTCAAGACGCGTGAGGCCAAGACGCTCATCCAAGATACGGAGAAAACTTTCGCCAACCTGCGCAAGGTCAACCTGAAGCTCAACCCCGACAAGTGTGTTTTCGGAGTCCCCTCCAGCAAGCTCCTTGGCTTCCTCGTATCCCATCGGGGAATCGAAGCAAACCCCGGAAAGGTTAATGCCATCGAGCGGATCCACCCTCCCCGGACCCTCAAAGAAATGCAGAAGCTGGCAGGGTGCCTAGCCTCCCTTGGGCGCTTCATCTCTAAGTTCAGCGATCAGGCATTACCGTTCTTCAAGCTGATGAAGAGGTCAGGGCCGTTCGCATGGACCCCTGAAGCGGATGTGGCCTTTGCGGACCTCAAGCGGTATGTCACAAGCCCTCCCATCATGGTCGCGCTACGACCCCGTGAACGCTTGCTACTGTACCTAGTGGACACCCCCCATACAGCCAGCGCGGCCCTCGTGGTGGAGCGGGAAGGACGAGCCCGCGCAAAGAAACAGCCGGCAGCCGGCCAGGAGGCATCACATGAGCTCACACAAGTCTCATCGGGGCCAGATGCAGGAGCCCCTCAGGAGGACGCCCCCCCCCCTCAGGGGGCTGCCCCCCCTCAGGAGACTCCTGTGGCCCCCATCGCCGTACCCCCAGAGGCCCCTGTGCACCCCGGCGAGCACGACATGGACACCGCGGTCATGCGTCATGTGGAGCATCCGGTGTACTTTGTTAGCACGGTGCTGAGGGATACACACGAGCGCTACCCCATGCAACAGAAGCTCCTCCTCGCGCTCCTCGTGGCCTCCAGGAAACTGCGTCACTATTTCCAAGGGCACCCTATTAGGGTCGTCTCCTCGTACCCCTTGGAGCAGATTCTGCCTAGCCCCAACGCCGCGGGCAGGGTCGCCGAGTGGAACATCGAACTGTAGGCCTTTGAGCTGGAGTTCTGCACCACCAGGGTCATCAAGGGCGCGGCCCTATCAGACTTTGTTGCGGAGTGGACAGCCCCGAGCGAGGAGGAGCCTCGCGAGGGCGAATCTCTCTTGCCTGGGGATGAGGCACCCTGCGGCTGGGTCCTATGCTTCAACGGCGCCTTTTCCATGCAGGGCGTGGGGGCTGGCGTCATGCTCACCTCACCAAAAGGCGACAAGCTACGCTACGCAGTCCAGCTGTGCTTCAGGCATGATGAGAAGGTCTCCAACAACATCGCAGAGTACGAGGGCCTAATCGCCGGCCTTAAGGCCGCCTCCGCCCTCGGCATCAAGCGTCTTGTCATCAAGGGCGACTCACAACTTCTCGTCAACTTCTCCAACAAAAAGTAGAAACCCAAGGATGAGCACATGGCGGCGTATTTGGAGGAGGTACGCAAACTTGAGAAACACTTGCTTGGTTTGGAGCTGCAGCACATCCCGCGTGGTGCTAATTAGGAGGCCGACGACATCGCCAAACGAGCGTCTCGTCGTGAGCCCCAACGCCCCGACATTTTCGAAGAAAGACTTCTCAAGCCATCGGCTGCGCCGCTCGTCCTCAGCACCGCGCTGCTACAAGAGGAGCTGCCGCCCGCGCCACTAGCAGGCGCTCCGGACTCCGGCCCGCCCTCAGGAGATCGCTTGCTGTTAGCGCTGGAACCTCAAGAGGGCGATTGGACCGCCGAGCTCAAGGCCTATCTGCTTCGCGGCGACCTCCCCGATGAGGATGCGGAAGTGGAGCGCGTCGCCCGCCAGGCCATTGCGTACGGTCTGCAAGATGGCGAGCTGTACCGAAGACAGCCTAACGACGTCTTGCTACGGTGCATCTCAGAGCAGCAAGGGCGTGAGCTGCTCGCCGATATCCATGGGGGAGATTGTGGGCACCACTCTTCGTCGCGCACCCACGCTGGTAAGGTGTTCCGCAGCGGTTTCTATTAGCCTAATGCGTTCCACGACGCCGCCGAGCTGGTCTGGTCCTGCGAAGCTTGCCGGTTCCATGCCAAGCAGATCCACCAACCCGCGCAGGGGCTACAGACGATTCCACTCTCCTGGCCTTTCACGGTGTGGGGGCTGGACATTTAGGTCCTTTCCCCCGCACGGCCGGCAGGTATCGCTACCTCTATGTCGCCGTTGACAAGTTCACTAAGTGGACGGAGGTCCAGCCCGTGCGCACCATTCAGGCTGCTTCGGCCGTCAGGTTCATCAAAGGCCTCGTATGCCGGTTCGGCGTCCCCAACTGCATCATCACCGACAACGGCTCCCAGTTCATGAGTGGCCTTTTCATGTCATATTTCGCTAACCTCGGTACACAGATATGCTACGCCTCCGTGGCGCACCCGCGCAGCAATGGCCAGGCCGAGCGCGCCAACGCCGAGGTCCTCAAAGGCCTCAAGACCAAGAGCTTCGGGTGGAAGCTTGAGGCCTACGGGAGGGGGTGGCTGGATGAGATGCAGTCCGTGTTGTGGTCTATCCGCACCACCACGACTAAGCCCACCGGCGAAACTCCCTTCTTCCTCGTCTACGGGGCTAAGGCGGTCCTTCCCTCGGAGCTTAAGCATGGTTCCCCGTGGGTTTTGGCGTTCGACGTGCCGCGTCAGGACGACTCGCGGGAAGCCGACCTTTTGCTCCTTGAGGAGGCCCGCCGCCAGGCCGCCCTCCGTGCCGCGAGGTACCTGCAGGCCTTGCGGCGCTACCACAGCCGCAACATCCGCCCTCACACCCTCGAGGTCAGGGACCTCGTCCTGCGGCGGGTCCTCTCCAGGGAGGGCCTCCACAAGCTCTCGCCCATGTGGGAGGGCCCCTTCAGGGTCGCCCATGTCTCGAGGCCAGGCGCTGCCCGCCTGGAGACGGAGGGTGGAGTTCTAGTGCAAAACACTTGCAACATCCAGCACCTCCGCAAGTTCTACCCGTGACACTCTCACGTAAGAATGAGTGGGGCTGTACACGCCCCAGAGCCTCCCGATGCACCATGTTGTGGCGCCGGGAGGACTCCCGCCCATGCCCAAGTGGAAGCTCCATGCTCTGCGCTGGCGGAATAACTGTCGAACCACAGCTATGCCCACGCCCAAGTGGAAACCCCATGCATCGCGCTGGCGGAACAACCATGCCCATGCCCAAGTGGAAGCCCCATGCATCGCGCTGGTGGAAAGATCAAGAAGATGCCCCACGGGCCACACTAACCCCAGACTAACCCGTGCAAGACACGGCAGTCACATCTCTTTTTTCTTGTAAACGAGTTTGTCCGCCGTTTTAATAAAGGTTTTGGTTTTCGGATTTTTGCGGAGTTTTGTTGGATTTTCCTTTTCAAGTCATGTGCGCTCAATGTCTCCCTCTTGGGCGTCACGCAAGCGGGGGCTGGGGTACGGTGTCTACTCCCTGGTCGGCCCCCATGGCACCGGAAGCCCAACGTGCGGGCTCCGGGTCACGGGCCTTTCCCTGTGCACACCACCTTGCCAAGGCCTTTGGCGCCTGGTCTCCTCGCGTGACTCGCATGAGTAAGCTAATGAGCGTGCGCCATAGCCCTAAGGCCAGACGACCTTGCTTCCTGGTTTCGCCCAGGCAGCGCGACCTGGCTTACTGGTGACGGCCGAGCCTCACGCAAAGGTCACATCTCGGTAACCCGATGTATGAAAGCAACACCAGAGGAAGCCATACAAAGTACAATTACCAATTATAGGAGCATAGTGTTCAAAACAATATGCTGACTTCACGCCACAGTGGGACTACAAACCGATATTAGCAGAAGGATTAAAGGGGGCCTAGGGAGACGCGTCGCTTTCGCCGTCGTCGTTACCTTCGCGCTCTTCAGCTCTTTCATCATCATCATCATCTGCGCACTCCTCAGGAAGCGGGGCCATCACGGCCTCGAAATCAATGCTGGGGTCGACACGAAGAAGATGACTGACACGCGTTAGCGCCGGGGACAAAAGGTCGCGACTCTCTCCTTCAATCAGCTCACCCACCTTCCCGGCACCCGCCTCGAGCTGCTCCACGACCTTGGTGAAAAAATCAAGATAGCCAGCGTCGTCAGGCACGAGAGGGCTGGAGACGCCCCCCTGCAGATGGAACCCAGGGCTCCGCGAGCCCGCTGCTCGAGGCCCTAGAACATCTTCGAGTGCAGGTGCTACTGCCCCTGGGCCTGGTTCGCTTCGTTTGTCGCCCGCTCGACGAGGGACGCAACGCCGTCCACCTGTTCCTAGAGCGACGCCAAATCAGCCGCGCCAGTAGCCTGGGCCTTAAGCGCGGCTTCCCGTTACACCTCCACTCGGGTAAGCGCCTTCCTGAGGCCATCTATCTCACGCTGCAGCTCTGCGCGCCTGGTCTTTAAGCGGCTCTCTTACAGCTTCAGTTTATTGTTATAATCCTTGCGGGCTCGCTCGACCCTTGCGTCGGCACCCCCCTGGACCTCCTCCACGCGTTGCTTGTAGGTGGCCGTGGCAGCGGTGACATCATGATCTAGCGCCTCCAGCAGCTCGCGCTCCAGGCTCTGCTCTGACGACACCAAGGCAAGTTGTTGTTCGAGAGCCCAAAGGTATGCCTCGCGGAGGGCAAGCTCACGCACCTTCTTCGCTTCGGTTGCCTGCCCTTCACTGCGGGAGGGAAGGGTGTTCCTCCGCTCCTGAAGTTGCCGCTCCAGGACGGCGTTCGAGGCCTGAAGCTCCCGCTCGCGGGCCTCAACTGCCTCGCGACGCTCATCTGCTTCCTTGCCCCCCCAGAGGGCGCGGTCGCGTGCTTTCCTTGCCTCGGTGGTGGATCTTTCGGCCTACGAGCGTGCCGTCTCATGTGGGCGACAGCTTAGCTTGACGGGGACATCAAGTTGATGCCACCCGTGGGCCAAGCGCAACCGCTCCTCGGCGAAGCGCCCTTCGGCACCCCGAAGTTCCGCCCCGAGCTCTCCTTGCAAGCTCGCTGCGTTCCGCAGAAGGTCGTGTCGGATCAAGGTCCGGGAGTTCCCGAGCGCCAGGGCCCAGTCCGGGTCAGGCCCCACGCCTTCGTCCACCGCCGAAGCTTCGGAGCCTCCAACGCCGCCCATCGGGGGCTGAGGGCCGGCAGATGCCCGTTCCGCCCCGTCCTGGCAGGACGACGCACGCCGCGGGCTTGGGACCACCCTTGAAGTGGTGGGCCCATCAAGGCCGCGCTCGGTTCTGGCCTGGGTGGCAGTTCCGGCTGGCACTTCCATCCCCGCCTGCTTGATGCGTGCAGCAGGGTCGGGCGCTCCGGAGGCCGAAGAGCGGCCTCCCGGGGGTGCCCCCGGAGGGATCACTGTCGCGTCCCCATAAGCGGGGTCCCCCTCAGGGGATGCGGGGTGAGCTGCCGCCCCTTGCCCCGCGCTCCCGACGGGCGAAAGAGAAACCGCCTTGCGCTCGAGCACGTTGTCCGGGCTCTGATGGAGCACGTCCCTCCTGCCTTCCCCGGACTCGACCGGCGGCGGGAAGGTGTTCGCTAGGCGCGGGGGCTCCTTAGCTTTTTTGCTCGCGGGAAACCTGCGAGGGAGAAGGGGTTAGGCGCGCCCGGAGCGCAGAAGCAAACAAAGCCAAGACGCGGCGCTTACTCGTCTCTGGCGGCCCACCTTCTCTTCCTTAACACCCTCGGCATCACGTCGGCGCTCCTCTTAGGCAGGTCCTTCTCCCCGCGGCTGACCCCGTGGGGCGATGGTGCGGCCTCGACGCCGGCCCCCGCCCCCCTCGCGAAGGGAACAGGGGGCACACTCGCGGCGCCCCCTCAAGGGAGTGCGGCCCGGAGGCCGCCGCCCTACAGTCGATGGCGCCCCTCATCATGCCTAGGGAGGCAGCCTCACCCCTGGGCGGGGCGGTGCTGCTGGCACCCACGGGCGCAGGGAAGAGTTTGCAGCGGGTCTTCTAGGGTAGGGGTCGGTCGCTCCCCGCTGTTTCGGCTAAAGGCCCCAGGCCCACTAGGGTCCCAGGCTCGAGGACCACCAGGGCAGAGTTGTCCCGAGGCCCCTCGCGGCACTCCGGGAGCAGCCCCCATTGGTCGAAGTGGGGCATGGCCCGAGCGAAGTCCTCCTTGTCCTTGTATTTATACAAGGGGCGCCCCTCACGGGAGAGGTCACCGGCTACCTCGCCGGTCAGGACTCGAAGCACCCCGTCTAACACTTCGGGCGGCAGGCGATCCGGGTGGAGCCGCATGGGGTCCGTTGGACCAGCAAAGGCCCACATCGGGCGGGAGTGGCGTTGAAGGGGAGCAATCCTTCGCCGGAAGAACTCCCTCATGACTAGCGTCGCGGTCACCCCTGCTATCCTTAGGGAGGCCAACCTCCTCATCATCGGCGACAACCTCGGGTCATCAAGCTTCTTGTGCCTCCACCCAGAGCTTGGCACCGCCGGGGACGACGGGGTCAGCAGCAGGGGGCTGTACTGGCCGGCGTCCACATACACATACTGCCGCCTGAAGCCTCCCATGTCGGGGTTGATCCTCATGTCGATGCATTTGCCCTCCGTCGCGTCCACGGCCTGGAACGACACACACCTAGAGCACTGGTTGGGCGCCGTCAGCTGGAGGAAGAAGAAGTGTCGGAGCAGCGCCACCGAGGGGGGAAGACCCAGGAAGGCCTCACACAGGAAGGCGAATGCTGAGAGAAGGAGAACTGATTTCGGCTCGAGATGCAGTGCTTGGATTTGGTAATGTGAGAGCACGGCGTCGAAGAAATCCGAGAATGGAGGAAGTAAACCGGAGGAGAGCGCAGGAAGGTGGAGGACGATGGAGGTGGCGTCCGGCTCAGCGGGGGCCAACGAGGCTGGCGAGATCTTGGTCGGCCCCCACTCATTGGAGGCGGCTGCGGTTATCAAGAGGACCTTGTCGAGCCCCTCGCGGTTGAGCACTATGGACCTGCCCAGGGCAGGTTCCGGCGTAGGCTGCTGTTCCGCCATTGCTGCCACCCCGTTTCTCTTGCGAGGGGGTGCCATGGCGATGCAGCGAGATGGGAGGCGACGGTCGTCCGGCGGATTGGGGGCAAGCGTACGCAAGAAAGAAGGCGCTGGAGGGCAACGCGAAACAACGAAGGGCAATGGTGGCCCGGCGCTGCGCGCAGGCTTTATGCCAGCGTGGAGCGGTTATCGAGATGTCGTGGGAAGTGGAGACATCCCACGACCCGCCGTGTGCCACGCGTTAGGCCTGGCCCTCAGGCAGTTGGGGCTTGCGTCGCTTTCGCCCCCCCCCCCACCCCCCCCAGCAAGTGGGATCGTGTGCCTCGAAGCCCGGGGGCTACTGTCGGGCCCGTGGGACTAGGGGTACCCAGGCCCGTCTGCCTGCGGCCCATGGCATGGCGCATGCCATGGGCTAACACGGCCCACCGTCGGATCTCATGGGCGAGGCCTTCGCGAGAGCCCCCGCCTCACGAGGCAGGGGGCAGCAATCGTCATCAAGGGCCTCGTGGAGCCCCCTCCCCCTTCGTGAGGTCGCTTCCTGGAGCCGCCCCGAGGCTTTCGCAGGGGGCAGCAATATACAGGGTCGCGCGGCCACTTTCCCGTCACGTGGGTGACACTATCCGTGCCAGGCGGCGCCAGGAGCGGTGCCAGCACGCAAGGACAGAGAGGTTTTCCACTTTCGTGACAAAGGGGCATGGCCAGCTCGCGGGTTCCCAAAGCAATCCCCAAAGGTTTCCCTTCTTGTGCAAGAGGACCAAGACCGGGGGCTTGGCAGGATGGAGGTGACCCCCGAGCCCACAAGCATGTCACGACGAGGAGCTTTAACAGGTGAAGACCACTTTTCTCAGGATAGGCTATAGTATTTTTCCCCTTTAAACTGGCCATTGTGGCAACCCTTCCCACCTTGTGATTTCGGGGGAAGAGGACCGAGGCCAGTATAAGAGTAGGGCACCAGCCACCGTAGAGGGCATCGAGCCTTGGGCAGGAAAGAACACACCTTGTACTCATCCTCTGTCAGCGTCCTGGGAACGGGGGTACCCAGACTTGCCTGCCTGCGGCCCAGGGCGTGGCCCGCTTCGACGGCCAGTATGGCCCGGCACGACCTCACTCAAGACAAGGCCCTCGCGAGGAGGACAACACCAAGACCCTCGGAAGGAAGAGGCCACCCTAGGTCGCCTCCCGACGGGCGGAGATCCCTATGCAAGACTAGGCCTCGGGAGGTCGGGGGTGACGCAAGCCAGGCCAGGCGGGCACCAGCGCGCGCAGAGAAGACAATTTCCTCTTTCGTGCAAAGGAGGCAAGGGCGTACATGGGTTCCTGAGGCGTCCCACCAAAGGTTTCCATTCTGGTGCAACAAGACCAGGCCAACGGGCTCGGCAGGACGGATGTCACCACCGAGCCCACCTCCGCGTCACTGCCAGCTACTTTGCAGGCGAAGACCACCTTTCGTCCGGATAAGATGTACCTCCTGTCCCCTTTCGAATTTGGCAGTTGTGGGATCCCTTCGCGCCATTGCAATAAGGGAAGAGGACCCGGGCCATTATAAATAGAGGCAAGGTTGTGCCGTAGAGGGGGACGGATCCATCACCACCCGAGCGCCCTCGCGAGGTTACTTACCACTATACCAGTTCATCCACAAACCTCCTCGTGGGGCAATCCACCGAAAGCAGGAGTAGGGTTTTACGCTTCGCAGAGGCCCGAACCTAGGTAAATCCGCGTGTTCATCCTTTTCCCCGTGATTGAGAGAGTTGATTCGGCTAGGCTTTGGAGCTGTGAGCTTGGGGACGAAGCTGGTTGGGATCTTCACACACGCCCCTGAGTTCGAACCTCTTTGGATTTTGCGGAGCCCGAAATCCGACATTTGGCGCGCCAGGTAGGGGGCGTGTTGAAGTCTTCCTCAAGCTTCGCCTCTTCTCAGCTCCACCGCTCCGATGGCTGGCGCTCGCCGAGCCCGCGCCGAGCGTTGGGCTGCTCGTGTTGCCCAGACAGCGCCAGTGGGCCGCACCGCCGCGCGTCGATCCGCCTCTCCTGTGGCCGACGCCGCCACGGGCCCAGATGCCCATGAGCAGCAGGACTCGTCACAGCCGGTCACCGCGCGGCGCGACGGCCGCACTGCCACTCCGTCCATCGTTCTAGCTACTTGGTCGTCCTCCCACGCTTGCCCTGGGCAGGCGCGCGGGTCGGCCGCACCGCTCATGGCGCGCGAGCTGCTGCGTTACCGCCCTACCCCCAACCGCTACGACGACTGGCTCGGGCGCATCGCAGAGCTCGTCAGCGCCGCCGGCGACGCCCCGGCGCTTTGCTACTCTCTCTGTCCCCCGCCCTCTCTGGCGGGCGACGTGGCCCATGATGCGCCACCCCCTCCTCCCCAGCGCGACATCGACCCCGAGCCCAGACGTGAAGCACACCCGCGCGACCAGCCACGCGGGCCCCCGGCGAGGGTGAGGGATGAATTAAGTTGCCAGGTGGTGCACCGGCCGCGCGCTGACACGCGAGCGCTCCCCGCGCCGCTGCGCCAGCGTCACGACCGTGCGCCTCTGGAGGCCGCGGCGCGGGAGCACCAAGACCGGGCCCCTCCTGTGTGCGCGGCACCCGTGGGTGCAGTCGGCTGCCGCGCCATCGCCCCGGAGCTGCATCGGGTCGCCTGGCCCGTCAAGTTTAAGCCGGACCTGTCTCCTCGCTACGACGGCACCCCAGACCCTGCAGAGTTCCTACAGCTCTACTCGCTGAGCATCGAGGCGGCCGGTGGAGATGACAAGGTCATGGCCAACTGGTTCCCTATGGCCCTCAAGGGTGGAGTGCTCTCCTGGCTCCTTAACCTCCCGGAGGGGTCAATCACCTCCTGGGACGAGCTTCGCAAGCGTTTTGTCGCCAACTTCCAAGGCACCCGTGACCGCGCGCTCGCAGTGACTGACCTGCGCCGCGTGAAGCAACAGCCGGGCGAGACCTTGCACAAGTACATACAACGTTTCATGACTGTTCGCCTCAAGATCCCGAGGGCGTCGGACGAGGCCATCATCTCGGCGTTCACCGATGGTGTCAGGGACCTCAGGATGAGGGAGGAGCTTGCCATCCACGACGACATGTGCTCCGCCCTGGAAATGCTCAACTTGGCGAACAAGTGCGCGAAGGCTGAGGAGGGCCGCCTCTCCCTCCTCGAACTTCCGGAGGCATACCCTGAAGACAAAAAGACCAAGGCCAAGGAAATGAAGCGCCAGGCCCCCGCGGTGCTGGCGGCAGAACCTGAGGCGAAGCGCAGTCGAGACTAGGAACCCCCCGCGGGAGGGCGACCATTCTGCACTTTCCATGGCACCAATAGCCACAACACCAACGACTGCCAGGAGCTCAGGTCGGTAGGTGACAAGCATTTCGGTCGTCGCCCTAGGCGCGGCGACCGTGGCTATGGTCGCGGTGGAGGCCGCGGTGGAGGCCGCTGGGACAGTCGAGACCCGCGCCAGGAGTGGCACGACCGGCCTCGGGAGGACCACTGGCGCGACCAGCCTCGGGAGGACCGCTGGCGCGACCAGCCTTGGGAGGGGTCCCGTCACGATCAGCCTCGTGAGGCTCGCCCTCGTGAGGCCGGCCTCCCCCCGCTGCTGCCACCACCCAGGAGGAAGTAAGAAGACAGGCAGAACGACGGGGCTGGGGGCTTCCAGGAGGCCCGGGCAATCGCTTGCATCCTGGGCGGCGCTCACGCCCCTGCATCGAACAAAATCTTTAAGCAGTTCTCGCGGGAGGTGAACGCGGCTCTCCTGAAGCTTGAGGCTGCGCGTCCCCGCAAGTGGTCCCAGTGCGCCATCACCTTCGACTCCAAGGATCAGCTCAGGTGCTCGGCCATGGCGGGCGCACTCCCCCATGCTGTGAACGCCGACTATCAGCAATGTCCTCGTTACCAAGACCCTTATTGATGGTGGCGCGGGGCTCAACGTCCTCTCCATCGAGACGTTCGAGATGCTCCAAGTGCCCTACAACCAGCTCATGCAACCAAGCCTTTCTCAGGAGTCACTGACGGCTCCACTATCCCCATCGGACAAGTGCGCCTGCCGGTCACCTTCGGCGGGCATAACAACTACCACACAGAGCTCATCGTCTTCGACGTCGCCCACATCCACCTCCCGTACAACACGATCCTCGGGTACCCTGCCCTCACCAAGTTCATGGCGGTGACTCACCATGCCTACAACGTCCTCAAGATGCCGGGGAGTGGTGGCATCATCACCGTCGCCTGCGATGAGAAGGACGCCGTTTGCTCCCTCGAGCGTGCCTACCGTGCCGTAGCGGCAGAGCACTCGGACGACTAAGGAGACGTCCTGCCTCGCGAGGATGTCCCCAGGAAGAAGAAGACGCTCCTCTCCAAGGGGCGCCAGGGGGCTAAGACCTCCAAGGACGGCGCCTCAGGCTCCGCGCCCGGAGCCAAGGCCACTTCCTCCCTCGCATAGGAAGGCGCGCTCGGCGCTTCCCTTGGGTCAGGCTCGGGGGCTTCCATCTGGAAGGCCTCCGACCTAACTAGTGAGACGAGGGAGGTGATCGAGCACCACGTGGAGGCATGCTTCGGCGTGCGCCCACCCAAGCAGGGAGCACATCGCGAGGCGCCAAGTTCGCGGGAGTTCATCACCAACGCAATCAAGGAGCTTCAGGAGGCGCAGGCCATGCGAGGCAGGCGTCGCCCCGCGCCACCTAGCGCAATCGCCGTCGTCGGCTCGGGCGGCATGCTGCGCGTCTGCGTCGATATACCGAGCATCAACGGGGCCGCGTCCCAGGACCTCTTCTGGCCGTCCCGCGTCGGCCGCGGTGGGGTCTATCCGTGCAACTACATCCGCATGCCTTTTGGCCTGATGAATGCGGGAGACACGCACCAGCGCCTTGCCCAGGCCATGCTCGCGCCCTACGAGGCTCCGCGCCATGCAGTGCTGGAGGAGGTGCCAGGCTCAAGCAAGGACCACGAGCTTCCGGAGGAGTCAAGCTCATGAAGGCCAGACTCATGGAGACGCAAGCACTACTGGAATCAGGGTCTTTGCCATCTGCCATAGCAGACGGCAAAGGCCTGCCTGGCGGATGGCAAAGCCATTGCCGTCCGCCAGCAGACGGCCAACAGTCCGGCCGAACAGGAGCCGGCAAAGGCCACTTTGCCATCTCCTGGCAGACGGCAAAGAAGCCAAGCTCTTTGCCGTCTGCTGGCAGACGGCAAAGCCCCTGGAAGGCAGACAAAAGGTGCCAGCCCCGTTAGGGGGCTAACAACGCTCTTTGCCGTCTGCTAGCAGATGGCAAAGACCTTTGCTTCTTTGCCATCTGCCAGCAGACGGCAAAGAGCTACAGCTGACGTCAGGCGTCAGCTGGGCCAACGCAGGCTCTTTGCCGTCTGCCAGCAGACGGCAAAGAAGCAAAGGTCTTCGCCGTCTGCCAGCAGACGGCAAAGAGGCCAAATAGGCCAGCCCAGGTTGCACAGGCTGCTGCCACGTGGCCTCTTTGCCGTCTGCTAGCTGACGGTAAACCTCTTTGCCGTCTGCTAGCAGACGGCAAAGTGGCTATATTGCCACGGGTTTTTTTTCTTAAATTCAATCAATTTCACAGATATATATATATATTCATTTCAAAATATTTCAACAAGTACATATAGCCAACATATCCCTGCCATATGGATATGATCATCCAACACATATATACACCAAATGAAAAGTCCAACATATCCAACAATTAAGCAAAAGGTCCATATAGTTTCATCCATACATACATATATAGGTAGCAAGTTTCACATTGTTCATCCTACAAAATCAAAACAAAGAGGAAGCACAAGAAGAAGAGTAGACTCCATCAATGCAAGCTTCCTCATCGAAAGCAAATCTGCAAATTGGGAAAGAAGAAAGTTAGAAGAAGAAGAAGAAGAAGACTAGAAGAAGAAGACTAGCTAGAAGAACAAGAAGAAGAAGAATTTTTCTTCTCTTTCTTTTTCTCCTCTCCTCTTCTTTATCTTCTTCTTCTTCTAACTAAGGTAGGTAAAAATGCCATTTTTTAGCTACGCTAGGAAAAAATGCTAAGTGTAGGTCATTTTAGAGCTAAGCTAGGTAAATAGGTCATTTTGGAGCTTAGTAAGGTTATTATGTCATTTTCGAGGATGATGCCATTTTTGAGCCAACTTACGTAAGTATAGCTCATTTTTTATCTAACTTAGGTAATTATGCCATTTAGGAGGAAAATAAGCAAGTATAGAGAAAACGTACCCTCATCACAACAAATGCGATGAAGATCGCAACTAAGGTAACAATTGATCCAACGGCATAATGATACCAAGCCTCATTATCACTGGCATATTTTCTAATCTTCTTAATCTTCAAGCGCATTGCATCCATCTTCAAGCGCATTGCATTCATCTTCATCTTGTGATCATCGACAACATCGGCAACATACAACTCCAATGTCATCTTCTCTTTTCAATTCTTTTAATTTTTTCTTTCAAATACTCATTTTCTTTTTCAACTAAATTTAACTTCTCGACAAGAGGGTCGGTAGCAAATTCCGGTTCACATTCCTCCTAGATTAAAATATCTCTATGTCAACTTGATGGCCATAATTGTCATAAATGCGAAATGCAACAAATAGTTATAAAAGAGAATTTACCACATCCGAATCATAAAGCGGGCGAGGGCCGACGGGGACAGATTTCAAGACCATGGCACTATGTATAAGAAACAATCATACAAAGTAAGAAAATTATACAAGTAACTATATAAATCATACAATCATACAAGAAAATGGCAAGTGTAGGTCATTTTAGAGCTATCCTAGTTAAAATCGGTCATTTTGGAGGTAGGTAAGGTTATTTTGTCATTTTGGAGGAAAATAAGCTAAGTCAATGTCATTTTGGAGCTAAACCAAGGTTATCATGCCATTTTTTACCTAAGTTTGCTAAGTATGTCATAAATGAACTAAAGAAGCTAAGTATAGGTCATTTTGGAGCTATCCTAGGTAGTTATGCCATTTTTTAGCTAACTAAGCATATTAAGTCATTTAGGAGGAAAAATGCTAAGTATAGGTCATTTTATAGCTATCCTAGGTAAAGTATGTCAGTTTGGAGCTAAGTAAGGTTATTATGTCATTTTTGAGGAAAATAAGCTAAGTCAATGTCATTTTGTTGAATACCTAATAACATGAACTAATTAATAATATATATGTACATAATAATAATTGAATACCTGACATTACCAATATTACTCTTCATCGTCTATATATGCTCCGGGATCAATAAATGCAGAATCATCATCACTATCAGTAATGACGTGCTCATCAGCATCATCAATAAATGCATCAACATGTGGAAGGCCTCCTTTATGTAATCGGTCAAGCATTGACAGGTCATCCGCAGCAGTAACCTCCTCTTCTTCCGTCTCTTCTTGTTCCGGCTCAGGGGTGAAGTCGGATTCACTATCGCTGTCTACCTCAATGTTCTGGGGTGAAGTAGAGCGGTTCTTGAAACGTTTTTTGGAAACACGTGTTTCTTGGAAGAATTCTCCTTCATATGTGTCTGGGTTAATGTGAGGGTCATAATCATCTTCATTGAGGGGAGGTGGTCTAAAATGTGGCGGCACATCATAAACGACATCCCAACCATTCAGATTTGGATCAGTTTGGCAGGCCCACGGTAGATAGAAAACTTGGGTCGCCTGTTGAGCCGTAATATAGACATCGGGAACATCTAAATGGGTGCTTTGTTTGATTTCGACTAGCCCTATATATTCATGAGTCCTTCTAGTCTCCTTTGGCTGGAACCAATAACATTTGAAGACTACGACGTTTGGTGGGTTTTCACCAAAGAATGTAAGTTCATAAATTGCTTCAACTCTTCCATAATACTCGACTCCTCCTTCGCCGACAGCGGAGACACAACAATTTGTAGACTTTCGGTCGGCCATAGATAGCTCTTTGCCAAAATTATGAAAGCGATACCCGTTGATGTCGTATTTGTCAAATGAACGAACCTTATAGTCAAAATCATTTGCAACTTGTCTCAATTCGGAGTCCATAGACTCTGCATTAGCCTACAAGTTTAATACGAAAGGATTTTTGCATTAGCCGCAAACTAGACGAAGAAATGAAATGGTCTAATGGAAATTACCGTTTGTTTGAACCAAGAGATGAAACCGGGATAGCCTCCTCCATGCTTTGCCAGAAGCTCATACTCTTCGATGGAATCCTTGGATCTGCAGAGTTTTTGACAACTCTACCTTTCATGAAATTTTTCTTATCTTTTCTGAACTTATGGCCAGGATCCAGGAACTGTCTATGCAAGTCGAAGCAAGAATACTTGCGACCCGCCTGCAGCCAACGGAACTGAAGAGCTGCCTTGCATGTGGGGCACGGGAACCTTCCATGCACACACCAGCCAACGAATAGCGCATACGTCGGCAAGTCATGCGTCGAGTACATGTACCACACATGAATTTTGAAGTTTTGTTTTGTAGCGGCATCATATGTCTTCATCCCATTATCCCAAGCTTCTTGCAATTCATCCTTAAGCGGCTGCATGTACACATTCATATTCTTCCCCGGATAGTTGGGCCCTGGAATTATCAACGTCAAGAAAATGTTCTTTCTTTTCACAATCTCTCCGGGGGGGAGATTGAGTGGAATGACAAATACAGGCCAGCAACTGTATTGGGTTGCCGTCATACCAAACACTTGGAACCCATCCGTGTTGATGGCGACTCGAGGATGCCTTGGATCTGCTGCTTTGTCCTTATGTAAAGCATCGAAGTGCTTCCACGCAAAAGCGTCTGAAGTGTGTCCCAACATCGGATTCCCATCTGCATCTAGTTCGGTTCTTTTGCCCAATTTATGCCACGTCATCTGTCTGGCCGTCTCTTCGACCATGAAAAGACATTGAAGTCTTGGTATGATTGGCATATACCGAAGAACATTAACTGGGATTTTGGTCTGACTCTTCTCACCCATACCATTGTCTACCACAACATACCTGGAAGACTTGCAAATGGGACAATAGTTGAAGCCCGCATACTCAAGCCTAAATAAGGCACATCCATTCTCACAAGCATCTATCTTCTCATAGGGCATCTTAAGCGCACGTAGGATTTTGTCCGACTGGTACAGGTTTGCTGGCAATACATGGCCTTTGGGTAGAAAGCGTCCAAATATCGTCATCATCGCGTCGTAGCATTCTCTGCCCAGGTTGAACTGAGCCTTGAGAGCCATTACTTGTGCGATGGCATCCAGCTGACAAAGCTCAGTGTGCTCGTGGAGAGGACGTTTTGAAGACTCCAACATTTCATAGAAGGCCTTTGCAGATTCCTCCATCTCATCGTCCGAATCCCGAGCATCATCAAAGTCTTGCACCATGTCTTCGATCCCGGTACCATGCTCGTCGGTGCGACGACGAACCACCTCAGCTCTGGCACGTTGGGCAGACTCACCATGAAATGTCCAGACCGTATAATTAGGCGTAAAACCCCACTTCTGTAGGTGTTTGATGATTTCAAACTCTGACCTCTTATGATAGTTGTAGCAATCGACACAGGGGCACCAGGTTGTTTGCTGTCCATTTGCAAATGCGGCTCTCGGAAACCCCTTGGTTTTTGTTATCCATTCATGGGTCATGTCTTTCTGACTAGTGTGACTGGTGTACATCCACGCACGATCACTCATCTTGCCTAGCTACTCGACACACAAGAAATATATACATAATTCAGTAAACCATATTCATCAGTTAATAGAGTTCGTCAGTTTTATTACGTCCATGCAACCTAGACTCTAGTAGGTAAAGATAGGTCCTAATCCCACCCGAGTATGTGTAGATTGGGTTCGTTTTCCCATGCTCTGCTCCGGATCCGACGCAAAATTTTGGCAGCACCTCCCCGTTGTTCTCCTGATACACGTCTAGGCAATAAGCAGAGAGAATGTGTACCCGGAGAACAACCGGGAGGCACTGACGAAATTCTGCATCGGATCCAAAGCAGAGCATATGGGAAAACGAACCCAATCTACACATACTCGGGCTGTCCATGGATAACGTTGGACAATTCGAAAGAATCACGGTTATAAATATGCAAATGCATGCATATTTATAGATGTAACCCTTTCGAATGGGAGACGCATAGTGGTCACGCATACTGATGATTCAATCTACCTACAGCTAGCAAGTTTCATTGGCGCGAAGACCGGAACAGAGCAAATGAAGGGGGAGGAGGAGATGTCATTTGTGCTCACCCACGAACGCAGGGGCGGAGCTCGTCAAACGCACGGGGAGGTCGTCGAACACCAAACCCTCGCAGCGACGAAACAACTGCACATTTAAATCCACCTGATCAACACAAATATATATGATGTTTTTCATAACAAAATCGGAAATTATATGACCTAACTCATAATTCACACATATATGACCCCGTCGGCCTCTGGAAGGCCGAAGAGCACCCTTTCGGTCAACAGGAGGCCGAAGAGGTGTCGGGGGTTGGGGGTGTCGTGTCAGGGTGTCGGGGTGTCGTGGTGTCGGGGTGTCGTGTCGGGGTCGGGGTGTCGTGTGGGGCTCGGGGTGTCGAGGTGTCGGGGGTGTCGTGTCTGGGTGTCGTGGTGTCGGGGTGTCAGGGGTGTCGAGGTGTCGGGGTCGGGGTGCCGTGTCGGGGTCGGGGTGTCGGGGTCGGGGTGCCGTGTCGGGGTCGGGGTGTCGGGTCGGGGTCAGGGTATCGGGTCAGGGTGTCGTGGTGTCGGGGTGTCGTGGTGTCGGGGTGTCGTGTCGGGGTCGGGGTGTCGTGTCGGGGTCGGGGTGTCGGGGTGTCGGGGGTGTCGTGTCTGGGTGTCGTGGTGTCGGGGTGTCAGGGTTGTCGGGTGTCGGGGTCGGGGTGCCGTGTAGGGGTCGGGGTGTCGGGGTGTCGGGGTCGGGGTGCCGTGTCGGGGTCGGGGTGTCGGGTCGGGGTCGGGGTGTCGGGTCGGGGTGTCGTGGTGTCGTGGTGTCGGGGTGTCGTGTCGGGGTCAGGGTGTCGGGGTGTCGTGTCGGGGTCGGGGTGTCGGGGGTGTCGTGTCTGGGTGTCGTGGTGTCAGGGTGTCAGGGGTGTCGGGGTCGGGGTGCCGTGTCGGGGTCGGGGTGTCGGGGTGTCAGGGGTGTCGGGGTCGGGGTGCCGTGTCGGGGTCGGGGTGTCGGGGTGTCGGGGTCGGGGTGCCGTGTCGGGGTCGGGGTGTCGGGTCGGGGTGTCGTGGTGTCGGGGTGTCGTGGTGTCGGGGTGTCGTGTCGGGGTCGGGGTGTCGGGGTGTCGTGTCGGGGTCGGGGTGTCGGGGTGTCGTGTCGGGGTCGGGGTGTCGGGGTGTCGGGGGTGTCGTGTCTGGGTGTCGTGGTGTCGGGGTGTCAGGGGTGTCGGGGTCGGGGCGCCGTGTCGGGGT
The DNA here is from genome assembly GCA_039707655.1 of Elymus sibiricus. Lineage (NCBI taxonomy): Eukaryota > Viridiplantae > Streptophyta > Magnoliopsida > Poales > Poaceae > Elymus > Elymus sibiricus. The sequence continues at coordinate 132,712,634 of CM077671.1, forward strand.
CGGGGTGTCGGGTCGGGGTCAGGGTGTCGGGTCGGGGTCGGGGTGCCGTGTCGGGGTCGGGGTTTTTCCTCTTTTTTCCTTTTCTTCTTCTTCCTCTTCTTCCTTTTCTTCCTTTTTTTTCCTTCTTCTTCTTCTTCTTCCTCCTTTCCTTTTTCCTCTTCTTCTTCTCCTCCTCTCCTCTTTCTTCTTCTTCTTCTTCCTCTTCTTCTTTTTTCTTCTCCTCCTCCTCCTCTTCTTCCTCTTCCTTTCCTTTTTCCTCTTCTTCTTCTCCTCCTCTCCACTTTTTCTTCTTCTTCTTCTTCTTATTTTTTCTTCTCCTCCTCCTCTTCTTCTGTTTCTTCTTCTTCTTCTTCTTCTTCTTCTTCTTCTACTTCTTCTTCTTTCCTTTTTCTTCTTCTCTTCTTCTTTCCTTTTTCTTCTCCTAAATCTTACTCCTATTACCTAAATAATACAAACAAAGAACAAATCTAAAACTAAATCTAATAAAAATAAAATTTCTGTCCTAATTTGATACCTTGCTAAATTAACCTAGGGTTCATACTAATTAATCTAGGGTTCATACTAATTAACCTAGGGTTCATACTACCTAATTTGAAACCTAGCTATTCATACTAACTAGTGTTAAATCAATTCTATTTTCTTTAAATAGCAACAATTGCTTTAACTAAAAAAATTAAATAGCAATGTAGCTACTGCCTACTAGCAAGCAATGAAAAAACAGAAAAAAAAACAAAAAAACAGTGTGGGCGGCAGGGGCTCACCAGAGGGGGCGGCACGCCGACGGGGCAGGGGGCGGCGGAGGTGTGGAGCTGGGTCGTCGGGGGTGCCTGCTCGCCGGCGACCCGACGCGGTGGAGCGGCGGGGCAGGGGGCGGCGGGGGCGACGGGGCCGTGGTGGTGGAGGAGGGCCGCGGGGAGGGGGGCGGGCGGCGCCGCGGCCTGGCTCCGGCGGTGGTGGAGGAGGGCCGCGGGGAGGGGGCGGTGGTGGAGGAGGGCCGCGGGGAGGGGGCGGCGGCGGGAGGGCGGGGCGGCGGCGGTTAGAGAGAGAGGGGCGCGGCGGGCTGTGTGTGGGTGTGTGAGAGAGAGAGAGGCGCGGGGCGCGGGATCGAAAATTAAGTTCCTTTCTTTGCCGTCTGCCAGCAGACGGCAAAGAGGGTGACAGTTAGGTCGCCCCCGCCGTTACATTGTGGGCCCCACACTCACCTCTTTGCCGTCTGCTGGCAGACGGCAACGAATTCTTTGCCATCTGCCAGCAGACGGCAAAGAAGTGACAGATGGCAAAGGGCTTGACCTAGCCAGTGTCGTGCCCCGTGGGCCCCACCCCACCTCTTCGCCGTCTGCTAGCGGACGGCAAAGAAACTTTGCCGTCCGCTGGCAGACGGCAAAGAGCTGGCTGATGGCAAACAGTGTCTTTGCCATCAGCCAGCTCTTTGTCGTCTGCTTTCCCAAAGCGGACGGCAAACAACCTGTTTGCCATCTGCCAGCAGACGGCAAAGACCTGGCAGATGGCAAAGACCCTGATTACAGTAGTGAAGGCCATGCTTCAACGACTACCTCGACGCTTCAGCGGTATCCCCACCAGGTGACATTTTGGTTCGTCCCAGGTAACTTTTTGGCTCGTTCAGATTGAGGGCGCTCACTGGGCTGCATTATCCTCAGGCGGTTAGGGCCCGTCCCTGCAGCCGCGTCGTTTTCTCATGTATCAGAACCTTTTATGCATTTGATCAATTTCCTAAGTATTCCAATCTGCATGCTCGGTGCTTCGCCACCATGAATGTCGTCGCGCCCTAATGATCCTGCCTTCGACCGCCTCATGATTAAGGGCTGGCACGACGTCTGTGCTCGGGTCCGTCCCTGCAGCGTTGACAAATCCAATCGGTCGAGCTCTGTCTCGCGGGCCAGTCCCGTGCACGTCACCTCCCGTGGCCCTTGGTGTTGAGTCCTCGCATGAGCTAATCGGGAGTGGGTGAGTCAGGGCGCGCGGCACGGTTCCTGCAACCACAGTCGGCTTTTCGCCGCCGCGGGAGCCGCGCGCCGGGTGTTTTCTCCTAGGATTTGTCGCATGAGAAGACTGGGTACGGCGTCTGTGCTCGGGTCCGTCCCTGCAGCGTCGATAAATCCAATGGCTGAGCTATGTCTGGCGGGCCGGCCCCGTTCACGTCACTGTCGGATTTTGGGCTCCGTGAAACCTCAAGATTCGAACACAGGGGAGTGTGCGAAGATCCCCCGTAGCCGCGCCCTACCTAGCTCGCTACTCTATGGCCAAGACGATGAAATCGCACGATGACGAGGAAGCAGATGAACACGGTGGTTTACCCAGGTTCGGGCCGCTGCGAAGCGTAATACCCTACTCCTGCTTTGGTGGATTGCCTCTCGTGGAGGTATGGTGGATGAACTAGTACAATGATGAGGAGCCTCGCAAGGGCGCTCCTGAGGTGTTCTTGGCCCTCTGCTGGCTTTGTGGTGGTTTGGTTGGATAGACTGCTCGCCGGATCCTCTCTACGGTGCAGCCTAGCCGCTATATAGTGGTGGCCCGGGTCCTCTTCCCTTATCGCAATGGCAGGAAGGGATCCCACAACGGCCAAATTTAAAGGGGGACAGGAGTACATCCCCGCCCTGTCCAAAGGCGGTCTTCGCCTGCAAAGTAGCTGTTGACGACGCAGAGGTGAGCTCGGTGGTGACATCCGCCCTGCTGGGCTCGTGGTCGTGGTCTTGTTGCACCGGAATGGAAACCTTTGGGGGATGCTTTGGGAACCCGCGTTTGCCCCCTTTGCACCAAAGGGGAAACTGCCCCGCCTGGCGCGCTGGCGCCCGCCTGTCCTTCCTTACGTCACCCTTGACTCCTGAGGCTGGGTCCTGCATAGAGATCTCCGCCGCTTCGGAGGGGGCCTGGGGAGGCCCATACCTTGCCGGTCCTGATGCTGCTCCTCCTCGCGAGCCCAGGGTCCTCGTGTGGGCCTTGTCTTGAGTGGGGCTGCGCCTGGTTGTGCTTGGCTGGCGAAGTGGGCCATGCCCTGGGCCGCAGGCAGGCAGGTCTGGGTACCCCCGTTCCCAGAACACCGACAGTCACCTCCTGGGGTCATTGCTGTTCGGCCTTCTCATGCGATGGACCTAGGAAATTCGTTCGGCGTAGGTTTCTCAAAAATATATAGGACTTGCAATGGCGCCTCCTACAAGAAGACTCACGCGCAGCCCGCCTTTGAGGTAGGGCCTCCTGAGACCCGCGCTGGCTCACGAGTGCCCAGATACACCTCCCAGTTCTACCGTGCAAGCCACGCGCACGAACTTAATGGGCTATACACGCCCGGGGGGCTCAGGATCCGGGCCCCCCTTCCCACGCCCAAGTGGAAGCCCCATGCTCCGCTCTGGCGGACAACACTGTCGCTCAGCGGCTATGCCCACGCAACGTGGAAGCCCCATGCTCCGCGCTGGTGGATAAACAACTGAGGGCACCCTAGCGGCTGCATCCAACCTCAGGACGGCCCCTCACGGCCCCATCTCGCAGCATTCCCCTGGGATGCCCGCGCGAGGGGGCTGCATGAGGGCTACGCTCAGGCTAGGCCTGGCGCGCGCCACCTCTCCAGGTCCCCAATACCTGGTCTTCCCGCGTCCCTCCCAGGCAGAAGCTGGCGAGGAAAGGTATGGGAGCCGCTCATACGTCAAGGGGGACTCCTGAGCATCGCGACTCAGGAGCCTCACTGGTCACGTAGCCCCTCACCCCTTGGCACCGTCCTGGTTATCCGGACGCCCCAACGGCAGTTGAGGTATGCGCGGGGCCGGGCCCTGCCGATGCAGAGCTCAAGGCACTCCAAATCTCCAAGTCAACCCCATCGTCGCCATGTTCCCTTCATGAGGGTTGCTCGTACGTCAAGGGGGACTCCTCAGTATCGCGACTCAGGAGCCTCACTGGTCACGTAGCCCCTCGCCCCTTGGTATCGTCCTGGTGATCCGGACGCCCCAACGGCGGTCGAGGTATGCGCGGGATCGGGCCCTGCCGACGCATAGCACTACAGCAAGCAGGAAGGAAGCAAGGCGAGGAAGGAAACCACATAATTTAGCAGTCATTACAAGCATTAAATGTCTTCGGAAATGCAAACAAGTCTAACGCCTCCGCGAGGCACAATGAATGTTACAGGAAAGGACCTAGGAGGAGGAATTGGCACCGCCGCTCGCCCCGACCGTGGGGAGCTCGTCGTCGACATCGCTGCCATTGTCATCGTCGTCATTGACCTTTGCAGCTGCAGGAGGCGAGGGAACGACAACGCAGCAGAACTTCTTCATCAACGCCTCCACGGCGCCCTCCACAGTTGTCGCCGTAGCGGCGCGAACCCCAGGATCAACCGGGCGGATCACGGAGCCGAAGTCGAAACCCGGCTTGCGAAGGTAGAGGTGGCTGAAGACGTGCGTCACGGCCGCGGAGAAGAGGTCGTGGTAATCACTCTCCAAGACGGTCTCCACCCGGGCAACGGCACCCTCGAGCACCTCGGCGAGCTTTAAAGAGAGCCCCGCAAATCCGCTCTCAGGAGATACCAGGGGTTCCGCAAATCCCCCCCGGCAGATGGATTGCAGCGCCTGACAGAGCCTGAGCTTGACGGAGGGGAGGGCATCGCGCTCCGCAGTCTTTCTCTCCTCAGCCGCATCAAGGGCCTTCTCCCTGGCGTCGAGCCGAGCCTTCTCCGCGGCTACTTCCTCCTTCATCTTTTCTAGGTGCTCGCGCTCCGTGGCATGGTCGGCCACCGCCTTGGATAGCGCGGAGTCGCGGTGGGCAAGTTTGGCCTTGTAGGCCTGGAGGTCTCCCTCCCGCTGGCGGAGCTGTTCAGAGAGCGCAACCTTCTCCTCCTGAAGAGCCTTCAGGCTGACCTCCGCTTCACTGCAGCGCTTCACAGCGGACGCTGCATCGGCCAGCGCCGCGTCGCGAGCCGCCTGGGCTGACGCGATTTCCTTCCTGCTCTCAGCAGCGGTGGCCTTGGCTTGGCTCCAGACTGCCATGGCAGCGGCGTCGCCCTGGATCCACCCAGAAAGGAGCCCCAAGCGCTCCTTCACGAGGCGACCATCGCCTCTCCTGAGGTCATCCTAGACCTGATCCAGAACGGCATAGACCCCCTCCAGGGTGCCTGACCCGACCAGAGGGCCCCGACTCAGAGGCGCCAGGGCCTGGCCCGGAGGTGGCGTCTGCGCTGTTGCGGGCGCCGCCATCACAGGGGCAGAAGCAGCATCTCCAATGGGCATCGGAGGCTCCGCAGCCGTGACAAGGAGAGTCGCCCCATGAGCCTCCTCGCCCACGACATCCGGCTCTTCATCAGGCGTCGGCAGGACGCCAGGAGCGGGCGTCGCGTCGGAGAGCACCTTCGGCTTGACGCCCGCCTTCTTCTTCTTCACCTTTAGCATGGCGGCGCTCCTGGTTACCAAGCGAAGAACGGACTGTCAGCACACAAGCCACCGGCGGGCGGCCAAAAACCAAGCAGGATTACTTACTCTTCGACGTCGACCCACTTCCTCTTCTTCTCCACCTCGGCGAAGGCAAGAATGCCCTCGCCCTTCTCTGGGGAGGCGCCACAATGCCGGGAAGCAGAGGCGTCGGCCGGAAGGACCGCTGCCAGGGAAGTACCCGCCCCGGCCATGACCGCCTCACCCGTAGGTTGCGGCTCGGGCAGGGGCGAGGCGGCCTTGCTGGCACGAGGTGGGCACTCCGGAGGAGGCACAGCCTCGCGCTTCCTTGGGGTCGCCCGGCTAGCGGTCCGCGCGGCCCGAGGAGTGGGTGCTGGTCCCCTCGGGACCCTGGCGAATCGCGGAGGACTTGCAACAGGGGGTTTGCCGACATCGTTGTCGTCTTCGAAGCCGCGGAGGAGCGCGCTCCATGACGGAGGGGACACCTCCTCCAGATTGTCATCCGCTGTCTCCTCCAAGTCTTCCTCACCCGCGGTGTCATCGTTGGACACCGCCATTGGGGAGCCAGGGCACTCGGCCGGAGAGAGACCCAACTCGTCGAAGGTGGGCATGGCGGCGACCAAATTGGCCTTGTCGTCGCGGCAATACAGCGGGGCGTAGGCCTCAGGGAGGTCCCCGGGGTCGCCGTTGAGCAGGGTCGCCACAGCCCTGTTCAATTCCCCGGTGGTCAGGCGTACGGATCGAAGCCTGATGCCATCTCCACCGCCCTGGTAGTCCCACATGGGCTTCGAGTGAGCCTGGAGCGCTAGGCGTTGTGCCAAAAACTCCTTCACTATCATCCCCTGGGTCAACTTCCTGGCGTTGATGTCTCGGGAGATCTGCTCCAGGACGGGCTTGGCCCGGGGGTCAGTGAGCTTCGCGGAGCCCCACGCAGGAGTCTTCTCCGGCAGCCCCTTCGGAAGCTCCAGGCGGGAGTTGAGGCCCTTGACATCCAAGAAGACCCAGCGGTGCCTGAAGTTCTCCACCTTCTTCCCGGCCTTTAAGAGCATGTTCCCGCTCTGGACCGCGACGAAGGAGACGCATGCTGACCGCTGAGTGCCGTCGTGAAGCCGCAAGCTGAAGAAATGGAGGAAGAGGGCCACTGAAGGCTTCACGCCTACGAAGGCCTCATAGTAAAAGGTGAAGACGGACAAGAGCAGGATGGAGTTGGGTTGAAGATGGAGGGCCTGGATCCCGTAGTGCTCGAGGATGGCGGTGAAGAACTCAGAGAAGGGCGGAATGAGCCCAGAGAAGATGCTGTGGAGGAAGAAAGGGTATGCTGACTTGGCCAAGCTGTGCTGCTCCGCGAAGCCGCACCATATCAAAGTCCGCCCCCACTCATTGGTGCCATCCGCCGTCGATGGAAGCACCGGGGCGAGGTCCCCGTCCTTGGCTATGGCGGACTCTGAGAGCGCCGGTGAGGTGGAAGCGGAGGCTGAGCCCTGAGCCTCGGGCTTCGACTTGCCGGCGGGTGCCATCGAGAAGTCCTTGAGAACGAGAAAGCAAGGAGGAGGACGGTGCAGCGCTGAGATCTGGAGGAGTTCTCACAAAGGATGGGGATCTGGACGAAGGAGCAAGAGTACAGGGAAGGAAACCAATAATGGCTCGACACCGAGCATCAAGCTTTTGTCGGTTCAGGCAGTTGCCGAGGAGACACGGGAGCGAAGACGTCCGCATCAAACCGCGCACCGCGCGCCAAGCCTGGCCAACAGGCGATTGGGGCCCACGGCGCTTCGGGCCATCTTCTTCGGCTTCGCCCCTAAGCCAACTCAAGCGTGCCTTGGGCCCAGGGGCTACTGTCGGCGTCCTGGGAACGGGGGTACCCAGACTTGCCTGCCTATGGCCCAGGGCGTGGCCCGCTTCGACGGCCAGTATGGCCCGGCACGGCCTCACTCAAGACAAGGCCCTCGCGAGAGTTCCATCCTCGCGAGGAGGATGACACCAAGACCCTCGGAAGGAAGAGGCCGCCCTAGGTCGCCTCCCGAGGGGCGGAGATCCCTATGCAAGGCTAGGCCTCGGGAGGGGGGTGACGCAAGCCAGGCCAGGCGGGCACCAGCGCGCGCAGAGAAGACAGTTTCCTCTTTGGTGCAAAGGAGGCAAGGGCGTACGCGGGTTCCCGAGGCGTCCCACCAAAGGTTTCCATTCTGGTGCAACAAGACCAGGCCAACGGGCTCGGCAGGATGGATGTCACCACCGAGCCCACCTCCACGTCACTGCCTGCTACTTTGCAGGCGAAGACCACCTTTCGTCAGGATAAGATGTACCTCCTGTCCCCTTTCGAATTTGGCGGTTGTGGGATCCCTTCCCGCCTTTGCGATAAGGGAAGAGGAGCCGGGCCATTATAATTAGAGGCAAGGTTGTGCCGTAGAGGGGGACGGATCCATCACCACCCGAGCGCCCTCGCGAGGTTACTCACCACTGTACTAGTTCATTCACAAACCTCCTCGTGGGGCAATCCACCAGAAGCAGGAGTAGGGTTTTACGCTTCGCAGCGGCCCAAACCTGGGTAAATCCGCATATTCATCCTTTTCCCCATGATTCGGAGAATCGATTCGGCTAGGCTTTGGAGCTGTGAGCTTGGGGACGAAGCACGTTGGGATCTTCGCACATGCCCCTGAGTTCGAACCTCTTTGGGTTTTGCGGAGCCCGAAATCCGACATCCTCATCCTCGAGCAATCCAGACAAGCAGGAGTAGGGTCTTAGACCGCGAGGTAGCCCGAACTTGGGTAAACTGTGTGTCCTTTGTTCGTCTTTGTTAGCTCGATTCTCCGGAGGGTCGCCGTGAGGTTGTGAGGCAGAGTAGGGCAGGAGAGCGAGCGCACCCCAGACCTCGAACCTTTATGGGTCCCCGGAGCCCTGATTCCGACAGTTGTCTTTGCATGTGATAAGGTTAGACCTTATATAATTGATCCAGAGTTACTATTCACGCGATCATGCTGCTATTAAATACCTTATGGAAAAGAAAGACGCTAAGCCTAGGCTGATTAGGTGGGTGCTTTTACTTCAAGAGTTTGACCTGCACATTGTTGATAGGAAGGGACCTGAAAACCCCGTAGCAGATAATTTGTCTAGGATGGAAAATGTTCTTGATGACCGACTGCCTATTGATGATAATTTTCCTGATGAGCAACTTGTTGTTATAAATGCTTCCCATAATACTCCTTGGTATGCAGATTATGCTAATTACATTGTTGCTAAATATATACCACCTAGTTTCACCTATCAACAAAAGAAAAAGTTTTTCTATGATTTGAGACATTACTTTTGGGATGACCCACATCTTTATAAAGGAGTAGATGGTGTTAGTAGACACTGTGTACGTGAGAATGAGCAGGGACAAATCCTACGAAAGTGTCACTCCGGGGCCTATGGAGGACACCATGCTAGTGACAGAACTGCACACAAGGTACTACAATCTGGTTTTTATTGGCCTAATCTTTTCAAAGATGCCCATAAGTATGCATTTCTTGTGATAAATGTCAAATAATTGGTAACATTAGTAGACGTCAAGAAATGCTTATGAATTATTCACTTGCTATTGAACCATTTGATGTTTGGGCTTTGATTATATGGGACCTTTTCCTTCCTCTAATGGATATACTCATATTCTAGTTGATGTTGATTACGTTACAAAGTGGGTAGAAGCGATCCCAACTAGTAGTGCTGATCACAACATTTCTATTAAAATGCTTAAATATGTAATCTTCCCAAGGTTTGGAGTCCCTAGATATTTAATGACTGATGGCGGTTCACATTTTATTCATGGTGCTTTCCGTAAACTCCTAGCTAAATACGATGTTAACCATAGAGTTGCATCACCTTATCATCCTCAATCTAGCGGTCAAGTTGAGTTAAGCAATCGAGAAATAAAACTAATATTGCAAAATACTTTTAATAGATCAAGAAAGAATTGGTCTAAGAAACTTGACGATGCTTTATGGGCTATTAGAACTTCTTATAAGAACCCTATGGGAATTTCTCCATATAAAATGGTCTATCGAAAAGCATGTCATTTACCTCTTGAGCTAGAACACAAGGCTTATTGGGCAGTTAAAGAACTTAACTATGATTTTAAACTTGCCAGTGAAAAGAGGTTATTTGATATTAGTTCATTAGAAGAATGGAAAGCTTATGAAAATGCTAAATTCTTTAAAGAAAAGGTTAAAAGGTGGCATGATAAGAGAATCCAAAAACGAGAATTCAATGTAGGAGACCTAGTTCTTTTGTACAATTCTCGTTTCAGATTTTTTGCAGGAAAGCTTCTCTCCAAATGGGAAGGACCTTATGTTGTCGAGGAGGTCTATCGCTCCGGTGCTATCAAGATTAACAACTTCGAAGGCAAAAATCCAAGAGTGATAAATGGGCAAAGAATTAAACGCTATATCTCAGGTACGCCGTCAATGTTGAAACTAATATTATTCAAGTTATGACTCCGGAAGAACACATAAGAGAGACCTTCCAGAACACTCGAGAAAGCTGAAAAGGGGTAGGTATGTGATACGGTAAGTAACCGACTCAAAAAAATCCAAAAAAATATGTTCTGTTAGTTTTGGTATTTTAGAAAAATTACAAATAAAAACGAGTCAGGGGGACCCACAAGAGAGCCACAAGGCAACAGGGCACGCCCACCCCGCTGGGCGCGCCCTGATAGCATGTGGGGCCCTCGTGTGCCTCCCGAACTCCGTTTTCTTCCCGAACACGTATTCTGACCTAGAAAAAAATCATTATATATACTCCCGTACGTTTTGACCACCGCATCACAAGTTTCTCCTCTGTTCTTGTTTTGGGCTGTTTTTCTAACAGATCTAGATCGCCATGACATCGCCAAGCTTCTCCAAGGACAAGTTTTTCGAGAAGGTCATCAACCCCTACCTGTCGGAGGTGATAAAGCACCCTCAAGCCATTGAGATAGTGAGGGGGTACTCCATATCCGGGATGTTCAACGCCCCAAGAAGGAGGGGAGCGAGGAGGCCAGGCATGCAGCAGTGGAGAAGGAAATCTTCAAGTGCCAAGGTATGGTTGAACGTGTTCTTAGTGCTAATCACTCTATGATCACGGAATACATCCGGGAGAACAAGCTAGACACTAGGAACGTGGGAGAGGATCTCTTCAAACTTCAAGATCGGATCGATCATCTCCAAGCACAAATCTTTGAGTTGCAAAACCAAAACTGTGAGTATGAATCCAGATTTAAAAGGATGACCATAGCTTCCGATTTCAGGATTCCGGAGACAGGATCCTCTTTCTATGACGGGAGCCTATGCCTTGGAAGACGGAGGACCAACCTACTACATCATCACCACGATCACCCAAGAGGGACGCTTGAATACATGGGTATGGGCACCACCCTTAGCTTGTTCCAAGCTTGGGGGAGGTGCCCCGGTATCGTATTATCACCACTTTTGCCATTATCATCTATTCTAGCTTGATCCTTAGTTATTTCGTGATTTAGACCAATAAAATTTGAGATTTTCCTTGCTTAGAGTTTTGCTTTGAGTTCTATCTATCCTTGTAATCGAGTATGAGAGTTACATAATAAATATTAGTTTGAGTTTGTTTGCTTTACCCTCATGCATCAATCATAGCAATGAAATAAAAGAAATAGAAAAATTATATGCTAATCCCATGGGGAGTAATGACTTCACATAGAAGAAGTATGTTAGATAAAAGTTGTTGGGATTAGATAAACATAGCATTAGTCATTGATACAATATATGCAAGATTATGATAGAGGAGAGGAGATTCACATACAAATAAACTATCTTGGACATCTTTTATGATTGTGAGCCCCCACCAAATATTATATAATGATCAAGTGTTGATGTTGGACATGGAAGACAACATAATGATTATGTCTGTTTACATCCACATAGAAGTTATAATGTCATGGATCCTTTAACATGTGGTGCTTGCTTTCGATATTTTTCTAGCCAAAGAAATTTTTCCGCACCAAGTAGAGATACTACTTGTGCGTCCATAAGCCCTTAAACCCGGTTTCTCCCCATGAGAGTCCAGCATATCTACCTATGGATTAAATAAGATCATTCAAGTAAGTTATCATCGGTGCACGAAGCAATAAAAATTTCTCTTAAATATGTATGATATTTTATTGTAAGGGAAAATAAACTTTTTACGATCTTCTGATGCCAAAGAAATAAAAACGATAGATTGCATAATAAAGTTTTCTATCATAAGGGGCAATATAAAGTGACGTTCCTTTCCATTAAGAGTTTGCACATCCAACACTAAAAAGCGCATGACAACCTCTGCTTCCCTCTGCAAAGGGTATATGTTTTACTTTCATGTATTTACTTCTACACAAGAGTCAATAATGTTTATTCCTTTTCCTACCTTATAATTCTATAGCTGGCAAGCATTATAGGTTGAGGAAAGATCTAGATATATATCCAGTTGGATGTAGATGATCATGATTCATTATTGTTGACATTATCCTTGAGGTAAATGAGTTGGGTGGCAAATACTTTGAAGCCCCCATCTTCCTATGTGTCCGATGGAAACATTAGCTCCAAAAATATGCGATGAGTGCCAGCAATCACATAAGACTAAATGATAATTGAGTATGTGAACTTGCTAGAATAAAATCTCTTACATAGACTCTTCTCTGGAATACAATGAATTGTGATTGTCTCAATGACTAAGAACATAGTTTGTTGATTGTCAATAAAGTTTATGCTTCATACTTCAATAATTGTGGATAGATTGTTACTTGTTCATGATAATTTATATGATGAAAAACTTTCTGCTATGTTAATATTCAAGATGCTCTCATGTTGTTATTCTGTTTTTATCAATACTTCTCTCTCAAATTATGTGGTCATTATTATCGAGTTCGGCTTTCGCTTGGGGACAAGCGAGGTCTAAGCTTGGGGGAGTTGATACGTCTGTTTTGCATCATGAATTCTTATTGATATTTATGTTATTCTTGTCCATTATTCCCCATTATGATACAATTCTTATGCCTTTTCTCTCTGAATATGCAAGGTACATCACAAAGAGGGAAATCACTGGAAACTGGAATTCTGGACCTGAAAACCAAGAAAATGGCTGAAAATTCACTAGACTCCAAATGACCTGAAACTTCACACAGAATTTTTATGGAATATATAAGAACTATTGGCCCAAAAATATACTAGAGGGGGGCCACCTGCTGGCCACAAGCCAATAGGGAGCGCCCACCCCCTGGGCATGCCCTGTTGCCTTGTGGGGGCCCCAACAGTCTCCCAACCCCCCTCTTCTCCTATATGGTGTGTTTTACCCTAGAAAAAATTGTAAGGATACTTTCGGGACGAAGCGCCACCGTCTCGAGGCGGAAACCTGGCAGAGGCCCTTTTGATCTCCGGCGGAGAGATTCTGCCAGGGAAACTTCCCTCCGGGATGGGGAGATCGAAGCCATCCTCATCACCAACACTTCCTCCTTCGTGAGAGGACCAATCTTCATCAAAATCTTCACCAGCAACATCTCATCTCAAACCCTAGTTCATCTCTTGTATTCAATCTTTGTCTCAAAGCCTCAGATTGGTACCTGTGGGTTACAAGTAGTGTTGCTTACATCTCGTAGTTGATGCTTGTTGGTTTACTTGGTGGAAGATGTTATGTTCAGATCCTTGATCTCCATTATTACACCTCTAATCTTGAACAAGTTGATGATGTGTGAGTAGTTACTTTTGTTCCTGAGGACATGGGAGAAGTCTTGTTATAAGTAATCATGTGAAGTTGGTATTGGTTCGATATTTTGATGATGTGTATGTTGTTGCTTCTCTTAGTGGTGTCGTGTGAATGTCGACTACACGACACTTCACCATGTTATGGGCCTAAGGGAAGGCATTGGGGAGTAACAATTAGATGATGGGTTGCGAGAGTGACAGAAGCTTAAACCCCAGTTTATGCGTTACTTCATAAGGGGCTGATTTGGATCCACACGTTTAATGGTACGGTTAGATTTATCTTCAATCTTCTTTTGTAGTTGTGGATGCTTGCAAGAGGGGGTAATCATAAGTAGGTTGTTTGTTCATGTAAGAACAACACCTTAACACCGGTCCACCCACATATCAAATTATGAAAGTAACAAACGTGAATCAACTCAACATGATGAACATGACTAGACATAAATTCCCATGTGTCCTCAGGAGCGCTTGCTTAATATAAGAGTACTTTCAGGTCCGTCCTTTGCTACAAAAAGGATTGGGCTATCTTGATGCATGATTGTTACAATTGCTACTTGTCACTTGCTATGAATTACTTTGCTACAAAACTACCTATCATTGTTACTTGCAGCACTTGCAGAGAATACCTTACTGAAAACTACTTATGATTTCCTTCTGCTCCTCGTTGGGTTCGAGACTCTTACTTATTGAAAGGACTACGATTGATCCCCTATACTTGTGGGTCATCAGAACCTGACACGAAGAACTTACCCAAGCCTCATGCTCGGAGAAAGAATCAGAGACAGTCAGAACTTAAGAGGAGGAAGAACCTGAAGTATCAACAACACCTAGTACCAGTGACGACCTTTAACCAGGAGAATGAGTAGTAGTAGATACATCCTTAGTATTCTATATAGTACAAATAGTAGTCATGATCTAATCGAAGAACGAACAGATATGTATAACACAGTTACCAAGGAATGGAAGTATTGTTGACCAGTTTTCATGCTGCCATACATGCAAAACCGAGAAATAGAGACTAAAATGGAAACACTTCGGTTAACAGGAAGACAAAAGAGGGACTAAATTGGACTCCTTGGTTAATAGAAAAGGGAAAAAAAGAGATGAATTGGACACCTTGGTTAACAGAAAAGCAAAATCGAACAGGCAGATCAGACACATCGCAATCACCCGACGGTGAGATCGATTGGAACTTGACCAAAGGAGACCAAGGAAATAATATTCTTCCAATAGGGAAGGCACCATGCCAAAAGGGAACAGAAAGTGGAACAATTCGAGAACCATGCTATTGATATTAAGGACTGCGTAAGAGGTAGTTTGATTTGGATTTTTCCTTAACCTTGGGAGGTCAGATAGGACAAGATTGAGAAACCCAGATACCTAACGAGTAAGACTAAACGGAACAGGCAGGATAAGGTGGTATCGCAGTACAATATACACTAGAACCCATATGGATATACCAAATGATATAGGAAGTAAGATGATGCCACTATCAGATGAAACTGCACCTGACCATAATGGAGTTATGCGATGCAAGGATGATAGCTGAGTTTTCTATGTCAGAAGCCAGAGCCATCGAGAAAGTGATAGTTATTAGTCAACGCTATAGAAAATTTTGCCACTTGTGTAACAGCCCGAGACCGATGCTCCAGAAGATTCCCGTTGTTTTCCATTATCGTCGTGTGATTCGTTTGGTTGTCGCATTCATCATCGCATCATTCGCATCTTCTGCATAGCATCGTCACTCATTTTTGAAAACTTGCATCCGTTGGTAGTCGTCGATTCTTTCCGTTCTTGTCGTTGACCGTTTTGAGTCCAACCACACATGCACGCGCCCGCGGCATCGTTTAAAAAAATGCCTTTAAAAGCGCGCGAAAAATGTTCTCGGATTGGGTCGAAACTTGGCGTGCGGTCTTATTATATTGTAGGTAGACCGCCTGAAAAATTTTGTCGTAATCGGAGGTCGTTTGATACCTGGACGGTTGTCCGTAGTGGCACCGTCATCGGTTAATTCGTCGGAAGTTTCGGTTTTGCAAAACTCTGTGCCGGGCCGCACCACCTCTCTCTTCTCTCAGCCCAATACCTCTACACAGCCCACCTAAACCCAGCCTAGCACCCCCTCCAACCGGGTCGTCCGATCACGATCGGAGGGTCCGAAAACAGATGAATCCCCTAACCCTAGCATCCCCTGCTATAAATAGACATGCCCCCTGCCTAAAATGGCTAGCCCTAGCTGTCTAGGGATCCGCACCGCCGCCAGCCGCCTCCCATCACTCCACCGCTGCGCCACTTGGCGCCCTGCCTCTCCCTCCTCGCTCCAGGCCCGCTCGGGCCCGAGGGAGGCCCGCTCCAGCCCATCTGGGCCCGGGGCAGCCCGCGCGCGCCGCCGCCCGTCCCTGGCTCCGCCCACAGCCGCCCGACCTTGTCCCGTGCGCCTCCGAGCGCCTGCCGGAGCCCCGCCGCCGGCCGGCGAAGCCGCCGGAGATCCGCCGCCAGCGACGAAATCCCCTGTCGGCCGCCACCCTGCTCCCTCTCTCTCTCTTCTTCGGTTCTCTCTCTCTCTCATCTCCATCTCCCTCTGTGCCCCGCAGGAACCACCGTGGTGCCGCCTCCTAGCCGTCGGAAACGGTCGCGCCGCCGTCGGAGCCCGCCTCCGCCTGCCCGTGCGTCGGCCACAGCCAGCCCCCTCGCCGCCATGGGCGCTGGCCGGAGCGCCGGCAGCCGCCGCATCGCCCCTGGCCTCGTTCCGATCGGGGTCGGGAGGAGCCCCCCCCCCGATCCAGGCCCCGTTGACCGCGCCCCGCATCCAAGTCCAGCCCAACTCCGAGTCGGCCTGTGGGCCCTCTGGTGAGCGTCCAGCCCTATACTCCGCCCCGTGCGATGCATAGCTATGTTGCGCTTAGTTCCAGACCTGGGCCAGCTTCCAGATTTGGCCCATTGGCGTTTTTTTAATTGCGTGAAGTGAATGATTTTAAAATGCTCATAAATAAATAACTGTGCATCGCATCGATTTATTTTATATATGTAAAATGCGTAGAATTTCGTGTAGATTCGCAATATCCCATTTTCGCAAATGTTTAGAATGTTTAAATGCCATTTTCTGATAATTTTCTTATATGTCATGTTGCATTGCGCATAATTATTATTCGTGCATCTTAGGTAAAAAAAAACTATTGATTTGAAATATGTAAAATGTGTAGCATTGTTATATGCCTTTTTCATACATGCTAAAAACATTTGATGTGTTGGTTGCTTTTATTTTACATACATGGCTTGCTAAAACGGTTTATGTCCTAATCTCGCATATATGTGGTGTCATTTGTTTTATAGTAAAAACCCACATACTATATATTATTTCGGGGTAGAAAAATCCATAGAATTTATCTGTGCATTTAGTTTTGTCTTTTGAGCAACTTTGCGTGCATGTCATTTTGGCTATGATGCTCTTTTGTCTATTTTGTGTGAATTAATCCATGCATATTTTGGAATAGTTGCAAACATGAGATATGCCCTTGGACATGTGTGCTAGGCCCTGGTAATTTTGGTTGCTATAGAAATCCATGTTTAGGTGTTATTTTCTTGTTGCCAACATGCCATAAAAAATATTGTTGTTTTGAGGGTCTAAAATATTTCTAAGTCTGAAACTGTTATTTTGTTGCGATGTTGTCATGTGATTTGCTATTCATCTAGGAGTCTTTTATGGTTGCTCCCAAGGAGTCTTTTGTGAAGCATGTTGTTGTCTACCAGGTTGTGTCTTTTGATGCCATGTATATGATTTTCATTATAGTTATATTCATTGTCCAACATGTCAATCTGTTAAAAACTGCTGCACATGTCTACTCTAATTTTCACCAAGTCTGAGAATCTGTTTTCTTCAAAATGCCATGTTGTGTAGATAATTGCCATGAATCTGTGCATAATTTGATGTTGCCATAATGGAATAAATTGTAGTGCATCATGTCCTCTACCATGCGGTTAAGTTTCATGCCAATATATGACATGTAGCATATAGTTTTACTGCTGCCAATATGCCTTCGTGAAAATCTGCTATGCTAAAAACTGTTATTTTCACTAAGTCCTAATCTGCTATATTTTATTGTAATGTTGTGAGCTTCCTACCATGTGATCCATGACTCTTTTGAGTATGATATATGAAGATGAAATGAAGTGTGTGTTATATGCTACTGCGCCATGCTTAGTTTGTGCATTTTAGAATCTTGTAGCGTGTTGTTTTCATGTGTGCAATATGCTATGTTGCTGTTTTTGGCAGATTTCAAATAAAACTTGTGTTGGTTGTTGTGGTTGAACCGTAGCTCCGTTTTGAACATGTTACATATGAAACTTGCTTAAAATCTCATGTAATTTCATAATATTTTGCTGCATCCATGATTGAACATGTTGGTGGTGGTCGTTTGCATGCATTTTGCATTCATGACGCATTCATCTTGTGTTGGTCATATCTTTTAGAACGTAGCTCCATTTCAAACGTTATATATATGTAAATCGACTAAAATGACGAGTAGAATCGCATTGTGCACTTTATTTCCCTGTTAAATAAATATAAAACATGATAAGTTCAGATCTGGACCAATTTCTAAATTTGCATATGAGGTCGCTTCGGAAATACTATAAGTTATTTCCGGCCTCATTTAAGATGCCTAGATAGTGTAGTTTCATTATGCTTCACCTCTTGCCATGTTAAACAACATTTAATATTGATGAGTACCTAAATGAAATTGAACTAAATAATTCGAATGTGGAGTTTCGTCAATATGCAACTCGTTGCATATTGAGCTTCACTCAATGTGTAGTATTTGATTGTTGTGATTGCCATGCCTTGCACATTTAAACCGGACGTGCAACATATTTGTTTGCGCATCATGTCATGCATATGTTGTGGTGTTTATCGTGTGTTGATTGTTGTTTCCGATTTGCTTCTTCTCGATAGAGTTTCGAAACCGCTTCGGAGTGTGAGGATCCGTTCGACTACGTGGTTCGTCTACTTCACGGATTCGTTCTTCTTCCAAGCGGGATCTCAGGCAAGATGATCATTTCCCTGGATACCATTTCTATCATTGCCATGCTAGATGTCTTGTTTCTATCGCTGTCTCGCTACCTACCACTTGTATGTCAAGTCTCCCAAATTGCTAGGAAAAGCGTCTAACCCCTCCACATCCCAGCAAAACATTGTTTGGCTATGTTATCGCTTGCTCAGCCCTTCTTATAGCGTAGCTAGTTGCAGGTGCAATTGTTTCCATGTGCCAACATGGATATCCTTTTGTTATATCACAATATTATTGCTATTTAATTTAATGCACATATATACTTGGTAAAGGGTGGAAGACTTGGCCTTTTGCTCGGTGTTTTGTTCCAATCTTGCCGCCCTAGTTACTTGTGAACCGGTGTTATGTTCCATATTTTGATTGCTCCTAACATGCTTGGGGTTGTTATGGGGACCCCCTTGATTTTCGTTTTAGGATAAAACTTGTCTGGCAAGGCCCAACTTTGGTACTACATTTTCCCAATATAATAATACTGAACACCGTTACTAAAGCATAGGGCGTCATGAACCCGATGAGTTAATTCAACATAATAAAGGGGGGCAGTGCTGCTGGTGCTGGTCCAAAATAGAGTCGTGTGTGGGGCCAACCCGGGGCAACTCGGGACATGTCTATCAGGCCACTGCATGCTGTGCTCATCCGGTCGCGTCCTGACAACGAGATATGCGGCTTGTTTTACCTTTCTCGAACGTCTTGTGCACGGGATCTCGACGACACTTCGGGCTATCTCGAAGTTGAGATTTTCCACCAGGATTCCGCAATAGTACGGGTGATTTCGCGGTTGAGGAATTCCAACGCGGCGTGTGGTTAGTTTGTGATGGATGAGTTGGAGCACCCCTGCAGGGTTAAATCTTTCGGAAAGCCATGCCCGCTGTTACGTGGCAACTTGGAAACTTTGTTTAACACCCGGTCATAGCAAACTTGAAGTAAACTCAAATAAAATACACCAACCGTGTGCGTAACCGTGATTGTCTCTTCTCGTGATTTCTGAACCGAGAGAGAGAACACGGTGGGGTTATGTTTGTTCGTAAGTAGGTGTTCAGTATCTCTTAGAGATCATTACTAGTTCACGACCGTTTATGCGACAATCGTCCCCCTTTATTCTTGTACTCGTAAGTTAGACACTCAAATAAATGCTTAGTGCTTGCTGCAGCCTCAACACTTAACCATACCTCACCCATTAAGCTTTAATAGTCTTGATACCCTTTGTCGTGGTTTTGTCACGGCAGATGTCCTCGTGAAAGGACTTAGGTTCGAGGCCATCACTAGGCTGAGCTCGAAGGGGTTGATCGGAATCGAGAGACAAGAGTTACCCAGGTTCGGCCCCTCGGAAAGAGGTAAAAGCCTACGTCCTGCTTTGTGTTGTATTGATTGGGTATCGATTACAAGGGAGCGAGTTCGCTTGACCTAGTTCTCGATTAGTTGTTTCGTGGTCTGAACCGCCCAGGTAACCCGCCCTTATATACACGGGTCAAGGTCCTGGGCTTTACAAGAGTCCGGGCCGGTGTATACTTGACAACCGACCTCACCTCTAACTATACATGCCTTATCTAACAAGTCGCCCCCGGCGGCTCAAGCCCGCCGGGTTACATCCTGTCTTCTGGCTCTGGGCCTTCTGGCTCATTGGATAAGCTTACTCCTAACCTTGTCGTAAGCCGCCAACCGCATGACCCGACCCCACCTGGGCGGGTCTCATCCTGGGGTTATATCCCCAACATTAGGCCCCAGATTGATTTGAACCGGTTCATGTCATTCGTTAATCTTCTGGTTGGCGAGTCTTGTCTTCTCTTATATTCTTCATGACCCGCCGAAAATGAGCAATCGTTGCATCTGAAAAAAGCTTTCATGACCCGCCATGAAATCATCAGAAAAAATCAAAAAAGATTCCTCTGACGTCAGAGCGGATCTTTCGTCATTAATATGACTAGCCCGAAAATCGAGGCGTCTTCTTAGTTTAATCATCAGCGTGCTCCCTCGATTCCCGCACCGGACCGTTTGAAAGACCATTATGCCCTTATAAATAGGCACGGGGGGTTATTGTTTTCATTTTCCCCTGCCTCCAGCTTCTTCTTCTTCCTCCGAACGCACGCACCGCCGAAGTCAGTCGTGCCGCTCGATCCTCGTCATCTTCATCGACATTGGCCGCTGCATCAACCTGAAACGAACCAGAGTTCCCGCATAGCCGCCGCACCTTTAAGGTTCCAATCCTGCCCCCTGCAGATCTGCACTAGGGTTTCTTTGAATCCATGGAGTTCGTCGGCGTTCATCATCATTCGTGGGAGCGCTCTTCACCGATTGGTGGAAAACACCTTCTTTGAAGCCTCGCGATGCTGCCAGAATCTCGCAGTCGCCTGCTCCGCACTTATGCCGTATTCATTGTAGATCTGCAACTTGTTTGAATCGGGGTAACAGCCCTCTGTTCTTCCGCTAGTTCTTCTAGGGCTAAAATATTTTTCTTTTTTCCTCGTCCGTAGATCTTGGATCCATAGATGTAGTTGCGGAAGTTGTTTCTCAACACTTAGTCATTTTCTCAATCTGCGTGGATAAATTTGACCCACCAAAAATGCTGTCGGCTCACTCTGTCTTGTTACAAGTTGCTTCGGCGACTCACAATTTTTATTGACCCGCCCAATGTTATCACCATTTATAGCTGTAGCAATCTTGGTCAAAATGTATTTGTAAGCCGCCAAATATTCATGCCTTCCCGCAGCTTCCTAAGCCGCCACCATGTCAAAGACTCCATCCACTTGAAATTGGGTAAAGTCTGGACTGACAGAAGAATCTCTCAAGGAATTCGTCACCATGGGGGTTCTGCCGGCTCAGGACGTCATCCATTGGCGGGTTCCAGGAAGCGAAACCACCCCTAAACCCAAAGACGGGGACGTCGTTATCTTTACTGATCACCTTCTTCGGGGCTTTTCCCTGCCCGGGTCAAAGTTCTTCCGGGACGTCTGACACGCGTTCAATCTGCACCCCCAAGACATCGGCCCAAATTCTATGACCAACATGTGCCAATTCCAAACCTTCTGCGAAGCCTACCTTCAGGAAGAGCCGTCGGTTGACCTTTTCAAGGAATACTTTTACATCAACCGCCAGACGGAAATGGCAGATGGGTTAAGCCTTGAAGTCGGGGGTGTCACTCTTCAGAGGCGGAGAGACATTCTCTTCCCAGCGGCGACTCTGCCAAGTCACCCCAAGGAGTGGGACAAGACTTCATTTTATTGCCGAGACACTTCACC
This sequence comes from Elymus sibiricus, assembly GCA_039707655.1. NCBI lineage: Eukaryota > Viridiplantae > Streptophyta > Magnoliopsida > Poales > Poaceae > Elymus > Elymus sibiricus. The sequence continues at coordinate 132,734,044 of CM077671.1, forward strand.
AGAGGGGGAGAATCCATTGCCGGGTTACCATCCTTACCGTCTTAGCACAGATACAGAGCTTCCAGACAGAATGTCAGCCGCCGGGCGTGCTCAATATGCCACCACCTTCTCAAAGGAGAGGGCCCTGCTGGCCAACGGATTGACGGGTGTTGATCTAACCCGCTGCTGGGTCTCCTGGAGGATTCTGCCGCTGAGCCGCCGCGGCGCTTTAATGTGCCAGTACACTGGCTAATTGGATGACCCTCAATGCTTCACCCGGACCCCTCTGAAGGACCAGGATCTTAACACCATTGTCAAGTCTCTGCTGGGGGAAACATTAGCCGCCTGCAGCAAGACTAGTCTAAATCCCTTTTCTGCACTTAACCCGGCTCCGGATGTAAGTTATTTCATCCTAACCTTCATCCATTCTTTTGCTGTTGTATTTTTCATACCTATTGAACCTTTTCTGCCAATATGCTTTGTCATACATAGGCCGGCTCTTCCTTCTGGAAAAAGCTGTTGGCTCTGACTCTCAAGAAGAAGAGCAAGGTCCCAAAGGCGTCAAAGCCTAAGGCGCCGACCCGCAAGAGGAAACAGTCCGTAGAAGAGCTATTTAACTTAGACGATTCAGAGGTAGAACTTGACTCCCTTGGCCTTCTCTCTATGCAACTTATTGACGGCAATCACTCACAGGAAGAAGCTGAAACAAGTCATGCCGACGTTGCCGAGGTAACCAGTGTCTCCTCTGACCCGGATCTTTCACCAATAAAGAGAGTACGGCAAGCTGTACGGAAGGTAAAGAGTTCCCGTCCTTTTGCTTACTTGAGTCGTAACTTTCTTTTGAAGAAACAGCAAGACGATAGCAGGCGTCAGACCCGGAGTGCCGGCTCTGGAGACCTCTTAACCGGCTTACCAAATGAGCCGGCCCCTCGGAAACAACGCACCGAGGTACTCCCTTACCTTAACCTCGCTCTGTATGTACATTATCCTTGCAGCTTATTGACTGTTACATAATGCTAAATTTTTCCAGGACTCGCCTCCTTCTTCTGGCAATTCAACCGCCTCAAAGCTGCCCCCTCTCATTATTAACCCGGGGTAAGTATTTCTATATCCCGAAATATGTTTAAATGTCTCATACCTTATCACGACATATCCAACATTGTCTTTGCTCACAGGGCTCAAGCCAAACGAAGGAAAGGGGTTGGGTCATCCTCGACCCCTGATGTCCAAGACCCGGAGATCCCAACGCCCAATATTCCTGATTCTCATATTGAGCCTTCTGAGGCTGCCAAAGATACCCCTGAAGAGGTTCCACCACAGGCTGAGTCGGTTGCCATGGATATTGAGGCTCCTGAAGCCCATGCAGACTCTGCTCCTAAGCCGCCCAGCCCCCGGCCGTCAACTGAAAACGTGGCTTTTCATGAAGAAGTCATTGTCACCGGGGCGGCTTACAAACCACCCACTCCTTCTCGTGCACTATCCAAGCATATGAAGGTCAATGAGGCGGCTCCTTCCTAGGAAGAGAAGACTCCAGCTGACCTTTCCAATTTGGACAAGCTCACTGCTGAGGAACTACACTCCGGCTATCTGAGCCGTCTGTTTGCCAGCCGAGACATGGAGGTCAGCCTGGTTGCCAAGATGAAGGCAAAATATGAGGTACTTCACCTCCCTTGTCTCTTCATATATATACTTATGTAGCCCCCAAGGGCCGGGTCATTACCTAAGTAATGAGCCGACACTCCATCATAGAGTAAAAGCCAAGTTGTAGCCCCCAAGGGCCGGGTCATTACCTAAGTAATGAGCCGGCTCTATAAGAAAAAGCTGAGATAGAATAAGAGCCAACTGTAGCCCCCAAGGGCCAGGTCATTACCTAAATAATGAGCCGGCACCCAATCAGAGAGTAAGCGCCGATCGTAGCCCCAAAGGGCCGGGTCATTACCTAAGTAATGAGCCGGTACTCAATCAAAGAATAAGCGCCGATCGTAGCCCCAAAGGGCCGGGTCATTACCTAAGTAATGAGCCGGCTCTCTAAGAAAGAGCTGAGGTACATTAGCCCCCAAGTGTCAAGTGAATTGCTTGCAATATGCTTGGGACTTGTAATCCTTGTACCAGAGTTTGCTGTAAACTGTGTGAGCCGGACTAGCAGCTTAAAACTGACAATTTGTCTCTGTCATGACTTGTCCTATGCAGGAATCTTTGAACGCCGCTAAGTTGGTTGTGACCGACCTGAAGAAGAGCCTAGCCCAGCAACAGACAGGCCGAGCAGAGACGTAAGAAAAATGGCGGCTCTGCTCCATAGAGCTTGAGAAGGTCAAGACAGAGTTTGAGACTTTCAAACAGAATGCGGAATCAAGCCAAACTGCCCTTGCCAAGCGTGCTGAATACGCAGAGGGCCGGCTCAAAACTGTGACTGACGAGCTCAACACCCTGAAGGGCCACATAACCCGTATGATAGGAGCTATGTTTGGTAAGTACCTTTATCCGTCAAAAAATACTGCTCAATACCTTTCCCCGGCGGCTTACAAAAATTTCTGACTTGTCTGCAAGTGAACGGAGCCGCCAACTGCCCAGCGACAGCCTGCTGAAGCTCAAGGCCTTATACTCTTTAACAGAGCAATTATATGCCGGGTCTCTGATCACCATCAAGGCCGTCATGTCTGAGAGGGGCATTCCAAAATTCATGACGAGCATGCTGGAGACCATGTCAACTATCCCAATGCAGCTTCAAGAATTGAAAAGATCAGCCACCCTTAAGGGCGCCATGGTTGCTCTGAGTCGGTCACTGGCTTATGCCCCGGAACTTAACCTGGATGAAATGATGGACGGCTTCCCTCAGTTGAAGGACGACGGCTCACAATTTACACAAGAAGACTATACTCGCTGTCATAAGGCGTCCCGGGTCTTGGCAGTCCGGCTGGCCGCAGAAGCTGATCTATCCGTCTACCAGGCGGCTTATACCGAAGAAAACAAGCGGATTTGAGGGCCTACTTTTGAAGCAAAGAGCCTGGTTCCTCAACGCCGTAAGCATCTCTTCGCTCCTGATGTTGACCCATCTCCAATCATGCACGATGAAGCTATGTTTGAAGCTTTGACAAATTGCAATTGGGATGTGGACAACCTCCAGATCGAAGAAATCGAAGACCCGACGCAGGATGACCCGGCGGCGAGCTAAAGAAAAACCTTGCATTATTTGACCCGGCTTTATTTATTTCGCCGGGTTAAGATTTGTTGGGAAAAAAAACTTGAAATCTTCAATGCTTGGGGCTTTTGAGTAGCCTTGTAATAGTTGTAGGAAACTCGTAACTGCATGTTCTTGCACCTTTGTTGCTATGGTTGAAAGCTCTGCGAGCGACTCATCTTTTTATATTCAATCACTTTGACTGCTTTAACTCACCGGGCGGCTTACAATCCATAGACCAAGCCGGAAATTTTCCAAAACGTAGAATCTTACCATGAGAGTACCTGCAAGAACAAGCACTTGTATGTCTCATCCTATAAGCCGGCTTTAAAGGCACAGCAGGACAAGATAGCTCTTGTTTTTATGAAAACATTTTGTTTCCGAAGAAACTAGGCGGCAAGCCTGAAAACTCGTAAACCGGGCCTCACGTGACATAAATCCATTGTTTAAACTTTAGCAAGTTCAGGGTCTTTAAAAGATTGACATTGCTAAGAGTACAACGGGCCACATAGCGGAGGGGGTACGGTAGACAAGACGAGTTTGTCCTCGCTCACTGTAAGCCAGCTCTCTCGTGACAAAAGCCGCCGTTTAAACCTTGACCAGTTCAGTGTCTTTGTGCGAGAATAACTTACAAAAGTTCAGGGTCTCTTATCAAGAATAACTGTCAAGAGTTCGGCGGGTCACATGGCGGAGTAGCAAGTTGCAAACAGGCAGGTTTAACTCGGATATGGCGGAAAGTCAGGTCAAGAGGGTAAGTAAGCTAAACCCATAGGGTTGGAAGCCCCCAAGTGACCAATTTAAGGATCAACTCCTTTGTAATATAAACCTGGCCAAGAGGGTTTAAAAGCCCCCAGGAGACCAGATTAAGGATCAACTCCTTTGCATGTAACTTCATGGCGAAAAGCCGGGTCAAGAGGGTTTAAAAGCCCCCAAATGACCTGATGGAAAGGATCAACTCCTTTTTATGACACTCAGTGTGGGAAAAACGGTAGAGGCCCCTAATCATGGGGATGCCAACTTTATTATATCATAAAAGATGTTTTATACAATGACAGGGATATGTACATTGATGAGAGCCGGCTGGCGGCTTAAGTATAGTATGGCCGAAGGTGAGCAACATTCCACGGCCTCTTGGTCTCCTCACCAGAAATGCGAGACTTGTCACTTTCCCGTATATCCATGAGATAATAAGAGCCATTGTTGAGATTTCTGCTGATCACAAATGACCCTTCCCAGGGAGGTGACAACTTATGCATATCTGACTGGTCTTGAATCAGCCGGAGTATTAAGTCGCCTTCTTGGAACGTCCGGGTCTTGACCCTGCGGCTATGATAGCGACGCAAGTCTTGCTGATAAATCGCCGACCGAGCTGCTGCAAGATCGCGCTCTTCATCCAAGACATCCAAAGCATCCTGACGCGATGCCTCATTATCAGTTTCCACGTAAGCCGCCACCCTGGGCGAGTCATGAGGAATATCACTAGGGAGAACAGCCTCTGCGCCATAAACCATGAAGAAAGGCGTAAAGCCTGTAGACCTGTTGGGGGTGGTTCTTATACTCCAAAGAACAGACGGCAACTCCTCCACCCAACAACCCAGCGTGCGCTCCAAAGGGACCATAAGCCGGGGTTGATACCTCTCAAAATTTCCTGGTTGGCATGCTCAGCTTGACCATTAGACTGTGGGTGAGCCACCGAAGATACGTCAAGACGGATATGCTCCTCATCATAGAACTCCTTCATAGCCCCCTTTGATAGATTTGTACCATTATCAGTGATGATACTATGCGGGTAGCCAAAACGAAAAATCAATTTTTTGACAAACTGAACTGTTGTTGCCGCGTCACACTTGCTGACCGGCTCAGCTTCCACCCACTTAGTAAACTTGTCAACCGCCACCAAGAGGTGGGTCTTCTTGTCTTTAGACCTCTTGAAAGGTCCTACCATATCAAGCCCCCAGACTGCAAATGGCCAGGTGATTGGAATCATCCGTAGTTCTTGATCCGGCACATGGGCACGTCGCCCAAACTTTTGACAACCGCCGCATTTAGTGACTAGATCCTCCGCATCTTTATGAGCTGTCAACCAGTAAAACCCGTGTCAAAAAGCCTTGGCCACCAATGATTTTGACCCGGCGTGATGACCACAATCACTAGTATGGATTTCTTGCAAGATCTCACGGCCCTCGTCAGGAGAAACACAGCACTGGAAAACACCAGTCACACTGCGTCGGTGTAACTCGCCGTTGACAATAGCCATGGACTTAGACCGCCTTGTGATCTGTCGTGCCAGAGTCTCATCTTGAGGTAACTCGCCGCGAGTCAGGTACGTCAGATAAGGTAACGTCCAGTCAGGTATCGCGCGAAGAGCCGCCACCAATTGCTCCTCCGGGTCAGGTATAGCCAAGTCCTCCTCTGACGGTAACTTGACTGACGGGTGGTGCAACACGTCCAAGAACACATTAGGCGGCACCAGCTTACGCTGAGACCCCAGCCTTGATAAAGCGTCAGCTGCCTCATTCTTCCGGCGGTCAATATGATCCACATGATAACTTTAAAGTGGCCAGCAATAACATCAATTGCCTGACGATAAGCCGCCATGCGAGGGTCCTTAGAATCCCAGGTGCCAGAGACTTGCTGAGCCACCAGGTCTGAGTCGCCAAGACATCTGACCCGGCTCAAGTTCATCTCCTTAGCAACCCGGAGCCCATGAAGCAAAGCCTCGTACTCTGCTGCATTGTTAGTACAAGGAAACATTAGCCTTAAAACATAACAGAACTTATCACCTAGCGCGGAAGTTAAAACAACTCCAGCCCCCGAGCCTTCCAATTGCCTGGATCCATCGAAGTAAACCGTCCAATAATTATTGTCCGGCTTCTCCTCAGGAATTTGACATTCTGTCCAATCATTGATAAAATCCACCAATGCTTGAGATTTGATAGCCGTCCGGGGCACATATGTCAGATTGAGAGGTCCAAGCTCAATTGCCCATTTAGCAATCCTTCCAGTGGCTTCTCTGTTTTGAATTATATCTCCCAAAGGAGCAGAACTAACAACTGTGATCGGGTGACCAAGGAAATAATGCTTCAGCTTGCGATTGGCCATGAACACCCCAAGCACCAAATTTTGCCAATGCGGGTATCTTTGCTTAGACTCCGTCAGGACCTCGCTGACATAATAAACCGGCCGCTGAACTGGATACTCCTTACCCGCCTCCTTGCGCTCCACCACAACTGTAGCACTGACAACCTTGTTATTAGCCGCCACATATAAGAGCATAGGTTCCTTTTCTAGGGGAGCGGCCAGAACAGGCGGCTCAGCCAACTGCCTTATGAGCGCCTCAAACGCCTCATTAGCCGCATCACTCCAGACGAATTTGTCTGTCTTTTTCATCATCTGATACAGAGGAATAGCCTTCTCACCCAGGCGGCTTATGAATCGGCTTAACGCAGCAATACGACCCGCCAGACGCTGAACATCATTGATGCACGCCGGCTCAGACAAGGAAGTAGTAGCCTTTATCTTGTCTGGGTTAGCTTCAATGCCACGCTCAGAGACTAAAAATCACAAGAGCTTGCCTGCAGGTACACCAAAAACGCATTTTGCCGGGTTAAGCATCATCTTATAAACCCGCAAATTGTCGAAGGTTTCCTTCAAATCAGCCACCAGAGTCTCCTTCTTCCTGGACTTGACCACAATATCATCCACATAGGCATGAACATTGCGCCCAATTTGACCATGAAGACAATTCTGCACACAATGCTGGTAAGTCGCCTGAGCACTCTTGAGCCCGAAAGGCATAGACACATAGCAGAAAGCAGCAAAAGGCGTAATGAAAGCCGTCTTCTCTTGGTGTTTAACTGCCATCTTGATCTGATGATACCCTGAATAAGCATCCAGGAAACACAGACTCTCACAACCCGCCGTCGCGTCAATGATTTGATCAATGCGGGGGAGAGCAAACGGGTCAATTGGACACGCCTTGTTAAGATCCGTGTAATCCACGCACATACGCCGCGTGCCATTCTTCTTGAGTACCAACACCGGGTTAGCGAGCCACTCCGTGTGAAAAACTTCAATGATGAACCCTGCTGTCAAGAGCCGGGCCACCTCTTCCCCAATAGCCTTGCGCCTCTCCTCGTTAAACCGACGGAGGAATTGTTTGACCGGCTTAAATTTAGGATCCACATTAAGGTGGTACTCAGCGAATTCTCTCGGTACACCCGGCATGTCAGAAGGTTTCCATGCAAAGATGTCCGGGTTCACACGGATGAATTCGATGAGCGCGCTTTCCTATTTGGGATCCATATTGGCCACAATAGTGAACTGCTGTGATGACTCGCCCGGCGTAAAGTCCACCATCTTGGTATATTCTGCCACAAACTTGAGGGGTGGCTCAGATTCCGTGTTGGGTTTCTTCAGCGGAGTCATGTCTGCCGGGTCAACATTTTCTTTATAAAACTTGAGTTCCACCTCAGCACAACTTAACTCTGCGTATGCTGCATCACCTTCCTCACACTCAAGAGCCGTCTTCCGATCACCATGCACAGTAATCGTCCCATTTAAACCGGGCATCTTGAGCTGTAAGTCAACATAGCAAGGTCTAGCCATGAATTTGGCGTAAGCCGGACGTCCGAACAGAGCGTGGTATGGGCTCTTGATTTTAACCACCTCAAACCACAAAGACTCCACCCTGTAATTGAATTCATCGCCAAAAGCTACCTCCAAGGAAATCTTTCCCACTGGATAAGCTGACTTTCCGGGCACCACACCATGGAAAACAGTTGACGAGGGCTTAAGATCCTTGTCAAGCAAATTCATCCGGCGAAAAGTGTCATAGTACAGGATGTTGATGTTGCTGCCTCCATCCATAAGTACTTTGGTGAACACGTATCCTCCCACTTGGGGGCAACTACCAAGGCCAACTGCCCCGGGTTATCAACACGCGGCGGGTGATCCTGCCTGCTCCAAGTTATGTCATACTCAGACCACTGCAAATATTGTGGGAGAACTGGCATGACTGCATTAACCGCCCGCTTACGCACCTTCCGGTCTCGCTTGTCGAGGCTGGTTGTAAAAACATGGTACTGCCCTCCATTAAGCTGCTTGGGGTTACTCTGGTACCCGGATTGGTTATTTTGCTGCTGGCCTCCGCCGCCAGACTGTTGATTATGACCTCCATGGTTCCCTTGGCCCTGATGGCCTGAGCCTGAGCCGCCCGGACCAAAGCCAGACCCGGAAGGACCGGATCCTGACCCGCCAGATGGTCCACTGCCGCTGCCTTGGTGCTGGTCAACATTGAGGTTTCGATACTCGCGCATGATCCAACAGTCCCTCCAAGCATGAGTAGACGGCTGACCCGGAAGGCTATGTTTCGGGCAAGCAGCACTCAGAATCGCTTCCATGTCAGCAGGCTTGCGTTTAAAAGGCGGCATGCCGTTCCTTTTGCCACGGTTATTCCCAGTGTTGGTGTTGGCCACTAAATCTAACCCGCCGTCCTGGTGCTTCCGCTTTCCGCCGTTGCCATTATTGCCATTCCGTCCCCCGTTCTGCTGTTGACCCTTGCCATTGTTATTCTTCTTGCCCTTGGCCGATTGCTCATCATCGGAGCCATGGTCCTTCGTGCTATCGGAGTCTGCATACTTGGTGAGAGCCGCCATGAGTTCCCCCATGTCTTGGCATGAGCGTTTGAGCCGGCCAAGCTTCTGCTTCAAGGGCGTAAAATGGCAATTCTTCTCTAGAATCAAGACTGCTTGAGCCGCCGTAATGTGTTCGGAAGAGTGGATGATGGTTGAGACCCGCCGGACCCAATGATGAGCCGACTCATCCTCACGCTGCACACAATGGTCCAAATCCACAATCGTCATGGGCTGCTTGCACGTTCCTTGAATTTTTTTGATGAACTTCGCTTTTAACTCGGCCCAGGAATTAATGGTGTTGGGTGGCAAGCCCTTCAACCATGTGCGAGCTGGCCCTTCCAGCATCATGATAAAATACTTGGCACATACTGCATCGCTGACGTCTAACATCTCCATGGCCAGCTCATAGCTTTCAATCCAAGCCTCTGGAGGCAGGTCAGCAGTATAATTGGGCACCTTGCGAGGACCCTTAACATCCTTCGGCAGACGCTCATTCCGCAAAGCCGGCGCCAAGCACGGCACTCCCACGGCCCTGGAGGTTACTCCTGCTCCTACTGAAACGGAAGGTGCAACTGTGGGCTCCTGATAAGCCGCCGTAGCTGCCAGAGCCACCGCCTCTCGCTGCGCCCTTGCCCGATCCACCAGTGCCTGAGCATCAAGAGCCGCCCGATCAGCTCTCGGTGGGTTTCGATGTCGATCACTGCTAGAAACCGCCGGCGACTCATAATGCCGGCTGTAGCTGTGGCTTGGGACGGGGGTTGAATGCACGCGACTCCGGCTATAAGTATATTTCTCCTGCTGGGCCACCGCCGTCTGTAGGTATCCGATGGCGTTCCGCACCTCCTCTGCGAAAGGCGCCTCATTGGGTATGGGGATTGTACCAAGCCTGGTTGCCGCTGCCACCATGTTCTCCGCCGGGTTAGAATAATGACCCGGTGGAGTCAGAAAAGACTGTGGTGGGGTCTGGTTCCGGCGGGGCGGGTCTGCCTGCTGATGCTGAACCGCCGCCCGGCTTCCAGGTACTTCCGCCGTCCGGGTCACGGTCAGAGGCACATTCCGTCCCGTCCCTGGCGTGTTAAAAAGATTTTTGGCTTCATATTGATCCGGCAGATGGGATTGATGCCTCATCCGATGAACCGCCGCTGCCGACTGCTGCTCTAGCTCAAGGCGAAAAGCATCCGCCCTAAGGCGTTTTGACGCCCCCGATGTCGACCGTACGCTAAAGATACACGCAATGCGTACGACCAAGATTAGGGACTCACTGATCGATATCACAACACAACACTAGACACAAATTAAAGTCAGACAGCTTCATATTACAAGCTAGGGGCCTCGAGGGCTCGAATACAAAGCTCGACAAGCACGAGTCAGCGGAAGCAAATAATATCTGAGTACAGACATAAGTTAGAAAGTTTTGCCTTAAGAAGGCTAGCACAAACATAAGCAGCGGATCAAAAGAGGCGAGGCCTCCTGCCTGGGAACCTCCTAACTACTCCTGAGCGTCAGCGTTCTCCACGTAGTAGTAGGCTCCAGCGGTGGTGTAGTAGTCGTCTCCGGCGTACTCTATCTCCTGGGCTCCGACGTCTGAACGCAGAATCGTATCGAGGGGGAAAGAGAAAGCAAAGCAGCGGTGAGTACTCATCCAAAGTACTCGCAAGACTGACATCAGAACTATGCTAAGTATGCATCAGTATAAAGGAATGGGGTTATATCTGGGCTGACTGCAGAAACCAAGAATAGGGGGAAGGCCTAGTCCTATCGAAGACTAGCATCTTCAGCATCTTGCAGCATTAGAAGAGTGCAGATTGGTATCTCACATATAGTCATATTATTGTAGCAATTTTATTTAGTAACCACGCCCAGAGATTCTTCCTCGACTCCCTGCGAGGAAGCAATCTCGGAGCCACATTCATTTCAATTTTAAATCACAATTATAGTTGTATAAGGTCAAGGCACAACTCCAAGTCGTCCTGTTACCATGGACACGGCTATTCGAATAGATTATTCATCCCTGCAGGGGTGCACCACATATTCCCCAACACGCCTGAATCACCTCCGGCTGGACACACTTTCCTGTGTCATGCCCGGCCTCGGGATATCAGCACGTCGTCGCCCCACCTAGGCTCAACGAAGAGGCCAGCCCGCCGGTCTAAATCCTAAGCGCGCAGGTTCGTGGACCCACTTGCCCTTGCACTCCTGCACGATGCGAACGCGGCCGGAAGCAGACCTAGCACACTCCAGTCCAAGAGCTGCACCATCCAGTCCAATCCGGTGCGCGCCGCTCCATTGCTGACGTCCGAAGAGCTTCGGCTGATACAATGACGCTGAGTACCCATAACTTCTCCCACGTGAAGGTTAGTGCGTATTAAGGCCAACGACCTAACTCAGATCAAGTACCCAACCCATTAGCATTTTATTAATGCGGGGCAAGCGCGACCCATAAAGTGCGGTCCCGTCACCCCGCCTCGAGGATGTGTGGCAAGGGCCTCTCCTGCCCGTCCACGCCTCAACATAACCTTTTGGATGCCTTACCGGCGCATCCCACCACATCTTACACACGGGTACCCTTAGGGCCGACCCGTCTCAAGACTGTCGGGAACTCAGGTCCACCTCAACCAGGGTGGTACCGCCTATCCCTCCAGTCCCGTCTTTCACATGTAAACAATGTCAAGTTGAAGTAACTGTGTGTTTATACACCAAGTGGATATCCGAGGAATCACCCTCGATGGATCTCACTCGAGGTATGTGTATGACAAGATTCGCTATCGATAAATGGGAAGGAGGAATCACCCTCGATACCCACGACCGATTAGCTACGCTACAGAATTAACACCAGGAGTGCTAAGTGAGGTATCACCCTCGGCACTCGGTAGTAGCTCTGCAGTGCCATACTTAAGGGGTGTGCGGTGATGTGAGGGGCCTGGCTCGTCGGTCGGTTGACCGAGTCTTCGGGTCTTCGAGTCGTCGAGTTGTCGATGAAGAAGCAGGGGCAACTGGGACTAAGGGGTCACTGGGGATTCATTGATCAACCTATACTAAGCAGTTAATACGATTGCAGGTATAGTAACAGTTTATCAAAACAGGCTATGCATCAGAATAGGAGCTAACTAATACAGTAGCAAAAATCTAATGCAAGAATAAGAGGGAAAGGAATAGGCGATATCGGAATGCTCAAGGGGGGTTTGCTTGCCTTGCTGCTCTGCGGCAAAAGGCTGATCGTCAATGGCGTAGTCGTACCCGGCAGCAGCGTCGGTCTCGGGGTCTACCGGTAAGAAGAGGGGGGAGAAACAATAAATATAAGGCAAGCATATGCAACATGATGCATGTCATGGCAATATGCAGAGCTAGGCGTAGTCTAACGCAGTACTACACATATCAGATGGAACGGGAGGATATCTGACGATATTTCCCAGGTCTTTGGATTTATCGGACAGACGATCCGGAGGGGAAAGTTCCATGTTTGCTATGCTAGGAGCATGTGACAGACGAACGGATAGCGTATTCGGATTCGTGGGATTTTTCTGAGCAACTTTCATGTTCAAAACTTTTTCATCTGAGCTACGGGTTATTTTATATGATTTTTCTAAGTTTAAAACATTTTCTGGAATTTATTTTATTTATTTAAATCAACATTATCCAGAACAGTGCAGGGTGACGTCAGCATGAGGTCAGCATTGCATCAACAGTCAACAGCACAGTGGCCAGGTCAAACCTGACCTGTGGGGCCCTGCTGTCAGTGACCCAGCTCTAATTCTAGGTTTATATTAAATCTAATTACAGATTAATTAGGAGGGGCCCCACCTGTCATACTCTCATTAGTATAACTGAGGGGTTTTTATTTAATCTAATCTAATGGGACCCACATGTCAGTGGCTGGCTGAGCCCAGTCAGCCAGTTGACCAAGTCAACTGGTCAACCAGGGGCTTGGGGCCCACGGGTCAGCGACCCTGGGGGTGGCCCCGGTCCAGCCACGTCGGCGGCGGCGGCGTTGGGTCGCCGGAGCAGCCCCGGCGAGCACCAGAAATGGAGGAGGGGCTCGGAAATCGTCCACGGTGCACCAAAACGGCCGCGGTTTCTTGCCTTCGATCGGCCTCTTCACGCCGCGTCGAACGGCGGTGGCCACGCGAGCTACGGTGGCCGAAATCGGGCGTTGTGGTGTCACCGGCGGCGAGGCATTCGGGTGAGCTGCGGGATCGGCGAAGCGGCGCACAAATGAGCAAAAGAAGGGGCTGACGAGGGCCTACGTGATGCGGCGAGTCCAGCGGGCACTAGCCCGTGACCAAAAGGTCACTGGAGTCTCGCCGGCGACGAGCTCCGCGGCGATGCGTTCGGGCGCACGTCGAGGACGGCTCTAGAGGTAGCTAACGGCGACGGGAGAGAGAGGGGAAGAAGCGGAGGCTCACTGTGAGCCTGTAGAGGTGCAAAGCTGGCTCGGGGGAGGCTCGACGGTGGCGAAATCGGCGAGGGCGTGCGGCGGCGGTCCGAGGAGGAAGAAGAGGCTGGCGTCATCAGTGAGGCCTCCCGGATGTGGTTGAGAGGCGGAGGAGGGGTAGTCGACGTCGGGGAGGCGTGTGAGCACGTCGGCGAGGCGGAGAGGTGGCGGTGGCCGCGGCTACGGGTCGGCCATGGCGGCAGTAGCGCTCGGGAACAAAGGGAGCAGACGAGGGAGAGAGAGAAAGCGGCGACAGAGAGGTCCAGGGGGTCGGGCGCTGTCGTTCTTATCGCTGCACGCATGCAGGAGAGAGAGGGAGTGAGGGGGGCCTGGCCGTGCGTGAGCGCGTTCGCTCGGGTGCCGACAGCGCGAGGGAGAGAGGTGACGGGAGGTGAGAGACGACGCCGGCTGGGCTGGGCCGTCGCACTGTTGCACTAGGCTCAAGTGCACAGTGCACTTCCTCCTTTTCCATTTCTTTTCTTTCCGTCTTCTGTTTTTCTTTTCTGTTTCATTTTATTTACAGTACCCATTCACCTCCGAAAAATGTGAGACCTAGTCCAATAATTAAGTGGCAATATCCAGCACTGCCACAAAAAGTTTGGAGGCCTAATGATTTCATTTGAATTTTGTATTAATAAAAAAAGGGGATAAATGTTTCTATTTTGGCACTGTTTTAATTAGTTAAGGCCACTTAAATATTTCAATTAATGTTGGCTCCTTCATGACAATTTCCTACTAATTATTTGCAAAAATATGAACACTTTACTTTTCATGTTTGAAGAAATAATAATTTGGCTCATACTTTGAATTTAAATTTAAGTTTGATTTGAGACTAGAAGCATTTTGGTTTAGTAAAATAAGATGACATGGCACCATTAGTCTGACGTTACTGTGGCCTAACACTGGGGGTGTTACAGCGCTCCGCCTCAGCATCCATCTGAGCTTTCAGTGCGTTGATTTCTTGTTGGACTCCGGCAATCTGGTTCTTCAACCTCGTGATCTCCGTGTTACGGGCCGCTTGGTTTTCAGCAGTGACCTTGATTTCCATCAGAGTTGTGATCTCGTTCATCAGATCCAGAAGAACTTGAGCCGGCGGCCTGCCAGCTCCAGACCCGGTTGCACCGGCGGCTATGCTACTAAGGGCTGGTGCTGAACCTGCCATGAAGACAGCAGCGCGGTTCGTTGGCTCATAGTTCTCCGGATCATGATACTCTGGCTCGGGGTAATCCTCGACATAGCCCCCAAGCCTGTCGTTATAAAGCTGATAGATCGATTCCATCTCTCCGCTCGAGGATCCATCCTCTGAGCAGATGAGAGTTTCCTCCCTCGACATGGAACCTTCAAGCTCCATGCCTTGGGTAAAGCCGATGAAGACATGCTTCCTGCCCGGGTTGACACGGGCGGGTTGCACGCGCCGGGCCGGCTCGACGAGGTCGGTGCAGATGTCCGGCCCGGGTTTAGATCCGCTGATCTTGCCGATGAAGACGTGAATTCTGCTGAAGGGGACCCGGTACCCGTACTCGATTGAGTCGGCCTCGGGGCCCCAGCCGGCGTCATCGATGTAGAGCCTGCCGCGGCGACTCTTGGTCATCCTGCCAACGGCGTATCCCTCGATCCCTGGGAGAGAGCCTTTCGAGAACTCCACACCATCGAGCGCTAGCCCCACGGTGGGCGCCAACTGTCGTGGTTTTGTCACGGCAGATGTCCTCGTGAAAGGACTTAGGTTCGAGGCCATCGCTAGGCTGAGCTCGAAGGGGTTGATCGGAATCGAGAGACAAGACTTACCCAGGTTCAGCCCCTCGGAAAGAGGTAAAAGCCTACGTCCTGCTTTGTGTTGTATTGATTGGGTATCGATTACAAGGGAGCGAGTTCGCTTGACCTAGTTTTCGATTAGTTGTTTCGTGGTCTAAACCGCCCAGGTAACCCGCCCTTATATACACGGGTCAAGGTCCTGGGCTTTACAAGAGTCCGGGCCGGGGTATACTTGACAACCGACCTCACCTCTAACTATACATGCCTTATCTAACAAGTCGCCCCCGGCGGCTCAAGCCCGTCGGGTTACATCCTGTCTTCTGGCTCTGGGCCTTCTGGCTCATTGGATAAGCTTACTCCTAACCTTGTCGTAAGCCGCCAACCGCATGACCCGGCCCCACCTGGGCGGGTCTCAACCTGGGGTTATATCCCCAACACCCTTGGAAATGAGATTGCTGAGTCCCCTGTGGCTCACAGATTACTACAACAACAGTTGCAGGTACAGGTAATGCGATGATTTGACGTGAGCGCGATGCTTGTTTGATTTGGAGTTCTTCTTCTTCTTCATCGATCATAGGATGGGTTCCAGGCCGGCAGCCTGGGATAGAAAGGATGGATGTCATTTTACCGTTTGATTTCGTCCATAGTCGGATCATGCTCTTCTGTATGACGATTGTTACGTTGTTGCATTGATGTGCTATTGATGTAGCTTGTGGCGAGTGTAAGCTAATTCCATATACTCATCTCTTCTTTACATGTACTTGTAATGATATCCATTCTTGCGAAATGACGAGATGCGCTTATATCCCTGTCGAGGCCCTCGAGCCAAAATATGGATAGGATCGCATCTTGGGCGTTACAAGTTCGTATCAGAGCCTGTATCGACCTAGGAGCCCCCTTGATTGATCAAACTTTGGCCGAGTCAAGTCTAGTTAAAAACTATTTTGAGTCTAGTTATATATCGAAGAGTAGGATTCTTTTTACTCCTCTTCTATGCTCTGGTGAGGAATCCTGACGTAGGAATTTTAATTGTTCCCCTCTTCTCACTCAAAAAAATTTAGGGTCACGCGGGTATTTTGGAACCTCTATGATGTCGATGTGACCGGAACTCTGTTCTTGGTGCCTCCCATACGTATGGATTGGACCTGGGGAGTTGAGCTCCAAGGGGTTCTTGACACATCGCTATCGTTCAGTTTCCTTAGTATCTCAAGACGCGGATGTTCGAAATTGCTTCAATACTATTCGTGGTGCGAAGAGTGTGGCGGCACCCAGTACTGGGGAGCGGGATCACATGTACTGCCATCTTTAGTATCGTTGTGATTACGAGGGTCTGTGGTAAATGAGTTTCCGAGATTTCTCTGGTTATGCGTTGACGGATGTGATACACTGGTGGGTAGTATTATTGCTAGGAGTTGAGTGTTTTATTCAGTAATTGATCCATGTATCCGTTGGACCAAATTGCATAACCAAAAAGATTTCGGGAGTTTTTAGGTGGGAATTCAAGTAGTAACCTAGGATTATCCTTCCAACGAATGCATAATGGGTTATGTATTTGTTTTCGGCTTAATTCTCAAGCCTCACCCTTTGTGTTGTTTTGGAGTATGGTAATTCGAGTTGCTTTGATGTCAAGTGGTGAATTCATATCTTTCCTAACCGGTGTGTTTCCCATCAAGTTAATTCATCCCTCTCCAGTATTTGCAAGATCAATCCTTGTATTTCTTTCCGGAGTTCATCTCATCGGTATCAAGTTGTCTTTGTTTTTCCCCCGCCCTCCCGCCCTTTTTCTTCAACAATTAAATTCTCATTCGAGTGCCTTTTCTATTCATGTGATGCTTCCGCTATCTTCTCTTCCGTGATGTATCCGGTGATTCTGTGTGAAGATGCTAAGGAGCTTCAAGTTCATCATTCTTGGTTCTTGTTTTCTTCCCGGTGGATTCAATTCAAGCTTTCGGTGCTCATCATATCCGTGTCATTCTCCAAATGCTTTTCCGTGTTGGAAATTTTTATCCAAGCCTCTCTTGTTATTCATCTCTCATTATTTTTATCCGGAGTGCTGAAGATATCTCAGAAGATCCGTGTTATCGTTCAAATCCTCTTAAGTGTTTCGAGGTTCTCACCTCATCAAGGTTTCAATTTGTACCGGTGCAATCTCTCTTCCTAAGCAATTGCTTCAACGGTGATCTCTTTGAGTGGGCTCATAACCCACAGGTTTTTTCCCAGGATCTTACCTGGCTCTTTTAATCTTTCCGGAGATGTCCTCAAGTTCTTTTCAATATGACGTAAGAATGAATTCCATCAGTCATATTCCTTCCCGAAGATCGCTTCTAAATCATTTTCATCGTTGGCTCAACCTTTCATTATTCATTATCCCGGAGTGTCTCAGTAATTCTTGGTGGTGTTTCTCGCCATCATACTTTGCCTTGAAGACCAAGAAGAGTTTGTCTTAAATCTTTCTCCGTTCTTTCGACGATTTGTCATCTCAGCTTCGTGCTATCCTCTCAAATTGTTTTCGATCATGAGTAATTCTTTCCATATCTATCCGGAGCATTTCAGAGTTATTGTCATTTCTTGATCCTCCGATGGTCATCATTTCAGAAGATTTCTTCGTTCTCAGCTTTCAGCTTTCGTTCTCAAATTCTTCTCAATTGTTGTCTCTTCGTTCGTCTCTCAATTATTCCGGTGTTTCGTTGAAGACTTCTTTAAGGTTGTGCTCGATATCTCTCTCTCTTCTATCCTTTTCAAGAAGAATAAGTGGTGTGTGAAATCCGTTGTTTGTCATCAATTAAACTTGATGAAGGATAAGCATAACATAATTCTTATTCTTGTTTCAACAAGGTGATTTCAAGCATTCTTCCAGAGGTTGTTCATGATATCAAATTCTCTATTCTAGTTGCTTATCTTTTCTTTTCCGGAGTTCCAAGTTTCTCAAGTATCTCTTCGTGAAGCTTCATCTAAATCTCTGCAAGACCTCAATCTTGTTCATTTTGCATCCTTCAATTCTTTCTATCATCCTTTCGTTTCAGAGTTCTTTCCGGAGGTTCTTCATGGAGGTTCATCAAGATTTCTTTCATTTTCAAGTGTTCTTCAAGGTTTTGTTCGAGGTCCTCAAGTATTCTTATCTTGCATTTCAAAGTGCAATTCTTTCTTCCTTATCTTTTGAGATGGTACTATAGCATTCTTGATTCATGAGGAGTCTCGAAGAGAATTTGTCAATAATGAGATATGTAAACCCATCTTTTCTTTGTTGGAGTTATCTTGGCATGGATTTCACCTAAAGCATTTCCTAAGGATTGTTTCTATCATGGTGCTCATCATGATCCAAGTTCTCTGTATATCCTCTTGGTGAAAGAAGTTTTGCATATCTGGTTGCTTGCTAGCAATCTATGTTTCTGTTTGTGGCTGGTTGTCACCTCATGATTTTGAGATGTTTTCCATAAGCCCACAAAAAGTCTATTCTTTTCGTTGTTGATTTCCAACAACTCAGTACAATCCTTCTTTGTAAGGCTGTTCTTTTCAAATTCATTTGTGGTAGAAGTTGTCATTTTCTTCTCCGTTCTTTCCTTCTAATGATCTAGCTTCTATTCTTTTGTTCCGGTGGAATTGTTATGTCGCTCTCTTTGATCCATCATCTCGTTTTGGCAAGATCTTGTTCCTTCCATTCTTATCCATTTAACCAGAGTGTTGTGCCCTTTTGTCTAGTTCTTTCCATCTTATCAACTTTCGCCTTTCTATCCTACCGAAGTGCTGCCAAAATTTCTTTTGAATTCTTGCTTGTTTCTCATATCATTCTTCATCTCTTTGCAACCTTCAAGAATCGTTGGTTTCACTCATTTGTCAAGAAGCAACTAAGTTTTCCCTCTTCCTTTCCTCATCCTCTTCCCCTTCCCATTCTAAGATCTCGGGTCGAGATCTCTTGTAACTGGAGGAGAGTTGTAACATCCCGAGACCGACGCTCCAGAAGATTCCCGTTGTTTTCCATTCTTGTCGTGTGATTCGTTTCGTTGTCGCATTCATCATCGCATCATTCGCATCATCTGCATAGCATCGTCACTCGTTTTTGAAAACTTGCATCCGTTCGTAGTCGCCGATTCTTTCCGTTCTTGTCGTTGACCGTTTTGAGTCCAACCAAACACGCACGCGTCTGCGGCATCGTTTAAAAAAATGCCTTTAAAAGCACGTGAAAAATGTTCTCGGATTGGGTCGAAACTTGGCGTGCGGTCTTATTATATTGTAGGTAGACCGCCTGCCAAATTTCGTCGTAATCGGAGGTCGTTTGATACCTGAACGGTTGTCCGTAGCGGCACCGTCATCGGTTAATTCATCGGAACTTTCGGTTTTGCAAAACTTTGTGCCGGGCCGCACCACCTCTCTCTTCTCTCAGCCCAATACCTCTACACAGCCCACCTAAACCCAGCCTAGCACCCCCTCCGACCGGGCCGTCCGATCGCGATCGGAGGGTCCGAAAAGAGATGAATCCCTTAACCCTAGCATCCCCTGCTATAAATAGACATGCCCCCTGCCTAAAATGGCTAGCCCTAGCCGTCTAGGGATCCGTGCCACCGCCAGCCGCCTCCCACCACTCCACCGCTGCGTCACTTGGCGCCCTGCCTCTCCCTCCTCGCGCCAGGGCCGCTCGGGCCCGAGGGAGGCCTGCCCGAGCCCATCTGGGCCCGAGGCAGCCCCCGCGAGCCGCCGCCCAACCCTGGCTCCGCCCACAGCCGCCCGACCTTGTCCCGTGCGCCTCTGAGCGCCTGTCGGAGCCCCGCCGCCGGCCGGCGAAGCCGCCGGAGATCCGCCGCCAGCGACGAGCTCCCCTATCGACCACCACCCTGCTCTCTCTCTCTCTCTCTCTCTCTCTCTCTTCTTCGGTTCTCTCTATCATCTCCATCTCCCTCTGTGCCCCGTAGGAACCACCGTGGTGCCGCCTCCTAGCCGGCGGAAACGGTCGCGCCGCCGCCGGAGCCCGCCTCTGCCAGCCCGTGCGCCGGCCACAGTCATCCCCCTCGCCGCCATGGGCGCTGGCCGGAGCACCGGCAGCCGCCGAATCGCCCCTGGCCTAGTTTCGATCGGGGTCGGGAGGAGCACCCCCCCCCCATCCAGGCCCCGTTGACCGCGCCCCGCATCCAGGTCCAGCCCAACTCCGAGCCGGCCTGTGGGCCCTCTGGTGAGCGTCCAGCCCTATACCCCGCCCCGTGCGATGCATAGCTATGTTGCGCTTAGTTCCAGACCTGGGCCAGCTTCCAGATTTGGCCCATTGGCGTTTTTTTAATTACGTGAAGTGCATGATTTTAAAATGCTCATAAGTAATTAACCGTGCATCGCATCGATTTATTTTATATATGTAAAATGTGTAGAATTTCATGTAGATTCGCAATATCCCGTTTTCGCAAATGTATAGAATGTTTAAATGCCATTTTATGATAATTTGCTTATATGTCATGTTGCATTGCGCATAATTATTATTCGTGCATCTTAGGTAAAAAACTATAGATTTGAAATATGTCAAATGTGTAGCATTGTTATATGCCTTTTTCATGCATGCTAAAAACATTTGATGTGTTGGTTGCTTTTATTTTGCATACATGGCTTGCTAAAACGGTTTATGTCCTAATCTCGCATATATGTGGTGTCATTTGTTTTATAGTAAAAACCCACATATTATATATTATTTCGGGGTAGAAAAATCCATAGAATTTATCTGTGCATTTAGTTTTGTCTTTTGAGCAACTTTGTGTGCATGTCATTTTGGCTATGATGATCTTTTGTCTATTTTGTGTGAATTAATCCATGCATATTTTGGAATAGTTGCAAACATGAGATATGCCCTTGGACATGTGTGCTAGGCCCTGGTAATTTTGGTTGCTATAGAAATCCATGTATAGGTGTTATTTTCTTGTTCCCAACATGCCATAAAAAATATTGCTGTTTTGAGGGTCTAAAATATTTCTATGTCTGAAACTGTTATTTTGTTGCCATGTTGTCATGTGATTTGCTATTGATCTAGGAGTCTTTTGTGGTTGCTCCCAAGGAGTCTTTTGGTAAGCATGTTGTTGTCTACCAGGTTGTGTCTTTTGATGCTTTCATCATAGTTATATTCATTGTCCAACATGTCAATCTGTTAAAAACTGTTGCACATGTCTACTCTAATTTTCACTAAGTCTGAGAATGTGTTTTCTTCAAAATGCCATGTTGTGTAGATAATTGCCATGAATCTGTGCATAATTTGATGTTGCCATAATGGAATGAATTGTAGTGCATCATGTCCTCTACCATGCGGTTAAGTTTCATATATGACCTGTAGCATATAGTTTTACTGCTGCCAATATGCCTTCGTGAAAATCTGCTATGCTAAAAACTGTTATTTTCACTAAGTCCTAATCTGCTATATTTATTGTCATGTTGTGCGCTTCCTACCATGTGATCCATGACTCTTTTGAGTATGATATGTGAAGATGAAATGAAGTGTGTGTTATATGCTACTGCCCCATGCTTAGTTTGTGCATTTTAGAATCTTGTAGCTTGTTGTTTTCATGTGTGCAATATGCTATGTTGCTGTTTTGGGCAGATTTCAAATAAAACTTGTGTTGGTTGTTGTGGTTGAACCGTAGCTCCGTTTTGAACATGTTACATATGACACTTGCTTAAAATCTCATGTAGTTTCATAATATTTTGTTGCATCCATGATTTAACATGTTGGTGGTGGTCGTTTGCATGCATTTGGCATTCATGACGCATTCATCTTGTGTTGGTCTTATCTTTTAGACCATAGCTCCGTTTCAAACGTTCTATATATGTAAATCGACTAAAATGACGAGTAAAATCGCATTGTGCACTTTATTTCCCTGTTTAATAAATATAAAACATGATTAGTTCAGATCTGGACCAATTTCTAAATTTGCATATGAGGTCGCTTCGGAAATACTATAAGTTATTTTCGGCCTCATTTAAGATGCCTACATAGTGTAGTTTCATTATGCTTCACCTGTTGCCATGTTAAACAACATTTAATATTGATGAGTACCTAAATGAGAGTGAACTAAATAATTCGAATGTGGAGTTTCGTCAATATGCAACTCGTTGCATATTGAGCTTCACTTAATGTGTAGTATTTGATTGTTGTGATTGCCATGCCTTGCACATTTAAACCGGACATGCAACATATATTTTTGCGCATCATGTCATGCATATGTTGTGGTGTTTATCGTGTGTTGATTGTTGTTTCCCATTTGCTTCTTCTCGATATAGTTTTGAAACCGCTTCGGAGTGTGAGGATCCGTTCGACTACGTGGTTCGTCTACTTCACGGATTCGTTCTTCTTCCAAGCGGGATCTCAGGCAAGATGATCATTTCCCTGGATACCATTTCTATCATTGCCATGCTAGATGTCTTGTTTCTATCGCTGTCTCGCTACCTACCACTTGTATGTCAAGCCTCCCAAATTGCCATGAAAAGCCTCTAATCCCTCCACATTCCAGCAAAACATTGTTTGGCTATGTTACCGCTTGCTCAGCCCTTCTTATAGCTTTGCTAGTTGCAGGTGCAATTGTTTCCATGTGCCAACATGGATATCCTTTTGTTATATCACAATATTATTGCTATTTAATTTAATGCACATATATACTTGATAAAGGGTGGAAGGCTTGGCCTTTTGCTCGGTGTTTTGTTCCACTCTTGCCGCCCTAGTTACTTGCGAACCGGTGTTATGTTCCATATTGAGCGCTCCTAACATGCTCGGGGTTGTTATGGGGACCCCTTGATTTTCGTTTTAGGATAAAACTTGTCTGGCAAGGCCCAACTTTGGTACTACATTTGCCCAACATAATAATACTGAACACTGTTACTAAAGCATAGGGCGTCATGAACCCGAGGAGTTAATTCAACATAATACAGGGGGGCCACTGCTGCTGGTGCTGGTCCAAAGCAGAGTCGTGTGCGGGGCCAACCCGGGGCAACTCGGGAGATGTCTATCAGGCCAATGTACGCTATGCTCATCCGGTCGTGTCCTGAGAATGAGATACGCGGCTCCTATCGGGTTCGTTGACACATCGGGCGGTCTTGCTGGATTTGTTTTACCTTTCTCGAACGTCTTGTGCGCGGGAGTTCGACGACACTTCGGGCTATCTCGAAGTTGAGATTTTCCACCGGGATTCCGCAATACTACGAGTGATTCCGCGGTTGAGGAATTCCAACGCGGCGTGTGGTTAGTTTGTGATGGATGAGTTGGAGCACCCCGGCAGGGTTAAATCTTTCGGAAAGCCATGCCCGCGGTTACGTGGCAACTTGGAAACTTTGTTTAACACCTGGTCATAGCAAACTTGAAGTAAACTCAAATAAAATACACCAACCGTGTGCATAACCGTGACTGTCTCTTCTCGTGATTTCTGAACCGAGAGAGAGAACACGGTGGGGTTATGTTTGTTCGTAAGTAGGTGTTTAGGATCTCTTAGAGATCATTACTAGTTCACGACCGTTTATGCGACAATCATCCCCCTTTATTCTTGTACTCGTAAGTTAGCCACTCAAATAAATGCTTAGTGCTTGCTGCAGCCTCACCACTTAACCATACCTCACCCATTAAGCTTTAATACTCTTGATACCCTTCGAAATGAGATTGCTGAGTCCCCTGTGGCTCACAGATTACTACAACAACAGTTGCAGGTATAGGTAATGCGATGATTTGACGTCAGCGCGATGCTTGTTTGATTTGGAGTTCTTCTTCTTCTTCATCGATCATAGGATGGGTTCCAGGCCGGCAGCCTGGGATGGCAAGGATGGATGTCATTTTACCGTTTGATTTCGTCCATAGTCGGACCCTGCTCTTCTGTATGATGATTGTTACGTTGTTGTATTGATGTGATATTGATGTAGCATGTGGCGAGTGTAAGCCAATTCCATATACTCATCTCGTCTTTACATGTACTTGTAATGATATCCATTCTTGCGAAACGACGAGATGCGCTTCTATCCCTGTCGAGGCCCTTGAGCCAAAATAAGGATAGGATCGCATCTTGGGCGTTACAACTTGAGAGTTCTGAGGTAACGTTTTGGAGCATGGAACGGATTGGAGCATGGAACCAGAGGGAACTTCAAGAACGCTTGTGAGGAATACCGAGTGTTAGGATCATAAATATTTCCAAACCACATGGTTGGTAATGATGTGGGTACGCCATGAGTTGATCGCCATGACGTCTACTCTTATTATTCGCCATACTTTGAGGAGCGAATAGTCTTGAGAAAGACACCTATAGTTGAGAAACAGGGCAAGCCAAAGAACTTAGTTGGAATAGTACGTGACCCCGAAAAAGGCAATCGCTGCCACACGTAGGTCAAATGGTGAGAAAGAGCCGGAGCGAAAACCGGGAAGGATCCATATATTGGAAGACCACTCCATGATACGGAATTTTCAGACTCATGGGTGGAAAGAGGAAACACCAAGGATCACCGGGAACAACCATTGGTATTTATCCATGAATCAGGCAGGAAGGATGAGAAATAGTCTTTGTCTGAGGAACCACAAATGAAGGAAAGGTGGTACAAACGACTTTCCTGAGAAACCTTAAGTGCATGATAAGTGGTAATAGATGGTATGAGAATAAGCAGATCTGCAATGACAGTTGGAACAACAGAGAACCTGATGAGCCGGTAGATGAGATCCTAATTATAGAATCTGAAGGATGATCAGTGATACGTCTCCAACGTATCTATAATTTTTTATTGTTCCATGCTACTATATTATCATTCTAGGATACTTTTTCAGGATTTACTTGATGATATATATTATTTTTGAGCATTAACCTATTATCCTAGTGCACAGTGACAGTTGTTGTTTTTTGCTTGTTTTTGGCCTTTCAGGAATACTATACCAAATGAATTACAAATACCCCGAAACTTTTTGATGATTTTTTCTAGACAAAAATAAGACCTAGAAGCTTCGGAGGGAGACCGGAGGCCACACATGGTGGCACCAAGTCAACAGGGCGTGCCCAGGGGGATGGCCGTGCCCTGATGGCTTGGGGCCACCTCCCACGGCCTCTGGCCCTGATCTCTCCGCTATAAATTCACATATACTGGGAAAATCCTAGAGAGCCTTCCGACACACTTTTTCCGCTGCCACAAGTATTTGTTCCCCCGTGTGCCCATCTGGAGCCATGTTACGGTGCCCTGCCGGAGGGGGATCGGTCATGGAGGGCCTCTACATCAACCTTGCTGCTCCCATGGTGATGTGTGAGTAGTTCACCACATACCTATGTGTCCTTAGTTAGTACCTAGATGGATATGTATCTCTATATGTTCTTAAATGCAAAGATCATCGCGATTCCCGTGGTGATCAATCTCATGTAATCCTCTTTGCGGTGTGTTTGTTGGGATCCGATGAATTATGGGTTTATGTTCAGAATATTCATGAATAATATTTGATTCTTATTTGAATTATTATATGCATGATTGTTATAGCTTCCTATAGTTCTCCAATCTATCATTTTGTTTTGGACAACTAGATTCATTTATCTTTAATGGGAGTGGTGCATTGTAATGGGTTCAATCTGGCGGTGCTCAATCCCAGTGACAGAAAGGGACATGACACGTATTGTATTGCTTCCATTAAGGGTAAACCGATGGGGTTTATTCATATTGATTGGATTTACTTTGTACACATCAAGTCATCATCCTCCAAGCATTACTCTATTTTTACTTAATACTCTAGATGCATGCTGGATAGTGGTCAATGGGTGGAGTAATAGTAGTAGATGCATGCAAGAGTCGGTCTACTTGTTTATGGACGTGATGCCTATATACATTACCATTGTCGTGAATAAATATTACATAACTATGTGCTTTTTTATCAATTGCCCAACCGTAATTTGTCTACCCACCGTATGCTTTCATCGAGAGAGAAGCCTGTAGCGAAAACTATGGCCCCCGGGTCTCTTTACAATTATTATTTCAAAAACTCCTAAATTATCGCTGACATTATTAACTTTCTTTTTATTTGCAATTTATATTTACCAATTTATCTATCTATCAATACTTATCACTCGCAAGTAACGAGTTCAAGGAGATTAACAACGCTCTTGCCCGCGTTGGGTGCAAGTGCGTGCTCTTTTGTGTGTAGGCGCTGAAGACGGGAATTTGCATGGTTATCCTATTGGTTCGATAACCTTGGTTCTCACTAAGGGAAATACCTATCTCTACTCTGCTGCATCTCCTCTCCTCTTCGGGGAAAACCTCAACGCAGTTTACAAGTAGCAGGAAGAATTTCTGGCACTGTTGCTAGGGAGCATCACAAAATTCCTATCAAGTACCTTCTCACAAATTATCATTCACTTGTTCAACTTTTATTTTCTTTTATATTTTGCTTGCTATCAAAATCAAAAATACAAAAATATTTCTATTTGCTTGTTTGCTTAGTTGTCTAGTTTACTATATAGTTTACTCGTGTGCTTGCTAGTTTACTTGTTTTGTCCCCATGTCTCAAGATACTACTAAGCTGTGTGCCTTCTCAAATACTAACAATAATGATTTTATTAGTACTCCTATACCATCCGCCACTAGTGCGGAGTTTTATGATATTAATCCCGCTTTGCTAAATCTTGTTATGAAGGAACAATTTTTGTGAAGTCCTAATGAGGATCTCACTTCGCACCTTAATACCTTTGTTGAATTATCTGATATGCAAAAGAAAAAGGACATGGATAATGATGTGGTTAAATTGAAATTATTTCCTTTTTCACTAAGAGATAAAGCTAAAACTTGGTTTTCATCCTTGCCACGCAATATTATTGGAACATGGGATAATTGTAAGGATGTTTTTATTGCCAAGTATTTTCCACCCACTAAAATTATATATCTCCAAAATCAATTTATGAATTTTAAACAACATGGTCAAGAACCCGTTGCACAATCATGGGAGAGAATGAAAATTATGATTAGAAATTGTCCCACTCATGGCTTAAACTTATGGATGCTTATACAAAATTTCTATGCTGGACTGAACTTTGTGTCTAGAAACCTTCTAGATTTGCTGCAAGTCGTACCTTTATGGAGGTTTCATTACAAGAGGATACAAAACCTCTGTATGACATCATGACAAATTATTCTCAATGGAACACCGAGCTAGCTCCAACTGGTAAGAAGGTAAATTCCATCGAAGAAATTACTACTTTGAGTGATAAAATGGATGCTCTTATGAAAATGATTGCAAACAAGAATTCTCAAGTTGATCCTAATGATATACCATTGTCTAATTTGATTGAGAAAAATAATTATGCTATTGATGTGAACTTTGTCTCGCGAAATAATTTCAACAATAATGCTTATAGAGGTAATTTCAATGCTAGGTTGTATCCCGGTAATTCCTCTAATAATTATGGAAACTCTTATGGTAATTCCTATGGAAATTCATCCAACAATAATAATAGGATACCTAGTAATCTTGGGAACACCATTAAAGAATATGTTAGTTCTCAAAAGATTTTTAATACTATGGTGGAAGAAAAGTTGCATAAAATTGACGATATGGCTAGAAACGTGGATAGGATTGCCCATGATGTGGAAACTCTTAAAAGTAAAACTTTGCCACCCAAGCATGATATTAATGAGTCTATTAAGTCCATCCAAATATATATTAACAAAAGTAAGGAGAGGACCACTAGGTTGAGAGCTAAACAAGAATTCCTAGAAAAGGTGCTTCCTCCCGGTTTTTATCGTGATCATGATGAAGATATTAAAGCAATCGGTAGTTCTACCATTGAATATTTTTTACTAATCTGAAAATAGATGATAAAGGGATTGGATATGATTCAACTTTAAGTAGAAGGCGTCCCATTTGTTCCGAGGGTGATGATCTTAATGATAAAAATGAAAAAAAAAAGTGTGTTTGGAGAGGTCGAACCTTTAACAAGTGATGTACCCACTATCTTGGATTACAAGAACTTTAATTATGATAATTTATCTTTAGTAGAATGTATTTCCTTGTCGCAATCCATAATTAGCTCACCAAATGCCTATGAACAAAATAAGGCTTTTACTAAACATATCGTAGAAGCTATGCTAAAAGCTCATGAAGAAAAACTTGAGTTAGAAGTGTCTATTCCTAGAAAGCTGCATGATGAATGGGAACCTACTACTAAAATAAATTTAAAAGAATATGAATACAATGCTTTGTGTGATCTTGGTGCTAGCGTGTCTACTATATCGAAGTCTTTATGTGATGTGCTAGGTCTCACCGATATAAAAGAATGTTCCCTTAACTTGCACTTAGCGGATTCCACTATTAAGAAATCATTGGGTAGAATAAATGATGTGCTTATTATTGCTAATAGAAATTATGTACCCATGGATTTCATTGTTCTTGATATTGAATGCAATCCGTCTTGTCCTATAATACTTGGTAGGCCTTTCCTACGAACTATAGGTGTGATTATTGATATGAAGGAGGGAAACATAAGATTCCAATTCCCACTAAAGAAAGGGA
Source organism: Elymus sibiricus (assembly GCA_039707655.1). NCBI lineage: Eukaryota > Viridiplantae > Streptophyta > Magnoliopsida > Poales > Poaceae > Elymus > Elymus sibiricus. The sequence goes on from CM077671.1 coordinate 132,762,492, forward strand.
TGGAACACTTCCCTAGAAAGAGAATTAAACCACCTTATGAATCTTATACGAGGGCCACCTATGGACTGACTGTCAAGGCTGACAACACTTGATACTATGCATTATGCATTATGCCTAGCTAGGGGCATAAAATGATAGCGCTTTCTGTATTGGTTTGATAACATGGTTATTTCTACTTTCTGTATTGGTTATCTTTAAAATTTTGTTAGCGCTTTCTGTATTGGTTTGATAACACTTGATACTATGCATTATGCATTATGCCTAGCTAGAGGCAACCCAATAGTTATCTTTAAAATTTTGTTTTTACTTTCTGTTTTGGTTTGATAACATGGTTATTTATACTGTAATTATTGTGTTTTTATGTTTTAATTAGTATTTGTGCCAAGTATAGCCTTTGGGGTTGATTTGGAAGATAGTAGAACGGATACGGTGCAAAAACAGAAACTTTTGCGTCAAGTGAAGAATTTCTATGATTCTAGTGGAACGTCTTTTTAGTACGAATTTTGTACACTGTACTGGTATAAAAATTCCCCAGGTTTTCCTAATTCTTCAGAATTTTTGGAGTTACGGAAGTATGGTTTCTCTACAGATCATTACAGACTATTCTGTTTTAGACAGATTCTGTTTTTGCTTCCATAGTTTGCTTGTTTTGATGATGCTATGGATTGTATCGAGGGTTATAAGCCATGGAGAAGTTAAAATAAAATAACTTATGCAATAATAAAATATGAATCAATTTATAACAGTACCTTAAGTTTTTTATTTACCTACCATACTAATGGATCTTACGAGTTTTCTGTTGAGTTTTTTGTGCTGAAGTTTTCAAGTTTTGGGTGTGATCACGATGGATGAAGGAATAAGCAGCGGCAAGAGCCTAAGCTTTGAGATGCCCAAGGCACCCCCAATGTAAAATTCTAGGAGGACTCAAGCGTCTAAGCTTGGGGATGCCCCGGAAGGCATCCCCTCTTTCCTCTCAGTCCATCGGTATGTCACTCAGAGCTATATTTTTATTCCTCACATGATATGTGTTTTGCTTGGAGCATCATGTGTTATAGTTTTCTTTATTTTTAGTTTTACACAATCATTGTTTGCTGGACACACCTACTTGAGAGAGACACAGGTTCACCATTATTTGTTAGAATACTCTATGTGCTTCACTTATATCTTTTGAGCTAAGCAGTTGCTGTAGTGCTTCACTTCTATCTTTGAGAGCACGGTGGCGTATAGATTTTATAGAAATAATTAAACTCTCATGCTTCACTTAAATTTGTTTGAGAGTCAATAAATAGTAATGGTAATTTGCATGGGTTCTAAGACTAGTCCAAAAGTAATAGGTATTCAAGGAGTGCATAATCAAAACCTTCATGTAGCACATAAAAGAGAAATTGTGGGTTAATGATATTGATGTGGTAATATGAAACGGCATGAGTACATGGTTGTTGGTTAGTAGAAATATCAATAGTTAAAGGATGTTAATTTGATGTTCATCTAAATAATGGTTATGGCATGGTGATGATGTGTGACATTTTTATTCCTCGTTAAAATCCTAGTGTTGTTTAGGTCGGGGGCGCGCGATTGTTAACTCCAACCAACCTGCTCCCTAGGGGCATGTGAGTAGTACTTTCCTTCGAGAGAGCTAATAAAGCTTGGCATAAGTATATGAGTTCTTTATGACTAACGAGAATACATGGATATACGCATGTCGGCGTTCTGGGATCGGGGGTACCCAGACCTGCCTGCCTGCGGCCCAGCGCGTGGCCCACCTTGACGGCCCAGTACGGCTTGGCAATGAAACCCCCAAGACAAGACCCTCATGAGGGCCCCGGCCTCGCAAGGAGAACGACGCCAAGACCTCCAGGGGAGCAGCCTCCCCAGGTTGCCTCCCGAGGAACAGAGATTCCTATGCAGGCACCCGGCCTCAGGAGGCTGCGATGATGTGAGCCATGACGACCAAGGCCAGCGGGCGCAGAAGGGACAATTTCCTCTTTGGTGCTAAGGAGGCAAGGACGTACGCGGGTTCCCAAGGGATCCCCCAAAGGTTTCCCTTCCGGTGAAACAAGACCAAGACCACGGGCTCGGCAGGGTGGATGTCATCGCCGAGCCCACCTCTGTGTCACGCCCAGGAGCTTTCCAGGCGAAGACCACCATTAGTCAGGATAAGTTGTACCTCCTATCCCCTTTCAAATTTGGCCATTGTGGAATCTCTTCCCGCCTAAGCGATAAGGGAAGAGGACCAAGGGCACTATAAATAGGGACTAGCCTCCACCATAGAAGGGGCGGACCGATACACCCCGGAGAGAGACTGATCCACCCACACCCAAGAGCCCTCGCGAGGTCACTCACCATTGTACTTGTTCATCCCCAAACCTCCTCGTGAGGCCAATCCACCAAAAGCAGGATTAGGGTTTTACACCTCAAGGTGGTCCGAACCTGGGTAAATCTTTGTGTCCGTCTTCTCGTTCGCTCGTACGCACTCGGCAAGGCTCGGCTGTGGAGAGGCGAGCTTGAGGCTTGAGCTTCTTGGGATCTTCACACACGCCCCAGAGTTCGAACCTTCTTGGGTCCGCGGATCCCGATTCCGACATTTGGCGCGCAAGGTAGGGGCGTGTCGTGATCTTCTTTCCAGTTCCGCTTCGTCTCCGCTTTGTCGCTCCCATGGCCGACGCCCGCCGAGTCCGCGCCGAGCGTCGAGCTGCCCGCGTCGCCCAGATGGCGCCTGTGGACCGTGGCGCCCCGCACCGCTCCGGCTCTCCTGCAGCTAACGCTGCCACTGATCTAGCTGCTCACGAGCAGCAGGACTCGTCGCAGGCCACCCACCGCGCGGCGGGATGGCCGCACCGCTACTCCGTCCCTCGTCCCCGCCATGGCGTCGTCGTCCCACGCTCACCACGGGCCGGCGAACGGGAAGACCGCACTGTTCATGGCGCGCGAGCTGCTGCATTACTGCCCCGCCCACGATCGCTACGAAGACTGGCTTGGGCGCATTGCCGAACTCGTCAGCGTCGCCGGCGAGGTCCCGGCGCCCTCCCACTCGCTCCGTCCCCCACCCTCCCAGGCGGGCGACGTGGCTCACGGTGCACCTCCTCCTCCTTCTCTGCATGGTGCCGACCCCGAGCCTAGGCGCGAAGCGCGCCCGCGCAACCCGCCACATGGGGCGCCAGCGCCGGCAAGGGATGAAGCAAGCTGCCAGGTGGTGCCACGGCCACGAGGTGACGCGCATGCGCTCCCCGCACCGCTGCGCCGACATCAAGACCGTGCGCCGCCGGAGGCAGCGGAGCATGGACGTCAAGACCAAGCTCCCCTCGTATGCGCCGCGCCTTTGAGCGCAGCAGGTTGCCGCGCCTTCACCCCGGAGTTGCGTCGTGTTGCCTGGCCCTGCAAGTTCAAGTCGGACCTGCCTCCACGCTACGATAGCACCCCCGACCCCACGGAGTTCCTCCAGCTCTACGCGATGAGCATCGAGGCGGCAAGCAGTGACGACAAGGTCACGGCGAACTGGTTCCCCATGGCTCTCAAGGGTGGCGCGCTCTCATGGCTCCTCAACCTCCCGGAAGGATGAATCTCCTCCTGGGACGAACTCCACGAGCGTTTCATCGCCAACTTCCAGGGCACCCGCGACTGCGCCCTCGCGGTGAACGACCTCCAGCGCGTGAAGCAGCAGCTGGATGAGACCCTGCACAAATACATACAGCGCTTCACGAACATTCGCCTCAAGATCCCGAAGGCGTCGGATGAGGCAATCATCTCGGCGTTTACCGATGGCGTCAAGGATGTCAAGATGAAAGAGGAGCCCGCCATCCATGATGATCTATGCTCAGCCCTGGAGATGTTCAACCTGGCGAACAAGTGCGCAAGGGCTGAAGAGGGCCGCCTCTGCCTCCTCGAGCTCCCGGAGGTAGACCCTGAAGATAAGAAGGCCAAGGCTAAGGGGGCGAAGCGCAAGGGCCCCACCGTGTTGGCAGTAGAGCCTGAGATGAAGCGCGGTCGTGACCAAGATGAGCCCCCCAAAGGTGGCCACCCGTTCTGCATCTTTCACTACACCCACAGCCACAACACCGAAGACTGCCAGGAGCTCAGGACGCTCCATGACGAGCGCCTCGGCCGCCGCCCCAAGCGAGGCGACCGTGGCTACGGCCGTGGAGGGGGCCGCGGCAGAGGCCGCTGGGACAACCGCAACCCACGTCAGGACTGGCGTGACCAGCCTCGTGAGGACCGCTGGCGTGACGAGCCTCGCGACGGACCCCGGCGTGATCAGCCTCGTGAGGTCCGTCCTCACGGCAAAGCTGGTCTCCCTCCACTGCCGCTGCCGCCAAGGAGAAATGACGATGACCGGCGGGATGATGGGGTCGGGGGCTTCTAGGAGCCCCGTGCGATCGCCTGCATCCTGGGCAGAGCTCAGGCCCCTGCCTCGAACCGCATCTTCAAGCAGTTCGCTCGTGAGGTGAATGCAGCCCTCCCGAAGCTCGAGGCCGCGCGTCCCCTCAGGTGGTCGAAGTACGCCATCACCTTCCACTCCAAGGATCACCTCAAGTGCTCGGCCGCCACAGGCGCGCTCCTCGTGCTCTGCACGCCCACCATCAGCAACGTCCTCATCACCAAGACCCTCATCGACGGTGGGGCTGGGCTCAATGTCCTCTCTGTCGACACGTTCGAGACGCTTCAGGTGGCCTACGATCAGCTCATGCCAACCAAGCCCATCTCAGGAGTGACCGATGGCTCCACCGTTCCCCTGGGGCAGGTGCGCCTCCCAGTCACCTTCGGCAAGCGCAACAACTACCACAACGAGCACATCGACTTCGACGTCGCCCACATCCACCTCCCGTACAATGCCATCCTCGGGTGCCCTGCCCTCGCCAAGTTCATGGCCGAAACCCACCATGGCCACAACGTCCTCAAGATGCCAGGGTGCAGCAGTGTCATCACGGTCGCCTGCGACGAGAAGGAAGCAGTCTGCTCCCTCGAACGCGCTTACCAGGCTGCGGCGGCTGAAAACTCTGACGACGAGGGCGGCATCCTGCCTCCTGAGGACACCCCCAAGAAGAAGAAGCAGCTCCTCCCCAAGAGCCGCCTGGAGACAGAGACTCCCAAGAACGACACCTTAGGCCCCGTGTCCATTGCCGGGGCACCTCTTCCTCCCGCATAGGAAAGCGCGCTCGGTGCTTCCCTCGGGGCGGGCGCGGGGGCTTCCACCTGGAAAGCTTCCGACCTGACCGGTGCGACGAGGGAGGTGCTCAGGTACCACTTGGAGGCGTGCTTCGACGCGCACTCCCACAAGCAAGGAGCACGGCGCGAGGCGCCAGGCTCATGAGAGTTCATCACCAATGCGATCGAGGAGCTTCAGCAGGCATAGGCCATGCGCAGCGAGCGTTGCCCCCAATCACCTAGTGCAGCCGCCACCCCCGACGTGGGCGGCGGGCTGCACGTCTGCGTCAACATCTCGGGCCTCAACAGGGCTGCATCCCAGGGCCTCTTCTGGCCATCGCGTGTCGGCCGCAGCGGGGGCTACCCCTGCAACTACGTCCGCATGCCCTTCGGCCTCGTGAACGTGGGCGCCACGTACCAGCGCCTCGCGCAGGCTGCGCTTGCGTCTCACGAGGCCCGACGCCGCGTGGTCCTTCAAGAGGTCCCGGACCCTCGCGAGCCCCCTGGGCCTTGCGGGCCCCTCGAGCCTCCGGAGCCCTCAGGCTCATGAAGATCAAGCTTCGACAACTACCCCAACGACTCAGCAGCATCATTACCAGGTGACTTTTGGTTTGTTCATTTGAGGGCGCCCCTCGGGCTACATCATCCTCAAGTTGTTAGGGTGCGCCCTTGCAGCTGTATCGTTTTGCGCCTGTATCAGAACTAGTTCTGCATTTTATGAGTTTTCTAAGTATTCCAACCTGCATGCCCGGTGCTTCGTCACCATGAATATCGATGTGCCCTAACAACCCCGCCTTCGACCGCCTCATGATTAAGGGCTGGCACGGCGTCTGTGCTCGGGTCCGTCCCTGCAACGTTGATAAATCCAAGCGACCGAGCTCTGTCTCGCGGGCCAGACCCGTGCACGTCACCTCCCGCGGTCCTTGGTGCTTTATCCTCGCGTGAGCTAATCAAGAGTGGGTGAGTCAGGGCGCGTGGCCCGGTTCGTATAACCGCAGTTCGGCGCTTCGCCGTCGCGGGAGCCGCGCGTCGTGTGTTTTTCCTCTGGTTTGTCGCATGAGAAGACTGGGCACGGCGTCTGTGTTCGGGTCCGTCCCTGCAGCGTCGATAAACCCAACAACTGAGCTCTGTCTGGCGGGCCAGCCCCGTTCACATCACCTCCTGGGGTCGTTGGTGTTTGGCCTTCTCATGCGGTGGCCTCCGGAGATTCATTTGGCGCAGGTTGTCCCCACCACACAAGTTTTGTAAGCGCGCCCCGCGCCAGAAGACTCAGGCGCAACCCGCCTTGAGGTAGGGCCTCGTGAGACCCGCGCTGGCTCATGGGTGCCCAGATACACCTCCTCAAGTTCTGCCGTGCCAGCCACGCGTACGAACGAAATTGGGTTGTACACGCCCGGAGACTCTAACACAGAGCTCCCGTCCCACGCCCAAGTGGAAGCCCCATGCTCCGCACTGGCGAACGACACGGTCGCTCAGCGGCTATGCCCACGCCCAAGTGGAAGCCCCATGCTCCGCGCTAGCGGACGACACGGTCACTCAGCGGCTATGCCCATGCCGAGTGGAAGCCCCATGCTCCGCGCTGGTGGATAAACAACTGAGGGCACCCTAGCGGCTGCACCAACCTCAGGATGGCCTCTCGGCCCCGTCACGCAGCGTTCTCCTGGGATGCACGCGCGAGGGGGCTGGACGGGGGCTACGCTCAGGCCATGCCTGGTGCGTGCCACCTCACCAGGTCCCTGGCACCTGGTCTTCCCGCGTCCCTCCCAGGCACAAGCTGGCGAGGAAAGGTATGGGAGCCGCTTGCACGTCAAGGGGGACCCCTGGGCATCGCGACCCAGGGGCCTCACTAGTCACGTAGCCCCTCACCCCTTGGTCTCGTCCTGGTGATCCGGACGCCCCAACGGTGGTCAAGGTATGCGCGGGATTGGGCCCTGCCGACGCAGAGCACGAAGGCGCTCCAAATCAACCCCGTCGTCGCCATGTCTCCTTCATGAGGGCTGCTCGTACGTCAAGGGGGACCCCTGAGCACCGCGACTCAGGGGCCTCACTAGTCATGTAGCCCCTCACCCCTTGGTCTCGTCCTGGCGATCCGGACGCCCCAACGGCGTTCGAGGTATGCGCGGGATTGGGCCCTGCCAACGCAGAGCACAAAAGCAAGCAGGAAGGAAACAATGCGCGAAAGAAAAACACAGAGTTCAAACAAGTTATTACAAGCACAAGATGTTTTGTGAATTCAAACAAGTCTTAGGCCTCCACGAGGCATGCTAAATGTCGCAGCTCGAAATCTAGGAGGAACCGTCATCGCCAAGGCCGTCGCCGCTTGCCCCAGTCGCGGCGAGCTCGTCGTCAACGTCGCTGTCGGCGCCTTCGTCGCCGCCGCTCGCCTCCACTGCAAGGGGGTCGGTGTCGGGGACGCAGGCGAACTTCTTCATCAGCGCGTCCATGGAATCCTTCACGGCCGACGCCGCGGCAGCGCGGGACTCAGGGGCAACCGAGGCCATCACCGCGTCGAAATCGAAGCCGGGATCGCGGAGGTAGAGGTGGCTGAAGAAACGCGTCGCGGCCATGGAGAAAAGGCCGCGGCACTCGCCCTCTAGGATGACGTCCACCCTAGCGATTGCACCTTCGAGCACCTAAGCAAGCTTGGAGGAGAGCCCAGCGTAGCCGCCCTCAGGAGTCGCCAGTTGCTCCTTGAACCCTCCCCTGCAAATGAAGCGTAGCGCCTCGCAGAGCTTGAGCTCGATGGAGGGGAAGGCATCGCGCTCCGCGGCCGCCTTCTCCTCAGCAGCGGCAAGGGTCTTCTCCCTGGCATCCAGCTGGGCTGCCGCGTCGGAGACATGCCGGGCATGGGACGTCTGAGCCTCGACTACCTCATCCTTTAGCTTGGCCAGATGCTCGCGCTCCACAGCTTGGTCAGCAGCCGCCTGGGACAGCGCAGAGTCACGATCGGCGAGCTTCGCCTCGCGGGCCTTGAGGTCCTCCTCCCGCTTGTGAAGCCGCTGTGCGTGCGCGACTTGCTCCTTCGGAAGGGCCTTTAGTTTGGCCTCTGCCTCGCCGCAGCGCTCCGCGGCAGACGCTGCTTCGGCCAGCGCCACGTCGCGAGCCTTCTTGGCCTCGGCGGCCTCCTTCCAGCTCTCCGCGGCGGCAGCCTCAGCCTACCCCAGGCCGTCTTGGTGGCTGCGTCAGCCTGCAGCCACCCAGAAATAAGCCCAGGCGTTCCCTCGTGAGGGAGCACCTGTCGGCGTCTTGGAGGTCGGCTCGGATTCGGCCAAGCGTGGTATAGGCCTCATCCAAGGCACCGGGCCTGATCAGAGGGCCGTGGTCTGCGAGCGTGAGGGCCTTACCAGGAGGTGGCATCTGCACATCAGCGGGTGCTGCGTCGAAGGGGGCAGTGGCATGGCAGACTTGGGACGCTGGAGGCTCCAGTCTCTCCTCGGGCACGGCAAGAGCAGATGACTTCTCAACCTGCTGGCCCACGGGGGCTGGCTCCTCATGAGGCCGTGCCGCTGTACCCTCAAGGGCGGACTCCGTCAGAAGGGGGCGGCAGATCGCCCCCTCCACCGGCGCTGGGGTCGCCACAGCAGCGGCAAGGGGTGTCGCCTCGTGAGCCTCCACATTCCTGGCGCCCGGCCTCCCGAGCGGCGTCGGCAAGGCGCCAGGAGAAGGCGTCACACTCATGAGCCCGGGTGCGGTGCCGCCGGGGCGCCCAAGGGTCACGCTGAGTTGGCGAGATGCGCTTCCACCCCCTCCGCGTCCGCGGCCAGAAGCTGACTGCGCCCTCTGGACAGGGGGCTCCTTCGGCTCGGTGCTCGCCTTCCCCTTCTTTGGCTCGACGACGACCCTGGCCATCAAGAAGAGAAGGGGTCGTGAGTACGCGCGCAGTTTATAATCAACCAAAGGCAAGGCAAGTTACTTACTCCTCGGACGCGATCCACCTCCTCTTCCTCTCCACGTCGCCGAAGGTCGGGATGCTCCCACCCTTCTTCGGCGTAGCGTTGCCGCCCGGAGGGGTGGTGAGGTCGTCCTGAGGGGCCACGGCTGGAGAGGCCACGTCCGCCCCAGCAGCGGTTGCCCCGCCGCCCAGCTGTGGCTCGGACAAGGCCGAGGTCGGTGTCTCGATCGCCTTGCTGGAGCGTGGGGAATCCGCCGGACGCGGCCGCGCGTTTCAGCTCGGATAAGGCGGAGGCCGGTGTCTCGATCGCCTTGCTGGAGCGTGGGGAATCCGCCGGAGGAGGCGCGGCCGCGCGTTTCTTCCCAGTCGTCCGGCCAGATGCTTGTGCGGTCCGGAGGGCAGACGTTGGCCCCCTGAGGACCCTGACGAAGGGCAAGGAGTCCGCAGCCGGGGGCTCGTCGATGTTGTCGTCATCTTCAAGATCATGGGGGAGCTTGCTCTGCGATGGAGGGGACACCTCTACCCGGCCGTCGTCCTCAGTCTCCTCCGAGTCCCCCTCGCTGTTGGTATCGCCGGAAGACACCGGTACCGGAGAATTGGGGCACTCAGGCGGCATGAGCCCCCGCTCGTCAAAGGCGGGCATGGCGGCAACTAGCTCCCCCTTGTCATCATGGTGGTACAGCGGGGCGTAGGCCTCATGGAGGTCCCCAGGGTCGCTGTGGAGCAGGGTAGCCATGGCCCTGCCCAGCTCCTCGCCAGTTAGGCTGGCGGACCGAAGCCGGATGGTGTCCCTCGCGCCCTCATACTCCCACATGGGCTTCGAGTGCGCCTGGAGCGGCGCCAGGCGCTCCGTCAGGAACTCCTTCACTATCATCGCCCCGGTCAGTTGCTTGGCCTCCATGTCCTGGGAGATCCTCTCCAAAACGGGCTTCTCCCGGGGATCGGCGAGCTTCGCAGGGCCCCACGCGAGGGCCTTCTCAGGCAGCTCCGTCGGGATCTCCAGGCGCGGATCAAGGCCCCGGGTATCCAATAAGACCCAGCGGTGCCTGAAGCCTTCCACCTTCTTCCCGGCCTTCAGGAGCATGTTCCCGCTCTGGACCGCGATGAAGGAGCCGCATGCTGACCGGTGCATGCCGTCATGGAGCCGCAGGCTGAAGTAGTGGCGGAAGAGGGCCACTGAGGGCCTCACGCCTACGAAGGCCTCGCACTAGAAGGCGAAGACAGACAGGAGCAGGATGGAGTTGGGCTAAAGATGGAGGGCCTGAATACCATAATGCTCAAGGATTGCGGAGAAGAACCCCGAGAAGGGCGGGACAAGCCCGTAGAAGCCGCTATGTAGGAAGAAGGGGTAGACTGTCTTCGCCAGGGTGTGTTGCGCCGCAGAGCCGCACCAGATCAAAGTCTGCCCCCACTCGTTGGAGTTGTCCGCCGTCAACGGGAGTGCTGGGGCGAGGTCCCCCTCCTTGGCGATGGTGGATGCCGTGAGCGCCGACAAGGGGGAAGAAGAGGACGAGGCCTGAGCCTCAGGCTTCGACTTCCCGGCGGGCGCCATTTGAAGAATCTTTGGGGTTGGAAGAGCAAGAGGAAGGACGGTGTTGCGCCAAGATCTGGAGGAGGCTCTGTCAAAGGAAAGGGGATCTGAGCAAGGAAGAAAGGGCGCAAGGAAGGAGTGCAATGATGGCTCGGCAGCAGGTGCCAGGCTTTTCTCAGCCTGGGCAGTTGCCGAGGCGACGTGGGAGCGGAGGCGTCCGTGTCCTGCCACGCGCCACGCGTCGAGCCTGGCCCGCAGGCGGTTGGGGCCCGCGGCGCTTCGGCCTTCCTTCCTGGGCTTTGCCCCGGAGCCAACCCGAGCACGCCTTGGGCCCGGGGGCTATTGTCGGCGTTCTAGGATCAGGGGTACCCAGACCTGCCTGCCTGTGGCCCAGCGCGTGGCCCACCTTGATGACCCAGTATGGCTTGGCAACGAACCCCCCAAGACAAGACCCTCGTGAGGGCCCCGGCCTCGCGAGGAGAACGACGCCAAGACCTCCAGGTGAGCGGCCTCCCCAGGTTGCCTCCCAAGGAGCGGAGATTCCAATGCAGGCACCCGGCCTCAGGAGGCTGCGATGACGTGAGCCATGACGACCAAGGCCAGCGGGCGCAGAAGGGACAGTTTCCTCTTTGGTGCTAAGGAGGCAACGATGTATGCGGGTTCCCAAGGGATCCCCCAAAGGTTTCCCTTCCGGTGCAACAAGACCAAGACCACGGGCTCGACAAGGTGGATGTCATCGCCGAACCCACCTCTGGGTCACGCCCAGGAGCTTTGCAGGCGAAGACCACCTTTAGTCAGGATAAGTTGTACCTCCTGTCCCCTTTCAAATTTGGCCGTTGTGGAATCCCTTCATGCCTAAGCGATAAGGGAAGAGGACCAAGGGCACTATAAATAGGGACTAGCCTCCACCGTAGAAGGGGCAGACCGATCCACCCCGGAGAGAGACTGGTCTACCCACAGCCAAGAGCCCTCACGAGGTCGCTCACCACTGTACTTGTTCATCCCCAAACCTCCTCGTGAGGCCAATCCACCAAAAGCAGGAGTAGGGTTTTACACCGCAAGGTGGCCCGAACCTGGGTAAATCTTTGTGTCCGTCTTCTTGTTTGCTCGTACGCATTCGGCAAGGCTCGGCTGTGGAGAGGCGAGCTTGAGGCTTGAGCTGGTTGGGATCTTCGCACACGCCCCAGAGTTCGAACCTTCTTGGGTCTGCGGAGCCCCGATTCCGACAACGCACACTCACATTTCCATATTATGCTAGCCTCTTTGGTACCGTGTCTTGCCTATTCTCACCTCGAGGATCGGTGCATCTTTAGTCGGTGCATCCAAACCCCGCGACATGATACGCTCTATTGCACATAAGCCTCCTTATATCTTCCTCAAAACAGCCACCATACCTACCTAGCATGGCATTTCCATAGCCATTCCAAGATATATTTCCATGCAACTTCCACCGTTATATTACATGACTTGTGTGTTCATCATCATATTGCTTTGCATGATCATGTAGCTGACATAGTATTTGTGGCAAAGCCAACATTCAGCATTGATTACATGTTACGCTAGATCATTGCAAATCCGGGTACACTGTCAGAGGCATTCATATGGAGTCATCTTGTTTAGTAGTTTTTCATATCGAGTTGTAAGTAAATAAAAGTATGATGATCTTCAATATTAGAGCACTGTCTCAGTGAGGAAAGGGTGATGAAGACAATGATTCCCCCACAAGTCGGGATGAGACTCCGGACGAAAAATAAAATGAAAAAAAAAGAAAAAAAGAGGAAAAGAAAGAAAAGAAAAGAAAAAAAGGGAAAAGGAAAAAAAAGGGAAAAAGAGAATAAATAAATAAATAAATGAGAGATAAAGTGAGAAGGGACAGTGCTACTACCTCTTTTTCCACACTTGCGCTTAGAGAAAGCACCATGTTTTGTCATTTACATATGCTAGTGAGAATTTTTCATTATATAACTTGGCTTGTATATTCCAATGACGGGCTTCCTCAAATGCCCAAGGTCTTCATGAGCAAGTAATTTGGATGCACACCCACTTAGCTTCAGTTGAGCTTTCATACACTCATATCTCTAGTGCATCCGTTGCATGGCAATCCCTACTCCTCGCATTGATATTGATTGATGGGCATGTCCATAGCCCGTTGGTCCGCCTAGTTGATGCGAGACATTCTTCTCCACTTTTACTCCTTTGATACCTACCACCATATTCTATGTCCATGGTTCACACTCATGTATTGAGTGAGGTACAAAATGCTGAAGCACGTAAAGAAGTACGATCCAATTACCTGGCTTGGCACCGTGGTGCTTGACATTTGTATTTATGTGGTGAAGACGGAGCCATGCCATGCTAATATGATAAAATGAATATGGAGTAAACAATCTTTAAGGATCGTATATTTTGAAAGTTAATGATTGTGTTACTTGTGTTTATGTATATTACTATGCTAATGTTTATTAGTTCATCGTTTCTCTATGATCATACTTAAAATATATTAAATGTCAGGTAGCATGTCACATCAAAAATTCTGTTTTTATCATTTACCTACTCAAGGACGAGCGAGAATTAAGCTTGGGGATGCTAATACGTCTCCAACGTATCTATAAATTTTTATTGTTCCATGCTATCATATTATCATTCTAGAATGCTTTCTAAGCATTTACTTGATGATTTATATTATTTTTAGCACTAACCTATTAACACAGTGCCCAATGCCGGTTGTTGTTTTCTACTTGTTTTTGGCCTTTCAGGAATACTGTACCAAACTAAGTCTAAATAGCCTGAAACTTTTTGATGATTTTTTCTGGACAAAAATAAGACTCGGAAGCTTCGAAGGGAGATCGGAGACCACACGGGGTGCCGCCAAGCCAACAGGGCGTGCCCAGGGGGTGGTCACGCCTTGATGGCTTGGGACCACCTCCCACGGCCTCTGGCCCTGATCTCTTCGCTATAAATTCACATATATTGGGAAAACCATAGAGATCCTCCCGAAATACTTTTTCCGCCGCTACAAGTCTCTGTTCTGCCATGTGCCCATCTGGAGCTCTGTTCCAGTGCCATGTCAGAGGGGGGATCGATCATGGAGGACCTCTACATCAACCTTGCTGCTCCCATGATGATGTGTGAGTAGTTCACCACAAACCTACGGGTGCGTAGTTAGTACCTAGATGGCTATCTCTCTCTGTCTCTATGTTCTTCAATGCAAAGATCACCACGATTCCCGCGGTGATCTATCTTATGTAATCCTCTTTGCGGTGTGTTTATTGGGATCCGATGAATTGTGGGTTTATGTTAAGATTATTCATGAGTAATATTTGGGTTTTCTCTGAATTCTTATATGCATGATTGTTATAGCTTTGTATTCATCTCCGATCTATCAGTTTGGTTTGGCCAACTAGATTGATTTATCTTTAGTGGGAGTGGTACGTTATAATGGGTTCAATCTTGCAGTGCTCAATCCCAGTGACAAAAAGGGACATGGCACGTATTGTATTGCTGCCATTAAGGGTAAAACGATGGGGTTTATTTATATTGATTGGATTTACTTTGTCTACACCATGTCATCATCCTCCAATCATTACTCCGTTTTTACTTAATACTCTAGATGCATACTGGATAGCGGTTGATGAGTGGAGTAATAGTAGTAGATGCAGGCATGAGTCGGTCTACTTGTTTATGGACGTGGTGCCTATATACATGATCATTGCCGTGAATAAATATTACATAACTATGGGCTTTTCTATCAATTGCCCAACAGTAATTTGTCTACCCACGTATGTTGTCTTCACAAATATTACTACAAAAACTTCTAAAATATTGCTACCATTATTTACTTTCTTTTTATTTGAAATTTATATCTATCAATTTATCTATCTATCACTACTTATCTCTTGCAAATAACGAGTTCAACGGGATTGACAACCCTCTTGCCCGTGTTAGGTGCAAGTGTGTGCTCTTTTCTGTGTAGGCGCTGAAGAAGGGAATTTGTGTGGTTCTCCTATTGGTTCGATAACCTTGGTTCTCATGGAGGGAAATACTTATATCTACTGTTCTGCATCTCCACTCCTCTTCAGGGAAAAACCCAACGCAGTATACAAGTAGCAGTCAGCCTTAACCAAGGAGTAAGAAGCTACATGAAATCACATACCTTAAAATCTTTTAAGGGTGGTAGCAACCTGGAACCTAAGAGACTGCAAAAGTATGAATAGTAACAGGAGGCACGACGTACCGACCCGACACCAGCTATAAGGAAGCCTTGAGAAATAGAGCTACCAGCCACAGAATTATCTTGAGACCTCATAAACAGCCAGGGAGTATAGCACCAAGGATCCAAAGGTAAATATCGTATTGCTATAGCCCACACAACAGACCCCAAACTTGGAGATGGAATTTAAGAGAAACCCCAAGCCCTAACCTTTCTTTCTAGCCTCTCCTGACCTCAGAACGAGATCTCTTTTAAGTCTGGTAGTCTGTCATATCCTAGATTTTTTCCAAATATGGTATGTTAAAATGTTCATAGGAAAATAAAACATTTCTGGAAAATACCCATGCTTGCCTAGGTTAGATTGTGAATGACGTTAAATTTCTTGATTGATTGATCAAAGAGTTAAACCCCCAATGCAATTAGTGGAAATTTAGCTAGCCAATAGTTGGAACCCAACCTAATAGAAATAATGTTGGGCAGAAGTATTCTTAATAAGTCCCAATAATATCCAAGCCAAATAAAATTCCCCTGAAAGAATTTGAGTTGGATTCATTTTGAAATCAATTTAAATCAAAGGAATTTGCTTTAACTTGGCTTGCATTTAAATTTCGCAGGAATATGAAATCTAAAAGTCCAAATGATGACCTAGACCCCTGCCTATTTTTCAAGTTGAATTTGAAACATATTTGGTTTTCAAACCAAATTCAAATTAAAAAAATAAATATAAGTAAATAAATTAATTGCCCAAAATACCTAAAAGAAATGTGCAACATTTCACAAAAATTCCATTTGTACTTTAGAAATTATTTTCTGTTGGAAGAAAGTTCAAATTCAAACCAAATTTAAATTTAGAAAGAAACGAAAAAAGAAAAGAAGAAAAACAGAAACAAAAATTCAAAAGAAAAAGAAAAAACTAAACTTAACCCCCAGGCCCACCTAGCCAACCCGGCCCAACAACGCGCGTGTAGCCAACCCAACCGCACGCCCCCTACCCCTCTCGCTGAATGACGGGCCCAGCCGTCAGCATCGCCCATAACCTCTCGTGTCGCATGACCCCACGTCCCTTCCGACACCGCCGGCCACGACCACACGTTCATGCTTCCCCTGTACACGCCCGCTCAAGCCAACCTGCCCCTAAAAAAGTCCCTGCCTCACCGCATCTTTTGCCCCGATCAATTTGACCCGAGGCCGTCAGGCTGCCCGCCGGCGACCCCACGGCAACCGCTTTGCTCTAGCTCGCTCCGGTGAGGTTTCCGACGAGCCACCACTCGGCTCCCCGAGCCCTGGAGCACACCCTAGACATCGCCATCGACCCCGAAACCCCCTCGAAGCCCGTGTCCTTCGGAGACCCGAGTTGTGCGCCGCCACGAGCTCAACTCCGGTGAGCTTTGTAAGTCCAAGACCTCGTAAGGTTTTCCATTGAGTTACCCTCGCTCGCGCGCCCCCTCCTGACCATTTGGTTTTCCCAGAAGCGTTCATATTTGGCGGCCCCATCGTCACCCGAAGCTTCGCCGGCGCAACAAAACCTTAGCGAGCTCGCCACATCCGATTCCGTCATCCCCAACGCACGCCGAGGCCTCCAAGCGACCTCCCCGTGCTAAGCCATGCCCGACCATGCCTTCCACGCAACCCAAGGACCAGTTTTTCTGATGAGGTACGAGCCATAGCGCCTTCGTCCGCTATCAACCCCACGTTTTCCGACGATCTAGCTCCAGTGAGCTTTTTCCCCGATCTGTTTTCGTTCGTTAGAACTAAATCGCACGATCCACAGCCACCCACTTAAACGAAATAGTATCGGCAAATAGAAACATGCCATGTGTCCCAGTCTTATCCACAACGGGAAATTGAATCCAATCGTTTAATTCGAAGTAATGGCTATTTTGCAGAAAAGCCTGAAGATATTAAATCAAACATAACTAATTATCTACAAGTCCAAATTGAGTAAAACTTTTGGCAAAATGACCCTTATGAAATGCGCTTTCACATAGGACAATAAAAATTGGAATTTGAATAATTTAAAAGTCAAATTCAAACAAAATGAATTTAAATTTGAATAGACCATAACTTGTAGTCTGGAGGGGCATTAAATACCCTGCACATGCCACCAAGGCTGCCTTCACCCCCCCCCCCCTCCCCCGGGTGATGGAACGCAGCCTACCTACTCTCTGGCCAAAAGAGTTGGAGAGGTGTGTCGTCCCCGGGGTTATCCAAAGCGCCCGATAAGACCTCAACAACTCCCAGGCTGCTACAGGGACGTCCTTCGTCAACCAACCAAGCATGAGCAAGTACACTCCGACAAATGATATCGGGGCAAACCGGATGGCTCCCGGAGCATGCTACGAACTACTAGGCATAGGGAGGATCCTTACCCAATAAAGAAAGAAGAGCCCGATAGTATAAATAGAGGTAGTTTCACTCGAGGCTAGGTGGTCAAAGAACTTGTATTGACAACACTACTAGAAATATCACAAGGCAGGAGTAAGGTATTACACAACGATAGTGGCCTGAACCTCGGTACTTCCCATGTCCTCTCCTCCTCGGTTCATCTTCTCCGACGTTGAGGCCCGAGGAAACTTAATGTATTTAGTCCGTGGCCGAACTCACAAAAAGGGTTGTTCGCATAACGACACAATGTCTGGTTCTTAGACATCGACAATATATAAATCATATATGTGAATTATATCATGTCATCTTGTTTACTTAAACAACATGTATGTGAATTATGTCATGCCAATCTATTTAGTAAAGACATGATTGTTGGAACGTGTGGTACGCTATGCTAGCACCAAATAAAGATTTCTACCGCGCACCCAAGAACATGCTGCTGGAAATAGATCACGGGATCGGGTTTACCACTAGACGCGCAGTCACCGCAACGGAAGTAGAGTTGGTGATGCGTGTAGTCGATCAGCCGAGTCGTCTACTCCTCCTGTAGCCAATCTCCGATGAGCAGTGATCTCCCACGAACAGCTCCTCGTGGATCCCTCGAATGGTTCATCCAAGCACCGCAGATGTGATGCCTCCAAGGTATCCACATGTACGGGGGCAGCGGCTGGTGGCGGACTGCTAGGTTCGATCGCATGGCATGGTGGCGTGGGGAGTGGCGATGGCTGTCAAGGGGAGAAAAGGATCAGCCTTCAAAGGCGCGCCCACTCCCCTTTATATAGACCTTCGAGGTGGGCTCAACACTTGAGGCCCACATCGAGTCTAGTCCCATTTTCCATTCGGATACTATCCGAATGGGCTGCAATCCCTCAAGTGTGCGACCCTATAGGTTCACGTACACATGGGCACGACTCGAGTCGATAGTCGTTAGCGGCTCCTAGAAGAACGTGCCAACTCCCATGTGTGCGCAAAGTCATTAGACAAACCTCGACTATGTGTTATATACAACAGTCCTTTTGCCTCATGATATATGTTGTTGAGCTCAAGGAGAGTACTTGTCACCCTTGTGGTAGCTCGACATCTCTTCTCGAAACCGTGATGCAGATTCCCGAACCGGGTTAACACTTAACCCATGTAGCATGGCCATGCTTTCTGAATCTGATCACTCGAGAGGTCCCACAAAATATCTCTCCTTATGGAGGGGCAAATCCTATCTTGGTCAACCATATCTCGCGGCATGTCTCAAGACTCACCCGAAAGCTACCTTTATAACTACCCAGTCACGGAGTAGCGTTTGATAGACCCTAAGTAAGTCGCTCCTCATCCCAAAAACATGCAAGGACCTCAGGTCTAGGACATGGCATATACATTGTACTTGAGACTACATATGACTGTCGGTGTCAAAACCGGCAGATCTCGGATAGGGGGTCCCGAACTGTGGATCTTGATGGGTTGCAGGAGACAGGGGAGACGATGTTTACCCAGGTTTGGGCCCTCTTAATGGAGGTAAAACCCTACGTCCTGCTTTGATTGTATTGAATATGGGGTATCGAGTATAGAGTTGATCCACCTCGAGATCATGTGATGTAGTCTAAACCCTAAAGTAATGAGCTTAACCCTGTCCTATGGACTAAAACCCTCTGGTTTATATAGTCACCAGGGGTATCTAGGGTTATACAATGTCGGTTACATCAGGAAAGGAATATGCCAAATCCATCATCTTGTACTTGGAGTGCACGTCACGACCTGAGAGATTTCGTCTTGCTGATGGTGTCCGGACCTTCATTGATGATCACAGGGCGGCCCACTGTCCGGCCCGCAGAGACAGGCCGACAGCCCGAGGACCCCTTAATCCCAGACTCCCTCAGTATCCCCCGAACTAGCCTCCAACACCGCAATAACATCACAGCATTTGCACGTCCAAAGTCTTCGGCTTGCGGGGCGAGTTCTCCCTTCATAGTTCGGCAAACTCCAATTCCTCCGGCATATTGCCGGACATCAAAGCGTCACATGGCCCACAACGCTCGGTCTTCCTGTGACTCCTCGATTCATGTGTGCCAATCGAGGACAGTCAATTCCAAAAATGCCCCTCAAGGATTTGGGGGTGAACCATCCATTTAAATAGAGTTGGCGAGCATTGAGGATCCATCGAGCATCTCGTTTATCGAGCAAAACACCAGAGAATCATGGTGAATGTCCCAGGTTCCTCCTCATGTCCTCATGGTCCTCTCCCAGGCGACTGGGCGAGCTGCTCAGTTTCCCTTCTCCGCCTGCGTAATCTAGAAGTTCAGGGATACCTTCCCTCTTCAGATCTGACGCCCTTCCGTTCTGGATTGACTTCTGCAAACGGTGAAGCTTTCGTGGAGAAATCTCCCACTCCTCGCAAGGAGGAGACGGTATGCTTTGTTCCCTTCCTTTTACAAGGTTTAGGCTTTCCTATCCATCCTTTCTTAAGGGGTTTATTAGAATTTTATGGGATCCAACTCCACCACCTTACCCCTGGATCTATCCTCCATATTACGGGTTTCGTGGCCCTGTGTGAGATGTTTTTGGGTTGCGAAGCCCACTTCAAACTGTGGAGGAAATTCTTCTGCCTTGTTCCCCGTACTCATGAGGGGTCAATTCTGGAAGTTGTCGGGGTCGAAGTGTGTCACATAGCCAGGTCGGGATACCCTTTGGGTAGTCCGGAAAAGGACCCCGAGGAGTGGACCTCCGAGTGGTTTTATATTGAAGATGTCCCCTTATTCGACCCAGCTTGGAGGGGTCTTCCCGAATTCTCCCCTGCTCCTTTGAAGAAGTGTTTCAACTGGCGCCCGCGTAGTTCTCACCAAGAGGACAGTGCCGAAGTTAGATGACTGGTCGCCAAGGTGAAGCTATTAGCACACTGCGGGCTGACCATCATTGAAGTGATGGCCACGCTCCTCAGGCGATGCATCCAACCCCTTCAACAGAGGATGCACCCTTTGTGGCGTTATAATGGCTCAAATGACGCGACCCGTTATAAGCGGGAAGGTCCTGCCAACCAAGAAGCTATGGCCGCCATACTGGCCGATCTCTTTAAAGGAGAAAAGGACGGGTTTATTAACTTGAACGTCCGGGACGGATACTCAAACAGCAATCCCATTTAATGGGTGAGTGCAATCTTATTCCCTTACTTTAGGCATTTTCATACTAGTTTTCGACTAACTAAATCTATTGAAATTTTGTCGAACAGGACTGGAGGCGCTGGATCGAGACAGTCAATTGTCCCTCCCATCAACCCGAGAGTTATTCTCGAGACGACGACCCAGGATTTCACGATGATCCGAACACTTCGATCATCTTTGAGGACGGAGTTTTTTACCAAGAGAGTATCGATGGCTCTACAGTTTCCATTATAGTCGATCACCCGAGGATACTTCTCTCCCAAAACGGAGGTAAGAATAAGGCTCCTACCCGAAAAAGGCGCCCACCTCCTATTGCTTCAGAGGCATCTCTCCCCGTTCCCAAGGGCTGACGTAGCGCATGCTGAACACAAGACAATGTGTCTCAGGCAGAACCCACACAAGGGGCTATCAAGCACGGAGCCACCAGAGGAGCTACTTCGGCTGCTCCTCCCTCCAAAAGGTAATGCCTCAAAACTTCTTACAAGTCGAGCGCTGCTTGCCACTGCTTATGATTTTTTGCGGTCTCGATCAACCTATTGTAGGAGCCGAACACAACCGCCAATGCCCGAAGACAACGAGCGGGTTCAAGGTGACGACCTTGAACAATGGCGTCCCACATCCGCAGGTGGTAATGTGGGAGCCCCTGCCACGGACCAGCATCCATAAAAGGTTGGTGATGTTTCTGCCACTAGCTAATTCGGCGGTAGAAAGTGCGTTGAATCACCAACGTCGGAGGGGATCACTACACCACCCCGCATTAACCGATCATGAGATTAATGCTCTTGATTCAGTGAATATGCATCTTGGTGCCGCCCGATTAGGACTTGAAGGTATCGCCAATATTATGCGAGATAATCTTCGGGTAAGTATTAACTTCAATGACCGAATATGAATCCCAATCCGGAAGCCCCCGAGCCTTAATGTGGGCAAGATGACCATATTAAGGGTCTAACACCATCCGCTTGTTACCTTTTCATAGGCCACAAGGGAGCAAAATGGCAAATTGTCTGAAGACCTTGAGACCAGCCGGACATAGCTAGAGGCTGCAATCGTCAAGAATGGTCCGGCGTCCCTCAAGGTGTTTGTTCTTTTTCTCGATGTGTTCATGATCGGATGACTGTCATGGGGACGCGCGTTTCCTCCAAGCTCCTGTGGGTCCTCTGGTTTGGATTGGCTCCAGTTGCTGTGCTTGCCAGGTGCTTTCCATGGCGCCGTACTTGCGCACCAGCTTTGATAGTTCGAAGAAGTCGCGGGTGTGCTGACGAGCGAGGGCATTTAGTATCCCATTGTCCCGACAGTTATGCCGGAAGGCCTCTATGATTTCTTGATCGTCGTAGCCTGTTAACTTATTTTTGGTGAGGAGGAATCGAGCCCAGTAATGGTGGACTGTTTCCACAGGTTGTTGTGTGATGTACAGCGAATCCCATATGACGGGCTTCCCCGAATTGGTCGGAGAGTATGCAACATGAGCGGTGGGCGGGAAAAAATTCCTTACTCCGATAGTCCGAGGGTCGAGGGACGTGCAGGTTGAGTCTTGCGTCGCTACGACGTCCGGGGCTCTGGGTTCGACGTGCGAATCATCCACCGAACTTTCCCGTCCCGTTCCAAAGTCGGGTGCTGAATTGGGCATTATTTCCGGATGGTCTACGGATTCAAGCCCGGATTCCGTACTGTGTGAGCAATTGGGGTCATCCGAGACCCGAACATAGATCGTTCTCAGTTCCGGAAGGCTAGAAGATGAGTCTTTAACCGAACTCTCGACGGTGGCCACCAGATGCGTAATAGGCAGGACGTAAATTTCCCTATCATCGGGCTTAAGGCCGATCTGGTCGTAAAGGAAGGGTTGGTCGCTACTCACCCCCATCGTCCGAATTCGCCCCAGTAGTTCATTGGATGAGACATCTGTAGGGTCCAAATCTCCGGCATACGTGGAGCTAATATGTAGCGCAGGTATTCCCATGATTTCCGGGGATGCGCCCGGGTGCAGCTCGACAAGTTTAGAACCAGGTGCGTTGATTGGATCGGGATTTGGATTTGGAGCCGGACCCGAAGTGGAGTGCGCCTCCGGTTCGCGGTCTTTCGTTGCTGAAGCTGCGGTGCTGGTGCTCACGTTCTCTCCAGGAGGAGCAACCAGCTTGGTTAAAATGAGATCTCCTCAGGAGTCGACGAAAAACTCTAGGTTGTCGAACCTGAACTCCTGGTCGGGGGCGAAGCTTCCGATCTGGACCAAGCGGCTGGTTGGATCTGCGTGCAGCAAGATGCTGCCGAACGCGAAAATTTGTCCGGGGACGAAGACGTCCCGTTACAGATTCCGCCGTTGAAGATCAAGCGAGCTATCGGTCCTTTCAGTGATCCCACAGTGGAACTCTCAATGAAAGCACCAATGTCGGTGTCAAAACCGGCAGATCTCGGGTAGGGGGTCTCGAACTGTGGATCTTGGATTGATGGGTTGCAAGAGACAAGGGAGACGATGTTTATCCAGGTTCGGGCCCTCTTAATGGAGGTAAAACCCTACGTCCTGCTTTGATTGTATTGAATATGGGGTATCGAGTATAGAGTTGATCTACATCGAGATCATGTGATGTGGTCTAAACCCTAAAGTAATGAGCTTAACCCTGTCCTACGGACTAAAACCCTCTGGTTTATATAGTCACCAGGGGTATCTAGGGTTATACAATGTCGGTTACATCAGGAAAGGAATATGCCAAATCCATCGTCTTGTACTTGGAGTGCACGTCACGACCTGAGAGATTCTGTCTTGCTAATGGTGTCCAGACCTTCATTGATGATCACAGGGCGGCCCACTGTCCGGCCCGCAGAGAAAGCCGGCAGCCCGAGGACCCCTTCATCCCGGACTCCCTCAATGACCATATCTCGTTGTGTCTCAAAGTGGGTCTGTTCAACTCGGTGAGCTCAATCCCCGAGTCCATACTATCAGTTTAGCATCTCCATGCACATGACTTGTGAAACATAGTCATCAACTAAATCATATACTAGTAAAGGATACGTGTCTGCATAACCTTAACAACTAGGGACTATTAGAACAATCATCATACAACATATAGTCTCACAAATAAGCCACATACTTATTGATACATATCACTGATGATGTTCAAGGACAATACTAAATACTCATGAATACATAGGAAATGAAATCATCACATGATTGCCTCTAGGGCATATCTCCAACAACCATATAGTTATGTCATGTCATCATGTTTGGATACTCATCATATGTTTGAATTATGTCATTTTATCCTGTTTAGTTAGCCATCATATATATTTGAAATTGTGTCATCTTATCTTGTTAGTTAGACATCATATATGTGAAATTGTGTCATGCTATCCTGTTTGGTTAGACAACATGTAAGTGAATTATTTCAAGCCCTATTTTATTCCCCACTATCCACTGCATGTGTCTAGCATACAATGTTTGTACATTCAATTAATTTTCTTGTTTATCATCCATTTGAAATGGAAGGGGTGATGGCAGTATCTAAGGGAGTAAAAACATGTCTTTCAAAAAGATAGTGCTACCAGTCGATGCATATAGAACCAATTTTGTACTTGCCCAAGATCCAGCCACACCACACATAACCCAGACTCCCGCGGATTCTACCCCTACCCTATGGGACAGAGAACCAGTTACACCCCATCTAACCCCAATCCCAGCAGATGGTAACCCAGTTCAAGTTGACACAATACCATCTCCACCACATAGCACTAAAACACAAGCAGTTATTAAGGAAACGGTAGTGTCCAAAGTACCTGGACCACCACAGTGAACCCCAACTCCTCGCCTAAAGCATAAGAACAATTGTTGTCTCATCAGATCCCGTAGGTATGGTGCATACTCCTTTGCTCTTGCATCACTGTATTTA
Organism: Elymus sibiricus; assembly: GCA_039707655.1. Classification (NCBI taxonomy): domain Eukaryota; kingdom Viridiplantae; phylum Streptophyta; class Magnoliopsida; order Poales; family Poaceae; genus Elymus; species Elymus sibiricus. The sequence goes on from CM077671.1 coordinate 132,786,679, forward strand.
GTCATACCAACTAATTTCAAATTTGAAGGATCCAATCGAAACTCCAATGGTGCAACATGTATGTTTTAAACCTTTTTCTTTAAATGGTTTGTTGTTGTAACTACTTGATATCAATGTTGATTTAAGTTCCAATTGTATAAAAAGTTATCTTCTCATAACATGCACATTGCTAGTGTTATGAGCATGTGTAGTTTCCCACACTTATATTTTTCTATGCTACTTTGTCTTAAACATATATGATTTGAATCGTCTCTCTGTCTTGATTTGGCAACATAAAATAGAATGATATAGAAAATACACTGCCATAGTACACACACACACACACACACACACACACACACATATATATATATATATATATATATATATTTATGTTGTTATTATGTAATTCTTTGCAATACAAGACATGTTAGTATAATCATGTCAACATTATTACTGAACTGGTTTACCAAAATGAGTTTCATATACTACATGCTAAACCTGTTATGTGTCTATTGTTCCTCTTTTAGAATGCTGACAGAATATTGAGAAGAGTACCCCATTATGCAATGGTAAAGGAAGTAATGTAGATCACGTTCAAGATAGTGAGACAACCCTGTTGGTCTCCAACAAAGCTGATAAAGCAGGTAAGGAAAACTATCTTGAAGATAGTGAGACAACCCCAAGGTCTTGTCTTGATGTAGTGTTCGAGTTACTGGCCACTACCACTGCAACAAGATCTTTGAAATCGCTACCTGAATCAGTTTGGCTTCTTGAGTATCATCTACAAGCTGAAAGACATCGATCAAATGTGCTACAAGAAAACGAAGGACTAAGGAAGTCCCTGCAGAATTCACATGCATACTTTCTGGTGCAACATCAAGCATTGGAGGATTTTAACGCCAAACAAGAGAAAGCTAATAAGCTTGCTAATCTTATTGCCAGCATGGCGGGTACCTAGGATAGCGTTTCTTGAGCTCTTCTGAAGTGGTTTCAGTTCTGAACTTGTTTTTTGCCGCGTTTATTTGCACTAGTGGACAACTTTGACGCCCAGTGTATGTAATATGCTGCTTTGTTGTTGCCTTTATTTGCACTGGTGGCAAACTTTGATGCCCACTGGATGTAATATGTGTAATAGTCGTAATATCCTTGCTTAAGTTGCTTTCTTATTTACTTACTTATAGTCTTGTTTATTTATGTGATTATAGTCACTTCAGTTTTATTTCCTCGGTCTGATAATGACCGCAATAACCATGGGCCACATATGGACAATGGTAAACATGGGCATCCCATGGGCCGTAGTGACTACAAGCCATAGGAACCATGGGCCACATGAGGTCGTACTGTTCCTGGGCCACCCTCGGACTGCAATATGGACCATAAACTGTCTAAAAGTGGAATAGGCCGTTTATGGGCCCAAAACATAATGGGTCATTAATAGGATGAAAGACATCACAAAGGTAGTACTATCGATAGGCATAAAGGGTCGTAAATTAATGGGACGAAACACACGAGGGGAGAGAAACGGCCCAAATGATTAACATGTGTTAATGGGACGAATGTAACTATAGGTTGAACTTGGCCGAGTAGCAGAACAGTCTGGTAACGAGACGAGAGTAATCAATGATCAAAAATGAACCCAATAAGTTATGGGCCCTTAACACACCGAAAGATAACACAGGCTGGAAATGGCCCAACCGGAGCATGGCTCGTTAATGGGTCCAAAGCCCACATGAACCTAATGGGCCAAATTCACACAAGCCATAACAGGCCGTGCATACCCCGGCCATAAATGGGCAATATACAAACAAGTCGTTAACATGAGCATGGTTCCTTAATGGGTCCAACTATCTTGATTCTGTAATAAAATTGTCACGGATGTACATGCGTGAAAGAAAACATGACCTACTATGACAAGAATGTATTGTCTCGCCTATCTTGTGTAGTTGTATTTGTTGTGATGCTCACCTTATTACCGACGTATGACACTTGAGTGTATGATATTACTCATATGTTAGGGCGACTAATATGCGCTTCTATCCATAACAGAGATTGCAAAGTCTTTGTTGGGCTAGGACCACATATCGGGCGTTGCACAACATAACCACTTTCAGACCATTCATTAGAAACATCCTTCAAATAGTTCACTTAACTTTCGTTTTATGTTTCAAACAGTTCACTTAACTTTCGGGCTAAAGTTGGTCTCTACGCCAATGTCCCAATGGGTCATCTAATATGATGACTTGTCACTTTATGATAAGATTTATTCATGAATTCTCTTGACATCTATTTGGTTCTTTTGCTGCATAGTTTTTATTTATATATACTCTCTGATATATTCTCTCTTTCTTTAGCTAAGTTTGGGGTTTGATCTTCAAAGGGTGTTGTGTATGATAGTTGGGTTCAACCCTGGAATTAAGACTACCACAATCTTGTATTTGTGTGCTTCCACTCGGGATAAAAAGATGGTTGTGTAGTTGGCCTTTGAACGCACTGTGAAGATCATACTTATTGCAATACTCTGTTCTTAACTTAATACTTTAAGATCCATGTAGACATTATGCTCATATGATAATTATGCCATGAATAGTCATACTCGCAAAAACTGCAATCTAATCGTGCCCCAACTTTGAATTTTTTAGCACTATGTGTTCCTTTGGAGAGAGACCTCTAGTGAAGGAACTCATTCTGTATCTCAGCCCCCGCGTCGTCCGCCCTGTAGGCGACTCGGGCGGAGGCGCGCTCCTCCCTCCCTTCCCCTCCTCCCCGTCCTTCCAGACCCTCGCCACCGGCCGGAGCCCCCGGGACAAAGCCCCTCGCGGTGGCCAGCGGCGGGGCTCCTTGTCTCTATTTCTCGGGGATGGCCAATGTGGCGCGGCCTATCCAGGGGGTTGCGTCGAGCGGGCATAGGGCTCGGCGGCACAGCGGCGGGGATGTCCTCGCAGCGGGCGAGCGGCGACGCGGTGGCCCTGGGATTGGCGGTGGTTTCCATCTCCTCCGTTGGAGGTGGTCGGCCTGAGGCAAGATGGCCGGATCTCGAGATCCGTCATCTAGTCCCGGCTGCGAGTCAGGGAGACATAGTTGCCGGTGAAAATCGAGCCGACGGCAGACGGTGGTGGCGTTCTGCGCAGTTACCATGTTATGGGCCTAAGGGTAGGCATTGTGGAGTAAAAAGTAAATGACGGGTTGCGAGAGTGACAAAAGCTTAAACCCCAGTTTATGTGTTACTTCATAACGGGCTGATTTGAATCCACACGTTTCATGTTATTTTTAGATTTATCTTAATTCTTATTTCGTAGTTGTGGATGCTTGCGATAGGGGGTAATCATAAGTAGGTTCTTTGTTCAAGTAAGAACGGCACCTTAGCACCGGTCCACCCACATATCAAATTATCAAAGTAACGAACGCGAATCAACTCAACATGATGAACATGACTAGACTAAAATTCCCATGTGTCCTCGGGAGCGCTTGCTTAATATAAGAGTACTTTCAGGCATGTCCTTTGCTATAAAAAGAATTGTGATACCTTGTTGCGCCTTTGTTACTATTGCTACTTGTCACTTGTTACGAATTAACTTGCTACAAAACTATCTATCACTGTTACTTGCAGCACTTGCAGAGAATACTTTACTGAAAACTGCTTATCGTTTCCTTCTGCTCCTCATTGGGTTCGACACACTTACTTATCGAAAGGACTACGATTGATCCCCTGTACTTGTGGGTCATCACATGCATGTTCCGCAGGTGCTACGCACGATAGATCTTCCAGAGTCTTCGTGACGGGATGGATGAGCACAGGGCGGTGGCACCGTTGGGCGTCGTGGTGGCGTCGACGGATGGCCGGACTGACAAGGATAATGCGCATCTCTCTCCTGAAGATGAGTTAGCGGTTCGATGATGATGACGGCTTCTAAAACGTGTGCATGTGGTGTACGCTTTAAATCTGCTGCACTGGTTGTTGGTTCCGAGATGGATCGGCGACGACACCGGTTTTATATATGAGGAGTGAGAGCACTCCACAATATCAAGTTAGTAGGTGTGAATGGTGGCTTCGGGTGGCTTGATGTATGTTCTTATTAGACCTTTCTTGAATAATTAATAATGATGGTTGCATCGGCGGAGGCCCCCGGTGGGCAAGGCATCGCAGCCGCCATACCTTAATTCTAGGCAAAACAAAATTAATACATAGGCATGTATCAATCCATCTGTTGTCTCGTTCGAGCGCATCCAGAAAACGGTGAAAGAGAGAGGTTGCTGGCCTGATGGGTCGATCCATCCAGCTTTTGTGCCAGGAACCGGTCGAGCTTGATTCGATCGAGCGCCCACGCACACGCACACGCGACCAACTCCACCCTCACATGCACACGCAACCAACTCCACCCGCACACGCACACACGATTCAACCCTAAGCAGTTAGCGCAGCGGCAGCGCCTGGCCAGGTTGCGAGGAACAGGCGGGCGACTGACGATGGGGTAGCCTACGGAGGCGCCAGTCTAAGTGTTTAGAGCTTCTACAGGTGGACCTCTTAAATCCATCTTAAACGTTCGGGCAAGCCGCTTGGTCACTTACCGATCAAAGAAAAGTGATCCAGACGGGCACCGCAAACGGGCCTCAAACGCCAGGGCCGATCGGCACCTCTCATATCCAGCCAAATATGGGGCAGATATGGGGACGCCCGGGCACATCCACCACGTCAGACCCGGTCCACGCTGTCCCACCCGTTCCGTATATATTTTCCGCATCCGCTCGCCGGACCAAACCCTAGTCACTTCACTCAACTCACCTCCACTCCCCTTCGTCACCCGATCTCACCTCCGGCGATCTCCAGCCTTTCCCGGCATGGCGGGCAACGAATCTAACTCCGACTAGTCCAGATCTGTCGACTGGGGTGTCATCCCGTGCGAGTTGGAGGAGGCAATAGCCGTCTGTATTGCACTCCGCCGCTCCCGCGAGGACAGCGCCCGGCCGACGACAGAATCGGTCCGACGCGACTCCATAGCTTTGGACCTCCGATGATCTCCAGCAGACTTCGCCACACCTTAATTTTTTTCGTCCTCTGCCTGTGGATGGTTGTATGCATCGATTGATGCAGAGGCCGAGGGTTTTAACCTCCTTTTCCAAAAAAATCAAATCTTCTCACACTTGCGTTTAATCCTTTATATCTAGAAAAGCTAGTGAGATTGACAACCTCACTAGTCTTGCTGGGGCACAAGGAAATTTTGTGTTTGTGTGTGCGATCATTGGTTGTGCCGCTTAGCTCTTGTTGGTTCGAGAAACCTTACAATTAAGAGAAATTGTTGTTTGCTACAAACCCTTGCACTTTGGGGCCCAACAACAATACCTAGTAGAGAGGAAGCAATCTCCACATAAATACAAGGGAAGAACTCCTTCTGGCACTACGAGGTATTATTATCTAGTAAAATCAAAGATCAAGAGCTTGTCCAAACTTGCAGCAATATGATAGGGTTGCAACTACATATATTAGGATAAGGTTTCTTTCGAATAAATATTCCTAGTAAATCTAAATCCACGAGCATATATCTGAGGCACATCAAACTAGCAGCACAAAGTTATAAACGATTAGAAGGTAGCAAATGGAAATTTAGAATCTAGCTATCGACAAATTATTTAGCAACAACTAATGCTCGGACCAAAGCATTTAATCATCTCCTAGCAGTCCAACAGTGATGGAACATCAATCACGGTAATACGTGGCTACCACCATGCAACTCATTCATTTTCAGCGGTGTAGTCACTGACCCTCTGTAGATTCACTGCCCTCACTGTAGTTTGATCGATGTCCAGGTTAATTCTGGAGTACCATTTGCAGTTATCACAAAAGAACTCGAGACCGAAGTAACAAGTAAATTAGTATTGGACAAAATGAGAATGGATGCTCACCAAGTGTTCAGGTCGGGCAGAGTGGATTCTGTTGTAGCTTTTCTATAAGGATCCGAGCAGTTCTTGTACGCATATGCGTGCAGTACTTCAACCTTCTCCTTTTCACATGAATAAGCACAAATTATTTGATTCGGTCTAGTTAAGTTTCAGACCAACTATATGAGAAATCATGCATTGTTAAAAGCTCAAAACCATAACAACAATACTTTCCATGAGATTAAGTTTACCTTCTGCAGAATGCTATTTTGCTCCATCAGTAACCTTTCCTGCGGCAACCAAATCAAAGTCTTAGAAAACTGCGAGCATTATTATGGGAAGATGAGTTTTGTAAGATTTGCCTTGTTTTGGAGCTCCACAATCAAGTTGGTTATTTCATGATTCTGAAAGAATTGACCATAAAACCATTAGCTACACTGAAATGAACATAATTTCTACGTTACGAGATGGTACTGAAAGAATTGATAACAAAACTGTTAGCTACACTGAAATAAGTAAGGAGTTCTGTAAGCTCATCGTGTTTACCTTTCTGAGTCTGATGTTCCTGAGGGCATTAATTATCTGCTGCTCAAGTTGCTGGAGTTCACACAATGTTAGGGAGTCGAGTTGCTCCCCCTTAAGATTCCTGAGCCATGTGTGAAAAATAATAAGGAGATTATTCTGGAAAATTTGTGAGATGCATAGGTTTAGCATTTCTCTTACCAACTTAAGCGAATTGGAAGCAACATAGGAAACACAATTATTGGTTTGGTAAATAATACATCGATGATAAAAATATTTAATTTTCTAAAGTGACTCCAGTTTATAACAAACAAATGATTTAATTGATCTGTATCTCCCTATTAGTTCAGTACTGAGACATGCTAACTATATGATATCTCAGAAAAGGGTTTATAGAAAAGATAAAATTCATGGGCATACTATTTATACTTTATTTGTTTTTTGAAACATGTATATTAATGATGCCACCACAAATCTACAATGCCACTTAATCTACTAAATACAAAAATCATATCCCATATTTTTGTACCTTTGGCTCTTTTGTAGAGCTTCGATCCTAGAACCCAACTTGATATGATCATACATCATACTCCCCTGTCCATCACAAATTTGCAATCAAGGTTCTCCATTAGGTAAAGATCTCAACACTAGGGAACTAAAATATGAAATTTATATCTCGGAATAATTATTTTTATGACCCTTGTTGGATCCCAACCATTTGATTTGCCCCTAATTTAAAAAAAACTCATTTCTGCCCAAGAGGGTTTGCTCCACTTATGCTTTGGCCCTTGGACAATCACTTTGAAAACTTGATAAAAAATTCATATTAACTCGGAAACATGCAAATAGGATATCAAAATGTTCACAAATACATCACATATATGTGCATGTCATTTGCATTCATGAAAAACGTGTTGTTTAAGCCACACAAGGTTATTAATATTATTAATGTTATTAAACCTAGAAAGGTTTGAACAACACTTTTCTCATGAATGCAAATAACATGCACATATAGGTGATAGTTTTTCTGAACATTTGTATATATTATTTGCATGTTCCTCGGTTAGTATTGATTTGTTATTAAGTTTTTAGAGTAACGGTCAAATGGTTAAAGGGCAAAAGCATAAGAGGAACAAACACACTCGGGCATAACTTAGGTTTTTTCGAAACTAGGGGCAAATCAAATGAGTGTGCCCCAACTAGGGGCTGGAATGTAATTAGCCCTTATATCTTTGTCAGTATAAAATTTGGGGGAATATAAATGTTAAAAAGAACTCATATACCTCCGACTCAGCATATTCTTCAATCACATTTCTTTCAGACAACAAAAATTTGTCGTATCGTTCGAGGATCTTTTCCAACCTAAATAAATAGAAAACTTGATTAAACATGCTTATGCAATTTAGTGGTAAACAATTAATTTTGAAAGCCTAGTATAATTTGTACATATATGCAAAGGGGCCTCCGATGAATTATCTGCATGTTCGTATTTTGAAGGGGCTCGAGGGATATGAAAAAAGGCCACAGGGGACCCGACATTCAACCAACTAAAGAAGTATCCTTAATTCAGTCGATGAATGCATGAATAGGAGTTTTACTCCGAGACAGATTTGTGCCCATAAAAGACCAGACACTCTCCTATGGGATGACCAAGGCCAACTAATTGGACAACACACTAAGTTGATATACAGCTGACTCGAAGCCTATTAACAAGGAACAATTGCAATATTCATCAGCTTTTGACTAGTGGATCTTGATTACTAAAAAAACATTGTAATTTCTTACACAGATCAATACAAACCAAGATTGGAGTAGGGTTATTATCCTCTGGGAGGACCAAACATGTATAAATCTTTGTTGTTACGATGAGAAACTCATTTACACTCACCGGTTGTAAGAGCACATTTATCCATGTGTGATTTTGGTAATTGATGATAATCCCTATGGACTAATGGTTGCCTTGAGTTATATTCGAAGGATTTGTCCATATGCATTTCTTGAAGTCCATCTGTTGGTTTGAAGGAGTTTATATGGTGACCAAGGTGGTATTCAAGGTTTTATCCAAAGATTGGTCATGTGAGAGTTGAGCTTATTGCAAGCATGTCTTGAAGAAGAAGATTGTGAGAGCATTCATGTTTACCTTCAAGACATCTTCTTTATGAAGAGAGAAGATAAGATACAAGGTTAATCAAGACTAAGTCAAAGAGTGAATCAAGTTGATCAACATACAAAGCATACAAGATGTACCGAGAGGGATCAAGTGATCCCATGGTATGGTAAGCATTGTCCATTACGCTTTGAGTACTAACCCATGGTCTACGTGAGAGTTCTATGTGGGGTTAGGTATGTTTCCATGGGCTTGCGTCAAGAGGAAGATCTCATACAACCCATGGAGGATGACATCAAGTGGTGATCGTCATCAAGATTGCAGTGTGCAAGTTCAAGTGGAGCATCACGAAGAGATCATGCTTGAAGCTTGCCGTCCATTGTGGTGACAATGGACTTGTGAATATGTGCCGAAGAGTGGCTCACCCATAGTGGAGTATGGGGGAGCAATCAACTAGTCTTCATCGAGCCAACGCAATCAAGAAAGGTAGTCCATCTTGAGGAAGTCAAGATCGTCATCATCTAGCTCAAGTGGACTATGTGCAAGGTATAGGTTTGCCCTTGATAGGTTTTCTATTTTACCGGTCTCATGGTGGTAGTTGGGAGACCGGGTTATAGGATCGATTGCCGTACTATCAAGGGGGGCTCTCAAGTGTGTAGCTTGATCGTATCGTTCGTTGAGAGCTCAAACCATTTGCATCCTTGCATCATCGTTCTTGGTTCTTGTTTGGTGTTTCTCTTTCTGAGTTTTTGAGCTTATGGTCATCTTCATGACAAGCTCGAGTTCATCGAAAACCGAGTCCATATGCATCTTCTATGATGTTTTCGATGTTGGAGTTTTTGTCGGTTCTTCATTGATAGAGGTTTCACATCTCTATATCATTGGAATTCTTTGTGAGTTTTAGAGCTTATGGTCATCTTCATGACAAGCTCGAGTTCATCGAAAACGGATTCCATATGCATCTTCTATGATGTTTTCGATGTTGGATATTTTGTCGGTTCTTCATTGATAAAGGTTTCACATCTCTATATCATCTTGTCGTCCTCCATCGAACAAACTTGAGTTTTCTCAATTTGGAGATCGTATGCGGAAGTTATAGCAGTTTCTTTCTCAAGACAATTTTCAGCACTCAGGCGGTAGTACCGCTGCTATGGAGCGATAGTACTGCTCAGGTGGTTCTGGCGTCCGCGCCAGCCACCATACACTTGTCTGATGCCCCGCGCCACCCAAGCGGAAGTTGAGCGTTTGTAACAAGCAGTAGTACCGCTAACTAGCGGTAGTACCACTGGCACGAGCGGAAGAACCGCTCCGGCGGCACTACCGCCTTGAGGTTTCTGTCGTTTGCTTGTTCTTTCCTGGATCTACCACTTAAAAGCGGTAGTACCGCTCTCCGGAGCGGTAGTACCGCTTGTGTGCAGGTTGTGGGGGTAACGGTTGGATTTTTTCCCACCTATAAAAGGGGGTCTTCTTCCCCAATGGATCTCATCCTTTGAGTTCGAGTTTGCCCCCCATTGTTGACCTTCTTCGAGCTTGCTAACTCTCAATCCCTCCAATGATTCTTGCTAGTTCTTGAGGGAAAATAGAGAGGAGATCTAAATCCACATTTCCACCAATAACTTTCTCCTCTATGTGAGGGGAACCCCTTGGATCTAGATCTTGGAGTTCTTCGTGTTCTTCTTCGTTCTTCCTCTCATTTTCCATAACATTAGTTGTTGTGGTGGGATTTGGGAGAGAAGGACTTGGGCACTCCGTGTGCCCTTGCCATTGCATTTGGTGCATAGGTTTGAGTTCTTCCGGAGCAGGTCACGTGCTCCGGAGTGCCGTGATGACAAGGGGCGCCGCGACGGCAGAGAAGATCGTCGGGAAGACCGTGGCCGCGATGGGCGACGCCGCCGCCATGAGGCACCCGACGCACGCACCATCGACAGCAAGCTGGTCTAGCGCCTTCCTTGTGGCGCTGTCATCCCTGCCTCTGGTAGGCGTGGTCGTCGCCGCCCTGAGGACTGCCTAGAGCGCCATGGGCACTCTGGAGGGGCTGCCAGCCCAGTCAGCAAAGACACCCATGGTCGCTCGCCCCCTTCCTCTCCGTGCTCGACCTCCTGCGACGTGATTCAGCTCACATCCGGGCTAGGCGAGGACTCCTGGCTGCGCTGGATCGCCCCTTGTTTCGGGGCCATGCAGCGATAGGCAGCTGTGTGCCGGGCTTTGACTTTGCAGATGTCAACACCTCCTCGTTCCACGACCATTGACGTCATAGAGATCATCTCGTCCTCTCCTGCAGCGCAAGACAGTGGAGATGTTGCTCCGTCTCCTCCCTATGAAGCTGAGCCGGTCACCCCGGTCTTTGTCCCGGCGGCCAGCCCGGTTGCGGGCAATGTGGGGACGACGACACGCTCCCCCATGTTCGTGGCCTGCCAACCACCGTTGCTCGCTGCACCAAACTCACCCTCCCCGAAGCCGAGACCGCTGAGAAGGAGAAGAAAGACGCTGGCTGGGGTGGTAGGATTCAACCTTGCTCGCTCTAGCCCACGTCTCCAAGCCAAGAGGAGCAAGATGCCGATTGCGAAGATGGCGGAGAAGCTGCTTTGTGAGCGCATGGGCGTCGTGGATGAAGGCCAGCAAGTGACCGAGGAAGCGATAGACAAGTTTGTGGCCCTGTTCCAAGGGCGGCTCCCTGACATCACGATGGCGGCACTACGGGCATTGGCGCAAGCTGTCGAGAACGCGCTACCGGCGCACGGCGGCGAGGTAGGACCGGAGATGCAGGCAGCGGCTGGGGAAGACTCCGGCGCGGTGGAGTGACGGGAGCGCCCCTGAAGACTATGTGTTCCATTTTACATGATAGCTAAAACCCCTCAAATTATGCGTGTGTACGCCTGTTTGCATTCGTCGATGTGGATGTCTGCTACCTGCTGCCTTGGCGAGGCTATTGTGCTAGCCGAGTTTGGTGTGTCTAGTTCCAGCATGTGTGACCTGAAGGTTGACTGCCAGTTTGGTGTTTGCTTTGCTGCCATCAACTGCTACTTCACCTCTGATGTATTTCCAAATTTCTTATGATAGAACAAAGTCTTAGTATCTTAAGCTGGAACATCCGAGGATTAAACTGCCCCGACCGTCGAGCAACAATCAGAGAAACGATCACCGCTACTCCATGTCACTTGGTGTGCTTGCAGGAGACCAAACTAGAGCTTATTGACCCCCTCGTCGCGTCGTACCTGGGAGGTCAAAGACTGAAAAACTTTGCCCAGCGCCCCACTGATGGTACGCGAGGTGGCATCTTGCTGCTCTGGGATGACGACCATGTGGACGTGAAGGATATCTGCATCGGAGCCTTCTTCCTATCCTGCAGCGTCACGATCAATGCATCCAACGCATCCTTTAAGCTAACAACGGTCACCGGTCCAATGAGAAGCAATCTAAAGCATGCTTTTTTCCATGATTGGTTGGAGAGAAGCCCCCCCCCCCCCCCCATGGCACAAAGTGGCTAGTGACCGGTGATTTTAACCAAATTTACCGTGCTAGAGATAAAAACAGAGCAAACGTCGACCGAAGCCGGCTTCTTCGCTTCCGTAATGCGCTGAATTCTTGCGAGCTCAAGGAGATTCATTTGTAAAACAGAAAATACACTTGGAGTAATGAGAGGAGCGAGCCTACCTTAAGCAAGCTCGACGCTTTCTTCTGTAACAAAGATTGGGACCTCGACTTTGGCACTCACCTTCTCCACGCGCTCTCGTCATCGCTGTCCGATCACTGCCCCCTCCTCCTCGCAAATGACAACGGCCCAAAGAGATCAAAGTCCTTTCGATTCAAAAACTTTTGGATCAAAATGCCTGGGTTCAAAGAGGTTGTTCAGGAGCTTGGAATAAGGATTCTAATCAAACTGACCCTTACCACATCCTTTTTCACAAGTTAAAAGAGACTAGTCAAAAATTGAGAAGATGGAGCAAGACGATCTTTGCGCACTCAAAGGTGTGAATCCACATGGCTCTGGAGGTTATCCTCCGCCTGGATGTGGCTCAAGAAATCCGGCCCCTCGGCACTGAAGAGCGAGACCTTCGGAAAATGCCTCAAGCGGAAGGTGGTAGCCATGTCCATTTTGGAGCGTGCACGGAAGCGACAAAGCTCGCGAATTACCAACCTTAAAGATGGAGAAGCCAACACTCGTTTTTTCCACCTCCGGGTCAATCATAGAAGAAGAAAGAATTTCATCCACCGCCTCAATCATAACAATGGCTGGGTTACTGCCCACGATCATAAGAAGTCCATCATCCAAGATCATTTCGCGAAGGCCACCAAACGTGGTCCGCCGCGTCACACTGATTTCAACTGGGCCAATATCCCAGCCCCCGAGTGCGACCTCATGGACCTTGGAGCGGCCTTCACGGAGGAAGAGGTGAAAAAGGCAATCTTTGATCTCCCCAGTGACAAAGCGCCTGGGCCCGACGGCTTTTCTGGGGCATTCTTCAAGGAATGTTGGGAAATCATAAAGGACGATATCATGCTTGTGGTCAACCACTTCTCCAACTTACACTCTCAGAATTTGCACTGGCTAAACTCGGCGAACATTGCTCTCATTCCAAAGAAGGATGGGGCGGAATCCATTTCGGACTTTCGCCCCATTAGTCTCATTCATGCTACTGCGAAGATTATTGCCAAGATGATGGCTACTCGGATGGCCCCCCATATGCACGACCTTGTCTCTAACGCCCAGAGCGCCTTCATCCAAAAGAGAAGCATCCACGACAACTTCATGTATGTCAGAAACCTGGCGAGGAAATTGCATCGAAAAAACAGCCCGGCTCTTTTATTTAAACTTGACATCAAGAAGGCGTTCGACTCTGTGCGTTGGGACTTCCTCATGGATCTTCTCCAACATCTTCGCTTCCCGGTCAGATTTCGGGATTGGGTTGCGGCTCTGCTGTCCACCGCCACCTCGAGAGTGTTGATCAATGGGGTGTTGGGTGATCCGCTGAAACATGGGTGTGACCTTCGACAGGGCGACCCGTTGTCCCCCCTTCTCTTCGTCCTCGCCATTGATCCATTCAGTGTGGTCGGTGTGGGCGCCCCCTCGATGCAAGTTTTTTGCTTGGCTTGTCCTTCAAGATAGGGTTTGGACTTCGGACCGTTTGAGCCGCCGTGGTTGTCCTAATTGCGGTCTATGCCCTCTTTGTAAGCAAACCCAAGAAACCGCGGCTCACCTGCTCTTCCAGTGCCGCTACACCATGCGCATTTGGAATAATGTCCTTCCATGGCTCGACATGCAGCACATCAACACGTCTACTTGGGTAACGAGCGCTTCGGTCAGAGAATGGTGGAATGGTATCCTACAGATCCGTCTTGCCTCGCCCAAGGCTCTTGCCTCCCTCACGATGCTGATCTCTTGGGAGGTCTGGCCGGAGCGCAATGCTAGAGTCTTCCGCAACTCGGCGGCTCCCTCCATGATCATCATCAACAAAATCAAACAGGAGGTGTCACTTTGGGCTTTGGCTGGAGCGAAACATTTGGGTGATGTAATGCCGCGAGAGTAGTCCTTTATTTTACCGCTTGGCGGCTTATGTCTAAAACTTTTTCCCTTAATCAATGAAATGGTAAATCTTTTGCCTTGTTAAAAAAAAAACAATGGCCGTTCCTTGTCGTACACAGTCAACTTCCATGGGCTCGTCATACAAAATTAGCATCGGGTGAGCTTTTCTTATAGCCTACATTCATTCTTCCCATTCCTTCATCATCGTGCAGTCGGCCTTGTCGCATCGATCTCGCCATGACACGCAGCCGCGTTATCATTCACAAAGAAATGACGTCAACACCCGTAGCTTCGTATAGGTGTATGGATGGATTGGAGTAAAGAGGTGTCTATATGTGAGAGTATGCTACGCTGGTTTGACTTGATGCATGCATGTGGGTTGTTCGTTTGAGTGTTGGTTGCCTACAAACGATTCGAATTATCTTAGTTTTTCGACGCCTACAATTAGAAGAAGTTTCACATGAATCGCATGCAATTCCATTGAGCAAGGCATCACAAGAATTTGTTTTTTGCACCGAATGCCCATCGGATGCCTAGGGAGGATAGGACAGGCCCACCATTCTTTCTCTAGAAATTTCTCTATGTGTGCACACGGATGAACATCACAGACGTGCACGTATTCTCTTTAGGACCTCGAAAAGTACGTCCACATGCATTCACCCGTGTTACAGTACATCTTTTCACGTGTCCTGGGTGAAATAAAATGATCATTACATGTAAATACACATATGGAGATAATATCACGTTTGGGTATAAAGGGGTGGAATCTAGATGAATGGTGGAAGACGACATACAAGTGTGTGTGGTTAAAGGAAACCCCGACGAGAAACTGCAAAAATATAGACCTAAGAGCATCTACAGCCGGACCTTGCATATCCGGCCCCTCAAACGCCGCGTCCGCGGACGTTGACCGGTCACGCCTCAAAAAATAAATTCTACATCCGGATACCTCAATTTAGAAATCTCAAATCCATATTATTACATGCAACGTAAACCTAATACTAAGCAGAGGTCGTCCGGCTCCGTCGTGCCCATGTCTGACGGCTGGCTGCGCCCCTCGTAGTGTCGGTCCGGCCGCCGGCGAGGTAGAGTAAGACATGAGACACTAGCCGGCTCACGGAACTCGATCCACCGCCGTCTCCCATGCCCTACTCTTCCTCGTCGGAGCCCGTAACCCGGCCGGTGTCGGTGGACGTAAGGTCGATGACTGATCCGTCCTGGGAGGAGACGACGTCCACCACGACGCGGTTGCGGCGCCCGCACTGGTGCACCCTACGGGGCGCCGGAGAGTGTGACTCCGCCTCTCCAACGTCCACCGCCGCGAGGGCCTCCGCCGCCTCCCGTGCCCGCTGCCTCGCCCAACGGGCACGCCGCGCCATGGCATCGTCCGTGGACGGCCATGCTTCATGCTCGGTGCGCCAACGGAAGGGTTGCGCTTCCGCCACGGCGTTCGGACGCCAGATGGACCGCACCGCCTCCGGTGAGGCAGCGACGCCGGATCCAAGCACCGGTTCTGCGGACGCAATGGATTCCCGGTGTTGCGAGTCCGAGCGCTGCCGTCGTGCGGCCGCCTCCCGGGAGCGGCGGAGCGCAACCCGGACGGCCATCTCCTCCTCGGGGCCGCGTGAGATGAGCTCGTGGTCGACGGATCTGGAGGTGAAGGACTCAGATCCACTGCCCGCCATGTCGGAGAAGGCCGAAGATCGCCGGAGGTGAGCTTGGGTGGCGGATGGGAGTGGAGGGGAGTGGAGTGTAGTGCCTAGGGTTTGGTCCGGCCAGCGGATGGGGACGAATATATGTGGGGTCAATGCGGGCCAGCGCGGGCCAGACGGGCGTGCCCGGGCTCCCCTATATCCGCCCCATATTTGAGCTGAAAATGAGGGGTGCCAGTCAGTCCGGACGTTTGAGGCCGATTTGAGGGGCCCGTCTGGGTCGATTTTTTGTGACCGGGCAGCCTGTCCGGACGTTTGAGGAGGATATGAGGGATCCGGCTGTAGATGCTTTAAGGTTCTGGTATGTTCCCCTCCGTCTGAGGCTGCGTCAATGGCCCCAGGCCGGCTATGTGTGATACTGATGGTGACACGCAGGCCAATAAAATTCTGGTGATGCATTCCCACCCGTCGCCACGCTAAATCGCAATGATGTACTTTGATTCTATTCATGCGCATTGGAGGGTTAGTCCTAGCCGAGCAGGATGATGTGGTGATTGCATTCAGGCATGTTCTTAGAGCATCTCTAGCAGACCCCGTAAAAAGCCTCGACCCGCAAAATAACCGCCAAAATGCGGGTCGGCGCGGAAAATCTCGTCCGAACAGACCCCGCAAACACGGCCGGCCCGTAAAAAATTTTGAGGGGCGCGGCAAAATCTCGGCCCCAACCCGCGAATACGCAGGTTTCCGCCTCGCCCCTACGGTGCCCCGTATCCCAGGAAAGCGGTTGGCGGGAGGGACATTTCAGCCCACGCCCTTTCCCCACCTCCTTCCGCCGCCGCCCGTCATTGGTTCCGCCCGTCCGCCGCCGGCGATTCCGGCCAAATCTGCGGGCGGAATCGCGCCGCGGGGGCGCCCCCACCCTCCACCACCGATACGCTGCACCCCCCCCCCCCCCCCCCCCCCGGATCCGGCGAGACGAGCCGCCCCTGCTTCGGTGATTTGAATAATTATTTGTAATGTGGATGATTGTTGTATTGTGCTGGTATTGATATTTTTTCTGAATAATTATTTTGTAGTGTGGATGATTGTTGTTTTTTTGGGGTGTGGTATTGATATTTGCGGACCGGCGGCAGCGGCGCAAGAGCAGACCCCGCAAAGCCGACCCGTAAAAGAGTATATTCCGCGAATATCCTTTTATACGGTCCGTTTTGCGGGGTCTGCCTCTGCGGCCGTCCGCGCCGGCCCGCAAAGCCGTTTTTCCGCGAACTGCAAACGCGTTTTGCGGGTCGGCGTTATGCGGGGTCTGCTAGAGATGCTCTTACGTAGTAACTTTTAAGACAATCCGTGATACGTTTCAAACGTATCTATAATTCATGAAATATTCATTCTATATTTAAATCTTTGATATATGTTTTTGGACAATTCTATATAATATTTATTTGGACTAATATATTAATCCAATGCGAAAGATTAGTTCATGTTTTCTATTGTTTTTGGATGTTTAGCTCATTACGGAGCCGAACGTTCTTGTAAAAAAAACAGAAATTATTTTGGACCAAATGACCCAACTAGCCAGAATTGGAGCGAGGGGAGCCACCAGGGCTCCAGACAGCCAAATGGGCCCCTCTCACATGTCGCGTGGTAGGCCCGCGTGGAGAATCCTCACATCGGTTGATGCTCTACTTTTGCGGCAAGTAAGATCCTAAAATAAGAAAAATAATGTAAAAAAGTATCGGTCATCATTAGGGGTCTCCGGTATAAAATAAATGGTGATTCGCGAGAAAACAGTACCGAGATACGTTTCAAACGTATCTATAATTCATGAAATATTCATGCTATATTTAAATCTCTGATATATGTTTTTGGACAATTCTATATAATATTTATTTGGACTAATATATTAATCCAGTGCGAAAGATTAGTTCATGTTTTCTATTGTTTTTGGATGTTTAGCTCATTACGGAGTCGAACGTTTTTGTAAAAAAAACAGAAATTATTTTGGACCAAATGACCCAACTAGCCAGAATTGGAGCGAGGGGGAGCCACCAGGGCTCCAGATAGCCAAACGGGCCCCTCTCACATGTCGCGTGGTAGGCCCGCGTGGAGAATCCTCACATCGGTTGATGCTCTACTTTTGCGGCAAGTAAGATCCTAAAATAAGAAAAATAATGTAAAAAACTACTGGTCATCATCTTCCTTCTCTCCTCAGGTGGCGTCGGGACGCTGTCGGGGACATCTTCATTACCATCACGAACAACTTCTTCCTCTCTATTCATGGCGATGGGTGAGTAGTTCATCCTCGGGGCTGAGGGTATATACTAGTAGCTATGTGTTTGATCTCTCTCTCGCATGTTCTTGAAAGATTGAAATGTTGTTCCAATAGTCTTGAAAAAGACACCTTAATTTCCATACTTACAGATAATAGATGTTGAACAAGTTCTTGCAAATAGACATGCTCAACTACATACCAAGCACCTGCCTATGATACGAGAAACCATAAACTTAGGGCTACTAGCTCCATTAATATGCAATATATCATGAGTAATGTCATCCATGCTCTGTTTTTGAGTCGCACGACTAGTCATCGACTAGTCGGGGATTCGCACTGTTAGGATCGACTCAACCTCTCGACTTGACTATTTGGATGACCTAAGCGACTCGAGCAACTAGTCTCAACTAGTCATGGTTTCTGGGTCGAACGACTCATTTTTTGTGGCCCCACCAGTCATATGTTTTCTATTTGCTTGCTCATCCCCCCTAAAAATCTAGATCGAACCATTTCCCTCCCCCCCCCCGACCCAACCCTCTCATGCGACACTGACCCTCACCTGGTCTGCTCCTCCAGTATCCTAGTCCGCTCCTTCCCTAGTCTGCTCCTCCCCTGCCCTGGTCTGCTCCTGTCCTTGTCCCCTGGTTGCTGTTGCCTGCTTCTCATTGCCTCATCCACAGGTGGATGTTGCTGCTGGTCTGCACCTCCCATCCCTCGGTAGCCTGGTCTTGACTGGTTTGTTGTACCTATTTCCTAACTCATGTCGACTCGTCGACCATGAATCTAGACTAGTCACAACTAGTCTAGAGTCGCTACCCCAGAACGACTCGTCGACTCATCAACGCAAAACCCTTGCATCCATGTAGCATCTCAATATCGGCTTCCATGGCTACAACTTTCATATTCCTAGCTCTATTCCTGTTACGTGCTTTAGAATAAAAAACTATAACCAATTGTAATTGGATTTCTTCTGCACAAACACCTATCAACTTGATTCCCAGTAAATTAGATACTATGAGTGGTGTAGAAGGTTGTGTAAGTGATAAGAATAGGACAACTACCTATTTGCTCCTTAGGTGTTTTCTTTTAATTGAGATAAAAGTGTGGCCTGTTTTATTGATTAAGCACAAGATTTATTGTCCGGTTAATAATAAAAAACCAGGCAAGAATCAATACAACCAAGCCCACTCCCATTGATGGCACTTCAAACTCAACAAAAGCACACCAACCTCATGAACACAAACACAAAAGAAACCCGCTCCATCGAAACTAAACCCGCTCCTTAGGTGTTCGACACTCAATAATTTTATATCTATAGTGAAAAGTGCTACAGTTCTCCCTTGCATATGAGGGTAACTAACATTTGTCTTTCGAGTTTTGACAACTTTGTTGGCGAACAGAGCACTAAGTTGAATATTTAGGGTGCCACTGTAGAAAGTTGACGAACAAGGCCACCCTTTACGATCAAACTAGAAAGCTTGAAGAACGTGCGTCCCACGTTATTTTTTTAGTTGAAAATAGGTCCCCTCCTCCTCTAGATATCCTCCTCCTCCAGCCCGTCTCGTCCCTCCCTCCCATCCCTCCCGACGGTCCCGCGAACGATAGCAGGGAAAACCTGGCCGCCACCGGGGCCTTCCCTTCTCCGTCCTCCTCCCTCGTTGACGCCTGAGGGCACGACCGGGATCCTCCTCAAGCTCGTCTTGTCCCTTCCTCCCATCACTCACGTCAGTCCCACGAACGGTAGGAGGGAAAACCTAGCCGCCGCCAAGGCCTCCCTTTCTCCGTCCTCCTCCCTCGCCGTCGCCAGAGGACACGACCGGGCGAAACCCGGTCGGCTCGGGCTGGGGTTGTTGGGCCAGGGTGCGGCGCGCGTCAAAGCGAGGCAGCGACGGTGTTGTGGCAGGTGCGCGTCAGGCAACGTGAGGCGGAGCGTGCTCGAGATCAGCGGCGGCGGCTTCGCGGCGGCTAGATCTGACCCGTGGGTGGTGCGGGTTGCGGTCGGCCGGCTACATCGTGGCTGGGGAGGCTGCTCCTCGCGGTGATGGCGGCATGTCTCCCTGTCCGGCGTGGCCTTCTGACAACGCGACGGTGTATGCCGGGGCAAGGGAGCTGGTTGTGGCCTTCTTGTCATAGTGATGGAAGGTCAAGCACGGCTGGCCATGGGGCAGCACACGAGGGATTCGGCACCTAGTGCCTGGATCTGACGGTCGCGACAACGGTTGCCGTTGTATGGGCAACGACAACGACTGCCACAGCGGTGGGTGCTTCGTGTAGCACCCGGAGTCGGGGCGGCGACCCCTTTTCTTTGACGGCGGCGGACTCCGTAGTCGTGCAGGCAACACGGAGTTTAGATCTCGAGGTGGTGACGGCCTTCTAAGACTGGTGCTGGTATGGGACATCCCCTCCATCAATAGATTGGGTTCGATGCGGATTGGCAGGTGACACATGTGTCGCCTGCAGAGTCGTCGGGCAGTGCATGTCGCCGGCAGGTGAAGCCTCCGACGGATGCACCGTCGAAAGATGCTACACGATGTCTCATGCAGGGACGTCAAGTCATGCCTGCTACCGTCACGTGATGCACGATGGCTCTGGCGGAGGTCTCATGTCTAGCATGTTGTTGTTGGATCGAAGGTGGTGCGACAGTGGCGGTAGGCAGGCGGTATGGGACGCCTGTCTTCTGGTGTCTTCTCTAGATGTGTCCGGCTATCGAGGCGTCAGTACCCCAGATAAGACATGATGGTACATCTGGTTTCAACGACGACTTTATGCCCTCCAATGGAAACACAAGATCAACGATCAGGCTATTTCGATGCGCGCCCATGCCGTGTCCTTGCTGAAGGTATTGGATTGAAGTTTGGCTTTAGGGATGAGAATCCGGAGTTTAACTTTGTGTTGGACTCGCCATCATCGGCGTACATGTGGCGATTTCTTCTTAAAGGTGTAGCCTATGAGTTATGTATTTTCCGTTTTGATGTCGTCTTGTAACATACTGTTAGTGGTTATCTGATGGAGTTACTGTCGCGAGACATGCGGCCTCAGATTTTTTTCCGCTTTGTTTTCAGGTTGTTCGTCTGTTGAATTTTGCATTCTTAATAATATATGGTTTGTATGCATCGTCCTGCTGCACACGCCAGGTTATTCTCCTTTTGGAGAAAAGAAGTTGAAATTGGTTTAGAACACCTTTCTCACGATTATGTGCCTTATGATTACTGACTTGTCGCTCTGGATACAGAACGCGCATTGCGTTAGAAATTCTTAGCTGGTTTGTTATCTCGTAAGATTGATGAGCTCGCAAACTACGGAGCATCCCGTTCAAGTTCAAATGATTGAACGGGAGTCACAAAAACACTGATTAAGGCAACG
Organism: Elymus sibiricus; assembly: GCA_039707655.1. Lineage (NCBI taxonomy): Eukaryota > Viridiplantae > Streptophyta > Magnoliopsida > Poales > Poaceae > Elymus > Elymus sibiricus. Next base: position 132,807,972 of record CM077671.1, read on the forward strand.
ATTGACTGTAAATGGACACGTACGATATGTTTTGGTTGGGGAATCTGATTGTGTCAGCGTGCCCGAGTCGTGAGCGAGTGTACGCGACACTGCATGCCCGCGCAGCGCATGCACCACTGTACATCAGTAACTCAGCATAGAGTGCATAGTACTACTCCTTCCGTTCCAGTATATAGATTTTCTGAAAAGTCAAACTTTACGAACTTTGACCAAGCTTGTAGAAAAATATATATACATCTAGAATATCAAATACATATCATTAGATTCATCACAAGATGTACTTTTATATTGTATATATTTTGTACTATAAATATAGATAGTTTTTTCTATAAACTTGGTCAAAGTTTGTAAAGTTTGATTTTGCAAAAAATCTATACGCACTACATAATAAAATGAAGACATTTGTACGTTGGGCGCCAGTGATGAACAGCAGTGTAGTACCGCCGCCGTACAGTGCCACAACAAGAGCAGGGACACTGGACAGGTGCGTACTATATGTGCCATAAATAGAGCATACCTAGGTCATGTTCATGCACTCATGTTCATTCATGCATGCATGTTTCGAAATACTAGGTACGCGCACAACAGTTCCATGTCAGGAAACAATAACGCAATATTGGCCGACACGGTTTTCCTGTTCCGCAAACTTCATATTTCGCATAGTTCATGTTCATCCTTTCTTTCTTTTCTCAGAACAAAATATGTATAAGAAATGAACACGGAACCGAAACATTCTGCAAGTACTATAGGCCGGGAGGGCGGTCGCAGGTTGCTTACCTCGTGTGTGTGGAGTACTCGTAGAGCTTGCCCTTGCCGGAGAAGACGATGACCGCGACGTCGGCGTCGCAGAGCACGGCGATCTCGCGCGCCTTCTTCAGCAGCCCCGACCTCCGCTTCGAGAACGTGACCTGCCGGCTCACCTTGTTCTCGATCCGCCGCAGCAGCACCTTCCCCCTGCCCATATCGCCTCCCTCCCTCTATCCAGATATGCTATTTTTGGCAACTGTGTCGAGGTTAACTTGTCCGGGGCGTGGAGCTGGCCATTGTCCGGCTGGCTTTTTATAGCAGCACAGGGTGTCCTTCACTGTGCGGCCGTGCGGGCCACCAGTAGATCGCTCGACGCTATCGACCTCTCATTGGGTGGATGACGGCTTGGCACTGGCCCCGTGCTGGGGGCTGCCCACTCGCACTGGCAAGCGACGCGGCGCTGTCGAACGGCAAGTGGCGGGCGGCCGCACCGAACAGGACCATGTACGGACGCTGGGCCCCGGGTGTGAGAAGAACTGCAGTTTTTTTTTCCAGGCGAAGAAGAACTGTAGCTGGATTCGGTTGTGTGGCTGGGATGGGATATGCATGGGAGGGGGTGCTATCATTGGATGGATTGTACACGAATGGGCGAGAAGTCTTGATCCATGGTCACAAAGGATTAAGGACATGTCTAACGCAGGCGTTTATAGATGCTTACTAACTCAGTCCTTTTTAATTAGTGCATCTCCAACATAGGCCCTTGAACCGTCAGCAAACGTCTGGATCAAGCGATCCAGACGCATTTTGCCACCTAAAAAGACACCTCATGGATCCGTTGAAGTGCCGGTTGTCCATTTTCTCGCAAACCGAAAGCAAACTAGGATAGGAGGAGAGGGGAGGGGCATTACGGGAGTCCAGACCGCTGTCGTCGTCACATAGGACTTTGTCAACCCTCGTCCGACTCAAATTCCCCTCCCAGTCCACTTCTCCGCCACTCCGCCCATCTCGGATGGAGCTTATTTAGGGCAGAACTGGGCCATGGCCTTCCCAGGTTTTTTGCACTTCTTCATTTACCTATGCTTTGCAGCCTAGCCGAGCCCATCATCTGCACTCCTCTCCTTTGGGCTGGCCCACCCAGGTTTTCCTCTGAAGCTCCGTCACTCTTGTGCCTAGCCCAGCCCATCATCCGCACTCCTCTCCTTTGGGCTGGCCCACCCAGGTTTTCTCTGAAGCTCCATGACTGCTGTCCCTACTCCCTCATTGCTTTGCATTCGCATCCTCCTCATCCGACACCATCCTTGGACCTCTTTAGCCACGGCCGAGGCATCCTTGGACGTCCGCAACCCCCACCAACACGGCTTCCCGTCTTGAACTTCGCCATTGTGCACCCAGGATCCCTCCACCCCTTGACGTCCATAGCGAACACCACACGCGCCAGGTGTTTGGTCAAATGCCATTGAGTGTTTTGTTTGAACCTTTTGTAGTTTTCTAGCACAATACGATGGCGGGATACTCAGTGATCGATGATGAGTTGTGCGATACTACATGTCAACCAACTGTAGTAGAAATATTTTGATGCTCTTACAAGAGGACGGGAATGCCTACATGTTAGTGCTAAATCTCTGTATGTTTGTAGGAAAACGTATTTGGTCAATATTTCAAATGCAAATATTTTTATTGGATATTCAATTGATGTCATGCTTCGTTTTCATTCATCATTTTTTGCATTTTTCTTCGAAAACGCACATAGAAGCACTACCGCAGAAATGGCTAGTAGTGACGGGTGCAAAATGGCCATAAGTGGCGGGCTACGGGCCCAATCAAGCCCGCCACTGACCTCCCGCCACTAGTAAAAGGCCACCAGTGGTGGGCGGGCCGTCCGCCACTGTTAATTAGTTAACACTAGCGGGCACAAAAACTTGTCCGCCACTAGTAACTCGCATACCACTAGCGGTTTTACTATATACCAGTGGCGTGCACCTAGTCCTGCCCGCCACTACTAGTTGTTTTAGGATTTAAAAAAATATACTTGTACTATGATGTATAGAGTACAGTTCTGTAATACATAGTATTATCAGATGTACATACACACATATTGGCTGCATGGAGTATATAAATTTACTTTCATCATCATTGATATACAAATTTACATAGGCTAGCATGGAGGGCACAAACATATCATAATGTTCTAATCGATAAGAAATAAAATAAGAAGAACGAAAGGGCCGCAAACTGGGTAGGCGTTGCTCCTCCTAGTAGCCTTCTGCTCACTAGTTCTTTCCTGGTTGGATCTCACCTGCAAAAGAAAACGAATATGAAGCCATGAAGCTACAGATCCATGAACCAGATAAAAAATGAGCATCAACAGGTGAGAATTGGCATGGTCAGAAATCATGTTGCTATATGTAAGATATATGATGCAGAAATCATGCTGCTATATGTAAGATATTTGAAGGTAGAATGTTAGTATAAGAACTCACCATGCTATAACATCATGCATATTAGTATGACGGTACCCATGCAAAATAATTTTTTTTAATTGACACTGATATGTCAAAATTATAAATGATATTTTGTAAGTGACATTGACATATAGAATTTATCTACGAAGCATCTATATGTCAGGATATGACGCATCATGTATGTTCTTAGATGAACAGAAGACAAACAATTTCGACACTCCATCTAATAATTTCTAAGTATCTGTATGTGGTCAAGGGACACAGATATATAAAATATAATCAATTTATGCATGATAAATACATATGTATGTGGTCAAGTGACACTGGTCTTCTGTATTATTTTTGGGGCCCATTTTACTCCTCCCAAGCATCGGTGTGTACATGGATTAGTACATGATCATGAAGAACTGAAAGAGATAAAGAAACAATTGTCTGCTGTGTTCTTTTTTTCACCATCTGTTTTCTTTTTGAAAATGCAGTTTTGGCCAAAATCTCTCTATAAGCGTTCTTATCATAACGAGTGCACTGGTCTCAGCTCTGAATCCATAGCAAAAAATTGTATTGCCGTTGGCAGTGCAATTACGACTCGAGCTATCAAGTATATGTATATATATCCTCAACAAAGAAATAATTGCAGTTCAAGAGTCCATAATGTGTTATGCACGTAGATCCAATTCTGATGGCTCTGAAATATTAAAGAACTTGCCTTCGGAAGGATGCTCAAACCCACGGTCCTAGATCGCACGGAGCAGCTCTGGCTTGAGCAGGAAGTCCCTGAACCCTGAGCTGTGGATTCTGACGTACCACCTATCACAACACCACAAACTATACCATGATTTGTACATTTTAGGCATACAAAATGTTCGTGAGATGATTGCCATTTCAGCCTGGTACCTGTGGTGGGAAAGGCGTAAATTGGTTCACAACGAGACCACGCATAGTGCACAACAGATTTCAATGGGTATCCGGGTTCTCACGGCCAGTTTTGTTACCGCTTGTTCGCAAAAGGTCTCCATGAAAAAAAGGGGATGGTATTGTCCTCCACGAGGGTTTGTTAAACTTAACGTTGATGCTTCTTTTGACCATGACTTATTTAGGGGTACGATGGGAGCAGTCCTAAGAGATGACAAAGGGAGATTTATTGTTGGGGGAAACGGTAAGATTGACTGGTGTGCGGATGTTCTGATGGCTGAAGCCCAGGCCCTAAGATTCGGTCTGTCACTGGCACAAATGGCGGGATGCAACCATATTATTATTAACTCGGACAATATGGAGGTGATTGATACAATGAAGGAAGGAGGAAGATCGTCAGGAGGAGCAACGGCAATTTTCGATGACTGTTTTCATTTAGCGTGTGATTTTACTACTTCTAGATTCGAGCATTGTAATAGAGAAGCAAATAAAGTTGCTCATAAACTTGCTAGATTGGCTAAATTTTCTTTTATTTCAAATTGGTTTGAGGAGCCAAATTCTGAAATTGTACCTTTCCTCATAAACGATGTAATGGTTATTTCAAATGAATAAAGTACAAGTTTTTCAAAAAAAAACTATACCAGGTGAGATGAGGTCCCTCGACCACGAACCCTAGCAAGAAAAGTAGAAAGTAGAAGCATCGGCGTCACACACTTCTTGACGACATCGACGGAAGGGTTAGCGACTGCGCCGTCGACAACGTTCTCCACCTCCTCATCATAGTCCACGAGATCATCCTCGTACACCTCGTTGTCCTTGCCTCAGACGCAGAGTTTAAAAAGTAGCAGGAGCAATAGTTTGTTCTAGCATCTCATTCCTGATCTTGCGTATATTCAGATTCAATCATCAAGAAGCATTTACGGGCAATAAACAAAAATACAAGCTACGAGGCACTATACTAGAAATAACAGGCAATGATCATGAGGTGGGCTTCTTATTGCAAGATGTCGGTTGTCGTGGTTTCGTCACGGCAGATGCCATGGGTAGGCTTATCGAGAGGGGCCGAAGGACGCCGACGGGCTCCGGGAGCGGGGTTAGGCACAAGCGGTGGCAGACACACGATGTACCCAGGTTCAGGGCCCTCCGTGGGAGGTAATACCCCTAGTCCTGCTTGGTCTAGTTGAGACAATGGTGAGGTTACAATGGTGCTCCTGGAGCTGTATGGACGGAGGAGGAAGAAAGGGCTAGGCGCCCCTTGTTGCCTCTCTACGTGTGTGTGAAGAGCCGACTGACTAAAAACCGTGAACCCCGTTGCATGGGGGAGGCCCGGGGGGTTTTATAGGCCAACCCCCCGGGTTACAATATGAATAAGAGGTCTTGGGGGGGGGCCCTAGCCGGCAGCCTCTCTAGCCGGCTGTGGGGGCCGCCGGCTGTGGGGTCTTGTTGCCGGTAGGGCCCGCCGGCTGTCGAGTCCGTCAGGAGCCGGCGGGTCCCGCTTGGTGGATCCCGTGCCGGTCATGTCGCGGCACGGGCTGCCCGTCGGGGCGTCGTCTTGTGGCTACCGGCCGAGGTCAGCGGCGTGGCCGGCTGCACTGTAGCCACGCCGGAGCAGGTAATGGAGTGGTTTTGGAGGCGTGTCGGTACTGTTGGAAGCCCTGTCATGGTCGGCTGGGGTCAGCAGTCACTGGGGCCTCGCGCCCGCGTGTCAGGGGCCACTGTGGCCACGCCGGGGCAGTAAATGGGGGTCTTGTCTTGTCGCCGAACCGACGTGCCGGGAGACGGGACGGGCGTTGGTCCGCCCGAAGGTCGGTGGAGGAGGTCGCGTCTTGTCGCCGTACTGATGCGCAGAGGGACGGGACGGGCGTTGGTCCACCCGAAGGTCGGTGGAGGAGCCGGCGTGGAGGCAGCCGGCCGTTAGCCAGACGGCCGGCTCCTCGTCCAGCCGGCCCCGAGAGAGCCGGCAGCGGACGTGCCGGCCCCCCACCAGCCGGCCTCAAGGGAGCCGCCAGCCGGCCCAGAGGCAGCCGGAGGGCAGCCAGCCGGCCGCGGCCCAGCCGGCCGCGGGCCAGCCGGTGGTATTGATTTTCTTCGAGCGGGGGAAGGACCCCATAGCTTTGGCCTACCCGGGGGTAATAACCCCGTCAGTAGTCCCCGAAGCAGGGGAGGCCCGCCGACAAACCGCGGCGGTCCTCGCCGGCTTGAAGATCGCCCTTGCGCCGCGGAGTGCCGCGAGAGTCAGACGCCGTGGGCAAGCGGTGGCCGGCTCCGCAGCCGGCCGATGCTTCGCGTGCCGCCTCGGGCTCTTCACCGGGCAGAGAAGCCGCGCCACGCGGAAGACGCAGCGGGCCGTGGCCTGACAGGCCACGCGGCGGAAAAGACCGGACCGCGGGGCGGGACCCTCCACGACCGCGGCCTCGGCCCGCGCGCAGGGATCCTTTACGGCGCGGGCCGACGGTTGGCATTCCCGAGCGCCATAATGTCCGCCCCGCACGCGACGGGAATCGCGGGGGTCGCGCTCAATGAATCCGCCCCCCACGATCGCCCGCACGGGGTTTAAATGGCGAGGGGAGAGGAGTAGAACGGCACATTCGCTCCCCCCGCCCCTGTCGCATCGTCTTCGTCGCCCTCCTCCTCCCGCCACGAGAAAGAGAGAGCAAGAGGGCAGAGCACGCGGGCACGTCGCGCCGCCGTCCGCCACCGCGGAAGGCCCGCGCCGCAGTTTAGCACCCGCGCCCAATGCCGCGACCGCGAGCCCCTCCGGTGACCATGGCGAGCAAGGGCGCATGGGACGGCAGCCTCGTGGAGGAGACATTCATCGAGCACCTCCGCTACCGCCGCAAGCTCCCGGCGGAAGCGCACTTGGAGGCGCGCCCCACCGGGCCGGAGAACTCCTTGACCCCGCGGGAGGGCGAGGTGGTCGTCTTCGCCGATCATTTCCTCCGCGGGTTCGGGCTGCCGGCGAGCGCCTTCTACCGCCGTTTCCTGACGCGGTTCGGCCTGCAGCCGCACCACCTCGCCCCCAACGTTGTCTTGCAGCTGGCGGCGTTCGTCACCCTTTGCGAAGGATTCTTGGGGGTGGAGCCGAGGCTTGACCTCTGGAGCCGGCTCTTCTTCCTCAAGCGGCAGATAGTGGTGGATCCGGCGACGAAGCAGAAGGTGATGACCGCCTGCGGAGGTGCCCTGATCCACATCCGCAAGGGGACCGGCTTCCCGAAGCTCCCGCTGCATGAGTCGGTGAAGGGCTGGCAGCGGGGGTTCTTCTATGTGAAGAACGTGAAGCCGGAGGAGGACTACATCAACCTCCCCGACTTCGTCAACCGCCCACCGGTGGCGATGTTAAACTGGCGGGCGGCTCCGCTTCAGGCGCCCGAGACGGCGGACCGGCTCTGCGAGCGCCTGCTCGTGATGACCGGGACGGAGGGGCTGAAGGCCACCGATCTGCTGGCCGCGATGGTGGCGCGCTGGGTGCAGCCGTTGCAGAGCCGGCCGCACCTCATCTGCCAGATGGGAGGACGCCACGACCCCTGCCGGCTCTCCACCAAGGAACTGAAGCCGGTCCACGTAGCGAGGAGGGTGAATGCCATTTCGACGGCGAAGATGAAGGAGCGCGAGTGGCAATGGGGGAAAACCCTGTACAGCCGGAGCCACCCGGCACCGCGGGTAAGTGTCTAGCCGCCTCCCTCCTTCCATATTTTCCGAGGCAGTGCCCCTCCCCTCTTTGGCCTGACGGCGCGCCGCCTTGCCCGCCCGCAGGTTTTCCCGCTGCTGCAAAACTACGGGGAGCCGGCCGCCGACACGGTGGAGTCGGACCCCGAGGAGGTCGAGGACGTCGACGACGTGGAGCCGGCCGACTCCGAGCGAGCCGGCGCGTCTGAAGCCGGCGAGGCGGAGACGGAGACGGAGGGGGCCGAAGAGACCGAATCGACGGGTGAGTCTCCTCCCCAGACGCACCTACTGGATTGGACCGATGATGACGCTGAGGCGGAGGCGTCGCGTGTTGCAGAGGCTCCGGAGGAGCCCGAAGTTTCGGAGGACGAGGTCACGGCGCCGCGGAGGCGCCAGCAACGAGCCGTCCGCGGCTCCAGCCGGGGCGGCCCGGAAGCGGGTGACAAAGGGAAGCGGCTGGTTGTCGCCAAGCCGGCGCCCAAGCACGCGGCGACCGCGCAGCCGGGCGGCAGCTGCGGAGGCGGGGGCAAGAAGCAGAGGATCTCCCAGGCAGGACCCACGAGGAGGGCGGTCCCCGTCGTCGTCGGGTGAGTCCGTCTCCTCCTCCCCCTTGGTCTGTTCCGTTTTCTCCCCGGTCCCTTATTTCGTCGTGACCAGGGAGGCGCGCGCCCTGGGGAGGACCCCAGGTGGTGAGGCGGCGAGGACGGCGCCGCCGACAGCCGCCGAGGAGAGGGAGCGCCAGGCGTGGCTCGACCTCGAGGCGGCCCAGCAGGAGCGGCGCGTCGAGGAGCTCTGCCCTTGGGAAGAGGCGGCGGAGAAGCGGGGAGGAACCAGCGGGGAGGCCGCTGGTGGAGCGTGGGAGCCGTTCCCCCGCGGCCGGGAGAGGAGGTCGAAGGACCACCACGATCCCGAGCGACGGGCGGAGGCGGACGCGAAGGCCGCGGAGGACGTGGCGGAGATGGACCGCGACGCCGCCCAGCCGGGGGCGAGCGACGTGCCGCTGGGGGCGGAGGAGCCCCGGTAGTCGAAATCCCGGCACCGGACGCGCCGGCTCCGGACGTGCCGGCTTCGGAGGTGCCGGTTCCGGAGGCGCCGGCTCCGGAGGTGAGCCGGCCAGGAACCGCCGGAGGCGGAGCGCCGGAGGCGAGGGCCGCGACGGCCGGGGAGACGGCCGCCGCGGGCGCGTCGGCGGCGGCTGCGACGGGAGGAGCCGGGCCCATCGTGGTCTCCGACAAAGGAGGACCCGCGGACGGGGGCCGACCGCAGCAGACCTGGGACGCAGCCGGGCGCCCAGCCCTTGGCGAACCGCCGAGCGCTCTTGGGGCGGCGGTGGCCGCCGTTGTGGACGCGTTCGCCGCCTGCCGCGCCCAGACGTCGCAGGATGCTTGGGCCGCCAACGACCGGTTGGGGAACCTGGAGCAAGCTGTCGCGGTAAGCTCTCTTCTTTCCTTCTTCTCTTGACTCGGCGTTTTCTGCCTTTTCCAGTGGGGGCGCGCTAGCGCACCCACTGGGTGTAGCCCCCGAGGCTCAAGCCGGCTGAGGCGCAGGCGGGTCGAGCCTAAAGCTGCCTTGTATTCTTGTTGTTTTGCAGGCGGCGCACGACCGCCGGGTGGCCGCGTACAGGGGTTGTACCGGGGAGCCGAAAACCGGCTCGCCGTCATGTCCGCGGATCTGCAAGGTATGTGCTCTTGCGGTCTTCCAGTGGGGGTGCGCAAGCGCACCCACTGGGTGTAGCCCCCGGGAATCAGGTCGGCTGCCCCGGAGGCGGGCTAAATCCTTTCTTTGCTTGGTTTCTGACAGCGGCAACCTCTTCTCGTGAAGCCACCCACGCCGAGACGGTCAGCCTCCAACGCCAGGTGGTGCGTCTTGGCGAGGAGCGGGTCCTCCTGACGACGGAGCGCGACCGGCTCCGCGGGGAGACGGACCAGGCGAAGGCGGAGCGGGAGGAGCGCGAGGCGGCCCACCGCCAAGCGCTGGCGGACCAAGAGGCGGCCCTTCGTCGGGAGGCGGAGGAGCGGGAGAAAGTCCTTCGCCAGGAGCTGGAGGCCAAGGACGCCGCGCTAGCCAAGGCGGCCGAGGATGCGCAGGCGGCCCGGGATGAGCACGAGCGCCAGCGCCAGGAGTGGTCAGCCAGGGAGGTGCAGCTGCAGGAGCAAGGGCACGAGGTGGATCGGATGCTGCACGGTGAGCTTCTATCGCCTTGCTCTTTTCGCGCCTTGCCCCCGGGTTTTCTGGCTTGTTGCTTTGCTCATCCCTCGTCTTCTTCTCTTCTCTTCTTAGGGCTTGTCCCCGGTACGCAGGAGGCCACGGAGGCGGCCGTGGAGGCTCATCGTGAGGTCCGGCGGGCGCAGGGGGAAACCGTTGGACAGCTTGCCCCCTGGACCCTGGACGAGGTGGGGATCGCCTCCGCGGCGCGGCTGTCGGAGGTAGTCCGGGCCCTGAAGCGGCTCCAGGCGGCCGGCTCGGCGCTGGTTCACACTCTTTGGCCCGACGCGGTGGAGCCGGTCTCCATGAGCCGGCTGTCGAGGTGGCTGGAGTTTGGGACCGCGCGGGTGAATGCCTGGAGGGCTTCCGCGGCACGCGCCGGTGCGAGCATGGCGCTTCGCATTGCCAGGTCGTGGTACCCCGAGCTGAACCTGGATCTGCTCACGGCCCAGCGTGCCGGCACCGATGCGGAGTTGGAGGCGGTGACCGACGCGCTGGAGGTGAGGGCGAGCGACCTTGCGTCCTTCGCCATGTGGGACGAGTACGTCCCGGAGCGCGGGGCGGACGGCGTGGTGATCCCGGAGGACCGGTACACGCTCGCCCTGGACGACCCGGAGGGAAGCGCCGCCGAGACGGACGATGGAGAATCTGACTCCGACGATTACGCCGAGTCCGAGCCGGCTCCGGACGTGGAGGCGGGAGCTTCTACCTCAGCTGCCCCGGAGGCACCGGCTTCGGAGGCGTCAGCACCGCCGGCTTCGGAGGCGTCGGCACCAGAGGCGGGCCGGCCCGAAGCTGCCACCACTTAGGATTTTTCTTTTCTGCATTTTGTTTAGACTGCAATTCCACCCACTGGGGGTGTATATGTAATGAACTCGTGGCCGTGGGCCTTTTAAGTTTTGTAAAGTTTTCGGTTGCCGAAATGTTGTTTTATGCGTGCCGGCTCAGCCTTATCCCTTTTCGCTCTTTTGGTTCCGTTTGCTCAAAGCCTTCTTCCTCTTGGCTTCGGCCCCGCCAGCCGGACAGCCGGGAGCCGGTCTGTGGCTGGGACGGGGCGCACGCCTCGAAGGAGCCGGTCGTGAGTTTGGAAACCGCGAGAGTTTTTTGGGTAAGGTGAGTGACAGAGGCAAAAAAGTGCTCCGGCTAGACCTAGCCGGCAACCCCCCCTTGCGTTCGATTTTCGCGTGCGCTAAGCTTTGCCGTCTCGAGGTCCCGTCTGCCCAACAGCCGGGAGCCGGTCTGTGGCAGGAAGGGCTGAGACGGCTCTCTTTAGTTCACAATACTTAACCGGCATCGGGGGGCGAGGGTAGGACTAGCCGGCTAGCCCCCGGGACCGGGAGCCGGACCCAGGAGCCGGCGAGCGAGAGTCTTTGAGAAAAGCGAAAGAGGTGTGTCCCAAGAGCCGGCTTGGGGCACCCGTTGCATTCATAAGCCCAAAAAAGGGAAGGATATGTACATACACTGGTTCTTAGCAGTAAAACGGCCGGAGGAGCGCCGCGTTCCACGGGCGCTCCGTTTCCTCGCCGGAGGCGTCTCTCTTGCGCTTCTGCGGCTTCTGGGCGTCTATTAGGTAGTACGCGTTGTTGTGCAGCGCCCTGCTGACGATGAACGGGCCCTCCCATGGGGAGGACAGCTTGTGCTGGCCGGCAGTTCGCTGGATCCGCCGGAGTACCAGGTCTCCTTCGCGGAAGGAGAGTGGCCGGATCCGCTTGCTGTGGTAGTGCCGGAGCTTCTGCTGGTAGATGGCCGTCCGGCTCAGGGCCAGCTCGCGAGCCTCCTCGAGGAGGTCGACGCCGTCTTCTCTTGCTTCCTTCGCGTCTGCCTCCGTGTACAGGGTAACCCGAGGCGAATCGAACTCGACGTCGGTGGGGATGATCGCCTCGGACCCGTATACAAGGAAGAAAGGGGTGTAGCTGGTCGACCGGTTGGGCGTGGTCCCGAGGCTCCAAAGGACAACCGGCAGTTCTTCGATCCAGCAGCCGGCTGACCTGACCAGTGGCGCCACGAGCCGGGGCTTGATGCCGGACAGGATCAGGCCGTTGGCCCTCTCGACCTGGCCGTTTGACTGTGGGTGGGCGATAGATGCCAGGTCGAGCCGGATGCCTTGCTTGGAGCAGAAACGCGCTAGCGCGCCCTTGGCGAAGTTCGTGCCGTTGTCGGTGATGATGCTGTGGGGGACGCCGTAGCGGACCGTGATGTCTTCGACGAACCGGACGGCCGTGGAGCCGTCCAGCTTCTTGATCGGCCGGGCTTCGATCCACTTGGTGAATTTGTCGACGGCCACCAGTAGGTGTGTCATGCCGCCTCGTGCGGTCTTGAAAGGTCCCACCATATCCAGCCCCCAGACGGCAAAAGGCCACGAGAGGGGGATGGTCTGGAGGGCAGTAGCCGGCAGGTGGCTCTGCGTGCTGAAGCGTTGGCAGCCTTCGCACTTGTCAACCAGCTCCTTGGCCGCCTCCAAAGCAGTCGGCCAGTAGAAACCGTGGCGAAACGCCTTGGCCACCAGGGTTCTGGAGGCGGCGTGGTGCCCGCACTCGCCTTGGTGGATGTCGAGGAGGATCTCTTGCCCTTTCTCCGGCTCGACGCAGCGTTGGAAGACGCCGGTGGTGCTACGATGAACCAGCTCGCGATTGATGATGTTGTAGGCGGGGGCCCGGCGCTGAGTTTGCCTTGCGGTGGCCTCGTCAGAGGGGAGCTCGCCGCGCAGGAGGAACGCCAGGATGGGCTGAACCCATGAGGGAGCCGAGACGGGAACCGACTCGGGCTCAAGCGGGGCATCGGAGGCGGCAGGAGCCCCCGGGACCGGCTCGCCAGCCCCCGGGGCCGGCTCGCCAGCCCCCGGGAGTGAGCCGGCGGGAGGGGCGTCGACCGTCATCATGACGGCGACGGGTCCGAAGCCGGCGGGCGTAGACGTGGCCGGCTCGATGGCCGGAGCGGATGGCGTCGGCTGGGCAGCCGGAGGTGGCGGAGCCGGCGGGGCAGCCGGATCAGTCGATGGGCCGGCCGCCGCCGCCGGCACGAAGATGGACTCCGAGTCGGAGGAAGGCTTGATCGAGGGCTTGAACAGCCGCTCGAGGGAGACGCCGGCTGGGATGGCCTGCCGGGTAGAGCCGATCTTGGCCAGCGTGTCGGCCGCCTCGTTGTCCGCGCGGGGGACGTGGTGGAACTCGCAGCCCTCGAAGGAGCCGGTGAGCTGTTGGACGAGGAAGCGGTAGCTGGCCATGTTGGCGTCCCTGGCGTCCCATTCGCCAGAGACCTGTTGTACCACGAGGTCGGAGTCGCCAAAGCATATGATGTGCTGGATGGCGATGTCTTTGGCGAGCCGGAGGCCGTGGACGAGGGCCTCGTACTCGGCCACGTTGTTGGAGGCGGCGAAGTGGATCTGGAGGGCGTACCGGAGCTGATCTCCCCTGGGAGACGACAAGACGATGCCGGCTCCCAGGCCGGCTCGCATCTTCGAGCCGTCGAAGTGCATGCGCCAGTGCGTGGAGTCGGGCGGAGGCGGCACGAACTGGGTTTCGGCCCAGTCGACGAGGAAGTCGGCCATTGCCTGGGATTTGATGGCGGTGCGCGGCTCGTACCGTATCTCGTAGTCGGCCAGGGCGATGGTCCACTTGGCAATCCGGCCGGTGGCGTCCCGTCCGGCCATGATTTCGCCCAACGGCGCTGAGCTCACGATGGTGATGACGTGCTCCTGGAAGTACTGCTTGATCTTCTGGGCGGCGAAGTATATGCCGTAGCACATCTTCTGGTAGTGGGGGTAGTTTTGCTTGGAGGCGGAGAGGACCTGGCTGAGGTAGTAGACGGGGCGCTGGGTCGGCAGTGCTTTGCCCTCCTCCGGCCGCTCCACCACCAGGACGACGCTGACGACGCGCGTGGTCGCCGCGATGTACGCGAGTAAGGGCTCCTTGTCAGCCGGCGCGGCCAGGATGGGGGCGCTGGAGAGGGCCCGCTTGAGGCCGCGGAATGCTTCGTCCGCCTCGTTTGTCCAGTCGAAGACGGCCGGCTTCTTCGAGGGGTCGCGGCCCGGCTCGACCAGAGCCGTCTTGCGCAGGAGGCCGTAGAGGGGCAAGGCCTTCTCGCCCAGCCGGCTGATGAACCGGCTGAGGGAGGCGAGGCAGCCGGTGAACTTCTGGACGTCGCGGAGCCGGACCGGCTTGGGCATGCGCTCGATTGCGCTGATCTTCTCGGGGTTAGCTTCGATGCCGCGAGCGGACACGAAGAAACCCAAGAGTTGGCCGGCTGGGACGCCGAAGACACACTTCTCCGGGTTGAGCTTGATCTTGTATTCGCGCAGGTTGGCGAATGTTTCCCGGAGATCGTCGAGGAGGCTGAAGTGCTTCTTGGATTTGACGACGATGTCGTCAACGTAGACGTGGACGTTCCTGCCTATCTGAGGCAGGAGACACTTCTGCATGCAGCGCTGGAAGGTAGCGCCTGCATTCTTCAGGCCGAAGGACATGGTGATGTAGCAGTAGGCCCCAAAGGGGGTGATGAAGGAGGTATTGAGCCGGTCGGCCGGGTCCAGCTTGATCTGGTGGTAGCCGGAGTAGGCATCCAGGAAAGACAGCAGGTCGCAGCCGGCCGTGGAGTCGATGACTTGATCGATCCGCGGCAGGGCGAACGGGTCTTTGGGGCACGCCTTGTTCAGGCTTGTGTAGACGATACACATGCGCCATGTCTTGTTCTTCTTCAGCACCAGGACTGGGTTGGCCAGCCAGTCCGGGTGGAACACTTCCATGATGAAGCCGGCTGCAAGCAGCCGGGCGATTTCTTCCCCTATAGTACGCCGCTTCTCCTCGGAGAAACGGCGCAGGGGTTGCTTGACCGGCTTCGCGTCCGGTCGTACGTGAAGTTTGTGCTCGGCGAACTTCCTCGGAACACCCGGCATGTCCTTGGGAGACCATGCAAAGATGTCCCGATTCTCACGGAGGAAGTCGACGAGCTCGCTTTCCTATTTGCTGTCGAGGCGGGAGCCGATGGTCACGCACTGGGTGGGGTTAGCCGGGTCAAGCGGCACCTGCCTGGTGTCCTTGGACGGCTGGAACGAGCCTTCGCCGGCCGACTGGGATGGAGGAGCCGGCATGGCCGGCTGGGCAGAGGCGAAGGCCACCAGCCGGTCGAGCTGCCGCTTCTCCTCCGCTATCTCCAGGGCCTCGGCCAGCCGGCTGCCGTCTCGCGCGCACGCGATTGACATCTGGTATTTGCCGGTGATGGTGATGATGCCCTTGGGGCCCGGCATCTTGAGCTTGAGGTAGGCGTAGTGGGGGATCGCCATGAACTTGACGAGAGCCGGCCGGCCCAGCAGTGCGTGGTAGTGACTGTCGAGGTCCACTACCTCGAACCAAACTGGTTCGCGGCGGAAATGGTCGTGGCCACCGAAGAGGACGTCAAGCTTGATCTTGCCGACGGGGGTGCAGGACTTTCCCGGCACGATGCCGTGGAAAACGGTCCGGCTCGATTGTAGGTCCTCTACCTTGAGCCCCAATTTGAGCATTGTGTCAAGGTAGAGGATGTTAATGCTACTGCCCCCATCGATCAACACCCGCGAGAAGCGGCACGTGCGCCTCTCGGAGGCGATGGTGGGATCGAGGACGAGGGCATAGCTGCCAGGGTTTGGCATCACGGCCGGGTGGTCGGCCCGGCTCCAGGTGACCGGCTTCTCGGACCAGTGCATGAACTGGGGAGTCGCGGGCATGGTGGCATTCACCTCACGGTGGAGCCGGCATTGGGCGTGCTTGTCCGTCTCTTCACTGGTGAAGACGACGTAGCAGCCGTCTTGGTCGGGGAACCGGTCGAGCAACCGGCCGTCGTTCTGAGTCGGAGCCGGGGCCTGAGCCGGAGCGGGAGCCGGTGCCGGAGCCGGAGCCGGTGCGCGGGCAGGCGGCACGGGGGGAGCCGGGAGGCCGTCCCCCCGGGCCAATCGCTGTGAGAAGCTGCACTGCCGGAGCGTGTGCGTGGCCGGCTTGGCACCGGAATGGTTTTTGCAGGGGAGGTCGAGCATTTGCTCGAACGTGAGCTTAGGCTGCCAGGCAGTCTTGCCGGTGTGCTGCCGCTGGCCGGAAGCCTAGGCAGCCGGCTGCTCTTCCTCGATTGAGGCAACCTGCCGGCTCCCGTAGCGGGGATCCGGCTGGTCGGCCTTGCGTTTGTTGTTCTGCTGCCGGTTGTCGGCGGCCGCCCGTGGCGTGGCGGGGGGCGGAGCCGGTTTGGCTGGTGCCTTAGCCTTCATCCTCATGGAGGAATCGGCCGTGGCGTATTTGTCCGCTTTGGACATTAGGTCCGCCAGGGAGGTTGGCTCGGAGCACAAGAGCTTGTGCTTGAGGGGGGTGCCATCGCAGCAGCCTTCGATGAAGTACTGGATGGCCTGCACCTCGTGTACTCCCTCGCAGGAATTGCGGAGCTCGGTCCAGCGTGTGAGATAGTCGCGGAGGGGTTCCTCCGGCCCCTGGACGCACATGGCCAGCTCGCGGGGCCGGCCCGGCCGCTTGTAAGTGCCGGTGAAGTTGCGGACGAACGCCTCTTCGAAGTCCGTCCAGGTGTTGATGCTGCCGGCCGCAAGGCTGTTTAGCCAGGTGTGGGCCGAGCCGATCAGCATGAGGGGGGCGTAGCGGACGGCTACGCGCTTGTTCCCCCTGGCGATGCCGACGGCGGTGGTGTAGTCGATCAGCCAGTCCTCTAGCTTGGCAGCCCCGGTGTACTTCGGGGTGTCGCGGGGAAGAGTGAAGCCGGGCGGAAACGGCTCGTTGCGGATCCGAGGGCCGAAGCAGGCCGGGCCAATCGAGCCCTCCTCCTCGAGGAGGGCCGACTGCGCCAGCTGGTCGAGGCGGAGCCGGGCGTCGTTATCGCTGTGAGGGACCCGCGGCCCGAGCCGGGCCGCGAGTTCGGGGCGGACGGCCGGCGGGATAGACCGGGCCGGTTCCTGCCGCGGGGGCGGAGTGTGCCCGCGGCTACGCCGGCTACCGCCAGCCGGAGCCTCGTCCCGGCGGTTGCTGCCAGCCGGATTGTTGCTGCGCCGGCTGTTTACAGCCGGCTGCTCGTTCCCGCGCAGCTGGGTGCGCCAAGCGTTGCTTCCCTCGTTCCGCCGGCTGGAGGGATGAGGGGTACTGGAGTGCTGAGCCGGCTGACGGTTGGTAGCCCCAGCACCCTCACCCTCGGGCCGGGGAATTTCGGAAACGGCCCCACCGGGGGTGAGGACGACATGTTGCGCGTTGGCGGTGTCGATGAGGTCCTTGATGTGCCGCTCGCGTGCGGCACGCTCCTCGCCCTCCAAGGTTGCCAAATCCTCATAGGCAACCTTGGCGGCACGAAGGTTGGCCGCGGGGGTGTCGTAGACGGGAAGGCGGCCGCCGAGGATTTCCGCGACCACGCGGCCGCGTTCCCGCACAGCCCCACACCGGCTGGGCTCGGGGCCAGCCGGGGTGAGACCATATGCGGAGTTGTATTCCCGCTGCACGGCTTCCATCCGGCGCCGCTCGGCAGCGAGGGCGGTGGCGTCATTGAACAGCAGACGGCGGGCCGCCTCCAGCTCGGTTCTGGCGGCGGCCGGGTCCGCCGTCTGGGCGATGGGAGTGCCCAGACCCCGGAGGTACCGGCGCGGGCGGCGGCCGCGTCGGCCTCGGCCGCCCGCATGCGGCCCGAAGTGGTGGAGGAGGCAGTGACCTTCACCCCCACGCAGGCGCGGGAGCCGATAGCTTCGCCCGTGGCGAGCGCGCCCACGGACGAGGGCGGATCGGTGCAGTCGAGCACCTAGCTAGGGTACTCGTCAGCCGCCGCCTCGCCGGCGAGGCTCAGCTTGCTGAACCTCCCAGCGAGCGCGGCGACGTCGAGCGCGAGGTCGCGGCCAAGGCACTCGTTGGAGATGCCGGCCGCGTCGTCCGTAGGACCTGCCGGAGCAAGCCCCACGAGCATGTGGTTCCGCCCGGACGCGAGGCGGCCGAGGGAGGTGGTGAAGGGCCCCGCCCGGAGCGTGACTCCGGCCGGCGCCGCGGACGGCCCCACGGTGGGCGCCAACTGTCGTGGTTTCGTCACGGCAGATGCCATGGGTAGGCTTATCGAGAGGGGCCGAAGGACGCCGACGGGCTCCGGTAGCGGGGTTAGGCACAAGCGGTGGCAGACACACGATGTGCCCAGGTTCAGGGCCCTCCGTGGGAGGTAATACCCCTAGTCCTGCTTGGTCTAGTTGAGACAATGGTGAGGTTACAATGGTGCTTCTGGAGCTGTATGGATGGAGGAGGAAGAAAGGGCTAGGCGCCCCTTGCTGCCTCTCTACGTGTGTGTGAAGAGCCGACTGACTAAAAACCGTGAACCCCGTTGCATGGGGGAGGCCCGGGGGGTTTTATAGGCCAACCCCCCGGGTTACAATATGAATAAGAGGTCTTGGGGTGGCCCCCAGCCGGCAGCCTCTCTAGCCGGCTGTGGGGGCCGCCGGCTGTGGGGTCTTGTCGCCGGTAGGGCCCGCCGGCTGTCGAGTCCGTCAGGAGCCGGCGGGTCCCGCTTGGTGGATCCCCGTGCCAGTCATGTCGCGGCACGGGCTGCCGTCGGGCGTCGTCTTGTGGCTACCGGCCGAGGTCAGCGGCGCGGCCGGCTGCACTGTAGCCACGCCGGAGCAGGTAATGGAGTGGTTTTGGAGGCGTGCCGGTACTGTTGGAAGCCCTGTCGTGGTCGGCTGGGGTCAGCAGTCACTGGGGCCTCGCGCCCGCGTGTCAGGGGCCACTGTGGCCACGCCGGGGCAGTAAATGGGGGTCTTGTCTTGTCGCCGAACCGACGTGCCGGGAGACGGGACGGGCGTTGGTCCGCCCGAAGGTCGGTGGAGGAGGTCGCGTCCTGTCGCCGTACTGATGCGCAGAGGGACGGGACGGGCGTTGGTCCACCCGAAGGTCGGTGGAGGAGCCGGCGTGGAGGCAGCCGGCCGTTAGCCAGACGGCCGGCGTGGAGGCAGCCGGCCGTTAGCCAGACGGCCGGCTCCTCGTCCAGCCGGCCCCGAGAGAGCCAGCAGCGGACGTGCCGGCCCCCCACCAGCCGGCCTCGAGGGAGCCGCCAGCCGGCCCAAAGGCAGCCGGAGGGCAGCCAGCCGGCCGCGGCCCAGCCGGCCGCGGGCCAGCCGGCGGTATTGATTTTCTTCGAGCGGGGGAAGGACCCCATAGCTTTGGCCTACCCGGGGGTAATAACCCCGTCATCGGTGAAGAGATATGGCGTGCCATAGCGGTCGTAGACATCGCCACGGAGGCCCCAGCCGAGCTCGTTTCACCCTCCTGCATTTTATCTATCAAGCCTCTATAGATTTCATAAATAAATAAAACAGAACCTGTTGGCACCGTATGCTGCTTCCTCCCAGCAAAATCAAAACGGCTTTGCTTATTATTGAACACTGCAAATCCACAGTGGATAAAACTAACATCATATACACTACAAATCACATGCTTTACACTAAATCATGTACAAATCTAGACGAGATTGCCAAGCGAGTACTCGACCACTAATACGCCAACAACAAAGGGGTCGTGATGAAATAACTAACAGCTGCACGGACGAGCATACTGGAATTCCAGCCTGGGGTCAGAGCGGGGCGGGGAAGTCGATGGTACCTTGGGAGATGAGGCTCTCGACGATTACGTCGGTGTCCATGGCGTTGTAGCCAGACGCGGTGTAGATCTCGGCCTCGGTGCGGTCGGACAGGACCCCCTTGAGGCCCTGCACGTGCTTCCGCGAGGCCGGTAAAATCTCCGCCATGTCCCCCGCAGCCGTCGCGCCGCTGGTCTGCTGCGGCAGCGGCATCCCGTCCCCTCCGCCACCTCACCGGTCGCCGCCCCTCATGGTGTTGGTTCCTCCGGCGCCGCCTCCCTTCGGGTCCGATGGCTACCCACTACGCGCGAGAGGACATGGTAGGCGACATAGAGTACCATCCAAGTTCGCCGGAGTCGCGCCGTCGTCTGAGGCGATGTCTGCTGGAAACCCTAGGCTCGAAGAAGGGGTCGCGAGCAAGGTCTAGGGGCTAGCAGCGGCGGATTTGGCTACAGGGGATGATGTAGCGGTAGAGGCGGGGTCGGGGCAGTGCTGCGTGCTGACCATAGCGGTTGCGGCTCACCGGAATCAAAATGCGTTCATGGCGGCGGCGTGGAGTCGGGAAGAAGCGAGGGTTAGTGAGAGAGAGGTCTGCGTGGGAGGGGAATGAGTCGTGGATTGGGTCCCTATCTATTTCTCTTTTTCTTTTTTTTTCTTTTTCCCTGCACTGTTTAGGCGGGCTGACATGGCACGTTGCTGTGGCCCGAAAACAAAATTTTGGCCAGCTCGCGCCAGTGGCGGGCAGAACAAATTTGTAGTGGTGGGCGCAAGACAGGGCGCGCCACTGAAATTTAAGTCCTAGTGGCGGGTACAAAGCAGAGCCCACCACTGCTACTTTCGAACAGATTTTCCGCGGGACCAAAAATAGCAGTGATGGGTATGTCTAACTGCCCGCCACTGGTAACTCAACTAGCAGTGGCGAGCGCTAGTTTGTGCCCGTCACTGGTAACATTTGTCCATAAAAAATCTGGACAACTGCTACTAGTGACGGGCCCAAGCTGACACCCGCCACTGGTAAGCCAATAGCAGTGGTGGGCAGGTTTTTGAGCCTAGTAGTGGCGGGTGCTAGACTGCGCCCGCTACTGATTTGAGGTCATCTATAAATCCTTTTCCAATAGGGAAGGTAGAAAGTACCGTAGCAACGAGCAGGGCCTGCGCAACCTTCTCATTTCCTTCGAGAGAATGCTAGTAATTAACATCAACAGCAGAACACCGATGTGGTAGCTACTCGTCAGCATCTCTATAGCAGACTGAGGTGCCATGGCGTTGATGACCGTGGCGTGGAGGTGGAGAAAACCACGAGCGACTCTCCATGCATGCACACGTACGTACTCACTGGCTGGTCATGGAGCCCAACGTGCGCGACGTGCCTGCCTTCCACCGCATTGATCGCACCATGTACCAGCGCGTAGTTTTGGTCGGCACCGCCGACGGCCAGCCCGCCAACGACGTCGTGGCGCTTCTCATGTGGCTGTACCACCGCTCGATGTAGTCCTCATGGCTCACAGTGGCGTCACACAGAATCCGGCTACTCCGGCGAGAGCACATCACCGCCGTCGTCGTAGAACAGCACCAGGAGTGCGCCGAGACAAAGCTTGACGTGGAGGCCCATATGCCCATGATGTTGTTGAATATATGAACAAATTACTACAAGATTTAATCCATATAAACAGTAAATAAATCATGACACCAATAGCATAGACTACACTAATCATGCAGACGAGCATAATAAACGAGTAGATCGAATCTACGGCACAAACTAGACACAGAAATTCTAGCATGATCTCAAGCAGAGAGGGCAAGATTGCATACGGTGCAGCGGGAGTAGAACCGCCGGCGTTGGTGTTCTCGGCCATGTCGTTGATGAAGAGGTTGCCGAGGTCGGGGAAGAAGTCGTCGTCCGGGAGGTAGTTGCTGCCAGCAGTCGCGCGAGTGCGCTCCCCAAAAACCTGATCGTCCCTCTCCCGTACAGGATCACAAGAGGCGGGGTTCCGAAGGCCTACTGTCCTTCTCGCGGTGCACGCTGGAAGGAGGGATGGAGAAGACTTGGGTGGAGGCGCAATGATCTGGAATGATGCGAAACCATATGTTGTGGCGGCGGCTAGGGTTGGCAGGGACCTCGCGTATATATGCGCGGCAGGGTGGAGAGACGTGGACTGGACCCATGTCCGAGTCGGTTACAACCCACGATCTGACGTCTCAGATCGTGGCTCGTCTGTTACGGACTCTCCATTCCTGATCGGCAAAAATAAGCGCGTAGGTATGAGCTCGGCTCGGCTCAGTCCCGCAACCCGCGTCGTGGCGTGGCTTGACGTGGCGAGGCAGGCGGCAGATGAGGAGTGCGCGAGGGCCTCTTCTCCTCTCATGCTCGTACAAGTGCTAGAAGATCTCACCTTATAAGGTGGTGCAGCTCTCTCCAAACTAGCGGTATTGGACTAAACTTTAGTCCCAATCACACCACACACAACCAAGGGATGGGCCAAGAGAATTTCAGATTTTTGGTTGGGCTTTGGGCCAAAGGCCTACTAGCAAAAATCCAACAATTCCCCATAAAGTCTCATTGGCACATCTCACCTCTTAGTTTCAAAACATTGTTTATATAACGGTTCTTGATAAAGACTGTTAAGTTGAACTTCCATTTAAAATTTTATGCTACACTAGATCACAACTTGAATAGTGGACTATACCTTGAACTACAAGCTTTCTGTGGGACTAGTTTCACACAAATCCATGACCGATACTGGGCTGCCGCAAGGCTTCCCGCGGGTGCAGCTTATACATCATACTCCAGGGCCTTTCATGAATTTATTAGAGAACACCCAATTCTCATAGACTACGACGTTTAACAGTCAAATTCATATAGGTGTGTTCCTCACGAGATGCTCTGCAGGACAACATCTTTGCTTACACAGATAAGCCACTTGGAACACATTAAGATAAGTATCAACCTGCCATGCAAATTATGAGAGTATTGCATCTTCACGAAGTGGGATAACAAATATAGGGATACTCTCCTTCCAGCTGCCCAACAACATGTCTCCCACTTCTACTTCACGGGATCTCCGATCACATAGAGTGGGTTACCACTATGGACAACTCATACGGTGGGTCTCAAACCCATCTCCATAGATGCATTTTCTATCACATTACGTGATAAACCCTTTGTGAAGGGATCTGCCAAATTTTTAGACGTTTAGATATAATCCAACGCAATAACTCCGGAGTTCTTCATTTTTCTGACAAATTTCAATCTTCTCTTCATATGCCTTGACGACTTCATGTTATCCTTAGAACTGTTTATCTTTATGATCACAGTTTGATTATCACAGTTCATCAGAATAGCGGGTATTGGTTTTTCAACCACAGGTAAGTCCATCAAGAGCTGACGAAGCCACTCTGCTTCAACAGTGGCCGTGTCTAATCATGTGAGTTCTGCTTCCATAGTTGACCTCTTTAAGATGGTCTGCTTGCAAGACTTCCAGGAAACAGCACCACCACCAAGTGTAAAAACATGACCACTTGTGGCCTTAATCTTATCAGCATCAGATATCCAGTTTGAGTCACTATAACCCTTCAGTACCCTCGGGTACCCAGTGTAGTGAATCCCATAGCTCGCGGTGCCTTTCAAATAGCGCAAAACTCTCTCAAGCGCATGCCAATGATCATCTCCCGGGTCTGATACAAACCGGCTTAGTTTGCTCATAGCAAACGAGATGCCACACCTCGTGGTACTCACCAAATACATAAGCGAGCCAATAATCTGAGAATACCTCGGTGAGAATACCTCAGTTGATCTCTATCAATCCGTCGATTCTTTCGAAGCAACACACTAGCATCATATGGAGTTGGAGAAGGCTTGCAGTCGCTATACCCAAAACGACTCGAAGACCTTTTCCACATAGTGAGATTGAAGCAGTGTAATCCCACCATTCTTATCTCTCAGCAGCTTGATGTTCAGAATAACATCAGCTACTCCTAGATCCTTCATCACAAAACAACGAGATAAGAAATCCATAACCTCCTTGATTAAATCAAGGTTGGTTCCAACGATCGGTATGTCATCGACATACAGACAGAGAATAACTCTTTCACCCCCACCATGGAGATATTATACACACTTGTCAGCTTCTTTTACAACAAAGCATGCAACAGTTAATGTTCTTTCGAACTTCTCATGCCACTGCTTAGGAGCTTGTTTAAGGTCATATAAAGACTTCAATAACTTGCACACCTTTCCTTCCTGACCAGGTACTACAAAACCATCGGGCCGATCCATGTAAATTTCCTCGTCCAACTCACCATTGAGGAAAGTTGTCTTAACGTCCATTTGATGAACGAGGAGACCGTGTGAGGCAGCCAGTGATGGTAGCACCCGAATAGTGGTCAGTCTAGCCACAGGTGAGTAAGTATCAAACAAGTATTCACCTTCTTTCTGGGTGTAACCCTTGATCACAAGTTGTGCCTTGTACTTTTTAATTGTACCATCACGTCTAAGATTTTTCTTGAACATCCACTTACATCCCAAAGGTTTGCATCCATAAGGACGATCAGTGACTTCCCAGGTTCCAGAAGCTAGGATGGAATCCATCTCGCTACGGATAACTTCCTTCCAGTAGTCAGCATCAAAAGATGCATAGGATTTTGAAAGAGTCATGGGTGTGTCATCCACGAGGTACAAAATGAAATCATCACCAAAGGAGTTTGTAGTCCTTTGTCTCTTACTCCTTACAGGATTTTCATTGTCATCCTCCTCAGGATTCTTAACATGTTCCATCGCAATGGTGGGTTCAGGAATTACAGAAAATTCCTGAGTAGATAGAGTAGGTATGTCCTGATTTGATGAGTTGGGCATATCCTTCATAGGAAATATGTCCTCAAAGAAAGTCGCATCATTCGACTCCATAATCATAACAACATGCATGTCGGATACCTCGGATTTTATTATCAAAAATCTATAGCCAATGCTATGAAAAGCATAGCCCAGAAGAACACAATCCATGGTTTTGGTCCAAGCTTGCGCTTCTTGGAAATTGGTATATTGACTTTCGCCAAACAACCCCAAGTACTTAGATAAGAGAGTTTCAGCCTTTTCCTTTCCCATTCCACAAATGGAGTAATGGTTTTATGCTTTGTGGGAACTCGGTTTAAGACATGACATGCCGTCATTAGCGCCTCCCCCCACCATGCCTTGGAGAGATCCGATGTGTCTAATATGGCGTTAACCAAATCAGTTAGAGTACGGTTCTTTCTTTTGGCCACCCCATTTGACTGAGGTGAGTAGGGAGGAGTCCTCTCATGTATTATACCATGTTCCGCACAAAACGAATCAAATTCATTGGAAAAATACTCTCCACCGCGATCAGACCTAAGCCGTTTAATTTTCCGATCAAGTTGGTTCTTTGCTTCAGCTTTATAGTTTTTGAAGAAGTTTAAAGCCTCATGTTTTGATTTCAGAAGATACACATAACAATATCTAGTGGATTCATCAATCAACGTCATGAAATATTTCTTTCCACCTTTTGTCCACACGCCATTCATCTCACAAAGATCAAAATATATAAGCTCTAGTGGCGCCAAGTCTCTCGCCTCTGCGGTCTTGTGAGACTTGCGAGGTTGCTTAGCTTGCACACACACTTGGCACTTGGACCCTTGATAGTAGTGAATTTTGGATTTAAACTCATATTGGCTAGCCACGTCATGCAACTAAAGTTAATATGACGAAGTCGCGAATGCCAAATATTAGACTCATTATCGTGGCAAACATTATAAATAACTTTAGTGCAAATATGTGACAAAGACAGGCGGAACAAGCCTCCGCACTCATAGCCTTTTTCAACAAATTGACCATACTTAGAAATTACAACTTTATTCGACTCGAAAACCAACTTCAAACTATCTCGACATAAACGGGAACCGCTGACGAGATTTTTATTGATGGAGGGCACATGATTGACGTTCTTCGGGCGCACGATTTTTCTCGAAGTAAACTTTAGGTTGATCGTACCGACACCTCGAACAGTGGCATGCGACCCGTTCCCCATCAGCACGGGAGAAGTCCCTGTGACCTGATAAGAAGAAAACATGGAGGCATTAGCACAAACATGTACATTGGCACCGGTGTCAATTAACCAATCTAGAGAATGACATACTGAAAGGATGGTAGGAAAAATGGCGTACCCAGAATCCTTCATATCATTATCACCGATGACAACATTAGCGGACTTGCCGCTCTTCTCAAGTTCGCGCTCCTCATAGCGGTTAGGACATCTCGGAGTCCAGTGATTAGGATCACCGTAGACATGGCATAGTCCCTTCCCCTTCTTATGAGAATTCTTCTTGAAGTTGGTAGATTGTGACGGCTTGTTCTTTGCAACAAGCTTGCCTTTGCCCTGAGATTTGTTCTTGTTATTTTGGGGCTTGTTGAGATGGAAGTTCTTCTTCTGTACCACGTGGGAACTAGAAGCTCCCTCAACAACTCGAGCACGTGTGTCTTTTGCTCTCGCCTTCTCTTCAACATCAAGAGAGCCAATGATATCCGAAACAGAAAACTCATGTCTCTTGTGTTTCAGAGAAGTAGCAAAATTGTTCCACGAAGGTTGAAGCTTGGCAATGATGCCTCCGGCCACAAACTTGCCCGGCAACACACACTTGAAGTACTCAAACTCCTTCACGAGTGATTGTATCTCATGAGCTTGTTGAACAACAGAGCGCTCATCAGTCATCTTGTAGTCATAGAACGGCTCGATGACGTACAACTCGCTGCCAGCATCCGAGGCCCCAAACTTGGCCTTGAGCGCAGCCCACATGTCCTTGCCGATGTCAAAAAACATATACGGATCCACAATGTAAATGTCAAGAACACTCAGAAGGGCGCCCTTGAAGAGGGTATCGATCTTCTCAAAAGCTTCCTGCTGTGCAGGATTAAGATCGCCCTCAGGCTTGCCCTTGGTGGTGTCATAGCAGTACATTGTTTGAAACCAGTAGACTGCTCTCGTGCGCCACCTCTTATATTGCACCCCTTGAAGGTGGGCGGCTTCAGATGCGCAGCAAAACCACTTGGAGTAAATTGCCTTTAATCGGGTTTTTGGATTGTTGAATACATGAGCAAATTACTACAAGATTTAATCTGTATAAACAGTAAATAAATCATGACAGCAATAGCATAGACTAAACTAATCATGCAGACTAGCATAGTAAACGAGTAGATCGAATCTACGGCACAAACTAGACACATAAATTCTAGCATGATCTTAAACAGAGAGGACAATATTGCATACGGTGCAGCAGGAGTAGAACCGCCAGCGTTGGTGTTCTTGGCCATGTCGTTGATGAAGAGGTTGTCGAGGTCAGGGAAGAAGTCGTCGTCCGGAAAGTAGTTGCTTCCAGGAGTCGCGCGAGTGCGCTCCCCAAAAACCTGAGGACAAGATTGCATACGGTGTAGCAGGAGTAGAACCGCCGGCGTTGGTGTTCTCGGACATGTCGTTGATGAAGAGGTTGCAGAGGTCGGGGAAGAAGTTGCTGCCAGCAGTCGCGCAAGTGCGCTCCCCAAAAACCTGATCGCCCCTCTCCCGTACAAGATCACAAGAGGCGGGGTTCCGGAGGCCTGTTGTCCCTTCTCGCGGTGCACACCGGAAGGAGGGATGGAGAAGACTTGGGTGGCGGCGCAATGAACTGGAACGGTGCGGAACCATATGTTGTGGCGGCGGCTAGGGTTGGCAGGGACCTCGCATATATATGCACGGCAGGGTGGACAGACGTGGACTGGACCCACGTCCGAGTCGGTTACAACCCATGATTCGACGTCTCAGATCGTGGCTTGTCTGTTACGGACTCTCTGTTCCTCACCGGCAAAAATAAGCACGTAGGTCTGAGCCCGGCGCGGCGCGGCGGCGGAGGAGTGCGCGAGGGCCTCTTCTCTTCTCTTGCTCGTACAAGTGCTACAAGAGTTCACCTTATAAGGTGGTGTAGCTCTCTCCCAACTAGCGGTATGGGACTAAACTTTAGTCCCACTCACACCACACACACAACCAATGGAATGAGCCAAGAGAATTTCAGATTTTTGGTTGGGCTTTGGGACAAAGGCCTACTAGCAACACATGTTAGTAGCGACGAGCCGATGATCCAGTGCATGAGATGCCGCCAGCGCCATGCCTCCAGCCCATCGGTAGCCGATAGGGCATGGAGTTCGCGTCGGCGTCGGACACCGTGCCTCACGTCCAACCCGGTGGTCCAGCGTAGTCGTCGATTATCCAATACGGGCTTGCGTCTGAAGGTGAGCATCTTGTCCAGTTGCCTTTCGCCTCACTTGTCTGCTGCAACCGGTGGCGAAGAGGCATGCGTCTTTTTTTCGGGTGACCGAGAGAGCACGCACGCCGCAGAGGGAGAGAACAGATCGTCGAGGGAGAATTTACAATTTTTTTGGAAAAGGAGGATATACCCGGGCACTGCATCTAGGCGATGCATGCAGTCATTTTATTAATTATTCATAATGACCTTACAAAGTAATACATCAATCAGTCTGAAGCCATCATCTTAGCAACACTTGTCGCTACTCATATCCCCTTGATGAAGGGGTATCAAATGTCCGAGCCTAATACCAAACAGACATCGCACCAAAGCCTAACATGTAAAGTCGAATGCCCTAGCCAAGCCACATACCGGGACTAGGTCACACCAGTCTGGCGCACTCTCAGAGGCCGCCGCCGCCATAGTCCTCCACCGACCCGTCTCCAGAGTAGGTACTGGCACACCGACCTTGCCAGGCCTGTCGTCGACGCCACCACGGTGCCAGACAACTCTACCATCCTGCACGTATCCATCCACACGCGCCCGTCGCTGAAACTCCGCAGTGCCATGCCGCCGGGATCCATCGTCGGCCTTGCGGTAGATGTAACACCGCCCCTTCTGTTGTTCCCTACAGCCAACTCCTGCTCCAAAACGATGCCCCCAGGAGGGAGAACGACACCGAAGGCCTCGTCATCATCCGATCCGGTAGACCCAGATCTAGGGTTTCCCCCAGAACATTCCGATCATGTTGACGCAACTTGGAATGATGATGCCTCAACAGGGGAATGACGTCGGAGACGTCGTCATCGTCCGCTATGACCACAGTCGGCGCGATTTTCACCGGAAGTAGCGCCACCACGATCTCGCTGCTCATTGGGTCCGAGCTCACCCTTCCCATGTAGACGTACCGTGTCGTCGGAAAGCCGGTTGAGGACCTCCGGCTGCCCCACCCCAGCCCTATCACGCGCCACCGGCTGGCAAAAGCCGAACCACGACGGATCTGGCCAGGACGCCAGATCCACGGCCACTTCCGACGTCCATCGCATAGTGGAGGATCCCACCGGAGCACCTCACCAGCCATGGGTTCGCCGGCTGCCGCCGCACAGCCAGGATGCCGTTGTGGCTGCCGCGCGAGGACATCCCGCACGAGGCGCCCCATCCGCCTCATGGGAGATCTGGCACAACCATCCTACCCTAGCCCTACTGGCGTCGGGCACCGCCACCGTCGCGGCCAGTGCCGGCGGCAGGGATCTGCCTCGTGGGAGGGCCATCGGTGTGAACGAGTTGGTCCCCCTGGCATCGCCCTGGGTGGCGGCGCGAGGGGGTCAGGAGAATTTACATTTATTACACTAACATGTGGGTCCCGGAACAATGTGGTAAAAGAAGTCAAAATCTGGTCAGCATGCCACGTGGGCAAAACCATCTCTAAAATCTGGTTTGTGATAGTTGTGGGGATTAAGATTCTTGTTTTGGGCTTCTTGTGGGGGTTATATACATTTTTTCCGTTTCTTTATATAAAATTTATTTCAGCGACATTACCGCCTATAGTCTTAAGCAAGCTAGAATTCAATCAGCATATCTCTACTCCTAAAGGAGGAGTTGGTAACCGGCGTTCATCGGGTTTTTTCGTCTCTCCTCCCACCTTCGTCTGATTTTTTTCGTCTCTCCTCCCCCCATCCCTTAATATTGGTTTTCTTATCCATTTGAGTATTTGTCTCTTCATCTGTTGCCTTGTCAATCAACACTTTCCTAATGTATAAAAGATCATGGATCTAACTTTTCTAACTTACCCAAATCAATCGATTTCTTTCCATTAGTACAATCTCTACTCCTAAAGGGGGACTTGGTAGCTTCCGTTCCGTGTTTTTTTCGTCTTACCTCCCACTTCGTCCGGTTTTTTTCGTCCCTCCTCCCATCATCTTATATTTAGTAATGTATTTATGTGAAAGAATCAATCAAGATTAATTTCTAATGAATCTAAAGACCAAATCTAAAATAATTAACCTATTTCCATACATCACCAAATTACATTAATTAACATTCCGTTTGAGATTTTTTTTTCTCTTTCTCCTCCCACCTTCCTCTGTTTTTTTTCATTTGGTTTTTGTCCCTCCTCCTAGATTCTCTTTCGTCTGGTTTTTTGTCTACTCCTAAAGGAGGAGTTGGCAGCTTCCGTTCCACGTTTATTTTTGTCGGGTTTTTTTTCGTCTCACTTACCACCATCCCCTTTCACTACCCCGCCATGGGTTTATTTTCTCTTCACTATTTTCTTGTAACCAACAATTTTCTAACGTACAAAATATCACAGATATAACTTTCCTAACTTACCCAAATCAACCGATCTTAGTCGTCAATGCAATTTACTTTAGGAAACAAAATAACGAATTTTAAGGAAACAAATAACAAATTTGAAAAAAAAACATTGACTAATCAACAGATATGTATCTGAACCTTCCTTCTTAAAATCTCTACTCCTAATTGGGGACTTGGTAGTCTGTGTTCCACGGTTTTATTTTATCTGATTTATTTTTGTCCCACCTCCCACCATCATCTCCTCACATTTGTTTTTCCACCATGGCATTAAAAACTTTCATAATATTTTTATACTTTCGTAATGAGACACTTTACAAACGTGCAGGAACCGATAGCACGTTACCAAGTAATAAAATCCAAGTTCATGACAATCAATCCCAAATCCTAAATTTCCTAAACTTTCTTAACGAGACACGTTACAAACGGGCAGGAACCGATATCAGGTTACCAAATAATCTCTATTCATAAAGGGGAACTTGGTAACCTTCGTTTGGCCTTTTTCTGTCTCTCCTCCCACCACCATTTGATTTTTTTTCGTCTCTTCTCCCACCACCCTCTCACGCTCGTTTTTTCGCTCCACCTCCCACATAATGAGAAAAAATCTAAACATATCAAAACTTTCCATATAGGTGCAATTTATTTAGTAATATATTTATGTGAAAGAATCAATCACGATCAATCGCGATCAATTTACTTAGCAATATCTTTATTTACTTAAAAACACATAAGGTTCCACCGATTCTGATTCTTTCCTATTCCTACTCATACCCATTTTTTTCCAGGTATATACTTCTCGTCGCCCGTCTCCTAAATCAACGTTTCCCCTGTCCCAAACCCAATCCCGTGTCGCACGGAGCAAGTCCTGCCACCGCGATGAAGGCATATGCGGTGGCCGAGAGCTCGCCGCAGGGGAGCTGTGGTAGCAGCTCGAGAACGACATCCTCTTCTTGTACTTCGCTACCATCACATGCCTTGTCCAAGCCCATTGGGGAGCGACTCATGGAGGACTCTCGCGGCCTGTCTCCGGCTAATACCCCCACCACAATAGGTCGCCCCAATGGACGCTGATGTGCCCATGTAGAATAGGTATGGCTGCATCTTTAACAAAGATTTCTTCTGCTATATATCTGACTTGATTTGATTCGAGATGTAATTAGTGTCCAATATGCATTCACGTCTTAGGCTAACCCTTTTTCTCTCAAGCCCTCACTGTTTGCAATATCTCGAATTACCTCACGAAGTCACGGCGAGCAGTCATGCTGGAGCTTCATCCGCGCACCCAATGTTTTCGCGTCTATGCAGGAGCAGTGTGTGTTGCAAGGACGATGCATGGGGGGAAGGGGGCAGTGCTTGCCAATGGCCGCCAACAAGCACGAGATCGGCGGGCATAGCAGCTTGACCGCCACGATCTGGTAAGGCAACCGGGAGGCCAAAGTGGGTGGGAGCAGTTCAAACGACAGCATGTTTTTTATTATTCCTCTTGAAGTTGAAACTATTTTCTGAATTGCTTACACATCAAGGTTAAAATCTTACAAATCATAGACTACAATTGCCAATCTGTGATGTGTTTATTCTATACTTAAGTAGGGCACAATTTGTTAATTCCTGGTGTTAGCCCCAATGCCCCATCGTTGAATATATTTTTTCTTTTATAGATGCTCTCTTCCTTGTTCCGTTGCTGGTTTCAGAAATACAAGTGCATATTTCATCTAAGCATGTTGCATGCTCTTGTATAAAGAGATAGAGACAACGACAGAGTTTTTTGTGTCTATGTTGTTTTTGCTATTCGTGACGCTACTGCTGCTACAATGATATGTGTGTGTGTGTGATAGAGAGAGATGGATTAGGGGGTGAAAGAGAGAGATCCAAGAGACGAGATACGATAGTTTAAGTTTATGCTATGCTGTTGTTGCTTCTTCTATTCACAGCTGATGTATAGATGAGGGAGGGAGGGAGGGAGAGGGAGTGAGACTGTGTTGTGTACATGTTGTATAATTATTTGATTATTATTTTTTATTGCTTGCTTGTTAGTCCAACGCAGTGATGAACCCCTCTATGTAATTGTCAAGTGATTCGGAATAATTCAAATGATGATATGGCCCCAACGCTTGGCGGTTTGGTAATGGACAATGCACTGCTCATTGTTTTCCATGGTGCTTGTATCTTGACTTTCAGGTTGTTCCCTGTCCAGACTCACATCAACATGCAGATAATTCTCTCCCTTTATGTGATTTTTGTTTTTCTTGTTTCTATGCAAGCATACTCATGTGTGCAGATGGACGTGTATGCATATGATTTTAAACCATTTCACAAGATTTTCTTATTCACTACTAGCTGTGTTTTCTATGTAAGAATATTTTAATATCTAAAGCGGTTGGGTAGACACTCTCACTAATGTTTTTATTTTCTTTTATGATCTTCCTAAGGTATCTTGTGAAAGTATTTCCAGTTGGTAACGGTTTCACTGATCTTGTATCTGCTTAAACAAATGACAGAGCATGAGGTAGAGCAATATTCAAATGTGGGCTGGGTTTACCTGATTTTAGCTATAGGGAATTTATGACCTCTATTTTATTTGCAGGATACCCAAACCAGAGGTAACATTTTTTATGGCTTTGAAACTTTAGTATTCTTATGTATAAATTCTAGAACTTTTTGTTCATTGCTAAATCGTTCATGAGGTGTTCATGCAATGCTTTCGGTGGTGACACTAGACCATCTGATGTTCATGTAGACAATTTCTATTCAAACTTGATGTGAATTTGCACCACCTACACCTTTTTTATTCAAAACTTATTAATATTAACGTGTTGAAGGAGAACATGTGTAAAGCCGTCAAACTTCAAGAAGAAATTATACACATCACGGTTGCTGGACATAGGTGATGGCGAGAAAGATGTAAAGGGTTGCACGAGAGTCACCAAGGAGGCGAACGGAGGAGCAAGTGGAAATATATTGATGTTTATGGAATAATTGAAGATAAAATGGTTGTTGAACCACTTTGATATGTATATTCCCATTGCAACGCGTATGCAGTAATGTTGTGAAATAAGGCACTGATAAACTTGGCCACTATGGTTGCCTTAGATTCTCTGCATCATTTCTAACTACAGTTTATGTCCTTCGTTAGTGGACATATCATTTATTTTGTCTGGTTTTTATATTACAGGACATCATAAGAGCAAATAGGAGTTGAAGGAAAGCATGTTCCAGCTGATGTTTATGGAAAAAAAAATTATGAAGTGCAAATATCTTACATCACATCATAAGTGAAAATTATAGCAAGTTCTTATTTTTATTAAGAAATGTTTGATGCAAATATTTTTTTACTTCGTTGGAAGCACTTTATCCATATGCTTAGAACAATTCTCGAATTGCACGAAACATATTTTTGAAACCAGTTGTAACTAAGGGCTAAATCAACCTCTTTTTTGTTTTGTGACAAATCAAAGCAATCTCCTACCCTACCAGAAAATAAAATATATACTACATTGAAGGGATTGCATGTTGCCATGGAAGCATTTTCTATGGTCAATCTAAACAAATAAAATTAACCATATGGAAGCAATATTTAGTTGCCATAGAAGCAATTTGACCGAAAATGGTAATTTTACAATCCAAAAAAGGATGTGAAAAAACCTAGACAAAAAACTATAGTTCCTGAAGCAAGGATTATCAAGACTTGAAACAAAATATATTTTCGTAGAGAAGTAATTTACATCTATGTAAGCAAATTGTATGATATCTCTACTCTTAAAGGAGAGTTGGTTATGTCGCCTCCCCTCATTGTCGGTTTTTCCCTCCCCATGTTCCCCTCCCCTCTTTGGTTTCCCGTTGGTTTTTGCTATCCCCAACCGATGTCGCACAAAATAAAAACCAACATAAATATAGTAACTTGGAATATTCTAAATGAAATTGATACTTTTCCAAAACCATGTGCTGCATTAACTCAATCAAATCTAATCAATTTTACCAAAATTTTCACTCAATCGAATCTTTCCTTGCTTTCTCTTATCCTAATAAAATCAAATTAAATGTTATCAAAATCTAGAATAGGGTGGATGTAAGGTACATCTCAGAAAAGATTGATGTTTAACCAGTAGAATTTGTATGCCCTCGTTGTAACACACGGGCTCTAGGCATGACACATCGCTCGTATTGCAGTTGCCTTGCCTCCAAACTCCCCGAAGGAGGAGAGGGAGGAGCAGGAGGCGGCGCCGAAGTAGGAGGTGCAACATAGGTGCGTTGGATACATTTTTGTGGTCACCCGGGGTTTGCCTCGTGCAAGTGGAGGCACCATAGCCCTCACCCGTCATCGGAGAAGATGTCAGTGGATGGATGGTGGTAGAGGACAAAGTCGGGGGAGGATGCAATGGGAGAAAGAGATAGAGGTGTGGGAGAGGAAAAAATGGCGACAATTACATGAGATAAGGGGGGACAATGATTGGAATGACTAGGGTGCAGGTAATATACACTGAATTTGTATTGTAATAAATTTCTTAAACACATAGTTTTTGTGGTTGTCAACTTGATGATATAGGAACATGTGCATGCCCCATGCACCCGTCGAGAGGGGGTACTTATCTTTTCCTCTTGTGTTTGTTAATTCACGGATTCCCTTTAATATACGCACGTTGGACTTATTTTTTCAAACACAACAACGTAGCTTTGAATAACTTACCATGTGTTGGTATTCATCATTATAGATAACCCCTAGAAATTCTTGTTCATCACTAATCTATATCAATATGTGTTGTGTTCTCTTTCATAGAAGTGAACTCTGAAAACCCTCCTCATTCCGAACAATGAAAAATCTGAGTCTGAAAGTACAAACTTGGTACGATAAATTGATAGACTTGGTGAAAAAAATGGGTGTATTTGAAGCTGGATGGAAACATAGGAAGATTTGGAATAGGGTGGCGACGGAGCAGATTGTTATCACAATGACCAAAAAAGCTAAAGTGGAAGAAGAGATGGAATGACAATGATGCAACCTTGTTGTGTGATGTTGTATGTATATTTGAGGTTAGTAAAAGAAGTATTATTGAGATAAAGTGACAGAGACGCATCTTAGGTGGAGGTGAAAGCAGAGCCCAGAGACGCATCTTAGGTGGAGATGGAAGCAGAGCCCAGAGACAAACATAGCATTATTAGTTTGTGAATGAACATGCGATGGAAAGAATGTTTTCGTATTCATATGCCCCCTTTTCTTATTATTAGTACTAAGGTGAGGTGCCTTGTATCTCATCATTTGTTGACGATGTTCCACGTTACACGGCATACGTATTAGAGTGAGACAACAAAACAACGACATAGAACCTTAATGCAGAGTCAAGGGGCGATAGATTAAGAGGATGATTGATTTATGAACAAATAAGGCAAGGGTGGACAAGTTCAACGGAGAAGAGAAGCTAGAGGGATGCATGACGTTCGTTGAAACAACAGACAGAAGATACTTGCCTTTGTGTTGTGGTTGAACATTGCGTCTAATGTACTCGTTCATGGAAAGTTCATGGAAAGTAAATTGAACATTGTTTATAAATTTATTTGTTAGCCCGTGGCAACGCACGGGCAGTCTACTAGTATATCTTGTATTCCACGTCTTTCAGTGGATCATGGATGACGAGGGTTCTCCTCCTCGGTTCACACTGACAATACGGATCCAACTGTGAAGTCCTTCCAGATAATACTTGGCTGATTGGCAAGAGGTTAAAACGTTCCGCAATATGCTTGGGAATTAAGTAAAACTACTGCTATATTAGGGCATCATGTTAAACTGTTACTCCCTCCGCTCTCTATTATAAAGATGTCCTAACTTTTTTCTGAATTGGATGTATATAGATGCGTTTTAGTGTGTTTGTTCACTCATTCCAATCATATGTAGTCCATATTGAAATATACAAAACTCTCATAGTAGTGAACGGATGGAGTAAATAATAAAGAAAATTATACCCATTATGAATTTGCTGTCGAATACCTATGAATCATACTCCTGGGACAAGCGGTAACTATAAATTGTCCAATTTGGATGCTTCTACTCCAGTCAGATTACTGCAAACGGTTTCTGCTTCATATTCATGGCCAATT
Source organism: Elymus sibiricus (assembly GCA_039707655.1). Taxonomy (NCBI): domain Eukaryota; kingdom Viridiplantae; phylum Streptophyta; class Magnoliopsida; order Poales; family Poaceae; genus Elymus; species Elymus sibiricus. The sequence continues at coordinate 132,844,211 of CM077671.1, forward strand.
ATCAACATTTAAAGTAACAGGATGACAGCATACCATTGCAAGGGACTATCTGAGTGTTCGATCTTTGTGAAAACAAAGTACGATCATCAAGTATTGAAGGGCTTACATGGAGCCGATAAATATGTGCGACGATGCTTGAACATGAAAGCATCAATGAGAATGCCCAAATGCTCCCAGTGTATGATTATTACTCGCTGGATCCGCCATCATCTTTGCTACTCAGGGTTCGTATTATTGCTTCCAACACCTTGATATCACTATCTCTCTTGGCGATCTCCTCTTGTTTTGCCCGCAGCTCTTCCATGTGCAGCTGGAAAACTCCTGCGAGATGAAAAACATAAATGAGCTATGAAGCTCCAGACTAACCTCAGTGAGTCAAATGCTGGTGCGCCAGCAAGATGGTACACATACTTGCGGTGTTCTCCAGCTCCTTCGTGACTTCCTGTGCACGCAGCTCTGCAGCCCGTTGAGCAGCTTCAGCCTGGCGTTTTTCTGTACGGGCTCGAGCAGCTGCAGAAATGGCAGCGTCCAGTTCACGCTCCAGAGACTGCACCCTCTGGTCAAGAATCTAAACCACAGGAAAGTAACAATCAATAGAAAAACATACCAAATAACAAACTGTAGAACAACAGTTAACTAGATGCCAACATACATTCGAGCCAAACTACATTCATCGATCTGGACAAGACTAAAAGGTATCATGTTGGTTAATTCTATATTATAGCTTCACTACTAGATACCAATCTATTGCTAGAGATACACTACAAAGGAAATAATTTGCTAGCCATTAATCCGCAAACTTTTTTTCTCGAATACGCATAACATGCGTATCATGTGTTGAAGGAAGAGAAAGGGTACAAGAACCCTCCACCGAGGGTGTTACAACACACCCATCCACTCCATGCTATCTAGTACCACTACGTCTCGTTTGATACCCACACATGAATCCGCGCAAAGAAAAGGTCCAAGTCCGTTGACCCTAGCAAGCCCGCTGTCTTCCAAGCTCTTATTAATCCGCAAACTTATTACGCGATCATGTAGAAAATCCAAATATAAAAATAGGCATCTGTATTGTGAACCTGTTTGGAGGTGCATATGACTCTAAATTCATAAGCATAGGTTGGTACAACTGAGCTTAAGTATTTGGCATTCACTTACTTTTGACACCCATTTATCATTACATTTGTAACCACATGTTATTTGTCAAACACGAAGCCTTCTGCTGTTGGCTTGTTGGCCAGAACAAAGCCGCGCTTCAGTAAACTCAGTTACGGCAAAGTCTATCACAAACCAAACATCCTTAGAGCATCTCCAATACATGATGTAGATGATAACTAACTTTTGCATCTCCGAGGCCCAAAAACCCCTCTCCAACAGATGATGTAGATGCAAAAAAAAATACATCTCCGCCTTCCGGAAATGTAAAATACAACACCTTGCGATGCAAATTTACATCTCCAACCGCCCGAGATGTAAACCCAAATGTAAATGGCCAGCCGCGCACGAACCCCAACCACCCTGAAATTTCCCCTCCCCTCCCCCGACCGGCTGCCTACCTCGATCCACCGCCGCTCCGCCGACAGATCAGGCCTCCCTACCCCCGCCGCCGCCGGATCCGCCGGCGCTACGCCGCATTTCGGCCGGACTCTGCATGCAAATCGTCCGCAACGGCCGCGCCGCCGCCCGATTCGAGCTCCGCCGCACTACCCCGCCTCAGTTCCACCCCCGCTGCCCGATTTGAAGCTCGGTCGCCCTTTTCCGACGCATTTCAAGCTCGGCCGCCGCCCGATTCAAGCACCGCCGCTGTCCCGCCCGCTCCTCCTCTTGACTCCACGCTCGGCTGCCCGCACTCGATCCGCAGTCGTGCCGCCCCACAGTCTCAAAGCTCGGCTGCCCCTTCCCGCCGCATTTCAAGCTCGGCCACCGCCCGATTCAAGCACCGCCGCTGCCCCGCCCGCTCCTCCTCTCGACTTCATGCTCGGCCGCCGGCGCTCGATCCGAAGCCGCACCGCCCCACAGTCTCAAAGCTCAGCCACCGCCGGTCGATCCGCGACCGCGCCTCCGCCATGCCACCGAAGCTCTGCCGCCGCCGCTTCGAGTAGTAGTTTTACATCTTCAAATATGCCTCATCTGGTGGAGCACTACTTCTACATTTCCAATATACATCATCTTGTTGGAGTTGGCTCTTTTTTGGAGATGTAAAAGGCACTTTTTGGAGATGTAAATTTTTACATCTCCAAATTTGCATCTTCTATTGGAGATGCTCTTAGTAGTTAAGATATGAGGAGAAAATAACCGGGAATTGTCTGAAATTCATCACATGCCTGTACAAAACTAAAACGAATGATAAATTTGAGTCATGTGTTTTGCTAAGGTGGTGCGTGGCTTTATGCATTCAGTTTCAGAAATCATTGTCAGGATCATCGCATAAATACAATTAATCAAATCGAATCCATTTGGCTGGAGCTGGCACCACCCATTCTGCCTAGCTCTATCAGAACCCAAAGCAAAGCCAAATAGACTAGATTGAACTGAACTTCTGCCATCTAAGATGCGCCTGAGATATGGACAGGGATTCTGCGTTGTCTGCTTACTGATTAAGCTCACGCCGATTAGAGGGCCGCATCTATCTACAGGCCCAAGTGAAAGGATTGGAATCTGTAAGTACCTTGATGGAGCGGGCCTGTTCGGAGGCGAGGGAGGCCTTGGAGAAGACGTCGTCGTCGACGAAGACGGCCTTCCGGGCGAGCAGCTTCTGCAGCGACTCGACGTTGGCGCCCAGCTCTCCCAGGTTTCCGATCGCGGCGCCCCACCGCTCGCCCGACGGCACTGCGGTGGGCGCGGAGGACGACAGGGAGGCGACCGCGACGGAGGATTTCTCCCTCTGCGCCATCGCCGCCGGCGATCTCTGGCGCGGTTGGCTACCTACTACTCCTCCTGCCCTCTTCACGCTTGGGCCCCTAGGCTTCACCGCAATCACGGAGGAAGAGGAAGCGGAATGAACCCACTGACCGGTAGGACCGCATCCAACCTCTCCCGTTTCCATCGCCTAGAAATCTCCGTGCACCAACAACCCCACCGTTGGAAATCAACGAATCCATCCGACGGCCCTGTTATATTAGGATCACCTCCCTTTCCGTGAGATAATTCGGGTTCAACCCGGTCCTCTCTACAAAAAATGCTTCTATCTATATTTCTACTAGTAGAATACCCGCGCGTTGCTACGGGCCATGAATATATGTTTTGTTGGTTGCATATGTAAACATAATGTGTGACAAATTTTGCATGTATAGAAATGATAGCCCATAAGAGCATCTACAGCCGGACTTGGCAAATACGGCCCCTCAAACGCCCGCGGACGCGCCCGGACGCGTCCGCGGGCACTGACCGGGCACGCCTCAAATTAGGCACTCCACATCCGGACACCTCAATTAGCATATCTCAAATCCATACAAACTCATGCAAGTACGTCGACGCACACGGATCGTCCGGCTACTCCATCACAGTACACTAAACATGCCATCGGACTACCAAAATTTGGCATGTTTGGCTATGGTGGACTTCATCCACGGCTGCCCTTGCCCTTCCTTGCGTCCTTGCCGTCCTTCTCGTGGAAGTACCGCTCGAAGACGCAGTACGGATCCAGCCGGATCTGCTCGTCGCCGGAGCTGTCCTCGCCGTCGCTGTCCTTCTCCTCCTTCGGTGGCAGTCCGGCCATGGCCCGGACCGCCTGACTCTGCTCTCGGGCGAGGGCGCGCGTGTTCCTCCGCTGCCGTTTCTTCACAATGCGAGCGCGGATGGCTTCCTCCTCTGCGGCCGCCCGCGCCGCCGCAGCAGCCGCCTCCGCCATATCCGTCGCGAGACGGGCCTCGATGGCCCTTGCCCTCTCCCTCTCACGGCGTGCCGCCCGGACCCGGTACGACTCATAGTCTGCCGGACCGGTGATGGGGAAGGAGCGGTGTTCCGGCTGCCGGGAACGCGAGGATCCAGCACCGCCGGACCCGAGCGCCCGGTGAGCCAACGCTAGGGCCTCGCGGCGGACGGATCCGTCCCTCCGTCGGCTGCTCTCCTCCCGAGACCGGCGGAGTGCAATGCGAACTGCCATTGCCTCCTCCAACCCACACGGAATCACACCCCAGTCGACGGATCCGGAAAGGTCGGACTCCGATCCGATGTCTGACATGGCGGAGGTGGCCGGAATCCGCTGGAGGAGAGCTTGGGTGGCGGAGGGGAGTGGAGGGGAGGGGAGTGAAGTGGCTAGGGTTTGGTCCGACGAGCGGATGGGGACGAATATAAGTGGGGTAGGGGTGGGCCAGCATGGGCCGGCTCCGACGTGGCGGGCGTGCCCGGGCGCGACCGGGCGCCCCCATATCCGCCCCATATTTGGGCTGGATATGGGGGGTGCCGGTCAGCCCGGGCGTTTGAGGGCCGTTTGAGGGGTCCGTCTGGGTCAAAAAAAAGTGACCGGGCAGTGACCGGGCGGCCCGCCCGGGCGTTTGAGGCGGGTTTGAGAGGTTCGGTTGTAGATGCTCTAACAATCAAAAAGTAATTGAAATTCACTTCACTTACGATGTAAGTTGATAAGAAAGCTAATAGAAAGTTGTGTATGTAAAAAGCAATAATACAACTAATTATCTGTTTCAAACTTAGATCTACTTGATGGGTTTAAGATATTTCCGTACAATGTGAGGACTGTGGTCTTTAACTTTATTTGCATGATACAATGTGAACCACAGTCCAATTTTAATAAGCTATAAATTGTTGGCTACCTATAGATCACTTGGATGGTATTTTCTCTAAAAACGACTTGCCAGGCTATTTGACATTTATGTCACCGCATAGCGGCTGCTCCTCCTTTCTCCTTTTCTTGAAGGAAAAAAAACAATCATTCCTCTAAGTCACTCACTGCATGACCGCCTCCTACTCACCCTGTAGAGCCAGCCAGCCACCGGGTATCGCCGCATCTCATCTCCCCACCACGCATCACCACCACCATCTCTCCCCGACACCTCCCCACCACGACATGGCAAACCACGCCCTTCCTCTCCCCACCGCCTCCCCTCCCATCCACGGTGTCGCCGGTCCCCTCCTCTTCCTGACATGGTGTGGCCCGTCTCCTTCTCTCCCTGCCAACCTCTTGGGTCGCCATCTCGACATCGAGCCAGTGCGTCACCGCCTCGGCACCGAGACAGCTCGCCCATTGGTCTGGCATCCTGGGCAGCCAGATCTGAACAAGAGGTTCAGAAGGGCTCGCAGGTCCCCATTAGTTCGAGCCATGCAGCTGACATGTTTGTATGTGGGTTGGACGACCTAGGGAACAATTGTGTGGCGTGGCAGGGATGTGCAACGACGCCCTCATCATCAGGCTGGGTCTTCTACCACAGTCGAGCCTAGCCAAGCATCGTCGTGATGTCGTGCCATCGATCTCCATGAGAAGGACATTCCAAGACAATTTCCAGTACCAGGGAGTGCACACCGTCACGCCAAGGGCGACCGCCACGACACTGTGACCATCTACTCACCATAGTGTCGCCACCTTCTCCGAGTGTTGCGGACACCAGAATATTAACACCACTAACTCTTAGGTTCGCCCTGCCCATTCCACCCACCCTACTCATTTGCTACTGCATGGCTGCCATTCTTCTCGATTACCCTTTGGTATTATAATTCAGTCCTAGTGTCCTAAGGATTATAAGCAAGTGAACCATTTTTTTAATGAAACGTAGGCAAGCCTTTTGTTTTAGAAAATGATTTCTATTAGCAACAAACGTTGTTTTAGCGAACAATTTTAATTTTATCAGTAACAATATTGAGGTGGTCAAGAATTGTTAGAGAAAATGTGAGTGTGTGTGGCCAATTTACTAAACCAAATAAAATACTATTAGATGTGCCAGTACAAAATCACGTGCCTTTGCAAACACATCAAACACAAACACACAACAGGAAGCACGCAAACCATCGGCAGTAAACAATTTTAATTTTATCAGTAACAATATTGAGGTGGTCAAGAATTGTTAGAAAAAAATGTGTGTGTTGCCAGTTTACTAAACCAAATAAAATAATTTTAGATGTGCCAGTACAAAATCATGTGCCTTTGCAAACACATCAAGCACAAACACACAACAGCAAGCACGCAAACCATCGGCAACATCAGTCCACCTGCCCCTCATGTTTCTCTACTCTCTTCAATCCCCAGTGCTGTTGTGCTGCCGTCCTTGTCTTTCTCTCGATCAATACCATCTCGTCCATCACCAACACAGCCACAATTGTATCGTATTAGTCACTTCTTCTCCAGCCCCCTCGCTCGACGCAGTAGCTGATGCATGTTCAGCTGTGATCCTCTTGTTCTAGAGGTGACTACGGCAGCCACAATCTTGAGGAAGGTGAAACAAATGAAAGAAAATGTCACATCATGATTCTTAACAAAATAACCATAAATAAAGAGGTCCATGTGGAGTTGGGAATTACCATCTCCCGTCCGAGGGGAGTTTATGTAATCAAGTCAGTGAAACATCTTTAGTCAGATGGAATTGGCATGCTAGTCCATCTAATCAAATCAGTGAAACATATTAGGTAGGGTACAATTGATAGCGTCATTAGTTAGAAGAACATTGCAACTATAAACTCAAGTTGTATGTTGAGAATTAGAAGCAAAAATGTTGTCATTCAATGGAAACTTAGTAAATAAGATGGTGGGCAAACAAAATCCTTTTGACCTATGTGAGTAAGATGGTGGCCCTTCAACTTGAATATCTAAATTTCTGCAAAACAAACAGGGAATGATTCATCAATTGTACAAAAAGAACATCCAGATAGTTATGAACTTTTTTTCGGCCGTTGCCTGATCCGGTCAGGTCTCTTGTAATTATCACTTTGTCTTCTCACTTCTTAATATAATTAAGGGCAAATCTTCCTCGTTTTCTGGAAAAAAATATCGCTCTTCAAAAGTATATCATACATATAACGGTTGTGCAGTTCACAAGTAATCGATAGAGGACACAACCAAAGGTTCTAGATGTACAATTGTGCTGGAAAAAACACTGGATCTTAGATAAATCCATTAATAACTATGGAAAACAAAGAAAGGTCATTGCTGAAAAGAAAGATAAAGAGCTTAGAACCATTTCTCCTATGAGCCTGAAACATGCAGTGTAGTTTCAAAGCCCTTAACTCCGAAGAATAGATAAATAAGCAAGAGACTGCTACGCATCTTTGAATTTCAGGATTTGTAGAATAGTCCAACTATGGTGAGGTATAAAATCTGTAGCGATTCCAACAGCCCTCGAGTCAAATATATCTCCACGATGAACAAACAATGAATCATGTGTGTGAATAGCAGTTGACAAAGGTCTGTTGCGTAGACATGATTAACAATTTGTCCATCAAGATCTATTTTTAGAAATTTTCACTCAAAGTTTCTTACCATAAACTGAACCAATTGCACATAGAATCTGATAATAATCCTATGAACTAAGCGTGGCGTTCCCCTCGTCCGTGGCCACCGCGACATACCATATGGATACATACAACCATACATATAGAAGAACGTGCAGGGGTTGGTTAATAGGTTGGTGATTGATTGGATTTCAGATTCAGAATTGCACAACTTAAACAATGCGGACCTTTGTTTCTAGATGATGTGGATGTACTCAAGTTAACTAAGCCAAGCATTTTATGAAGCCAGTCAATAATAGAAGTGTGGTTCTATCATGATCATTTCACATTGGCATAATCAAACAACATAAGACACAATAAATAACATGGAGTGACTTGTCCTTCTCCCAGTACTTTGCGAAATATGCAACAACCATAGAATTGCCCCCAATCAGGAATCTATGCATATTAGAGGATCACACAACATTAAGTACTATGACATGATGAATAACACGGTAACAAGAATTAAAATCAAAGTATGTATAGGAAATACCACATATTCTTGTGCCCTGATTCTATATAGCATAAACATTGTCAACCTACAAGAAACATGACATGTTAGCGGACCTCAAGAGTCAACATGCCATGACTCATCTTTGATAATGGCCCTATGTGCAAAGTGAATCTTGTTATGCTCTCGGACATGTATGTTGTTGATACGTTCATTTTGCATCATGATTTCCTACTGTTATTTATAATGTTTTTATGCATAATAATGCTTTAGGGAGTGATTCTAATGCCTTTTCTCTCATAATATGCAAGGTTTACACAAAGAGGGAGAATACCGACAGCTGGAATTCTGGACCTGAAAAAGCATATCAGAGATACCTATTCTGCACATCTCCAAATAAGTTGAAATTTCACGGAGAATTATTTTGGAATATATTAAAAATACTGGAGCAAATAACTACCGGAGGAGAGCCACCTGGTGAACACAAGACACCAGGGCGCGCCAGCCCCCCCAGGCGCGCCCTGGTGGGTTGTGCTCAGCCCAGCCCACCTCCGGTGCCCATCTTCTGGTACTTAATGTCTTTTGACCTAGAAAAAATAAGGAGAGGACTTTCGGGATGGAACGCCGCCATCTCGAGGCGGAACTTGGGCATGAGCACTTTTGCCCTCCGGCGGAGCGATTCCGCCGAGGGAACTTCCCTCCCGGAGGGGGAAATCGAAGCCATCGTCATCACCAACAACCCTCTCATCTTTGGGAGACCAATCTTCATCAACATCTTCAACAAAACCATCTCCTCTCAAACCCTAGTTCATCTCTTGTGTTCAATCTTTGTACCAGAACCTCAGATTGGTACCTGTGGGTGACTAGTAGTGTTTATTACATCTCGTAGTTGATTACTATATGGTTTATTTAGTGGAAGATTATATGTTCAGATCCATTATGCTATTTAATACCCCTCTGATCTTGAGCATGAATATTATTTGTGAGTAGTTACCTTTGTTCTTGAGGTCACGGGAGAAGTCATGTTGCAAGTAATCATGTGAATTTGATATGTGTTCGATATTTTGATGATATGTATGTTGTGATTCCCTTAGTGGTGTCATGTGAACGTCGACTACATGACACTTCACCATCTTTGGGCCTAAGGGAATGCATTGTGGAGTAGTTATTAGATGATGGGTTGCTAGAGTGACAGAAGCTTAAACCCTAGTTTATGCGCTACTTCGTAAGGGGCTGATTTGGATCCAAACGTTTAATGCTATGGTTAGATTTTATCTTAATACTTTTCTCGTAGTTGCGGATGCTTGCGAGGGGTTTAATCATAAGTGGGAGGTTTGTTCAAGTAAGAACAGCACCCAAGCACCGGTCCACCCACATATCAAATTATCAAAGTAGCGAACGCAAATCAAACCAACATGATGAAAGTGACTAGATGAAATTCCCGTGTACCCTCAAGAACACTTTGCCTATTATAAGAGACTGTTCTGGCCTGTCCTTTGCCACAAAAGGATTGGGCTACCTTGCTGCACTTTATTTACCACTACCGTTACTTGCTCGTTACCAATTATCTTGCTATCAAACTATCTATTACCTACAATTTCAGTGCTTGCGGAAATTACCTTGCTGAAAACCGCTTGTCATTTCCTTCTGCTCCTGATACGTCTCCAACGTATCTATAATTTTTGCTTGTTCCATGCTGTCATATTATCATTCTTGGATGTTTTACAATCATTTTATAACAACTTTATATCATTTTTCGGGACTAACCTATTGACATAGTGCCAAAGTGCCAGTTGCTGTTTTTGCTTGTTTTTTACTTCGCAGAAAATCAATACCAAACGGAGTCCAATCGCGATGAAACTTTTTGTAGATTTTTTCTGGACCAGAAGACACCCAGCGGGCCAAACAACTGCCGGAGAGGTGGGCTGTGGAGAGCACAACCCACCAGGGCGCGCCAGGGGGGCCCCCGCGCGCCCTGATGGGTTGTGCCCTCCTCGGCCGCCTTCCGCACCGCCTCTAATGCCTATAAATTCCCAAATATTCCAAAAACCCTAGGGGAGTCGACGAAACACAATTCCAGCCGCCGCAAGTTCCAGAACCGCGAGATCCAATCTAAACACCATCACGGATGGGTTCATCTTCCTCATAGGTGCCTCTCCGATGATGCGTGAGTAGTCCACCATAGACCTACGGGTCCGTAGGCAGTAGCTAGATGGCTTCTTCTCTCTCTCTCTCTTATGATTCTCAATACAATGGTCTCTTGGAGATCTATTTGATGTAACTTTTGCGATGTGTTTGTTGGGATCCGATGAATTTTGAGTTCATGATCAATTTCTATCCATGAATATTATTTGAGTCTTCTTTGATCTCTTATATGCATGATTACTTATAGCCTCATATTTCTTCTCCGAATCTTCGGTTTAGTTAGGCCGACTAGATCGATTTTTCTTGCCATGGGAAGAGGTGCTTTGTGATGGGTTCGATCTTGCGGTGTTCTTTCCGAGTGACAGAAGAGGCAGCAAGACACGCATGTATCGTTGCTATTAAGGATAACAAGATGGGGTCTATTCCTACATGAATAGATCTTGTCTACATCATGTCATTGTTCCTATTGCATTACTCCGTTTTTCCATGAACTTAATACACTAGATGCATGCTGGATAGCGGTCGATGTGTGGAGTAATAGAGGTAGATGCAGGCAGGAGTCGGTCTATCTATCTTGGACGTGATGCCTATATAATGATCATCGCCTTGGATATCGTTATGACTATTCGATTTTCTATCAATTGCCCAACAGTAATTTGTTCACCCACCGTGCGCTATACTCATGAGAGAAGCCACTAGTGAACCCTACGGCCCCCGGGTCTACTTTTCCATCATATTGCTTTCCGATCTATGTTTTTGCACTCTTTGTTTTCAGATCTACAAAACCAAAAACCCAAAAATATATTGCTGCTTATTTACTCTTTTTATTTTGTGTTCTTGAGAGATCTATCTCTCCTATCTATCACTACCTAATCTATCTTATTACCGTAGAGAGATTGACAACCTCTCTTTCGCGTCGGGTTGCAAGTATTTGTTGTTTGTGTGCAGGTGCTGCTTATTGGGTGGTGGTGATCCTCCTACTGGTTCGATAACCTTGGTTTCATAACTGAGAGAAATACTTACCGTCGTTCTGTTGTGATACGTCTCCAACGTATCTATAATTTATGAAGTATTCATGCCATGTTTACAATAATTCTATATGATTTTGGTATGATTTTATTAGAACTAACCCGGACTGACGCTGTTTCCAGCAGAACTACCATGGTGTCGTTTTTTGTGCAGAAATAAAAGTTCTCGGAATGGGCTGAAAATTTACGGTAATTTTTTATGGACCAAAAGAGACCCCCAAAGCATTCAAGTTGGGCCAGAAGAGCCACGAGGCCGCCACAAGCCTGCAGGGCGCCCCCCCTAGGGCGCGCCCTCCTAGCTTGTCGCCGCCTCGTGGCCCCCCTTGACGTGAGACCGACGCCAAAAATTCCTATAAATACCAAAACCCCCAGAAACAAACCTAGATCGGGAGTTCCGCCGTCGCAAGCCTCTGTAGCCATGAAAAACCAATCGGGAGCCCGTTCCGGCACCCTGCCGGAGGGGGAAACCATCATCGGAGGCCATCTTCATCATCCCGGCGGTCTCCATGCCGAGGAGGGAGTAGTTCACCCTCGGGGCTGAGGGTATGTACCAGTAGCTATGTGTTTGATCTCTCTCTCTCGTGTTCTTGAGATGGTACGATCTTGATGTATCGCGAGCTTTATTAATATAGATGAATCATATGGAGTTTTCCCCTCTCTATCTTCTTGTGATGAATTGAGTTTTCCCTTTGAAGTTTTCTTATCGGATTGAGTCTTTAAGGATTTGAGAACACTTGATGTATGTCTTGCGATGGGATATCCGTGGTGACAATGGGATGTTCTATTGATCCACTTGATGTATGTTTTGGTGATCAACTTGCGGGTTCCGTGACCTTGGGAATCTATGCATAGGGGTTGGCACATGTTTTCGTCTTGACTCTCCGGTAGAAACTTTGGGGCACTCTTTGAAGTTCTTTGTGTTGGATTGAACATGATGAATCTGAAATTGTGTGATGCATATCGTATAATCAAGCCCATGGGTACTCGTGGTGACATTGGAGTATCTAGGTGACATTAGGGTTTTGGTTGATGTGTATCTTAAGGTGTTATTTTAGTACGAACTCTAGGGCTGTTCGTGACACTTATAGGGATAGCTCATACGATTGATCGGAAAAGATAACTTTGAGGTGGTTTCGTACCCTACAATAATTTCTTCGTTTGTTCTCCGCTATTTGTGACTTTGGAGTGAACTCTTTGTCGCACGTGAGGGATTTACATATGATTCAACTATGTCAGTATTGTTGAGAGAACTTGCACTAGTGAAAGTATGAACCCTAGGCCTTGTTTCCAAGCATTGCAATACCGTTTGTGCTCACTTTTATCATTAGTTACCTTGCTGTTTTTATATTTTCAGATTACAAAAACCTATATCTACCATCCATATTACACTTGTATCACCATCTCTTCGCCGAACTAGTGCACCTATACAATTTACCATTGTATTGGGTGTGTTGGGGACACAAGAGACTCTTTGTTATTTGGTTGCAGGGTTGTTTGAGAGAGACCATCTTCATCCTACGCCTCCCACGGATTGATAAACCTTAGGTCATCCACTTGAGGGAAATTTGCTACTGTCCTACAAAACTCTGCGCTTGGAGGCCCAACACGAGTCTACAAGAAGAAGGTTGCGTAGTAGACATCAAGCTCTTTTCTGGCGCTGTTGCCGGGGAGGTGAGTGCTTGAAGGTATATCTTTAGATCTTGCAATTGAATCTTTTAGTTTCTTGTTTTTCATTAGTTTGGTTTTATAAAAGAAAACTACAAAAAATGGAGTTTAGGTTGCATCAATTGGTTCGTCTTTTTAATGTCTTTCGTGAAAATGATGGTTTGGAAAATTGTGCTCAATTGGTAGAGGAAGAATTTATGAAAATACTTAATGAGAATTCCTTGAATGATGAGCATGATAGAAATATTGTTAGTATGAATTCTCTGAATATTCATGATGCTAATGATATGTAAAGCCACAAGCTTGGGGATGCTATGTTTGATGAATATGATATTTTTAGTCCCCCAAGTTTTGATGAGCAAAACTATTATGATGATGGCATGCCTCCTATCTATGATGATGACATGTATGCTATAAAGAGTGATAATAACCATGAAACTTGTCATCATGATTTCGTTATTCAAAGTGGTTATGTCAATCAAGTATCTCATGATAGTTATTTTGTTGAGTTTGCTCCCACTATTATGAATGAGAAGAAAATTGCTTATGTGGAGAGTGACAAAATTTCTATGCTTGTAGATCATGAAAAGAATGCTTTATGTGCTGGTTATATTGTGAAATTCCTTCATGATGCTACTGAAAATTATTATGAGGGAGGAACATATGCTTGTAGGAATTGCAATAATATCAAGTTTCCTCTCTATGTGTTTAAAGTTTTGAAGTTATGCTTGTTTTGCCTTCCTATGCTAGTTGATTCTTGCTCCCATAAATAGTTTGCTCACAAAATCCCTATGCATAGGAAGTGAGTTAGACTTAAATGTGCTTGTCATGAGATTCATGATGCTCTCTTGCATGTTTCAATTACTACTTTTTATGTGAGCATCATTGAAATCATCATGCCTAGCTAAAAGGCATTAAAGAAAAGCGCTTGTTGGGAGGCAACCCAACACTTTTACTTTCTGTTTTTGTGTGTTCACATGATTAAGCTACTGTAGTAATCATGTTTCGTATCTTTTATTTCAATAAAGTGCCAAGTAAAGCCTTTGGGATGACTCACAAGATGAGTAGAATTGATGCTGAACCAAAACAGAAACTTTTGACTCCAATACAGGAATATTCATTTTTTTACTGGAGCGTGATAATAATCTGCAATTTTTACACAGTCTTTATATACAAATTCTTCAGGTTGTTTTAATTTTTAAGAATTTTTAGAGACAGGGAAGTATGGTTACACTACAGATCTTCAGAGACTGTTCTGTTTTTGACAGATTCTGTTTTGCATGCATAGTTTGCTTGTTTTAGTGTTTCCATAGCTTATATTTAGTGATATAAATTATGGGAATAATATAATACAGTAGGTATCATGTGGAAACAATTATGAATCTTGTCTTGACAGTACCTAAGTGAATGATCTTTGTTTATTATACTAACCCATCTCACGAAGTTCCGTTAAGTTTTGTGTGATTGAAGTTTTCAAGTTTTGGGTGAGACACCGATATGAGGAGAATAAGGAGTGACAAGAACCTAAGCTTGGGGATGCCCAAGGCACCCCCAAGGTAATATCCAAGGAAGACTCACGCGCCTAAGCTTGGGGATGCCCCGGAAGGCATCCCCTCTTTCGTCTTCAACATTATCAGTATATCTTACTTGGAGCTATATTTTTATTCGTCACATAATATGAGTTTTTCTTGGAGCGTCATTTTATTTTCTTTTTCTATGTTAGGTGTTATTTATAATCTTGTTTTTCAATAAAAAGTTCCAAGAATTGCCTTAGGATGCTTGCATTGCATGTTTTGATGAGTGCTGTGTAAAAACAGAAACTTTGGCTGTAGTGTTTGAATTTTCATATTTTAATGGAACGTGGAAAGTTTCTGAAATTTTTACACAGTGATGTCATATAAATTATTTAGCATTTCCTAAATTTTCATAATTGTTTGAGTTACAGAAGTACACTGTTTTCATAAATTGCTACAAACTGTTCTGTTTGGACAGATTGCTGTCATAGTTTTGTTATCTACTTATCCTCTAGTTTCCATAGCCTATATTGGTAGATATAAATTGTGGATATGATAGTATACAGTACCTAATGTTTGGAAATTACTATGCAACTTGTTTTGGCAGTACATAAAGAGTTGATTTATTATTATGTGTGCTAACCTATCTCACTAGTTCTTTTCAAGTTTTGTGTGGAAGATGTTTTTGAGAATAGGTGAAACCATGATATGAGAGGATTGAACGAGATACAAAAGCTCAAGCTTGGGGATGCCCAAGGCACCCCAAGTAAATATTTCAAGAAGTCTCAAGCATCTAAGCTTGGGGATGCTACGCATCCCACCTCTCTTCATCAACAATTATCGGTTAGCCTATATTGAGCCCAAATTTTTATTCGTTCACATGATGCGTGCTATTCTTGGAGTGCTATTTTTCTTTAGTTTGCTGTTTGAATAAAATACTCAGATCTGAAAATATTTATTGAGAGAGAGAGAGTCCTCACATAGCTGCTTAATTGTTTGACTACTCATTGATCTTCACTTATATCTTTTGAGAGTAGCTTGTCATTTCCTCTCATGTTTCACTTTTACCTTTTTGAGGAATGAAATCTTTATGCTCATGTGCTTCATTTAAATTTGTTTGAGCTTGTCGAAAAAGCAATAGCAATATATGAAACTAGTCCCAAAGTGATAGATATCCAAGGAGGATATAATAAAAACTTTCATGAAGATCATGGGACAAATTAAACTTGATTCTTTGTAATAGTTTTGAAACATGATGATAGTAATATGTGAGTCATGTTAGTGAGTAATTATGCTTTAGTAGGAATATTGGTGTTAAGGTTTGTGATTCCCTATGCAAGTACGAAAGTCAATAGTTATGCAATGAAGTTATATCCTACTTGTGGTGCATTATTCGGTGTTAGTTATGTTCAATGCTCACTTATGTGAATTTTCGTTTCTTGGTTTGGTTGCTTCCCAATCCATTTGCTAGCCTCCATTTGTACTAAGTAGAAATACTACTTGTGCATCCAAAATCCTTAAACCAAGTTTTGCCTTATGAGTCCACCATACCTACCTATATGCGGTATTTTCATGCCGTTCCAAGCAAATTTGTATGTGCCATCTCTAAATTTTCAAAATAAATTTTCTCTTTTATATGCCCGTACCGCTCATGAAACGGTGGGGAGTGTCCAATATTTTCCCATGCTAGATGTGTTATTCTCACGATATGTGTTGATTCACTATCATTCACGAGAAAGTGGCTGGTATTCGGGATGCCCAGTTCCGTGCTCAAAAATCAAATCAAAATATAATGAAACAAAACTCCCCCAGAATTGTTGTTTGTATGGACGGTACCCGTAGATTCGGCTCGCCGTGGAGTGTGATTGATTGGTGGAGGGGGAGTAAAAACTTTATTTTCTGTTTGGGAACCGCCTATGATATATCTAGCATGGAAAGTATTGTGAGCTACTTTGTCGTTTTCGTTGACAGGAAAAGCATGCCACTCAAAATATTTTTCTCTCTCTCAATTTAAACCTTGAGCTCTGGCACCTCTACAAATCCCTACTTCCCTCTGTGAAGGGCCTATCTATTTACTTTATGCAATTTTTATTTTTGCTTTGAGTCTCCATCTTCTCTTATAAGCACCAACTAGGGGGCACTATGATCGTACTTGAGCATTGGGCATAGCTAATATTTGAGTGTGTTTCATGAATGGATCAATGATTGAGCATGATGGGCTAGGGATAACTTTCTTTAGTGTTGATATTTTGAAAGACATGGTTGCTTGTTGACATGCTTGAGTATTGAAGTCATTATGTTAAAACTAGACTATTGCTTTGAATCTTTTAGAAGTCCAAATGTCCATGCTATACAAAGAAGAATAAAATATGATGAAAATGTTTGCTAGCATTCACACTTCATAAATTATTTCTTTTATCATTTACCTACTCGAGGACGAGCAGGAATTAAGCTTGGGGATGCTGATACGTCTCCAACGTATCTATAATTTATGAAGTATTCATGCCATGTTTACAATAATTCTATATGATTTTGGTATGATTTTATTAGAACTAACCCGGACTGACGTTGTTTTCAGCAGAACTACCATGGTGTCGTTTTTTGTGCAGAAATAAAAGTTCTCGGAATGGGCTGAAAATTTACGGTGATTTTTTATGGACCAAAAGAGACCCCCGAAGCATTCAAGTTGGGGCAGAAGAGCCACGAGGCCGCCACAAGCCTGCAGGGCGCCCCCCTAGGGCGCGCCCTCCTAGCTTGTCGCCGCCTCGTGGCCCCCCTTGACGTGAGACCGACGCCAAAAACTCCTATAAATACCAAAACCCCCAGAAACAAACCTAGATCGGGAGTTCCGCCGTCGCAAGCCTCTGTAGCCATGAAAAACCAATCGGGAGCCCGTTCCGGCACCCTGCCGGAGGGGGAAACCATCACCGGAGGCCATCTTCATCATCCCGGCGGTCTCCATGACGAGGAGGGAGTAGTTCACCCTCGGGGCTGAGGGTATGTACCAGTAGCTATGTGTTTGATCTCTCTCTCTCTCTCTCGTGTTCTTGAGATGGTACGATCTTGATGTATCGCGAGCTTTATTAATATAGATGAATCATATGGAGTTTTCCCCTCTCTATCTTCTTGTGATGAATTGAGTTTTCCCTTTGAAGTTTTCTTATCGGATTGAGTCTTTAAGGATTTGAGAACACTTGATGTATGTCTTGCGATGGGATATCCGTGGTGACAATGGGATGTTCTATTGATCCACTTGATGTATGTTTTGGTGATCAACTTGCGGGTTCCGTGACCTTGGGAATCTATGCATAGGGGTTGGCACATGTTTTCGTCTTGACTCTCCGGTAGAAACTTTGGGGCACTCTTTGAAGTTCTTTGTGTTGGATTGAACATGATGAATCTGAAATTGTGTGATGCATATCGTATAATCAAGCCCATGGGTACTCGTGGTGACATTGGAGTATCTAGGTGACATTAGGGTTTTGGTTGATGTGTATCTTAAGGTGTTATTTTAATACGAACTCTAGGGCTGTTCGTGACACTTATAGGGATAGCTCATACGATTGATCGGAAAAGATAACTTTGAGATGGTTTCGTACCCTACAATAATTTCTTCGTTTGTTCTCCGCTATTTGTGACTTTGGAGTGAACTCTTTGTCGCACGTGAGGGATTTACATATGATTCAACTATGTCAGTATTGTTGAGAGAACTTGCACTAGTGAAAGTATGAACCCTAGGCCTTGTTTCCAAGCATTGCAATACCGTTTGTGCTCACTTTTATCATTAGTTACCTTGCTGTTTTTATATTTTCAGATTACAAAAACCTATATCTACCATCCATATTACACTTGTATCACCATCTCTTCGCCGAACTAGTGCACCTATACAATTTACCATTGTATTGGGTGTGTTGGGGACACAAGAGACTCTTTGTTATTTGGTTGCAGGGTTGTTTGAGAGAGACCATCTTCATCCTACGCCTCCCACGGATTGATAAACCTTAGGTCATCCACTTGAGGGAAATTTGCTACTGTCCTACAAAACTCTGCACTTGGAGGCCCAACACGAGTCTACAAGAAGAAGGTTGCGTAGTAAACATCATGCTGCATCATCCCTTCCTCTTTGGGAAAATACCAACGCAGTCTCAAGCCACGTCAGCTCCTCGTAGGGTTCGACACTCTTACTTATCGAAAGGATTACGATTGACCCCCTATACTTGTGGGTCATCAGTTGTCTGTCTTCTATGTATAATAATTGCCTGATGCAGCAGCAACTACACACCTTATATTAAGTTGTTCTTTTTTATCTTCTTGACCTCATTGTTCTTTGCTTCTCCCTCCTATTTTCTCCTTTGCTCTGACTGATTGATCGATCGATTTCCTCCCAATTGGCTTAGTGGCAGCACAACAGTCGATGCATAGCCACCCATCATGATCTTTCGCTCCTTCCGGGGGCTTCTTCCTATTTTGTATTCTTCTCCTCTCCTTTCATTACAACTGATTGAGTAAAAAAAGATCCAACAAACACATGCTGGTAATCTCTTTTGTGAAGTTTTATGCAGGTATGAAGTCAACCAAATCAGTACATAAAATGAACGACAACTGAATTTGCTCATGTATCCATGTGAGAACAGGAGGAGAGAGATGACAGACTTACCTACGAACACAAATCAAAGAGATAAGACCAGCAACGCCGTTCTGGTATCAATTCAATCTAGCTCTCACCGTCGCTGGAGCCAAGTCAATCTAGAAGGACCTGTGGACGCAACAGACATACCCGTGGGAGAGAACAAGGAAGTTAAGACGAATTTGGTGCTAGAACCGATCTGCGCTCTTGCCGACTGCCGTCCAAGGCAGTCATTTCCTTTTGATGCAAAACAAGGATCTTGACATCCATAACCAGGACAGATCGGAAGAAGAGGAGTCAGAGGGTCTGCCTTGGGAAGAGAGAGTCCGGATCAGACCCGCGTCCACTTTAAGGGCACCACGTGCACACCTACACCAACTCTACATAGCCTCCTGCACCTCGGTGTCCTTCTCGTCCAGGGGTAACTGCACGGTTTCTGCGATGTCCATGACCAAAAGCAAAAGGTTATATCGTTTGTATGCATCTTCTGAATCTGAATCAATTTTTAGCCAAGATCACAATTTTCAGTTAAGTCCCATTCTTTCAAGAAACAAACGGAGGTGAGCCTCGTATGAAAGAACATACTTGAAGCATGAAGCATGCGAGCACACCTATCTTTAGCGAGGAGTGTTCTAAATCACAAGGACAAAGCATTAGTTGGATAACAAATGTTCACCTACCAACCAATGCATGTGTTTTCATCACGTATAGAATATAATGGAGAATAGCTAATTAAATCGTAGTGGCCGGGTGCAAATAGGCTGGATTCAGAGAGACGACCAATCACCTAGATTTTAGGAAACATCACAATTTTGTAACTTGCATTAATTCCAATACGACAATGCTAATTTTTCAAGATATGTGCAATATTCTTTTGCGGACAGGTATGTTAATAGACATCTTAATTCCAGATGAAGCAAATCCAAAAAAAATCGATTGAATCATCCTTTTACCTGTGTTCATATGTAATCAATAAAATCAACATTTTATATAATCCAACAATACTATATACTAAACCAGGAAAAATTCAGCAAGATGATTTTGGTATTTACCTCTAGACAAGTAATCATGAACTCACATGGTGCCCTACAATTAACC
Organism: Elymus sibiricus; assembly: GCA_039707655.1. Taxonomy (NCBI): domain Eukaryota; kingdom Viridiplantae; phylum Streptophyta; class Magnoliopsida; order Poales; family Poaceae; genus Elymus; species Elymus sibiricus. The sequence goes on from CM077671.1 coordinate 132,864,173, forward strand.
GAGAAAAATACATGTTTTATATTGTAGTAAAAAGAAGCATATATTTTATAATCAGCAAGAACATTTATATGGTTAATTAGAGGGTAAACTACAGATAATACAAGTGATTTAATTGAATCCATACATCCGTGATTTGATTGGAGCCACGTAAGAGTACCTGCTTGGACCGAGAAGAATCCATCTGTCTGTAGCTTAATATGCTTTCTTCAGTATATCAGCGGACACTGAATTATGTTCCGAAGCAAACCCTGCAATACAAACGAGGGAAGAACAAAATAATCATTGCCGTGCTCTTTATTGGGCAAGATAAACTTGTCATCAAGTAAGTTGTTTGCATGGACAACAAACATGAAGAAGTCGCATTTACATGCTGCCTTAATGTCCTTTTACCATAGAAGTCCATCATGCCAATATGTAGCCTGTCTGGGCATGTCGGTTGGATGACAGTCAACAACACACCCGTATCAAGTTTATCATCTGTCCTCCCACTCGCGTACTCCTCCGAGCTCACTTCGTCTGTTATCCAAGAAAATTGCCATCACAATGCACAAATAGAACACTTGCCTTTATCCTGGAAGGAAACAGAAAAATGTATAAGTATGTTACACACAAAGGTATGGCTCATTAATAGTAATCAACTCTTACCTCTTGCACTCGATTTGGTAACACAATTTGTAAGTTAGTATATTTACTGTTCTTTCTTTTCTTCCATTTTCTCTAACATGTAACACTGGGATACCAATTCAAAATAGTTGTTGTATCTACGACTGAAATGGTCTGAGAAATCTCCTTCTTTATAATTATATTCCATTATATATAGTACCAACATGTCAGCTGGGTTAGAAAACCAAGTAATTTGTTTACGACTTTCTCCTGAACTGTTAACAACAATGAATTTGTGAAGAAATAGAAAACTGAAAGAATCATTATTCTCCTGAACTGTTAACGCCTAAATGATTCAAACAGTTCAGACATTTTTACCAAGCATGAAATGACCCTAAACCCAGGATCCCAATTGATAGCAAAACAAACTCCCAATAGATAGATGTATCGGTCGGTATTATAACTGAAAAGCAAAGAGAAGAAATCATCACCATGGCAGCTGGGTTAGAACCGCATATAACTTGGTACGAAATCACGAACCTTCAACATTTTAAGCAACATTTTTATCACCAAAACATCACCCAGGTGCTTCCATGGCTCATACGAAGGCAAATAGGGTGCCTGCAACGGCAGAACATAGCTATCACGCACATGAGGTTGATACTAAAGAGATATACACAAACTCTCGCCACAGCCTAGAGCGTGATCATGCGTTGATATTACTACCCTTGCTCCTCTCAATTGTTCCAATATAAGAAGAAGCAAGATAATCTCCTTCACAAAGATCCCAATATATTACTTCACCCAGACCAAATCACGGCAATGCATAATAGCACAACATTCTATGCTTCTTAAAAGTAAATCTCCTTTATAGGTTCCAAATTCATAGAGGAATTTCTAGTGGAGTCCATCTCACTGAGATTTTCCAAGGCCGTATGGGGCAAGATAAGCGATACATGCTTGACCATACGCTACACGGGAGTAGGGAGTACGTCGAGGGCGCGGCGGCGTACCTATCTTGTTAGCGAGGACGCAGGTGGAGACGGCAGCCAGCGCGCGGCTCCCCGGGAAGACGACCTTCTTCCGCCACCATGCCATCACCGCACGCATGGGTTCCAGCATCCTCACGACGGCGCCCAGCCTCGACGACCCCCTCTTGTTCTTCCTTCCGCCATCATGGTGGTGGTGTCCACGGAGGGCATCGAGTGGCGGGTTGGCCACAGGGAAGCGGCGGCAGGTGAGAACCCTAGTTGCGTTTGGGGAAGAAATTGGGAGGGGCATGGCCAGGGAAGGAAAGCGATGTAGGCGATCCTGTACCTCGGCTCGGCGACGATCCCGTACCTCGGCGGCGGCGGCGAGATTGCACGTTGGAGGCGATCGAGGGGAGTGGTGTTGTATGTTTTTTCGTTTCGTGCGTGGTGATACTATTGCTTTTCGTTGCGTGCAAGAGGTGGGTGGGGAGACGAAAAAACCATGCGAAAGTGGGAGACGAAAAAAATCATGCGAAAATTAACCGTAGAGGCTAGTCTACCAACTGAGACATTAGGAGTAGAGATTTGTTTCCTTAAAATCCGTTATTTATTTCCTGAAAATCCATTATTTGTTTCCTAAAACAAATTTCACTAATGAGAGGGATCAGTTGATTTGGATAAGTTAGGAAAGTTAGATTAAAATCTGTTATTTGTTTTCTGAAAATCTGTTATTTGTTTCTTGAAAATCTGTTATTTGTCTCCTAAAACAAATTGCACTAATGAGAAGGTTCGATTGATTTGGATAACTTAAGAAAGTTAGATCTGTGATTTGTTATACGTTAGGAAGTGCTAGCTTATAATAAAAGAGTGAAGAGAAAAATAAACCAATGAACCAGGGTGGGAGGGGGTGGTGGGAAGAGAGACGAAAAAAAACCAGACGAAGGTGGGAGGAGAGACGAAAATAAACCAGTGAACTCCGGCTACCAACTCCCCCTTTAGGAGTTACTACTCCCTCCGTCCCATGATATAAGAGTGTTTTAACACAAAAAAAATTAAACAAACAAACATTCTCTTTCTTAAAGCCACCCCACGCAGTGTACACAACCCCTACTATACCATCAGATTATCCCAATTAATTAGATCTAACAGACTAAATTGATCTAATTTGATGCCTTGGGTGCACATAGCAATAATTTCTGCCGCACCGCACTCTGCCAAAATTTCGTCCGCCAATACGTGTTCCAAAAAGGCTCCCCCATCCACGAAGGGCACGGGCCACCATGACCACTGTCTGCGTTGCCGCCTCAGCGCAACCCGGTCCACTACAACGCCTTGCCGCGCCACCGTCCAGGCAGAAACCGCGGCCTGGGGACGGCTTGCGATGGGGCGTCGTCGTCGGTGTTGGTAACATCGGCGTCATGATGCAGGTAGTGACCAGGTCCTGTGTAGACGACAACGGCGATGTAGGGGCGTAGCACGGGCAGGGCCAATGCGCGGCGGCAGGTGCTCAGGCATGAAGGTGGTGTCCAACACCGACGTGTGGATGGAGGTCTCCTGCAGTGCCGTCGGCTGGGGCAAGCTTCGTTGATACCCAGGGGGTGTTAAGGTATGTTTTTGCAATTAAGTGCAAGCCATGTGTTTGATAAAGTGCCTAACATTCAAATTAAGTGCGTTCATCCTAGACTAATCATGACCAATTTGATGACGCACTCCTCCTTTACTCTCACAAGCAGGCTCTTTAGCTCTTTGTAAAATGTAAAATTTTAGCTACACACGAATTTCATGGCAAGTGCCTTTGTGCCTACACAAATGAAAATTATTTTCTTTCACTTCCAGATGTAATTCAAGTTGTCACTTGCATGATTGGAAGAATGTACTCCGGCTTCTTATCCACTCTTGTGATCATGTCTCTGAGTAAGTAATCTTTATCGTTAGTTGTATAGTTTCTTGATTCATTTCTTGGACGTCTATTTTCTCTACTAGCTCAAGAATTTTACCTACGGCATAACTTAATTGCTATATTGTCATTAGTAACGTCAGTTGCTGTTATTATTGGTGGTACATGTGTGGGCATTATCATTTAGGTAGAACTATCATTCCATTCAGCTGGTATCTGCCTTGATTTAATTGATAGATCCCTCTGGATCGGATCGGTGTGAGGTTTCGGTAGTGGTGAGAAGGGATGGGGTTTATACCTTCGCTTTGGCTCGAAGAGCTCCCGCCGGTGGCCATGGTGGGATGGTGACGGCGGTGATGGCAGAGAGGAGTGAGGTGGTGGCGGCGGTGCTTCCCGCTAGCACTGCGCGTAACCTAGATCGGTAGGGTTTGTTGGTGGGGTGTGCGGCAACGCAGCGAACCTCGTAATGCATTTCGCCGGCCCCCACCACTTTATATAGCGCAGGTGACAGGGGCCCGTCAACCATAGTGGGTTGAGCGCCCCCGATCAGGGCACGGATCAGGGGTCCGGTGGGCCGTTGGGCCGACACGGGAGAGATCAACCTAACATTCTCCCCCTTGATCTCAACTTTTACTTTTAACTTTATACTTTTTACTTTACTCGTTTCATCACAGATCAATACATAGAACATGTGTCATCGTCACAGCTCAATTGCCGATAGAATCAGACAGCTACAATGTACCTCTCTGTTCTGAAACAAATTCTGTTCCTTTTGGGCCTCTCTTGATCCAGGAATCATAGGCTTTCCCTTAAACCCATGTCGGCTAAGTGTTCCTTGAACACATTGGGTGGTAAGCCTTTCGTAAGCGGATCCGCAAGCATATCCTTTGTCCTTATATGCTCGAGACTTATAGTGTGATCCTGGATTTTATCTTTCACAACATAATACTTTATCTCTATTGTTTTGGCAGCATTACTCGACTTGTTTTTGTGAGCGTAGAATACTGTGGGTTGGTTGTCACAATACATCTTTAGTGGTTTGTGAATACAGTCTACCACTTTCAAGTCGGGTATAAATTTCTTTAACCATATCGCCTGCCCCGTGGCCTCAAAACATGCTATAAATTCTGCATACATCGTGGACGATGCAACTATTGACTGTTTGGAGCTTCTCCACGAAATAGCCCCTCCAGCGAGAGTGAACACGTATCCTCACGTGGATTTTCTATCATCTCTGTCCCCCGCAAAATCTGCGTCTGAATACCCTCTTATCTCTAGGGAATCAGATCTCCTGTATGTTAGCATGTGGTCCTTTGTGTCTTGCGCATAACGCAATGCTTTCTTTACCATCTTCCAGTGCTCTATGCCTGGATTCTCTTGATATCTACAGAGTACCCCGGTGACAAAAGCTAAGTCAGGGCGAGTGCACACTTGTGCATACTGTAAGCTTCCAACAGCCGAAGCATATGGTACTGCTTTCATTAGATCGATCTCGTACTGGTTCTTGGGACATTGGAATCTCCCAAAACTATCGCCCTTGACTATAGGAGCAGGTGTGGCTTTACTCGCATGCATATTATACTTTTGAAGAACCTTTTCTAAATATGCCTTCTGCGATAGTCCAAAGACTCCATTTTTCCAGTCTCGGTGAATTTCTATGCCCAAAACATATGATGCTTCACCAAGGTCCGTTATGTCAAAATTTGAGGACAAGTACTTCTTTGTTTCTTGTAGTAGACTAACATCACTGCTAGCAAGCAAGATATCATCCACATACAAGATTAGGAAAATATATTTCCCATTTTTAAACCTTGCATAAATGCAGTTATCCTCAATATTTTCTTTAAATCCAAAACTTTTAATTGTCTGATTAAACTTTAGATACCACTGTCTAGAGGCTTGCCTTAATCCATAGATAGATTTCTTCAGGCGGCATCCCATATTTTCCTTGCCTTCCATGATAAAACCCTTGGGTTGTTTCATGTAAACTTTTTCTTTTAAATCCCCGTTCAGAAATGCCGTTTTACATCCATTTGATGTAACTCTAAATCAAAATGTGCAACTAATGCCATTATGATTCTGAAGGAGTCCTTACATGAGACTGGGGAAAAAGTCTCATTGTAATCTATCCCTTCTCTTTGTGTAAATCCTTTTGCCACAAGTCGTGCTTTATACTTTTCTACATTCCCATTAGGGTCATACTTAGTTTTGTAGACCCATTTGCAGCCTACTGTTTTGGCTCCTTTAGGAATTTCCTCTAAGTCCCATACATCTTTGGAACTCATCGATTTCATCTCATCTTCCATTGTCTCTAGCCATTGTGATGAGTGAGGGCTTTTAATGGCTTCTTCATATGTAGTGTGATCACCTTCCATATGAACCACTTATGTGTTATAAACTTTATAATCAGTAGAAATAGCTGATCTTCTTGTTCTATTAGATCTTCTAAGAGCCTCAGTTTCTGGCACATTTTGTGCCTCAACTTCCGGCACATCTTCTACAATTGGCTGCTGCACCTCCCTTTCATGCTCAACAACGGGTTCAGTCGGCTCCTGACGGACAGGTTCCGGGACTTCTCCTATAGTTGTCATGGGCGGAGTTACAACTGGTAGTGAGAAAAATGGCTCCTGAATCATCGGATTAGGTGCATGCACCCTCTTCTCCTCAAGATCAATTTTCTGAGCTACCATGCTCCCCCTCATCATTTCGTCCTCTAAGAAGACTGCATGTCTTGTTTCTACAAACTTTGTATATCTGTCTGGACAGTAGAAACGAAAACCCTTTGATTTGTCTGGATAGCCAATGAAGTGGCAACTCACTGTTTTGGGATCTAACTTTGCAATGTTTGGATTAAACATTTTGGCCTCAGCAGGGCACCTCCACACCCTGAAGTGTTGTAGGGAGGGCACTCGTCCTGTTCACAGCTCGTACGGTGTTTTGGGCACCGATTTGCTTGGCACTCTATTGAGAATGTGAATGGCGGTTTTAAGCGCCTCCATCCATAATCCCAATGGCAAGGTGGAGTAACTCATCATGATGCGCACCATATCCATAAGTGTACGGTTGCGTCTTTCAGCTACTCCATTTTGCTGAGGCTCGCCCGGCATTGAATACTGGGCTACTATGCCAGTCTCCTGTAAGAACTTTGCAAAAGGTCCAGGGACTTGCAAAACCTCATTAGTGATCTCATCACCTAACATGTGCCAATACTAAAAATTGCATGAATGCCATATGGACCAGGGGCCTTCAGGTCACAATTACTGAAAATTGTTTTACGAACATCATGAGGAGTGCTGGGAGCCAATAACATATCATTCATTTGTTTGGTGACCTTAGATCAACTTTTTTGCAAAATGGCAGGATCTGTATGCTGCACCTGGATTTAAAAAGATTAGCAAAATGATTTTACACGTGGGGGTTCAAAGATACCATACCTTCTAACCAACCATTTTCATCCTTTAGTTTTTTTATAAAATTTCTTTTCCTACAAGCCGAAGCAAAAGCATGAAAAAAAGGCCGGTCACCATCTTTTAGCCAATTAGCTCTATATTTGCATCCATTGGATCTCTTCCAACCCCAACAAGTACTCCACAACTTCAGCCAAAAAAAATCTCCTCATTTTCATCGTTCAGTCGCACAGACATTGCTTGTCCTAATTCCCTCTGAGCTTTCCGGAGACGTTTCTTAAGCACCCTCTGATCCCAGTCATGGAGTACATGCCATTGTAGGATCAGCCCCTACTTTTTCCCACGCTGCTTGCACCGTTTCCCCCTGGAACACTTTTATCTCTCAGCGCCTCAAATTGCTTTCACTTTCTGCCGCTGCCAGCCGCCAAAGATTGGACAGCAGTGGCCAGTGATCCGAATGATTATTCCCCAGGTTCTCTAAAACTGCATGAGGAAAAAACTGTGACTGCGCATCATTGATAAGGCCTTGGTCAAGTCTCTTATTCTTCCTCTGTGCCAAGTAAAAGAGTCACCCACATATCCAATACCCCTTATGTCACCATCATCTATAGCATTCTGAGAAGGATGCACGTACTGTTGCGATCTTGGATTGCCACCTTCCTGCTTGTGTAAAAAATGAATCTCATTAAGGTCACCCAACAGGAGTAATGGGAGAGTTTCATAGTTACTAAATCATATTGCATAAAGCTACCTACTGGCTCTTCACTTGCCTAGTTTCACACACACACAAAAAAACTCTTCTGTTCAGCAATACATAGGCTACATTTAAAAACCAAGTAATATGTGCTTTTAACAGGTTACATCATCCTGGATTCAAGTGCTCTTATAATCTTTAAGAGCATTACACTACACTACACTCTGGGAAACAGTCATTCCAACGCAAACCTACGTTAAATCAGGCAGCCGGCAGATATTATACAGATAGGATCATCATACAATTATCAGCCAAAGGCATCAGCAGCCTATACACAAACTTAGTCACATTCCAGCAATATTTACGCAAGCCATCACTTACTACTGCATGGCTCACAAAAGGTCGGACAAACAACAACAGCTCGGCAGACAACAGAACACACCTACATCAGAGGCAGAAGAAGCTACAAGATCTTCCGAAAATCGGGTTGTCGGCCACACGGTTGTCAGGAGATTGATGCTGCTAAGAGTCGTTGATCAGCAGGGGATTGCTGTCGTTCGCTTTTCTACTAAAGAGCGACTGAGCCAGCTCCGGCGACAACATGTTGGCTACAGATTCAAACTGCAATGAGAAATACAACTAAGCTGTCTGGTAATTCTAAAACTGTATGGCTTACACAAAAAGATTCATGTGAAACTCAAGCAGCAAATGTTGATTGCATACCTTTTTGTGCTGATACTTTTCGCGTATAGCATTAAGGGGGCATCTGCTGGTGTTAACCTGCAGTTCCCATAGAGCGCATACGCATGTTTGAATATCAGAACTTTTGTATGAGGTGTAATGCTCCAGAGTACAGTTCTGCACAAGAAATACAATTTATTAGAAACAAAAAAATACTTTTTCACATGGGGTACAAAGAGGTCTGTATCGAGAGTTTTCTTACGAACCCATGGGTGATCTGATTGGTCGAATGTCCATCTTGCAAGAAAGACTGCTGAGGCTGCCACCACTGAAGGGAGAAACCTCAGGAAATTGTAGTCGGTCAAAGTCAACTCCGCGAGATAATTGGCCAGATAACCCAGAGTTACAGAAGGAGCCTGGGAATGTAGTTTAAGAAGTTAGTGATGAGCGCCATACATATAAATTGAATCAAAACTGTGCTTTGTGAGAAGCCTGTGCTTTGTTGGATGCCAGTCTTACTTTGTGAGAAGCCTGTGCTGCTCTAAGGAATCTCCTGATAAAATTTCAAGGAAAGGCTTGTTAGTGATAAACAGAAACTTCGTATTGGAACAGAAATATGATACGATATGTCTAGTCATCCTGAATCATTAACCTGAGAAATGTTTTAGTTGTGGGAACAGAAAGATTAAATCCCAGACCATTAAGCACTTGGCACTCCATTTTCAGCACCTATTGAATCAGGATGACATCAGTTATGGCAAATCAACAATGACACTTAGCATATGTGCAATTAGCAATCGTTCAAACTTCACATGAAAGAAGTACCTGATCTTTTGTATATGTATTATCAGTTATGAAACAAAATTCTTCAACACGTGGTGTACAGATCTCTTCATACTTTCTGCAGATGAAAGTAGACTTATAAATGATTCTACTGAAAGATATCACTGGAGCCCATGGCAGCAGAAACAATCAAACAATAAACATAATTAATTTGTTTGCCACAAAATAGGCTCCTTCAGCAACTAGGCAAACCTTTCCATGATAAATGTTCATATCAATTTCGAAGTTTTTGATATTAAATATTAAAATCAAACAGATACAAACTTACGAGGCAATCAACAGGCTAGTTATTCCAAGAAGCTGCAGTTTCTGTCCTTCAATATATTTCCAAGAAAGAAATTGATCAATAAGGTATACGGTGAGGTACAGCGTGTCTGGCACAAGTTTATACTCTTCAGAAACCTGCAAAGATAGAACTTCATAAGCTGAGAAATCATGGACATTAAAGATTAAACTGGAACAAGGATCTTGATTTGGGGCAAAAGAAAACACAGGTTTCCAATATGCATCTGGGAAATGTATAATGTATGTTTCTGGTGCTGAAGACCACCGGATACCTTATTCTGACCTCTACAGTATTCACAGGGTCTCTGTGACTTGCATGTTTTCTATATGTGGATACCGCACATGCTACCACCACAGCATGAGTTTAAGCATGTCGTGTTCAGCTCAATTTGGCATTGAGCAAGTTATGTGATGCAAGAAGAATGCATGAGTGGATCATCACCACTGATTCAGACTTCTCATATAAAATCCTCTGTCGCTGGCATCCAATATATATGAGATTTGGAAGGGAAACAAAGAAACCAAGCAGACAAGAATAAAAGGAATGTTTATGTAAGCTATTGAGATGATCTTGGATGAGTGTGGAAACCTAGAACTCTATTCCTCTCTGCAAAATGAATGGGCAGATTTCCTAACTTCCATATAAACACAATCCACATGTAATTGATAACTTCATAATTGCAGGTTATATAAGTACATCAATTTGTGTGCGAAGTTGCACTGTGAAATGGCAATGATGAATGCTCACAATCTTAAAAACATAGTTGAACTATTTGTGTATAAATTTAATCAGAAGCAATCCATACAAACCTCAACAAGCCAATCAATGAGGATTCCTCGCATGCCTTTTGTAATATCCATTTGCAAAGTCTCCATGTAATTTGATTTAGGCCTTCTTATAAGCTGGGGAGTAACATGAGCATATAAGATGGACGCTGAAATGCTTTCACAAAAACAGCATGCTAACACCATAGCACACAGATGAAACACAAGCGTCCAAAATTGGATTCTTCCCAGCTTAATAAGGCATGTAAAATATGAGAACTTTAGAAGTCCGTCTAAACAGTAGAAGCTCTCCCCTTTTACCAAAGAACATCAACATACCTCTGCGGCCATTAGGTTTGTGTATATCTCTGCAGCATAGGAAACACACATTTGTGGATTGCCATTATCTTTGTCAATATCTATAATGTTTAAACCAGCATAGCCCCCTGGAACAAAGAAACAGATTCTTTAGATGCTGCCCCACTCTACAGAATACATGAGTATCTACAAATTTCTCAGAAATGAGTAGTGCACAAAACATTTACAATATGCTTTGTTGTTTATAAGTTCTATGGCCACAGAAAGACCATTAAGATTTTCTTTGCAAAAAAAGAAGACCGTCAAGATTCAAGAATATGCTCAGAATATGACAAGGCAGCCAGCAACAAAGTGTAACATTAAAAGTGATACAAGTGAAGAGAATCTCCAAGCAGTTTTTTGGACTTCTATGTTCAACCTATCTTTAAGTCCAGATGATAAACGGTAGAGAAAAGATGCAACTTAACTAACCAGCGGTTGTGTCAGCAGTTTCAAATTTATCTCTTATGATTCTTCCCTGAAAGAATGCCTCATGAAAACTACTCTCCCTGTTCCGTTCAGTTTTCTGCAACAACAACAACAACCCTTTGTTTTCAAGCAAAGCAGTGGGCTCCTCCTTTGGTGATGAAAGCTCTTCCTTCTGAGCTTCTTCAACGTTGTGACAATCATTCACAAATGAAGTTCCACTAACAACAGGAAGAGGTGGCTTAGGGACCTTCTTTGCACACTGTTTGTTTTTGCTCGGATTTCGCCCTACCTTTTGGCTGGGCCTCGACTGGAACAAAGGAAATAGCTTTTCATTTAGTTGAATATATATGTTTGGGAAAAAGTAATGGTCAATAAATCAAACTACAATACTGTAATAATATGTGGAATATCTTGGTACCTGTAGCTTAGTCACAGCAGTGCAATTTCTGTATGAGTTTGCACAGCTTATGTTTGTCACGTCCTTGAGCACTGCTCGCCTTTTAGGCTGTGGAGCTGAAGTTACAGCATTTACACAAGTATTCTCATCCAAAGCTCCCCGTTTCGTCCTCCCTTTCGCTGGTTTTTGTTCAGTTCCCACAGGTACCGGTGGGGGGTGAGCCACTCCAAATCTTCTACTGTTAGTAGCAACTTGAGCTCGTGTGACACGGCCACTGGGAGCTTGGCAAGCAATAGGGACTGGAACATCCTTTCTTGAAGCCATTTAAGCCTGAATGGGTTAAAATGAAAATGGCATTATGGATTCATGCACTGAGCAAACAAGATAGCAAGAACTAGCATTGCAGAATTGAAAGGGGAATAAGACTACAATGTGTATGAAGCATCATGCAACATTGCTAAATAAACAAGTGAACGTACAAGTTTATTCAGTCTACTGAGAGGAGCGCATCAGCAAGAGAAACAGTAAATCCTCAGATCATAAAAAACATAGCAGCAACCAATTAATTATTATTCAAACGCATAATTTCAACAAAATTACTTTCTGGCATTGTATCTATGAGAAAAAAAAATGAGAAGTAATGAAAACCCATAGACATGAAACCCAGTTCGCAAGATGCACAGCTCAAATTATATAAAAATATGAACACTGATGTTGTTCTTTTTCTTTTGTGGAAAAGGTATTTCATTCTGTAATAAACCCTGGCGTTTTATTTCCACGAGAGCAAGTCTTGCACAAAACATGGACCACGTAGAATAAAATGTAATGCCACATCCTGCGTCTATATTTTGATAGATCGGTTGTATGTTTGGGCATACAAAATTTCCGAATCGTGTTGACAGGGCATCTACAAATGAGAGGGAGAAACATGCAGAAAGAGTAGCCGCCATCAAGTTCAATAGTAGTTTATACAAGCAACATTGCATTAGGTTGATTAAGATGAGAAAGATTGTACTTTAAAGAACGGGGGTAAAACCAGAACTCTCAAAAAGAAACCTAGATTTTCCAGACCACCCAACCTTTAAACCCAAGTACAGGATTCTTGGAAATATTGTAATCAGACGAAACAAATCAGATTACCTTCTTGCAAAAGAATGGGGGGCACCACCAGTTGTTGAAAAAGAAAGCTCAAATTCTTTTCTTTAAAACAAGAAAGCCCACATTCGGCGGCCATGGTGTGCAAGGAACGAGAGCATCTAGGGGAATGTGAGGACAAAGAACTCGCCGGGCTCGGGAGGGACGGGCGAGAGGGTCGCCGCCCGCGTCGATCTGCCGAGGCCCGAGAGGAACGAGCAAGAAAGACTGGATTGCCGTCGATCCGGCGGCGAGGGAGGATATGTCGAAAGCCGGTCCTGGAGAAGGCAGGCCGCCGTCGCTGGAGTGCTTTGCCAAGAGCGAGATGTGGAGCAGCGAGGCGCCGGCGTCTGTGAGGCCCTGCGCTCGGAGAGGGCGGGCAGGCTCTAGGGTTTAAGAGGGGGAATGCAGCGGCGGGAACCCTAGCGGTCCGCGTTCAGATCTGTGCCGAAGAGTAAAGCTCTCCCCAGCGCCGGCGGGATCCAGGTGAGGCGGCTGCGGCGGAGGCGGCGACCACCTTTCGGGTTTTGAAGTTTGAAGGGAGGAGGCGGGATGATTTGGGGCGGCGTACAAGAGGATAGTGCGGCCTCCGCGTACCCCCCTGAGGCCGGACAGGGATCCAGTGACTGGCCTGTGGCCAGTCACGCCGTGACTGGCGGGCAACCAGCCGTTGGATGCAGGGGGGGGCGGCTCAGATTAGGTACTGCAGAAAAGTACTGTAGACGACACTGCAGCGAAAATACTGTGGACGAGTTCCTGTAGACCGACCACTGCAGCTCGGAAACTGTTCACACAGATCTGGCCACAGATTCTTGATCGGACGGTGTGGAGAAGGGGGCCGGTCACCGTACTGTTCACCGGTGACTTGTCCACAGCAAGTCACTGGATCTCAATCCCCTGAGGCCTATTGGGCCGGCATTTTTACTCTTCACATGTCACTTGGGCTTTATCGGATGAAGAGATTGTGGAATGTAGTAAAGATATAGCGAAATCAACTAATTAAGGAGCATTTCCTCAAAAAAAAAACTAATTAAGGAGCAATCTCGATAAAGATCACTTCCACCTCTTCAGGTTACGACAAGTGACGCATATCTACATGTGCGCCATTTGTCGTAACCTTGAAGTTTTTTTTATAGATCTGGTTATTCAAAATGTTTTAGATTTTTAAACCGTGCGTCCAAATCTCAAAAAAAAATTACGGTTGGATTCTTCGCGTCGAGATCTTCAAAAATAGATCTCATGTTGATAGGTTTTGACAAACTTTTTTTACGAAAAAGACACCAGGCAAAAAAATAGGACGAAATAACCGAACTGAGAGCACATTTTTTTTCCCTTTTTCGAAAGAGGCACGATTGTGCCTCTCAAGGAAGCAAATACGTGCCTCCACGAGAAATAAACATGTGCCTCTCGCGGAAGAAAAAAACATGTTTTTTCCGTTTTCGAAAGGCACGAATGTGCTTTTCACGGAAAGAGAAAAAACACGTTTTTTCGTTTCTGATAGGCACGGCCGTGCCTCTCGCGGAAACAAAAAAACTTGCTTTTTCGCGTAATTTTTTTAAAAACTTTTTTCCCAAAAGCTAAGAAAGACCAGTGAAAAACCGAAAAGCCAAAAAAAATCAGAAAAAACCATCTAAAAACAGAAAACGCGTGCGAGGAAATAAAGAAAACAAAAATCTAAGGGAGCGCCTAGAGAACGACACGTGACGGTGGCTGAGAGCGCGCCAAGTGACGCGCTCTTAGCCCACCCTAGGTGACCCTTACGGGGGCTACCGAAGGAGTACTCCTTCGTTAGTTGCTCTCATGATATAGGGTTTCCTATTCTGCGCGAAGGTCGCCCGCGAGCAACCTGGCGCGCGTGAGCGATCTAAGATCTATAGGGGTTTCTTTTTTTATTTTTATTTTCCCTTTTTTCCTTTTTTGTTTTCATTTTTCATTTTCTCTTTTTTTCTTCTTTACTTCTTCAAAATTGCGAATTTCTTTTTAAAATTCTGAACATTTTTTGTTCATCGAATTCAAAATTGTTCATCCGTGTAAAAAACGTTCAGAAATTCAAAAAATGTTTACCGAATTCAATTTTTTGTTCATCGGATTTCAAACAATGTTCATCAAAATTCAAAATTTGTTCATAAAATTCAGAATTTATTCATAGTTTTCAGAGAAATGTTCATCAAATTAAAAAAAATCCATCCATTTTTCAAAATAAAATGTTCTTGAATACAAATTTTGTTCATCAAGTTCAAAAAGTGTTCATTGAATTCAAAATTTGTTCATCAAATACAAAACAATGTTCATCATTATAAAAAAATGCTCATAAATTTTTTAATCAAAATAGTAAAAAATTCCTTAAAATTAAAAAAATTCTCATTCTTTTGAAATGGCAAACATTATTGAATTCAAGAACTGTTTTTTTTAATTCAAAATGTTTTCAAATTTTAAAACTTTTTTGTAACCCCAAATTATTTTAATATATAATAAAACAAAAAAGGAAATTAAAAAAAGGAAAAGTAAAAAGGAAAACAAAAAGGGGGTGTCCCGCCCCGCGCATGGGCCGGCCCAACAGGGCGCGCACGTGCGTGCCGGTTGTGCGTTCCCGCGTCCTGGGCGCACAGCTCGCCAAATAGGACCTCCTGATCTACACTTCTCCATCTCCATCTCCACTACTATTAAACAATGAAACTTTATCTTTCTTAAGGCCATCCCGAAAATGTACCTTGCTTGATTACTATCAGCGGTTTATCCCACCTATTCACATCTAACAGTCAGGATTAATCTAATATGATGCTACGATTGTACCTAGCAATTAGCATCGGCGGACAATTACTCTACCAAATACGTGTTTCGTGGAAAAGGTAATCCGCTTCTCTCATAGCAATCAAACCCCACAACCCGCTCCTCCCTAGCCTTCCTTCCATGTCCATCGCGCCCTCGCTAGGCTTAGATTGCCGCCGCAAGCCTACGGTCACCGTGTCGAGGCCACAACTCTCCTCTCCGGCTACCCGTGACGCCAACCCACCACACTACGTTTGTCGAGCCGACGACGGCATGGACGAAGTCCGGCGTACAACGCAGGAATGAGGAGCTCGACGAGGCCGAGCTGGGCATCGTCTCCACTACTCTCCCTTCGTTCTAAAATAAGTGTCGATGATCTAGTACAAAAATTGTACTAGTTTAGTACAAAATATGCGACATTTATTTTGGGACAGAACGGGGGGTATTAAACAAGCGAACTTTATCTTTCTTAAGGCCACTCCGCAAATGTACCTGGCTTGATTACTATCATGAGATTATCCCACATAATCACATCTAACAGTCAGGATTAATCTAATCTGATGTTACGATTGTACCTAGCAATTAACATTGTCGGACGATTACTCTGCCAAATATGTGTTCCGTGGAAAACGATAATCTGCTTCTCTCGTAGCAATCAAACCCCATAGCCCGCTCCTACCTAGCCTTCCTTCCATATCCATCGCACCCTCTTTAGGGTTAGACCGCCGCCAACCTACGATCGTCGGATCAAGGCCAGAACTCTCCTCTCCGGCTACCCATGACGCCAACCCACCATGCTACGGACGCCGGGCCGACGACGACCAGGACGAAGTCCGGCGTGCAATGCAGGAACGAGGAGCTCGACGAGGCCAAGCTGGGCATCGTCTCCACTACTATTAAGCAAGCGAACTTTATCTTTCTTAAGGCCACTCCGCAAATGTACCCAACTTGATCACTATCAACAGATTATCCCACCTAATCACATCGAACAATCAGTATTAGTATAATCTGATGCTACAATTGTACTTAGCAATTAACATCGACGGACAATTACTCTGCCAAATATGTGTTCCGCAGAAAATGTAATCCGCTTCTCTCATTGTCCTGCGTGCAACGCAGGAACGAGGAGCTCGACAAGGCCGAGCTGGGCGTTGAATCGGGCAAGGCGGCATTCCACATCGGTGAGAAAATCGAGGAAGAGTTGGTTGTGTGTCATCGCGCCCAGCTCTAAGCGCGTGTAGGGCCCACCCCTCCGCCGGCGGCGATGCGGCTCCCCTTCTGTGCGGCCGAAGCATGCATCATTCTCATGTAGGCGTACGTGTCGGCGGCCACTGAGCGTGTTGCATCATACGGAATGCGACAATCGCGTCGTCCCATTCCCTCGCCTCTGCCAACATCGCTACATGTTCGGTTGTTTCAAAACATAGTGTTATTCCCCATCCTACCTGCCTGACGGTGTCCTAGATTAGGGGACGCACACCACGTTGGCTCGTCGTTCACGGGCCGAGCCGAGGACCCACCGACAACTACAGAATGGACCATGGAGGCCATGGTGTCGGTGCTAAAACCAGCGGATCTCGGGTAGAGGGTCCCGAGCTATGGATCTAGGAACTATGGTAACATGATACAAGGGAGACGATGTTTTACCTAGGTTCGAGCCCTCCCGAAGAGATAAAAACCTACTGGGGGTACAAAATACAAGATGATCTACCTCGAGATCGGATGATTGTGTTCTAAACCCTAAGGCTAGTAATCGTGTCCCTAAAAGACTAAAGCCCCTCATTTATATATGCACCGGGGGTTCCTACGTTACACATATGGTCGGTTGCCAATTAGGATAAACACGTCGACTACTAGAACTCTCCTTGAATTACACGCTAAGTCTTCGGCAGTTTCCATCATGATCACGCCGAGAGTCGCGACTTCAATAGTCCTTCCTCTATTGGTTAGTGGGTTATCGGCCCGGCCTATGGACGATAGGCCGTACAGGTCGGCACCCCCGTAATCCAGGACACCATCAGTAGCCCATGAACTGGCCTTTGAAGCCGAGGACTGCAGCTCCCTCCTCAGAATGGCTTCCTTTGTTAACTTCTTCGGCTTGGTAGGCGAGTTCCCTCACTGCTGTAGGAAGGTCCTAACACGACACATGGATCAGAGACCCTTCGACCAAATTGTGTGTGATGCATGAATCGCAAACGGTATAGTTATAGAACCGTCACAAATAACACGAACTGTGCGCGATGGCGGACCCATCAAATACGATTCAGAAAAGAGTTGCATGTGCGATATGTGCCATACAGTTGATCCAGACAAACTATTTGCGATGAGCGAAAATAACGCAAACGATTACCCAAATCCAGATGTGTGCGATAGACAGCATACAGGTCACTCGGATGAACTGTTTGCAATGAGAACAAATACACAAATGACTACCCAGATCAAGATGTGTGCAATAGACGGCAAACACATTGTCCAGATGAACTGTTTGCAATGAGCCAAAATAACACAAACGGTTACACGGATCAAGATGTGTGTCATAGACGGCATACAAGTCACTCGGATGAACTATGTGCGATGAGCCAAAATAACACAAACGATTCGGTGTAACAAGATGTGTGATACCCAACAAACATGTTAGTAATCTAAACTGTGTGGGAAGAGCGATAATAACACACACGATTCTGCTAATAAGCTGTGTGTGGTGTGGGCAAACGCTTGCTTTTGAACAGTTTTCTGTGATTGTTCAAATCATCACCGTCGTATTTGTTGGTTTAATCATTCGCGATATGATTTGCTCTATCTGCACAACATCGATGCTCTGTCTACAGAACAACAAGATACATGCTTATACATACAAGATGCATAACAAATTAAACATGCAATTACATAACCGACTACACATAACATTTGCACACCTTAATAAACAATTTACATGCATAATAAACTAGGAGAAGCCCAACCATTAATGGCGTGCACCAGCTCGTACCTATGAACACAGACGCCCCGGTACAGAAATTAATGGTGTTATCCACGCCAATGCTTCCCACCTCTTCCTTCGTCGGTTTCCCGCCACCAGCGAGTGGCTAGCTCTATATGACCCTTGCGACAACGCATCGTAGCGACACTGGGCGCAGATCTAGTCCACACTTATCTTCTATTAATTATTCCAAGCATGCCAGGCAACCAAAGCTCGGAGGTCGACGCTGGCCCCTTGCTAGGCAACCAAAGCTCGGAGGTCGACGTCGGTCCCTTGCTAGGCAACCAAAGCTCGAAGGTAGACGCCGCCCCTTCATGGATTATATCTTCGACGAGGAGAATGAGTCGGTGCAGGCACCATGGCCCATCGGCACCCATATCGCCATGTCGTTCCTTGGGCGCACAATTGTCTTAATGCAGAGGAAGTATGAAGAGCCGCTTGCCATCCACTGTGCAAAAGATCCAGAGCTGCTTGGCGGCATGATCGACGACCCACCCGAAGAGCCATCTTCATCGGTGCCCATCGAGAGTTTGATGCCCCTCCAAGAATGGGAAGAAGCCTTGTTCCATTCAATGATGAGAGGGTTTATGTGCCGCTTCGTCATTGTCAGCGACGACCATGTCATCGTCGATCCCGACGTTTATGTGGCCAGGCTCGAGCACGTCGTCGACGGAAATGACGTCCCCGGCGAAATAGAGGTACACGAACGTGAAGTCTTGTGGAGGCAGGTCATGGGTGGAATTTGCTATGAGTGGGAAGACATGGAGATGGAGTGTCTTCCGCGGGCATGTCATGCGCGCGATTGCACGCTGTCAAGCTCTACCGGATGGGGTCCATCAGCCCCAAGAGCCTTCCAATGCCAGCAGCTACGCAGGAGGAGATGGGTACCATGGTCGTGGGTCCGGACACTCGGAATGAATGGCCGCAAGGGTGCTGCTGATCATGGAGTCCGTGCAGACCGTCGTCGGAAGGCCGCCAACGCTTCCTTTTAACCTATTTTATTATAATGACGTGGCTTGAGACTGCATCGGTATTTCCCCAAAGAGGAAGGGATGATGCAGCACAGCAATGGTAAGTATTTCCCTCAGTTATGAAACCAAGGTATCAAACCAGTAGGAGGATCACCACCACCTAATAAACAGCACCTCCACACAAAGAACAAATACTTGCAACCCGACGCGAAAGAGAGGTTGTCAATCTCTCTATGGTAAAAAGATAGATTAGGTAGTGATAGATTGGAGAGATAGATCTCTCAAGAACACAAAATAAAAAGAGCAAATAAAAAGTGCAGGAAGGTATTTTTGGGTTTTTGGAATAATAGATCTGAAAACAAAGAGGCAAAAAGATAGATCGGAAAGCAATATGTTCGAAAAGTAGACCCGGGGGCCGTAGGTTTCACTACTGGCTTCTCTCATGAGTATAGCACACGGTGGGTGAACAAATTACTGTTAGGCAATTGATAGAAGATCAAATAATCATGATGATATCCAAGGCGATCATTATATAGGCATCACGTCCAAGATAAGTAGACCGACTCCTGCCTGCATCTACCACTATTACTCCACACATCGACCGCTATCCAGCATGCATCTAGTGTATTAAGTTCATGGAAAAACATAGTAATGCAATAAGAACGATGACATGATGTAGACAAGATCTATTCATGTAGGAATAGACCCCATCTTGTTATCCTTAATGGCAACGATACATGCGTGCCTTGCTGCCCCTTCTGTCACTGGGAAAGGACACCTCAAGATCGAACCCATCACAAATCACCTCTTCACATGGCAAGAAAAATTGATCTAGTTGGCCTAACTAAACCAAAGATTCGAAGAAGAAATACGAGGCTATAAGTAATCATGCATATGAGAGATCAAAGAAGACTCAAATAATATTCATGGATAGAAACTGATCATGAACTCAAAATTCATCGGATCCCAACAAACACACCGCAAAAGTTTACATCAAATAGATCTCCAAGAGACCATTGTATTGAGAATCAAAAGAGAGAGAGAGGAAGTCATCTAGCTACTGCCTACGTACCCGTAGGTCTATGGTGGACTACTCACGCATCATCGGAGAGGCACCAATGAGGATGATGAACCCCTCTGTGATGGTGTTAGATTGGATCTCGAGGTTTTGGAACTTGCGCGATTGGATGTGTTTTTCGTCGACTCCCTTAGGGTTTCTGGAATATTTGGGAATTTATAGGCATCAGAGGCGGTGGAGAGGGGCCCCGAGGAGGGCACAACCCATCAGCGCCCTGGTGGGTTGTGGTCTCCACGGCCCACCTCTCTGGCACTTCTTTGGCCCACTGGGTGTCTTCTGGTCCAAAAAAAATCTCCAAAAAGTTTCTTCGCGATTGGACTCCGTTTGGTACTGATATTTTACGAAGTAAAAAGCAAGCAAAAACAACAACTAGCACTTTGGCACTATGTCAATAGGTTAGTCCCAAAAAATGGTATAAAGTTGCTATAAAATGATTGTAAAACATCCAAGAATGATAATATAACAGCATGGAACAAGCAAAAATTATAGATACGTTGGAGACGTATCAGCATCCCCAAGCTTAATTCCTACTCGTCCTCGAGTAGGTAAATGATAAAAACAGAATTTTTGATGTGGAATGCTGCCTAACATGTTCATCTCATATTTTTGTAGCATGGACATTTGGACTTTTAGATGATTCAAAGCAATAGTCTAGTTTTAACATAATGACTTCAATACTCAAGCATGCCAACAAGCAACCATGTCTTTCAAAATATCAACACTATAGAAAGTTATCCCTAGCCCATCATGCTCAATCATTGATCCATTCATGAAACACACTCAAATATTAGCTACACCCAATGCTCAAGTACGATCATAGTGCCCCCTAGTTGGTGCTTTATAAGAGAAGATGGAGATTCAAAGTAAAAATAAAAATTGCATAAAGTAAATAGATAGGCCCTTCGCAGAGGGAAGTAGGGATTTGTAGAGGTGCCAGAGCTCAAAGTTTAAATTGAGAGAGAGAAATATTTTGGGTGGCATGCCTTTCCTGTCAATGAAAACGACAAAGTAGTTCACAATACTTTCCATGCTAGATACATCATAGGTGGTTCCCAAATAGAAAATAAAGTTTACTCCTTTTTCCACCATTCTTTCACATTCCATGGCTGGCCGTATCCACGGTTGGCTTCCATACCAACACTTTCCAAAGAATTTATTATTTGACAACATAAAGTATTTTTTTTCTTTTTCATTTCGGGACTGGGCATCCCTATTACGGCCGCACTCTCGTGCAATGACAAGTGAATAAACACTCATCTTGAGAATAACACATCTAGCATGGAAAAATATTGGACACCCCCTACCGTTTCATGAGCGGTACGAGCACGCAAAAGAGAAATTTATTTTGAAAATTAGAGATGGCACATACAAATTTGCTTGGAACGGCATGGAAATACCGCATATAGGTAGGTATGGTGGACTCATAAGGCAAAACTTGGTTTAAGAATTTTGGATGCACAAGTAGTATTTCTACTTAGTACAAATGGAGGCTAGCAAATAGATTGAGAAGCAACCAACCAAGAAACGAAAATTCACATAAGCGAGCATTGAGCATAACTAACACCGAATAATGCACCATAAGTAGGATGTAATTTCATTGCATAACTATTGACTTTCGTGCATGCATAGGGAATCACAAACCTTAACACCAATATTCTTACTAAAGCATAATTACTCACTAACATGACTCACATATTACTATCATCATGTCTCAAAACTATTATAAGGAATCAAGTTTAATTTGTCCAATAATCTTCATGAAAGTTTTTATTATATCCTCCTTGGGTATCTATCACTTTGGGACTAGTTTCATATATTGCCATTGCTTTTTGACAAGCTCAAACAAATTTAAGTGAAGCACATGAGCATAGAGTTTTCATCTCTCAAAATAGTATAAGTGAAGCATGAGAGGATTTCTTCAAAATTTACTAACTCTCAAATTAATCTAAATGAAGCAAGAGAGTATTTCTTCAAAAGTTTCCAAGCACACCGTGCTCAACAAGATATAAGTGAAGCACTAGAGCAATTCTATAGCTCAAAAAGTTTAAGTGAAGCATATAGAGCAATTCTAACAAATCATAGCATAATTTTGGCTCTCTCAAATAAGTGTGTCCAGCGAGGATACAAGTGACAAACTAACAAGCAAAGCAAGCAAAGACTCAAATGATACAAGACGCTCCAAGCAAAACTCATGATATGTGACGAGTAAAAATATAGTTCCAAGTAAAATACCGATGGTCGTTAGAAGAAAGAGGGGATGCCACTCGGGGGCATCCCCAAGCTTAGTTCCTCGTTTCTCTTTGGATATATCTTGGGGGTGTTGCAGCATCCCCAAGCTTAGGCTCTTTTCACTCCTTATTCCTTCATCCATCGTGATCTAACCCAAAACTTGAAAACTTCAATCACACAAAACTCAACAAAATCGTCGTGAGATCCGTTAGTATAATAAAGCAAATCACTACTTTAAGTACTGTTGCAAACCCATTCATATTTTATTATTGCATTATACCTACTGTATTTTAACTTTACCATGGCTCATACCCTTCAATACAACCCATAGATTCATCAAAACAAGCACACAATGCAACAAAAATAGAATCTATCTTAAACAGAACAGTCTGTAGTAATCTGTACTCCAACCATACTTCTGTAACTCTAAAAATTCTGAAAAATTAGGAAAACGTAAAAATTTGTATAGCAACACTATGTTAAAATTTCAGCTCAATATCACGTTCCAGTAAAAAAATGAAAATTCAAACACTGGAGACAAAGTTTCTGTTTCAGATTCAGCATCGCTTCTACTCATCTTATGAATCATCCTAAAGGCTCTACTTGGCACAAACACTAAATAAAACATAAAAACACAATCATAAGAGAGGCATAATTGTGTCAACACTCAAAAACAGAAAGAAAAAGGCAAAAATAAATTTATTCAGTGGGTTGCCTCCCAACAAGCGCTATCGTTTTACGCCCCTAGCTAGGCATAACGCATAGTTTCAAGTATTGTCATCTTTAGTTTTCAACTCTTCAATCATACAACTAGATTTCTTCAAGGATTTAGCATGCATGCTTTCGATGACAACACTCCTAGGAAGAAGACCAAAAAATTCATTTTTGTAAATAGGGTCTCTTACTATTTAAACAAAGTCGGGATGAATACTAATCATTTTAAGATCGCCTTTGTGGCCACTAGGTGTAGCAACTTTGTTCTTAGTGACTTGAGTGGTCTTGCCAAATTTTACGGGAGTTTTTTCAATAGTTTTAACAGAAGAAAAAGCCAAACCCAAGTTACTAAAATTTTCTTCCAACTTATCAATCCGTTAAGGACTCTCTTCTATCCTTTCGTTAACTACTGTTTCTTTTTCCTTTAACAATTTAAAGGCATCTCCCGCCTTAGACCCAATTTTATTAGCAAGATTATGCATTTTCTTATCCAAATTTTCAAGATGTTCTTTGGTAATCATCTTCTTTTCAATAGCATCTAATCTCTCCATAACATGTTCGAGAGTTAAAGTTGTCTCATTGATCGTAAGAGGCGGTGATCCCACTAAACTTCCCATAACATTAAAAGCATCCAAAGATGGACACATCAAGAAATTCCCATCGGTAATCGTATCAAGGACGAATCTATACCAAGTGGTGATGCCCACATAAAAACTGCGAAGAAGAACAACGGTAGATTGCTTATGGATAGATCTATTATGAGCATTGCAAATCCTATACCAAGCATCTTTTAGGTTCTCCCCTCCCCTTTGCTTAAAATTAAGAACTTCGTCATCGGGAGTACACGCAATAAAGGAAGAACTAACCATAGTGACAAGGCAAGAAATCTGACGAGAAAAAGGCAAACAAAAAAGAGGGCGAATAAAACGGCAAATTGGTGAAGTGGGGGAGAGGAAAACGAGAGGCAAATGGCAAATAATGTAATTGCAAGGAGATGAGATTTGTGATTAGGAACCTGGTAGATGATGATGGTGTCTCCTCGGCGCCAGAGATTGGCACGTAGAAGAGACCGCTTCCTCCCCGGCAACGGTGCCAAAAATTCCTTTGACGTGGCTTGAGACTGTGTCGGTATTTCCCCAAAGAGGAAGGGATGATGTAGCACAGCGATGTTAAGTATTTCCCTCAGTTATGAAACCAAGGTATCGAACCAGTAGGAGGATCACCACCACCTAATAAGCAGCACCTGCACACAAAGTGTTGGGAAATGTTGCATGGGAAACAAAAAATTTCCTACGCACACGCAAGATCTATCCATGGTGATGAGCATCTCCGAGAGGGAGAGTGGATCTACATACCCTTGTAGATCGCTAAGCGGGAAGCGTTAAGAAACGCGGTTGATGTAGTCGAACGTCTTCACGATCCAAATCGCTAGCCGTCCCGCGATCCGATCACGATCCGTCCCGCGATCCAATCACGAACCGTCCCGCGATCCCGATCACGGTCCTTCCGATCTAGCGCCGAACGGACGGCACCTCCGCGTTCAGCACGCGTACATCTCGATGACGATCTCCGCCTTCTTGATCCAGCAAGAGGGAGCGGAGAGGTAGATGAGTTCTCCGGCAGCGCGACGGCGCGGCGGCGGTGGTGGGGGAACTATTCCGGCAGGGCTTCGCCTAAGCACTGCTGAAAACTAGAGGAATCGATCTATTGGGAGAGAGGGCTGCACCGTGGCCTTTAGGGTTGGGTGTATTTGGCCCTCTACCCCTCTAGTATATATAGGAGGTAGGGGAGGGGCCGGTGCCCCTAGGGCTGCCCCTAGGAGTCGGCCGAAGTGGGAGAGGTGGAGGAGTCCTACTCCAAGTAGGATTCCTCTTCCACTTGTTTTTCCTTATCTCCACTTGGGGTTTTCCACCTCCAGCCGCATGGGCCTTGGTGGGGGGTCGGCCAGCCCACTAGGGGCTGGTTTGCCTCCTCCCACAGCCCATGAGGCCCTTTGGGGTGGGTGGCCCCTCCCGATGGACCCCTGGAACCCTCCCGGTACTCCCGGTACACTACCGGAAATACCCGAAACTTTTCCGGTGACCAAAACGGGACTTCCTATATATCAATCTTTACCTCCGGACCATTCCGGAGCTCCTCGTGACGTCCGGGGTCTCATCCGGGACTCCGAAAAACCTTCGGTCACCACCATACATAACTCAATACTACCGAAACGTCACCGAACGTTAAGTGTGCAGACCCTGCGGGTTCGAGAACTATGTAGACATGACCGAGACACCTCTACGGTCAATAACCAATAGCGGGACCTGGATGCCCATATTGGTTCCTACATATTCTATGAAGATCTTTATCGGTTGAACCTCTATGTCAAGGATTTAGTTAATCCCGTACGCTGTTCCCTTTGTTCTTCGGTATGTTACTTGCCCGAGATTCGATCGTCGGTATCTCTATACCTAGTTCAATCTCGTTACCGGCAAGTCTCTTTACTCGTTTCGTAATACAAGATCCCGTGGCTAACACTTTGGTCACATTGCTTGCAAGGCTTATTGTGATGTTGTATTACCGAGTGGGCCCTGAGATACCTTTCCGTCACACGGAGTAACAAATCCCAGTCTTGATCCATACCCACTCAATAGACACCCTCGGAGATACCTGTAGAGCATCTTTATAGTCACCCAGTTACGTTGTGACGTTTGATACACACAAGGTATTCCTCCGGTGTTAGTGAGTTGCATGATCTCATGGTCATAGGAACAGATACTTGACATGCAGAAAACAATAGCAATAAACTGACACGATCATATGCTATGTTCATAGTTTGGGTCTTGTCCATCACATCATTCTCCTAATGATGTGATCCCGTTATCAAATGACATCTCATGTCTATGGCCAGGAAACCTTGACCATCTTTGATCAACGAGCTAGTTTACTAGAGGCATACTAGGGACACAGTGTTGTCTATGTACCCACACATGTACTTGAGTTTCCAATCAATACAATTATAGCATGGATAATAAACGATTATCATGAACAAGGAAATATAATAATAACCAATTTATTATTGCCTCTAGGGAATATTTCCAATAGTCTCCCACTTGCACTAGAGTCAATAATCTAGCTCACATCACCATGTGATTAACATTGTAATGAATCTAACACCCAATGAGTTATGGGGTTCGATCATGTTTTGCATGTGGGAGAGGTTCTAGTCAACGGTCTGCAACATTCAGATCCCTGCGTTCTTTGAAAATCTATATGTCATACTGCAGATGCTACCATGCTCCACTTGGAGTTATTCCAAATGACTGCTCCACTATACGTATCCGGATTGCTACCAAGAGTTATCCGGATTGGTGTTAAAACTTGCATCGACGTAACCCTTTACGATGAACTCTTTATCACCTCCATAATCGAGAAATATTTCCTTAGTCCTCTAGTTACTAAGGATAATCTTGACCGCTGTCCAGTGATCCACTCCTGGATCACTTATGGCAAGGCACACACAGGTGCGGTACACAGCATGGCATACTATATAGAGCCTATGGCTAAGTCATAGGGGACGACCTTCGTCCTTTCTCTTTCTTCTGCCATGGTCGAGCTTTGAGTCTCACTCAACTCCACACCTTACACATCAGGCAAGAACTCTTTCTTTGACTGATCCATTTTGAACTCTTTCAAAATCTTGTCAAGGTATGTACTCATTGAAAGTTTTATCAGACGTCTTGATCTATCTCTATAGATCCTGATGCCCAACATTTAAGTAGCTTCTTTCCAGGTTTTCCTTTGAAAAACTCCTTTTCAAACAACCCTTTATGCTTTCCAGAAATTCTACATCATTTCTAATCAACAATATACTTATCAGAAATTCTATAGTGCTCCCACTCACTTTATTGTAAATACAAGTTTCTCATAAACTTTGTATAGACCCAAAAACTTTGATCACCTCATCAAAGCGTATATTCCAACTCCGAGATGCTTGCTCCTGTCCATAGAAGGATCACTGGAGCTTGCATACATTTTAGCATCCTTAGGACTGACAAAACCTTCCGGTTGTATCACATACAACCTTTCCTCACAGATACCGTTAAGGAAACGATGTTTTGACATC
The DNA here is from genome assembly GCA_039707655.1 of Elymus sibiricus. NCBI lineage: Eukaryota > Viridiplantae > Streptophyta > Magnoliopsida > Poales > Poaceae > Elymus > Elymus sibiricus. The sequence continues at coordinate 132,891,482 of CM077671.1, forward strand.
CATCTGCCAGATTTCATAATCAAAAAATGTAGCAACTGCTAACATAATTCCAACAGACTTTAGCATCGCTACGGGTGAGAAAGTCTCATCGTAGTCAACTCCTTGAACTTGTCGGAAACTTCTTTGCGACGAGTCGAGCTTTATAAATGGTGACATTTACCATCAGTGTCTGTCTTCTTCTTAAAGGTCCATTTGTACTCAACGGCCTGCCGTTCAACGGGCAAGTCTACCAAAGTCCATACTTGGTTTTCATACATGGATCATTTCTCGGATTTCATGGCTCCTAGCCATTTGTTGGAATCCGGGCCCACCATCGCTTCTTCATAGCTCGTAGGTTCACTGTTGTCTAACAACATGACCTCCAAGACAGGATTGAAGTACCACTCAGAGGCGGTACGATTTCTTGTCGACCTACGAGGTTCGGTAGTAACTTGACCTGAAGTGTCATGATCATCATCATTAACTTCCTCTTCACCTGGTGTAGGCGTCGCAGAAACATCTTTCTGCGTCGTGCTACTATCCAACTGAAGTGAGGGTTCAACAACCTCGTCAAGTTCTACTTTCCTCCCACTCAATTCTTTCGAGAGAAACTCTTTCTCGAGAAAGGACCCATTTTTAGCAACAAACACTTTGCCCTCGGATCTGAGATAGAAGGTATACCCAACCGTTTCCTTAGGGTATCCTATGAAGATGCACTTTTTCGCTTTGGGTTCGAGCTTATCAGACATAAGCGTCGCATTCCCAAACTCTGAGAAATGACAGCTTAGGTTTCTGCCACGTTGTCATCTCAACGGATTTTAGATGGTGCCCTATCTAAAGTGAATGCAATCGTCTCTAATGCATAACCCAAAATGATAGTGGCAAAACGATAAGAGACATCATAGTACGCACCATATCCAATAGAGCACGGCTACGACGTTCGGACACACCATCACACTATGGTGTTCCAGGTGGTGTGAGTTGTGAAACAACTTCCACATTGTCTTAAGTTGTATACCAAACTCGTAACTCAGATATTCACCTCCATGATCATATCATAGACATTTTATCTTCTTGTCACGATGATCTCAAACTTCACTCTGATTTTGCTTGAACTTTTCAAATGATTCAGACTTGTGTTTCATTAAGTAAATATACCCATATCTACTCAAATCATCAGTGAAGGTAAGAAAATAACGATATCCACCGCACGCTACAACACTCATTGGACCGCATACATCAACATGTATTATTTCCAATAAGTCACTTGCTCGCTCCATCATATCGGAAAACGGGGTCTTAGTCATCTTGCCCATGAGGCATGGTCCGCATGTCTCAACCGATTTAAAATCGAATGAGTCCAAAGATCCATCAGCATGGAGTTTCTTCATGCGCTTTACACCAATATGATATTTAGCGACAGTGCCACAAGTATGTGGTACTATCATTATTAACTTTGTATCTTTTGGCATCAATATTATGAACATGTGTATCACTACGATCAAGATTCAATAAACCATTCTCATTGGGTGCATGACCATGAAAGGTATTATTCATGTAAACAGAATAACCATTATTCTCTAACTTAAATGAATAACCGTATTGCAATAAACATGATCTAATCACGTTCATGCTCAACGCAAACACCAAATAACATTTATTTAGGTTCATCACTAATCCCGAAGGTAGAGAGAGCGTGCGATGGTGATCACATCAACTTTGGAAACACTTCCAACACTCATCGTCACCTCACCCTTAGCTAGCCTCCGTTTATTCCGTAGCTTTTATTTCGAGTTACTAACATTTAGCAACCGAACCGGTATCCAATACCCAGGTCTACTAGGAATACTAGTAAGGTACACATCAATAACACGTATATCAAATATACTTCTGTCGACGTTGCCAGCCTTCTTATCTACCAAGTATCTAGGGTTGTTCCGCTTCAGTGACCGTTCTCCTCATAATAGAAGCACTTGGTCTCAGGTTTGGGTTCAACCTTGGGTTTCTTCCCTGGAGCAGCAACTGACTTGCCATCCATGAAGTTTCCCTCCTTGCCCTTGCCCTTCTCGAAACTAGTGGTTTCACTAACCATCAACACTTGATGCTCCTTCTTGATTTCTACCTTCGCGGTGTCAAACATCGCGAATAGCTCAGGGATCATTATTTCCATCCCTGGCATTTTATAGTTCATCACAAAGCTCTAGTAGCTTAGTGACAGTGACTTGGAGAACTATATCAATCACTATCTTATCTGGAAGATCAACTCCCACTCGATTCAAGCGATTGTAGTACCCAGACAATCTGAGCACATGCTCACCGATTGAGCTATTCTCCTTCATCTTGCAGGCAAAGAATCTTGTTGGAGGTCTCATACCTCTCAACACGGGCACGAGCCTGAGATCCCAATTTCAGCTCTTAGAACATCTCATATGTTCTGTGACGTTCAAAATGTTTTGGAGCCTCAATTCTAAGCCGTAATGCATGACGCACTGAACTATCAAGTAGTCATCAGAACGTGCCTGTCAGATGTTCACAACATCTACAGACGACGCTTGAGGGGGTGGCGCACCGAGCGGTGCATTAAGGACATAAGCCTTCTGTGCAGCAATGAGGACAATCCTCAGATCACGGACCCAGTCCGCATTATTGCTACCATCATCTTTCAACTCTATTTCTCTAGGAACATATAAAAATTCAAGGGAGCTACAGCGTGAGCTAGTAATCTACAACATAATTTGCAAAGACATTTTGACTATGTTCATGATAACGAGTTTAGTTAATCATATTACTTAAAAAACTCCCACTCAAATTGACATCCCTCTGGCCATTCGAGTGTCACATGATCCAAATTCACCAACTCAAGTCCGATCATCACGTGAGATGAGGTGGTTTCAATGGTGAACATCTTCATGTTGATCATATCTACTATATGACTCATGTTCGACCTTTCGGTCTCTTGTGTTCCGAGGCCATGTCTGTACATGCTAGGCTCGTCAAGTTTAACCCGAGTGTTCCACACGTGCAACACTGGCTTGCACCCGTTGTATGCGAACGTAGAGTCTATCACACTCGATCATCACTTGGTGTCTCGAAACGACGAACTTTCGCAATGGTGCACACTCGGGGAGAACACAATTTTATCTTGCAATTTTAGTGAGGGGTCACCTTATAATGCTACCGTTGTCCTAAGCAAAATAAGATGCATAAAAGGATTAACATCACATGCAAATCATAAGTGACATGATATGGCCATGAACTTGTGCTTTTGATCTCCATCTCCAAAGCACCGGCATGATCTCCATCGTCACCGGCATGACACCATGATCTCCATCATCTTGATCTCCATCAACGTGTCGCCATGAGGTTGTCGCGCCAACTGTTGCTTCTACGACTATTGCTAACTCATAGCGATAAAGTAAAGCAAAACGGCGAAAATAAATTAAAGACAACCCTATGGCTCCTGCCGGTTGCCGTACTCATCGACATGCAAGTCGTGATATTCTATACAAAACATAATCATCTCATATATCACATATATCTCATCATGTAATTGGCCATATCACATCACAACATACCCTACAAAAACAAGTTAGACGTCCTCTAATTGTTGTTGCATGTTTTATGTGGCTGCTACGGGTATCTAGCAAGAATGATTCTTACCTACGCAAAAACCACAACGGTGATACACAAATTGCTATTCAACCTTCTCAAGGACCGCCTTTGTCGAATCCGATCCAACTAAAGTAGGAGAGATAGACACCCGCCAGCCATCTTTATGCAACAAAGTTACATGTCAGTTGATGGAACCGGTCTCTCGTAAGCGTACGAGTAATGTTGGTCCGGGCCGCTTCATCCCACAATACTGCTGAATCAAGAAAAGACCAAGGGAGGAAGCAATCTGAGCATCAACGCCCACAAACTCCTTTGTGTTCTACTCGTGATCTCATCTACGCATAGACCTAGCTCATGATGCCACTGTTGGGAAATGTTGCATGGGAAACAAAAATTTCCTACGCACACGCAAGATCTATCCATGGTGATGAGCATCTACGAAAGGGAGAGTGGATCTACATACCCTTGTAGATCGCTAAGCGGGAAGCGTTAAGAAACGCGATTGATGTAGTCGAACGTCTTCGCGATCCAAATCGCTAGCCATCCCGCGATCCGATCACGATCCGTCCCGCGATCCAATCACGAACCGTCCCGCGATCCCGATCACGGTCCTTTCGATCTAGCGCCGAACGGACGGCACCTCCGCGTTCAGCACACGTACAGCTCGATGACGATCTCCGCCTTCTTGATCTAGCAAGAGGGAGCGGAGAGGTAGATGAGTTCTCCGGCAGCGCGACGGCACGGCGGCGGTGGTGGGGGAACTATTCCGGTAGGGCTTCGCCTAAGCACTGCTGAAAACTAGAGGAATCGATCTATTGGGAGAGAGGGCTGCACCGTGGCCTTTAGGGTTGGGTGTCTTTGGCCCTCTCTCCCTCTAGTATATATAGGAGGGAGGGGAGGGGCCGGCGCCCCTAGGGCTGCCCCTAGGAGTCAGCCAAAGTGGGAGAGGTGGAGGAGTCCTACTCCAATCCTACTCCAAGTAGGATTCCTCTTCCACTTGTTTTTCCTTATCTCCACTTGGGGTTTTCCACCTCCAGCCGCATGGGCCTTGGTGGGGGGTCGGCCAGCCCACTAGGGGCTGGTTTGCCTCCTCCCACAGCCCATTGGGCCCTTTAGGGTGGGTGGCCCCTCCCGATGGACCCCCGGAACCCTCCCGGTACTCCCGGTACACTACCGGAAATACCCGAAACTTTTCCGGTGACCCAAACGGGACTTCCTATATATCAATCTTTACCTCCGGACCATTCCGGAGCTCCTCGTGACGTATGGGGTCTCATCCGGGACTCCGAACAACCTTAGGTCACCGCCATACATAACTCAATACTACCGAAACATCACCGAACGTTAAGTGTGCAGACCCTGCGGGTTCGAGAACTATGTAGACATGACCGAGACACCTCTACGGTCAATAACCAATAGCGGGACCTGGATGCCCATATTGGTTCCTACATATTATACGAAGATCTTTATCGGTTGAACCTCTATGTCAGGGATTCAGTTAATCCCGTACGCTGTTCCCTTTGTTCTTCGGTATGTTACTTGCCCGAGATTCGATCGTCGGTATCTCTATACCTAGTTCAATCTCGTTACCGGCAAGTCTCTTTACTCGTTCCGTAATACAAGATCACGTGGCTAACACTTTAGTCATATTGCTTGCAAGGCTTATTGTGATGTTGTATTACCGAGTGGGCCCTGAGATACCTCTCCGTCACACGGAGTAACAAATCCCAGTCTTGATCCATACCCACTCAACAGACACCCTCGAAGATACCTGTAGAGCATCTTTATAGTCACCCAGTTACGTTGCGATGTTTGATACACACAAGGTATTCCTCCGGTGTCAGTGAGTTGCATGATCTCATGGTCATAGGAACAGATACTTGACATGCAGAAAACAATAGCAATAAACTGACACGATCATATGCTATGTTCATAGTTTGGGTCTTGTCCATCACATCATTCTCCTAATGATGTGATCCCGTTATCAAATGACATCTCATGTCTATGGCCAGGAAACCTTGACCATCTTTGATCAACGAGCTAGTTTACTAGAGGCATACTAGGGACACAGTGTTGTCTATGTACCCACTGAGGGAGTCCTGGTTTAAGGGGTCTTCGGATAGCCGACCTGTTTCTCATGGGCCGGACTATATGGGCCACTCGATGAGCATTAGAAGATCAGGGGCCCGGTCGCCCAGGAGGAAGTTTGAAGGAGCCATGGCGTGTCCTCCAAGATGTCGACAGTAGATAGGCACGTTTTCTCCCTTTTATGTGCAACCGACTATGTGTAAGCCCTAGGTACCCCCGGCGTCTATATAAGCCGGAGGGTTTTAGGGTGTAGAATGAGAGAACTCATCTAGGGTTTAGTTACTTGATTTCGAGGTAGATCAACTCTCTAATCCCCATACAGTCAATATAATCAAGCAGGACGTAGGGTATTACCTCCATAGGAGGGCCCGAACCTGGGTAAAACCTTGTCCCCTTCTTCTCTTGTTACCATCGATCCAAGTCTCGCAGTTCGGGACCCCCTACCCGAGATCTGCCGGTTTTAACACCGACACCCACACATGTACTTGAGTTTCCAATCAATACAATTATAGCATGGATAATAAACGATTATCATGAACAAGGAAATATAATAATAACGCATCAGGGTGTGCACGGGATGCAGTACTCCTTCACCAGATTTCAGAGTCACCTGCAGTTCCCCGGCTACTTTCGTTGTCCCTGACGCTGATGCGTTGTTGTATCCCTCCACCGCGTGCCTGCGTGCCGCCTAGTTGTCTAGGTTAATTTCATGCCAGATCTATCGTCTATTTTGTAACGAACTTATGGTTTGTAATAGACTTATGTATGGATCTGTATGTTGAAATTTGAACTACTATGTCGTAATTATTGCACTTCCTTCTTTGTGCAATTTACTTCATGAATGATTCCTTGATTTTGCAATTACCAAATGCTAAACTACCACTGTTAAATTTGATAGAATGGTTAGACCAGCTGGTCGTGGTCGTGGTACGCCTGAGCCACCACCACCACCTGACTACATGGCTGGTATGATGCAGCAGTTTGAACTGAACCGCCAGTTTATGCAAGGGCTTATGGACCATTTCCCAAGGCCGAACATGAATCAACAGCCAGCCCCAATAACTCTGCAAGACTTCATGCGCCTCAACCCTACGAACTACCGCAGCTCAACTCAGCCGCTTGACGCAGATGACTGGCTCCGTGACATCACTTATGAGCTGGAGTCTTCAGGCGCCCCAGAGGCTAGCTATGTCACCTTTGCCTCGTACTTTCTGAAGGGTCCCGCTGCTCAATGGTGGGACAGCCACAGGCGCTCTCAGCCTGTTGGAACAATCATCACCTGGCTGGAATTCCAAGCTGCTTTCCGTGCTCGCCACATTCCCCAGGGAATGATGGATAAGAAGAAGCGTGAGTTCCGCAACTTAGTCCAGGGCAACAAGACTGTGGATGCTTATCAGCGGGAATTTCTGGACTTATCTCGCTATGCTGAAGAAGACATTGCAACTGATGCTCGCAGGCAGGAGAAATTCCGTGAAGGACTTCAACCAGATATTCACCTTGCTCTTCTGGCTCACGACTTCCCTGATTTTGCCACCTTGGTGAATAAGGCTATCCAGATTGAGACAGGTCTGCAGAGGTACAAGGATCACACTAAGCGCAAGATTGACGTGGGTTCATCTTCGGGCCCACGTCCTCAGAAGCAAAGGATCTGGATCCCCAACAACTACCGTCCACCTGCATATGCCCCGAGGCCATCCTATGTGGCGCCTCGTCTGCCCCCTCCGCCGCCAAGACAACCAAGAGCTATACCGCCAAGAGCACCTCAGCCTCCTCCATCCCGTCCTGAGGATGGACTGTGCTTCAAGTGTGGTCGCCCAGGACACCGTGCTAGAGACTGCAAGCAGGGTCAGAATCAACTTGCACTGCCTACCAACCAGCCCCGCAACAACAATGCCAGGCCTGCTCAGGGTCGTGCTCAGGCTAACAATGTTGATATGAATGAAGCTCAAGACCAGCCTGCTACTGTGATGGGTACACTTCTCGCAACTCAGTACCAGCTTCTGTATTGTTTGATACAGGAGCATCGCATTCTTTTATGTCTGAAGATTTTGCATACATGCATGACATTAAGTGCGAAGAGATGAGCGCCCCAATAGTGGTAAACACCCCCGCAGTCCAATGTCAGACTTCCATTATTAGCCATAATGTCACCATTGAAATTGAAGGGTTGGAATTCCATGCCTCCCCCATAATGTTGAAGTCTTCCAATATCGATCTCATTCTCGGAATGGATTGGTTGAAGGCACATACCGCTTCAATTGTTTGTGACACCAAAACCGTCCACCTCCTGCATCCTTCGAATGAGATTGTAAGCTACCATGCTCATCTTGTTCGGAATGCTGAAGCTCGACTATATGCCATGAATGCATTAAATGAGTCACCTCTTGAAGGGATTGAAAACATTCCAGTTGTCCGGGATTTCCAAGATGTTTTTCCGGAAGAGCTTCCAAGGATCCCCCCTGTTAGAGCTGTCGAGTTTGTCATCGACTTGGTACCTGGTACCACTCCTATAGCCAAGCGTCCATATAAGATGCCACCACATGAACTCCTTGAACTTAAGCAAGAACTCGACAATTCGCTTCGTCTGGGTTTCATTCGTCCAAGTTCCTCTGCTTGGGGAGCACCTTCTCTCTTTGTCAAGAAGAAGGATGGTACGAATCGGTTGGTCCAAGATTACCGACCCATCAACCAAGCAACGATTCAAAACAAATATCCGCTTCCTCGGATCAATGATCTGTATGATCAACTTGCTGGATCATCAGTATTTTCTAAACTCGACTTGAGGTTGGGTTACCATCAGATCCGGGTTCGTGAAGAGGATATTCCCAAGACTGCATTTGTTACTCGCTATGGTTCATACGAGTACACCGTCATGTCCTTCGGCTTAACCAATGCTCCAGCAACCTTCTCTCGGTTGATGAATTATATATTCATGGATTACCTCGATAAATTCGTCGTGGTTTATCTGGATGATATTCTGGTGTTCTCCAAGAATAAAGAAGAGCATGCTGAACATCTTCGTCTTATACTGGAGAGTCTTCGAGAACATCAACTCTATGCTAAGTATTCAAAGTGTGAGTTCTGGATGGATGAAGTAACCTACCTTGGCCACATGATCTCCAAGGATGGTATTGCGGTCAACCCTGAACGAGTTCAGGCTATTCTTGACTGGACTCCCCCGAAGAATGTCAAGCAAGTTAGAAGTTTTCTCGGTCTCGCCAGCTATTGCCGTCGATTCGTCGAGAACTTCTCCAAGATTGCAAAGCCCTTAACCAATTTGCTTCACAAAGGTGTTAAATATGAGTGGACAGAAAAATGTCAGGAGAGCTTTCAGGCACTTAAGGACAAACTGACGACTGCCCCAGTGCTTGCTCCTCCGGATACTCGTAAGGACTTTACCATTTATTGTGATGCTTCTCGGCGCAGAGTGGTTGCTTATGCATCCCGTCAATTGCGTCCACATGAAGAAAACTACCCAGTTCATGACCTTGAACTTGCCGCAGTAATTCATGCACTGAAAGAGTGGCGGCAATACCTTGTTGGGAACCGTTGCGAGATCTACACCGACCATCAAAGTCTGAAGTACTTGTTTACTCTGCCAGATCTGAATCTCCGTCAACAGAGATGGATGGAACGAATAGCAGATTACAATGTGGGTATTTCTTATACCCCAGGCAAGGCTAATGTGATGGCTGACGCTTTGAGCCGCAAGTCATACTGCAACTACCTCCAGGTTCACAAGGTTCACCCCCTGCTTCAAGAGGAATTTCGCAAGCTGAACCTCCATATTGTTCCTCAGGGTTATCTCGTTCCCCCTCCACCGGAGTTTCGCAAGATGAACCTTCGTGTTGTTAACCAGGGTTCTTTGTGTAACCTGGTTGCTGAACCAGATCTCGTGGGCAGCATCAAAACTATGCAACTCTATTGCAGTGAAGTCGAAAGGATTAAACGCTACCTGGCGGAAGGAAAACCATCATTCTTCACCGTGGCTGATGATGGCGCCTTGTACTTCAAGGGTCGCTTATTCGTCCCCACAAAGAAAGAAAACCTGAATATGATTGCTAAAATACTGAAAGAAGCTCATGATACTCCGATGTCTATTCATCCGGGTAGTACCAAGATGTACCAAGACATCCGTCAAAGGTTCTGGTGGCCAAACATGCAGCAAGACATTGCACGCTATGTTTTAGAATGTGACATTTGTCGTCGAATCAAAGCAGAACATCAAAAGCCTGCTGGAACTCTGCAACCTATTTCTATTCCTGAATGGAAATGGGATCATGTTGAAATGGACTTCATCACTGGTTTTCCCAGGTCACAGAAAGGTAATGATGCTATTCTTGTCGTCATTGACCGGTTATCCAAAGTTGCACATTTTCTGGCTGTCAAGGAAACTATTACTGCTAGTCAACTGGCGGATCTATATATGTCCAGAGTTGTTTCACTCCACAGTATTCCATTGGTGATTAGTTCAGACCGTGGCAGTTTATTCACTTCAAGATTCTGGACAAGTTTCCAGGAAGCTATGGGGACTCATTTGTCCTTTAGCACCGCTTTTCACCCTCAGTCTCAGGGGCAAGTCGAGCGAGTCAATCAGATTCTCGAAGACATGCTTCGAGCTTGTGTTATCTCTTTCGGCAAGAAATGGGAGGAATCTTTCCCGTATGCTGAGTTCTCCTATAACAATAGCTATCAAGCTAGTTTGAAGATGGCTCCCTTTGAAGTATTATATGGACGTAAGTGTCGGACTCCTCTGAATTGGTCAGAAACTGGGGAACGTACACTTATCGGTCCGGATATAATCTAACATGCCGAAGATCAAGTCCGCATCATTCATGCGAATCTGAAGGCTGCTCAGTCTCGTCAGAAGAGTCAGTATGACCGTCATCACAAGGATATGGTCTATCAACCTGGTGAAAAGGCTTATCTTCGAGTCACGCCAATGAGAGGAACACACCGATTTGGAATCAAGGGCAAGCTGGCTCCTCGATATATTGGACCTTTCACTGTTCTCGAAAGGCGTGGTAAAGTGGCATATCAATTGGAACTACCGCCAAACCTTTCTCAGGTTCACGATGTGTTCCATGTGTCACAACTTCGTCGCTGCTTTAAGGATCCTATCCGAGCAGTGGATCATGATATGCTTGAGCTTCAGCAAGACCTTTCTTACAAGGAGCAACCAGTCCGCATTCTCGATGAAACTGAATGTCGGACTTGTCAGAAGGTTACCAAGTTCTTCAAAGTGCAGTGGGCAAATTATTCTGAAGATGAAGCCACTTGGGAACGCGAAGATCATCTTCGTGCAGAATACCCCGGGCTCTTTCCTTCTACTTCTTAATTCTCAGGACGAGAATTCTTGTTAGTAGGGGAGAATTGTGACACCCTGGGTTTAAGCTACAGTGATCATTGTAATTAAGCTACAGTAATGACCATGAACAGTGCCTAATCATTTTGCTAAGTGGGGCTTGGTCAAGTTGAATTTCAAATTCCAGTTCAAATTTCAATTCAAATGCCCTAGGATTTATGGTGATAAAATAAATCCTCAAACAGCATAAGTAAAATGTTGCATAATTGTGACAAATCATAAAACAAATATTGTTGAGGAAAACAACATCACCTAGCTCATGGTGTGGGCCCCACCAACCAAAACAGAAGCTAAAAGTATTTTAAAATGCATTTAAATTTAATTGGAAATTGCAGCTAGATTCCAAAAATGATCAAACCTTTTGTGGGCCTTTGGAATATTGCAAGATAATATTTGGGCTAGGTGGCACATTTTTGCTGCAAAGGAAATGGTCTAAAAGAAATAAAACAGAAAGGTTTAAAAGAAAAACAGAAAGGAAAAGAAAAGAAAAGGAAAATGCCCCTCTGCACCCGAAGCCCACCGGCTACAGTGCAGGCCCGGCCCAACTCACCTGCTCCCTCCTCGTGTCGCCGCCGCTCTGGACCGAGCGCTCGCCGGCCGTCCGCTGCTCGCCACCGCGACGGGGCAGTTGGCGAGGGGATAAGGGCGAGGCCGTTCCTCCCCCCTGGACGCCGCCCTCGCCATTCCCCCCTCCTCTCGCTCGCTCTGCTCCCTCCCCATCTCTCCCGAGCGCCGCCGCCGCCATGGCTCCAGCCTAGCCGCGGCCACCGGCCCTCCCGTGCCTCGCCGAGGCGTCCACGAGCTCCGCCACGACCTCCTCGACCTCGCCGACCACAAGCCCGACCTCCTGCGCCTCTGCATCGCCGTCGGTGTTCGTCTTCCTCCTCGGACCGCCGCCGCTCGTCATCGTCGATTCCGTCGCCATCACGCCCTCCCCGAGCCCATTTTGAACGGCAACACCCCGCGGTGAGCTCCTGCTACCTCCCCCTGTCCTCCTCGCGACGAGCCGATGCTCCTAGCGCTAGTTCCCACCGGTGCCCGAATGCGCCGCCGCCGGACCTCGTCGCCGGCGCCTCTCCGGTGACCATTTGGTTCACCCACCGTCACCGTTCGGCTCCGCGCATCGCGTAGGACCCCGTAGTGCCCGTAGTTAGCTCGAAAGCGCCCCCGTTCACAGTTTGCCATCGCCGGCCGAAGCTTCGCTCCGCCGCCGTCGATGTGCTGCTCGCCTCCGTCCACCTTAGCTCGCCCCGATGCCCGAAACGGATCGGCGGCTCCCCCAGCTTTCGAACGCCGCCGGCCGCGCTCGAAATGGTGCCCCGTGCGCCATTTCCGAGCCTCTCCGGCGATTCGGGTGCTCGCCGGAGCAGCTCCGGTGGCCGGCCGGTGCCGCCGCTGACCTGGCTGGCCTGGGGCCACCCCTAGTGCCACTGCCAGTGGGCCAGGCTGACCCTGGTTGACTAGTTGACTGGTCAACTGGCTGACTGGGCTCAGCCCAGTCACTGACAGTGGGGCCCCACACCCCCTGTGTCTATGACATATGGGCCCCATTTGTCAGGTGTTTAAATTAGTAAATAGATTAGTTAAAATTAATTAAATTGCCTAATCAGTCACTGACATATGGGCCCCACTTGTTAATTAAACTGTTTTAATTAAATTAAAACCCTGGAAATTGAATGTGACTATGACATGTGGACCCCACATGTCAGTTTCAGACAGTAACAGCCACTGTTGACTGCTGACGCAATGATTGTGTCATGCTGATGTCATCAAACACTGTTCTGGATAATGTTGGATTTAAATAATTGAAATAATTCCAGAAAATCAATAAAACTTTGAAAAATCATAGAAAATAATCTGTAGCTCAGATGAAAATAATTTATATATGAAAGTTGATCAGAAAAATCCCACGAATCCAAATATGCCATCCATTCATCTGTCACATGCCTCTAGCTATTTGAACATGCAACTTTTTGCCTGTTTCGGATAGGTGAATAGTGCATGGCGTTATTAAAATAATTTCAAATAAATTTCTAAATTAACTATCGCACCTAGATAGGCTGTAAACACCCCTAGCCCTGCGTATTGCCATGTCATGCATCGTGTTGCATCCGTGTGATTTATATTTATTGTTTCTTCCCCATCTTCTCTCCGGTAGACCCCGAGGCTGACGGTGCTGCCGAGATCGACTACGCCGTTGACGTTCAGCCTTTTGCCGCAGAGCTGCAAGGCAAGCAAAACCCCCTTGAGCATTCCGATATCACCCATCTCTCTCCCCCTTATGCTTGCATTAGATTTTGCTACTGTATTAGTTAGCTCCTATTCTGATGCATAGCCTGTTTTTGATGAACTGTTACTTTACCTGCAATCATACAAATTGCTTAGCATAGGTGGATCAGTGAACCCCTGAGACCCCGTTAGTCCCAGTTGCCCCTGCTTTCATCGACGACACCGAGGACTTGAAGACGGAAGACTCAGTCGTCGTGACTGACAAGCCGTTACCGACACATCACCACACACCCCTTAAGTATGGCACTGCAGAGCTACTACCGAGTGCCGAGGGTGATACCTCACTTAGCACTCCCGGTGTTAATTCTGTAGCGTAGCAATCGGTCATGGGTATCGAGGGTGATTCCTCCTTCCCATTTACCGGTAGCGACTCTTGCCTTACTCATACCTCGAGTGGGATCCATCGAGGGTGATTCCTTGGATATCCGCTTGGTGTATAGACACACAGTTACTATGACCTGGTTACAGAAACATGTTGAAGACGGGTCGGCCCCAAGGGTACCCGCGAGAGTGATATGTGGTGGGGTGCGCCGGTAAGGCACCCGAGTGTTATTGGCGGGGCGACGGACTGCATTTCTTGGTTCGAGCTTGCCCCGCACAAATAAATTGCTAATGGGTTGGGTACTTGATCTGAGTTAGGTCGTTGGCCTTAATACGCACTAACCTTCACGTGGGAAAGTTATGGGCACTCAGCGTCGTTGTATCAGCCGAAGCTCTTCGAACGTCAGCAATGGAGCGGCGCGCGATGGATTGGTCTGGAACGCATCGTGCTTGTTACTAAGGGGTGCTAGGACTGCTTCCGGCCGCGTACGCATCGTGCAGGAGCGCAAGGGCAATTGGGCCCACGAACCTGCGAGCTTAGGATTTAGACCGGCGGGCTGGCCTCTTCGTTGAGCCTAGGTGGGGCGACGACGTGCTGATATCCCGAGGCCGGGCATGACCCAGAAAAGTGTGTCCGGCCAGAGGTGACTCAGGCGTGTTGGGGAATATGTGGTGCACCCCTGCAGGGATGATTAATCTATTCGAATAGCCGTGTCCACGGTAACAGGACGACTTGGAGTTGTGCCTTGACCTTATACAACTATAATTGTAATTTAATTTTGAAATGAATTGTGGCTCCGGGATGGCTTCCTCGCAGGGAGTCGAGGAAGGATCTCTGGGCGTGATTGCTTAATTAAAATTGCTGCAACAATATGACTATATATGAGCTGCAGGTCTACTCTCTTCTAATGCTGCAAGATGTTGAAGATGCTAGTCTTCGATAGGACTAGGCCTTCTCCCTGTTCTTGCTTTCTGCAGTCAGCCCAGATATAAACCCTTCATTGATAATGATGCATACGTAGCATAGATCTGATGTCAGTCTTGCGAGTACTTCGGATGAGTACTCACCGCTACTTTGCTTCCCTTTTTCCCCCTCGATACGTTGCTGCGTTCAGTTGATGGAGCCCAGGAGTTGGAGTACGCTGGAGATGTCGACTACTACTACCCCGACGGAGGTCCCTGCCAGCAGGATGGAGCTTTCTACGACGTAGACTTCTCCGACGTCCAGGAGTAGTTAGGAGGTTCCCAGGCAGGAGGCCTCGCCTCTTTCGACCCGTTACATATGTTTGTGCTAGCCTTCTTAAGGCAAACTTGTCTAACTTATGTCTGTACTCAGATATATTTGCTTTCGCTGACTCCTGTTTATGTCGAGCTTTGTATTCGAGCCCTCGAGGCCCCTCGCTTGTAATATGGAGCTGTATGACCTTTATTTTTGTGTCTTCGTTGTGTTGTGGTATCAATCAGTGAGTCCCTAACCTTGGTCGTACGCATTGTGTGCATGATTAGCGTACGGACAAGAATGGGGGCGTCACATCTTCGGATAGCCGACCTGTTTCTCATGGGCCGGACTATATGGGCCACTCGATGAGCATTAGAAGATCAGGGGCCCGGTCGTCCAAGAGGAAGTTTGAAGGAGCCATGGCGTGTCCTCCAAGATGTCGACAGTAGATAGGCACGTTTTCTCCCTTTTATGTGCAACCGACTATGTGTAAGCCCTAGGTACCCCCGGCGTCTATATAAGCCGGAGGGTTTTAGGGTGTAGAACGAGAGAACTCATCTAGGGTTTAGTTACTTGATCTCGAGGTAGATCAACTCTGTAATCCCCATACAGTCAATATAATCAAGCAGGACGTAGGGTATTACCTCCATAGAAGGGCCCGAACCTGGGTAAAACCTTGTCCCCTTCGTCTCTTGTTACCATCGATCCAAGTCTCGCAGTTCGGGACCCCCTACCCGAGATCTGCCGGTTTTGACACCGACACCCACACATGTACTTGAGTTTCCAATCAATACAATTATAGCATGGATAATAAACGATTATCATGAACAAGGAAATATAATAATAACCAATTTATTATTGCCTCTAGGGCATATTTCCAACACAAAGAACAAATATTTGCAACCCGACGCGAAAGAGAGGTTGTCAATCTCTCTACGGTAAAAAGATAGATTAGGTAGTGATAGATTGGAGAGATAGATCTCTCAAGAACACAAAATAAAAAGAGCAAATAAAAAGTGCAGCAAGGTATTTTTGGGTTTTTGGAATAATAGATCTGAAAACAAAGAGGCAAAAAAATAGATCGGAAAGCAATATGTTGGAAAAGTAGACCCGGGGGCCGTAGGTTTCACTAGTGGCTTCTCTCATGAGTATAGCACACGGTGGGTGAACAAATTACTGTTGGGCAATTGATAGAAGATCAAAGAATCATGACGATATCCAAGGCGATGATCATTATATAGGCATCACGTCCAAGATAAGTAGACCGACTCCTGCCTGCATCTACCACTATTACTCCACACATCGACCGCTATCCAGCATGCATCTAGTGTATTAAGTTCATGGAAAAACGGAGTAATGCAATAAGAACGATGACATGATGTAGACAAGATCTATTCATGTAGGAATAGACCCCATCTTGTTATCCTTAATGGCAACGATACATGCGTGCCTTGCTGCCCCTTCTGTCACTGGGAAAGGACACCGTAAGATCGAACCCATCACAAAGCACCTCTTCCCATGGCAAGAAAAATTGATCTACTTGGCCTAACTAAACCAAAGATTCAAAGAAGAAATACGAGGCTATAAGTAATCATGCATATAAGAGATCAAAGAAGACTCAAATAATATTCATGGATAGAAACTGATCATGAACTCAAAATTCATCGGATCCCAACAAACACACTGCAAAAGTTTACATCAAATAAATCTCCAAGAGACCATTGTATTGAGAATCAAAAGAGAGAGAGAGATGAAGCCATCTAGCTACTGCCTACGGACCCGTAGGTCTATGATGGACTACTCACGCATCATCGGAGAGGCCCCAATGAGGATGATGAACGCCTCGTGATGGTGTTAGATTGGATCTCGATGTTCTGGAACTTGCGGCGGCTGGATGTGTTTTTCGTCGACTCCCTTAGGTTTCTGGAATATCTGGAAATTTATAGGCATCAGAGGCGGTGGAGAGGGGCCCCGAGGAGGGCACAACCCATTAGGGCATGCCGGGGGCCCCCTGGCACGCCCTGGTGGGTTGTGGTCTCCATGGCCCACCTCTCTGGCACTTCTTTGGCCCACTGGGTGTCTTCTGGTCCAAAAAAATTTCAAAAAAGTTTCGTCGTGATTGGACTCCGTTTGGTACTGATATTCTGCGAAGTAAAAAACAAGCAAAAACAACAACTGGCACTTTGGCACTATTTCAATAGGTTAGTCCCAAAAAATGATATAAAGTTGCTATAAAATGATTGTAAAACATCCAAGAATGATAATATAACATCATGGAACAAGCAAAAATTATAGATACGTTGGAGAGGTATCATATAACTATATGGAAATGTCACATATCGACATTTTTTAGGAATTAATTAATTAGGTTAATTAAATGTAAATCCATGCTATGTCGGTGAACATGTTTTGGAAACCGCCTCCTTTGTAACCGTCTTATAATGAGGGTATAAATACGCCCAATCTTTAATCAATGAAACTACCGATCTATCATTCGCTCCTCTCTCTCTCTCGTTTTTCTCTTTACAATTTTAAGTCGCTAATCTATAATACCTAAATAGTTCATCCCCACTATGTTATTTCTCTTGACATGCAGCCTGTCCACATCAGCAGGTCAGCCCCGTCATCATTCTACAACTGGCTTACAGGTGGGACCAACCAAAAGTTCAACAGCACAGAAAACGGCCACCTCAGCGATCAGTTACCAGTATACATGAGGACCCAGACGCTCACCACCTACCTCGTGTGTGAACCGACCAAGTCAAAAATAAAAAAGCCCAAGCTTTCCCGTACAGTAACCATCTTTCCCCCAAAATTTCCCCACGCCGGCGGTCACAGCTAGAGGATCCCTCCTCGGCCGGCGCCTCCCCACACTGGTGGTCAGAGCCGGATGACCTCCCTCATGCTCTTCATCTGCTCAGGACCGTCCTCGCTCCTGCGGCCTCGGACAGATAGGAGGCGACCATCTCGGCGTGGCCCCACTTCCAACGGGATCTGGAAGGAGCTCGCTGACATCCCCCAACCTCCTCGCTGCCGCCATCAATGTGTGCAAATGCCGGAGCTCCGGGCCTTCATTGCGTCGGCTGCCTCCGATTTGCCCGATGCACCCATCGCCGTCGTGACCCCGGTTCCAGCGTGATGGGCTGGGCAAGGAGAGGATTTCCGGCCTCCCCCGCGTCCTCGCAACCGTCATTAAGGCCCGGAAGCAATCCCCCGCGCAGCACATTCACCGGACCAGGTCACTTGCCGGTGTAATGC
The DNA here is from genome assembly GCA_039707655.1 of Elymus sibiricus. Taxonomy (NCBI): domain Eukaryota; kingdom Viridiplantae; phylum Streptophyta; class Magnoliopsida; order Poales; family Poaceae; genus Elymus; species Elymus sibiricus. Next base: position 132,909,613 of record CM077671.1, read on the forward strand.
GTTTGTCGTCGAACCGGCTTCTGTTGTGCACTAATTCTACTCTCCCTCATGTCTCCATTCCGGCCAAGGTTCCTCTGGCCTCATTGTGGTGGACACCATGCCGGGCAGGTCTCCAGCCGGTGGACGCACTTCTTTTCTGTCTCGAAGGGCTGTGCTGGTGGTCACGTCGGACAGGGCCTCAATGCTGCCCCAGCTGATTCAGAGATGACATGAAAATGCAATGCGGAAGTGGTCGCCTTCTTAGTGAGCAACATTGTACTGCTGCATTGGTTGCCTTATCTGCGGAGGAAGTTTTGATCCTTCCTGTTCAAACTGTCGACTACGGCCAGTGGCGGAGCCAGGAATACTTAATCAGGGGGGCCAACTGATGTTAAATCGTGTTGGGGAGGGCCAAAGCCAACAAAATCACCGTAATATACAATATTAGCAGCAGGTAATCACTCATGTAGTGGAAAAATGTGCATGTTAGCCTGGGCCGGGGCCCCTGCTGGCACCCCCCTGCCTCCGCCACTGACTACGGCTACAACATCTATGGAGTTCAAGGTTCTCTGCTTCATTCTTCAGTATTTTGTATTCTTTCTTTAGTTTTTTTTTCTTCCTCATACAAAAGTGTAAGGGTGGAATAGTAGCGACGAACTGATCTATTACAACTCTCTGAAGTAGTAGCTGATACAGATCGAATTACAGGAATGGATTTGTTCTAACAAGAGGAACTAGGGTAGGAACTGGTAGCCGCCGCCGTTCTGTCCGGTGATCCACTGGATGCCTTCTCTTGTGGACGAGTTGTGCTTAAGTAGTGGTGCCCTTGGTCGCCACCCACTCCGGGCCGTGGTAACGCGGGTTGGGCTTGTGTGCGCGGCTGGGCTGGTCTTGTAGGTGGGGTCCCATTGTCAGCGGCGCTGACATCCCCCCCTTCTTGGCGTGAGGCTTGTCCCCAAGCCTCGGCATGTGGGAAACGATCCTGGAGAGCTGCCTTGTCCTCCCAGGCATGGCCAAGGCCGGCGCCCGCTGACCACTCCACTTGGACCTGTTCGCAGACCGTCCCTTGTTTCTTGCACCAACGGGTTCGAAGAATCTTCACAGGGACAGCCAATTCGTCAGTAGAAAGAGGAAGGTCAACATGAATAGGCGTACCCGGGAGAAGAGCCTTGCGGAGTTGCGACACATGGAAGACCGGGTGTACGGTAACTTGTGGAGGAAGCTGGATCTTGTAGGCAACCTCATTGATGCGCTGGATGATTGGAAACGGTCCGTAGTACTTGAAGGAGAGCTTGTGGTTGGCGCGGGGCGCTACTGACGATTGCACATATGGCTGTAACTTGAGGAAGACTTGGTCGCCAACTTCAAAAGTACGCTCAGATCGTCGCTTGTCAGCTTGCGTCTTCATGCACTGCCTTGCTCGGTTGAGGTGTTGTTGTATGAGTTCTTGGATCACAGCACGTTCCTCGAGCCAGGCTTGAAGCGATGGCACGGAGCAGGAATTGGTGGCCGTAATCCCCCATTGCCGTGGCTCATGTCCAAACATAGCTTTGAAAGGGCTCATCCCAATGGCAGAGTGCAGAGAGGAGTTGTACCAGAACTGGGCGAGGGGTGTCCAGAAGCTCCAGTGCCGCGGACAGGCGTGCGTGAAGCATCGGAGAAAGGTCTCCAAACATTGGTTGACACGCTCTGTCTGACCGCCCGTCTGGGGGTGGTTTGCTGTGCTCAAGCTAAGCTCCGTACCGGCCTACTTGAATAACTCCTGCCAAAAGTGGCAGGTGAAGACTGGATCACGGTCGGAAACAATTGCTTGCGGGAACCCATGGATCTTGTAGATTTGATTCATGTAGAGCTAAGCGACCTTCGCAGCTGTGTACGGGTGAGCCAATGGCAGAAAATGGGCAAATTTAGTCCTCTTGTCCACGATGACCCACAGACAGTTGAAAGCTCCGGATTGGGGTAGCCCGTCGATGAAATCCATGGTGATAAGTTCCCATGGTGCACTGGGGATGGGCAGAGGCAGGAGTAATCCTGGTGAAGCAGCACGGTCTGGTTTTGCTTGCTGGCAAATAGTACAGCACTGTATGTAGTGCAGCACATGCTCTTTCATTTTCGGCCACGCAAACAGACGCTTGATGCACGAGTATGTGGCCGGAAAACCTGAATGGCCACCCAGAGCACTGTCGTGGAAGGCGCGGATGATTCGTTGCTGTAGATCTGTTGAACCACCCAGCCAGATGCGGTGTCGGAAGCATATCACTCCTTGCTGCAGTGAAAATCTGCCTTTGGGATCCTCCCGAAGTGCCAATTGCTCCAGAAGACGAAGTGCTTGAGGGTTTGTGTTATAACTTGCCAGGAGGTCATCGAGCCAGGCCGGTTGGCAGGAAGAGATCGCCACCAAGGTTTCTGAGGGCTTTGCGCGTGAGAGAGCGTTAGCAGCATGATTGTCCGAACCTTTCCGGTAGCGAATCTGATAGCGTAGACCCAGTAGCTTAGTGAAGGCCTTCTCCTGCCATGGCGTGGTTAGCCACTGCTCTTCCAGGTGAACCAAACTGCGCTGATCGGTGAGGATTATGAACTCAGCATGTTGTAGGTACGGTCTCCACTGTTCAACTGCAACCAGAATTGCCAAATACTCTTTTTCGTATGCTGAGAGTCCTTGATATCTTGGCGAGAGAGCTTTGCTGATGAAGGCTATTGGATGCCCCTGTTGTTGTAGGACGGCGCCGATTCCCATGTCACTGGCGTCAGTCTCCACCGTGAATGGCTAATTGAAATTGGGCAGAGCAAGGACTGGGGCAGAGATGAGTTGCTGCTGCAGCAATCTGAATGATGTTTCTGTGGTTTGTGTCCAGACAAATGGTGCCCCTTTCTTGAGTAAGTTGAAGAGTGGCCGAGCTATGACCCCAAAATTCTTAACAAAGCGCCGATAATACCCGGCCAGGCCCAAAAAACTGCGTACAGCCTTAACATCTGTTGGTACTGGCCAATTGGAAACTGCTCTGATCTTCTCTGGGTCTGTTGCGACACCTGCGGCACTGATCACATGGCCCAGATAAGCAATCTGTTGTTGTCCAAAAGCGCACTTCGACATTTTCACTTCCAGCTATCGCGGCGCAGCAGCGTGAGCACCTGACGCAGCTTCTCCACATGTTCTTCTAATGTTTCACTGTGCACAAGAATGTCGTCGAAGAAAACGAGCACCCCGTGGCGTAAGAGTGGGTGCAAGGTGCCGTTCATGGATCCGTTGAATGTACCCGGCCAACCAGCCAATCCGAACGAGACAACCTTGAACTCATAGTGACCTGAGTGAGTTTGGAACGCAGTCTTGTGCTCTTCACCTTCTGCCAGACGTATTTGGTGGTAGCCTGCGCGCAGGTCGAGTTTGGTAAACCAGCGCGATCCGAAGAGTTCATCCAACAGTTCCTCTATAATCGGTACTGGGTACTTGGCGACACAGGTCAGGGCGTTGAGATGGCGATAATCGATGCAAAGATGCCAGGTGCCATCCTTCTTCTTCACGAGAATCACCGGAGAAGAAAAAGCACTTGTGCTGGGTTGGATGATGCCAGTTCTGAGCAACTCTGCCACTTGCGCTTCGATTTCATCTTTGTGATCTGGTTTGTGCCTATATGGCCGAATGCTCACACGTTGAGCTCCTGGAATCAAAGGAATGCGATGATCACAAGCGCGACGAGGAGGAAGTCCTTGCGGTTCACCAAACACATCAGCAAATTCTGTCAAGAGATGTTGAATAGGTTCTAGAATTGGTTGTTGATGTTCTCCCCCTGGGGTGACTGCACAGACTTGCACAATGTGTGAGATTGCACCTTGCTTGCACAGGGCTTGGAGTTGGAGGCTGTTAATGGTGAGGCAGGTGGAGGACGTTGCTTCATGCCCTCGGAGAATAACTGTTTCTGCTGCTGCTTGGAATTTCAGGAACTTGGCGCGCCAATCAACTGTCATGGGACTATGGGCCTCCAGCCAATCCATCCCTAAGATGGCATCGTACGTGCCTAGTGGGAGGATTTTCATGTCTGTCACAAACTAACACCCTTGCGTGAACCAGACACATTGGTGTACAACTGCTGAGCAAACTAATTCACCTCCATCAGCCACCTTCACTTTACATGTTGTCTGTAATGGCTTTACTCCAGTCAGCCGTTTGGCGAGCTCTTGATTGACAAACGATGTAGAGCTGCCTGAATCAACGAGCATGAGAACCTCGTGGCCTTGGATCCACGCTTGTAGCTGGAAAGCTTTGGCAGAAACACCTCCGGACAAGGCTGGGCGCGAAATGGCGCAAACAAATTATGTTGGTGTCTCGGTTGCTTTTGAATCGTCGTCGTCGCAAGCTGTGTTGATGCCGAAGAGTTCCTAAAGTTCCTCGACGACGTGTAGTTGAACGGACATGGGGCAGACGTGGTCATGGCCCCAACGTTCCCCACATTTGAAACAAAGCCCCCGTGCGCGCCGATAGTCACGGAGGGCCTTGACCTTGGTGAGATCCGCCCGAGTATCGCTGAGGCGAGCACCCTCAGCTCGAGCTCCTTCCACGCCGTGGCGATCCGTCGCGACTGTTGGGGCAGGTAGACGATGCGGCGGTGGAGGCAGAGGAAGCGGTGCGGCGCCACGCGACAAGGTGTCGGGTGGCCGCGACGTCGAGGGTTGCCGCGCATCCCCAAACGCTCCTTGGATCACCTCCTCTTGCAGCAGCGCCAGGGAACAAGCGGTATCCAGATCGGGAGGCGTTTGCACCATCACCACCGCTCGGATGTCCGCCCGCAAACCTTCCACAAAGCGAGTAAGGAAGTAATAGGGATGTATAGAATCCGAATAAGAACTCAGATTGTTAATGATCAATTCAAATTTCTCAATGTAATCAGCGACTGTAGATGTTTGACGTATGGTGTAAAACTGGCGAATCAACAACTAGTGTCGATCGCGACCAAAACGGGTGCAAAGGAGAGACGTGAAGGACTCCCAATCGAATTCAGATAACTTTTTCTGAATAGTTTGTAACCAAACCGACGCCGCACCCGAGAAATTAAGGGAAGCCATGGGCACCCAAAACGATTGGTGAATGCCGAACATCTCGAAATACTGTTCGCACAAAACCTTCCAGAGACGTGGATTGTCTCCAGCAAACACAGGAAACGAAATGGAAGGGTGTGCCTGACCCAGTCCAGTGAGGAGCTGGCTGGCGTGTGCAAACGGCGACGAGACAGTAAACGGGGTGTGGAGAGCGATCTGATCGTTGTTCGGGAGCGGCGGCGACGTCATGATGGACGCCGCCGACGGCCCCCGCTGTGGATGTGCAACGCCGTGGTCCGAAGACCCATGGGGACCCTCTGCCGCGCCAGCCATGGGGCCGAGGGGGTCGCCGGGCGTCGCAGGCTGTTGGAGTGAGGCGGGGCTTCCCCGATCTTCCTCGTCGCTCTTCCTTGGCACCAGCTGTGCTTGTTGAAGCGCCGCCACCGCGTCGCCCAGATCGGAGACGCGACGCTCTAGATCGGGCCGCCAAGAGAGCAGATTGTCGATCTTGGCGTTGGTCACCTGGCTGGCCGCCGTGTTGGCCTCCAAAGCGGCGTTGACCTTGTCGATGAACGCTTTGATGGCCGGATCCATGGCGGCGAGTTGCTCGTAGGCTTGACGCGAACTGCGGGTATGGATGAATTGCGCTAGATCGAACGCAGGAAGAGGTGGTGGTGGTCTCTGATACCAGATGTAAGGGTGGAATAGTAGCGACGAACTGATCTATTACAACTCTCTGAAGTAGTAGCTGATACAGATCGAATTACAGGAATGGATTTGTTCTAACAAGAGGAACTAGGGTAGGAACTGGTAGCCGCCGCCGTTCTGTCCGGTGATCCACTGGATGCCTTCTCTTGTGGACGAGTTGTGCTTAAGTAGTGGTGCCCTTGGTCGCCACCCACTCCGGGCCGTGGTAACGCGGGTTGGGCTTGTGTGCGCGGCTGGGCTGGTCTTGTAGGTGGGGTCCCATTGTCAGCGGCGCTGACAAAAAGGTTGTTCGTTCTTTAGTATTTTGTATTCTTTCTTTCTCAAACAAAAGGTTGTTTCGTCCTTCAGTATTTTGCATTCTTTCTTTAGTTTTTCTTTTCTTTCTCATACAAAAGGTCACACGAACCGTACAGAACCTCTGGAAAAAACAACAACAATCTCCCACATCAATAGCATTTGTTGCAGGTAAGAAGTAATAAACGTTTGGCGCTTCCTCTCCTAATAATATCTGAGATGACGCTCCACTTCCTCTCCCCACCATCTCCACAAGTAACTGATGAATTGTTGTTTAAAGTCTGTGCTCACTCATCTCATTTCCCATCGTCTTTCAGCACGGATGGGTGTCTGCCACACAACTCCTATTGCAGCCGCCGGTCAGCAAATCCCTCTCATTTCCTCCGCATTCCCTATGACATGTTGCTGCTTGCATCATAAACTTGCAATTTCCCAGGTGGTTGTGCTGGACGACGCCCAAGTAGTCATCTTTGTCGGCCCATGACTCATACGCATATTCCTTCAATTTTTACATCCAACTGGTACATATTCTTCCCAAGTTCCCCTCTGTTGCTAATTCTGATTTTGTTTTGCTTAATTCAAATCTAAATTTGCATTTGCTTCATTTGATATGTAACATTGGATTCTAGGATCCAATAAGTTTATGATCCATGTTTATCTTAAGAATTCCCACTTATGTGTTGTAAGATTAATATACCGAGTCTCTTCTTGATAGGTATGATATATTGCTATATTCATAATCTTTTGCATTATATAGATTGAATGACCAGTTATGTTCACAGTTCATTATTCATACAAATAGCTGATTTTGTTGAGAAAAGCTTTATTTCATACTTCTATAATTGCTATCTGCCCTATGTGCTGATTCTTTTTGAATGCCTATCGACAAGTTTTATGATGAAAAACAAAGCAGGCCAGCGATCTTACTTGTGTATATACTATTGTCACCCGAAATTGTTTTCCTAAGTCCGATGCATACATCCAAAAAGTGTGCAATTTCAAAAGCGTGTCCGCAGCACCAAACATATTGACGCTCTACCAGGTGTCTTATGTCGAGTTTATTCCTGCTAATATCTTCTTCACAGTAACATTACCAGGTCATGTTCTTCTTACGTTCATTCACTAAGTTATCTCTCTTTTGTGTCAGCTACCTTATATCTCCTTCACAGAAAAATTATAGGTGAAGCCGCCACAAATAAAGATTGAAACATGCATGCAGACTTGACAAACATGGTGATTTACTATTTGTTGGTATGTACATTGCCAGGACAGTAATATTCTTTTTGTTGTTCTGGTTGTTTGTTGTACATATATTTATATCCTAAGATCTAGAGCAATATCTCCCCATTCAACAGATTATGTGTATTAAATTGATTTGTATGCTCTTCTGTATCGGTATCAATCTTTGTACAATATATCAAGTTTGTTTACTGATTTCATTGTCGTGCATCAATGATAACAATGTCTTGAAGATGTACATGCGTGATAACCTGACTAAAAGGCCATTTTCTTTTATAATGATCAGGATTACTACAATTCAGCCTAGTATTTACACTACTGTTCTCAAGTGACATCTTAGCTGATCTATAAGCTTCAGAGATGTGGTCGCTGGTAATATGGAATACTTGAACAGAGTAAGGATCTCTAATGGCACACAAATCTACTAGAAGGCTTCTTATTTCTCAGTTCCTAGATTCATTCATGTGCGACCTATGAGCTGCAGCTTTGGTAAGAGATATATTTCCTATGAGGATAGCTGCTTCCTGAAGATGTATACTTGACGTAATGATGGCTGCAAGTTAAAGTTCCTGCACTTCCGCTTGAAGCTTCTACCCATCATGTATGTGTTTGTAAGTGTGCTTCCATGGCCAAGGAGTTTTCGTCCATGATTTGCATTACTGTCCATAAACCATACATCAAATTGTTGTTGGAACTTTGTGGTGGTACTTTGAAGAATGAATGCATAAATACAATTGTTTCATTGGTTGGCAAGCTTTCTGTAATTTGTGCGATTGAAGTAATATAGATCTATCATTTTCCAATGTGGTTTGCGTGTGATCACAAGCATCAGACTTCAAGAGGGTAAAATTCAATTGCTTCTCATATCTTAGTTGTCCTTTAGAAGTACACCTCATGAGCTTTTATAACTTGGTATACTAATTTCCCGCAGCAACACGCGGGGCGTCATCTAGTCATATGTAAAAGCGACAAATTCACCAACATTTCTTTGAGCATTTCAATCTTTTATAAAGCCCACTCTTGTCAACCGTCTGACACCCATGGGAGGCGCGCCGGTCCATCCATTGGCTACGATGAGGATGTGTGGACCGTGTGTGATAGTGGGCAGACACGTGCACATCTGAGAACGCGGGCCCACGTACGCCATCCGGAACCGTTTCGGGCTTCGAAACCAAAACCATCAATAAATTTTGAGGTTGTTTCCATCACATTCCAAATTACGACGCCATAATTAATTGCAAATCTGTTCACATCTACCAAATCTAAACGTGTTCCCACTTAGCAGTTGTTTACTAGTAGGCTATAAAAACAACCTACTCGAAAATTACTGCTCATTCCTTTCCACATCACCATAAAAACAGGTATTTCTTGTTAGTCGTTCCTTGTGTCTACCATGGCCAGTAGGAGGGGTTCTGGGTCGAGATATAACCAGGGAGTAAAGACCAAGGTCGTGGAAGCAAAAGAGAGGTCCCGCCGCGACACGGAAGTAATAGAGAGGTCCCGCCTCACCGCGTTAGCCGTAGTAGAGATGTCATGTGGTGCTGCGGAGGCCTCAAACAATCTCTCACGGAGAGGCGAGGGCTCTCACAAGCGCATTTGCCTCGGAGGCGAACTGGATGAGCTGGCAGTGTTGAATTGCTTAGCCAGCGACGACATGCATGTTGAGCTCGATAAGAAGGAGGAGGTGATCGCTGGCTTGGTGAAGCTGCTGCAGGAGAGAAATGCCTTGGTTAAGAAGGCGACCGGATTCATCATGAAACTTACGGGCGACAAGGCGATGCTCCGCAACGAGCACGACAAGCAGAAGGAGCTAACCGCCGGCTGGAAGAAGCTGCATGAGCACAGCAGTGCCTCGGCGATGAAGCTGAAATACCTCGCCGCGGAACTTACAGATGACTTGGCGAAGCTCCGCATCGAGCAAGAGCGGCTGGTGAAGGAATCCGTGCCTGCTGTCAAGCAAAGTCATGCAGATGTGAAGGAGAGCATCGACGCTCGCCACCTGAAATCATGTGCCATGGCCGTAATGCGGAAGATGGAGGAGGAGAGGTGAGAGGAGATGGAGGTCGTGAAGGCGATGAAGAAGGAGATGGAGGAACTCCGCGCCCAGCAATCCATCAAGAATTAGAGAGTAGCGGCACAGATCGTTGTTTGCGTCTTCCTTCTTATGTCTCTTCCTTCTTCTTTTGCCCCTGTATCTTTGGGGAGTTGCCGCATGTGGCATTTTAAATTATCTTGAATATGTAAGACAATTATTATCCATTGCCAATTTGTCGACGTATTATTTCATTCATAGGTACAGGTATATGAGTCGAAAATAGGCTAAAAGTCACGTTCTCAGCGAGGCATGAACAAAACCATGCTTACGTTGAGCGGGGCAATGGGATCACAAGCAAACTACTCCCTCCGTCCAGATGCATTAACCGCATGATAAATAGCGGGTCGACCGCCATTAATTGAGAAGTTGGGAGCGAGGAGGAGGGTGGAAGTCCAAGGGCTCGCTTCCCGGTTAGCCTGTGTAGTGGACTGCTCGCATGAGTCCCTCTGATCCCGCGCGGCAGACTGCTCGCACGCGTCCCGTCGAGCCTGCGCGGAGGATGGCTCGCATGCGTCCCGCCGAGCCTACGCGGCGGACAGCTCGCACGCGTCCCGTCGAGCCTGCACGGCGGACTTCTCGCATGCGTCTTGCCTAATCAAACAGCTGCCCGCATGGCACCTCCTTTTCAATAAAAAAGTGGGGCGCATGGCAACACGTAAATGGTTAGTGGAACGCACACTATTCAAGCAATACAATTGTCTGCGATAATAACGTGACAGCTATTTGTTCCAAAATGCCTACGTTGCCTGTTAATGTGTGTGACTTGTCTCAAATTGCAAAACATATGGTACCACGACATATATGTGCCATGTCATGACACCTGGATAAGTTTCATGAATTTTAGACGAGTTTTGGATTTACGGGAATTTAAAAACTAAGATTCTCAATGTTTGCAGCCTAGCCATGACGCCGAGATGTTTGTAATTCATTCTCATTTCTTGCATGGGACCTAAACATGGACCCAAGGACACAAATATGATTTTTCAACCCATTTTGGTGCACTGGAGCATGTGTTGTAGTTCAAATTTGAATTGTGCATATTAAATGCCTAAAAACTAAATTAATGTATAAAAGGGCCAGACGAGCCCTGAGTAATTCCATATTTTAGCACGACACTCGTAAATGTCTATGTTGCATGTAGAAAAAAAATCAAGGCGTGAAGAGACATTGAATGTCATTTCGCCAAACAAGGGTAGCACGTTCCCTATCGAAACCACGATGCTTCTTGTGACAAGCACCGGTTTGTAAGGTGTCCCAAATTGGTCAAAAAAATTACCATGACATATATGTGTTGTGTCATGACACACAAGATACGTTTCATGAATGTCAGACGAGTTTTGGATTTACGGGAATTTAAAAACCAAGATTCTCAATGTTTGTCGCCTAGCCACGACGCCGGTATGTTTGTAATTCATTCATATTCTTTGCATGGGACCTAAAATGTACCCAAGGACACAAATATGTTTTTTCAACCCATTTTGGTGCACTGGAGCATATGTTTGTAGTTCAAATTTGAATTATGCACATTAAATACCTGGAAACTCAATTAATGTATAAAAAGGCCAAACGAACCACGAATAATTTAAAGCAGTTCTAGACAACCCCATGGCACCCATACGTGTGTAAGCATTGTGTGCGCATGTGTCATGCTAGCTCGAGCTTCCTTCTTTCCTAAGTTATTCATTTTATATCAATGGTGTTCTATCCAAACACGCTTCTTCCGCCACTCCCCCAATCGGTCTCCCTTCACTTCCCCAATTAGTTTCCCGCTGAAGCACCACCCCCGTTATCAACCTCCTTAACGAGGAGAACGAGACGGAGCAGACCAGAGAGCAAGAGTGACAGCGCACCGCCGAGCAAGAGAGAGATGTATTCATCAGTCTCCACAGACGTTGGCCGCGCCGCCATGCCACCATCTCACACGGTTTCTAATACCAGAAATGTCTGCGCTACGTAGCTAGTCCCACATGGTGACCATTGGGACATGCCTTATAAATGCAAGCAGGCAACCCTTATAGATTTGAATGAAACGCATAAGTTAAGTGTGTTGTGGATGGAGCAGTCCAAGGATGGGTGACCGGGTGGGAGGTTGCTATATCTTGAGGTTCATTTAGGCGGTGAGATATGATCACTACATGCATTTAGCACTAAATGCCTGTAGTGATCTATCAATCCGGCTAAATAAACCTTGAGGTTCTTGTTTTGGAGATATTGAGAATTGTTTTTTTGTTATTTGTTGTTTTGAAAATTTGTTATTTCAACATATGGTGTGCCTTTTTATTCATTTCAATTGTCAACATATAATGTGCATGTATTTTATTTCAAAGTGATTTGTTGCATTCTTGACCAACTTTTGAAGGAACACGTCCAAATAATCTAAGTTTGAACTTAAGTGACTGCCATGGTCTAGCCCTTTGACCCACAACGAGAAGGGTTGACCATGAGTGACTCCTCTTGGTCTATGTTACGATAGGTCATGGTGGCATGCATGCGAGAACAAAGTTTGAGCACATGCATTGGATTCCCTCCCGCCGGCTCGAAGTGGGGGAACGGACAACCAATGTATTGAACTTGGCTTCCTAGGGGTTGTTCGGTTTGTGAGACAACGCTAGTTGGTGCTGGTTCCCCCACTACGATCCGGCAGGAGGGAATCCAATGCATGTGCTCAAACTTTGGTCTGGCATGCATGCCACCATGATCGATTGTAACACATACCAAGAGGAGTCAGTCATGGTCAACCCTTCTTGTTGTGGGTCAAAGGGATAGACCATGGCAAACTTAGATAATTTTGACGTGTGCCTCCAAAAGTTTGTCAAGAATGCAACAAACTGCTTCGAAATAAAATCCATGCACATTATATGTTGAAACAACGAATCTTATTGAAATCGATAAAAAGGCACACCATATGTTGAAATAACAAAATTTCAGCTAGCTGGTGCCACGTCAAAGTTGTTCATTGGGGATTTGAACACATCACGTCACCCATACATATATTTGGACCGCATGCAGGTGGTGGTGGTCTTCTGATCGATCCCGTCTCCCTTGTGCGGTTTTCAATGACACACCTATTGGTGGGCCGTTGGGGTCTATATATCACCCCTTTGAGCGGGAACGAGAGGGGTTTGAACATGAATGTATTTATCTTGGTTCGTGTTACAGTGGGTCATGGTGACATGTCTGAGCAAAGTTCGAGCTCACGTGTTTTCATTATTAATTCCCTCCGACGTGCTCGAAGTGGTGGGTGGACCAACACCCTACGTGCGTTGTCCTTAATTACCTAGCTTCCATGGGGGTTGTCCGATTCATGAGGTAGGCGCCTAATCAAAGTTCTACATTGGGTATTTAAAACACATCACACACCACCTCTTCATATATACACACAAGCAGGTGGTGTTGGTGTTCTGGCCCCTATCGTGCGGTTTTTGATGTCGCGTCCATGTGTGGACCGGCCCGCTCTCTATCCCTTTTTTACCGACAACAAGAGTGGTAGTTTGACCAACATAGATTCGCTCGGTACGTGTTAGGGTAGGTCATGGTGACATGTGATACTTGTGATCTGTGTTGGTTTTTCTGTGAAGAGGAACGGGTAATTGTAGCACAATACCGATAAGTATTTCCCTCAGATAAGAAACCAAGGTCTATCGAACCAATAGGAATATCAATCCACAACCGTCTTCAGCGGCTGTACACAAAAGAGCAAACAACTTTCACCCAACGCGGTAAGAGGGTTGCCAATCCCCTTGATCTCGTTATTTGCATGCGAGTGAAGTGTGTAGATAATAGTAGATAATTGTAAATTGCAAAATAAAATAAAAACAAATAAATGTAAGCAAGGTAAAGATAGGATTTGTAAATATATAAGTTAATAGACCCGAGGGCCATAGTTTTCCCTAGCGGCATCTCTCATGTAGGCAACATACGGTGGGTAAACAAATTATTGTTGGGCAATTGATAGAAAAGCGCATAGTTATGTGATATTCATGGCAATGATCATGTATATATAGGCATCACGTCCATAAGCAAATAGGCCGACTCCTCCTTGCACCTATTACTATTACTCCACCCATCGCCGCTATCCAGCATGCATCTAGAGTATTAAGTAAAACAGAGTAATGTTTGGAGAACATTGACATGATGTAGACAAAGAGAATTCCATTAATATGAACTAACCCCATCGTTTTATCCTTAGTGGCAACAATACAAAGACGTGTCTTGTCCACTTCTGTCACTGGGATATAGAGCACCGCCAGATTGAACCCACTACAACGCACCCCTCTCCCCGATGAAGTATCAATCTAGTTGGCCAAACTATTTCAATAAATCAGAGAGGATTACGAAGCTATAATGATCATGCAATTAAGAATCATAATATATATCAGAGGTGAATCATATACTTTTCATGAATAATCTGAACATAAACCCAAAATTCATCGGATCCCAACAAACGCACCGTACAAAAGAATTACATCGGATAGATCGAAGCGAAGATGCGATGATCATTATATTGAAGAGAAAAAGAGAGAGATACCATCTAGGTACTAACTATGGCCCCGTAGGTCTGTGGTGAACTATTCACACATCATCATGAGGGCGGTAAGGTTGATGAAGATGCCCTCCGTGATCGATCCCCCCTCCGGCAGAGTGTCGGAACGGAGCTCCAGATGGGATCCCATCGGAACAGAGACTTGCGGCGGCGGAAAAAGTGTTTTGGGATGCCGTCTAGGGTTTTTGGAATATATGTGAATTTATAGGCCAGAGAACGGGGGTAGGAGGGCCACCAGGGAGGGACAAGCCATCAGGGCGCGCTCTGTTGGCTTGTGCCTCCCTCGTGCGGCCTTTGATCTTCTCCCAAAGCTTCCAGATATTATTTTGGTCCACAAAAAATCATAAAAAGGTTTCGGGGCAATTGGACTTCGTTTGGTACTGTAAACCTGAAAAGTAAAAAACACGCAGAAAACAACAACTGGCACTGGGCACTGGGTCAATAGGTTAGTGCTCAAAAATAATATAAATTGGTAAATTATTACTCAAAAAGTATCCTAGAATGATAATATGTTATCATGGAACAATCAAAAAATATAGATACGTTGGAGACGTATCAGCATCCCCAAGCTTAATTCCTGCTGGTCCTCTAGTAGGTAAATGATAAAAACAGAATTTTTTATGTGACATGCTACCTAATATGTAATCTTTTGCATGTATGTTCATTGAGAAACGATGAATTAACAAACATCAACATAGTAATATTTATAAGCACAAGCAACAAAATCATCAATCTTTCAAAGTATACGATCCTAGAAGAATGTTTACCCCGATTCATTTTATCATATTAGCAAGGCATGGCTCCGTCTTCACCACATTAATACAAATGTCAAGCACCACGGTGTCCAAGTCAGTCAATTGGATCATACTTTTTCAATGTGCATCAACTTTTTATTCTTCACGCGATACATGAGCGTGAACCATGGAAATAGCATAAGGGTGGAATAGAATATGGTGGTAGATATCAAAGGGGTAAAAGGTGAAGAAGAAAATATTGCATCAACTAGGCGTATCAACGGGCTATGGAGATGCCCATCGATAGATGTCAATGCAAGGAGTAGGGATTGCCATGCAAATGATGCACAAGAGCTATAAGTGTATGAAAGCTCAACTGAAGCTAAGTGGGGTGTGCATCCAACTGTTGGAAATATGCCCTAGAGGCAATAATAAATTGGTTATTATTATATTTCCTTGTTCATGATAATCGTTTATTATCCATGCTATAATTGTATTGATTGGAAACTCAAATACATGTGTGGGTACATAGACAACACTGTGTCCCTAGTAAGCCTCTAGTTGACTAGCTCGTTGATCAAAGATGGTTAAGGTTTCCTAGCCATTGACATGAGATGTCATTTGATGACGGGATCACATCATTAGGAGAATGATGTGATGGACAAGACCCAAACTGTAAACGTAGCATTTGATCGTGTCAGTTTATTGCTATTGTTTTCTGCATGTCAAGTATCTGTTCCTTTGACCATGAGATCATGCAACTCACTAACACCGGAGGAATACCTTGTGTGTATCAAACGTCGCAACGTAACTGGGTGACTATAAAGGTGCTCTACAGGTATCTCCGAGGGTGTCTGTTGGGTTGGCATGGATCAAGACTGGGATTTGTTACTCCGTATGACGGAGAGGTATCTCAGGGCCCACTCGGTAATACAACATCACAATGAGCCTTGCAAGCAATGTGACTAAAGTGTTAGCCACGAGATCTTGTATTACGGAACGAGTAAAGAGACTTGCCGGTAACGAGATTGAACTAGGTATAGTGATACCGACGATCAAATCTCGGGCAAGTAACATACCGAAGAACAAAGGGAACAGCATACGGGATTAACTGAATCCTTGACATAGAGGTTCGACCGATAAAGATCTTCGTAGAATATGTAGGAGCCAATATGGGCATCCAGGTCCCGCTATTGGTTATTGGCCGTAGAGGTGTCTCGGTCATGTCTACATAGTTCTCGAACCCGCAGGGTCTACACACTTAACGTTTGGTGACGATTAGTATAATTGAGTTATTATGTTGGTGACCGAAAGTTGTTCGGAGTCCCGGATAAGATCCCGGACATGACGAGGATCTCCGGAATAGTCCGGAGGTAAAGATTGATATATGTGATAATAGTGTTTTGATCTCTGGAAGGGTTCCGGAGTTCACCGGAAGGGGTTCCGGATGTTTACCGAAGTGTTCGGGT
Source organism: Elymus sibiricus (assembly GCA_039707655.1). Classification (NCBI taxonomy): domain Eukaryota; kingdom Viridiplantae; phylum Streptophyta; class Magnoliopsida; order Poales; family Poaceae; genus Elymus; species Elymus sibiricus. The sequence goes on from CM077671.1 coordinate 132,925,708, forward strand.
GCAGCAACACTTTATATGAGCCAAAGGGATAAAGCCCACAAGGTATTGGAAAGTGCAAAAGTAGTTTTGCTGCCGCGTAAGCGGTACTACCGCTTGGTGAAGCGGTACTACCGCCGGAGCGGTACTACCGCTTGTGTGAAGCGGTACTACCGCCCGAGCGGTACTACCGCTTGTGTGAAGCGGTACTACCGCCCAAGCGGTACTACCGCTTGTGTGAAGCGGTACTACTGCTTGTGCGCGGCTGTGCACGGTTCGGCAGGGATCCGAGTTGGACTCTTTCCCTGCGGGCCAAACCGACCTTGTGCGGGCAAAACCGACCCGGAGGAGGCTTTTACTCCAAGTTTAGACCCCAAGGCTCAACATATAAATAGAGGGGCAGGGCTAGCACACGGGACACATCAAGATTTCCCCAAGCCGTGTGCGGCAACCCTAACCCTCTAGTTCCTCCGTCATAATCTCCGTAGCGCTTGGCGAAGCCCTGCAGAGATTGTTCCTCACCACCATCACCACGCCGTCGTGCTGCTGGAACTCAACCACTACTTCACCATCGCTCGCTGGATCGAGGAGGTGAAGGCGTCATCAAGCCGTACGTGTGTTGAACGCGGAGGTGCCGTCCGTTCGGCACTAGATCGGAAGGATCGTGATTGGATCGCGGGACGCTCGGCGATTTGGATCGCGAAGACGTTCGACTACATCAACCGCGTTTATTAACGCTTCCGCTTAGCGATCTACAAGGGTATGTAGATTCACTCTCCCTCTCGTAGATGCTCATCACCATGGATAGATCTTATGTGTGCGTAGGAAAATTTTTGTTTCCCATGCAACGTTCCCCAACAGTGGCATCATGAGCTAGGTCTATGCGTAGATGAGATCTCGAGTAGAACACAAACGAGTTGTGGGCGTGGATGTATACATATTGCTTGCCGTTACTAGTTGATACTTGATTTGGCGGCATTGTGAGATGAAGCGGCCTGGACCGACATTACGCGTACGCTTACGCGAGACTGGTTTCACCGCTGCGTGCACTTGTTGCATAAAGGTGACTGGCGGGTGTCTGTCTCTCTCACTTTAGTTGAATCGGTTCAATGAAGAGGGTTCTTATAGAAGATCAAAAAGCAATCACTACACCACGTTGTGGTTTTGCGTAGGTAAGAACGGTTCTTGCAAACCCGTAGCAGCCACGTAAAATTTGCAACAACAATTAGAGGACGTCTAACTTGTTTTTGCAGGGTATGTTGTGATGTGATATGGCCAATTACATGATGAGATATATGTGATGTATGAGATGATCATGTGTTGTATAGAATATCACGACTTGCATGTCGATGAGTACGGCAACTGGCAGGAGCCATAGAGTTGTCTTTAATTATTGTATGACCTGCGTGTCAATCATTAAGCGCTATGTAATGCTTTACTTTATCGCTAAACGTTAGCAATAGTCGTGGAAGCAACAGTCGGCGCGACAACCTCATGGCGACACGTTGATGGAGATCAAGATGATGGAGATCATGGTGTCATGCCGGTGACGATGGAGATCATGCCGGTGCTTTGGAGATGGAGATCAAAAGCACGAGTTCATGGCCATATCATGTCACTTATGATTTGCATGTGATGTTAATCTTTTTATGCATCTTATTTTGCTTAGGACGACGGTAGCATTATAAGGTGATCCCTCACTTAAATTTCAAGATAAATTGTGTTCTCCCCAAGTGTGCACCATTGCGAAAGTTCGTCGTTTCGAGACACGCCGTGATGATCGGGTGTGATAGACTCTACGTTCGCATACAACGGGTGTAAGCCATGTTACACGTGCGGAACACTCGGGTTAAACTTGACGAGCCTAGCATGTACAGACATGGCCTCGGAACACAAGAGACCGAAAGGTCGAACATGAGTCATATAGTAGATATGATCAACATGAAGATGTTCACCATTGAAACCACCTCAACTCACGTGATGATCGGACTTGAGTTGGTGGATTTGGATCATGTTACACTCGAATGATCGGAGGGATGTCAATTTGAGTGGGAGTTTTTTAAATATGATTAACTAAACTCATTATCTAAGAACAATAGTCTAAGTTGTCTTTGCTATATTTATGTTGTAGATCATGGCTCGCGCAGTAGCACCCCTGAATTTTAATGCGTTCCTAGAGAAAGCTAAGTTGAAAGATGATGGAAGTAACTTTGTGGACTGGGCCCGTAATCTAAGGATTATCCTTACGGCTTCCCAGAAGGCTTATGTCCTTGATGCACCGCTTGGTGATCCACCCGCTCCAGTTGAGTCTCTAGACGTTGTGAACGCCTGGCAGGCTCGTTCTGATGATTACTCAATAGTTCAATGTGCAATGTTGTATGGCTTAGAACCGGGACTTCAAAGACGTTTTGAACGTCATGGAGCATATGAGATGTTCCAGGAGTTGAAGTTTATCTTTCAGAAGAATGCCCGGATCGAGAGATATGAGATCTCCGATAAGTTCTATGCTTGCAAGATGGAGGAGAACGGGTCTATCAGTGATCACGTGCTCAGAATGTCTGGGTACTCCACCCGTCTGGCTGAGTTAGGGATGCCCCTTCCGCCAGAGGCTATCACTGACAGAGTTCTTCAATCATTGCCACCTAGCTACAAGAGCTTCGTGTTGAACTATAACATGCACGGGATGAACAAGTCAGTCGCCGAGCTGTTTGCGATGCTGAAAGCCGCTGAGTCTGAAATTCAGAAGGAGCATCAAGTGTTGATGGTCAATAAAACCACTAGTTTCAAGAAAAATGGCAAGGGTAAGAAGGGTAACTCCAAGCAGAGTGGCAAAGCAGTTGCTCCTCTCGTGAAGAAACCCAAGGCTGGACCCAAACCAGAAACTGTGTGTTTTCATTGCAAGGGAACTGGACACTGGAAGCGGAATTGCCCCAAGTATTTGGCTGACAAGAAGGCGGCCAACAACAAACAAGGTATATATGATATACATGTTATTGATGTGTACCTTACCAACTCTCGTTGTAGTGCCTGGGTATTTGATACCGGTGCGGTTGCTCATATTTGCAACTCAAAACAGGAACTGCGGAATAGACGGAGGCTGGCAAAGGACGAAGTGACGATGCGCGTGGGAAATGGTTCCAAGGTTGATGTGATCGCCGTCGGCACGCTCGCTCTTCGATTACCGTCGGGATTAGTGATGAACCTAAATAAGTGTTATTTGGTGCCTGCGTTAAGCATGAACATTATATCTTGATCTTGTTTATTGCGAGACGGTTACTCATTTAAATCAAAGAATAATGGTTGTTCTATTTATATGAGTAATATCTTTTATGGTCATACACCCGATGTGAGGGGTTTATTCTTATTGAATCTCGATAGTAATGATACACATGTTCATAACATTGATGCCAAAAGATGTAGAATTGATAATGATAATACCACTTTCTTGTGGCACTGCCGTTTAGGTCATATTGGCGTAAAACGCATGAGGAAGCTCCATGCTGATGGACTTTTGGAGTCACTTGATTTTGAATCACTTGACACATGTGAGCCATGCCTCATGGGCAAGATGACTAAAACGCCGTTCTCTGGAACAATGGAACGGGCAAGTGACTTATTGGAAATCATACATACTGATGTGTGCGGTCCGATGAGTATTGAGGCGCGCGGTGGTTATCGTTACTTTCTTACCTTCACTGATGACTTAAGTAGATATGGGTATATTTACTTAATGAAACATAAGTCTGAAACATTTGAAAAGTTCAAACAATTTCAGAGTGAAGTTGAGAATCATCGTAACAAGAAGATTAAATTCCTACGATCTGATCGAGGAGGAGAATATCTGAGTTATGAGTTTGGCAGTCACTTAAGACAGTGTGGAATTGTTTCACAATTGACACCGCCTGGAACACCACAGCGTAATGGTGTGTCCGAACGTCGTAATCGAACCTTATTGGATATGGTGCGATCTATGATGTCTCTTGCCGATTTGCCACTATCGTTTTGGGGTTATGCATTAGAGACAGCTGCATTCACTTTAAATAGGGCACCATCGAAATCCGTTGAGACAACGCCATATGAACTTTGGTTTGACAAGAAGCCAAAGCTGTCGTTTCTTAAAGTTTGGGGATGTGATGCTTATGTCAAAAAGCTTCAGCCTGAAAAGCTGGAACCCAAAGCGGAGAAATGCGTCTTCATAGGGTACCCAAAAGAGACAGTTGGGTATACCTTCTACCTCAGATCCGAAGGCAAAGTGTTTGTCGCTAAAAACGGAACATTTCTTGAGAAAGAGTTTCTCTCGAAAGAATTGAGTGGGAGGAAGATAGAACTTGATGAGGTTGTTGAACCTTTACTTCAACCTGAGAGTAGCGCAGCGCAGAAAGTTGTTTCTGTGGAGCCTACATTAGCTGAAGAGGAAGTTAATGATGATGATCATGAAGCTTTGGATCAAGTTGCTATCGAACCTCGTAGGTCGACAAGGACGCGTACTGCTCCTGAGTGGTACGGCAACCCTGTCTTAGAGGTCATGTTGTTAAACAACGATGAACCTACGAGCTATGGAGAAGCGATGATGGGCCCGGATTCCGAGAAGTGGTTAGAGGCCATGAAATCCGAGATGGGATCCATGTATGAAAACAAAGTATGGACTTTGGAAGTATTACCTGAAGGGCGTAAGGCCATTCAGAACAAATGGATCTTTAAGAGGAAGACGGACGCGGACGGTAATGTCACCGTCTATAAAGCTCGACTTGTGGCAAAGGGTTTTTCACAAGTTCAAGGAGTTGACTACGATGAGACCTTCTCACCCGTAGCGATGCTTAAGTCCGTCAGAATCATGTTAGCAATAGCTGCCTTTTTCGATTATGAAATTTGGCAGATGGATGTCAAAACAGCGTTCCTTAACGGTTACCTTAAGGAAGAGTTGTATATGATGCAACCAGAAGGTTTTGTCGATCCAAAGAATGCTGACAAAGTTTGCAAACTCCAGCGATCCATTTATGGACTGGTGCAAGCATCTCGGAGTTGGAATCTTCGTTTTGATAAAGTGATCAAAGCGTTCGAGTTTATACAAGTTTACGGAGAAGCTTGTATTTACAAGAAAGTGAGTGGGAGCTCTATAGCGTTTCTAATATTATATGTGGATGACATATTGCTGATTGGAAACAATATAGAAATGCTGGAAAGCGTGAAGGAATATTTGAACAAGAGTTTTTCAATGAAGGACCTAGGAGAAGCTGCTTTCATATTAGGCATCAAGATCTATAGAGATAGATCGAGACGCTTAATAGGACTTTCACAAAGCACATACCTTGACAAAGATTTTGAAGAAGTTCAAAATGGATCAGTCCAAGAAGGGGTTCTTGCCTGTTTTGCAAGGTGTGAAGTTGAGTAAGACTCAATGCCCAGTGACTGCAGAAGATAGAGAAAAGATGAGTGTCATCCCCTATGCTTCGGCCATAGGCTCTATCATGTATGCAATGCTGTGCACAAGACCCGATGTCAGCCTTGCCATAAGTATGGTCGGAAGGTTTCAAAGTGATCCAGGGATGGAACACTGGACGGCGGTCAAGAATATCCTGAAGTACCTGAAAAGGACTAAGGACATGTTTCTCGTTTATGGAGGTGATCAAGAGCTCGTCGTAAAGGGTTACGTCGATGCAAGCTTTGACACTGATCCGGATGACTCTAAGTCGCAAACCGGATACGTATTTATTCTTAATGGGGGTGCGGTTAGCTGGTGCAGTTCCAAGCAAAGCGTGGTAGCAGATTCTACATGCGAAGCGGAGTACATCGCTGCCTCGGAGGCGGCGAAGGAAGGTGTCTGGATGAAGGAGTTCATGACAGATCTTGGAGTAGTGCCTAGTGCACTTGACCCAATGACTCTGTTTTGTGATAATACTGGTGCCATTGCTCTAGCCAAGGAACCAAGATTTCACAAGAGGACCAGACACATAAAGCGACGTTTCAATTCCATCCGCGATTACATCAAGGAGGACGACATAAATATTTGCAAAGTACACACGGATCTAAATGTTGCAGATCCGTTGACTAAACCTCTTCCAAGGTCTAAACATGAACAACACCAGAACTGCATGGGTGTTCGATTCATTACAATGTAAATCACATAGTGATGTGAACTAGATTATTGACTCTAGTGCAAGTGGGAGACTGTTGGAAATATGCCCTAGAGGCAATAATAAATTGGTTATTATTATATTTCCTTGTTCATGATAATCGTTTATTATCCATGCTATAATTGTATTGATTGGAAACTCAAATACATGTGTGGGTACATAGACAACACTGTGTCCCTAGTAAGCCTCTAGTTGACTAGCTCGTTGATCAAAGATGGTTAAGGTTTCCTAGCCATTGACATGAGATGTCATTTGATGACGGGATCACATCATTAGGAGAATGATGTGATGGACAAGACCCAAACTGTAAACGTAGCATTTGATCGTGTCAGTTTATTGCTATTGTTTTCTGCATGTCAAGTATCTGTTCCTTTGACCATGAGATCATGCAACTCACTAACACCGGAGGAATACCTTGTGTGTATCAAACGTCGCAACGTAACTGGGTGACTATAAAGGTGCTCTACAGGTATCTCCGAGGGTGTCTGTTGGGTTGGCATGGATCAAGACTGGGATTTGTTACTCCGTATGACGGAGAGGTATCTCAGGGCCCACTCGGTAATACAACATCACAATGAGCCTTGCAAGCAATGTGACTAAAGTGTTAGCCACGAGATCTTGTATTACGGAACGAGTAAAGAGACTTGCCGGTAACGAGATTGAACTAGGTATAGTGATACCGACGATCAAATCTCGGGCAAGTAACATACCGAAGAACAAAGGGAACAGCATACGGGATTAACTGAATCCTTGACATAGAGGTTCGACCGATAAAGATCTTCGTAGAATATGTAGGAGCCAATATGGGCATCCAGGTCCCGCTATTGGTTATTGGCCGTAGAGGTGTCTCGGTCATGTCTACATAGTTCTCGAACCCGCAGGGTCTACACACTTAACGTTTGGTGACGATTAGTATAATTGAGTTATTATGTTGGTGACCGAAAGTTGTTCGGAGTCCCGGATAAGATCCCGGACATGACGAGGATCTCCGGAATAGTCCGGAGGTAAAGATTGATATATGTGATAATAGTGTTTTGATCTCTGGAAGGGTTCCGGAGTTCACCGGAAGGGGTTCCGGATGTTTACCGAAGTGTTCGGGTGCAGCAACACTTTATATGAGCCAAAGGGATAAAGCCCACAAGGTATTGGAAAGTGCAAAAGTAGTTTTGCTGCCGCGTAAGCGGTACTACCGCTTGGTGAAGCGGTACTACCGCCGGAGCGGTACTACCGCTTGTGTGAAGCGGTACTACCGCCCGAGCGGTACTACCGCTTGTGTGAAGCGGTACTACCGCCCGAGCGGTACTACCGCTTGTGTGAAGCGGTACTACCGCTTGTGCGCGGCTGTGCACGGTTCGGCAGGGATCCGAGTTGGACTCTTTCCCTGCGGGCCAAACCGACCTTGTGCGGGCAAAACCGACCCGGAGGAGGCTTTTACTCCAAGTTTAGACCCCAAGGCTCAACATATAAATAGAGGGGCAGGGCTAGCACACGGGACACATCAAGATTTCCCCAAGCCGTGTGCGGCAACCCTAACCCTCTAGTTCCTCCGTCATAATCTCCGTAGCGCTTGGCGAAGCCCTGCAGAGATTGTTCCTCACCACCATCACCACGCCGTCGTGCTGCTGGAACTCAACCACTACTTCACCATCGCTCGCTGGATCGAGGAGGTGAAGGCGTCATCAAGCCGTACGTGTGTTGAACGCGGAGGTGCCGTCCGTTCGGCACTAGATCGGAAGGATCGTGATTGGATCGCGGGACGCTCGGCGATTTGGATCGCGAAGACGTTCGACTACATCAACCGCGTTTATTAACGCTTCCGCTTAGCGATCTACAAGGGTATGTAGATTCACTCTCCCTCTCGTAGATGCTCATCACCATGGATAGATCTTATGTGTGCGTAGGAAATTTTTTGTTTCCCATGCAACGTTCCCCAACACCAACTTGCTTGCTCATGAAGAACTCGGGCACTTTAGGAAGCCCGTCATCAGAATATACAAGCCAAGTTTATAATAATGAAAAAGTAATTCCCACTAGCATATGAAAATGACATAACATGAGACTCTCTATATGAAGAACAAGGTGCCACTTTAAGGCACAAGTGTGGTAAAGGATAGTAGCAAAGTCCCTTCTCTCCTTTTCTCTTCTTTTTTATTATTATGGTGGGCTCATTTGGCCTCCCCCATTTTTATTTCCTCACTGGGACAATGCTCTAATAATGATGATCATCACACTTTTATTTACTTACAACTCAACATGAAAACTTGATATGAAGAACTATGAAGCAATATGACTCAATATGAATGCCTCTGGCAGTGTACGAGGATGTGCAATGATCTAGCGTGACATGTATCAAAAATATGATGAATGGTGGCTTTGCCACAAATACTATGTCAGCTCTATATGATCATGCAAAGCAATATGATAATGAACGAACTAGTCATATGATGTAACGGTGGAATTTGCATGGCAATATATCTCGGAATGGCTATGGAAATGCCATAATAGGTAGGTATGGTGGATGTTTTGAGGAAGATATAAGAAGGATTATGTGTGACGGAGCGTATCATGTCACGGGGTTTGGATGCACCGACGAAGTTGGCACTGATCCTCGAGGTGAGAATGGGCAATGCACGGTACCGAAGAGGCTAGCAAAATATGAGGTGGTGAAATTGCGTATGTCCACGGGTTCACATTAGTCATAAAGAACTCATATACTTATTGCAAAGTTTTTTTAGTTTTATCATAAATCAAAGTACTACTCGCATGCCCCAAGGGAGGAGGCTGGGAGGAGTTAACCATCACGCGCCTCCGACCCGAAACAACACTAGGATTTTAACGAGGAATAGAAATGTTCACCCATCCCCACCATGCCTTTTTAATATTCAGACAAACGGGAAATTAACACCACTTAATACCGATACTTCTACGAATCAACAATCATGCACTCACACCCTTTTCATATTACCACATCAATATCATTAACCCACAATTTCTCTTTGATGTGCTACATGATGGTTTTGATTATCACTCATTGAATACCTATTATTTTGGGACTAGTCTTATGACCCATGCAAATTACCGTCACTATTTATTAACTCTCAAACAAATATAAGTGAAGAACGAGAGTGCAATTATTTCTACAAAATCTATACGCCACCGTGCTCAAAAAGATATAAGCGAAGTACTAGGGCAACTACTAAGCTCAAAAGATATAAGTGCAGCACATAGAGTATTCTAATAAATTATGATGAAGGTGTGTTCCTCTCAAATAGGTGTGTCCAGCAAAATGATGATTGTGGCAAACTAAAAATAAAAGAAAACAAAAGCAAACGATGCTCCAAGCAAAACTCATATCATGTGACGAATAAAAATATAGCTCCAAGTAACATACCGATGGATTGAGATGAAAGAGGGGATGCCTTCCGGGGCATCCCCAAGCTTAGACGCTTGATTCTTCGTAGAATATTACCTTGGGGTGCCTTGGGCATCCCCAATCTTAGGCTCTTTCCACTCCTTATTCCTTCGTCCATCGGGATAACACCCAAAACTTGAAAACTTCAATCACGCAAAACTCAACAAAACTCCGTGAGATCCGTTAGTATAAGCAACATATCAAATACTTTAGGTACTGTTATAAATTGATTCATATTTCATTATTTCAAAATAGGTATTGTATTCTAACTTCTCCATGGCTTATACCCCCCGATACAATCCATAGCATCATCAAAACAAGCAATCTATGCAAGCAAAAAGAGAATCTGTCTAAAACAGAACAATCTGTAAAGATCTGTAAAGAACCTATACTTATGTAATTCTAACAATTCTAAAAAATTATGACAACCTGAAGAATTTGTATATCAATATTGTGTACAAAATTCAGATCATAAAGACGTTCCAGTAAAATCAAAGAAATTCTGCACTCGACGCTAAAGTTTCTGTTTTTTGCACCGTATCAATTCTACTCATATTGTAAGTCATCCCAAAGGCTTTACTTGGCACAAACACTAATTAATCATAAAAACACAATCATTACAGTAGAAATAATCATGTTATAAAAAACAACAAGAAAGTAAAAAGAAAAAAGAAAAAATAAAGATAATTGTTGGGTTGCCTCCCAACAAGCGCTATCGTTTTATGCCCCTAGCTAGGCATAATGCATAGTTTCAAGTGTTGTCATCATTGACATCAAGTTACTTGATAACACAATGAACAATAGGAGGCTTGAAAATAGGGTGTTTTATCAGGTTTATAAAGTTGGGGTGCACACTACTCATTTTGAGATCTTCGTTTCTTTTGCTAGGAGCAGTACTAATGCTCTTGGGAATATAGATGAACTTGGGACTTTTATTTGGAGAAGTACTAGCATTTACTTTTGAGGGTGTGAAAGCGGAGCCTACTGTATCAATGACTTCCTCCATTTTATCAATCCTATTCAAACTTTTTTCTACCCTCTCATCAATAATTGTGTCTTTCTCCTTTAACGTTTTCAAAGTCATTCCTACCCGTGACCCAAATTGAGTGATATGATTATGAAGTTTTTTTATCTAACTCCTCAATTTGTTCACTAGTAATCATTTTCTTTTCAATACCATCAAGCCTTTGCATAACAAGTTCCAAAGTCAAAATAGTTTCATTAATGATAATAGGTGGTGCTCCTACAAGATTTTCAATAGCATTATAAGCATCCAAGGTGTGACACATTAAGAAATTGCCACCGGTAATTGTGTCAAGAATAAACCTATACCAAGTTGTCACACCCGCATAAAAATTATGAAGCAAGGTAGTGGTGGTTTGCTTATGAGTTGATTTATTTTGAGCATTGCAAATCCAATACCATACATCTTTCAAATTTTCTCCTCCCCTTTGTTTGAAATTTAGTACCTCATTATCGGGAGCAACGAGAACACAAGAAGAACTAGACATAGTAACAAGCAACAAGCAACAAGCAAAATAACAACAAGCAAAGATAAATATTTTTGTATTTTTATTTTTATGAAGCAAACTAAATATAACAGAAAATAAAAAGAAGAACAAGTGAATGATAATTTGCGTGAAGTTACTTGATAGTTGGTGATGATATTCCCCGGCAACGGCGCCAGAAATCCTTCCAGATACTTGTGATCTGCGTTGGGTTTTCTGTGAAGAGGAATGAGTAATTGCAGCACAATATAGATAAGTATTTCCCTCAGTTAAGAAACCAAGCTTTATCAAACCAATAGGAATATCAATCCACAACCGTCTTTAGCGGCTACACAAAAAAGAGCGAACAACTTGCACCCAACGCGGCAAGAGGGTTGTCAATCCCCTTGATCTCGTTATTTGCAAGCGAGTGAAGTGTGTAGATAATAGTAGATAATTTTAAATTGAAAAATAAAATAAAAACAAATAAATGGAAGCAAGGTAAAGATAGGACTTGTAAATATATAAGTGAATAGACCCGGGGGCCATAGTTTTCCCTAGCGACATCTCTCATGTAGGCAACATACGGTGGGTAAACAAATTACTATTGGGCAATTGATAGAAAAGCGCATTCATGGCTATGATCATGTATATATAGGCATCACGTCCATAAGTAAATAGGCCGACTCCTGCCTGCACCTATAATTATTACTCCACCCATCGACCGCTATCCAACATGCATTTAGAGTATTAAGTAAAACAGAGTAATGCTTGGAGAACAATGACATGATGTAGACAAAGAGAATTCCATTAATATGAACTGACCCCATCGCTTTATCCTTAGTGGCAATAATACAAAGACATGTCTTGTCCCTTCTGTCACTAGGATATAGAGCACCGCCAGATTGAACCCACTACAACGCACCCCTCTCACCGATGAAGTATCAATCTAGTTGGCCAAACTATTTCAATAAATCGGAGAGGATTACAAAGCTATAATGATCATGCAATTAAGAATCATAATATATATCAGAGGTGACTCAAATAATTTTCATGAATAATCTAAACATAAACCCACAATTCATCGGATCCCAACAAACGCACCGTACAAAAGAATTACATCGGATAGATCGAACAGAAGATGCGATGATCATTGTATTGAAGATCAAAAGAGAGAGAGATAGCCATCTAGGTACTAACTACGGACCCGTAGGCCTGTGGTGAACTACACACACATCATCATGAGGGCACCAAGGTTGATGAAGAGGCCCTCTGTTGGGGATATAACCCGTGGTGAGACCCGCCCAGGAGGGGCCGGGTTACACCGGGCGGCTCGTAAGCCCAAGACTTGTAAGGTGGGCTTAAGGATGCAGGCAAGGCCGCCAGGGCGGCTTACCAGATGGGCCGTTGACAGGGGCCCAGAGACGGAAGATGGCGTGAAGACCCGGGTGGCTAAGCCGCCCGGTGGCGGCTTACCCAAGATGGTATGGCGGCTTAGAGACAGAATAGGACACGCTGTGTGAGTCGGTTTGAGACTCGTGTAACCCGGGGCCTTGACCTCTTATATAAAGGCTAGACCCCGGGGCGGCTTAGACAAGAAACCAAGTAATCGAGAGCTAGGTCAAGCAATCCGCTCCCTTGTAATCGATACTCCAGCTAATACAACACAAGCAGGACGTAGGCTTTTACCTCTACTTGAGGGGCCGAACCTGGGTAAACTCGTGTCCTTCGTCCCGATCAACCCCTTTGAGTCCACTGCTATGGCGATGGCCTCGAACCTAAGTCTTCGGACATCTGCCGTGACAAAACCACGACAGTTGGCGCCCACCGTGGGGCCAGCGCTCGGTGGTGTTGAGTTCTCAAAGGGCTCTCTACCAGGGATCGAGGGGTACGCGGTTGGCAGGATGACCAAGAGTCGCCGTGGCCGGCTCTACATCGACGACGCCGGCTGGGGCCCCGAGGCTGACTCCGTTGAGTATGGTTTCCGGGTCCCCTTCGGCGGGATTCACGTCTTCATCGGCAAGATCGGCGGATCTGAACCCGGGCCGGACGTCTACACCGACATCGTCGAGCCGGCTCGGCGCAAGCAACCCGCCCAACGTGGTCAACCCGCCCGTGCTAAACCGGGTCGGAAACACGTCTTCGTCGGCTTCACTCAGGGCATGGATCTAGAAGGATCTATGTCACAGGAGGAAACTCTCATCTGCTCTGAAAACGGATCTTCGAGCGGAGAGACGGAATCAATCTACCAGCTCCATAATGGCGGACTCGGGGGCTACGTTGAGCCTTACCCCGAGTCGGATTTTCATAAGCCGGAGGAATATGAGCCGCCGAACCGCGCCGCCGTCTTCATGGCGGGTTCCGCGGCGGCTCATAACAGCACAGCTGCTGAGGCAACCGGATCGGGGGCTGGCAGGCAGCCGGCTCAGGTCCTTCTGGATTTAATGGGTGAGCTTTCAACCCTGATGGCGACTGAGGTCACAGCTGAAAACCAAGCCGCCCGTAACACGGAGATTGCGAGGTTGAAGAATCAGATGACTGAAGTCCAGCAGGAGATCAATGAACTGAAGACTCAGATGGACGCTGAGGCAGAGCGCCTTAGGGCGGATGCTTTCCGTCTTGGGCTGGAGCAGCAATCAGCAGCGGCGGTTCAGCGGATGAGGCACCAATCCCGCTTGCCGGATCAGTATGAAGCGAGGAATCTTTTCAACACGCCAGGAACGGGACAGAACGTGCCTTTGGTCGTAACCCGGACGGCGGAAGTACCTGGAAGCCGGGCGGCGGCTCAGCATCAGCAGGTTAACCCGCCCCGATGAAACCAGATTGCACCGACCTCTTTTCCTACGCCGCCGGGTCATTACTCTAACCCGGCGGAGAACTTGGTAGCGGCAGCGACTCGGCTGACTGCTATCCCAATCCCCGATGAGTCACCCTTCGCAGAAGAAGTGCGGAACGCGGTTGGATACCTGCGAACGGCAATGGCCCAGCAGGAGAAGTATGCTTACAGCCGGAGTCGTGTGCATTCAACCCCCATCCCCAGTCGCAGTTACAGCCGGCGTTATGAGTCGCCGGCGGTATCTAGCAGTGAACGACATCGGAACCCGCCGCGGGCTGACCGGCCGGCTCTGGATGCGCAGGCGCTGGTGGATCGAGCAAGAGCACAACGAGAAGCGGCGGCTCTGGCGGCAGCGGCGGCTCATCCGGAACCCACGGCTGCACCTTCCGTCTCAGCCGGAGCCGGGTTGACCTCCCGGGCTGTGGGAGTGCCGTGCTTAGCGCCGGCTTTACGGAACGAGCGCCTGCCAAAAGATTTCAAGGGCCCTCGTAAGGTGCCCAATTACACAGCTGACCTACCTCCGGAGGCTTGGATCGAAAGCTATGAGCTCGCCATGGAGATGTTGGATGTTAGTGATGCAGTGTGTGCCAAGTACTTTATCATGATGCTAGAAGGGCCGGCTCGCACGTGGTTGAAGGGTTTGCCACCCAACACCATTACTTCCTGGGCCGGGTTGAAGGCGAAATTTATCAAAAATTTCAAAGGGACGTGCAAGCAGCCCATGACGATCGTGGATTTGGATCATTGTGTGCAACAGACGGATGAGTCGGCTCATCATTGGGTCCGGCGGGTTTCGACTATCATCCACTCTTCAGAACAGATCACGGCGGCTCAAGCAGTTTTGATTCTGGAGAAAAATTGCCACTTTACGCCTTTGAAGCAGAAGCTTGGCCGGCTTAAACGTTCGTGTCAAGACATGGGGGAGCTTATGGCGGCTCTAACCAAGTATGCGGACTCTGACAACACGAAAGACCCAGGCTCTGATGATGAAAAATCAGGTCAAGGGAAGAAAGGTAACAATGGAAAGGGTCAGCAGCAGAACGCGGCTGGAAACGGCAACTCTGGCAAGCGGAAACACCCGGACGGCGGGTCAGAATTGGTGGCGAATACCAGCGCTGGGAATAACCATGCCAAGGGCAATGGGAACTTCAAGCAGAATTTTAACAAGGGAAAGGTTCCATTTAATTTGGAAGCAATGCTTAATAAGCCTTGTCCAGAGCATAGTCGACCTGATAAGCCGGCAGGGCATACGTGGAGGAATTGCCACATTATGCGGCAGTTTCGAGATTACAGCCTTCAGCAGCATCATAACAACGGTAATGGACCGTCCGGCGGCTCAGGGCCAGGCGGGTCAGGAGCCGGCTTGGGTCCTGGCGGCTCAGGGTCGGGTTACCAGAATCAGGGTAATCAGGGAGGTCATAATCAACAGTCTGGAGGCGGTGGCCAACAGCAACATAACCAGTCCGGTTTTCAGAGTAACCCAAAACAACTTAGCGGGGGTCAGTATCACGTCTTCACAACCAGCTTCGACAAGCGAGACCAGAAGGTACGCAAGCGGGCGGTTAATGCGGTCATGCCGGCTCTCCCGCAATATCTGAAGTGGTCTGAGTATGACATCACTTGGAGCAGGGCGGATCACCCGCCGCGGGTTGACAACCCGGGGCAATTAGCTTTGGTGGTTGCCCCCCAAGTTGGTGGATACATGTTCACGAAGGTTCTTATGGATGGTGGTAGCAGCATCAACATCCTGTATTATGATACTTTCAGCCGGATGGGTCTGCTTGACAAAGATCTTAAGCCGTCTTCCACAGTCTTTCATGGTGTGGTGCCTGGCAAGTCGGCTTACCCAGTGGGCAGGATTTCGCTGGAAGTCGCCTTTGGTGATGAGTACAATTACAGGGTGGAGTCCCTGTGGTTTGAGGTGGTCAAAATTAAAAGTCCGTATCATGCTTTATTCGGACGGCCGGCTTATGCCAAGTTCATGGCTAGGCCTTGTTATGTCTACTTACAGCTCAAGATGCCCGGGTTAAGAGGAACGATTACTGTGCACGGTGATCGGAAGACGGCTCTTGAATGTGAGGAAGGCGATGCGGCTTATGCAGAGTCAAGTTGTGCAGAGGCAGAGCTCAAGTTTTATAAAGAGAATGTTGACCCGGAGGATATGACTCCCTTGAAGAAGCCTACTACGGAATCAGAGCCGCCCCTCAAGTTTTCGGCGGATGATACCAAATAGGTGGATTTTACGGAGGGCGACTCATCTCAGCAGTTCACTATAGGGGCTAACATGGACCCCGCATAGGAAAGCGCGCTCATCAAATTCATCCGTGAGAATCGGGACATCTTTGCATGGAAGCCGTCTGACATGCCGGGTGTACCGAGAGAGTTTGCTGAGCACCACCTTAATGTGGATCCTAAGTTCAAGCCGATCAAGCAATTCCTTCGTCGTTTCAATGAGGAGCGGCGCAAAGCTATTGGAGAAGAAGTAGCCCGGCTCTTAGCAGCAGGGTTCATCATGGAGGTCTTTCACCCGGAGTGGTTAGCTAACCCGGTGCTGGTGCTTAAAAAGAACGGCACTTGGCGAATGTGTGTGGATTACACGGATCTCAACAAAGCCTGTCCAGCTGACCCGTTTGCTCTCCCTCGGATTGATCAGATCATTGATGCAACGGCGGGTTGTGAGAGTTTATGCTTCCTGGACGCCTATTCAGGTTATCACCAGATCAAGATGGCAGTCAAAGACCAAGAGAAGACGGCTTTCATCACGCCTTTTGGTGCTTTCTGCTATGTGTCTATGCCTTTCGGGCTCACGAGTGCCCAGGCGACTTATCAACGTTGTGTGCAGAACTGTCTTCACAGTCAAATTGGGTGCAATGTTCATGCTTATGTGGATGATATAGTGGTCAAGTCAAGGAAGAAGGAAACTTTGCTGGACGACCTGAAGGAGACTTTCGACAACTTGAGGGTTTACAAGATGATGCTTAACCCGGCCAAGTGTGTTTTTGGAGTTCCCGCAGGCAAGCTTTTGGGGTTTCTGGTTTCTGAGCGTGGGATTGAAGCTAACCCGGACAAGATCAAAGCAATTACATCTTTGTCTGAGCCGGCGTGCATAAACGACGTTCAGCGCCTGGCGGGTCAAATCGCCGCATTAAGCCGGTTCATAAGCCGCCTGGGCGAGAAGGCAATCCCCTTGTATCAAATGATAAAGAAGACGGATGATTTCGTCTGGAGCAAGGCGGCGGGTGAGGCGTTTGATGCGCTTAAGAAGCAACTGACTGAGCCGCCCGTCTTGGCTGCTCCGGCTGAGAAGGAACCGTTACTCCTCTATGTGGCGGCTAACAACAGGGCAGTCAGCGCTGCGGTTGTTGTGGAGCGCAAGGAGGCAGGGAAGGAATATCCGGTTCAACGGCCGGTTTACTATGTCAGTGAAGTTTTGATCGAGTCCAAGCAGCGATACCCACATTGGCAGAAGCTGATCTATGGAGTATTCATGGCAAACCGGAAGTTGAAACTATTTTTTGGGACATCCGATCACAGTGGTTAGCTCTGCCCCGTTGGGAGACATAATTCAAAACAGAGAAGCCACTGGCCGGATTGCTAAGTGGGCGTTGGAGCTTGGACCTCTTAATCTAAAATATGTGCCTCGCACAGCGGTTAAGTCTCAAGCTTTGGTGGACTTTATAAACGACTGGACTGAGTGTCAGTCGCCAGAGGTGAAGCCGGACAACACTTATTGGACGATTCACTTCGACGGGTCTAGACAGCTGGAAGGTTCGGGGGCTGGAGTTGTCTTAACTTCCCCCAAAGGTGATAAGTTCTGTTACGTATTAAGGCTGATGTTTCCTTGTACTAACAATGCAGCTGAGTATGAAGCTTTGCTTCATGGCCTCCGGGTTGCTAAGGAGATGAATCTGAGCCGGGTTCGATGCCTCGGCGACTCAGACCTTGTGGCTCAGCAAGTTTCAGGCACGTGGGATTCCAAAGACCCACGCATGGCGGCTTATCGTCAGGCGGTAGACGTCGTTGCAGGTCACTTCAAGGGTTATCAGATGGATCACATTGATCGTCGTAAGAACGAGGCGGCTGACGCATTGTCAAGAATTGGCTCCCAGCGTAAGCCGGTGCCGCCTAACGTTTTCTTGGACGTGTTATATCACCCTTCAGTTAAGTTACCTTCGGAGGAAGATCTGGCTATTCCTGACCCGGAGGGGCAATTGGTGGCGGCTCTGCGTGCTATTCCTGACTGGACGTTGCCTTACATGGCGTATCTAACTCGTGGCGAGTTACCTGACGAGGAGACCTTGGCAAGATAAATCGTCAGACGATCTAAGTCCATGACAATCATCAATGGCGAGTTACATAAACGCAGTGTTACGGGCGTTTTTCAGCGTTGTGTTTCACCTGAGGAAGGCAAGGAGATCCTTAATGAAATCCACGCCGGAGATTGTGGTCATCATGCCGGCTCAAAATCTCTGGTGGCCAAGGCTTTTAGACATGGTTTCTTCTGGTTGACGGCTCATAAGGATGCAGAAAACTTAGTGCTCAAGTGTGATGGCTGTCAAAAGTTTGGACGGCGTGTTCATGTGCCGGCTCAGGAGTTGCGCATGGTCCCGATTACTTGGCCGTTTGCGGTCTGGGGGCTTGATATGGTCGGGCCCTTCAAGAGATCCAAAGATAAGAAGACCCACCTTTTGGTGGCGGTTGATAAATTCACGAAGTGGGTAGAGGCTGAGCCGGTCAGCAAGTGTGACGCAGCTACGGCGGTTCAGTTTGTCAAAAAATTGATCTACCGTTTTGGTTACCCTCACAGTATAATCACAGATAATGGCACAAACCTATCCAAGGGGGCTATGCAAACCTTCTGTGAAGAAGAGCACATCCGGCTTGACGTCTCTGCAGTTGCTCATCCACAGTCCAATGGTCAGGCGGAGCGTGCTAACCAGGAAATCTTGAGAGGTATCAAGCCCCGACTTATGGTTCCTTTGCAGAGAACGCCGGGTTGTTGGGTTGAGGAGTTACCATCAGTCTTATGGAGCATCAATACAACTCCCAACAGATCCACTGGCTATACGCCTTTCTTCATGGTTTATGGCGCAGAAGCCGTCTTACCAAGTGACATACATCATGACTCGCCACGGGTGGCGGCTTACGTTGAGACAGACAATGAGACAGCGCGTCAAGACGCGTTGGATGCTTTGGATGAAGAGCGTGACCTGGCGGCGGCTCGATCGGCGATTTATCAGCAAGACCTGCGCCGCTATCACAGCCGCCGAGTCAAGACCCGGACGTTTCAAGAAGGCGACTTAGTGTTGCGCCTGATTCAAGATCAGACGGATGCGCACAAGTTGTCTCCTCCATGGGAAGGGCCTTTTGTGGTTAGCAGAAACCTCAACAATGGGTCATACTATCTCATTGACGTACGAGACGAGTCACGCACTTCTGGGCAGGAGACCCTCCGGCCGTGGAATATCGCTCATCTGCGGCCTTACTACACCTAAGTCATCGACTTCCCTCGTTGTATAATATCATTGTATATATTATATATATATATATATATATAATAAAGTTGGTATCCCTGCAAGCCGGGGCATCTGCCGTTTTTACATCACATTGTCCAAGATGGCTACAATCATATGATCATTTGGAGGCTTTCAACCTGCCGGGTTAGGCTTCAAGCCTCTTGGTCTGGCTCTTCAAGCCGGAGTTACAAGGTCATTTGGGGGCTTCTAACCCGCCGGGTTCAGCTTCAACCTTCTTGATCGGCTCCTTATCTACAATATCACCACATACTGGCGGCTTACAAGACGGCGGCTTATAAGTTGGTGTGCAAAGTTGATAATATCAACAAAGATTACTGGGAGTGCAGCGAGTCATGAACTCACCTCCTCTAATCTGTGAAAACGGGTTATGCCTGCCTGTATGCAGATGCACTTTGTCAGGGGTGCAGCGAGTTCTAAAACTTACCCCCTGCAAAGGCCTCTTACAGCGGCGAGGCTAACTCTGTAAGGCCGGGTTATACCTGCCTGTATGTAGATGCGCTTTGTCAGGGGTGCAGCGAGTTCTATAACTTACCCCCTACAAAGGCCTCATACAGCGGCGAGGTTAACTCTTACATTTGTAACTACGGGTTATACCTGCCTGTAAGTAGATGCGTTTTGTCAGGGGTGCAGCGAGTTCTATAACTTACCCTCTGCAAGTGCCTCTTACAGCGGCGAGGTTAACTCTTCTATTTGCTGCGTCTCTCTGGGTTGCTACGCTCTTATTAAGAGTTCAAAGTAGCTAAGACCACAGAAGAACCGGCTTATATATTCGGAAAAGCAGGCAAGGAAAATGAGGTTTCACGCCTCCGGGTTAGACTTTTTAAGTCACCCTTCGCAGTGATGCAGAACATGTTTCTGTCTTGTCTTATATTGCCGGGTTTGTCTACAAGGTAAGACGCCGTGCAGATTGATATCATAAGCCGCTTGAAGAAAAGCAAGGAATATATTATGATTGACTAAAGACTCATACGTGCACTATGGCACGGGTCAGACAGTGAAAGAGTTTTTCTACAAGCCTATTACAAAGCTCTCTTTGAGAGCTCACCAGGCAAGCAGCCAAAAGTTTTATACACATCGGCGGCTCAAGAAGCCGGGTTATCAAATATCAAGTTCAGCTTGACGGCGGGTCATCCTGCTCCGGGTCTTCGACTTCTTCGATCTGAAGATTGTCCACGTCCCAGTTGCAGTGTGTTAGTGCTTCAAACTGGGCGTCCTCAAACAGAGGAGACGGATCAATCTCAGGGGCGAAGAAATGCTTACGGCGCACGGGGGTCAAGTCTCTGCATTCAAATGTGGGACCACGTATCTTCTTGGATGTCTCGCTGTAAGCCGCCTGGTAAGTTGACATGTCAAGATCCTCCACCAGCTTGGAGGCAAGAACCTTGGAAGATTTTCTGCATTGAGCATAGTCTTCTGTAGTGAACTCCGAGCCGTCATCTTTCTTGGAAGGGAACCCGTCCATCATCTCGTCAGCAGTTAACTCAGGAGCGAAAGCCAAGCACCGGCTTAGCGCGGATAGAGCCCCCTGCCTGGCGGCTGATCTTTTGAGCTCATCAATCTGCTTAGGCAGCGTGGACAGCAGCTCTAAGATATCTTTCATGTGCTTGGGGATGCTCCTTTCAGTCAGCATAGCTTTAATGGTCAGGAGAGTCCCGCAGTAGAGTTGTTCAGCTAAGGAGTACACTGCCTTCAGCTTCATCACACTGTCAGAGGATAACTGGCGGCTCCTTTCACCTGCAAAAAAAAGGTTTGGTGGTATAAGCCGCCAGAAATATTATTTATCACGGACAAGACGGTCATTAAGTACCATATGCTTACCAAAGATAGCAGAGGTCATCCTGGATATATGCTGTTTCAGGGTCTGCAGCTCTGTCGACACAGTGGCAAGCCGCCCTTCAGCATCTTCTGCATGCTTGGTCAGGGCGGCTTGATGAGTTTCAGTATTCTTCTTGAAAAGAGCTAAGTCCACTTGCGTCTTTTCAAGATCTTCGACGGCAACCCGCCACTTGGTTTCCGCCTCTGACCGGGCGGTCTGTTGCACATCGAGATTTTTCTTCAGGCTGGCCATTTCAGACTCAGCCGCCTCTAGAGCATCCTGTAACAATTCAAAAGCAGGAAAAGGGGGGTTCAATGTTCATGGTAAGTTACCACTGAGGAAATTATGCTACAAGTCTCAAGCAGATTGCAAGCAATATACTCGACACTTGGGGGCTAATGTCTATTTGTTCTCTAGGGCTTGTCCCGGCTAATCTTTAAAAAAAAGGTAAGCCGGCCCTTGGGGGCTACAGATCACGCTCTCAAGTCTTTCAATTAAAGTCCCGACTCATCTTTAAAAAAAAAGATAAGCCGGCCCTTGGGGGCTACAATCAGCATTTATACAGTATCCAATGAGAATCCGGGTCATCATTTCATGATAACCCGGACTTGGGGGCTACAACTGTTCAAACTCTATACATCGAGTATCGGCCTACTACTTATACTAACCCGATACTTGGGGGCTACAGCTCAAGTTATGAAAAGTATTGCTAAGGAAAGCCCCGGTTTATTATTTGACATATTAATCCGGCTCTTGGCGGCTAGGAAAGGGTATAAAGGACAGGCTGGTAAAAGTATTACCTCATATTTTTTCTTCATAAGGCTGACAAACTTCAGCTCCATCTTCCGGCTTGACTCCAGGCGGTTTAGAAATCCAGCATGAAGTTCATCAGCGGTAAACTTCTCCAGTACAGTAGGTTCCAAATTAAATTCCTCCAGCGAAGAAGTTTCAGCTTTGCCAGAGTGCCTTGTTAATACACGGGGTTCAGGGGTGTGGTGACCCGTCTCAGTAATAGCAACGTCTGGAAGGGCTGTTTCTTCATCAGCCATTGAAGGGCTGGGCAGTTTAGGATCATCCCTCGTAGGGCTTTCAGCGGTCGTATCATGACCCGCCGGCTTAGGTGGCTGGTGAATGTTTTTCTCAGTATCTGTGGCTGGTGGAGAGGCCGGCTTAGCAAACACTGGCTCTTTAGCAATTGGGGCGGCAGTAGACCCGCCAGTTTTTCTTCGTTTGGCTTGGGCCCTGGAAGGCGCAGTTGATGGTTATATATATGTCAAGGACATTGAAAACATTCAAGTGCAAAATAATATACATACTCCGGGTTGATCTTCATTGGGGGCAGCTTTGATGCGGTTGAGTCGCCAGATGAAGGCGGAGAGTCCTGAAGGCATCCAAAGTAATACAAGACAGTAAGATTACAATGCAAAGTTGATGAGAATTATGTTTCCGTAAAAGGATACCTCAGCTGGCCATTTTCGAGGAGTCGGGGAATGAGGTAACCCGGCCACGAGGTCGTCAGAGCCGGCGCTCCGGGTCTGGCGTCGGGAGTTGTGCTGTTGCTTTTTCAAAAGGAAATTGGGATCTAAGTGAGCAAGAGGATGAGAGAAGGGGACTTTCCGGACGACCCGCCGTACTCTGTCTTGTGAATAGATCTCTGAGTCAGAAATATCAATTACCTCAGGAGCGTTGGCGTGGCTTGCTTCCGTCTCATCCTGTGAGTAATTATTGTCAATAAGCTGTATAAAGAGACGGCCAAGAGAATCAAGTTCTACCTCCGAGTCGTCACTTTTGGCCGGCTCTGGAGTGGCGGCTTTCTTCTTCTTCTTGGCTGGGGTTTTCGTCTTAGGCTTTCTCACCGGCGGGTTAAATTTCTTCTTCCAGAACGGGGAGTTGGCCTATATATAAGCCACCGGTTAAGGTTACAAGGTGCAAGATAAGTATAATCAATTGAAGGAAAAGAGACTTACGTCTGGAGCCGGATTCTTGGCATAGAAGGGCTTTAGCCCAACCTTGTCGCAAGCTTCCTGACTTTCGCCAAGGAGTCCCTTGACGCCACTGTTGATGTCTTCGTCAGTCAAGGGAGTTGTCTTGAAGCAAAGGGGGTCATTGGGTTCACCCGTATATTCGCACATGAGCCGGTCACGCCGGCTCAACGGCATGATTTTCCAGCTTACCCAGCAACGGGTTAGGTCAACACCTGTCAAGCCGTTAGCCAGCAGAGCCTTGACCTTGGTGTAAGCCGAGGCATACTTTGCTCGCTCGGCGGCTGTCATTCGTGCTGGGAGGGGGTTGTCATTGGTAAAGCAGAGCCGGGTTGGGCGGTAACCCGGCAGGGGATTCTCGCCTTCAGGAGAGGTGTCCTGGCAATAAAACCAGGTTTTGTTCCAGTCCTTGGGGTGACTCGGCAAGGTGGCTGAAGGGTATGGCAGGTCTCTTCGTCTTTGGATGGTAATACCACCAAGTTCCAAGCTGGGACCGGCCGCCATTTCAGTCTGGCGGTTTGCATAGTGATATTCATAGAAGAGGTCAACAGACGGTTCTTCTTGCATATAGACTTCAGTTAAAACTTGGAATTGGCATATATTGGTAACTGAGTTGGGGCCTATGTCTTGAGGATGGATCTGGAAGAAGTGAAGAACATCCCGAAAAAACTTTGACCCGGGAGGGCGAAACCCGCGAAGGATGTGGTCAGTAAATATGATCTCTCCCTCCTTGGGCTCAGGCCTCTTCTCCGGTCCTGGAACCCGCCAGTGTATTTCCTCTTTACTTGGTAACATGCCAGATTCAACAAAGTTAGCTAGGAATTCTTCAGTGACTCCGGAGCTGACCCAATCACAGGAGGATGGAGTCCTTGTCATGACGGCGGGTTACGCTACAAAAATAGAAGGAATGGCGGGTTAAGAAGAGCAGTCGCTGTGTAATGCAGTTATAATCAGTGTAAGTGGAAGAGCTAAGCCGCCAGAAAAATTGGCGGAGAGCCGGCAATACAATGGCGACTTACGAAGCCAAGATGGTATGGATGGGAAAATGACTAAGTGCAGAAAACAGATTTTGCATATTGTCTATTCATTGCAAGATCTACGGGCGAAGAAAAAATGAAAATGAATACGACCTAGAAATAACAGTGGATGAACGAGATCAATCTACCCGCAACAATGAGTGTCATATGGACACAAAAATGAGTGGGGGATGGACTTCGGAGGAGTGCCCGCAGCCAAAGGGTAGTGATACGAGGTCTTGGGCAGTGCTCGATGCCTCGGTGGTTATCGATGGTGATGAACTCGCAAGAACAAGGAAGAACTCGGAACCCTAACGGGAGTGTACACAGATTCAATGAGGATCAGAGGAGCTTACCTCTGAGATGCGGAGGCGCCGATGAGGCTCTGGTCCGTTTCGGGCTGAGGCAGTGGCCGGCGAGGAGAGCGACGGCGCGTCTTCGGTTGCGGGCGGCGGAGCTCTGGAGAGGGAGGCTTCACGCGAGGAAGGAGACGACAGCGACAGGCGGAGAAAGGGAGGAGGCGCACGTGGCGCTATTTATAAGGAAAAGGGCAACCGTACGCGCGAAAGTGGGGAGCTACAGTAAATTGGCGCCTTGATTTTCGGGATGACCTTTCGGTGACAAAGATCCGTTGCAAACGTCATGGAATCTTTTCCGAATATTCCGTGTGACGTCATGGCGGGTTACAAGTTGACTTTCCAGATGACAGCGCAATGAAGACTCGCCGTTAAGTAAAGTTAAAGATTGACATGAGCTGGCTCAAATCAACCTGGGGCCTAATGTTGGGGATATAACCCGTGGTGAGACCCGCCCAGGAGGGGCCGGGTTACACCGGGCGGCTCGTAAGCCCAAGACTTGTAAGGTGGGCTTAAGGATGCAGGCAAGGCCGCCAGGGCGGCTTACCAGATGGGCCGTTGACAGGGGCCCAGAGACGGAAGATGGCGTGAAGACCCGGGTGGCTAAGCCGCCCGGTGGCGGCTTACCCAAGATGGTATGGCAGCTTAGAGACAGAATAGGACACGCTGTGTGAGTCGGTTTGAGACTCGTGTAACCCGGGGCCTTGACCTCTTATATAAAGGCTAGACCCCGGGGCGGCTTAGACAAGAAACCAAGTAATCGAGAGCTAGGTCAAGCAATCCGCTCCCTTGTAATCGATACTCCAGCTAATACAACACAAGCAGGACGTAGGCTTTTACCTCTACTTGAGGGGCCGAACCTGGGTAAACTCGTGTCCTTCGTCCCGATCAACCCCTTTGAGTCCACTGCTATGGCGATGGCCTCGAACCTAAGTCTTCGGACATCTGCCGTGACAAAACCACGACACCCTCCGTGACCGATCCCCCCTCCGACAGGGTGCTAGAACGGAGCTCCAGATGGGATCCCGTTGGAACAGAGACTTGCAGCGGTAGAAAAAGTGTTTCGCGATGCCCTCTAGGGTTCTTGGAATATACGTGAATTTATAGGCCAGAGAACGGGGGTAGGAGGGCCACCAGGGAGGGACAAGCTATCAGGGCGCGCCGACTCCCCTGGGCGTGCCCTGTTGGCTTGTGCCTCTCTCGTGCGGCCTCCGATCTTCTCCCAAAGCTTCCAGGTCTTCTTTTGGTCCAAAAAAATCATAAAAAAGTTTCGGGACAATTGGACTTCGTTTGGTACTATAAACCTGAAACGTAAAAAACACAAAAAAAACAGCAACTGGCACTGGGCACTGGGTCAATAGGTTAGTGCTAAAAAATAATATAAATTGGTTAATTATTACTCAAAAAGTATCCTAGAATAATAATATGTCGGCATGGAACAGTCAAAAATTATAGATACGTTGGAGACGTATCAACATGTCCGACCAAAGTATATGGGTGCATGCATCCCGCCGACACGAAGTGTGTATGTGTGTGTGTGTGGGGGGGGAGGCACCCTACGACCTTAACCTGCTAGCTAGTATACATATCCAAGGGGGTCTCTCCAATTTGTGAGTTAGGTGCCACATCAAAGTGTCATGCATTGTGTA
This sequence comes from Elymus sibiricus, assembly GCA_039707655.1. Taxonomy (NCBI): domain Eukaryota; kingdom Viridiplantae; phylum Streptophyta; class Magnoliopsida; order Poales; family Poaceae; genus Elymus; species Elymus sibiricus. The sequence goes on from CM077671.1 coordinate 132,951,909, forward strand.
TTTAAACATTGCACCACCCTTTTCCTATATACATTTGGCCACATGCAGGTGATGGTGTTCTTCTAGTCCCTCTCACCCAATCTTCGACGACCCGCCAACCCGTGGGCCCGCGCGATCTATCCCTCTTGACCAACAATAAGAGGGGCTGGTTTGACCAAATTAAGGTATATATTCTCTTGGTTGTCTTACGGCAAGTCAGGCATGGCTAAATGCTAGACAAAGTTTGAGCTAGGTCATGCATTCATAGGATTCCCTCCTCCCACACATAGTGGAGGGGCCATCACCCTACGTTTATGTCATGAACCCTTTTTTGTCGCACTGGATGTTTTAGGCATGCATGCATCATGTGCCACATCAAAGTTGTGCATTTGGGAATTTAAACATGACACAACCCTTTTCACACACGCACGCACGCGCGCGTGCGCGCACACACACACACAGATATATATATATATATATATATATATATATATATATATATATATATATATATATATATATATATATATATATATATATATATATATATATATATATATATATATATAGGACTCCTATTCTGTACTCCTGGGTGTATGTACTCCCATGTTCAATATACCTCATATATGCATTAATTATACCTCTTTATCATTCTAAATATACTTCATTAAATATTTTAAGATACCCCAATACGAGTTTTGCCAAAAAATATCATTTGTGACGTACTTTTGTAATATACCTTTTTCACGTACGAATAAATCAGTATATACGTAAACCTTTAAAAATATGTAGACTCACATGATTTTTTTCATGAAACTCACTTTCGGGTATATAGTAATTATTAATGAAGTATATTAAAAATGATAAAGAGGTATAAATGATTCATCTATGTGGTATATGAGTCCTGGGAGTACGTACTCCCAGGAGTATACAGTCATTTTCCTATATATATATATATATATATATATATATATATATATATATATATATATATATTCTGCCAACACTTTCGAACTGCACGCTCAATGCAAGCGCACTGCATCGATGTACAAGGAGCACTGCAATGCCCCACGAGAGAACTCCTTCGTTCTAGCTGTCTGCTCATGTGTTCTCGGTGGAATTGGTGTCGCGGAATGATTCTAGTTGTTTTTGGACGCCCATTGTCTATTATTATTTGTAATTTATGTATATCCTGACTAAAATCTGCACAAATCGACCAACTTGGCGGACGAGCTTTCCTCTGTTTATTCGTCTCCGTGTGTGATTCATTCTTTCGCGGCCGAATGTGGTTTGTAAGTAGGAACTATTAGATAGTGTTCATTTAATATCCCCGTTTTTGCCAAATCTATTTATTATTTGGTAATCAGGTGTGAAATTTTGCGAAATCGATTTGTGCGGGCATCATGAGTTTCGTCCGCTCCTTTGTGTAATTTTGGTTTTTGATTTTCCGCATTGATGCATTTAGAATTTAGTAATTTGTGTCTTCATTACATTTTAATCTACACAATTGCGTCTGTAATTGGTCTATTTTAGTTTTAATTTTGAAAAAAAACTTACGTTGTTCATCCGCTTCTTTATTTTGGCCGAAGCTCGATTGAATTGCTTGCGGCCTCTTTTCTTCAAAATTTATTGGTTTGCTCATCGATTAGGCGTGTTACTGAAACTGCTACTGGAAGTCATGACCTTTTTTTTGTCGCATGCATGTCTTAATCTCTGTTTGTTTGTTTGTTTGATTTTATTGTTGCAGTTTTGTTCTCATTTATGCAGTGTACTGCAGGATTATAAGTAGTGGATTGCACTGGAACTCCATTTATCATGATAGGTTCTGGGATTTAATTTCTTTCAAACACATTATGTGGTGAATTGAACTGCAATGTCTGCAGTATCGTACTTCATTTTTGTTCAGAAAAGAACTGCATACCACAACAAGTTTTTTAAACTGTAGAGGTGAACTACATAGTTTCGACAATTCGCACTACACTGTTACTACTTAGAGCACTACACCTTTTGATTTAGCGCACCACGATATGTATAATAGAGAACTGCATTTCTCTCACCGGCTAAGGAAAATAGCAATAAATGCAGACGAGTTCACATACATTAATAAAGGGACTGTTCAAACTGACTGAAGAACATAGATATGCGTTGTTCGATAGACATAATTTTAAAAGCATGCAACATAAGAAAGCATTACAAATATGCCACAAAGGGCTTTAACTTAAACAACACACAGAGCAAATATTCTAAACAACAGGGAGTCTTCTTTCTTGTAAAACATCACCATGACGACTTCTCCGGCCTCAAACCCATTCAAGGAGACAAACTCCTTCCAGCCTCAAACCCATTCAGGGAGACAAACTCCTTCCAGCCAGCAGCTATGTTGAAGCAGCCATCAGAGTCAATGTGGTAGTTAGCTTGCATGTATTCATAACCATTCTTGTGATATGTCTCCAAGTTAAGTTTCCTTGATATTGGAGCAGCAAAGATTATTATGGATGGCAGTTTCTGCAATTTGTCATGGATAGAAAAAGAATCTGTATGAGTTAACACCACGTAGTTTGCTATATGTTAATATAATCTTTATATACATCAAGTTAAATTTGTTTGGAAATATGACTACTACTAAGAAAAACAGGTGCAATATATGGACCAAAAATATATACGGATTTGGGTGCTGACTTTAGTACAATATATGTTATTCTGTTAGCACTATCGCACTGCTAGATCAGGTAACGTGTACTGCAATATAATACGAAGAGCACTGCATCGTTGGGCGATGGAACTGTTTTGTTCGGGTGTTGCGTACCATATTTTCAAGTTCGGATCTAATTAGTGTGGACACCTGACTAGTAGAACCCATGGTTCCCGATGAGCAGGCACGAGAGCTGGCTGCGTCGCCGAGTCTCGGTGAGCTCCAGACCATGAGAGTATATGCATGTCTCCTCTATCAGCACCATCCTTTCTAGGCAGATGCACGAATAGTCCATGGCAAGCTCAGGTGAACGACAAAGAACAAGGTGGAATCGGTGGAACCCTAGATCCGATTTTTGAAGATAAGAAGAAGAGGGGTTTGTTGTGTGAGTGTGGAGCACGAGTGGATGGGTTTTATGCGGCCAGGATGACTGTTGGTTTTTACAATGAGAGTAATAAATGCTATGGTAGGTGGCAGGCGGTAGAAGGAATTTGCATTTCAAACGAAACACCACTTCTTTCTTAAACACGTGGCCTTCATTGCTGAAATGTGCAGACTGCATGTCTGTTTTTTTATTTCTAGATGAAAGGTGCGGACTGCATTTTTCTGGGCGGACAACATTATATGAGATACCAAATTTCATACAGAAGTAAATGTAGCGCTTTGCTAAAATGACCGGGCGGTGTTGTTGAAGGGAACCACACTGCAGTTTAATAGAAACATAGCTGCATTCTAAAACTAACATCACTTCTTTTTTAGACTAACATACTGCATTTGTGAAAGCTTCGGACTACATTTATGTTTGTGACTTCCAGTGGCCAGCTTTTTTTGTGTGAACCTATACGAATTTTTTTAAGTGAACTAATTGCTGTTGGTGGCTCGGGTGGGGGGTGGGAGGGCCCAACATTTTTTAGTTGTGGTTATTCATTTAAAAAAAATTGTTTTTGTTTTTGTTGAAAAACACATTGTAATGCTCCTGTTTTCCTTATCTGGGTCATGGATTTTGAGAAAGATATTTACATTAGAGGCAGATATCCATGACTCTCGAGTGTTGGGCTTTTTTATTGCGAGTAAAGCACATTCGGCCCAAATAGGCTTGCCGTCACAAAAGCTTCTCGGTGCGTTTTGTGGATGCGCTAAATTTTAGTCCCACCTCACCCGCCGAGGGTGGCCTGGCCTGTTTATAAGTGCTGGTGAGGCATTCCTATCGAACTCCTCTTGACACTTATTTGGCGCTTACACACGGCGCTCGCTGCTCCACCCCATGACCTGTGGGCCCTTTTGTGCCTGGTTCCATGCATCGTGACTCAAAACGGACTCGCCTTTGTATCTCTTTAGGTGCAAACTTAGTAAGCGACTGGTTGGCGCCAGGTCGCACCTGGGCAGTCATCTTTTTTTATTTCGCATACAACTATGTTTTCATTCTCTATCTATGTTTTCTTTAACATAGTAAGCGCACTGCTTTGACATAAGGATGTGGGCTACAGTTGTCAACATTCTGCATTGCATGTCCGTAAATAACAGCACTGCATGCTTTTCAAGACCTTTTTTGCTAGGATGTGCACTACTTTGACAGAAAGATGTGCACTGCAGTTGTTGACATTCTCCACTGCATGTCCGTAAATAAGAGCACTGCATGCTTTTCAAGACCTTTCTGCACTGCATGCATGTTCATTTGTGCTCTCCTTGTATCTCTATTCTGGACTGCCGTGCACACCTCTTTTTTGAAGTGATTGAATGACATACTAACTTTGATATTGTAATAGAGAACTATAGTATATTGTAACAGAGAACTGCAATAATGTATTGGAAATAAACTTGTTCATAAGATAAGCAAATACATGTTTACAAAGCAAACTAGATGATAAACAAACCTATGTTTAGGACAAGCAAACTATAAACTTGATATAAAGCAAATGTGATTAGGAATCTAAGATGACTAAAGCGCAATCTTCAATATACTTTCTTGGATGGCACCATCTGCATCTTCACCAGTCTGCCCAGGTCCATGCATGCTTCTTGGACTTCTCCATCTTTGCGCGACGAAGCCCGTCCTGGGTGATGGTGATGCGGCTCCATATCTCGTACGTGATGTAAGCGTCCTTTTTTGCATACTCGATGTGCTTCACGGACAGGGGCATCCACTCCCAGTGCTTGTGATCTGCTTCATGGTCTTGTAGTAGTTGTCGACGAGGATGCCGGAGACGTCTGCAAGCGAGTCCAACGGCTTGGTGCCGCCAGGCACCCTCCATTCCTTCTGGATGTCGATGAAGTTGGCGATCTCCAGCCCGACGTGGTCGAGCTTCACAATGTTTTGGTCGATGGAGAAGCCAGCAAACATGTACATTGGGTCAAGGAGGAAGTTGTCGAAGATCGTGCACTTGTCGTCCATGGCGCTCAGTTGGAAGAGAAACACCGACTGAGTCTTGATGATGAAGAACTCGACGAGGGCGGCTTTCTGCTCGTCATCTTCCTTATTGGTGTACTTGACATCAACTCTGACGATCTTGTGGCGCTAGATCTGGAGGTGTCGCTCGTACTGCTCGACGGTGGCCGCCACCTTCTTCAAGTCGTTGGTGTGGATCACATACAACTTTGTGTTGTTGTGCGCCTGTACCTCCTTGAGCTCCCTGATGAACCCCATCGCCTGGATCCCTAGACAAGGGTTTGTTGTTTTATCATGGAGAGGGATGAGAGGGAGGGAAGTGGTGGTGACGCAATGGTGACTTCTATTGTTGTGGAGGGAAAGCCTTGGCGGAGGTGTGAATTTAAGGGAGGGATGGCGACAAGGCATGAACTGCATGATCTCCCTTGACGATGTGGTTGTGGAGATCGTGGGTTGTGCTTCGTCTGTCATCGTGGATTTTTTGGCGATGCAACCGCTTGCAGTGCGAGTTCTTCTGTGATCGTGGTTTTTTTTTATCGTGGTTTTTTTATTTTCAGAGGCGGTAGAAGGAACGTAATTCAGTGACTTAACTGCATTGTGTAAGTAAGAGCATCTCTAGCAGACCATGTATATCGCCGACCCGCAAAACTCATTTATAGTTTGCGGAAAAATGGCTTTGCGGGCCGGCGCGGGCGGCGGCCGAGCAAACCCCGGATAGCGAAACTGTAAAATGGAATATTCGCGGATATTCCGTTTTACAGTTCGGCTATGCGGGGTCTGCTCGGCTGCAGCCCATGCCAACCCGCAAATCAGATGGGTTTTTATCTGAATTTGACACATATGCCACATATTCAGAATTATTAATTCAATATAATATAAAATGTCAATATTAAAATATAGTAATATGCCACATATGACACATATGCCACATATTCGGTACCTTCTCCGGAAGAGGTGTGGCGGATATGTTGGATTGTCCGCGAAGTAGTCTTGCATCAACATCTCGTTCCCGAGATGGCGATTGCGAGGAATGCAAAGATGGCTGACGGTTGATCCTCGCCGTCTCTTTCGATTCTCATCGTCGTGCTCCTTCACCGTGAGGGTCATCACCAACATCTGCTGTCCATGGTTCTCAAGCAGCGTCTCAACATCCGAGTCGTCCGAATCGGACGAATCCTCGAGCAAAAGCCTCTCGGGAGGGCTCAATTCCATCTAAAATCACAAATACGAACGCCGCATGAACCAACTATGCACATCGCATCCGAAAGCACAAGCACAAGTACTCACCGGCGGATCGAGGCGGCGTCTCTATGGCAGTCGATCCTGGGGCGGCGATGGCGACTTGGGGCGGCTCGGCTCGGTGGATCCGGGGAGCCGGTGAAGCGGCTAGGTGGAACCGGGTGAGGGGAACCCCTGCGGCGTGATTCTGTCTGCAGATATGGACGGAATCGCCGGCGACGGACGGGCGGAACCGATGGCAGGCGGCTGCGGAAGGGGGTGGGGAATGCACGCGGGCTGAAATGTCCCTCCCGCCAACCGCTTTTTCTGAGATACAGGGCACCGTCGGGTCGAGAGGGAACCTGTGTTTTCGCTGGTTGGAGGTGGGATTTTACCGCGCCCCTCAAAATTTTTTACGGGTCCGACTCGTTTACAGTGTCTGATCGGGTGGCTTTTTTTGCACGGACCCGTATTTTGGCGGTTATTTTGCGGGTCGGGGCATTATACGGGGTCTGCTAGAGATGCTCTAAGCACACTTCTTTATTCACCCGACCGGACTGCTGTTATGAAGGCCGGGGACTGCATCTTTTATTCGAAATATCTGTAGTTCTTGATCCGCAAGGGGGTGTGCCCCCTCCCCACTTATTTTTGTTGTGGATATTCATTTAATGAAAGTCTATTTTCTTTGTACCGTTATCCTCACACGCGCTTTGTTTTTTATACAGGAACTATTTTAAGGAACCATGTGTACTTCATTTTATCTATGCCCGGACGTCATTGTCTTTCAGGGCGAACCGCATCTTCTTTCATTCTTTTTTGTAATATTACGTGTTTTTGCAGTTTTTAGTTTTTTACTTAGAATTTTTAGGGTGTGCACTGAATGTATTTTCTGGGGAAATCGCATGTGTTGTCTTTTCAGGCAGCAGTGTGTGAGTTTATGAACGTGAACTGCAAGTGTTCCCTTTGTATACACAGCAGACTGCTACTCCCCAACAAGTGAGCTTCAGTTACTTTGGCGTGGCCTCTCATTTGAGCTTGCGTGTGCTAAGTACCGCTCTGTCTAGTTGGGCTGGCCCGTTTGTGCAGCTATTCCCCACGCTCTCCCCCACGCGTCCCTCGCACGCGTCCCTCCCATGCGATTCCACTCTCCGCTCAGAGAGAGATAGAGTGAAAAAAACCTCTCCTCTGTCTTCCAGTACCGCGCGGAGCAACTCCCCACCCCCGTCGAAACCGCCGTAGGGTGCAACAACTGGCGTCGCCCGCGGCAACCGTCGTCCTCATAAGCACCCGTCGGCGCTCGGGATCACTTTTATCGATACGTTGCTCCAGATTCCTCCATCTCGTGAACCCCTACCGCCTCGCTCCCCCTCCTCCCCCACCCCCACCGCCACTGCTCCTCCCCTCCGTTTTGGTCCCCCTCAAATCCCCTCATTAGTGACCGCCGCCCATCTAGTTGTTAGATTCTTTAGGGGCTGCATTTTTTGCTGATGCATTTTGTTTTCTTAAGCAGGCGATTTCTCGTTGATTCGAAGACGGTACTCACGCGTGCTTCGTGGACAGAGAAAGGTCTACCTAGGGTTTCGTCAGATTTAAATGTTTTTGTTGCTTATATTCGCCACGCCGTCCTTGCGCGCTCATGCAAATGCTATGTCTTCGCCAAGCAAAGCAGATGGAGGAGAACAAGGTATGTAGACTGCCTGCTTCCCCCTGTATATATTGTGTCTTGTTTATCTAGATTGTCTTGTTCATCCTGTAGATTCACTTTTACTGTGTTAGTTGTCAGCATTCCTGATATTTTTTGTCATTTGATGTTATTAATTTTGTTTCTGGTTTTTTGAATCCACTAGGTAATTTTGTTGGCACTAGCTGTGATGATGCTGCTTAGGATTCGTCGGTTGGCTCGCGTGGACAGGCAAGGCCTGAAATGAATTCACCAATTGAATCCTCCCCAATTAGTATGGCCCCTCCCGCTGGTATGTTCTTGTTCTTTTTTATTTATTTTAGTTTTCCAACTTGTTTCGTATTACTGTGTTTTCGTACATTTGTGTCTGTGAATTGTGAATTGCATTATTCATATATATTTTTTGCTATTTTTAATGTGCATTATTTATTTGTTGTATATGCTGCTTACTTGATGCAGTACAAATTGATGTTGTTTTATTGAATTTAGTCAAGCATTTTTCTGGGAACAATCATGGACTTAGTATATTTTCCAAGAAAATTGCATCCTTTAATTTTTTTTGTATACAACAGTGCGTTATATGGATAGGTGAATTGCATTTGTTCCTTTACGCACTTCATATTAACTATAGTTGAACTTCATTTTGACGCAGCGTTTGATTTTTCTGCTGGGGCGGCTGGGTTTGAGGAGGTTACTCACTTGATTTACCATTATTCTGTATAGGATGTCGTTGGTATGAGCTCTAAGCGGGGCTTTAGGCGCCCCGCGTTGTCTGAAACACAGCCACAATCTGCTGAATGTACAGAGCAAGTTGCGCGGGAGTGGATGGTCCCGGAACAGGTTAGTGCATATGAATTTAAGAGACGTAATAAGGTGTTTAAGTTTCAAAGTGATACAAAGGAGTATGAGGAGAAAGAGAAGCTTAGGAGGGCTGCAGATTCTGCGAAGAGTACCAAATTTGGTAAAGCCAAGCAATGTGTTTTGCAGAAGGAGAGTCTGAGTTCTGTTGTTGAGCAAGTTGGTACTCCTCGGTGGAGTCCTCGTGTTGCTTGCATGGACAAGAACCTCGGTAAGAGAACTGTTGAAACTAGGGTAGAGGAGCCGAAGCGGAAGCGACCACATGCCAATGATGAGACTGAGTCCGACGATGATGACTTTCTGCTTGCTGATGTTGTGAGGAATGCCAAGTCTGCCAGACGGAAAGATTCTGGTCCATCTGATAGTTAACATAAGCGTCCGCGTGTTGATGCTGACAAATATGCGAATGCTGGCTCTAGTGGGGAGGCGGATGTTGTTCCAAAGGTTTGTTGAAGTGCTTCCTTTGTTTCTTCCATTGTCATTCTATTTTTCTCTTTCGTCTCGTATGTGCCTAATTTGTTAATGTGGACTGCATTTTGCTTTACACAAAAGAAGAACAAGACTAGTAAGAGGAAGAGAACTAAAGATGAAGGGGAGGACGATGATGTTCGATTTAACAAGACCGTACATTTGTCACTCCCCACCGTGTCCAAAACTGTTGATTTATTGATAGATCCGCACCGTACTCATTTCCAGGACGCTGGTTTTGGTGCTGTCTTTAACTTTTCAATAACTAAAAATGTGTCCCGCATTCTTATGTGCTATTTGATGGGAAGGATTGACCCACACGATGATGAAAATCGACTTGGGGCCTGACAGGGTTCTTCGAATCAATCGTGCTGTTGTTCATCACATTTTTCATTTTCCTATGGGAGCTCACACCGCACCCATGCCTGCTACCAGTGGCCATGATGAATCGTTGTCTGCCCTTAAGGATGAGCTTGGTTTTGACCGTTCATGAAGTATAGGTGTTAAGGACTTGCTTCAACTATTGAAGGTGTTGGTGGAGGGTGAGGACACCGAGACGGTTGATATTCCTATCAAGGCTTTCTTCCTGATTGTTTATCAGAATTTGCTAGGCCTCGGGCCTATAGTTCATTTGGGCAGGATTGCTTCCATGATCGAGAACATGGATTATGCGGCTATGGCGCAGATGGACTGAGCTCTAGATAGTTGTGGTGAAGTGCCACTCAGATGGTAGCAAGCAGAATTGTGCTGAGGGTTGTGCCATTGTCCCCTTGATTATGTATCTGGATTCCTTGAATCTTTGCAAAGTTTCAGTTATGCACATGTTGGCGTCGCGCGTGTCACACCTTACGAATCAAGACCTTTTGAAGATATACAACCAAGATATGCTTGTAAACCTAAAAAAAATACGTATATCTTTCAAATAATTAGGATACCGCTAAGTTTTGAAAAAATTGTGTAACTACCACGGACTAATTGGGAAATAGTCACACCCTAGTACGAGGAAAGCAACAGTTGATCTCTGAACCTTGCTAGCTTTATGGGTAGTTTTGGCAGGTTGGATGCCACCAAGCGTGTGGATATAGAAAACAAAAGATGGTGTGTTCAAATATACCTATTAATTTTATTTGTTAAAAAAGATATAATGGTGCAGTTATGAAATGGGACCACCCAACTTCAAACCATTCTGCCCCTAGATGACACATCATTGCAATGTAATTTTCATTATACTTGTCATATCCTATACAGGCGAGTAGGGCTAAGTAGAGCGAACCAATATTTATTGTGGATGTTTATTACCAAACAAATTAGGATAGTTTTGATAGCATGATACTTGTGATCTGCTTTGGGCTTTCCGTGAAGAGGAACGGGTTATTGCAGTACAAAGTGGGTAAGTATTTCCCTCAGTTATGAAACCAAGGTTTATCAAACCAATAGGAATATCAATCCTCAACCGTCTTCAGCGGCTGCAAACAAATGAACAAACAACTTGCACCCAACGCGGGCAAGAGGGTTGTCAATCCCCTTGATCTCGTTATTTGCAAGCAAATGAGTTGTGTAGATAATTTTTGATAAATATAAATTGCAAAATAAAATAAAAGATAAATAAAGGCAGCAAGGTAATAGTAGCATTTGTAAATATATAAGTGAATAGAGCCGGGGGCCATAGTTTTCCCTAGCGGCATCTCTCATGTAGGCAGCATACGGTGGGTAACAAATTACTGTTGGGCAATTGATAGAAAAGCGGATAGTTATGTGATTTTCATGGCAATGATCATGTGTATATAGGCATCACGTCCATAAACAAATAGGCCGACTCTTGCTTACACATATTACTATTACTCCACTCATCGACCGCTATCCAGCATGCATCTAGAGTATTAAGTAAAACAGAGTAATGCATGGAGAACGATGACATGATGTAGACAAAGTAAACTCAAGCAATATGAATAAACCCCATCGTGTTATCCTTAGTAGCAACAACACAAAGACACATCTTGTCCCCTACTTTGTCACTTGGATATAGAAACTCATCGGGTTGAACCTACCACAACGCACCACTCCCACTGATGAAATATCAATCTACTTGGGCAAAGCACATCAATAGATCGAGGGGCATTACGAAGCTATAATGATCATGCAATTAAGAGACAATATATATTAGAGGTATCTCAAATACTTTTCATGAATAATCTAAGATGAACCCACAATTCATCAGATCCGAACAAACACACCGCACAATAGGATTACATCGGATAGATCAAAGCGAAGATGCGATGACCATTGTATTGAAGATCAAGAGATAGAGAGATTGCCATCTAGGTACTAGCTATGGACCCGTAGGTCTGTGGTGAACTACTCACACATCATCATGAGGGCAGCAAGGTTGATGTAGAGGCCCTCCGTGATCGATTCCCCCTCCGACAGGGTGCCGGAACGGAGCTCCAGATGGCCTCACGACGTAACAGAGACTTGTGGCGGCAGAAAATGGGTTTCGGGACTGCCTCCGTTATTTTTAGGGTGAAATGGAATTTATAGGCCAGAGAGGGGCGTCAGGAGGCAGCCGAGGGAGGCACAACCCATTAGGGCGCCCCCCAGGGGCGCGTCCTGTTGGCTTGTGCGGCCCCCGACCTCCTTCTAAAGCTTCCAGGTCTTCTTTTGGTCCAGAAAAAATCATCAAAAAGTTTTGTAGCAATTGGAATTCGTTTGGTACTGTAAACGTGAAAAGCCAAAAACATGCAGAAAACAGCAAGTGGCACTAGGCACTAGGTCAATAGGTTAGTGCTCAAAAATATTATAAATTGGTAAATAAAGACCCAAAAAGTATCCTAGAATGATAATAAATCAGCATGTAACAATAAAAAATTATAGATACGTTGGAGACGTATCAAGCATCCCCAAGCTAAATTCCCGCTCATCCTCGAGTAGGTAAATGATAAAAAAACGAATTTTTTATGTGACATGCTATCCATTATGTAATCTTATGCATGTATGCTCATTGAGAAACGATGAATCAACAAATATTAACATAGTAATATTTAAAGTGCAAGAAACAAAATCATCAATCTTTCAAAGTATACGATCCTTAAAGAATGTTTACCCCCCCCCATTCATCTTATTATATTAGCAAGGCATGGCTCCATCTTCACCACATTAATACAAATGTCAAGCACCACAGTGTCCAAGTCAAGCAATTGGATCATACTTTTTCAATATGCATCAACTTTTTATTCTTCACGCAATACATGAGCGTGAGACATTGGACATAGCATTTAGGTGGAATAGAGTATGGTGGTAGATATCAAAGGGGTAAAAAGTGGCGAAGATACTCTCACATCAACTAGGCGTACCAACGGGCTATGGAGATGCCCATCGATAGATGTCAATGCGAGGAGTAGGGATTGCCATGCAAATGATGCACTAGAGCTATAAGTGTATGAAAGCTCAAATGAAGCTAAGTGGGGTGTGCATCCAACTTGCTTGCTCATGAAGACCTTGGGCATTTGAGGAAGCCCGTCATAGGAATATACAAGCCAAGTTTGTAAAATGAATAAGTAATTCCCACTAGAATATGAAAATGATATATCACAAGACTCTCTGCATGAGGAGCATGGTGCCACTTTGAGGCACAAGTGTGGAAAAAATATAGTAGCAAAGTCCCTTCTCTCATTTTCTCTCATTTTTTTCAATGGATGGTGGGCTCATTTGGCCTCCCCCATCTTTATTTTTTTTCGTCCGGAGTCTCATCTCTACTTGTGGGAGAATCATCGTCTCCATCATTCTTTCCTCACTGGGACAATACTCTAATAATGATGATCATCACACTTTTATTTACTTACAACTCGATATGAAGAACTGATATGAAGATATGACTCTGTATGAATGCCTCTGGCACTGTACTGATGTCTACTATGCAATTTTATTCTTGTAGACTCGTGTTGGGCCTCCAAGCGCGGAGTTTTGTAGGAGAGTAGCAATTTTCCCTCAAGTGGATGACCTAAGGTTTATCAATCCGTGGGAGGTGTAGGATGAAGATGGTCTCTCTCAAACAACCCTGCAATCAAATACAAGAAATCTCTTGTGTCCCCAACACACCCAATACAATGGCAAATTGTATAGGTGCACTACTTCGGCGAAGATATGGTGATACAAGTGCAATATGGATGATAGATATAGGTTTTTGTAATCTGAAAATATAAAAACAGCAAGTAAGCAAGTGTAAAACAGCGAGCAAAACGGTGTATAAATGCTTGGAAATAAGGCCTAGGGTTCATACTTTCACTAGTGCAATCTCCCAACAATGCTAACATAGTTGGATCATATGATCATCCCTCAACGTGCAACAAAGAATCACTCCAAAGTTCCTATCTAGCGGAGAACAATAAGATGAAATTGGTGTAGGTAGTAGAACCACCTCAAAGTTTTCTTTCCGATCAATCTATTGGGCTATTCCTATAAGTGTCACAAACAGCCCTAGAGTTCCTAGTAGAATAACACCAATGATACATATCAATCAACCCTAATGTCAGCTAGATACTCCAATGTCACCTCAAGTATCAATGGGTAAATTATGCGTCATGCATCAAACAATTTCAGATCTATCATATTCAATCCAACACAAAGAACTTCAAGGAGCACCCCCAAGATTTCTATCGGAGAACGTGGTATGAAAATGTGCAATCAACCCCTATGCATAGATCCCCATAGGTCAGCGGAATCCGCAAGTTGATGCCTCAACATATATCAAGTGAATCAATAGAATACCCCAATGTCACTACGGGTATCCCACGCAAGACGTACATCAAGTGTTCTCAAAGCATAATATTCAATCCAACATAACGAGATCTCAAAGGTAAAGATTCAATTTATCACAACAAGGTAGCAAGGGAACAACATCATATGATCCGACTATATTAACAAAGCCCGTGATACATCAAGATCATGCCATCTCAAGAACACAAGAGGGAGAGATTGAACACATAGCTACTGGTACAAATCGTCAGCCCCGAGGGTGGACTACTCCCTCCGCGTCATGGCCTCCACCGGGATGATGAAGATGGCCACCGGAGATGATATACCCTCTCCAGCAGGGTACTGGAACGCCTCCAGATTGGTTTTTCGTCGATACAGAGAGTTGCGGCGGCGGAACGAGGAGTCTCTCTTTATTTCTGGGGTTTCTGGTATTTATGGGATTTTTTAGCGTTGGAATCACGCCAAACGGAGCCACGTGGGCCCCACCACATATCTCACCGCGCCACTAGGGGGCGCGGCCTATTACGTGGTGGCCCACTGGCACACCCCCTCCGGCAGGTCTTCGCTCCAATGTTGCTTATTTCCTCCAGAAAAAATCACAAAAAAGTTTCGGGCGATTCCGAGAACTTTCATTTTCTGCACAAAAACAACACCATGGTAATTCTGCTGAAAACAGCGTCAGTCCGGGTTAGTTCTAAATAAATCATGTAAAGTGCATCAAAACCATATAAAAGTATTGTAAACATAGGTGAATATGGCATGAATACTTCATAAATTATCGATACGTTGGAGACGTATCAGCATCCCCAAGCTTAATTCCTGCTCGTCCTCGAGTAGGTAAATGATAAAAGAAATAATTTATGAAGTGTTAATGCTAGCCTAGTGAATAGTTTTGATCATTGATAATTTCAGTCACTTTACTAGCATCATAACCAGCAACTTTTTCTCATAAAAATCATCATGATAGAGTAGCAATAAATTCACATGTCATGGTTCAAACAATGCATTCTATTGAAACTTAACAATCTATGTTCTTGGTCACCAAACAATTGCAATACATCATCAAGTCTAAGTAAGAGCTCCACATACTCAATTATCATATAGTCTTTTATGATTGCTAATACTCAAGGCATATTCTTAGAACAAACAACATCCATCGAACACAGAGAAATATAGGGGCTTGATGTTTCACCTCCCAACACACTTATCATAAAGATAATTGTCAACAATAATGAATCATGATCAAATATATTGAGTGGATATATATATTTGGGTCTTTCCCCACCACATGGTGCTTGCCAAATAATAGGTTGAGGTTGGAATAAGAAGTTGACTCAACATGAAAGTAAGTACGATGAAAGTAAATAGATTGTCCCTTCGCAGAGGGAAGCAGGGATTTGCATAGGTGCCAGACCTCATTGTTTAAAACAGAGATGAATACGTAATTTTGAGTGCTGTGCTTTTCCTGTCAACGTCACAACAGAGTTTTCAATATCTTCCTTGCTAATCATATTATTGGCGGTTCCCAAACAGAATTGAAATTTTACCCCCCCCCCTCCACCATTCATACACATTCCATGGCTGGCCGAATCCACGGTTGTCCTCCAAACAATCAACTTTCTAGGGGGAGTTTTTGTTTATTTATTTTTAGTATTATGCAGGACCGGGCATCCTTTTTACCAGCCTCTCTCATGCAATGACAAGTGAATAAACACTTATCTTGAGAATAACCCGCTTAGCATGGAAGATAATGACCACCCCGTCGCTCCATGAGCGGTACGGGCAAACAAAACGGATGTTTATTTGATTGTTTAGAGGTGGCACATGCAAATTTACTTGGAATGGCAGTGAAATACCATATATAGGTAGGTATGGTGGACTATCATGGAAGAAACTTGGCTCAAGGATTTGGATGCACAAGTAGTATCTCTACTTAGTACAAAGTTTTCGCTAGCAAAAGGTTCTAAACAAGCACCACATGTTGGAGGATCCATAACAATATAACTTCTATGCAAATATACCCAAACATAACCATTACATTGTATTCCTTGTCCAACTTTAACTATTTGATCAAGGTTGAAAATAATGGATGGGTATTCACAATCATAAAAGGTGTCCAAGATAATATATTTATATGTGAAAGTTCTCTTTCTTATACTAATCATTCATGAATTGCTCATATGACCAATACAGTGATTGTTAAACTTCAATAGATTTTACTTTCTAAACCAAATGTGAACTTGCTACTAAGAATATAGCACATTGATAATTTCATATTTATGATATTTCATTCATTCACAATTTACTCTTAGGATATAAGTGAAGCACAAGAGTAAACATCAAACTACTCTCAAAAGATATAAGTGAAGATCAATGAGTAGTCAAACAATTAAGTAGCTATGTGAGGACTCTCTCTCAATAAATATTTTCAGATCTGATTATTTTATTTAAACATCAAACTAAACAAAAATAGCACTCCAAGAATAGCACATATCATGTGGACAAATAAAAATTTAGGCTCAACATAGGCTAACCGATAATTGTTGGTGAAGAGAGGTGGGATGCGTAGCATCCCCAAGCTTAGATGCTTGAGACTTATTTAAATATTTACTTGGGGTGCCTTGGGCATCCCCAAGCTTGAGCTTTTGTATCTTGTTCTATCCTCTCATATCATAGTTTCACCTATTCTCAAAAACTTCATCCACACAAAACTTGAAAAGAACTCGTGAGAAAGGTTAGTGCACATAAGAATAAATCAACACTTTATGTACTGCCAAGACAAGTTTCACAATAATTTTCAAAAATTATCTACTGTATACTATCATTTCCACAATTTATATCTATCAATATAAGTCATGAAAACCATCGGAGAAGTAGATAACAAAACTATGACAACAATCTGTCTAAACAGGACAGTCTGTAGCAATTAATTTACAAAGTGCACCTCTGTATCTCTAAAAAATTATGAAAATTGAGGACACGATAACGAATTTATATGAAAATACTTTGTAAAAATTTCAGAAACTTTCCACGTTCCGGTAAAATATGAAAATCCAAACACTACAGCAAAAGTTTCTGTTTTTACACAGCACACATCAAACATGCAATTCAAGCATCCTAAAGGCAATTCTTGGAACTTTTATTGAAAAACAAGATTATAAATAACATATAAAAGAGAACAACAAAATAAAATGACGCTCTAAGCAAAACACATATTATGTAACGAATAAAAATATAGCTCTAAGAAAGATATACCGATAGTGTTGAAGACGAAAGAGGGGATGCCTTCCGGGGCATCCCCAAGCTTAGGTGATTGAGTATTCCTTGGATATTAACTTGGGGGTGCCTTGGGCATCCCCAAGCATAGGTTCTTTTCACTCTTTATTCTCCTCATATCGGTGTCTCACCCAAAACTTGAAAACTTCAATCACACAAAACTTAACGGAACTTCGTGAGATGGGTTAGTATAATAAATAAAGATCATTCACTTAGGTATTGTCAAGACAAGATTCATAATTGTTATCACATAGTACCTACTGTATTATACCATTCACATAATTTATATCACTAAATATAAGCTATGGGAACACTAAAACAAGCAAACTATGCTTGCAAAACAGAATCTGTCAAAAACAGAACAGTCTGTGAAGATCTATAGTATAACCATACTTCCCTGCTTCTAAACATTCTGAAAAATTAGGAAAACTTATATAATTGGCATATAAATACTGTGTAAATATTTCATAATTTTTTGACGCTCCAGTAAAATCATAGAAATTCTTTACTGGAGGCAAAAGTTTCTGTTTTTGCACAAAATTAAACTAACAAGTTTCCACACTATCCCAAATGCTTTACTTGGCACTTTATTGAAATAAAACACACGAAACATGATTAATACAGTAGCTTAATCATGTTAAGATATAGAAAACATAAAGTAAAAGTGTTGGGTTGTCTCCCAACAAGCGCTTTTCTTTAATGCCTTTTAGCTAGGCATGATGATTTCAATGATGGTCACATAGGAATAGTAATTGAAACATGCAAGAGAGCATCATGAATCTCATGACAAGCACATTTAAGTCTAACCCACTTCCTATGCATATGGATTTTGTGAGCAAACAATTTATGGGAACAAGAACCAACTAGCATAGGAAGGCAAAACAAGTATAACTTCAAAACTTTGAACACATAAAGAGGAAACTTGATATTATTGCAATTCCTACAAGCATATGTTCCTCTCTCATAATAATTTTCAGTAGCATCATGAAGGAATTTCACAATATAACTATCACATAAATCATTCTTTTCATGATGCTCAAGCATATAATTTTTATTACTACCCACACAAGCAAAATTCTTCTCATTCAAAGTAGTGGGAGCAAACTCAACAAAATAACTATCATGAGATATTTGAGTGGCATAATCCAATTGAAAAATAAAATCATGATGACAAGTTTCATGGTTATAATTATTATTTATAGCATACATGTCACCACAATAATCATCATAGATACGAGGCATGCCATCATCATAATAAATTTGCTCATCAAGACTTGGGGGACTAAAAATATCATCTTCATCAAACATAGCATCCCCAAGCTTATGGCCTTGCGTATCATTAGCATCATGAATATTCAGAGAATTCATACTAGCAATATTTCTATCATGCTCATCATTGAAGGAATTCTCATTAAGTATTTTCATAAATTCTTCCTCTACCAATTGAGCACAATTTTCCGAACCGTCATTTTCACGAAAGACTTTATAAAGACGAAACAATTGATGCAACATAAACTCCATTTTCTTGTAGTTTTCTTTTATAAAACCAAACTAGTGAAAAACAAGAAACTAAAAGATTTAATTGCAAGATCTAAAGATATACCTTCAAGCACTCACCTCCCCGGCAACGGCGCCAGAAAAGAGCTTGATGTCTACTACGCAACTTTATTCTTGTAGACTCGTGTTGGGCCTCCAAGCGGAGAGTTTTGTAGGACAGTAGCAATTTTCCCTCAAGTGGATGACCTAAGGTTTATCAATCCGTGGGAGGTGTAGGATGAAGATGGTCTCTCTCAAACAACCCTGCAATCAAATACAATAAATCTCTTGTGTCCACTACACACCCAATACAATGGCAAATTGTATAGGTGTACTAGTTCGGTGAAGAGATGGTGATACAAGTGCAATATGGATGATAGATATAGGTTTCTGTAATCTGAAAATATAAAAACAGCAAGGTAGCAAGTGTAAAACATCGAGCAAAATGGTGTATAAATGCTTGGAAATAAGGCCTAGGGTTCATACTTTCACTAGTGCAATCTCCCAACAATGCTAACATAGTTGGATCATATGATCATCCCTCAACGTGCAACAAAGAATCACTCCAAAGTTCCTATCTAGCGGAGAACAATAAGATGAAATTGGTGTAGGTAGTAGAACCACCTCAAAGTTATTCTTTCCGGTCAATCTATTGGGCTATTCCTATAAGTGTCACAAACAGCCCTAGAGTTCCTACTAGAATAACACCAATGATACATATCAATCAACCCTAATGTCACCTAGATAATCCAATGTCACCTCAAGTATCCGTGAGTAAATTATGTGACATGCATCAAACAATTTCAGATCTATCATATTCAATCCAACACAAAGAACTTCAAGGAGCACCCCAAGATTTCTATCGGAGAACGTGGTATGAAAATGTGCAATCAACCCCTATGCATAGATCCCCTAGGTCACCGGAATCCGCAAGTTGACGCCTCAACATATATCATGTGAATCAATAGAATACCCCAATGTCACTACGGGTATCCCACGCAAGACGTACATCAAGTGTTCTCAAACCATAATATTCAATCCAACATAACGAGATCTCAAAGGTAAAGATTCAATTTATCACAACAAGGTAGCAAGGGAATAACATCATATGACCCGACTCTATTAACAAAGCCCGTGATACATCAAGATCATGCCATCTCAAGAACACGAGAGAGAGAGAGAGAGAGAGAGAGAGAGAGAGAGAGATTGAACACATATCTACTAGTACAAACCGTCAGCCCCGAGGGTGGACTACTCCCTCCTCGTCATGGCCTCCGCCGGGATGATGAAGATGGCCACCGGAGATGATCTACCCTCTCCGGCAGGGTACTGGAACGCCTCCAGATTGGTTTTTCATCGATACAGAGAGTTGCGGCGGCCGAACGAGGAGTCTCTCTTTATTTCTGGGGTTTCTGGTATTTATGGGATTTTTCAGCGTTGGAATCACACCAAACGGAGCCACGTGGGCCCCACCACATATCTCACCGCGCCACTAGGGGGGCATGCCTGTTGCGTGGTGGCCCATTGGCACACCCCCTCCGGCAGGTCTTCGCTCCAATGTTGCTTATTTCCTCCAGAAAAAATCACAAAAAAGTTTTGGGCGATTCCGAGAACTTTCATTTTCTGCACAAAAACAACACCACGGTAATTCTGCTGAAAACAACGTCAGTCCGGGTTAGTTCTAAATAAATCATATAAAGTGCATCAGAACCATATAAAAGTATTGTAAACATAGGTGAATATGGCATGGATACTTCATAAATTATCGATACGTTGGAGACGTATCATGTACCAGGATGTGCAATGATCTAGCGTGACATGTATCAAAAATATGATGAACGGTGGCTTTGCCACAAATACTATGTCAGCTCTATACGATCATGCAAAGCAATATGGCGATGAACAAACTAGTCATGTGAAGTGACAATGGAATTTGCATGGCAATATATCTCGGAATGGCTATGGAAATGCCATAATAGGTACGTATGGTGGCTGTTTTGATGAAGATATAATAAGGCTTATGTGCAACAGAGCGTGTCATGTCATGGGGTTTGGATGCACCAGCGAAAGTTGCACCGATCCTCGAGGTGAGAATGGGCTATGCACGGTACCGAAGAGGCTAGCAAATATGAGAAGGTGATATTGCGTATGTCCATGGTTTCACATTAGTCATAAAGAACTCATATACTTATCGCAAAGTTTTATTAGTTTTATCATAAATCAAAGTACTACCCACATGCCCCGAGGGAAGAGGTTGGTACGAGTTAACCATCGCGCGCTTCCTACCCGAAACAACACTAGGATTTCAACGAGGAATAGAAATGCTCACACATCATCATCATGCCTCTTTAATTTTTTAGATGAACAAAAATGTCAACCTCTCTTAATATCGACACTTCTACGGTTTAACAATTATGAACTCACACCTTTTTCATATTACCACATCAAATCATTGACCCACAATTTCTCTATATGTGCTACATGATGGTTTTGATTATCACTCATTGAATACCTAATATTTTTGGACTAGTCTTATGACCCATGCAAATTACCGTCACTATTTATTAACTCCCAAAAAAATATAAGTGAAGAACGAGAGTGAAATCATTTCTATAAAATCTACACGCCACCGTGCTCAAAAGGATATAAGTGAAGTACTAGAGCAACTGCTAAGCTCAAAAGATATAAGTGAAGCACATAGAGTATTCTAACAAATTATGATGAAGGTGTGTCTATATTAAATAGGTGTGTACAGCAAACAATGATTGTGGCAAACTGAAAGTAAAAGCAAACAACGCTCCAAGCAAAACTCATATCATGTGACGAATAAAAATATAGCTTCAAGTGACATACCGATGGATTGAGACGAAAGAGGGGATGCCTTTCGGGGCATCCCCAAGCTTAGATGCTTGAGTCTCCTTTAAAATATTACCTTGGGGTGCCTTGGGCATCCCCAAGCTGAGGCTCTTGGTACTCCTCATTCCTTTGTCCATCACGATAACACCCAAAACTTGAAAACTTCAATCACACAAAACTCAACAAAACTTCGTGAGATCCGTTAGTATAAGAAACATATTGCATACTTTAGGTACTGTTATAAATTGATTATTATTTCATAAATGCATAATATTTACTGTATTCTAACTTCTCCATGGCTTATACCCCCCGATACAATCCATAGCATAATCAAAATAAGCAACAATGCAAGCAAAAAACAGAATCTGTCTAAAACAGAATAGTCTGTAGAAATCTGTAGAGAATCTATACTTCTATAACTCTAAAGCTTCTGAAAATTAGGAAAACTCGAAAATTTGTATAGAAACACTGTGTAAAAATTTCAGATCATTACCACGCTCCAGTAAAAAATGAAAATTCCTGTACTGAAGTCAAAAGTTTCTGTTTTGTTTCAGCATCGATTCTACTCATCTTGTGAGTCATCCCAAAGAATTTACTTGGCACAAACACCAATTTAAACACAAAAACATAATCATTACAGAGGCAATAATCATGTTATTAAAAACAAACAGAAAGTTTAAAGCAAAAATTTAAAGATAACTATTGGGTTGCCTCCCAACAAGCGTTATTGTTTTATGCCCCTAGCTAGGCATAATGCATAGTTTCAAGTATTGTCATCTTTGACACTCCACCCATAAGTAGCTCTCATGATTGATTAATAAGGTGGTTTAATTCTCTTTCTAGGGAAGTGTTCCATCCCTTTCTTTAATGGGAATTGCAACCTTATGTTTCCCTCTTTCATGTCAATGATTGCACCTAAAGTTCGTAAGAAAGGTCTTCCAAGTATTATGGGACAAGTAGATTCCAATCAATATCAAGCACAATGAAATCTACAGGCACATAATTTTTATTTGCAATAATAAGCACATCAGTAATTCTACCTAAAGGTTTCTCAATGGTAGAATCCGCAAGATGCAAGTTAAGGGAACAATCTTCAATATTAGTGAGACCAAGCACATCACAAACAGTTTTAGGAATAGTTGAAACACTAGCACCAAGGTCACACAAGACATTGAATTCATATTTATTGATCTTAATCTTGATAGTAGGTTCCCACTCATCATGCAATTTTCTAGGAATAGAAACTTCAAGCTCAAGTTTCTCATCATAAGCTTTTATCATGGCTTCTACTATATGTTCGGTAAAGGCTTTGTTTTGTTCATAAGCATTGGGTGAGCTAATAATTGATTGCAGCAAGGAAATACATTCTAATAAAGAGCAATTATCATAATTAAGGTCCTTGTAATCCAAAATAGTGGGCACATCACTAGTTAAAGTTTTGACCTCTCCAAACCCACGTTTTTCAGTTTTAGCATCAAAATCATCACCCTCCAAGCAAACGGGACGCTTCTCAACTAGAGTTGACTCATCTCCAGTCCCTTTATCATTTATATTCAGAGAGGTAAATAAAGATTCAATAGGAGAAATACCAATCATTTTAAGATCTTCATCATGATTCCGGTAAAAACTGGGAGGAAGAGCTTTTTCTAAGAAAACTCCCGCTTAGCTCTCAACTAAGCGGTCCTCTCCTTACTTTAATTAATAGATATTCGGATAGATTTAATAGCATCATTAAAATCATGCTTGGGTGGCAAAGCTTTACTTTTAAGAATTTCCACATCAAGAGCAATTCTATCCATGTTTTTAGCCAAAGCATCAACTACGTGCAATTTTTCTTCTACCATAGTGTTGAAAACCTTATGAGAATTAATAAATTCTTTAATTGTGTTCTAAAGATCAGAGGGTATCCTATTAGAATTTTTATAATAATTACCATAAGAATTTCCATAGTTGTTAGAGGAATTACCGGGATACGGTCTAGAATTGAAGTTTCCTCTATAAGCATTGTTATTTAAATTATTTCGCGAGACAAAGTTCACATCAATAGCATAATTATTTTGCTCAATCAAAGTAGACAAGGGCATATCATTGGGATCAACGTGAATTTTTTTACTAGCAACCATATTCATAAGGGCATCCACCTTTTCACTCAAAGTAGCGATTTCTTCAACAGAATTTACCTTCTTACCGGTTGGAGCTCTTTCGTTATGCCATTGAGAATAATTTGTCATAATGTTATCCAGAAGTTTTGTGGCCTCTCCTAAGGTCACATCCATAAAGGTACCACCTGCAGCAGAATCTAGAAGATTTCTAGACACAAAGTTTAGTCCAGCATAAAAGTTTTGGATAATCATCCACAAGTTTAAACCATGAGTTGGACAATTTCTTATCATCAATTTCATTCTCTCCCAAGATTGTGCAACATGCTCTTGATCTTGCTGTTTAAAATTCATTATTTGATTTCTAAGGGAGATGATCTTAGCAGGAGGAAAATACTTGGCAATAAAAGCATCTTTACACTTATCCCATGTTCCAATGCTATTACGAGGTAAAGATGACAACCAAGCCTTAGATTTATCTCTTAGTGAAAAAGGAAATAATTTTAATTTCACAATATCATTATCCATATCCTTTTTATTTTGCATGTCACATAATTCAACAAAGGTATTAAGATGTGACGCGGGATCCTCATTAGGACTTCCCGAAAATTGATCCTTCATGACAAGATTTAGCAATGCAGCATTAATATCAAAAGCCTCCGCACTAGTGGAGGGTGGTATAGGTGTTCTAATAAAATCATTGTTATTAGTATTCGAGAAGTCACACAACTTAGTAGTATCCTGAGCCATGGTAACCGAACAAGCAAAGTAACAAGCAAGACAAGTAAACTAGCAAGCGAAGAAGTAAACTAGTAACAAGCAAAGATAAATATTTTTGTATTTTTGATTTTTATGAGACAAGCTAAATGTAATATCAAATAAAAAGATAAACAAGTGAATGAAAATTTGTGTGTAGTTACGTGATAGTTGATGATGATATTCCCCGGCAATGGCGCCAGAAATCCTTCCTGATATTTGTGATCTGCGTTGGGTTTTCCTTGAAGAGGAACGGGTTATTGCAGCACAAAGTGGGTAAGTATTTCCCTCAGTTTGAAACCAAGGTTTATCGAACCAATAGGAATATCAATCCTCAACCGTCTTCAGCGGCTGCACACAAATGAACAAACAACTTGCACCCAACACGGGCAAGAGGGTTATCAATCCCCTTGATCTCGTTATTTGCAAGCAAATGAGTTGTGTAGATAATTGTTGATAAATATAAATTGCAAAATAAAATAAAAGATAAATAAAGGCAGCAAGGTAATAGTAGCATTTGTAAATATATAAGTGAATAGACCCGGGGGGCATAGTTTTCCCTAGCTGCATCTCTCATGTAGGCAGCATACGGTGGGTAACAAATTACTGTTGGGCAATTGATAGAAAAGCGGATAGTTATGCGATTTTCACGGCAATGATCATGTGTATATAGGCATCACGTCCATAAACAAATAGGCCGACTCCTGCCTGCACCTATTACTATTACTTCACTCATCGACCGCTATCCAGCATGCATCTAGAGTATTAAGTAAAACAAAGTAATGCATGGAGAACGATGACATGATGTAGACAAAGTAAACTCAAGCAATATGAATAAACCCCATCGTGTTATCCTTAGTAGCAACAACACAAAGATGCATCTTGTCCCCTACTTTGTCACTGGGATATAGAAACTCGTCAGGTTTAACCTACCACAACGCACCACTCCCACCGATGAAATATCAATCTACTTGGCCAAAGCACATCAATAGATCGGAGAGCATTACGAAGCTATAAAGATCATGCAATTAAGAGACAATATATATCAGAGGTATCTCAAATACTTTTCATGAATAATCTGAACATAAACCCACAATTCATCGGATCCCAACAAACACACCGCACAATAGGATTATATCAGATAGATCAAAGCGAAGATGCGATGACCATTGTATTGAAGATCAAGAGATAGAGAGATTGCCATCTAGGTACTAGCTATGGACCCGTAGGTCTGTGGTGAACTACTCACACATCATCATGAGGGCATCAAGGTTGATGTAGAGGACCTCCGTGATTGATCCCCCCTCCGGCAGGGTGTCGGAACCGAGCTCCAGATGGCCTCGCGACGGAACAGAGACTTGCGGCGGCGGAAAAAGGGTTTTGCGACTGCCACCATTATTTTTAGGGTGAAATAGAATTGATAGGCCAGAGAGGGGCGTCGGGAGGCAGCCGAGGGAGGCACAAGCCATCAGGGTGCGGCCCCCCTGGGGCGCGCCCTTTTGGCTTGTGCGGCCCTCGTGCGGCCCCCGACCTCCTTCCGAAGCTTCCAGGTCTTCTTTTGGTCTAGAAAAAATCATCAAAAAGTTTTGTGGCAATTGGACTTCGTTTGGTACTGTAAACTTGAAAAGCCAAAAGCATGTAGAAAATAACAACTGGCATTCGGTTGATAGATTAGCGCTCAAAAATATTATAAATTGGTAAATAAAGACCCAAAAAGTATCCTAGAATCATAATATATCAGCATGGAACAATCAAAAATTATAGATATGTTGGAGACGTATCATAGCACAACAAGAAAATTATTAATGAAAAAAATTCATACATATATATATTCATTTTTGTTTTCATATTTATATTAAGGGCCACACACTAATGACAACACAATGTTTTAGACTTCGATGATAGTTTTTATAGTCTACATTACGTCGTCATGTTTATTGCATGCTCTGTTTGTCTAAAACTTAATACCTCGAGATGCATGTCGAATAACGGTCTTTGGGTAGATTATTAGTTGTAGATACAGTTGTATAACGGTCTACATATCACAAACGTAATGCGTGTACAAGATTGTATCATGAATTATATATATATATATATATATATATATATATATATATATATGTATGTATATATATATAGGGTGGGTCTATTTTGACATCGTCCTTAAGAGTCTTATTCTGACATCACCGCGTCTAGACCGAGCCTCACACAAACAAAATAAAAACCCAACCATTCTCGCACCTTATCCATCCCATGATATCTACTACGCAACTTTATTCTTGTTGAAAGCACAATTGCTCCCTTGGTGGTTTTGGTAATTCATAACAACATATAAGTCATTGAACTAATGTTTCTACCAAGTATATTTCAGGAAATGTTCAATGATAGGGATGGCAAAAGGATTGAGGAGATTGTGGAATACCCCAAGATGCAAGGAAATAGGTTGGCAAAGCTTCAAGCAAGAGGACTCTACATTTCATATTTGTGAGAAATCACTTTGAGTCCATAGGAAAGCCAATACTATTAAAAGGGGGTAAGGTTCTGTTGGTGAACAAAATGCTCATACGTGCACAAGTGATAGTCACCAAAAACACCCACAAGCTCTCCCACCAAAGTGTGTCATAGCCAAACACTCAAAATCGGTGCAACCAACTTTTCCATTTCGGTGCCACCAATTCTCACCTCAGACAGACTCAGCCAAACCCTAGCCACTTCAGTGCAACCGATTCCATACCGGTGCCACCGAGTTTGGGTTGCCAACTCTCTGTTATGCAAGTTCACAAAATCGGTGCAACCGAGATTGTTGGATCGGCGTCACCGAGATTCAATCTGACCGTTGGTCACCTTATCGGTGCAACCGAGTTTCCTATATCGGTCTCACCGAGATTCAAAAGTTGCCACCTTTTGGTCACTTCGGTACCACCGAGATTAACACATCGGTGTCACCGAGTTGGTCATTTTGTGTGTAACGGTTGGATTTTTGGGGATGCCTATATATACCCCTTCACCACCACCTACTTGGAAGAGAAGCACTCAGAACTATTCCATACTTGCCCCATCCAGTTTTCTGAGAGAGAACCACCTAGTCTTGTGTTGAGGTCAAGATCTTCCACTCCAACCATATGGATCTTGATTTCTAGCCTCCCCAAGTTGCTTTCCACCAATCCCATCTCTTCTACCAAGCCAAATCTGTGAGAGAGTGATTGTGTGCTGAGGAGTCTATCATCTTGAAGCACAAGAGCAAGGAGTTCATCGTCATTACCGAGCCTATTACCTTTTGGAGGGTGGTGCCTCCTAGATTGGTTAGGTGTCGCTTGGGAGCCTCCTACTTCGTGTTGTGGAGTGAACCAAGAAGTTTGTAAGGGCAAGGAGATCGCCTACTTCGTGAAGATCTACCCATAGTGAGGCTAGTCCTTCGTGGACGGAAGCCGTTATGGAATAGTCAAGGTTGCTACTTCGTGGACCCTTATGGGTGGAGCCCTCCGTGGACTCTCGCGACCGTTACCCTCCGTGGGTTGAAGACTCCATAAACGTGGATGTACGATAGCACCACCTATCGGAACCACGGGAAAAATCATCGTGTCCACAACTGCGTTTGATCCTCCTACCCTATCCCTTCTATACATGCTTGTTGTTACTTTCCGCTGCTATACTCTTAGACATGCATGTGTAGGGTGTACTTGACTTGCCATGAAATGCTAAAAACTGTCAACCCTACAACTTGGTATAGGCAAAACATTTAATTGGTCAAGTAGTCTAGTCACCCCCCCCCCTCTAGACATACTTTCGGTCCTACACTTGTAGACTTTGTTGGGCCTCCAAGCGCAGAGTTTTGTAGGACAGTAGCAATTTTCCCTCAAGTGGATGACCTAAGGTTTATCAATCCGTGGGAGGTGTAGGATGAAGATGGTCTCTCTCAAACAACCCTGCAATCAAATACAAGAAATCTCTTGTGTCCCCAACACACCAAATACAATGGCAAATTGTATAGGTGCACTAGTTCGGCGAAGAGATGGTGATACAAGTGCAATATGGATGGTAGATATAGGTTTTTGTAATCTGAAAATATAAAAACAGCAAGGTAGCAAGTAACAAATGTGAGCACAAACGGTATTGCAATGCTTGAAAACAAGGCCTAGGGTCCGTGCTTTCGCTAGTGCAATATCTCAAGAATGCTAATATAATTGGATCACATAACCATGCCCCAACGTGCAACGAAGAAACACTCCAAAGTTCTTATCTAGCGGAGAACATAAGAAGAAATTGTTTGTAGGGTACGAAACCACCTTAAAGTCATCCTTTCTTATCGATCTATTCAAGAGTTCGTACTAAGATAACATCAAGTTATCCTTTCCGTTCGATCTATCTAAGAGTTCGTACTAGAATAACACCATATGATACGCATCAACCAACTCTAATGTCACCTAGATACTCCAATGTCACCACAAGTATCCATGAGTTAATTATACGATACGCATCAAACAATTTCAGATTCATAATACTCAATCCACACAAAGAACTGTTGACACCAGTTTTTGGCACGAAGCCAAAACACAATTAAGAAGGCCTCAAATGGAAAAGTACTCAAAGTGAGAAAGTTCTGTATCATCGAAAGGAGAAACTTTGAAGTTTGGGCCATAGCCATCCGATCTCATCTCTAAGGCCGAAGTTGTGTTCGAAGTACTGGGATTTTGAATCCAGAACACTATTCGGCTGATTACGCCCTCAAGATGATCTCATATGAGAAAACGTTCAACATAAAAGTTGTTCGTCTCGTCGAAACGGTCAACTTTGCTTTTGGAGTCATCATCATCCGAGGTCGTTTACTGCCTCAAAAAAGACCCGCAAGGTGCAGCCAGAAAACTTGCCGGGAACAGTAACCTTGCCGGGGAAAGCTTGCCGGGAACAGTAATCTTGCCGGGGTGAGAAAACTTGCCGGGATGGAAACCTTGCCGCGGTGAACAGTGAACAGTACCTTGCCGCGGTGAACAGTAACCTTGCCGGGGGAAAAGCTTGCCGCGGTGAACAGTAACCTTGCCGGGGGAAAAGCTTGCCGCAGTGAACGGTACCCTTGCCGCGGTGAACAGTAACCTTGCCTGGGAAAAGCTTGCCGCAGTGAACAGTACCCTTGCAGCGTGAACAGTGCCCTTGCCGCCGTGAACAGCCCGGGAGAAAGCTTGCCGTCGTGAACAGTAAAAACTGTCAAGGCCAATCCGACCAGATGCTGAAGATGGGCTCAAATAGTTATCTAGATGGCCTCGGATGAAAAAGTGTTCAACATGAAAGTTGTTCGTCTCGTCGAAACGGTCAACTTTGCTTTTGGAGTCATCGTCATCCGACGTAGTATATGACTTGCAGAGACGATACAAGAGTCGGACGGTCCAGTCAGCTATATGAACGAGTCCGACTCGAAATTAAGGATGACCCCGTGGAGTATTCAAGATGGCCTTATTTGGAAAAGTGATCAACATACGGATTGTTGGCCTCGTCAAAGCGCACAAAATTGGTATTTGAACCGTCTCTATCGGAAGTCATATGCAGATTCCACGACCCACGCAAGGAGCAAGGCAGAAGATTGGAACAGATTCGGGCTGAATCCGAGTGGGACCAGAACTAGGACTCTAGGACGTGAATTGATGTAATTTTCTTGTAAGGAAAGCCTAGGTGAATCCTTTGCTTGTACGGGAAGTCCAGCCGCCTCTTATATATGTTGGGGGTGATGGCCGATTGAAAAAACACACAATCGAACAAATCAATCTACATCTTTTTACCCTACTTTTATCCCTCTCCCTTGTATCTTTCTTCTCGTTCTTCGTTCGTTCTTCGTATTTAAGTGCGGCGATCCTCGAGGCCCTAGGGGCGAGCGAATCGACCTAGGGCAGCCCATCGTCCATCCGTGACTCCTGACGGGTTCCATCCCGGAGAAGCGGTGCGTCGGGTCTATAAAAGCGCCTGCCGGATTGTCTTGCGTATCGCGCTTCTGGCAGGCCTCCCACGGTGCGAGCTGCGGAGCATCTCCCTCGGCGCCGTGGGTACGCGTGACGCGTTCGTGTGTCAACACACTTTTTGGCTGTTGACACTAGTTTTTGGCACGAAGCCAAAACACAATTAAGAAGGCCTCAAATGGAAAAGTACTCAAAGTGAGAAAGTTCTGTATCATCGAAAGGAGAAACTTTGAAGTTTGGGCCATAGCCATCCGATCTCATCTCTAAGGCCGAAGTTGTGTTCGAAGTACTGGGATTTTGTATCCAGAACACTATTCGGCTGATTACGCCCTCAAGATGATCTCATATGAGAAAACTTTCTACATGAATTGTCTTCGTCTCGTCGAATCGGTCGATTTTCATATAAAAATCGTCTCAATCCGAGTTTGTATGCAGAAGTTAGAGCTATCTGAATGCAGCCCTGTCAAGAGGCGAAATATCGCGCGCCCCATCAGACACATGTCTGATGGGTGTCTGATGCAATGCGTGAGCAATTATCCCTTCAAGATGGACTCGGATCGAAAAATGTTCAACATGAAAGTTTTTCCTCTCGTCGAAACGGTCAACTTTGCTTTTGGAGTCATCATCATCCGAGGTCGTTTACTGCCTCGAAAAAGACCCACAAGGTACAGTCAGAAAGCTTGCCGGGATAGAAACCTTGCCGGGGAAATCTTGCCGGGATGGAAACCTTGCCGGGGTGAAAGCTTGCCGGGATAGAAACCTTGCCGGGGAAATCTTGCCGGGATGGAAACCTTGCCGGGGTGAAAGCTTGCCGGGATGGAAACCTTGCCGGGGTGAAGCTTGCCGGGTGCTTGCCGGGAAAAGCTTGCCGGGGTGAAAACTGTCAAATCCGACCAGAAGCTGAAGATGGGCTCAAATAATTATCTAGATGGCCTCAGATGAAAAAGTGTTCAACATGAAAGTTTTTTGTAACGTCAAAACGGTCAACTTTGCTTTTGGAGTCATCATCATCCGACATAGTATACGACCTGCAGAGACGTGTCCAGTCAGCTACATAACCGAGTCCGACTCGAAATTAAAGATGACCCCGTGGAGTATTCAAGATGGCCTTATTTGGAAAAGTGATCAACATACGGATTATTGGCCTCGTCGAAGCGCACAAAATTTGTGTTCGGGACATCTCCATCGGAGGTCGTGTGCAGATTCCACGGCCCACGCAAGGAGCAAGACAGAAGATTGGACCAGATTCGGGCTGAATCCGAGCGGGACCAGAACTAGGACTCTAGGACGTGAATTGATGTAATTTTCTTGTAAGGAAAGTCTAGATGAATCCTTTGCTTGTACGGGAAGTCCAGCCGCCTCTTAAATATGTTGGAGGTGACGGCCGATTGAAAAACACACAATCGAACAAATCAATCTACATCTTTTTACCCTACTTTTATCCCTCTCCCTTGTATCTTTCTTCTCGTTCTTCGTTCGTTCTTCGTATTGAAGTGCGGCGATCCTCGAGGCCCTAGGGGCGAGCGAATCGACCTAGGGCAGCCCATCGTCCATCCGTGACTCCTGACGGGTTCCATCTCGGAGAAGCGGTGCGTCGGGTCTATAAAAGCGCCTGCCGGATTGTCTTGCGTATCGCGCTTCCGGCAGGCCTCCCACGGTGTGAGCTGCGGAGCATCTCCCTTGGCGCCGTGGGTACGCGTGACGCGTTCGTGTGTCAACACACTTTTTGGCGACTCCGCTGGGTAAGATAGATCAAGAATCATCATCAACCATGTCAAATCTTCCCCAGCCCTCAGAAGTTAGCGCCGATAATATCATTAAGCCCGGTCTTGATGAGCTATCGGAGGAACATCGCCAGACCTACGAAGCGCTCAAGAAACAGCGTGAAGAGGCTTTTGAGGCGCTCAAGAAGAAGCGCGAGGAGGATTTGGAGGCGTTTCTTTCAAGTTTCAAGAAAGACCGCCAAGGCAACATCTCTCCGATTGGAGAAATCAGGTTACCTCCTCCCATTGATGAACAAGATGAAATCACTGTGAGCTAAGTTTTTTCTCCTGAGCAACTGGCTATGATTGAAAGTCTTGTTAGTAAGGGTAATGTGATG
Organism: Elymus sibiricus; assembly: GCA_039707655.1. Classification (NCBI taxonomy): domain Eukaryota; kingdom Viridiplantae; phylum Streptophyta; class Magnoliopsida; order Poales; family Poaceae; genus Elymus; species Elymus sibiricus. Next base: position 132,984,512 of record CM077671.1, read on the forward strand.
GCGTACAATTCTTTCGTGGAAAATACCAATGCTCAGAAAAGTATGCCGCCGTCATCTAGTGGTAATGTTGGTGTATCCATTAGCCCAGAAAAACCTAATCCAACTTTACCTATTTCATCGGCACCTCCCATGCAACAACATTACAATTTGCCGATAAATTTTTATCCTAGCCAAACCAATCAACTTGTGGCCGCACCTGCATACCCTAATCCTATTATGAGTGTGCCCAATTCGGCGTCTATGCCGAATTACTTTGTCACATCACCTATGAATACAAGCATGTTTGATCTTCCGCCGAATTATGTTTCGGCGCCTACTCCACAAGTTGCATCACTAGCTAGTTCCCAAGTTGCTCCTATGTCATTGCCACAAGCATCTTCATCTACCTCGGATCCAATTTGAGCCAAATTAAGGGAGGATTTGCATAAGATGTTTCAAGAAACTTTCGGAAACGAGCCGAAAATAAAGAGTCGTGTGTATCAAAAGCCTTATCCTGAACACTTCGACGTAGTTTTGTACCCTCCAGGTTATAAGGTTCCTGATTTTGTCAAATTTAGTGGAGAGGGCACAAAAACAACTTGGGAGCATGTGAGTCAGTATCTAGCACAGTTGGGTGAAGCAAGTTCCATAGAAGAATTGAAAGTGCGGTTATTTCCCTTATCTTTAACTGGCACCGCATTTTCATGGTTTGCTGCTTTGCCACCTGGCTCAATTCTCTTATGGTCGCAACTAGAGCAAAAGTTCCATGATCATTTTTATAGTGGCGACAATGAGCTTAAGTTATCGCATCTTACATCGTTTAGGCAAAAGCATGATGAATCGGTCACCGATTATGTCAAAAGATTTAGAGATATAAAAAACCGATGCTATAGCTTAGTGATAACCGAAAGAGACTTGGCGGATCTTGTCCTTAATCGTTTGAAAACTCCAATTAAGGAGAGGCTAGAAAGTTATGAATTTTTAAATATTAACCAAGTCTTGCAGAAAGCTTTGGCTCAAGAAAGCCGAAGTAAAGAGATTCATAGGTCAACAACCGATCGTCCTAGAATGCATATGCTTGATTATAATGATGAATATTCGGACGATGAGGTTGATGTCTGTACCACTGAATTTGTTTGGTCCTCAAAGGCCAAACCCTATGCATGTAATGCTCTTAAGCCGATTCGTAAGAATCGTGATGAGGAGATGAAATTTACTTTTGATATATCCAAGTGTGATGGAATATTTGATGCTCCCTTGCAAGAAAAGATGATTAGAATATCACACACCATACCGCCGTTTGAGGAGCTGAAACGGCGTGCTTATTGCAAATATCATAATTCATTTTCCCATGCTACTAATGATTGCAATGTTTTTCGGAGACAGATACAATCGGCCATTAATGACGGACGATTGAGTTTTTCTGAGATGCAAGTTGATAGACAGCCCTTCCCAATGAATACCATGACTTTGGAGGGGAAGAAAATGTTAATTCGGCCTAACATAGCCGAATCAGCTAATAAAGACAATATTGTCATTGGTGAGCCCAGGAAGAACAAAGATGGCGACAAGATCTTGGGAAGGCAAGTCGTGCTTGAGAAGCAATCCGATGGTGGAGAGGTAATCAAGATCACCATAAAAAACCCTGCACTCGGGGGGCAACCGCAAATACAAGAGGATACTCATGTTGAATTTATCAAGCCCAAGAATTCAGAAGTTGGCAAGTGTAAAAGGAGTGAAGCTAAGCACAAGCGAATCAAGCCAACTTTTGATATGTTGCTATCTAAATATGCAAGTCAAGCGGCCGGTTCTAGCTCCAATCGGCCATCATATTCAAAACGTTCAAGATCACCTCCGAAGCAAGAGTTTCGACACTATGCAAGGCCATATGGGTCATGGGCACCGGCACCATGGATGTTACCACCCCCCTATGCGCCATATTACATGGGAGACTTCAATGGAGGATGGGGGTAGCCCCCAATGGCTCCTTATGCTTTTCATATGGGGTGGACAACATCTAGAAGGCCTGCTCACAAAAATACTTTATTATCCTACACAAGGTTGTTCAAGCCATGGTGCTAATCGGCCAACAAAAAATTCTCCAAGCGAAGCAGAATCTAGGGATCCCAAGTATATTCAACCTAACTGGTGTCCTCCCGGTCTGTCCAAGACACAAAAAAGGAGATTACAACGTATGAGGAGACACGAGAAGGCGGCACATGAAGTAGAAGAGCAAAAGGACGAATTGTTCAATAAAATTCGGCCCGTGGCGCCCACAAAACAAGTGTGGAGGCCTAAACAAAAAGGAAACGCAGATGTCTCTACACTAGCTACAACAGCACCTACGCCACCAAAAAAGGATGATGCAGCCCTTATTACATCGTCCACGCCACCTGAAACATCCCCTTTTATTGAGGAAATTTGAAGTCCAATATACACATTGGGAGATGAAGATGAGATGGAGGATTTTGAATCTACGCCGGTTCGGGATGGTGGCAATCGACTTCAAGATATATACTTATCATCTTAAACACAAACATGGCCGATATATGATTATCGCCCTAAGAATATAAATGGCCGATGGAGTGTTGACATCGTCCTTAGAATCAATGTGGTACAAATTATTTTTCGGCACACAAGTTTTGCCGAAAAACAAGGGGGCATGTGTTGACACCAGTTTTTGGCACGAAGCCAAAACACAATTAAGAAGCCTTAAATGGAAAAGTACTCAAAGTGAGAAAGTTCTGTATCATCGAAAGGAGAAACTTTGAAGTTTGGGCCATAGCCATCCGATCTCATCTCTAAGGCCGAAGTTGTGTTCGAAGTACTGGGATTTTGTATCCAGAACACTATTCGGCTGATTACGCCCTCAAGATGATCTCATATGAGAAAACTTTCTACATGAATTGTCTTCGTCTCGTCGAATCGGTCGATTTTCATATAAAAATCGTCTCAATCCGAGTTCGTATGCAGAAGTTAGAGCTATCTGAATGCAGCCCTGTCAAGAGGCGAAATATCGCGCGCCCCATCAGACACATGTCTGATGGGTGTCTGATGCAATGCGTGAGCAATTAGCCCTTCAAGATGGCCTCGGATCGAAAAATGTTCAACATGAAAGTTGTTCGTCTCGTCGAAACGGTCAACTTTGCTTTTGGAGTCATCATCATCCGAGGTCGTTTACTGCCTCGAAAAAGACCCACAAGGTACAGTCAGAAAGCTTGCCGGGATAGAAACCTTGCCGGGGAAATCTTGCCGGGATGGAAACCTTGCCGGGGTGAAAGCTTGCCGGGATAGAAACATTGCCGGGGAAATCTTGCCGGGATGGAAACCTTGCCGGGGTGAAAGCTTGCCGGGATGGAAACCTTGCCGGGGTGCTTGCCGGGAAAAGCTTGCCGGGGTGAAAACTGTCAAATCCGACCAGAAGCTGAAGATGGGCTCAAATAATTATCTAGATGGCCTCAGATGAAAAAGTGTTCAACATGAAAGTTGTTCGTAACGTCGAAACGGTCAACTTTGCTTTTGGAGTCATCATCATCCGACATAGTATACGACCTGCAGAGACGTGTCCAGTCAGCTACATAACCGAGTCCGACTCGAAATTAAAGATGACCCCGTGGAGTATTCAAGATGGCCTTATTTGGAAAAGGGATCAACATACGGATTATTGGCCTCGTCGAAGCGCACAAAATTTGTGTTCGGACCATCTCCATCGGAGGTCGTGTGCAGATTCCACGGCCCACGCAAGGAGCAAGACAGAAGATTGGACCAGATTCGGGCTGAATCCGAGCGGGACCAGAACTAGGACTCTAGGACGTGAATTGATGTAATTTTCTTGTAAGGAAAGCCTAGATGAATCCTTTGCTTGTACGGGAAGTCCAGCCGCCTCTTATATTTGTTGGAGGTGACGGCCGATTGAAAAACACACAATTGAACAAATCAATCTACATCTTTTTACCCTACTTTTATCCCTCTCCCTTGTATCTTTCTTCTCGTTCTTCGTTCGTTCTTCGTATTGAAGTGCGGCGATCCTCGAGGCCCTAGGGGCGAGCGAATCGACCTAGGGCAGCCCATCGTCCATCCGTAACTCCTGACGGGTTCCATCCCGGAGAAGCGGTGCGTCGGGTCTATAAAAGCGCCTGCCGGATTGTCTTGCGTATCGCGCTTCCGGCAGGCCTCCCACGGTGCGAGCTGCGGAGCATCTCCCTCGGCGCCGTGGGTACGCGTGACGCGTTCGTGTGTCAACAAGAACCTCAAAGAGTGCCCCAAGATTTCTATCGGAGAAAGTAGGACAAGAACAGGTATCAACCCCTATGCATAGATTACCCCAATGTCACCGCGGGAATCCGCAAGTTGAGTACCAAAACATATATCAAGTGAATCAATAGAACACCCCATTGTCACCACGGGTATCCGCATGCAAGACATATATCAAGTGTTCTCAAATCCAATATTCAATCCAACATAACGATATCTCAAAGGGAAAGATTCAATTCATCACAACATGATAGCAAGGGAATAACATCATATGATCCGACTATATTAACAAAGCCCGTGATACATCAAGATCGAGATATCTCAAGAACACGAGAGAGAGAGAGAGAGATTGAACACATAGCTACTGGTATATACCCTCAGCCCCGAAGGTGGACTACTCCCTCCCCGTCATGGCCTCCGCCGGGATGATGAAGATGGCCACCGAAGATGGATTCCCCTCTCCGGCAGGGCACTGGAACATCTCCAGATTGGTTTTTCGTCGATACAGAGAGTTGCGGCGGCGAAGCGGAGAGTCTAGGGTTATTTTTTGGGGTTTCCGAATATTTGGGAATTTATAGGCATCGGAGGCGGTGGAGGGGGTGCCCGAGGTGCCCAGCCCCCACCAGGCCGCGCCAGGAGGCCTCTAGCGCGCCCTGGTGGGTGCTGGCCACAGTGGGCCCCCTCTTTTGGTGTTCTTTGGCCCATCTTCTTTCTTCTGGTCCGTAAAAAATCCACAAAAATCCCCGCAGCGTTTTGTCTCCGTTTGGTACTGATTTTCTGCGAAGTAAAAAACAAACAAAAACAGCAACTGGCACTTTGGCACTATGTCCCAAAAAATGATATAAAGTTGTAATAAAATGATTGTAAAACATCCAAGAATGATAATACAACAGCATGGAACAAGCAAAAATTATAGATACGTTGGAGACGTATCATCCCACTACTCCACCTTCTTCCCCACGCCCCACCTACCTCGCCAGATCCCCATGCCGCCTGACCTCCACCTTCTTCCTCAATCCCCTCCGCCGCCCCCACTTCCCTCCCGGCCCCGACCAACTCCAACCCCCCGTCGCCCGTAGGTCCCTCGTCGCCCCTGCCCACCTCCCTTCCAGGTGGGCCAAATCCTCCCCCGCCACCCCCACCTTCCTCGCCATGACCAGCGCGCCCCACCACGGGCGGCCCGCCCCGCCCCCCGCCCCCGCCCACGCACCTACCTCGCGACGAGTCCGAGCGATTCTGGCAGCGTCGTGCCGCGGCGACCGGAACGAGCAGCAGACACTCCCCGCGCAGGATCCGCCTTAAGGTCGTCGTCTCCCTCCTGTGCATGGGCATTGCGATGCCAGATCACCAGATCAAGCAGCGACCTCGACCCCTTCATGGCCCCACCTCCTGCTCCGGCCTCGACCTCCTAGTCCGTCGGCCTAGCCTCGTCGAGCACCACTTCAGTCGTCGTCGGACTCCTTGCCGCCGCCGTCGGACTCCTTGCGTCGCCAGTCCATCGATCCGTGGTTGCACATAGTGATGCAGCCCACACCATGGCGACCGTGCGTGGTGGGAGGGGGGTTGAACCCAGTGCTGTAACCGCCTGCAGGTCGAGATCCCCGGTAGGCGCAGCGGCGACGCTACCTCACCCGCCCACCACCACCTTCTCCGTCCGTTTCCTCCACGAGCACCACTTCAGCCCCCGTGCACTATGACGGTGAGCGCGTGTAATACGATGAGCGTGTGAGTGCAGTGCGCTGAGTGAGGGTGAGGGCTCATCGTGTGTGTTGGTGGAGCACCGACAACACCTCCCTGCTCTTGGACACCACCAGCAGGTCGGCGGCTTTCGCTTCGTCTTCTTCCCTCCGCCGGGTTTGTCACTACAGGGGGAGGCGATGTTGATTTCATTGCAATCCAATGACTCGATTCATGCAGCTCGCGTTGCTCGTGTGTGCAGTTTTCAGGTTCGTTGGTGCTTGGTTCTACGGAGAACCACCGCAGCATAACGCTCGTGCCGATGAGCTCTTGGACTGCAACGTACGTCCCCTACTTCCTCCGCCACAACAACCACGAGCACCTCGTCACATGATCCAACTCCTCTGTGCTGGACTGCTTGCCGGCGGCGTGCAGTTCCCAGGTGCTGCGTGTGCAATTCAAATTTTCTTAGCTGCAAAAAAGATGTGCTCTGGTGCTAGTTGTGAATTTGATGTGTTCAAGAGCGAGTTGTACAGATTTGTTTCCTACAGGGAGACTTTGTACTTGTGAACAAACGTTCCCTCCAGCACAGACGTCCATGCAGTCAGGGAGGGGACGCAGGCATCAGTTGTGGGCAAAAAAAGCGGTGTCGTTTGGGCATGCAGTGCACTTTATTCTAGATCGTGCCAAGAGAAAAGATGATGCAATTTGCTTGCCCAAGACACATGGTTCATGATTGAGTTTAATTTTTTTGGATTGTTTCTGAGCACTTCATTCGGTTGCTATGTACATTAGAAACTATAAAAGAGCAGTGCACTTGTGACACCCTGGGTTTTGGCTACAGTGATCATTGTAATTAAGCACAGTGATGACCATTATCAGTGCCTAATCAGTTTGCTAAACAAGATATGATCAAGTTGAAAATTCATATCTCATTTAAAATTCCATTAAAAAGGGCATTGAATTTTATGGTGATAAAATAAGTTGGCAAACAGCAAAGGAAAAATGTTGCACACTTGTGATAAATCCCAAAACAATTGGTGTTAAGGAGAACAACACCACCAAACATATGGTGTGGCCCCCACCTTCAATAACAGCATCAAATTGCAATTTAATGTGCTCTTAAATTCAATTGGAAATTACAAACAGATTCTAAAAATCCCCAAAGTGTGTGTGGCCGTGCAAAATATTGCAAGATGTTTATTGGACCAAGTCACACATTTTTGCTAAAGGAAATTAATGCTAAAAAGAAATAAAACAAAAGCTGTAAAATCAACCAGAAAAAGAAAAAAAAAATGGGGAGGGGCACTGTGCCCCTGGGCTCTAGTGAGCTACAGGCGGCCCAGCCCGCCTAAACCCCCTTCCCCAACCTCCTGCTCACCGGGGAGGACGTGGATGCGGCGATGCGCGCTAGCGGCCGCGACCGACGCGCTGGCGCACATCCGGCGGTCTCCCCGCCGCCTACAAGGCGCCCCGCGGCGCCCTGAACCCTAGATCGCCCTCCCACTTCCCCCTCTCGCGCCGCCTGCCTCCCCTCGCCCGCAACCGAGCGCCGCCGTCGCCATGACCGCCCCTGTCCATGCGCTCTCCGGCCTCCCCGTCGACTAGGGCCGCGCCAGCAGCTCCGCCGTCGACCGGCGCATCCACCCCAACCGCAAGCACGATCCCGGAGCCCCTGCATCGCCGTCCCCGCGCCTTCTTCCTCCTCGGGCCGCCGCCGTTCGCCGCGACGATTCCGGCGCCGTCGAGCCTCCCCCGAGCCCGCTAAGCCCCTCTGCAGGACCGCTGTGAGCCCCTGCTTCTTCCCCTCTCCCTCTCGTGCTAGATCCGGCCCCATAGCCCCCTTCCCCTCCATGCCCGACGCTCGGCTCTGCTCGAGCTCAATGCCGGCGAGCCTCAGGTGGCCTTTTGGTCCTGCGCTCGCCGCCATTCGTCTCCCCGCGTCGCGTAGAGCCCCCCTGTCCTTTCCGTTTGCTTCTGCTCGTCGTCGGCGCCGTTCCGGCCCGCCTCAGCTTCCCCCGCTCACCGGAATGGAAGCGCACGTGCCCCCGCGTTCGAACGCGGGCTCCGCGCGCAAAACGAGCCCCTGTGGGCGTTTTCCGATCGGTGGCCGAGCCGCGCCGCCGCGTTTTGGTCGCCGGCGGCCAAACGCCGGCCGGTGCGGAACTTGCCCGGCTGGGGCCACCCCCCAGTGGCCCCAGGGGCCCACTTGACCAGTTGACCCGGTCAACTGGCTGACTGGGCACAACCCAGTCACTGCCAGGTGGGGCCCGACCTCCCCTGTGCGTATGACATGTGGGCCCAGCCCACTGTAGTTAATTGGGTTAATTTAATTAATCCTGTTAATTAGCTAAAACTAATGAGACACTGACAGATGGGACCCACCCCTCTAATTAAACCTGTTAATTTAATTTAAACTCTGTTTAGACCCTGAGTCTATGACAGGTGGGGCCCAGCTGTCAGGTTTGACCTGAGTCAGCTGGGTTGACTGCTAACGCAATGCTGACCTCATGCTGCAGTCATAAATGCTTTTTTGAATTAATTTAAATCTGTTAATTTCAGAATATTAATAAAACTTTAAAAATTAATATAAAATAATCCGTAACTCGGATGAAAATAATTTATACATGAAAGTTGTTCAGAAAAATCCCACGAATCCGAATACGCTGTCCGTTAGGCTGTCACGTACTCCTATCATAGCAGACATGGAAATTTTCCATCGATTTCGCATGTCCGGTAGTAGCCCGAGACCCGGGAAATATCGCCAGATATTCTTCCGAACTGTCTGCGACGTGTAATACTGCGTTAGTGCATGCCTAGCTCTGCATATTGCCATGACATGCATCGTGATTGCATCTGTGCTTTATATTTATTGTTTCTCCTCCCTCTTCTTACCGGTAGACCCCGAGACTGACGGTGCTGCCGGGTAGGACTACACCGTTGACGATCAGGCCTTTGCCGCAGAGCAGCAAGGAAAGCAACCCCCCTTGAGCATTCCGATATCGCCCATTCTTCCCTCTTATTCTTGCATTAGTTTTTGCTACTGTATTAGATAGCTCCTATTCTGATGCATAGCCTGTTTTAGATAAACTGCTACTATACCTGCAATCATATCAACTGCTTAGTATAGGTTGATCAATGAATCCCCTGTGACCCCCCCCCCCTTAGTCCCAGTTGCCCCTGCTTCTTCATCGACGACTCGAAGACTCGGTCAAACGACCGACAAGCCAGGCCCCTCACATCACCGCACACCCCTTAGATGTATGACTCTGCAGAGCTACTATCGAGTACCGAGGGTGACACCTCGTGAAGTACTCATGATGCTAACTCTGTAGTGTAGCTAGTCGGTCATGGTTATCGAGGGTGATTCCTCCTTCACCACTCCCGACGATGACTCTGTCGTGAAACCCCTCAAGTGTGGGACCCTCGAGGGTGATTCCTCTAAGTCCACCTTGGCGGTTTCATCGAGCGGGATCCTTTGAGGGTGATTCCTCAGGTCTCGTCTTGATGTTTTATACACACAGTTACTATGACCTGGCTACAGAAACATGTTGGTGATGGGTCGGCCCTAAGGGGTACCCACGGTTTGATGGTGATGAGGCGTGGACGGGCGAGAGAGGCCCTTGCCACACATCCTCGAGACGGGGTGACGGGACCGCACTTTATGGGTCGCGCTTGCCCCGCATTAATAAAATGCTAATGGGTTGGGTATTTGATCTGAGTTGGTCGTTGACCTTATTGCGCACCAAACCATCACGTGGGAGAAGTTATGGGTACTCAGCGTCGTTGTATCAGCCGAAGCTCTTCGGACGTCAGCAATGGAGCGGCGCGTGCCCGAGTGGCCTGGACGGTGCAGCTCTTGGACTAGTGTGTACTAGGGCTGACCTCAGCCGCCCACGCATCGTGCAGGAGCGCAGAGGGCAAGTGGGCCCACGACCCCTTTGTGCTTAGGATTTAGACCGGTGGGCTGGCCTCTTCGTTGAGCCTAGGTGGCACGACGACGTGTTGCTATCCCGAGGCCGGGCATTACCCAGAAAAGTGTGTCCGGTCGGAGGTGATCAAGCGTGTTGGAGATGCGGTGCACCCCTGCAGGGAAGAATTTATCTATTCGAATAGCCGTGTCCACGGTAACATGACGACTTGGAGTTGTACCTTGACCATATACAACTATAACTGTGACTTTAAATTGAAATGAATGTTGGCTCCGAGATTGCTTCCTCGCAGGGAGTCGAGGAAGAATCTCTGGGCGTGGTTACTTAATAAAATTGCTACAATAATATGACTATATATGAGATACCAGTCTACTCTCTTCTAATGCTGCAAGATGCTAAAGATGCTAGTCTTCGATAGGACTAGGCCTTCCTCCTCATTCTTGCTTTCTGCAGTCAGTCCAGATATAACCCCATTCCTTGATACTGATGCATACTTAGCATAGTTCTGATGTCAGTCTTGCGAGTACTTTGGATGAGTACTCACCGCTGCTTTGCATTCTCTTTAACCCTCGATGCGATTCTGCGTTCAGACGACGGAGCCCAGGAGCTGGAGTACGCCGGAGATGACTACTACACCACCGCTGGAGCCTACTACTACGTGGAGAATGCCGACGCTCAGGAGTAGTTAGGAGGTTCCCAGGCAGGAGGCCTCGCCTCTTCCGATCCGTTGTCATGTTTGTGCTAGCCTTCTTAAGGCAAAACTTGTTTAACTTATGTCTGTACTCAGATATTATTTGCTTCCGCTGACTCGTGCTTTGTCGAGCTTTGTATTCGAGCCCTCGAGGCCCCTGGCTTGTAATATGAAGATGTATGACTTTAATTTGTGTCTAGAGTTGTATTGTGATATCAATCAGTGAGTCTCTAATCTTGGTCGTACGCATTGCGTGTATGTTTAGCGTACGGTCGAAATTTGGGGGCGTCACAAGTTGGTATCAGAGCCGACTGCCTGTAGGTAGCCCCCTTTTCCAACTCCTTGGCCGAAGTTGAGTCTAGTCATTGAAAAACTTTACTAACATTGTTGTGTGGCTTACGGGCCCACATCTCAATCGGGTGGTATTAGGATCTTTTATTCCTCGTCAATACTATGGGTTCTGATCTCTCTTCTAATTCGGGTTAAAGATTTTGCTAACTCAACTCTAGGTTCTCGTAACTACCTCCTCCCGGAGAACCCCTCATTTCAGATGACGGCTTGATTCACCAGGAGACTTCGAAGATACTCTCCGATGTTCTCCCGAGAACTTGAGCTCATCGCTTTTGCGATTCCCTTCCGCCGTCAACCCCTATGGATGACTACATGCAATTGTCGCTCATATTTTCATATCCAGTTGCTCTTGTTATTACAAGGTACATCGAATTATCTTACCGGAGATTCGTTCTTCCTCGGTTGATCATGTGTTTCACAGAGTTCTTTGAAACGCTATTCGATCTTCCGTAATCCTCTGTAGCCTTTTGCTCTTGACCTTTCTCACCTGCTTGCATTATGGTTAATTCCATATGTCTAGCAATATTTTGTAAATCCTTTGTGGTTTTCATTTGATTTTATTGATTCAACCTGTGTGTGAATGCACGCAGTCATCAGTTATTTATCATAGATTGTCTGCCCGGCTCAGACGTCTTTCCAAACATGAGTTGGTTCTCGACAATTCAACTTTGATTGATTGTCCATCTAAATCCATTCAACTTACTTGTATTTGATCGGAGCATCTATTTCCGATACACCAATTTGGAAATCTTAATTCCTTTGGTTGTTTAAGCATCAAATTAATTGGATATTCAATGATCTGATGCCTTGCATTCTTTCTCCCTCTGATTGAGCACCGATATTCACATCAGGTCCTTTGTGGACCGCCAGACCCATTGTTGGGTTATTATCCAGTAGCATCTTTCACATTCAAAATTATTGTGATGTTCTTCCCCTGATACATGATGCCATTGGTAAATTGTGCCGTCTCCCTCTAATAAGTTGTATCCTATGCTTTTGTCAGCCATGCTCTGTTGTCGAGCATGTATTAATTACTCTTGAATCTTGTGGTATATGTTCCTAAGATGCCCCGATGGGTTGGACCTATGCCTTCCTTAATTCGTGAACCCGAAAATTTTCATGAGTCATACTCTCCTGGTGTTTTGCCAGTTAAACTTTCAAAACTACAACTTTATCAAAGGCGGGGAGTAGATGGAAGGTGATGCATTGATGAAGTGGGAGTCGACCTTGAACTTTGTGCTCATGCCCATGGAAGCAATGTTGATCTTATCATAGAAGCTTCTCGTAACGATAAATTTGTCTGGGTATAATTTGATCCGGTATCTGTGACCTTGTCCTTTACAATCGTGGCTCCGACCATGATGTTCTACTTTGTTTTCGTTCCTAGACAAGTTAAAGTGTCTGTCTTCCACAGATCAATACACTAGTCTAACCTTTATTCTGATCTACCTCCGAGTTTTATCCCTGGTATCTCGAAATATCACGGAGCTTTATAACTTCTTATGAGCTCCTCATCAACTATGATATTTCACTGATTCCAGTTTCCTCGTGTTCTCAGTTGTTGGACAATCAAGGATACTGATATCTGAATCGAGTACGCATAGCGATTCAACAACTCTTAGTAATCTTCTTTGGTTATGAGTTGTACTCGATCATGTCATCCCAAGCTGTTAAATGCTGAAGCCCGACTATATGCCTTGAATGCATTAAATGAGTCGCCTCTTGAAGGGATTTAAAACATTCCAGTTGTCCGGGATTTCCAAGATGTTTTTCCGGAAGAACTTCCAGGGATTCCCCCTGCTAGAGCTATCGAGATTGTCATCGACTTGGTACCTGGTACCACTCCTATAGCCAAGCGTTCGTACAAGATGCCACCACATGAACTCCTAGAACTTAAGCAAGAAATTGACAATTCGCTTCGTCTGGGTTTCATTCGTCCAAGTTCCTCTGCTTGGGGAGCACCTTCTCTCTTTGTCAAGAAGAAAGATGGTACGAATCGATTGGTCCAAGATTACCGTCCCATCAACCAAGCAACGATTCAAAACAAATATCCGCTTCCTCGGATCAATGACCTGTACGATCAACTTGCTGGTTCGTCAGTGTTTTCCAAACTCGACTTGAGGTTGGGTTACCATCAGATCCGGGTACGTGAAGAGGATATTCCGAAGACTGCATTCGTTACTCGTTATGGTTCATACGAGTACACCGTCATGGATTACCTGGATAAATTCGTCGTGGTTTATCTGGATGATATCCTGGTTTACTCCAAGAATAAAGAAGAGCATGCTGAACATCTTCGTCTTATACTGGAGAGGCTTCGAGAACATCAACTTTATGCAAAGTATTCAAAGTGTGAGTTCTGGATGGACGAAGTAACCTACCTTGGTCATGTGATCTCCAAGGATGGTATTGCGGTCAACCCTGAACGAGTTCAGGCTATTCTTGACTGGACTCCCCCGAAGAATGTCAAGCAAGTCAGAAGTTTTCTCGGACTCACCAGCTATTGCCGTCGATTCGTCGAGAACTTCTCCAAGATTGCAAAGCCCTTAACCAATCTACTTCACAAAGGTGTTAAATATGAGTGGACAGAAAAATGTCAGGAGAGCTTTCAGGCACTTAAGGACAAACTGACGTCTGCTCGAGTGCTTGCTCCTCCGGATACTCAGAAGGACTTCGTCATCTATTGTGATGCTTCACGTCAAGGAATGGGCTGCGTCTTAATGCAAGAGCACAGAGTGGTTGCTTATGCATCTCGTCAATTGCGCCCTCATGAAGAGAACTATCCAGTTCATGACCTTGAATTTGCTGCAGTAATTCATGCACTGAAAGAGTGGCGGCATTACCTTGTTGGTAATCGTCGCGAGATCTACACCGATCACCAAAGTCTGAAGTACCTGTTTACTCAACCAGATCTGAACCTCCGTCAACAGGGATGGATGGAGCGCATAGCAGACTACAATGTGGGTATTTCTTATACCCCAGGCAAGGCTAATGTAATGGCTGATGCCTTGAGCCGCAAGTCCTATTGCAACCACCTCCAGGTTCATAAGGTTCACCCCCTTCTTCAAGAAGAATTCCGCAAGCTGAACCTCCATATTGTTCCTCAGGGTTATCTTGCTCCCCCTCCTGAAGGGTCCTACAAAATGAACCTCCACGTTGTTTCCCAGGGTTCTCTTAATACCCTGGTTGCTAAACCAGATCTAGTGGACGTCATCAAGTGGATCCAGAAGTGTGACAATGAAGTCGAGAGGATTAAATTTGATCTCGCAGAAGGAAAGCCCTCATCCTTCACTATTGCTGAGGATGGCGCTTTGTACTTCAAGGGCCGCCTAGTGGTACCGAGTAAGGAGAAAAACCATGATATGACTCAGGAGGTCATGAAGGAAGCACATGACACTCCATTGTCTATTCATCCTGGTAGTACCAAGATGTACCAAGACATTCGTCGAAGATTCTGGTGGTCTAACATGAAGCAAGACATTGCTCGTTATGTTGCTGAATGTGATGTTTGCCGTCGTATCAAAGCAGAACATCAAAGGCCTGCCGGAACTCTGCAACCTATTACGGTTCCTGAATGGAAATGGGATCATGTTGAGATGGACTTCGTTACTGGTTTTCCCATATCGCAGAAAGGTAATTATGCTATTCTTGTCGTCATTGACCGACTGTCCAAAGTTGCACATTTTCTGGCTGTCAAGGAAACTATTACTGCTAGTCAGCTGGCAGATCTTTACATGTCCAGAGTTGTTTCACTCCACGGTATTCCATTGGTGATTAGTTCAGACCGTGGCAGCTTATTCACTTCAAGATTCTGGGCAAGTTTCCAGGAAGCTATGGGAACTCATTTGTCATTCAGCACCGCTTTTCACCCTCAATTCCAGGGACAAGTTGAAAGAGTCAACCAGATTCTCGAAGACATGCTTCGGGCTTGTGTCATTTCTTTCGGCAAGAAATGGGAGGAATCTCTCCCGTATGCTGAGTTCTCCTACAACAATAGCTATCAAGCTAGTCTGAAGATGGCTCCCTTTGAAGTATTATATGGACGTAAGTGTCGAACTCCTCTGAATTGGCCAGAAACTGGGGAACGTACACTTATCGGTCCGGATATTATCCAACATGCCGAAGATCAAGTCCGCATTATTCATGCAAACCTGAAGGCTGCTCAGTCTCGTCAGAGGAGTCAGTATGACCGTCATCACAAAGATATGGTCTATCAACCTGGCGAAAAGGCTTATCTTCGAGTCACGCCAATGAGAGGTGTACACCATTTTGGGATCAAGGGCAAGCTGGCTCCTCGATATATTGGTCCTTTCACTGTTCTCGAAAGGCGTGGTAAGGTGGCATATCAACTGGAACTACCGCCAAACCTTTCTCAGCTTCACGATGTGTTCCATGTGTCACAGCTTCGTCACTGCTTCAAGGATCCTATCCGAGCAGTGGATCATGATATGCTTGAACTGCAACAAGACCTCTCTTACAAAGAGCAACCAGTCCGCATTCTCGATGAAACTGAACATCGGACTCGTCAGAAGGTTACCAAGTTCTTCAAGGTGTAGTGGGTAAATCATTCTGAAGATGAAGCCACTTGGGAACGCGAAGATCATCTTCGTGCAGAATACCCCGGGCTCTTTCCTTCTACTTCTTAATTCTCGGGGCGAGAATTCTTTTTAGTAGGGGAGAGTTCTGACACCCTGGGTTTTGGCTACAGTGATCATTGTAATTAAGCACAGTGATGACCATGATCAGTGCCTAATCATTTTGCTAAACAAGATATGATCAAGTTGAAAATGCATATCTCATTTCAAATTCCATTAAAAAGGGCATTGAATTTTATGGTGATAAAATAAGTTGGCAAACAACAAAGGAAAAATGTTGCACACTTGTGATAAATCACAAAACAATTGATGTTAAGGAGAACAACACCACCAAACATATGGTGTGGCCCCCACCTTCAATAACAGCACCAAATTGCAATTTAATGTGCTCTTAAATTCAATTGGAAATTACAAACAGATTCTAAAAATCCCCAAAGTGTGTGTGGCCGTGCAAAATATTGCAAGATGTTTATTGAACCAAGTCACACATTTTTGCTAAAGGAAATTAATGCTAAAAAGAAATAAAACAAAAGTTGTAACATAAATCAGAAAAAGAAAAAAAAGGAAAATGGGGAGGGGCATGGTGCCCCTGGGCTCTAGTGAGCTACAGGCGGCCCAGCCCGCCTAAACCCCCTTCCCCAACCTCCTGCTCACTGGGAAGGACGTGGACGCGGCGATGCGCGCCAGCGGCCGCGGCCGACGCGCTGGCGCCCATCCGGCGGTCTCCCCGCCGCCTAAAAGGCGCCCCGCGGCGCCCCGAACCCTAGCTCGCCCTCCCACTTCCTCCTCTCGCGCCGCCTGCCTCCCCTCGCCCGCAACCGAGCGCCGCCGTCGCCATGACCGCCCCTGTCCGTGCGCTCTCCGGCCTCCCCGTCGACTAGGGCCGCGCCAGCAGCTCCGCCGTCGACCGGCGCATCCACCCCGACCTCAAGCCCGAGCCCGGAGCCCCTGCATCGCCGTCCCCGCGCCTTCTTCCTCCTCGGGCCGCCGCCATTCGCCGCGACGATTCCGGCGCCGTCGAGCCTCCCCCGAGCCAGCTAAGCCCCTCTGCAGGACCGCTGTGAGCCCCTGCTTCTTCCCCTCTCCCTCTCGCGCTAGCTCCGGCCCCGTAGCCCCCTTCCCCTCCATGCCCGACGCAAGGCTCCGCTCGAGCTCGACGCCGGCGAGCCTCCGGTGGCCTTTTTGGTCCTGCGCTCGCCGCCATTCGTCTCCCCGCGTCGCGTAGAGCCCCCCTGCCCTTTCCGTTTGCTCGCTAGGCCACCGTAGCGCCGTCCCCGTCGGAGCCCGAACAACGCCGCCGCCTCTGCTCGTCGCTGGCGCCGTTCCGGCCCGCCTCAGCTTCCCCCGCTCGCCGGAATGGAAGCGCACGTGCCCCCGCGTTTGAACGCGGGTCTCCGCGCGCAAAACGAGCCCCTGTGGGCGTTTTCCCATCGGTGGTCGAGCCGCGCCGCCGCGTTTTGGTCGCCGATGGCCAAACGCCGGCCGGTGCGGACCTGGCCCGGCTGGGGCCACCCCCCAGTGACCCTGCCAGTGGCCCCGGGGGCCCAGTTGACCAGTTGACCCAGTCAACTGGCTGACTGGGCACAGCCCAGTCACTGCCAGGTGGGGCCCGACCTCCCCTATGCGTATGACATGTGGGCCCAGCCCACTATAGTTAATTAGGTTAATTTAATTAATCCTGTTAATTAGCCAAAACTAATGAGACACTGACAGATGGGACCCACCCCTCTAATTAAACCTGTTAATTTAATTTAAACTCTGTTTAGACCTTGAGTCTATGACAAGTGGGGCCCAGCTGTCAGGTTTGACCTGAGTCAGCTGGGTTGACTGCTGACGCAATGCTGACCTCATGCTGACGTCATAAATGCTTTTTCGAATTAATTTAAATCTGTTCATTTCAGAATATTAATAAAACTTTAAAAATTAATATAAAATAATCCGTAACTCGGATGAAAATAATTTATACATGAAAGTTGTTTAGAAAAATCCCACGAATCCGAATACGCTGTCCGTTAGGCTGTCACGTACTCCTATCATAGCAGACATGGAACTTTTCCATCAATTTCGCCTGTCCGGTAGTAGCCCGAGACCCGGGAAATATCGCCAGATATTCTTCCGAACCGTCTGCGACGTGTAATACTGCGTTAGTGCATGCCTAGCTCTGCATATTGCCATGACATGCATCGTGATTGCATCGGTGCTTTATATTTATTGTTTCTCCCCCCTCTTCTTACCGGTAGACCCCGAGACTGACGGTGCTGCCGGGTACGACTACACCGTTGACGATCAGGCCTTTGCCGCAGAGCAGCAAGGCAAGCAACCCCCCTTGAGCATTCCGATATCGCCCATTCTTCCCTCTTATTCTTGCATTAGTTTTTGCTACTGTATTAGATAGCTCCTATTCTGATGCATAGCCTGTTTTTGATAAACTGCTACTATACCTGCAATCATATCAACTGCTTAGTATAGGTTGATCAATGAATCCCCTGTGACCCCCCCCCCCCCTTAGTCCCAGTTGCCCCTGCTTCTTCATCGACGACTCGAAGACTCGGTCAAACGACCGACAAGCCAGGCCCCTCACATCACCGCACACCCCTTAGATGTACGACTCTGCAGAGCTACTATCGAGTACCGAGGGTGACACCTCGTGAAGTACTCATGATGCTAACTCTGTAGTGTAGCTAGTCGGTCATGGTTATCGAGGGTGATTCCTCCTTCACCACTCCCGACGATGACTCTGTCGTGAAACCCCTCAAGTGTGGGACCCTCGAGGGTGATTCCTCTAAGTCCACCTTGGCGGTTTCATCGAGCGGGAGCCTTTGAGGGTGATTCCTCAGGTCTCGTCTTGATGTTTTATACACACAGTTACTATGACCTGGCTACAGAAACATGTTGGTGATGGGTCGGCCCTGAGGGATACCCACGGTTTGATGGTGATGAGGCGTGGACGGGCGAGAGAGGCCCTTGCCACACATCCTCGAGACGGGGTGACGGGACCGCACTTTATGGGTCGCGCTTGCCCCGCATTAATAAAATGCTAATGGGTTGGGTATTTGATCTGAGTTGGTCGTTGACCTTATTGCGCACCAAACCATCACATGGGAGAAGTTATGGGTACTCAGCGTTGTTGTATCAGCCGAAGCTCTTCGGACGTCAGCAATGGAGCGGCGCGCGTCCGAGTGGCCTGGACGGTACAGCTCTTGGACTAGAGTGTACTAGGGCTGACCTCGGCCGCCCACGCATCGTGCAGGAGCGCAGAGGGCAAGTGGGCTCACGACCCCTTTGTGCTTAGGATTTAGACCGGCGGGCTGGCCTCTTCATTGAGCCTAGGTGGGGCGACGACGTGTTGCTATCCCGAGGCCGGGCATTACCCAGAAAAGTGTGTCCGGCCGGAGGTGATCAAGCGTGTTGGAGATGCGGTGCACCCCTGCAGGGAAGAATTTATCTATTCGAATAGCCGTGTCCACGGTAACAGGACGACTTGGAGTTGTACCTTGACCTTATACAACTATAACTGTGACTTTAAATTAAAATGAATGTTGGCTCCGAGATTGCTTCCTCGCAGGGAGTCGAGGAAGAATCTCTGGGCGTGGTTACTTAATAAAATTGCTACAATAATATGACTATATATGAGATACCAGTCTACTCTCTTCTAATGCTGCAAGATGCTGAAGATGCTAGTCTTCGATGGGACTAGGCCTTCCTCCTCATTCTTGCTTTCTGCAGTCAGTCCAGATATAACCCCATTCCTTGATACTGATGCATACTTAGCATAGTTCTGATGTCAGTCTTGCGAGTACTTTGGATGAGTACTCACCGCTGCTTTGCATTCTCTTTCCCCCTCGATGCGATTCTGCGTTCAGACGACGGAGCCCAGGAGCTGGAGTATGCCGGAGACGACTACTACACCACTGCTGGAGCCTACTACTACGTGGAGAATGCCGACGCTCAGGAGTAGTTAGGAGGTTCCCAGGCAGGAGGCCTCGCCTCTTCCGATCCGTTGTCATGTTTGTGCTAGCCTTATTAAGGCAAAACTTGTTTAACTTATGTCTGTAGTCAAATATTATTTGCTTCCGTTGACTCGTGCTTTGTCGAGCTTTGTATTCGAGCCCTCGAGGCCCCTGGCTTGTAATATGAAGATGTATGACTTTAATTTGTGTCTAGAGTTGTATTGTGATATCAATCAGTGAGTCCCTAATCTTGGTCGTACGCATTGCGTGTATGTTTAGCGTACGGTCGAAATTTGGGGGCGTCACATGATCCAACTCCTCTGTGCTGTACTGCTTGCCGGCGGCGTGCAGTTCCCAGGTGCTGCGTGTGCGATTCAATTTTTCTTGGCTGCAAAAAAGATGTGCTCTGGTGCTAGTTGTGAATTTGATGTGTTCAAGAGCGAGTTGTACAGATTTGTTTCCTACAGGGAGACTTTGTACTTGTGAACAAACGTTCCCTCCAGCACAGACGTCCATGCAGTCAGGGAGGGGACGCGGGCATCAGTTG
The DNA here is from genome assembly GCA_039707655.1 of Elymus sibiricus. Classification (NCBI taxonomy): domain Eukaryota; kingdom Viridiplantae; phylum Streptophyta; class Magnoliopsida; order Poales; family Poaceae; genus Elymus; species Elymus sibiricus. The sequence goes on from CM077671.1 coordinate 133,004,488, forward strand.
TGGGCAAAAAAAGCGGTGTCGTTTGGGCATGCAGTGCACTTTATTCTAGATCGTGCCAAGAGAAAAGATGATGCAATTTGCTTGCCCAAGACACATGGTTCATGATTGAGTTTAATTTTTTTGGATTGTTTCCGAGCAGTTCATTCGGTTGCTATGTACATTAGAAACTATAAAAGAGCAGTGCACTCTGGTCTAAAAGAAAGTCCACTCCGAAGGACTCTGCAGTACACTCCATTTAAAACTAAATGTATTTAAAAAACATGCAAATGTTGTGCACTTTGGTCTAAAAGAAGTCCACTCCGAAGGAAAAGGACTATTCAGTTCACACCATTTAGAACAAAATGCATTAAAGAAAACATGCAAATTCAGTGCACTTTGGCCTTACAAAAAGTCCACTACGAGGGTCTTTTTAGTACACTCCATTTAAAGCAAAAAATGCATTTAAAAAACATGCAAATGCGGTGCACTTTGGTCTTAACAAAAGTCAACTACGAAGGACTTTTCAATACAGTCCATTTAAAACAAAACGTATTTAAAAAACATGTAGTTCGCTTGCCAGTAGGATGCAGTGCAGTTTTCCGTTTGAAGCAATACGCTCTTCTGCCTGATGCGGTTCACGTGTCGATTTTGGTGTCGCGAAAAACAGAGTGTCCGCATTTCGGTAAAATCAATACTGCTCTTAAACCGTAAGGAATTAGAGAGAGTGTTCTACATGAAAAAGTTGCGCCTCGTCGATATCTTTCCAACGCCGTATCATTCGCATTGTTCCGACGAGCGGTTTGGCAAAATTCACGAAAATATGTTCGCTACCACTCGTAGGCATCCGCATCGTTTTCAAAATTCATTTAAAAACGTGAGGAATCTCAACAAATGACAAACATATGAAAGTTGCGCCTATTACACAGCTTTCCAACGCCGTATCACATGCCTCATTTTGACAAACAGTAAAAAAACTGGAGCGAAAACCGTACCAAAAAAATCGAAAATTTTGAAAAACAGAATTCCGCGATTGAGTAAATTTGAAATTACTCTCAAACCGTAAGGAAGTAGAGAATGTAATCTACGTGAAAAGGTTGCGGCTCGACGATATCTTTCCAACGCCGTATCGTTTGCTTCATTCCGACGAGCGGTTTAGAAAAAAACACAAAAATACGCTCGCTGCCACTCGTCGGGCGCCCACCGTTTTCGAAAGTGCTCTTAAACCGTGAGGAATCTCGAAAAGTGTTCAACATTACGAAGTTGTACATTTTCCGTAGCTATCCAACGGTATATTATAAGCCTCGTTCCAACAAACGGTTTAGAAACTGGAGCGAAAACAGTGCCGAAAAAATGCATGCAGTTTTTTCTGCTAACATTGCAATGCTCGTTTGATAGGGATGCAGTGCACTCGCGTTAACCGTGCAGTTCGGAAGTGATGTCAGAATAGTTATTTTGCACCCGATGTCAGAATAGACCGTCTATTCTGACATCGATGTGAGAATAACTATTTTGACAACACTTCCGAACTGCAGGGTTAACGCGGGTGCACTGCATCCCTATCAAATGAACAATGCAATGTCAGCAGAAAAAACTGCACACATTTTTTCGGTACCGTTTTCGCTCTAGTTTCTAAACCGTTTGTCGGAACTTGACGTATAATATACTGTTGGATAGCTACGGAAAATCCACAACTTTTCCATGTTGACCACTTTTCGCGATTCCCCACGGTTTAAGAGTAGTTTCGAAAACGGTGGCCGCCCGACGAGTGGCACCGAGCGTATGTTCGCCTTTTTTCTAAACCGCTCATCAGAATGAATCAAACGATACGGCGTTGGAAAGATATCGCCGAGGCGCAAATTTTTCATGTAGATCACTCTCCCTAATTCCATACGGTTTGAAAGTAATTTCAAATTTACTAAAAAACGGAATCCTGTTTTTCAAAAATTTCGATTTTTCGGTACGGTTTTCGCTCCAGTTTTTCAACCGTTTATGGGAACGAGGCATGTGATACGGCGTTGGAAATATGTGTAATAGAAGCAACTTTCATATGTTGATCATTTGTTGAGATTCCTCATGATTTTAAATGAATTTTGAAAACGATGCGGCTGCCTACGGAGGGCAGCGAGCGTATTTTCGTGATTTTTCCAAACCGCTCGTCGGAACGATGCAAATGATATGGCGTTGGAAAGATATCGACGAGACGCAACTTTTTAATGTAGAACACTTTTTCTAATTCCTTACGGTTTAAGAGCAGTTTTGATTTTACCGAAATGCGGACACTCTGTTTTTCGCGACACCAAAATCGACGAGGGAACTGCATCGGACAGAAAAACGTACTTCTTCAGACGGAAAACCGCACTGCATCCGACGGGCAAGCGAACTTCATGGTTTACTTTGCCCGACGTGAATTTTTCAAGACAAGGAAGTGGAGTACACTTCACATCGGATGTAAGTGAACCACAGCGCTATCAAGAAGTGAACCACATTACTTTTTTTATCGTTTTGGTAACAATTTTCTTGCACTATTTAATAAGAAGCAAGTTTCTTTGAGATGTTTTGGGGTTTCTGTTTACCAAGTGAACCACATAAGAGTTTTATAGCGAACCGCATGAGAGAACAAAGCGAGCTTCAAAACATACACGTTCATTCATTATTTTACAGAGCCATACTCAGATCAATGAACCATATTTCATCTCATAAAAATGTAAACAAAAGAACCACAAGAAAACAGACTCATAAAAATGTAAACAAAAAGAACCACAAGAAAACAACAGAAAGCAGTGCACCTTTTTCTACACTTTGACGTTCTTTTTTCCAGAGGGGTGCTTACATGGGCAAAGAAAGTGAACCCCATAATCCAGAAAAATGAACCACAACACAATGCTGGATGAACTACTTAAATGAAAAAGCATATACATGTGCATGGAAAACAACATGAATCGTCCCTGAAAAAAATATCCATGTGCCCTCAAACTGCTCGCATGAGCTGCCGAACAAACTGCATCATTCCTTCTCGCAAAAAAAAAAAAAAAAAAAAACTGCATCATTCCTTTTTCAATTTACTACAACCAAGACCCTGTATCTTGTTAGGACAACTGTCCTCCAACACAAAGATTAAATTACAACCGAGTCAATTTCTTATACTATGCACTGCTACACACATCTAGAGAGCTGCAAAAACAATATTCACAAGCTCTATAGCCACTTCGCCAAACTGCAAGCTCACTGGCCAAACAGAGCTCTTCGCCAAACAAAGCTCTACGCCCAAAAAATAAGTATGTCGCCGGCCACCCTGGTGCAGTATACTTGTCGCGAACAAGAAGTGTAGGAGAGAGCTGCAGGCGAGGGCCGTAGACTGCACGCCGGGATGAGGCGCACTGCACGCTCCCGTTGGTCGAGCTGCACTCCCCCTTGGGCAAAACTGCACTCTCCCGTTGGTTGAGCTGCTCTCCCCCGTGGGCAAAAACCTCACGCCCATGTGCAGAGTTGCAGTCGGAAGCTGCCAACATCGTGGGGCAAACTGCACAGGGGCGAGCTGCCGAGCTGCAGCAGCAAAGATGGCGCAACAATGTGGACTGCGGGGCGACCTCTAGCGGTGCAGCAGGCGGCAGACTACAGCACGGCGAGGTGGGAACTGCACGCAACAGAGGCAGAATGGCATATCCCCCGTCGCCGTGCTGGTTTTGTTGCTGCAGAGGAGGGACGGGGGGTAGCGACCACCTCTGGCCGTCCCCGTGCAGTACATGAGATGGAAGTTTGAAGACTTCATCCACCTTTGGCCGTCGATGACAGTAACGGGGAGGTGCTGCTCGTTGTATTGTGGCACCTCAACCACCTCTAGCCCACGCCCGCGGACCGCGCCGTGCCATGCCACGGACTACACGACCATGCTGCGGAGCTGCCATCTGGTGGCGTCGAGGTGGAGTTCCTCCCTCTCCCCAGCCGGCGGAGGAGCAGCGCCACCGTCGCGCGTGTCCAAGGGGCGCCGCTGGCATAGGAGAGTGGTTGAGGAGGGGGAGAGCAAACTGGTGGTGGTAGGTAGCTGGGAGTTGGATCCGGGCGGGGCGCACCCGATTCGGGCGAGGTGGCTGGGCGAGGCGCGACGGTGCTGGAGCGCGGCCGGCGCGCGTGGAGGGGAAGGCGGCGGGGCCGTGGAGGCCAGCCGTCACGGGGGGGGGGGGGGGGGGGGGGGGGGGGGGGGGGGTGTCGTAGCCGCGGCCAGGGTGGGGCGGCGTTGTGGCGTGAGGCTGGGGGCCGCCATGGCCGGCCGTCGCGAGGCGGGGTGCGTGGAGATGGCCGGAGTTGGCAGGCGTCGCGGGGCGGGACCGTGGGAGGCCGGGACGGGGCCGTGGCGGCGGATCTGGGCTGCCGTCCGGGTTGTGGGGTGGGGGAGGGAGGCGCGCCTGTCGGGAGTGAGAGGAGGTGGTGGGGTGGGGCGCCGCGGTGGTCCGGGCCATCCCAGTGGTCGTCGGCGGCGGGACTGGAGGTAGGTGGTCGTTGGGTGGGGTTCCGTGGCCGCACAGGGGAGGGAGGTTGGTGGAGGATGAAGTGGGGTTTGGATCGGGGGAAGCGGGTGGTGGGTGATGGGGCGTGGAGATGAACCGGGGTGGGTGGGGCTTTATCTCTGAGGTTTTTGTTAGTGGTGTTGAGTGGCTCGGTTCGCGGGTGCGGAGAGTGCAGAAGTGGTGTCAGAATAAGGGTGCAGTGGTGTTAGAATAAGATTTTAAAAGGTGTTGTCAAAATAGACCCACGTACAGGACGTGATGAGATGTTTCTGAGATTCAGGAAACTCTCCCGACCGATGCAAAGAAAAAAATCACGCCCACCCGCTCACTGCGATCCCCTCCCCTAACCTTCCCGATCCCACATCTGCCCTCCCTCCCCAGCCCGCGTCGCCGGCGGCCCTGCCACCAACAGCGCCGCCGCCTGCCCTTGAACAAATACCCCAAATCCCCTGCACATCTCCCGCGCGGCGCCCCCCCCCCCCCCCCCCCTCCTTACATGGCCGACGCCCCAACACACCCGCGGCCGGAGCGCCTGCCCCCGGGCGGCCGGCGCCCCTCCTCCCCCTCGGCCGAGGCACGTCGCCCGCCATGGCCGGCAAGCCTCCTCTCGCCGCCCCCTCGGATCCAGCCACCACAGGGCCCCATAAACCGTGTGCTGTTCGCCGGACCATTGATTCCCGTGCACCGCCGCAGGGCCATAGATCCCGAGCGTCGTCGCCGTTGGGGTCCTGGCTCGCCTGCTCCATCACCGCTGCGACCTCGGCTCCCTCGAGCGCTGCCAAGACCCCCACACGCCACCGCAGACTGGACCACCCCGTCACCCCTACTTCCCCTCTTCCCCGGGCGGACCTGCCCCTGAGCCACACCTCGCTAGACTGCGGGGCTCATGCCACAGCACCTCCCCTTCCCCAAGTTCGAGAGCCCCCTACGCGAGCTCCTCCCACACCAACTGCCGCCGCGTCCCTTGTAGCCGCTGTCGCGCGTGGACTGCAGCGACAGTCGAATCCGACCTTCCCTGGCATCCTTCTCTCCTGTTCATGTTCTTTGGCCAGTTTGCTGAGCAACGTTGGCCTTTGCGTCGTGGTCCTTGTTTTGTTTTGCTTCAAAATAATGTTCGCATCTGATTTTCTTGGCATGCAGTCCCTTTAGTCAGCTCATGGCCTCCGCCGTTACTAACATCCCCACGTTCCATGTCGCCTGCTTGTGTGTGCCTGTCAATGAATGAAAACCAGACATGGGCAAAGTTATATATGCAGGAAAAAGTTCAGAAACAAGATGAAGTGTGGTTCAACTTCTTCTAGCCTTTTTAATTCTCAGTACAAAAAGACTGTTCAGAAAAGAAGAAGAAATAGCAGGCCTCTCGTCTTGCTTGACGTTCAAGTTTTCAGTTGTTTTGTGCCTTTTTTTTCTCTCCCTGTTGTGCTCAAAAGCTTGTGTCTGCAGAATCCTACACTCTGCTGCTCGACAGGTCACGGCCTCCTCTAGATGCAGGTCGTGGTGTCCATGTTGGCACTGCTCCATCTTACCACGCTTTGGTGGTGAGTGCCACCCTCCCGGGCTTCAATTTCTGGCCGCCACAAGACTCCCCTAGATGGAAATTTTTCTCTGGCCGCCACAAGACTCCCCTCGATGGAAATTTTTGGACATGAGCAAGACGGAGCAAGGCAGTGTTGCGGGTGCCGAGAGATGTCTACCACCGCGTGCACCTCAAAAAACTTTCTGTAGCACGTGTACGAGTTTATCCACTATAATTTTTGTCAACATGATCTTGGGGATGCAGGCCTAAACAATCAGCTTGCTTGTTCGTTGAAACTGATACTGATCACATGAGATTGTAGTTGTTGCTTCTTTGTATTTGTTGTGGCAAGGAAGAGAAAGAAGATGGGGAGAGGACGTGTGGTGGTGAATGGATAGGAAATATGTGATGAAGAAAAAAACATAGCTTTTCAATTGGCCCTTAGTTCGTAGCATCTAATCTTTTTACCAAGTAATGAAACATGTGTATGTATGTACATTAGCATGTTACTCGAACTGAGTTACTCTGTATTTTAGAAGTGCAGGAAGCATGTCCGACCAAAAAAAGCATGTATTAACCGAAAACTTGTTTCTAACCACGGCGTCCACTGACCTCTTTATCGGCACCGTGCACAAGCAAATGGATCCATGCAATGCATTTAATGATTGGAGTATAGCTATCTTTCATTTGTATACACAAAAGAGTATCACACCAAATGTCTCGATGTACTGGCACAAGTTGCTCTTCGTAATTTTCTCCATGTCCCTGGCTCGCTGTACCAGCTTTGGTACTGGTCCATGTTGGCTCATATTTACTTTCTGCACTCCATCGCTACACTACGTCGGACTGGCTGCCAACTATTGTGGCCAAGTGTTTTCAGCGGAGGAAAACTTGCTTTGTTAAAATGGATCCACATTTACAGTTTTACAATAAATTCACATTATTCACATTTTACAAAACCTACACATTCTCATATACAGTACCTCAATTTCTTTTTTTGCGGAAACAGTACCTCAACTTTTCTATATTCAATACACAGTAGACTAGTTATCTCATTTTCGGCTACGAAGAATATTTTTGCTTAGTAATTTTCTATTACAGAATTATCTAATCCCCCACGAATAACCTTTAAATATTACCATTCCCTAATTACAGCGCAGCAAAAACACTGCTAATATCTGCCCTCCCCCAGATACATCGGCCCTTTTACAGCCTGGCAGATGATGTGTCCATCTGAATGCAGATGACGACGTCCAGGATAAAGAGGGCAGAGGCCGCCGTGCACTGAAAGTGCGTTTTAATGTATTAACCTTCTAATTGTTTCACTTGGTATGTACACATTTTTCTTTATCCATTTGGGTGAAAAATGTTGTCCACTATATGTTTGTAGTTATGGTTATAATAAATGGATTTATTTATTTTAGTTTCCAATGTACAATACAATAGTTTTTTTTTATAGAGAGTTCAATAATTCCAGAGCAATTAGAAAGAAGGTCGAACACATTTATGTCGGAAGGTCATTTTACTACAAAATTTTCAAAGATTAAAATATTTTCAACGTCTGGCTAAGTTAAAAAGATTATAATACCCCCCCCCCCCCCCCCCCTAATGATTTTACCCGTTTCGACAAAAATAACCAAAACTCAAATTTTGTAACAAAAAAACAATTTTCACATTTCCAAAAAAACAAAGAAGGTCAAATCGACATAACGGAATGATTCAAAAAAAAATAAGAAAATTCTAGAGCAGTTATTACAAAACTTTGTTACCAAGAAATAAAACAAAGAAGTCCAAATTAAAAAGATGGATCAGTTCGATGATTATAGAAAACTCAGATTTCCCGTTATTAAAGAATGGAAATAAGAAGGCTAGAAGATGAAGGCTCTAAGTTGAAGGCTAGAAGTTGTAAAAAGATATTCAGAAGTTCGAAGAAGACTTTCATAAAAGTTCAAAATCAAAGAAAGAGCATTACAGCGATTATTAAATAAAAATTAGTGTTGCTGGTGCGGGCGTGGTGAGTGTGGTGTCTCGTTTCTGTGTGCATGCACACCATATGGGTGCTTGTGTGTTTGCGTGTGCGCGCGTGTGTGTGTGCACACTCTGGTGTATGTTGTGTGCGTGCTCTGACATGTATTCCTGTTAGTGTGTGTGGTTTCATTAAAAACATTATGATGCAATGGCAAAAGAAAGAGCATTCTAAAACATTTATTGTGTCTTTTTATTCAAAAACGGATTTTCCCTCTTTTAAAAAATACCTAGAAGTTCAAATTTAAATAATTATTACATAACTTTTCCTGTTTACTAATGAATAATACCAAGAAGTCCTAATTAAAAAAATGAAACTATTTGATGTTTATAAAAAAACTCAGATTTGCCACGACACTAAAGATTAAAACCAAGAAGTTCAACTTTAAAAAACGGAGTAGTTCAATGCATATTAAAAACTCAGTTTGTTTTCTAGTTACTACAGAATAAAACTAAGAAGTTTAATTTAGAAAAGTGAAGTAGTTTGATATTTGTTTGGAAACTCGAATTTTTTCGGTAACTAGATAATAAAACCAATAAGTTCAATTCAAAATAACGAAGAAGTTCGACGTTTCTTACCAAACTCCAATTTTGCCATTTCTAAAATACACACAAAGAAGTTCAAATAATAAAGTTAGAGCGGTTTGATGTCTATAAAAAACCCAGATTTTTCCATTACTAAAGCGAAACGGCGGCGAATTTGGAAGAAATTGTTTACATTGAAAAAGTTGCTTCTATTCATAACAAAACTCAGATTTTTTTCGGCTAAATAATAAACTCAGATTTTTTCGGCTACTAAAGAATAAAACCAAGAAGTTCAAATAAAAAAAACAAAAGAAGTCCGATGTTAATGGAAAAACCAAAATTTCCCTATTTCTAAAGAAACCTGGAAGTTCAAATTAAACTAATGAAGAGCTTTGATGTTTATAACAAAACTCAGATTTTTTTACATTAGTAAAGAATAAATCAAGAAGTTCAATTTAAAATAACAAAAGTACTTCTACATTTATACATGAAGAACAAAACAAGCGTCACCAAATTATTTCTATTTCTAGAAAAATAAAACTATGAAGTTCAATTTTTTTAAAAATTGTTTGAAGCTTTTTAGAAACCATATTTTTTTATTTATAAATAACATGTGTGTCGCCACCCCATTTCTTTTATAAGATGGTCGTGAGTGCGTGCGTCTGGTGGTCGTGTGTGCGTGCTTTCGGGGTGTTCCTGCTATGGGTATGTTTTTCCTTTATTTCTTGAATGAATCAGAAGTTCAAACATACAAAAAAGAGAAGTTGAATATATCTTATAAAAGAAATGTTTGTATGCAAAATTCCCATGCCAAAGCTGTATTTTGTGTGTGGGTGTGTGCCAACGCGACAAGTTCGGATGAGAAAAAAGTAATAAAATGAAACCTAAAAAATGTTCATTGCAACAAGTTTGAATAAAAAAGGAACACACCATCAAAATATCCACAACGAAAGGTCAAATTAAAATAACGAAAATAGTTCAAAAAATTTAATTAGAAAATGGATTTCCCCGTTTCTAAAACAAACCTAGAAGTTTAAATTAAAATAACGGAACGGTTCAATGTTTACTACAAAATCGGATTCTAACCGCTAATAGTAAACAAAATCAACTTGAAGTTCAAATTAAAATAACACATAACTTCGGAGTTTACTAAAACCTAGGATTTACATGTTCAAAAAACAAAAACAAAACAAAACGCCATTTTTTGCATTTTTGAAAACAACTCATAAAACGAAAAACAATTGTTACTAGAAGTTCAAGTGCTCTGCCCGAGAAGTTCAAAAATTCAAATTATAAAAACGGAGTAATTCGATGTATACAAAGAACTCAAATTCTTCTGGTTTCTATGCAAAATTAAAGTATGAAGTTCATTTTTTTATTAGGTTGTACGATGTTTACTTAAAAATCATTTTTTTCTTTTCGAAGAATAAAACTAAGAAATTCAAATTAGAAAAAGAGAGAAGTTCAGAGATTATAAAAACCTAGGATTTACATGCTCAAATTTTGATGGATGCTTTAGGAGTTAGGGCAGAAAAACAGAGGGCACTTTAAAGTGATAACAGCCAGAAGTTCACGTACTACATGGTGTGTGTTTAATATGTGAAAAATGAATAAAAAAGCAAGGTCCAATTTTTTTTCCTATAAGTTAAAGTCCTTGGGTCGGAGAAAGTTAAAATTTTATTGTGACAGAAGTTTGTTCAAAAAGGAATGTCATTTATGTAACACCGACGAATGAGTGAGAAATTACAAACGAAAATACGTGACAGAAGTTCAACATGAAAACAGCGCGAAGTTCGACTACTACACTGAATGAATGTCAGATAAAAAAAATTAAACCGTCGCGAGTATGAAAAAAAGATGAACACGGAAAAATTGCGTGTTTACAGCAGATTTCCATCTGTATATCATTGCTCAACTCCGATAAGTGGATGAAGAGTTACGAACAAAAAATACCTCATGAAAAACAAAGTGAAGTTCAAATAGACAAGTCGAGAAGTTCAGGTTCTTCACGCGGTGCATATTCGAAGACTCTGTTTCGCGATAAAGGCAGAACGCATGATCTCATTATTTTCGAAATATCTTGAAAACGGCTAGGAATCAGAGAAAACTGTCTACATGAAAAAGTTTCACATTTTCCGTAGCTTTTCAATGGTATATTATTTGCCCCATTCCGATAAAATTTGTAGAAATTACGGCCAAAACACGTTTTAAGCCATTTTCGAAATTGACTTAAAACCGTACAGAATTGGACGAAACAATATACATATAAAAGTTTAGCATTTGTTCAAGCTTTCCAACGCCATATCATTTGCTGCATTCCGACAAACCGTTGAGAAAGTAACGCAAAAATACCAAATTGGTACATATTCTTTCGTTTCCTAAATTACTTTTAAACCGTTCATAGTTGGAACAAAAAATTTATATGAAAAGATGCGCATTTTCATAAGCTTTCCAACGCCATATCATATGCATCAATCGGACTAGCCGTTTTAGAATTAACCTCGAAATACGAACCCGGCTGTTCGGTTTCTAAAATTTCGTCATCTCATTTGCAGCAGCTATCCAACGCCATCTCATTTGCCTCGTTCCGATAAACGGTTTAGAAATAGGCTCAAAAATACGATTCACATTTTTTTGTATGAAGAAAACGGTTTTCAAAACTGCTCTTAAACCGTGTACATTTTGCAAAAAATTCAACCTAGTCTGTTATACTGGTGTCCATAGCTTTCCAACGGTATATCGCAAGCCCCATTTAGACACTTTTGGCGGAAGTTCAACCTAATACTTGGGAAAGTTCAAGTGCTACTGCTGCGTCAGGTTATGTAGTTATCAGAATATTATACTCATCACGTGATTAGAATAGTGTTTATGTATGTACATAGGGAAAATACATCCTACAACCGAATGTAGTTACACACACGTCTCATATACTACCTTGTGATAGTATGTATACTACTCTATCATTTTTAGTATGTTCATATATTATATGTAACATACTCCAAAGTGAGTTATCTGAAAAAATGTAAAGGAGTCCATAGTTTTTATTAGATTTATGAAATGCATACATATTTGTACGTAAAAAAGAGTATGTTGAAAATATGATACATACTACTAAAAAGTAGTATATATACTAGATAAACATTGTTATATACTATATACTATGCGTATATATACTTCGATATGATAGATACTGTCTAGAACATACGAAACAAAAGTGGGAGTAACTACACCAGGTCGTTATTCTAAGCGTATATATGTGTGTGTGTGTGTAGGGGGGAGGGGGGTAACGTTATTCTAAGCGTGAGTGTAGAATAGCTTATTCTACACCCCTAATAACGCTATATTGCCCGAGGTCTATTTTCCTTTTGTAAACGTCATTACTATTTTACTTCTTCGTTGTACCATTTTATCTATTCCATCTATCTATCAGTTCCTACCATTCCATACAATTTACCCTTGTAACTAGCAGGACGAAAAGATTCAGAAGAAATTCCTACTCATTCGATAAATCTTAGTTTTCAATCGAGGGAAATACTTATTGTTAGATTACCTAACACTTACACTTGGGGAGTACCCAATCACTCTTACGAGAGAGCAAGTATGTACTTTGTTGGGACTTTGTCTTTCTCGAAGGCCCACCACATGACATTACGCGGTATCTTATTGCACGCCTTCTCTAAGTCAGTGAACACTATATGGAGGTCCTTCTTTTGCTTCATGTATCTTTCCATAAGTTATCATACCGAGAAAATGGCTTCCATAGTTGACCTCCCATACATAAAATCAAACTGATTTTTCTATGATGTTTGTCATTCCTTTTGAGTTGTACTCAATGGCTCTCTCCTATAGCTTTATTGTATGGCTCATCAGCTTAATTCCACGGTATTTATTACAACTTTGAACATCTTCTTGTTCTTGAATATTGGTACCAATCCGCCCCCATTCTTCTGGCATCTTTTTTGCCCAAAAAATGAGGTTTAAAAGCTTAGTTAGCCATACTATCGTTACGTCTCTATGGCCTCTCCGCATCTCAATGGGGATACAATCAGGGCCCATTGACTTGCCTCCTTTCATCATTTATAAAGCCTCTCTGATCTCAGACTCCTGAATTCATCGCACAAAACTTCTGCTAGTATTATCAAAGGAGTCGTCCGGTTCAATGGTAGAACGCTCATTCTCTCCATTGAACATCTTGTCGAAGTATTGCCTCCCTCTATGCTTGATCTCCTCGTCCTTCAAAATGAGTTGATCTGCTTCGTCCTCGATGCACTTGACTTGGTTGACATCCCTCATCTTCCTCTCTCGGATCTTGGCCATATCATAGATGTCCCTTTTCATTCCTTCGTGTCTAAGTGTTGGTAGAAGTCCTCATACGTTCGATCCCTTGATTCACTCACAGCTCGCTATGCGGCCTTATTTGTCACCTTGTACTTCTACATATTGTCTCCACTCCTATCAAGGTGTAGACGTATGAAACAATCTTTCTTCTCCTTAATAACCTTCTGGACATCATCGTTCCACCATCACCTATCCTTAGCTTCACTTCTATTTTCATTTGTCACTCCAAACTCCACTGATACCACCTTACGAATGCAACTCGCCATCTTTATCCACATATTATTTGCATCACCCCCTTCCTTCCAAGGGCTCTCCTTAGTAACCTTCTCCTGGGATTGTGGAAGTTCTCCTTGGGTCGCCCCCTCCAGGCGACCGGGGGGCAAAACCTAACGCCCATCCGCCGTCACCTCCCGCCTCCTCCCGCCCCTTGTCGTCCCCTGAGGCAGCCGCTGGCAAAGCCTGGCGTCGCCAGTGACGGGGGCAGTGGGGATCTGCTGCCTCCCGTCCTCTTTCGTGGTGGTAGGAGGAAGGCCACCATACTGGGCGTCGGCCGATCTCGGTGCTGTTGGATCGGATCTGGCAAGCGACAACTGCAAGTGAGGTGGGGTAAGTCGGCGGCCTTCTCCCGCGTGTGCCAGCGCTGTACTCCTCTGAAAGTGGAGACTCGCGATCTGGCCATGATCCGATTGCGTGGAGCGAGGATCCCGGTACCGAGCGCGAGCCGGCGTTGACAGTGGAGACGCGACTGCTCCATGGCGGGTGCGTCCCTGTTACTGCGGACATGAGCGCCAATCTCGCACGGCCCAGATGGGTTTGGGAGGGTCGACGGTTCTTGGACGTGTCTCCAGGCTAGCACGGTGGTGCCTGACGACGCCGGCTGCTCGACACCGTAGTGGTGCCGACGCTCGGCCTGGTGGCGACAGGCTGGATCGGGGCGGCGTGGGGGCCTGCTGTCGTGGATAAAGGTGGCGGTCCTCATGCTCTTCTCGCATCACGATACCGTCTGCATGATCGGTCCTCCTCGATCTGGCCATCGACGTGTTCCGGAACGGCCGCCAGAGATTTTTCTCCGAATATCTGGATCGGTTAGTTTTCGGCCATGTACGTCCATATCAGCCTACGAGGTTCTGAGGGCGTGGCGTGAAGCTCTGTTGGCCGATGACACCTTGGGACATGTCGGCCTCTCGATTTCCATGGTGAAGACAACAGTAGAGACGGTCATGGTGGCCGAGATTGGAGGATCAATTACACGGACGGAGTCTTGGAGGCGATGGAGTCAGACAGGTCTTAGATAACTCTCAGGAGCAGAAGTGATATATGGGGGCGGTAACACTGGAGGATTTCATCTTTGGTGGTACTCCTCGGGTACCAAGTCGTGACTTTCAGGGTGAAAACCTAAGGTCTGACCTTCATTGGTTGTGCCTGCCGATTGCCTTGCTGAAGGAATTGTTTTGAGAGAGCGAACTTTCTCCAGGGTGAAAACCTAAGATCTTGAATCAAGCAACGAAGGCGCTATGCACTGTTCCCTTCTTGGAGGCGTTGCTTTTGAAGACCTTTTATGTTTTTCGGGTGTTGTATTTGGTGGTGGTATAAGTGCAGTTGTTGAGAGGAGTTTATCACTGTGGCGGGACCTTTTTTCCTTTCTTTCTATTTTCTTCTTTGGTTGTGTGCATCCTGGATGTCTTGGCGACATCTTGTAGGTGCAGAGGTTGGGTCTAATTGGTATCTTCGCGATATTAATATATTCCCGTTTAAAAAAAACCTCTCCTTAAAAGCTTGAGCTGCCTCTCACTTGAGTTTACACCACTTCGTTCTAGCGACTTTTCCGCACTTACCCCCGCTCGACACGAATCCAAAAGCGAAAGTTATCCACCACAAGCTTATGTCAAGAGACACCACTCTCTTCATGTATCACCTTACAATATAGGCAAGCACGCCTATCTTCTCTTGTGAGGACCAAATCAATCTGGCTATACCACTACTAAAAGTTTAGGTGTTTTTTTAAGGGTGTTAGCTACAATTATGTTGTAGGTTAGAGCAAAACTTAAGAATCTTTTTCTTCTTGAAAACGTTATTTAGAATCCATTAGAAAATTTTGATGGAAGCACAGTTCAATAAACATCGGCTCAACAACATGGTCGGCACCAAAGTACATGCAAAGTTTTTTTTACGGGTGAAAATTTGTATTACTAAACTGAAACAATTCATACAATCAACCGTAGCTAGCTCCATAGCCACCGAAGGACCCGAGCCAAGCCAAGTCATGGTTCGGCCTTCTACGCGAGCAAACTTGGCTAAACTATCACTAACTTTATTTTGGCTACGGTTTACATGAGTAATACAAGAATCACGAAGAGACATAAGGTATCTAATCTCCATTATAAGCGATGAGTAGACCGATCTATCAACCTCTTTGGCCTGGATCAACTTCACCGCAGCAATTGAATCCATCTATATCTCAACTGGCAGGTCACTTCTCTGTATTGCAAAAGACAGTCCTTTCATACATGCACTCAACTCCGCTTCGAGAGAATCCCGACATGAAAACAATTGCCTACATGAGGAAAATATGATTGTACCTTTGTCATCTCGAAGTACCATACCAGCACCTGCTGAACCGTCGTCTGCATAAGATCCATCTGTGAACAACTTGACCCATCCAGAGTTGGGGGCGCTCCACTTAGGACCAAGTCATGTTATCGCATGTGGCAGGCCAACAGTATTATCATATGAAACAGTCGATTTCCCTTTACTTGTATCAGAGGATAGGTCCACCTCTTAATGCCAATAATTGAATCAAGATAGCTCACCAAGAAACTTTTAGAAGCCTCCATGGGCGGCGGGAGTTTGTGATGAACCACCTCATTACGGATGTGCCAAGCCCGCCAAAGCATCATAAGCAACATTGAACGCTCAATGTCACGAAGAGGCTCCAGAGCATGTAGCAACCATTCTTTCCCATTGTTTTGCATGGTATCTATACAAGACTGGGACCAAACTTCTGCCATTACGTCCCATAGAATCCTTGACAAAGTACAGCGACAAAGTGCATGAAAGCTGTCCTCAGATTCAATTCCACATACTGGGCATAGATCATTAATTTCAAGGCCCCTGATATGTTTGTTTCTCCAAGTAAAGTACATGCAAAGTTGGGGACATACCGGAGGAAAATATGAAAAATCAGAAGAGATAAAATGAAGTAACAAAAGCTTTTAACTTGTTTCAACATGCTCCACTGACAGGATGTCGAACTCGTCACACAAACATGTTAGTCTGGATGACCTGAAAACAAGCTTCAGCCTTAGTGTATAAAACATCTTGGGCATGCACCTCCTTCCAGCGGCTTGATACAATATAGGCTACTACAAAAACTGCTTGAGATCAGCATCATCTGTTCCAATCATGAAAACTGAATCGCCAGCAATTTTGCCCCTTTATTTTCATTGGCTAATTGCGTACCTATTACTAAATGCACCATTTTGCATTGAAAGAATGTGACAAAAACCATGAGGAAGAATGGGAGAAAGTGTTTGCACAATTGTTTATGAAAAACTGGTTCAGCCGGCAGATTATCATGTTCGCATCTGCTGTCTTGGTTACATGCCATGCGTCCCATGTGACGTGGTGGATCTGACTCACCACAAACCCTTCTTTCTGCAATAAAGCCTCGGTTGCAAAAAAAAAAAAAAACACTACAACGGAACCTCTGTTAAAAATAATAATTAAATTGCAACAAGGCCTCTCTTGCAAAAATTAAACTGTAACAAGACCTCTATTGCAAAAAAAAATTACAACATAACCTCCATTGAAACATTTTTTAAGGAACCAGCAGGAGCTCTGCCTTTGCAGTGAGAAGAAGAGAATTGGCCAGTTTATAAGGAAAACCGGCCGAAAACCGATACAACGACACACATCAGCCCCGAGGTTGTGTACCTAACGAGTTGACTTCCCTCTCGTTCAAACGACCAGAGTTGCCACTCCACCACATGACCCGGAGCCGCCACCCCGGTTTACAAACCATAGAAACTCACACACGCCGGCCGCGAGGCCGCACTCCGTACGAGCCGATGACTCTGCCGTCCATGCGACCAGAACCGACACTCCACAACACATAGGTGCTCTCCAGAGCCGCCGCTCCGACTTCCCCGCCGGCCCCGAGGCCTCGCTCCACCTGAGCCGATGACACTGCCGCCCACGCGACCAGATCCGACACTCCACAACATTGTTCTGCGGAGCCACTGCTCCGACTTCCTCACCAGCCCCGAGGCCGCGCACACGCCTGGACGACGATGAACCCGCAAAGCCACCCGAGCCACCGCGAACTGACGAAGGACCAGACCTCCAAGGAGTCGCCCCCAAGAGGGAAGCGACAGTAGCGGGAGGCAGGCGGTATGGGACGTCTTTGTCTTTCGTTGTTTCCTCCAGAGGTATCCAGCTATCGAGGCGTCGGTAGCCGGATAAGGGCGGATGGTACAGACGGCTTCAACGACGAGCTTTTGCACTCCGGTGGAAACACAAGATTTCTGATCGGGTTATGTCGTCGCGCGCCTGCGTCCTGTCCTTGTTGAAGGTGGTGGATTGAAGCTTTTGCTTTGGGGATGAGAATCCGAAGTTCAACCTTGTGGTGGACTCGCCATCATCGGCGCACGTGCGGCGATTCCTTCTTGAAGGCGTAGCCTAGGTGTTGTATTTTTTTCGTTTTTGTTGTGTCTTGTATCATAGGGTTAGTGGTTATCTGGGGGAGTTACTGTTGCGAGGTATATGGCCTCCGGGTTTGTTTTTCGCTTTTTTTCCGGGTCGAAGATGTTCGGCTGCTGGATTTTGCACTATTAATAATATATGGCTGCATGCATCGTTCTGATGCAGAGGCCGGGGGATATCCTCCTTTTCGAAAAAAAGAGGGAAGCGACAAGTACGCCGTCGATGCCCTCTCCGACCAAGGTCGAAACTTGGGTTTTCACCCGAAGAGCCCAAGACCGAGGCGACAATGGTGGTGAAGGGGCTGCACGAAGACGCCTCCAAGGAGGGAACGACGTCCTTCGGCAACGACTGAGGTTGAGCTAGGCTTTCGCCCGAAGCTCACCAAATCCATCCACACCGCAGCCTGCCCATGAAACCGTCTCCGACAACATACCGATCTTCCTCGCCCAAGTCACATGACCAAGCACGCAAGGCAGCACGCCGCCGCCAACCACCACCGGCTGCAGAAACCATTGCATCACACCTCGCTCCACAACGGCGTCGTCGAGACCGCACAGGCCAGATCCATCCAGATCTGGGTCAGCCGCACAGCAACTCACCACCATGAAGGCCCCCTTCCAGCCACCGCCAAGCCGCCCGGAACAGCAGCACCGAGGCCCCCCGCGGCCGCCTAGCACGCAGGGCAGCACCACCGCTGCCCTGACCCCACGCACCTCCCCGCCACCCTCGTGGACCAGAGCAGGCACGGCTTTGTCGGACCGTCGCCTCAGTCGGACGGCCCGCTTCACCACCAGATCCGGGCGCGAGGGCCCCGGATCCGCCACCTCGTAGGCTGTCGCCGGATGATCTTCGTGAGGGAGGTTCACGTCGACACCGCCGCATCCTGGGGCCGCCGCCCCAGCGTTCAATCGCCGTCGAGCAAGCCGCAGTCATCCCAACCATCCGCCGGCCACCCTCATAGGACGATGCACCCAGCCGCCGCCGCGCCGGATCCAGCCGAGGCCGGCCAGATCCAGCCCCCCACACCTTCTGCAGCCATGCTGGCCGTCACCGCCAGCCAAGGCGACCGCTCCGACACCTGCTGCGGAGAGTTCCCTTGCTCACGCGCCAGCCGGACACCGGAGGAACAAGCCCCGCAGCCGTCATCTCCGCACGGGCTTTGCCCGGTAAACTTACCTATGTTGCAAGAACAATAACAAGGCCTCTGTTGCAAAAAAAAAAAAATGCAACTTACCTATGCTTTGCAAAAAAAATCATAAACATGACCTGTGTTGCGGAAAATTACTGCAACCCGACCGTTGTTACAATGGTAGAGGGTGACTCGGCCTCTCACTCTGCCCGATCCAACGTCTCGCAAGGCAGTGGATCTTCGCCGGGCGACGCGTAGCAACACCCATTGTTTATCTGTAACTACAGCATAGATTAAACAAACAAAGAGAAAGTTATGCTGATGCTTCAGACTGACTGCAACTAAAACGTGCATGGCAGTACATGAGGCATACTAATCCTCCGCAAAGTTCGGCGAGGGGTTTCAGAATGACCACCCCTAGACGAGCGGAGAGCAGCTGGGTGCAGGCACAGAATCGGGTATCCTACGGCATCGCCCGCTTGCATGTCGTCCTCGAGGTACCCAGAGTCAAGAAACTAAATGACCGCCCCATCAGGCGCCAGAGCTTCAGCCACAAAGAACTCCAGCATTGTCTGCCTGGAGTCTGTGATGAAGATGTTGTCGTCGGAATCGCGCTCGTGTAAAAGAAGCAACCACACGCAATGCGGAATGTAACTTTCTCACTCCACAGATAGTATAAGTAGCAGTCAATTTACACCCGTAAGAAATACATATGTGGATCGGCTTATCAATCTTAAAACGCAACACCTATACTAAACAGTATGTGAGAAAACTGGGACCAATGCCGTAAGGAAGTCGAGAATAGGACCAGGAAACTTCTGGGTGGTCGAGGAGATGTTACTTTCTGTAACATTAGTGATCCTGATCCTAAACACGGGCGGGCAATGAGAGGAACTGTCAAGGAGTATGAGCAGAGGGGCCAATCTTTAGTGCCCTGGTCGCCCTTTCTTTCTGGCTCGTCACCCCTGATGTTCCCTGTAACAAAAGTGGTGGTACCCTTTTAACAACTGGACAGGGATTCATTTGAAAGTAAATATGAGGGCTTGTTACAGTGATACCTGAGCTTGTGTCCAAATTATATTTAAGAACTCGATAGGCAATCAGACTGAACCAACAGTTTCCCAACATCTCTGCATCAGGGTTAACAGCATTAGTAAGATATAAGTGATATTAAATGGAACCCTTTAGGTAGTTCCCTGAAACTGTAAGCCTGTCATGCAAAACTAGATTAACAACCTTATATGCCACGAGCTCCCAAGTACAATAGCAGTACTGTCTGTACACATATATACTTTGTTTTCATAGGACTGATGAATTGAAGAGATTTAATTTTTCATGTCTAGTCATCGCTGAACTATATGAGTAAGGGCATGTGACTTGTTACAAACCACTGAATTCAGATTATTGTGTACAAAGTTTATTGTAGCAATGATTTACTCTTCCAAAATATACTATAGAATAAATCCCAATTTTTACCCCATCTTCTGACACTTTTGACAGGATTTGCCACATTTAAGAGATTTTCATCCGTTTTACCCCATTTAGGGAAAACTGTGTCACATTTTATCCCATTCAGGAAAAACTGTGCCTGTTATGACCGGCGTCACTTATAGCCGGAGGAGGCCCAATGGGCACGTTTAGTTAGGGGCTTAGCCCAAGTTATCTTATTTTTATTAGCATCGAGATTATATAAACAGCTGTAAGACCCTCTTTTGGAAATTAAGCAATAAGTCATAACTCTATTGCCCGGCTCCCAGAGGAGCCGGAACCCTAACCCTAGCCGCCGCCTTCCACCGCCGCCGCCTCTTCTCACGCGCGCCACGACGCCCCGCCGCCGGCCGCCGCGCTCGAGCCCTCGCCAACCCATCTCCTTCCCCTACAACCTCCGCCCTAGACCCGGTAGAACCCTAGTTCCTACCACTTAGGTATCAGCTAGCTCCGGTTCGATCACGTCGTCGCCGCAACCCACCCAACCCTTCCGCTGCCCACCGTCACCACCGGCCCGCTGCCCACCGCTCCGCCTCCCACCACGGCCGGCGCGCCTCCACCACCGCTGCCCGTCAGCACCGCCGCGCCGGCTCCCGCCGTCTTCACTCCGGAGGAGGTCACGGGCGCCCTCCGCGATCTCGCCACCGCGGTCCAAGGGATCCGCCTTTACTTGGCCGGGCCCTATGGGCCACCGCCGCCGTCCGCGCCACCCGCCGCGGCCACCGGGCCGCTGCTTCTTCCGTGGCAGCCGCCGCACCCGGCGGTCCCCGTGGCGATCACCGGGCCGCTCCAGCCGCTGTTGCAGCTGCAGCCGCCCCCCGCCGCCACCACTCTCTGGCCGCAGTGGCCGCCGCCGGCCATCGCGGCCTCCGCCGCGCCCGTCGCCCCTACACAGCAGCAGCTGCAGCTGCAGGCGCCGCCGCCGCTCAGCTCCGGGCGGCCACCGACCTCGCCGGCCGGCCTGCCGATACACCAGGTCCGGTTCCCGCCCTCCCCGTCGCCACTGCCGGCCTAGGTGGCCGGGTCCTCGCCACCGCCGGTCTACACCACGGCCCCGGAACAGCCGACGCCCTCCCTGCAGTACGGCGGTCCTTCCGGCTCCGTGGGCTCCTACCCGGGGTCCTCCGACCCGGCGACGGTCCCCCCGCTGCTCCGCACCGCCGAGCCGTACGGCCCCGGCGGTCAGACTCAGACGCCGCCACGGTTTGCCAAAATCGACTTCGCCACCTACGACGGCACCGAGGACCCCCTCAACTGGCTCAACCAGTGCGAGCAGTTCTTCCGGGGGCAACGCACGCTCGCGTCGGACCGCATCTGGCTCGCATCCTATCATCTCCGGGGCGCCGCACAGACGTGGTATTACGCCCTCGAGCAGGACGAGGGCGGAATGCCCCCATGGGAGCGTTTTCGCGAGCTTTGCCTCCTTCGCTTTGGGCCACCGATCCGCGGGAGCCGGCTGGCGGAGCTCGGCCGCCTCCCCTTCACCACCACGGTGCAGGACTTCGCCGACCGCTTCCAGGCCCTGGCATGCCACGCGCCGGGCGTGACGGCTCAACAGCGGGCCGAGCTCTTCATCGGCGGTCTGCCGGATCACATCCGCGTGGACGTGGAGCTTCGGGGACCCCAGGACCTCCAGACGGCCATGTACTACGCTCGCGCCTTCGAGCGTCGCGCGCAGGCCTTGCAGCAGGCGGCACCGTCGCGGGGCGCCCGCCCGCCAGCCAGGCCGCCTCCGGGCCGCCCGCCCCCGGCAGTTCCAGCGACTACCGCCCCGGCTGCGACGCGGCCCTTCCGCCGGCTCACCCCGGCCGAGCAGCTCGAGCGCCGTCGCCAGGGCCTTTGCTTTAACTGCGACGAGCCCTACGTGCCAGGCCACGTATGCCCGCGCCTCTTCTACTTGGAGGCGGCCGACTATGTCGAGGAGGACACGACTGCCGACGGGCTCGGTGACTTGCCCGCCCCAGTTGCTGCGGAGGTCGCACCAGCGCCCCCTCCGGCGACGGCTCTCGTGGTCTCCCTACACGCGCTCGCGGGCATCCGAGACGAGCGGACTATGCTCTTGCCGGTGATGATCCATGGCGAGCGCCTGGTCGCCCTCCTGGATACGGGCTCCACGCATAACTTCCTGCCCGAGGCGACCATGCGCCGCTTAGCGCTCCAGCCGACGGGCGGGGAGCACCTCCGGGTCACCGTGGCTAACGGCGACCGCCTCCGGTGCCATGGGCTAGCGCGGGACGTGCCCATCACCATCGGCGACGAGCACTTCACCATCACGTGCGCCGGCATCGACTTGGGCTGCTTCGACTTCATCCTCGGCGTCGACTTCTTGCGGACCCTCGGTCCCATCCTCTGGGACTTCGACGCCATGACGATGACCTTCTCGCGCCGGGGTCACCGCGTCCGGTGGGAGGGCGTGGGCGGCGCCTCACCCGCGACACCACAGCTGCAGCTGGCCGCGACGGCGGCCGGGCCCGAGCATCCTCTGTTGGAGCCTCTTCTGCAGCAGCACCGCGACCTCTTCGACGAGCCTCAGGGCCTTCCGCCAGCCCGGGTGTATGATCACCGCATTCATCTTCTGCCGGGCACGGCGCCGGTTGCGGTGCGCCCCTACCGCTACCCCCAGCTGCAGAAGGACGAGCTGGAGCGGCAGTGCGCGCTCATGCTCGCCTTGGGCATCATCCGGATCTCCACGTCCCCGTTTTCGGCGCCGGTCCTCCTCGTCCGCAAGTCGGACGGCACGTGGCGTTTCTGCATCGACTACCGTGCCCTGAACGCCCAGATGCTCAAGGACAAATTTCCTATCCCCGTCGTCGACGAGCTCTTGGACGAGCTACATGGGGCACGCTTCTTCACCAAGCTTGACCTCCGTTCGGGCTACCACCAGGTGCGGATGCACCCGGACGATGTCGCGAAGACGGCGTTTCGGACTCATCACGGCCACTTCGAGTTCTTGGTGATGCCTTTTGGCCTCTCCAACGCTCCGGCGACCTTTCAGGCCTTGATGAACGACGTCCTCCGCCCCTACTTGCGTCGGTTTGTGCTCGTTTTCTTTGATGACATTCTTATCTACAGCGCCTCTTGGGCGGAGCACCTTCAGCACGTCGCCATCGTCTTCAACGAGCTTCGGGCGCATCATCTTCATCTTAAGCGCTCGAAGTGCTCGTTCGGCACGCCTTTAGTCGCCTACCTCGGCCATGTCATCTCAGCCGAGGGTGTTGCTATGGACGCTGACAAGGTCGCGGCTGTCGCGGCCTGGCCGACGCCGCACTCACCGCGGGCTCTCCGCGGCTTCCTGGGCCTCGCGGGGTACTACCGGAAATTTATCCGAGAGTTCGGCCTCATCGCGTCTCCGCTCACGCGCCTGTTGCGCCGCGACGCCTTCGCCTGGGATGCGGAGGCAACGGAGGCGTTCGAGGCCCTCAAGCAGGCCCTCACGACGGGCCCCGTCCTCCAGATGCCCGACTTCGACCGGCCGTTCATGGTGGACTGCGACGCCTCCGGTGTGGGGTTCGGCGCTGTCCTTCATCATGGCGACGGGCCGCTTGCGTTCTTCAGCAGGCCCTTCGCCGCGCGCCATCATAAGCTCGTGGCCTATGAGAGGGAGCTCATTGGTTTGGTGCAGGCCGTGCGCCACTGGCGGCCATATCTTTGGGGGCGGTCGTTCCGGATTCGCACGGATCACTACAGCCTCAAGTTCTTATTGGACCAGAGGCTGTCTACCGTGCCGCAGCATCAGTGGATTAGCAAGCTCTTTGGCTTCGACTTCACCGTCGAATATCGTCCGGGCCGCCTTAACACCGTGGCCGACGCCCTGTCCCGCCGCGACGCCGACCACGACTCAGACGCCGGCGACTCCGCCGGGGCGGCCCTCTGCATCCGCTCGGGGCCCTCCTTCGCCCTCTTTGACGACATCCGCAGGGCCACCGCGGACGCGCCCGACGCTCAGCTCCTTCGGCAGCGCTTGGATGCCGGCGACTTGGAGGAGCCGTGGCGTTTGGCGGATGGCTTGCTCCTGTATGGGCGCCGCCTCTTCGTACCGGATCACGGCGACCTCCGTCACCAGGTGTTGTTGCTGGCACACTCGGCCGGTCACGAGGGTGTGCAGAAGACCCTCCACCATCTTCGCGCCGACTTCTACATCCCCGGCGATCGGGCCGTGGTCCGGGACTGGGTGCGGTCTTGTGTTACATGCCAGCGTAACAAGACCGAGACACTGCGGCCGGCTGGGCTGCTACAGCCCTTGGAGGTGCCCTCTCAGGTCTGGGCCGATATCTCCATGGACTTCATCGAGGGCCTTCCCAAGGTGGGCGGCAAGTCCGTCATCCTCACGGTGGTCGACCGCTTCTCCAAGTACGCACACTTCATCGCGCTCGGCCATCCCTACACCGCCGCCTCCGTGGCTCGTGCCTTCTTCGACGGCATAGTCCGCCTACACGGGTTTCCCTCTTCGATCGTCAGCGACCGGGACCCGGTGTTCACGGGGCATGTCTGGCGCGATCTCTTCCGGATGGCGGGCGTGAAGCTCCGCCTCAGCACGGCCTTCCATCCCCAGACGGACGGCCAATCCGAGGTGGTCAACAAGGTGATTGCCATGTATTTGCGTTGTGTTACAGGTGATCGTCCTCGTGCTTGGGTGGACTGGCTTGCGTGGGCGGAGTACTGCTACAACACCTCTTATCACTCCGCCCTGCGCGCCACGCCGTTCGAGGTCGTCTATGGCCGACCGCCCCCGCCCATCCTGCCGGTGGATCCGGCGACGGCTAGGACGGAGGCGGCGGGCAATCTTCTTCGCAGCCGGGACGAGATGCTTGCTGAGGTACGGCAACGCCTCATTCAGGCCCAGCAGCTGGCCAAGCACTACTACGACGGCCACCACCGTGAGGCGGAGTTCGCGGTGGGCGACTGGGTGTGGCTGCGCCTTCTTCACCGCTCTACGCAGTCCCTTGACCCGCGCGCGAGGCGCAAGCTGGGCCCTCGCTACGCCGGGCCATTTTCCGTGCTGGAGCGCATCGGAAAGGTGGCCTACCGCCTTCAACTTCCGGCCGGTGCTCGCATCCATGACGTCTTCCATGTGGGGCTACTGAAGCCTTTCCGTGGCGAGCCGCCGGCGGCCACACCGGCGCTTCCTCCGACCTCCGATGGGCGCCTACTTCCCGGGCCAGCAAAGCTGTTGCAGGCCCAGCTGCGTCGCGGGGTGTGGCACGTGTTGATCCAGTGGAAAGGCCTTCCGGAGGAGGACGCTACTTGGGAGCAGCGCGACGAGTTCCGCCAACACTATCCAGACTTCCAGCTCGAGGACGAGCTGTTTGCGCAGGCGGGGAGAGATGTTATGACCGGCGTCACTTATAGCCGGAGGAGGCCCAATGGGCACGTTTAGTTAGGGGCTTAGCCCAAGTTATCTTATTTTTATTAGCATCGAGATTATATAAACAACTGTAAGACCCTCTTTTGGAAATTAAGCAATAAGTCATAACTCTATTGCCCGGCTCCCAGAGGAGCCGGAACCCTAACCCTAGCCGCCGCCTTCCACCGCCGCCGCCTCTTCTCACGCGCGCCACGGCGCCCCGCCGCCGGCTGCCGCGCTCGAGCCCTCGCCAACCCATCTCCTTCCCCTACAACCTCCGCCCTAGACCCGGTAGAACCCTAGTTCCTACCAGTGCCACATTTTGTCCTTTTTAATTGTGACACGAATTCATTGGCTATGGAAGCTTGGCTATCGTTGTATCGGTACGTGATGCATGTTGGAATTCGCCCTCACGATCAATCACATCGAAGTAAATGAACACACATGCTCAACAAAAATTTAGCCAAAAACACATCGATTGTTGTTGGTGCTGGTACTAGTAGTATAAACTCTTTAAGTGAAGTCCTAAGCCAAAATAAATAAATAAGATACTGGGCAGTGGCATAAGTTGGGATAAACCAGGCGGGTGGGAAGGCGGCGTGGAGGAAACCAGCTGCCGCCTGCCATGGAAAACCGCCCAGGTGGTGCGTTATGTGTACACCGATAGCCGAGAACCAGAACATGCTAAAATTAAAGGTACGATGTGGCACAATCGACAGGAAAGGGTACTAACCGGAATTTCTGTCAAAAATGTGGTAAACTGTGGCACAATTGACAGGAAGGGGTATAAACTGGGGTAAAACGGATGAAAATCTCTTAAATAGAGCAATTCCTGTAAAATATGTGACATGAAGGGGTATAATCCAGAATTTACTATATAGTACAAGACAAACTTCAATTGGAAGCAAGAAAATGGATCAACAGAAAGTATATGGAATAGTGTTTCCAACTTTAATCAGCCCTAATAAATGTCACATAGTTCAACTAGTGTAGTACCTCATGTGCCAACCATCTATGTGCCCCAGTTTCAGTTATCACAGCGTGCACTTAATCCTTGAAACAGGTTACACCAAATTTTGCCAATTTCAAAACCTAGGAAACTGATCACTGAACAAACACGTTATATCCCCAAATATGCCAAGTAAAAAAATTAGCAATTTCAGTTTTCCCTGGAAGTCTGATTCTTAGTTTTTTTAGGAAGAAGTTGATTCTTGTATGAACACAAAATACTGTTGACGTCCTGTTGAAGATCCAGATAGTGGTGTTGTGCTAACCAATGACGCATACCCCACCTTAGGGAACATGCGCCACCTCTATAACTATAGAATAAATCGACAGGGCTCACAACCCTTTCCTTTGTATCAGACCTTGCCTCTTTCTTTCACTTGGCATGCTAGTTCTTCAAGTAATGCCCCTTGATTTCACCCGTTCCAGCCTGTGCTTTATAAATAGCTTCGGCACAAAAGACAAAACTTACACCTTTTGTGCTTGATGAACAACCAACGACGCTTTATCTCATCCGCTAACTCAAAGCAACAAAGGTGAAAATGGACATGTACACAGACTCTATTAAATGAGACTAGTGGAGCGTGTCATGTGCGACGAACAAACTTACCAGCAGAACTAATGAACCATACTTTTATCATTCTTTCTCCGCATACTTTTAACAGTTCCAAATCTGCCTCTCCCTGTTTTGGAGCAATAGCTTGGTTTTGCTTTTCCTTGAAGCAACTTGAGAGACAAAAGTTAAGAATTTTTGGCATCATATTGTCATCCAACAACATATTTTCATGTTTGAGATCTAAGTGAATAATACAATTCTTGTGAAGATAAGGTAAATCCTCGCCAATTCCTTGATTATTTGATAGCGCTTTCTTCATGCAGATTAATGTGTCTACAAAAGTGAAAGAAAGGTCCGTATTTAGGATACTTGAATCATTTAATCTTCATAAACATTACATAATAGACAATAATGCAGTGAGTAATTTCAAGTTGTATGTGTGAGGTGCTTTAAATAGATATATTTTTCTTGAACAATAAAGATGGAATGCAATGTTGCGTCCTACATGATCTTACCTATCATATTGACGTGAAGACCTCATATAGGTCGATACTCACAAGCAGAGCACTGGTGCTTATTCATCTGTCTTCACAGATTTTTTGGATGTATCTTTCCCTATTTCATTATGTGTGAACACAATATCTCAGCATTCAAACAATATATTTGTGCTATGTCCTTATCCGTTCAACCTCACTTCTTCTCATTCATATGTGTGTTCGAGAATATCCTCACTTCTTCTCATTCAAATGTGTGTTCGAGAATATCCTCACTTCTTCTCATTCATATGTGTGTTCGAGAATATCCCCACTTCTTCTCATTCATATGTGCGTTCGAGAACTTCATTGTAAATATCATATGCACAATCATCCTGCAGTTGCAATATGCCTTATCAGTATCAACTTGAGCTTCCAAATTAATCGTGGTTATGACCAAGACAGCCAAAAGTTAGCATACCTGAATGTAGAGAGCGCTATCAAATAATCAAAGGAATTGTCGGGGTTTTAAATTATCTTCACGAGAGCCGAATTTTTCACTTAGATCTCAAACCTGAAAATGTATTGCTCGATAACAACATGGTGCCAAAAATTACAGACTTTAGCCTCTCAAGATGCTTCGAAGAAAAGTTTAAACCCAGGTCAACTATCACTTGAAAGTTCCAGTAGCATGCTCTCTGGCTCATTTTTCCTAGTTCTAGCTTCAAAATAAGAGTAGAAGTGTTAGTTATGAGGCTAAAGGACCCAACTCCTAGTTACTCAAGTAATCGGTGTTCACATCAACAACAACAAGATTTTGGCAATAAGCAGGACGACTATTGTGCACACAAAGCATATGAGGAGTAAATCGCATCCAATAACTCTCACAATTTATTTTTGTTGAAATCTAATAAAACCGCAGCAAAACTAGTGGTAAACAAACATGGAGCTGCGATGAGGGAACTTATAAGAGTGAAAAACACGAAGCTAAGTTATCGACCATGCGAGAAGAGCATATGCAATATGCAAGAGCACCCAACCCAAATATCAGGCGAAGAACTTGTCAGGGGGAAAAGAGGATTTTTTTTTTTGGAAAAGGAAGGGGGGAAAAGAGGATTTTTTTTTGGAAAAGGAAGGGGGGAAAAGAGGATAGCTTCGTGTGACTTACCTAGAGAAGCCCTCCTGCGTGAGAGCTTCAGATCTGGCAAGGACTTGTGAGCACGGGTACTCTAGGATACCGAGCGTCGTGAGGATCTGGATCCGGCGGCCAAATATGTAGACGAGATCTTTTTCTTTTTCTTTTTTTGCGACGAAAATATGTAGACGAGATTAGCACAGCTAACAAGGACTTAACTATGCGGGAATCCTGCTGCTTTGGTCTGTTTTAACTTATCTGCCGTCCGTCCACTCTACGCACATCAGAGAAATAATTATGCAGATGAAAATCGACGTACGTATCCTGTGTGTCAAAAAGATCTTTGATGTTTTTTAAGGACAAGAAAAGGTTTTATACTGGTAGTAACTAGAAGAGTTGTGTGCGGTTTGTTGCGTCGTTGAATTTGTTGGGATTCTTAAAAAAAATTACTCACTCTATTTCAAAATATATGATGTATTACTGAAAAATCAAACCTCTTTAAGCTTGATCAAATTTATAGAGAAATATATCAAAGTTTATAATATTAAATCGGTGTTATTAGATTCATCATGAAATGAATTTTCATATTTTTGTTTAATATTGTGAATGTTGATAGTTTTGGTTCTGAACTTAGTCAAAATTAAAAAAAAAATTGACTTTTCAACAAACTAATAACCCTTATATTTTGAAACTGATGGAGCATTTAGTTTGGCAGGTGGGGGAGACGATGGAGTGTGTTTTCGTTTATTTATAATTATAATGCGGTTATTTGGTGGGTATTTCGCGGTGTGATTCTGTGTTATCCGTTAATCAACCCATAATTATGTGGGGATATTTTTTCATCGTTGGTTGGATGTACTATATTAGTGCTATAGTATCACAGGGTGACGCTTTTTTATGGATGATAAGAGTCTGCGAGGGGTTGATATGTTTTTATAGGCTAGTTGCTGCTGATTGATTTGAAAAATCGTTGGCCCGATCAAAATCGTAAACTAAATCCAAAATTGAATACCTCAATTGAATGAAAAGGATTTAAAATTAGGGAGTATAGAGAATTAAAATAATTAAATAGGAGAGCTCCTTGAGAAATTGTTGATCCGGTCAAAATCGAATGACCAAAGTCTAAATTGAAGCATCAGTTAATTGTGAAGATTTAAAAATTAGGAAGCATAGTGTATTGTATAAAAAAGTTAAATGAGAGGGTTTGTGAAATTGTTGATCCGGTCGAAATCGGATGACCAAATTCTAGTTGGAGACCTCAATTGATTGTAAGGCCTTCAATCCTAGGAAATTAGTAATATAGTGTGTATAGGCTATAACGGAGAGGCAACAATTTCTCGATACACGGAGGACCTCAATTCGATCAGCAGTCGTAAAAAATTCCGCACAATTATATGCATTGCTTAGAACAACTATAATATTCCCTCCGTTCCTAAATATAAGTCCTTCTGTATATAGACATACTTTAGAGTGTAAATTCATTCATTTTGTTTTATATGTAGTTCATAGTGGAATCTCTAAAAATACTTATATTTAGGAACGGAGGGAGTGGGCTATAAGAAATGTTGCATCACATTTTTATCTAGTTAAAGGAAAGAGAGAGTCTGGTTGTGTACCTTTTCTACTAAATGACTTTTTTTTAATTTAAATACTTCAAAGGTCCCTTCAAAAAAAATATTGCATCTATGGCCCGTATTCACGTCAATTGGTCTGATATTTTTAAGAAGTTGCGACGTCATTTAAATTTACGTTCCTTGATGAATGCTTTTTTTCTTTTTTCTTTTATTTCTTTGGTTTTTGGTTTTTGCTTCTTTTTTCCTTTTTTTGTTCGATTTTATGGTTTCTACTTTTTTAGAACAAGGTACAAATGCAGACGCTCATACATGCCCACATACATTCATTTATAAGACCGCACGCATGCACACCCTATCCCTATGAGCACCTTCGAGAGATTGAGTTGGCACATTACCTTAAGATTGACTAAGTCGCCACAGCCCACAAACGCCTTTGTAGTGGACAGAAACGTCTTCTTTCATTGAACGCACATTGTCAAAAGTCCTCAAGTAAATCTAAGAAAATGCAAGCATTAATGTCAAGTGTAACACCCTGAAACCTAGTTAGAGATGTTGAGTGAACCCTGAAATTTAACGTGTTTCTCTTTGTTTGAATTTTTCAGAGTGTTGTCTTTCTGTTTGATAAAAGTACTCTGGGACTTAGGAAATATTCTATTATTATTCTACTTCAGTACTGAATTCCAACTTGCTACCACTGATCCTGGCATGGGTAAGTCATAAAAATGATTATTTTACAAAATATTTTGGCCAAAAGCTATTTTTCACATTTAGGTTTTCAAAAAACCTTAGAGTCACGGCTTGCACTACAAGTATCTGATTTGAGTAAAATAAAAACCTTGCAAAGCTATTTTTGGATCCTACTAGTATTAGGACATCCCGAAGCCACAAAATTATATATTTTTTACGATATAACATTATTTACTTTCTCAACTTTTTTAAGGCCATAAATGGTATTTAATAGGTTAAAATTATTTTTATGTTTCAAAAATATTGGAGAAAATTTAGAGCGACTCAGGAGACATATATTCTCCATATATAAGAGTTTCAACCCATGGTCATGACAAAATCTCTCCAGATCTACATAATTAATTTCTGCTAGTTTCTAGGGTTTGAAATTTCTACACAAGAATTTTTCTCCAAATATTCCCATAGAATTCCTGGAGTTGTAAAAGCTATCAAGTATTTATCCTGCCAAGTTTGAGCATCCAGTTTATCCATTTGACATGAAGATCATCCATTTTCTATTTCATGCAGAATTTTGTTTTGAATTTTTTGTGAAATGAAGTTTCTTTGTTTTGCTTCAAATTTTTACTAGAGCCTTGCCATCAATTGAACATCATCTAGTGAAAGTTTTAGCACTCATTTTGACCCAGAAAACTTCTAGCCCGCCTAACTTCTCGACAACAGACCAGTTATTGTCTTTCTCTCCTCCCTAGCCATTGCATTGCCACCCAACTGCCCTAGTCGACCCAAGTCGCTCAAAACTATTGTGGCAACCTCTAGGACATCTTCTCCCTCACCCGTTCATTGATTTGAAGCACCAGTACCCAAGCATAGTGGCCATTAGTGCATCGTTTTCTTCCTCTACCCAAAATCCTTCGGGCAAAGCTTCCACTCCTTGTCTACTGGCGCCAATAGGAGCCCCTATCCTCTCTCATCGATCACCACACCTCTGTCCGCTCCAGCCGGACATAGTGGCTCAAGCACCGTGGCAATGCAACCAACCTCGGGCATGGCCATGCACGAGCACAACTATCACCCTGGGGCCCCTCCAAGGCCCTACCCCGATGCACTCCACATCGAGGAGCATGCATGATGTGACGCCCCCATTTTGATCGTACGCTAATCATACACGCAAATGCGCACGATCAAGATTAGGGACTCACGGGAAGATATCACAACACAACTCTAGACACAAATTAAAGTCATACAAGCTTCATATTACAAGCCAGGGGCCTCGAGGGCTCGAATACATAATCTCAAATTCAAACGAGTCAGCGGAAGCAAATATTATCTGAGTACAGACATAGGTAATCAGGTTTTCCTTAAGAAGGCTAGGACAAACGTAAGCAACGAATCGAAAGAGGCAAGGCCTCCTGCCTGGGAACCTCCTATCCTACTGCTGGTCGGGGGCAGCCTCCACATAGTAGTAGGCTCCGTCGGTGTAGTAGTAGTCGTCGGCGGGATCATACGCCTCCTGGGCTCCATAGTCTGATCACGGTAACGTATCAAGGGGAAAAGGGGAGCAAAGCAGCGGTGAGTACTCATCCAAAGTACTCGCAAGACTTATAGCAGAACTAAACTAGAATATGCATCAGTATCAAAGGAATGGGGTTATATCTTTGGACTGACTGCAGAAATGCCAGAATAGAGGGGGAAGCCTACTCCTATCGAAGACTAGCATCTTCAAGGTCTTGCAGCATTAGAAGAGTGCACATTAGCATATTATTAGTAGCAAGTTTTATTTAACCACGCCCAGAGATTCTTCCTCGACTCCCTGCGAGAAAGCAATCCTGGAGCCAACATTCATTTCAAAATCTCCATTCTAGTTGTATTAAATCAGGATACTCTCTAAGCGTCTGTTACCGTGGGCACGGCTATTCGAATAGATATACTTCCCTGCAAGGGTGCACAAACTTGCCCAACACGCTCGATTAACTCTGGCCGGACACACTTTCCAGGTCATGCCCGACCTCGGCTGATCGACACGCCGTAGTCCTACCTAGGCTCAACAGAGAGGCCACACGCCGGTATACATCCTAATCACAAAGGGGTCATGGGACAATCTCCCTTCACAATCCTGCCCGTTACGTGGACGGCCGGTGTCAGTCCTGGCACCTCTTTATACAAAGACGGTGCTTACACGGGCCACTCGGGCACGTGCCGCTCAACTGTGACGTCTGAAGAGCTTTTGGACGAATGTAGGACATAGAGTGCCCATACTGATTCCCGCGTGGTGGTTAGTGCGAAACAGGCCAGAGGCCTTCTCAGATTACATATCCAAACCCATTAATGATTTGTTAGCTGCGGTGACGATCAATGATCCATGATATGTGGTCCCGTCGCCCCATCTCGAGGACTTGCGGCAAGGGCCAAGAATGCCCGGCCACACCTCGTCATTATTACACCAACACCCTCCAGGTCATCCTGACCTCAACATGTTTCTGTAGTAAAGTAAATGTAATCGTGTGTCTATAACACCAATGGGGAAACCCGAGGAGTCACCCTCGATGGATCCCACCCGATGTAATCATCAAGGTGACCAGAGAGGAATCACCCTCGATGGTTCACGCTTGAGGAGTTGCACGACAGAGTCGTTGTCGGGAGTGGCGAAGGAGGAATCACCCTCCGAGATCCATGACCGACTAGCTACACTACAGAGTTATCATCATCAGTACGTTACGAGGTATCACCCTCGGTACTCGATAGTAGCTCTGTAGAGTTGTACAACTAAGGGGGGTGTGAGGTGATGTGACGGGCATGGCTTGTCGATCGGTTGATTGAGTCTTCGAGTCGTCGATGATGAAGCAGGGGCAACAGGGACAAAGTGGGGTCACCGGGGATTGACGTGGCTTGAGACTGCGTTGGTATTTCCCCAAAGAGGAAGGGATGATGCAGCACAGCGACGGTAAGTATTCCCCTCAGTTATGAAACCAAGGTATCGAACCAGTAGGAGGATCACCACCACAACGTAAACAACACCTGCACACAAAGAACAAATACTAGCAACCCGACGCGAAAGAGAGGTTGTCAATCTCTCTACGGTAAAAAGATAGATTAGGTAGTGATAGATTGGAGAGATAGATCTCTCAAGAACACAAAATAAAAAGGGCAAATAAAAAGTGCAGCAAGGTATTTTTGGGTTTTTGGAATAATAGATCTGAAAACAAAAGCGGCAAAAAGATAGATCGGAAAGCAATATGTTGGAAAAGTATACCCGGGGGCCGTAGGTTTCACTAGTGGCTTCTCTCATGAGTATAGCACACGGTGGGTGAACAAATTACTGTTGGGCAATTGATAGAAGATCAAATAATCATGACGATATCCAAGGCGATGATCATTATATAGGCATCACGTCCAAGATTAGTAGACCGAAACGATTCTGCATCTACTACTATTACTCCACACATCGACCGCTATCCAGCATGCATCTAGTGTATTAAGTTCATGGAAAAACGGAGTAATGCAATAAGAACGGTGACATGATGTAGACAAGATCTATTCATGTAGGAATACACCCCATCTTGTTATCCTTAATAGCAACGATACATGCGTGCCTCGCTGCCCCTTCTGTCACTGGGAGAGGACACCGCAAGATCGAACCCATCACAAAGCACCTCTTCCCATGGCAAGAAAAATCGATCTAGTTGGCCTAACTAAACCAAAGATTCAAAGAAGAAATACGAGGCTATAAGTAATCATGCATATAAGAGATCAAAGAAGACTCAAATAATATTCATGGATAGAAACTGATCATGAACTCAAAATTCATCGGATCCCAACAAACACACCGCAAAAGTTTACATCAAATAGATCTCCAAGAGACCATTGTATTGAGAATCAAAAGAGATAGATGAAGCCATCTAGCTACTGCCTACGGACCCGTAGGTCTATGGTGGACTACTCATGCATCATCGGAGAGGCACCAATGAGGATGATGAACCCCTCCGTGATGGTGTTAGATTGGATCTCGAGGTTCTGGAACTTGCGGCGACTGGATGTGTTTTTCGTCGACTCCTCTAGGGTTTCTAGAATATTTGGGAATTTATAGGCGTCAGAGGCGTGGAGAGGGGTCCCGAGGAGGGCACAACCCATCAAGGCACGCCCGGGGCCTCTAGCGCGCCCTGGTGGGTTGTGGTCTCCTCGACCCTCCCCTCTGGCACTTCTTTGGCCCACTAGATGTCTTCTAGCCCAAAAAAATCTCCAAAAAGTTTCGTCCCGATTGGACTCCGTTTGGTACTGATATTCCGCGAAGTAAAAAAACAAGCAAAAATAGCAACTAGCACTATGTCAATAGGTTAGTCCCAAAAAATGATATAAAGTTGTTATAAAATAATTGTAAAACATCCAAGAATGATAATATAACAGCATGGAACAAGCAAAAAATATAGATACGTTGGAGATGTATCAGCATCCCCAAGCTTAATTCCTACTCGTCCTCGAGTAGGTAAATGATAAAAACAGAATTTTTGATGTGGAATGCTGCCTAACATGTTCATCACATATTGTTTTCTTTGTAGCATGGACATTTGGACTTTTAGATGGTTCAAAGCAATAGTCTAGTTTTAACATAATGACTTCAATACTCAAGCATGCCAACAAGCAACCATGTCTTTCAAAATATCAACACTAAAGAAGGTTATCCCTAGACCATCATGCTCAATCATTGATCCATTCATGAAACACACTCAAATATTAACTACACACAATGCTCAAGTACGATCATAGTGCCTCCTAGTTGGTGCTTTATAAGAGAAGATGGAGACTCAAAGTAAAAATAAAAATTGCATAAAGTAAATAGATAGGCCCTTCGCAGAGGGAAGTACAGATTTGTAGAGGTGCCATAGCTCGAAGTTTAAATTAAGAGAGGAACATATTTTGAGTGGCATGCCTTTCCTGTCAACGAAAACGACAAAGTAGTTCACAATACTTTCCATGCTAGATATGTCATAGGCGGTTCCCAAACAGAAAATAAAGTTTATTCCTTTTTCCACCATTCTTTCACAATCCATGGCTGGCCGTATCCAAGGTTGCCTTTCATACCAACACTTTCCAAGGAATTTATTATTTGACAACAAAAAGTATTTTTTTTATTTCATTTCGGGTCTGGGCATCCCTATTACCGTCGTACTCTCGTGCAATGACAAGTGAATAAACACTCATCTTGAGAATAACACATCTAGCATGGAAAAATATTGGACACCCCCTACCGTTTCATGAGCGGTACGAGCACACAAAAAGGAAATTTATTTTGAAAAGTAGAGATGGCACATACAAATTTGCTTAGAACGGCATGGAAATACCGCATATAGGTAGGTATGGTGGACTCATAAGGCAAAACTGGGTTTAAGGATTTTGGATGCACAATTAGTATTTCTACTTAGTACAAGTGGAGGCTAGCAAATAGATTGAGAAGCATCCAACCAAGAAACAAAAATTCACATAAGCGAGCATTGAGCATGACTAACACCGAATAATGCACCATAAGTAGGATGTAATTTCATTGCATAACTATTGACTTTCGTGCATGCATAGGGAATCACAAACCTTAACACCTATTCTTACTAAAGCATAATTACTCACTAACATGACTCACATTATGGTTGGGTTTTACCTTAATGATCTTTAGTAGTTGCGGATGCTTGCTAGAGTTCCAATCATAAGTGCATATGATCCAAGTACGGAAAGTGTGTTAGTGTATGCCTCTCCCTCATTGCATATCATAAGTATCTATCATGTTATATTCAATTGCCTATGGACAATCTTTCTCTTGTGTTACAAAAAGCTTTCTACTAAACAACTAACTTTTATTATATTGCAAATTATCTGTAGTTTTATTCTCGCAAAGTACTTCTAGTTTTATTCCCGCAAAATAGTTTCATACTTGTTCTAGGTAAAGTAAACGTTAGCATGCGTAGAGTTGTATCGGTGCTCGATGGAACTTGAGAGGATATTAATTCTACCTTTAGCTCCTCGTTGGTTTCGACACTCTTACTTATCGAAAACGGCTACAAACGATCCCCTACACTTATGGGTTATCAAACATCAACTTTAATGATCGCGACACATGTCTAAAACGTAAGAAAATTGGCATAACTCAAAAACGTCAATTTATATGGTGCGTCACACACTCAATAACGCCAAATAAAAGTGCATGGCTCAAAAAAGACACACACTCAATAACATCAAATAAATTGGTGTGACTCAAAAACATCAACCTGTATGCGCGACATACATTAAAAAATGTCAAATAAATTGGTGTGACACGAAAACATCAATTTGTATGATCGCGACACATGCTCAAAAACATCAAAAAAGTTAGTGTGACTAAAAACTTCAAATCGTATGGCATGACGCACACTCAATAACATCAAATAAATTGGCCTGTCTCAAATTCGTCAATTCGGATGTACAGGACTTTCTCTCATTTCCCTCACTTAACTCTAGGCGGCTAGGGAAAACTATCCCCTCTGAACTTCACCGGCGAGCCCGTGGATTCGTCTTCCCTCTACCTGTCGTTCCATCAACCGGCGGCGAGGAGGGGAATCCGGATGCCTCCGTCCGGTTAGTAGTTTACGTTAGGATTTTTAGTCCTCGCAGATGCGGCGCTCGGGCTTATGGTGAAGTGATACATCTTTAACGTATCTATAATTTTTTATTATTAAATGCTATTATGTTATCACTTTTATATTTTTTATCCAATTATAGAAAGAAAGGGAAACCAATAGAGCATAAAAGGAATACGAATGAAAGGGTAAAGGTCTCCCAATACCCCCTATTATTTCTCGTATTGAATCAGGTAGTGAGGAGGAGCTTCCCATCAACCCAATCTCTTTAATAAGAAGCTCAGAAAAATTAATTAAACCCGCACATAAAGTGGTGAAGAAGAAGAAAAGAAGTAAAAGTAGAAGTAAAAAGGTATCTCTCCCAAATAATGTTGCTCCTATCATTGTTGAGAATGAATCCGAAAGTAGTGTGGACGATGATACACTTGATGGTTATTTTTTTATGCCTACTACTTGTTGGGATGATTATGATTGGGAAGTTAATGATACTCCTTATAATATTGAAAATCTCTTTTGCACCAACTTGGAGAATTATGGTGATAATAATTGTTATACTATTGGTGCCATTCATACTATTGATGAGAAGAATGATTATGCTAATGATACACAAACCCACAAGCTTGGGGATGCTATGTTTGATGAGATTGACATGTTTGAGAATTTATTTGCTGCAAATAATGTATATCCCAAGCTTGGGGATGCTATGCTAAATGAAGATGATCTTTTAAGTTCCCCCACTTTTAATGATCAAATTTGTTATGATGATAGCATGCCTCCTATTTATGATGATTGCAATAATTATGAAAGTGGGTTTGGAAGAGTGTCAACTTTAGATTATACTCCCTCCGTTCCTAAATATAAGACCTTTTAGAGATTTTAATATGGAGTACATACAGATGTATATAGACATATTTTAGAGTATACATTCACTCATTTTGCTCCGTATGTACTCCATATTGAAATCTATAAAAGGTCTTATATTTAGGAACGGAGGGGGGTAATTATGGTATAATTAGTTTTATGCCCCTAGTTGTGTCCCACTCGGCTGTTTTACCCCTAATTTCAAAAACTCATCTGTTCTGTCCGAGCCACTTTGCAATTCATATGCTTTTGCCCTTTGACCGTTTGACCGTCACTTTGAAAACTTCATAAAAAATTCATACTAAATCATAAAAATGCAAATAAGATACCAAAATGTTTAGAAAAACATCATCAATATATCAATGTCATTAGCATTCATGACAAAAGTGTTGGAAAGTGCACATGCAAGTTTTAGCTCTTATCATACCACCATGAACAGTGAAATCTAAAGACATTCAAAAAATTCCAAAGAAATACTGGCAAATAATGACAAATGTTTTAAGTGCTTGCCAAGTTTCATCAAGGAATGACATTCGTGGAAGTCGTGGCAAAAAACAATCTATTTTGGGTTCAGATTGTTGGTTTTTGCCATGACTTCCACGAATGTCATTCCCTGATGAAACTTGGCAAGCACTTATTACATTTGTCATTCTTTGCCACCAATTGTTTTTGGAATTTTTGAATCTTTTCAAATTTTACTGTTCATGGTGGTGTGATAACAGCTAAAACTCGGATGGGCACTTTCCAACACTTTTGTCATGAGTGCAAATGACATTTACATATAGGTGATGTTTTTTCGAACATTTTGGTACCTTATTTGAATTTTTATGATTTAGTATGAATTTGATATGAAGTATTCAATGTGACAGTCAAATAGCCAAAGGGCAAAAGCATAAGAATTGCAAAGTGGCTTTGATAGAACAGGGAGTTTCTGAAATTAGGGGTAAAACAACCGAGTGGGACACAACTAGGGGCATAAAACTAATTATCCCACTATTTTGGAGGGTGTTGAATCTAATTATATTGATAAAATTGGATTGTGAGAGGCCATGACTTTATTTAGTGATGAATCCACTATCTTGGAAGAGGTTTCAATTGATTATAATGAGGACCAAGTTGCTACTTATGATGATTATTGTGATGATACTTATGTTATAAAAAGTAGTGATGATAATTATTATAAAACTTGTCATAATTCTGAATACCCTTTTTCTCAACATTACTCTTTTAATGTGGAAAAGATTTATAGTATTCAAGTTTCATATGATACTCCCACTATTATGAATGAGAAACTTATGGGGAGAGTAATAAATTTTCTATGCTTGTGGATCATGAAAATAATGCTTTGTGTGATAATTATATTGTTGAATTACTTCATGATGCTAATGAAAATTATTATGAGGGAGGAAAATATGCTTGTGGGTATTGCAATAATATCAAGTTTCATCTCTATATGTGTTGAAAATCTTGAAGTTATGCTTGTTTTGCCTTCCTATGCTAGTTGATTCTTACTCCAATAAATTGTTTGCTTACAAAATCCCTATGCATAGGAAGTGGGTTAGTCTTAAATGTGTTTGCTATATGATTCATGATGCTCCCTTTGTGTTTCAATTCTTCACTTCTATGTGAGCATCATTGAAATTATCATGCCTAGCTAAAAGGCTTCAAAGAAAAGCGCTTGTTGGGAGACAACCCAATATTTATACTTACTAATTTTTTTTTGTTCAGATGATTAAGCTACTTTATAATAATGTTTTGTGACTTTTATTTCAATAATGTGCCAAGTAAAGCCTTTGAGATAGTGTGGATACTTGTTGATTTGATTATGTGCAAAAATAGAAACTTTTGCCTCCACTATATAATTTCCCTGATTTTACTGGAGAGTCAAAATATTCTCAAATTTTTACACAGTTCCCCTGAGCACTATATCCCTTCCTTATCGGTATCCCTAATCAAATCCTATCTCTCTGGGGATTGCCCTGTAAATTCTCTACGTTTTCCTAATTTTCAGAATTTTCAGAGCTAGGTAAATATGGTTTTCATTCAGATTATTACAGACTGTTCTGTTTTCGACAGATTCTGTTTTGCATGCATAGTTTGCTTGTTTTAATGTTTCCATAACCTATATTTAGTGATATAAATTATGGGAATGATATAATATAGTGGGCATTATGTGAGAACAGTTATGAATCTTGTCTTGACTTTACCTAAGTAAATGATATATTTTATTACACTAACCCATCTCACGAAGTTCCGTTGAGTTTTGTGTAATTGAAGTTTTCAAGTTTTGGGTGAGATATTGATATGAGGAGAATAAGGAGTGGCAATAACCTAAGCTTGGGTATTCCCAAGGCACCCCAATCTAATATTCAAGGAAGACTCAAGCGTCTAAGCTTAGGGATGCCCCGGATGGCATCCCCTCTTTCGACTTCAACACTATCGGTATACCTCACTTGGAGCTATATTTTTATTCGTCACATAATATGTGTTTTGCTTGGATCGTCATTTTATTTTGATTTTGTTTGTTTTTTGTTATTTATAATCATGTTTTTAAATAAAAGGTACCAAGAATTGCCTTTAGGATGCTTAATTGCATGTTTGGAGTGTGTTGTGCAAAAACAGAAACTTTTGCTGTAGTGTGGGAATTTCCATCTTTTAGTGAAACATGGGAAGTTTTTGAAATTTTTACACAGAATTGTCAGATAAATTATTTATTATGTCCTAGATTTTCTGAATTTATCGAGTTACAGAAGTGTACCTTTTGAATTAATTTCTACAGACTGTCATGTTATTGTTGTCATAGTTTTGTTATCTGATTATCCTAGAATTTTCATGGCTTATATTGGTATATATAAATTTTGCCAATGATAGTATATAGTAGCTAATGTTTGAAAATTATTATGCAACTTGTTTTGGCAGTACATAAAGTGTTGATTTATTCTTATGTGCACTAACCTATCTCACGAGTTCTTGTCAAGTTTTGTGTGGATGAAGCTTTTAAGATTTAGGAAACTGTGATATGAGAGGAATTAAAGAGATGGAAGAGCTCAAGCTTGGGGATGCCCAAGGCTCCCCAAGTAAATATTACAAGAAGTCTCAAGCATCTAAGCTTGGGGATGCCACGTTAGGCATCCCACCTCTTTTCATCAACAAATATCGGTTAGCCTATGTTGATCTTAAGTTTTTATTCGTTCACATGATATGTGCTATTATTGGAGTGCCCTTTTTGTTTTGTTTACTATTTTAAATAAATATTTTATCTGAAAATCTTTATTGAGAGAGAGTCCTCACATAGCTACTTGATTGTTTGACTAATCATTGATCTTCACTTATATCTTTTGAGAGTAGTTTGATGTTTACTCTTGTGCTTCACTTATATCCTAAGAGTAAATTGTGAATGAATTGATTATCACAAATCTGAAATTATGCATGTGCTTTATGCTTAGTAGTAGTTTCACATTTGGTTTAGAAAGTAAAATCTATTGACAATCACAATATTGGTCATACAAACAATTCATGAATGATTAGTATAAGGAAGTCAACTTTCACATACAAATATATTATCTTGGACATCTTTTATGATTGTGAATACCCATTAATTATTTTCAACCTTGGTAAAATTTGTTGAAGTTGGACAAGGAAGACAACGTAATGAGTTATGTTTGGGTATATTTGCATAGAAGTTATATTGTTATGGATCCTCCAACATGTGGTGCTTGTTTATAATCTTTGCTAGCCAAAACTTCATACTAAGTAGAGATACTACTTGTGCATCCAAAATCCTTGAGCCAAGTTTCTTCCATGAGTGTCCACCATACCTACCTATATACGGTATTATCATGTCGTTCCAAGAAATTTTGCATGTGCCATCTCTAAAACCTTCAAATAAATATCTGTTTTGTGTGCCTGTACCACTCATGGAGCGACGGGGTGGTCAGTATCTTCCATGCTAAGCGGGTTATTATAATGATGGATGTTTATTCACTTGTCATTGCACGAGAGAGGTTGGTAAAAGGACGCCCAATCCTACATAATACAAAAAAAAAGAACTCCCCCTAGAAATTTTATTGTTTGGAGGGCACCCGTGGATGCGGCTAGCCATGGAAAGTGTTTGAATGTTGGAGGGGGGGTAAAGATTTCAATTCCATTTGGGAACCACCAATAATGTGTTTAGCATGGAAGATATTGAAATCCTTTGTCGTGGCGTTGACAGGAAAGGCACACCACGTAAAATATATCCATCTCTGTTTTAAACTTTGAGCTCTGGCACCTCTGCAAATCCCTACTTCCCTTTGTGAAGGGGCATTCTATTTACTTTTATGCTATTTACTTTCA
Organism: Elymus sibiricus; assembly: GCA_039707655.1. NCBI lineage: Eukaryota > Viridiplantae > Streptophyta > Magnoliopsida > Poales > Poaceae > Elymus > Elymus sibiricus. Next base: position 133,047,263 of record CM077671.1, read on the forward strand.
TGTTATTAGTTTTCATGTTGAGTCAACTTCTTATTCCAACCTCAATCTCTACTTGGCAAGCATCATGTGGTGGGGAAAGATCCAGGCATATATATCCAGTCAAATATATTCGATTATGCATTACTATTATTGACAATTATCTCTATGATAAGTAAGTTGGGAGGCGAAACATTAAGCCCCTATCTTTCTTGGTGTTGAAAGGATGTTTTTGTCCCAAAAATATGCTTTGAGTATTAGCAATCATAGAAGACTATATGATAATTGAGTGTGTGGACTCTTACTCAGACTTTGTAGAAAACAAGATGAATTGTGATTGTTTGGTGATTAAGAACATAGGTTGTTAAGTTTCAAGAGAATGCATTGTTTGAACCATAGCTTGTGAATTGATTGCTCCTTTATCATGATGAGTTTTATGAGAAAGATTTATTGTTTATGATGCTAGGAAAAGCGATTGAAATTATCATTGATCAAACTTATGCACTTTGCTAGCATTCACACTTATTACTTCTTTTATCATTTACCTACTCGAGGACGAGTAGGCATTAAGCTTGGGGATGTTGATACATCTCCAACGTATCGATAATTTATGAAGTATTAATGCCATATTTACCCAAGTTTTACATAGTTTGGTGCACTTTTATATGATTTATATGAAACAAACCGGACTAACGCAGTTTTCAGCAGAATTACCATGGTGTTGTTTTTGTGTAGAAAATAAAAGTTCTCAGAATCGACCAAAACTTTTTAGTGATTTTTTATGGAATAGAACAGGCCCACGGAGCACTGGAGGAGTGCCAGGGGGTGGCCGAGGCGACCACAAGCCCAGGGGTGCCCCCCTAGGGCGTGCCCTCGAGCTTGTCACTTCCTCGTGGACCCCCTGGCGTGAAACCAACGTTAAAAATTCCTATAAATCGAAGAAACCCCAAAAATAACCTAAGAACTTCCGCTCCACCGCTGCAAGCCTCTGTACCAAAGAAATATCATCGGGAGCCCTTTTCGGTGCCCTGCTGGAGGGGAAAATCATCACCGGAGGCCATCTTCATCATCCAGGTGGTCTCCATGACAAGGAGGGAGTAGTTCACCCTCGGGCTGAGGGTATGTACTAGTAGCTATGTGTTTAATCTCTTTCTCTCTCTCTCTCTCGTGTTCTTGATGTGGCACGATCTTGATGTTGGGGAACGTTGCATGGGAAACAAAAAATTTCCTACGCACACGCAAGATCTATCCATGGTGATGAGCATCTACGAGAGGAAGAGTGAATCTACATACCCTTGTAGATCGCTAAGCGGAAGCGTTTAAGAAACGCGGTTGATGTAGTCGAACGTCTCCGCGATCCAAATCGCAAGTCGTCCCTCGATCCGATCACGAACTAGCGCCGAACGGACGGCACCTCCGCGTTCAACACACGTACAGCTTGATGACGCCTTCACCTCCTCGATCCAGCGAGCGATGATGAAGTAGTGGTTGAGTTCCAACAGCACGACGGCGTGGTGATGGTGGTGAGGAACAATCTCTGCAGGGCTTCGCCAAGCGCTACGGAGATTATGACGGAGGAACTAGAGGGTTAGGGTTGCCGCACACGGCTTGGGGAAATCTTAATGTGTCCCGTGTGCTAGCCCTGCCCCTCTATTTATATGTTGAGCCTTGGGGTCTAAACTTGGAGTAAAAGCCTCCTCCAGGTCGGTTTTGCCCGCACAAGGTCGGTTTGGCCCGCAGGGAAAGAGTCCAACTCGGATCCCTGCAGTACCGCGCACAAGCGGTAGTACCGCTTCACACAAGCGGTAGTACCGCTTGGGCGGTAGTACCGCTTCACACAAGCGGTAGTACCGCTCGGGCGGTAGTACCGCTTCACCAAGCGGTAGTACCGCTTACGCGGCAGCAAAACTACTTTTGCACTTCCAATACCTCGTGGGCTTTTTTCCCTTGGCCCATATAAAGTGTTCTTGCACCCGAACACTTCGGTAAACATCCAGAACCACTTCCGGTGAATTCCGGAACCCTTCCGGAGATCAAAACACTATTATCACATATATCAATCTTTACCTCCGGACTATTCCGGAGATCCTCGTCATGTCCGGGATCTTATCCGGGACTCCGAACAACCTTCGGTCACCAACAAAATAACTCAATTATACTAATCGTCACCAAACGTTAAGTGTGTAGACCCTGCGGGTTCGAGAACTATGTAGACATGACCGAGACACCTCTACGATCAATAACCAATAGCGGGACCTGGATGCCCATATTGGCTCCTACATATTCTACGAAGATCTTTATCGGTCGAACCTCTATGTCAAGGATTCAGTTAATCCCGTATGCTGTTCCCTTTGTTCTTCGGTATGTTACTTGCCCGAGATTCGATCGTCGGTATCTCTATACCTAGTTCAATCTCGTTACCGGCAAGTCTCTTTACTCGTTCCGTAATACAAGATCTCGTGGCTAACACTTTAGTCACATTGCTTGCAAGGCTCATTGTGATGTTGTATTACCGAGTGGGCCCTGAGATACCTCTCCGTCATACGGAGTAACAAATCCCAGTCTTGATCCATGCCAACCCAACAGACACCCTCGGAGATACCTGTAGAGCACCTTTATAGTCACCCAGTTACGTTGCGACGTTTGATACACACAAGGTACTCCTCCGATGTCAGGGAGTTGCATGATCTCATGGTCATAGGAACAGATACTTGACATGCAGAAAACAATAGCAATAAACTGACACGATCATATGCTACGTTCGTAGTTTGGGTCTTGTCCATCACATCATTCTCCTAATGATGTGATCCCGTTATCAAATGACATCTCATGTCAATGGCTAGGAAACCTTAACCATCTTTGATCAACGAGCTAGTCAACTAGAGGCTTACTAGGGACACAGTGTTGTTTATGTACCCACACATGTATTTGAGTTTCCAATCAATACAATTATAGCATGGATAATAAACGATTATCATGAACAAGGAAATATAATAATAACCAATTTATTATTGCCTCTAGGGCATATTTCCAACAGTCTCCCACTTGCACTAGAGTCAATAATCTAGTTCACATCACTATGTGATTTACATTGTAATGAATCGAACACCCATGCAGTTCTGGTGTTGTTCATGTTTAGCCCTTGGAAGAGGTTTAGTCATCGGATCTGCAACATTTAGATCCGTGTGTACTTTGCAAATATTTATGTCGTCCTCCTTGATGTAATCGCGGATGGAATTGAAACGTCGCTTTATGTGTCTGGTCCTCTTGTGAAATCTTGGTTCCTTGGCTAGAGCAATGGCACCAGTATTATCACAAAACAGAGTCATTGGGTTAAGCGCACTAGGCACTACTCCAAGATCTGTCATGAACTCCTTCATCCAGACACCTTCCTTCGCCGCCTCCGAGGCAGCGATGTACTCCGCTTCGCATGTAGAATCTGCTACCACGCTTTGCTTGGAACTGCACCAGCTAACCGCACCCCCATTAAGAATAAACACGTATCCGGTTTGAGACTTAGAGTCATCCGGATCAGTGTCAAAGCTTGCATCGACGTAACCCTTTACGACGAGCTCTTGATCACCTCCATAAACGAGAAACATATCCTTAGTCCTTTTCAGGTACTTCAGGATATTCTTGACCGCCGTCCAGTGTTCCATTCTTGGATCACTTTGAAACCTTCCGACCATACTTATGGCAAGGCTGACATCGGGTCTTGTGCACAGCATTGCATACATGATAGAGCCTATGGCCGAAGCATAGGGGATGACACTCATCTTTTCTCTATCTTCTGCAGTCACTGGGCATTGAGTCTTACTCAACTTCACACCTTGCAATACAGGCAAGAACCCCTTCTTGGATTGATCCATTTTGAACTTCTTCAAAACTTTGTCAAGGTATGTGCTTTGTGAAAGTCCTATTAAGCGTCTCGATCTATCTCTATAGATCTTGATGCCTAATATGAAAGCAGCTTCTCCTAGGTCCTTCATTGAAAAACTCTTGTTCAAATATTCCTTCACGCTTTCCAGCATTTCTATATTGTTTCCAATCAGTAATATGTCATCCACATATAATATTAGAAACGCTATAGAGCTCCCACTCACTTTCTTGTAAATACAAGCTTCTCCGTAAACTTGTATAAACTCGAACGTTTTGATCACCTCATCAAAACGAAGATTCCAACTCCGAGATGCTTGCACCAGTCCATAAATGGATCGCTGGAGTTTGCAAACTTTGTCAGCATTCTCTGGATCGACAAAACCTTCTGGTTGCATCATATACAACTCTTCCTTAAGGTAACCGTTAAGGAACGCTGTTTTGACATCCATCTGCCAAATTTCATAATCGAAAAAGGCAGCTATTGCTAACATGATTCTGACGGACTTAAGCATCGCTACGGGTGAGAAGGTCTCATCGTAGTCAACTCCTTGAACTTGTGAAAAACCCTTTGCCACAAGTCGAGCTTTATAGACGGTGACATTACCGTCCGCGTCCGTCTTCCTCTTAAAGATCCATTTGTTCTGAATGGCCTTACGCCCTTCAGGTAATACTTCCAAAGTCCATACTTTGTTTTCATACATGGATCCCATCTCGGATTTCATGGCCTCTAACCACTTCTCGGAATCCGGGCCCATCATCGCTTCTCCATAGCTCGTAGGTTCATCGTTGTCTAACAACATGACCTCTAAGACAGGGTTGCCGTACCACTCGGGAGCAGTACGCGTCCTTGTCGACCTACGAGGTTCGATAGCAACTTGATCCAAAGTTTCATGATCATCATCATTAACTTCCTCTTCAGCTAATGTAGGCTCCACAGAAACAACTTTCTGCGCTGCGCTACTCTCAGGTTGAAGTAAAGGTTCAACAACCTCATCAAGTTCTATCTTCCTCCCACTCAATTCTTTCGAGAGAAACTCTTTCTCAAGAAATGTTCCGTTTTTAGCGACAAACACTTTGCCCTCGGATCTGAGGTAGAAGGTATACCCAATTGTCTCTTTTGGGTATCCTATGAAGACGCATTTCTCCGCTTTGGGTTCCGGCTTTTCAGGCTGAAGCTTTTTGACATAAGCATCACATCCCCAAACTTTAAGAAACGACAGCTTTGGCTTCTTGCCAAACCAAAGTTCATATGGCGTTGTCTCAACGGATTTCGATGGTGCCCTATTTAAAGTGAATGCAGCTGTCTCTAATGCATAACCCCAAAACGATAGTGGCAAATCGGCAAGAGACATCATAGATCGCACCATATCCAATAAGGTTCGATTACGACGTTCGGACACACCATTACGCTGTGGTGTTCCAGGCGGTGTCAATTGTGAAACAATTCCACACTGTCTTAAGTGACTGCCAAACTCATAACTCAGATATTCTCCTCCTCGATCAGATCGTAGGAATTTAATCTTCTTGTTACGATGATTCTCAACTTCACTCTGAAATTGTTTGAACTTTTCAAATGTTTCAGACTTATGTTTCATTAAGTAAATATACCCATATCTACTTAAGTCATCAGTGAAGGTGAGAAAGTAACGATAACCACCGCGCGCCTCAATACTCATCGGACCACACACATCAGTATGTATGATTTCCAATAAGTCACTTGCCCGTTTCATTGTTCCAGAGAACGACGTTTTAGTCATCTTGCCCATGAGGCATGGCTCACATGTGTCAAGTGATTCAAAATCAAGTGACTCCAAAAGTCCATCAGCATGGAGCTTCTTCATGCGTTTTACGCCAATATGACCTAAACGGCAGTGCCACAAGAAAGTGGTATTATCATTATCAATTCTACATCTTTTGGCATCAATGTTATGAACATGTGTATCATTACTATCGAGATTCAATAAGAATAAACCCCTCACATTGGGTGCATGACCATAAAAGATATTACTCATATAAATAGAACAACCATTATTCTCTGATTTAAATGAGTAACCGTCTCGCAATAAACAAGATCCAGATATAATGTTCATGCTTAACGCAGGCACCAAATAACACTTATTTAGGTTCATCACTAATCCCGACGGTAATCGAAGAGCGAGCGTGCCGACGGCGATCACATCAACCTTGGAACCATTTCCCACGTGCATCGTCACTTCGTCCTTTGCCAGCCTCCGTCTATTCCGCAGTTCCTGTTTAGAGTTGCAAATATGAGCAACCGCACCGGTATCAAATACCCAGGCACTACAACGAGGGTTGGTAAGGTACACATCAATAACATGTATATCATATATACCTTGTTTGTTGTTGGCCGCCTTCTTGTCAGCCAAATACTTGGGGCAGTTCCGCTTCCAGTGTCCAGTTCCCTTGCAATGAAAACACACAGTTTCTGGTTTGGGTCCAGCCTTGGGTTTCTTCACGAGAGGAGCAACTGTTTTGCCACTCTTCTTGAAGTTACCCTTCTTACCCTTGCCATTTTTCTTGAAACTAGTGGTTTTATTGACCATCAACACTTGATGCTCCTTCTGAATTTCAGACTCAGCGGCTTTCAGCATCGCAAATAGCTCGGCGACTGACTTGTTCATCCCGTGCATGTTATAGTTCAACACGAAGCTCTTGTAGCTAGGTGGCAATGGTTGAAGAACTCTGTCAGTGATAGTCTCTGGCGGAAGGGGCATCCCCAATTCAGCCAGACGGGTGGAGTACCCAGACATTCTGAGCACGTGATCACTGATAGACCCGTTCTCCTCCATCTTGCAAGTATAGAACTTATCGGAGATCTCATATCTCTCGATCCGGGCATTCTTCTGAAAGATAAACTTCAACTCCTGGAACATCTCATATGCTCCATGACGTTCAAAACGTCTTTGAAGTCCCGGTTCTAAGCCATACAACATTGCACATTGAACTATTGAGTAATCATCAGAACGAGCCTGCCAGGCGTTCACAACGTCTAGAGACTCAACTGGAGCGGGTGGATCACCAAGCGGTGCATCAAGGACATAAGCTTTCTGGGAAGCCGTAAGGATAATCCTTAGATTACGGGCCCAGTACACAAAGTTACTTCCATCATCTTTCAACTTAGCTTTCTCTAGGAACGCATTAAAATCCAGGGGTGCTACTGCGCGAGCCATGATCTACAACATAAATATAGTAAAGACAACTTAGACTATTGTTCTAGATAATGAGTTTAGTTAATCATATTACTTAAAAACTCCCACTCAAATTGACATCCCTCCGGTCATTCGAGTGTAACATGATCCAAATCCACCAACTCAAGTCCGATCATCACGTGAGTTGAGGTGGTTTCAATGGTGAACATCTTCATGTTGATCATATCTACTATATGACTCATGTTCGACCTTTCGGTCTCTTGTGTTCCGAGGCCATGTCTGTACATGCTAGGCTCGTCAAGTTTAACCCGAGTGTTCCGCGTGTGCAACATGGCTTGCACCCGTTGTATGTGAACGTGGAGTCTATCACACCCGATCATCACGGCGTGTCTCGAAACGACGAACTTTCGCAACGGTGCACACTCGGGGAGAACACAATTTATCTTGAAATTTAAGTGAGGGATCACCTTATAATGCTACCGTCGTCCTAAGCAAAATAAGATGCATAAAAGGATTAACATCACATGCAAATCATAAGTGACATGATATGGCCATGAACTTGTGCTTTTGATCTCCATCTCCAAAGCACCGGCATGATCTCCATCGTCACCGGCATGACACCATGATCTCCATCATCTTGATCTCTATCATCGTGTCGCCATGAGGTTGTCGCACCGACTGTTGCTTCCACGACTATTGCTAACGTTTAGCGATAAAGTAAAGCATTACATAGCGCTTAATGATTGACACGCAGGTCATACAATAATTAAAGACAACTCTATGGCTCCTGCCAGTTGCCGTACTCATCGACATGCAAGTCGTGATATTCTATACAACACATGATCATCTCATACATCACATATATCTCATCATGTAATTGGCCATATCACATCACAACATACCCTGCAAAAACAAGTTAGACGTCCTCTAATTGTTGTTGCAAATTTTACGTGGCTGCTACGGGTTTGCAAGAACCGTTCTTACCTACGCAAAACCACAACGTGGTGTAGTGATTGCTTTTTGATCTTCTAAAAGAACCCTCTTCATTGAAATCGATTCAACTAAAGTGAGAGAGACAGACACCCGCTAGCCATCTTTATGCAACGAAGTTACATGTCAGTTGAAGGAACCTGTCTCGCGTAAGTGTACGCGTAATGTCGGTCCGGGCCGCTTCATCTCACAGTACCGCCGAATCAAATATCAACTAGTAACGGCAAGCAATATATATACACCCACGCCCACAACTCGTTTGTGTTCTACTCGAGATCTCATCTACGCATAGACCTGGCTCATGATGCCACTGTTGGGGAACGTTGCATGGGAAACAAAAAATTTCCTACGCACACGCAAGATCTATCCATGGTGATGAGCATCTACGAGAGGAAGAGTGAATCTACATACCCTTGTAGATCGCTAAGCGGAAGCGTTTAAGAAACGCGGTTGATGTAGTCGAACGTCTCCACGATCCAAATCGCAAGTCGTCCCTCGATCCGATCACGAACTAGCGCCGAACGGACGGCACCTCCGTGTTCAACACACGTACGGATTGATGACGCCTTCACCTCCTCGATCCAGCGAGCGATGATGAAGTAGTGGTTGAGTTCCAGCAGCACGACGGCGTGGTGATGGTGGTGAGGAACAATCTCTGCAGGGCTTCGCCAAGCGCTACGGAGATTATGACGGAGGAACTAGAGGGTTAGGGTTGCCGCACACGGCTTGGGGAAATCTTAATGTGTCCCGTGTGCTAGCCCTGCCCCTCTATTTATATGTTGAGCCTTGGGGTCTAAACTTGGAGTAAAAGCCTCCTCCAGGTCGGTTTTGCCCGCACAAGGTCGGTTTGGCCCGCAGGGAAAGAGTCCAACTCGGATCCCTACAGTACCGTGCACAAGCGGTAGTACCGCTTCACACAAGCGGTAGTACCGCTTCACACAAGCGGTAGTACCGCTCGGGCGGTAGTACCGCTTCACCAAGCGGTAGTACCGCTTACGCGGCAGCAAAACTACTTTTGCACTTCCAATACCTCGTGGGCTTTTATCCCTTGGCCCATATAAAGTGTTCTTGCACCCGAACACTTCGGTAAACATCCAGAACCACTTCCGGTGAATTCCGGAACCCTTCCGGAGATCAAAACACTATTATCACATATATCAATCTTTACCTCCGGACTATTCCGGAGATCCTCGTCATGTCCGGGATCTTATCCGGGACTCCGAACAACCTTCGGTCACCAACAAAATAACTGAATTATACTAATCGTCACCAAACGTTAAGTGTGTAGACCCTGCGGGTTCGAGAACTATGTAGACATGACCGAGACACCTCTACGATCAATAACCAATAGCGGGACCTGGATGCCCATATTGGCTCCTACATATTCTACGAAGATCTTTATCGGTCGAACCTCTATGTCAAGGATTCAGTTAATCCCGTATGCTGTTCCCTTTGTTCTTCGGTATGTTACTTGCCCGAGATTCGATCGTCGGTATCTCTATACCTAGTTCAATCTCGTTACCGGCAAGTCTCTTTACTCGTTCCGTAATACAAGATCTCGTGGCTAACACTTTAGTCACATTGCTTGCAAGGCTCATTGTGATGTTGTATTACCGAGTGGGCCCTGAGATACCTCTCCGTCATACGGAGTAACAAATCCCAGTCTTGATCCATGCCAACCCAACAGACACCCTCGGAGATACCTGTAGAGCACCTTTATAGTCACCCAGTTACGTTGCGACGTTTGATACACACAAGGTACTCCTCCGATGTCAGGGAGTTGCATGATCTCATGGTCATAGGAACAGATACTTGACATGCAGAAAACAATAGCAATAAACTGACACGATCATATGCTACGTTCGTAGTTTGGGTCTTGTCCATCACATCATTCTCCTAATGATGTGATCCCGTTATCAAATGACATCTCATGTCAATGGCTAGGAAACCTTAACCATCTTTGATCAACGAGCTAGTCAACTAGAGGCTTACTAGGGACACAGTGTTGTTTATGTACCCACACATGTATTTGAGTTTCCAATCAATACAATTATAGCATGGATAATAAACGATTATCATGAACAAGGAAATATAATAATAACCAATTTATTATTGCCTCTAGGGCATATTTCCAACACTTGATGTATCACGAGTTTTGTTAATATAGTTGGATCATATGGTGTTCTTCCCTCTCTATCTTGATGTGATGAATTGAGTCTTTTCCCTTTGAGATTGTGTTATGTTGGATTGAATACTTTGGATTTGATAGCACTTGATGTATGTCTTGCATGTGGATACTCGTGCGGACAATGGGGTGTTCTATGGAGTCACTTGATGTATGTTATGGCAATCAACTTGCGGATCCCCGTAGTGACATTGGGGTGATCTATGCACATAGGTTGACGCACATTTTCGTCATACTTTCTCTGATATAATTCTTGGGGCACTCTTTGATGTTCTTTATGTGGATTGAACGTTATGAATCTGAAATTATTTGTTGTTATTTAGTACGAACAATATGACTGTTTGTGACACCTATGGGGATGACTCAATAGATTGATCGGGAAGAACTTTGAGGTGGTTCGCTGCCTACAACAATTTCCTCTTATGTTTTCCGCTAGATAGGAACTTCGGAGTGATTAATTTTTGCACATTGAGGGATGGTTATATGTTTAGATTGTGTTAGCATTGTTGGGAGATTGCACTAGTGAAAGTAGGAACCCTAGGCCTTGTTTCCAAGCATTGAAATAAAGTATGTGATCACTTTTATAAATTGTTACTTTGTCGTCGTTCTTATTTCAGATTACAAGAACCTATATCTACTATCCATATTGCACTTGTATCCGCATCTCCTCGCCGAACTAGTGCTTCTATACAATTTTCCATTGTATTGGGTGTGTTGGGGACACAAGAGATTGTTTGTATTTGATTGCAGAGTTGTTTGAGAGAGACCATCGTCATCCTAAACCTCCCATGGATTGATAAGCCTTAGGTCATCCACTTGAGGGAAATTTTCTACTGTCCTACAAACCTCTTCGCTTGGAGGCCCAACACGAGTATACAAGAATAAATTTGTGTAGTAGACATCACCAACACACCCAATACAATGGCAAATTGTATAGGTGCACTAGTTCGGCGAAGAGATGGTGATACAAGTGCAGTATGGATAGTAGATATAGGTTTTTGTAATCCGAATAAATAAAAATAGGAAGGCAACAAGTGACAAAAGTGAGCACAAACGGTATTGCAATGCTTAGAAACAAGGCCTAGGGTTCATACTTTCGCTAGTGCAATCTCTCAACAATACTAACATAATTGAATCATATAACCATCTCTCAACGTGTGACAAAGAATCACTCCAAAGTTCTTATCTATAGTGGAGAACATAAAATGAAATTTTTGTAGGTAGCAAACTACCTCAAAGTTATCATTTCCAATCAATCTATTGAGCCATCCCTATAAGTGTAACAAACAGCCCTAGAGTTCGTACTAAAATAACACCTATGATACGTATCAATCAACTCTAATGTCACCTAGATACTCCAAAGTCACCACAAGTATCCATGAGTTAATTATTCGACATGCATCAAATAATTTCAGATTCATCATATTCAATCCAACACAAAGAACTTCAAAGAGTACCCCAAAGTTTCTATCAGAGAAAGTAGGATGAAAATGTGCATCAACCTATGTGCCTAGGTTATCCCTGCTATTTGTAAATTGCGTTGGAATTTTCCCCGAAGAGTAGGGGAGATGCAGCACAGTAGAGATAAATATTTCCCTCGGTGAGAACCAAGGTTATCGAACCAATAGGAGAACCACGCAAATTCCCATCTTCAGCGCTGTGACGCCCCCATTCTCGTCCGTACGCTAATCAATCACGCAATACGTACGGCCAAGATTAGGGACTCACTGATTGATACCCCAACACGACAAAAGACACAAATATAAAGTCATACAGCTTCATATTACAAGCCAGGGGCCTCGAGGGCTCGAATATAAAGCTCGACATAAACACGAGTCAGCGGAAGCAAATATATATGAGTACAGACATAAGTTAGACAAGTTTTGCCTTAAGAAGGCTAGCGCAAACATAAGCAGAGGATCGAAAGAGGCGAGGCCTCCTGCCTGGGAACCTCCTAACTACTCCTTAGCATCGGCGTCCTCCACGTAGCAGTAGGCTCCAACGGTGGTATAGTAGTCGTCTCCTGCGAACTCCATCCTCTGGGCTCCATCGTCTGAACGCGGTAATCGTATCGAGGGAGAAAAAGAATGCAAAGCAGCAGTGAGTACTCATCCAAAGTACTCGCAAGTCTTACATCAGAACTATGCTAAGTATGCACCATTATCAAGGGAAGGGGTTATATCTGGACTGACTGCAGAAAGCAAGAATAGGGGAAGACCTAGTCCTATCGAAGACTAGCATCTTCAGCATCTTGCAGCATTAGAAGAGAGTAGACCTGCAGCTCATATATAGTCATATTGTTGTAGCAAATTTTATTAAGTAACACGCCCAGAGATCCTTCCCCGACTCCCTGCGAGGAAGCAATCTCGGAGCCACAATTCATTTTAATTAGTTTATGATTCTAGTTGTAGTAGGTCAAAGCACAACTCCAAGTCGTCCTGTTACCGTGGACACGACTATTCGAATAGTTTACTTCCCTGCAGGGGTGCACCACATTCCCCAACATGCTCGATAAGCTCCGGCCGGATACGATTTTCTGGTCATACCCGGACTCGGCAGATCGACACGACGTAGTCCTACCTAGGCTCAACAGAGAGGCCAGCACGCCGGTCTACATCCTAATGGCTCAGGGTCTTGGGCCATCGCCCTCGCCATCCTGCACGTTACGCCATCGGCCGGGATCAGTCCTAGCACGCCCTCCATCAGGGTCCCTGCGTTCCAGACCACCCGGGCGCGAGTCGAATCTTGTGGCATCTGAAGAGCTTTCGGGAGAATGTACGCCGCCGAGCAGCCCATACTGATTACCCCGCGTGGTGGTTAGTGCGTATTAGGCCAACGACCTAACTCAGATCAAATACTCAACCCATTAGCAATTTATTAGTGATTAATAACACTCGAGTGCCTTCCGGCGCACCCCACCAAGTCTCCGGATGCCTTGCGGCGCATCCCACCAAATCTCCGGATGCCTTGCGGCGCATCCCACCAAATCTTACACGGGTACCCTTGGGGCCGACCCGTCTCAGGACTGTCGGGAACTCAGGTCCACCTCAACCAGGGTGGTACCGCCTGTCCCTCCAGTCCCGTCTTTCACATGTAACAGATGTCAAGTCAAAGTAACTGTGTGTCTATACACCAAGTGTGGATCCGAGGAATCACCCTCGATGGATCCCACTCAAGGTATGTGTATGGCAAGAGTCGCTATCGATAAATGGGAAGGAGGAATCACCCTCGATACCCACGATCGATTAGCTACGCTACAGAATTAACATCGGAAGTGCTAAGTGAGGTATCACCCTCGGCACTCGATGGTAGCTCTGCAGTGCCATACTAAAGGGGTGTGCGGTGATGTGAGGGGTCTGGCTCGTCGGTCGGTTGACCGAGTCTTCGGGTCTTCGAGTCGTCGATGAACAAGCAGGGGCAACTGGGTCTAAGGGGGTCTCAGGGGTTCACTGATCAACCTATTCTAGACAGTTGGTATGATTGCAGTGATAATAACAGTTCATCAAAATCAGGCTATGCATCAGAATAGGAGCTAACTAATACAGTAGCAAAATCTAATGCAAGCATAAGAGGGAGAGAGATGGGTGATATCGGAATGCTCAAGGGGGTTTTGCTTGCCTTGCTGCTCTGCGGCAAAAGGCTGGTCGTTGGCGGTGTAGTCGATCACGGCAGCAGCGTCAGCCTCGGGGTCTACCGGTAAGAAGAGGGGGGGAAGAAACAATAAATATAAAGCAAACAATGCTACACAAAGTACGACATGACAATAGGCAGTACCGGGTGTGGTCTAACGTAGGGTTGCACGTTACCGATGAAGGGGAAACCCATCCGGGAAAGTTTTCCCGGTTCCGGACAAATGTCGGCCAGATGACCGGAGGAGGGGAATGTTCCAGGTTTACGGCGTTAAAGGCATGTGACAGCTAGGATGCAGTGCAGGGTTGCCTAAAATCATGTCTAAACCATTTTAGTTATTTTAGGATTAAAGTTGGATTTATTAACCGGTAGACATGCACTATTCATCTACCGGAATCGGGCTAAAAGTTGCGGGTTCACCTACGTAGAGGGTCCCGACATGGAAACAGATAGCACGGTTAGATTCGTGGGATTTTTCTGATCAACTTTCATGTATAAAGTTTTTCGATCTGAGCTACGGTTTATTTTCTATTAATTTTCTAAGTTTTATTAATTTTCTGGAATTTAATTATATATTTAAATTCGAATTATCCAGAACAGTGAAAGATGACGTCACCATGACATCACCCTGATGTCAGCAGGTCAATCCCAGCTGACCAGAGTCAAACCTGACAGGTGGGACCCACCTGTCAGCCACTGGGAGTTTAACAGTGAGTTAATTAAACTAACAGAACTAATTAGTAGGGTGGGCCCCAGGTGTCAGTGACTAATTAGGTTAAACTATTTATTTAAATTAGTTAAACATGTCATTAGGGTTTAACTAAACCTGGGCCCACATGTCAGTGGCCCAGGGGGGGCTGGACCCACATGGCAGCGGCTGGGGGCTGCCCAGTCAGCCAGTTGACTAAGTCAACTGGTCAACCAGGGGCTTGGGGCCCACGGGTCAGCGACCCTGGCGGTGGCCCCGGGGTGCCAGCTCACTGGGGCGGCCGTCGTTTAACCGCCGGTGGCCAAAACGACGCCGGCGGGTCGGGCGCGCGTTGGAAATCGTCCAGGGGCGGCGGTTTTGGGCGTGAGGGGGCGCGTTCGAACGGGCAGTCGATGCCGCGTCGAGTGATGGTGGTGCGGTGGCCGGACCCGGTCGGAAACGGCGCCGGCGACGAGCGGAGGCGGCGGCGGCGTTCGGGTCTCCGATGGGAACTAAGCTACGGCGAGCTAGCGGCCGAACGGAAGGGTTGGGGGGGTTCTACGCGGCGCGTTGGAGCGAACGGGCACGAGCGCGTGGCCATTTGGTCGTCGGAGGCTTGCCGGCGACGAGCCTCGCGGCGGTGCGTTCAGGCATGATGGGGATCGGCGCTAGGGGTTGCTAACGACGGCGAAAGGAGAGGGGGAACGGGGAGAAGCTCACAGCGGTCCCGTAGACGAGCAAAGCGGGCGCGGGGGAGGCCTGACGGCGCCGGAATCGTCGCCGAGCACGACGGCGTTCCGAGGAAGAAGCGGCTCGGGGCGGCGATGCAGGGGGCTCCGGTCTTGCGCTTGCGGTCGGGGTCGAAGCAGCGGACGACGGCGAAGCCGGGGGAACACGACGGCGTCGCGAGGGAAGCACGGTGGCCGCGGCGTCGACGGGCGTGCGGCGGCGGCGCTCGGCCGCGCCAGCCAGAGAGGGGAGAGCGGCGTGGAGGCGAGGGAGAGAAGGGGAAATGGAGGAGGCGACCAGGGGGAGTGGCCTGGGGTCGCCCTTATCCCCAGCCACCTGCTCCATCGGCGTGGCGAGCTACGGCCGGCGGAGGCGCGGTCGTCCATCGAGACGACGACACGGCGGGGGAGCAGGTGAGGGTGGGCTGGCGGGCTGGGTAGGTGGGCTGGCCCAGTAGGCCGGGGGTGTTGTCTTTTCTTTTTCTTTTTCTTTATTCTTTTCTGTTTTTCGTTTTTTAGTTTCTGTTTTTATTTATTTTTTTGTAGCAACTACTTTTGTGCAAAAATTGGGCATTGGGTCCATTAATCCTATTGCACTTTTACACATTGACTCCAAAAAGATTGGAGGCCTTTTGAGAATATTAAAAAAATGGCAAAAATCAAAAGGCATTTAAATAAAAGATTTGGCCTCTGTTTTGGTTATTTTGAGGCACTAAAATACTTTGTAAAAAGTTGGTTTCAGCTTTATAATTACTCAGTGAATATTTGCAAACCATACATCATTTTAGTTTTCATGTTTGAAGAAATTATTTATTTGACTTTATTTTAAATTTGAATTTGAATTTAAATAGGATTTGGTTTAACGCGAGATTAACAACAGCAACAGTGGTGACATGGCATCATTAGCAAGGGATTACTGTAGCTTAATTATCCGGGCGTCACAAGCGCCTACACACAAAAGAGCACACACTTGCACCCAACGCGGGCAAGAGGGTTGTCAATCCTCTTGAACTCGTTACTGGCAAGCGATAAGTAGTGATAGATAGATAAATAGATAAATATAAATTGCAAATAAAAAGAAAGTAAATAATGGCAGAAATATTTTAGGAGTTTTTGTAATAATATTTGGGAAGACCCGGGGGGCATAGTTTTCGCTAGAGGCTTCTCTCTCGAAGAAAGCATACGGTGGGTAGACAAATTACTATTGGGAAATTGATAGAAAAGTGCATGGTTATGTAATATTTATTCATGGCAATGATCATGTATATAGGCATCACGTCCATAAGCAAGTAGACCAACTCCTGCCTGCATCTACTCCTATTACTCTACCCATTGATCGCTATCCAGCATGCATCTAGAGTATTAAGTAAAAGCAGAGTAATGCTTGAAGCAAGATGACATGATGTAGACAAAGTAAATCCAATCAATATGAATAAACACCATTGTTTTACCCCTAATGGAAGCAATGCAATACGTGTCATGTTCCTTTCTGTCACTGGGATTGAGCACCGCAAGATTGAACCCATTATAACGCACCACTCCCATTGAAGATAAATCAATCTAGTTGGCCAAACCAAACCGATAGATCGGAGAGCATTACGAAGCTATAACAATCATGCATATAAAAATTCAGAGAAGACTCAAATGAATAATTTGAACATAAACCCACAATTCATCGAATCCCAACAAACACACCGCAAAGATGATTACATAGGGTAGATCACCGCGGGAATCGCGGTAATCTTTGCACTGAAGAACATAGAGAGAGAGAGAGATAGCCATCTAGGTACAAACTACGGGCCCGTAGGTCTGTGGTGAACTACTCACACATCACCATGGGAGCAACAAGGTTGATGTAGAGGCACTCCCGTGATCGACCCCCCCCCCCCCGGAAGGGCACCGAAACAGGGCTCCAGATGGGCACACGGCGGAACAGAGACTTGCGGTGGTGGAAAAAGGGTTTTGGGAGGCTCTCTAGGGTTTTCCCAATATATGTGAATTTATAGCGAAGAGATTAGGTCAAGAGGCCATGGGAGGTGGCCCCAAGCCATCAAGGCGCGACCACCCTGAGGGAGTCCGGGACTAAGGGGTCCTCGGGTCGTTGACTTATCTCATGTGGGCCAGCTTGGTGGGCCGTTCTGTGGCGGTTGTAGGAGGCCGGATTACAGGATGACCCCGTGCTCAGGGAGGAAGGTTCCGAAGACTTGGTGTGTCCTCCAAGAAAGAATGGGTGTACCTATGCTCGGATGGAAACCTATCACATGTAACCCTAGGCACCCCTGGTGTCTATATAAACCAGGGGGCTTAGTTCGTAGAGGGCAATTCAACTCATCTAGGGTTTTAGCTCATTTGATCTCGAGGTAGATCGACTCTGTAACCATCATACTCATCAATACAATCAAGCAGGACGTAGGGTTTTACCTCCTCAAGAGGGCCCGAACCTGGGTAAACATCGTCTCCTTCGTCCCCTGTTAACGATCGATCCCAGATCCATAGCTCGGGACCCCCTACCCGAGATCCGCCGGTTTTGACACCGACATTGGTGCTTTCATTGAGAGGTCCGCTATGAGATCACCAGAGGATTGATGGCCCGCCTCATCATCAGCGATCAAGCCTGCAACGGGGACACCTTTGCCCCCAGACAGACTTTCGCATTCGGCAGCATTGTGCTGCATGTTGCCCCGACCGGCCATCTCGGCCAGATCGGAGGTTTCGCTCACGGTCAAGAGATCAGGTTCGGGAACCTAGAGTTCACCGCCGACTCCAGTGGCGATCTGCTTCTTACTGAGATCTCGGTCTCATCTGATGAGCCCGGAAATCCCGAGGCCTTGACTTCGGGTTCCCTACTCGCCCCTGCCTTCGGGCCCATCCCCGCCGGAGGTTCGGCCTTGAGCTCAGACCCGGTGATGGCACCTGAGGAACGGGACTCGATCCTTGCCGAACATAGTCCTCAAGAAGACGACTCAAAGTTTGGCTCCGAAGGTCCTAGGAGGACCGATCCGGTCGACCTCTCGCTTTTGAACGAGGCACTGGACGGGATCCAGTCAATGAAAATCATGGACGACCTAACCTCGACCCAGGATCATATCAACCTGGAGGCTGGTCATGAGGAATTTTTTATCCCACCCACCACCCACTTAGTAGCCACTGTAGAATATTTAACCGATATGTTGGACTACGCCTCTGAGGAGGCAGAAGACCTGGATGAAGAGATCGGCGCCCCCGCCCCTATCACCACTGGGCGGTGGACAGCCACCTCCACCTACGATGTCTATATGGTGGACACCCCCGATGATAGGGACAACCGCACCCCCAAGAAGAACGGCGACAAATCCGGCGAAGCGCCGTCAAAACGCCGGAAACAACGCAAACGATCCAAGACGCACAAGGGAAGGGAAGCCATCGTGGGCACCGGGGAAATCGACACCCCGAAAGACCTCGGTGACCTTGAAGCCCCCGAGGAGCCGCTGGAAGACCCGGAGAGGCTCGAGGACCAGCATGACGCCGAGGACCCCAACGATTCCAAGGATGATAACTACCTCCCCCCCCCCCCCCCGCTGAGGAGGAGGAAATCCTCGAAGCCGAAGACTTCACCGTCCCTGAAAACCCGGAGGATCAAGAACGATTCAGGCGGCAGCTCATAGCCACCGCCCGGAGCCTAAAGGCAAAGCAGCAGCAGATCAGAGCCGAACAAGATACCATCAACATTAGATGGACAAAAGTCCTCACAACCGAAGAAGGTTCGTCACTGAGCGGCAAGATCAAAACAAAAGCTAACCACGCCGGCGCTTGCTGCCGCAATTCAATGACGAGGCCTTCGAGCCTGAATCTCCCAGGCGCACTCAGTACGACCAGCCGGACCGCCCCCCTCGAGGACGGGACAGGGCGGCTGGAGACACCGAATATAGGCCCACGTCACCTCACAGGAGAGGAAAGGGGCCAGCACAGCATGCCGATCGATATGACCTACGACAGGACCTGGACTATAGAGCAGGTCACACTAGATCCATCTATGGATCTAGAGGATACTCCCCCGCTAGACGGGATGGGTACCAATCTTGGCTCGACCGCAACCACGGAGGCCGGGACCAATACCGGGCCCAGACAACAGCCGATTTCTGACGTGACGTAGCCCGGATTAGAGGCACCGCCCACCCACTATGCTTCACAGACGAGGTTATGCAGCACCAGTTCCCTGAAGGGTTTAAACCCGTAAACATAGAACCATATGATGGGACAACGGACCTGGCTGTGTGGATCGAAGACTTCCTTCTCCACATTCATATGGCTAGAGGGGATGATCTCCATGCTATCAAATACCTGACACTTAAACTTAAAGGACCAGCTCGGCACTGGTTAAACAGTCTCCCCGAAAACTCCATTGGGAGTTGGGAAGAGCTCGAGGACGCCTTCCGACCTAACTTCTAGGGCACTTATGTCCGGCCCCTGGACTCCTCCGACTTGAGCAATGTCGTCCAGAAAGCCGGCGAATCAGCTATGCATTTCTGGAATCGGTTCCTGACTAAGAAGAACCAGATCGTTGATTGTCCGGACGCCGAGGCAATAGCCTCGTTCAGACACAATATCCGGGATGAATGGCTAGCTCGTCGACTCGGCCAGGATAAGCTGAGAACAATGTCTGCCCTCACCTCACTTATGACCACTTTTGCACGGGCGAGGACAATTGGCTAGCTCGTCGAAGCCAGAACCCCGAAGACCCCGGCACCTCCGAAGTTCGGGATGGTAACGGGAAGCCACGGCGCAATAAAAAACAAACGCCGCCATAGCAACAGTGATGCAGAGGACACGGCCGTAAATGCCGGTTTCCGCGACTCAAAATTCGGACAACGGAAGAAGCCCTTTAAACGAAATAGAGACGGACCAACCGCGTTGGACAAAATCATGGATAGGCCCTGCGAGATCCACGGCACCCAGGACAAACCCGCCACTCACACCAACCGCAACTGTTGGGTATTCAAACAAGCCGTCAAGCTTGCAGCCGAGGAGCAAAGCAAGGGCCCACGCAGCGAGGATGATGAAGAGCCTCACGGTCCAAGCAATGGCAGACAGAAGCAATTCCCTCCTGAGGTAAAAACTATGAACATGATATACGTCACACATATACCAAAAATGGAGAGGAAGCGCGCCCTTCGGGAGGTCTACGCCGTAGAGCCCATAGCCCCGAAGTTCAACCCGTGGTCGGCTTGCCCGATCACCTTCAACCGTAGGGATCACCCCGACCAGTATCCGTCATGGAGGCTCGGCGGCCCTTGTCTTAGATCCCATCATCGATGGGTACCAACTCACTAGAGTCCTCATGGACGGAGGAAGTAGCCTTAACTTGATTTACTCAGACACGGTGAAAAAAGATGGGTATCGATCTGTCAAGGATCAAGCCCAGCAACACTACCTTTAAAGGAGTCATTCCAGGCGTCAAAGCCCGCTGTTCGGGTATTGTGACCTTGGAAGTAGTGTTCGGCTCGCTCAACAACTTCTGCGGCGAGGACTTGATCTTCGACATTGTCCCTTTCCGCAGCGGCTATCATGCACTGCTCGGTCGTACAGCGTTCGCTCGCTTTAACGCCGTTCCCCATTACGCATATCTGAAGCTCAAGATTCCCGGACCCAAGGGGGTCATCACTGTCAACGGCAACACAGAGCGCTCCCTCCGGACCGAGGAACACACAGCGGCCTTAGCAGCCGAATTCCAGTCCGGCACCGAGACGCCGAGGCCTCCATCAACCATCAAGGTGCGGCAGGCGAACAAGCGAGCCCGAGCTCAACCCGACCTCACGGAACCATCCCCTGATCAACACAAATAGGGATGTGCCCCCCACTGCACAGACCCGCTACCCGTAAGGTACGTACCTAGAAGGCACAACTTTGCACTTAAAATACCATGGGCAGCTGGGGGGAACCATTATCAAAAACCAAGTGGTCGGCTCGACCGAACTACTGTCAAAACAACGCCTTTGGACAAAACAGCAGGGATCATCCAGGACCCCGCAAGCGTCAAGCTCACACGTGCTACAGCGATCTCCCGAGGACCACCTCTCAATGGTCCGCTCGCCCATAGAAATCACCTTTAAAGGAGCACAACCCCCCTCAAGAGCAAAGGAGCGGAGGCGTATCAGGGCACATCGAGGACATCAAGCCGCCCATCGAAGACTCTGAGCAAACCTGTCCTTTGTAGAAGTTTGTTTTCAAACAAAATACCAGTAACAGTCGCTTTCGTAGTTTGAATTGTAAAAATTCATCATATATAAAGATTATCCTTTACGTCTTTCTCACGGTATTTTACAAACTGTTTCCTACTCCCCGCATCCGAAAGCAAAGCTGTTCGATACATGCTAGATGCAACCAGCTAATAGACCGGGGCTTGACTTTAAAACTCGCCCCAAGCATCAATCCCGGGATTATGTCCGGCGTCTCGGATTTTGGGTTATATGAATCGGTTCCGAATTATGTCTTGAGTCAAAGGTTGGGTTGCCCGGCTCCTGTGCTTACCCTCTTACATTCCGCTCGTTCGGCTAAAAGGGTAAAGGGAGAACCACTGCGATTGTATTTCCAGCTCACCTGGTCAAGTACCTCAGTGGAGAAAGCCAAAAACCGACCGTCATAATAAGCGGGAACCGGTCTGCAATCCGAACACAAGTGTCAAACTTAAAATCGATGGAGGTTATTTCGTGTTATACGAGGGGTTTGTACCTTCACAAACCATGTGGTAATGGCTTTAACCTCGGTATATCCGAATACCACAAAATACTGGGGGCTAGTAACCAGCCCCCGCAGTCAAGCTCCTACGGCTAAGTGAAAGCACTAAAGCCCCATAGTCTGATTGCCTTGTTCACCTCTCGCACCACCACCTCCGGGCGCCGATATTTTGGCTAAAGGAAAAGTTGCGGAGGTCGAAACACCTCTTGTAATATTTACACGGGGGTTGAAGCCGACGACTGGCAACTTTCAGTTTAAACGGCCACACAGGAGTCAAAATAATTCAAATCTTAAAGGCATGATAAAACCGTGCATACGCATTATAAAGCGAAATATTCATCAGGCACATTACAAAGTGCTCATTCATAAATTACATCCTTAGAGCATTGGGCCTCTATCGCCCGAGCGCCATCCATCACGAAGGGGAAGTACAGCTCGGGACGCCTATGCCCCTTCCCAGGAGGTGGAGGTGCGGTGGCCATCTCGGTCAGCTTCATCTTTGGCCAGTGCACCATGGTCTTTGCAAAGGCCATCCGAGCCCCCTCGATGCGGGCAGAACGCTTCAGGACTTCAATCTGGGCCGCGGCACCACACAACTTCTGCACCAAGCCGAAGTAGCTGCTCGGCAATGGCTCTGTCGGCCACAACCAGATGCACAAGTCTTTCATAGCGGGCTCCGCCATCCTGTGCAGTTCCATCAACTGCTTCATCTGCTTGCTGCGGAGAGGAGGTTGTTCGGGGGTTTCAAATTGCGCCCAGAACAATCTAGACTCAACATCCCCATCCCTCGTCGCATAGTACCGAGCCGCGTCCTCCGCACTCTTCGGGAGATCCGTAAAGGCGCCTGAGGAACGCCACACTCGTGTGAGCGATGCAAACCTATTATCGCCAAAGGCACATTGCAGTAAGTATGGCTTACCATCTGCGATCAGTCGGACTTGGCAAAGTTCTTCCTCATAAAACCGCCTATCTACCCTCTTCGCCTTAATCTTCTCGGACAGCGAGGATAGCTCGGCGGCTTGGTCCTTGTTCTTTTGCTCAAGGGCCTCACACTTAGTGTTGGCATCCTTGAGCTCTTGCTGCACCTCGGATACCCGAGCTGCGTGCTTGTCACTATCGTCCTTGACCGACGACAGCTCGGTAGATGCCTGCTCGGCCAAAGCCTTATGATCTGCGGCCTCCTGTTTCGCTTTCTTCAATTCCGCCTTGAGGCTCTCAACCTCCGCGGTAGTTACTGTAGTCATAATGGATAGCCATGACTCAATGACAAAGACCCCGAAACAACTTCAATTAATAAGAATAATAGTGGCCAAGGCGGCACAGTTCGGACTTACCTTGCGCTTCGTCAAACCGCTTGTTAAGGCAGTCTAGCTCCTCATCGGAGCTCTTGAGCTTCCGATTCAGCTCGGCCAGCTCTATGGCATTAGCGTCCACTGCCGAAGACGAGGCCTACAAAACACCTTACTTATGTTAAACCTCCGGACTATCGGCTGTAGACCCTATGCTAAGTTCTCCCCAAACCTGCCAGAGTCTCGGAGATCACAATTCCCGTGTTTTCAAACATTTGTGCTTTCTTTGACCCCCGTGCGTGTTTTTCAAACTCACCCATGGCTCGGGGGCTACTATGCTTACAAGGGTTGTATAAACCTTATAAATTAACCTTTTAAGAAAAAGAGTATTACATGGCTTACCTTGAAGCCCGTCAAGAGACCGTTAAAGGCCTCCTTCAGTCCGTGGTCAACAGACTGAATGCCTTGTAAAACCGCACCCATAAGGGCGCGCTGGTCTTCGGCAAGGGAGGAACTGGTCAAAGCCTCCTCCATCATGGCCGGCCACCCGGTCGCGGCCCGCTCTTTCACGGGCGACGCTGGTGGTGGCACCTCCGCCCTCCTTTCCTGCGAAGGCAGGGCCGACGACTCCGGAGGCATAGAGTGCTCCGGAACCTTCTGTGAAGGGGGATCGGATGAACCAGGCCCCCCCTCTTTGCTTGTCGGGAGGGGTTCTTCCCCCTGGTCTTGGGCGTCGAGGTATTACCCTCCGCCATTTCGTCGTCGCCCTCGCCCCCGGCGTTCGGCCCAGGTGGGGTCTTGTGGGAGAGCACCTCCATGGTCTCCTCGGCGGCCTGAGGAGGAGAGGGACGCGACGCTATCCCGCTCTCTGCCAGCTCGGCGGGCAGGGATTCCCCTTCCAATACCTGATCGGTGGGGAGGTCGCGGGGTGGGCTGCAACATGGAACGCACTCCTTCGGTTAGTGGCAAAACTCCGTACGAGCGTATCACAAGATGTTCGGATTAAATACCTCTGGGCTGGGGGCTTGACCCTGGGGTTCCTCTGGGGGACCCTGTTGAAAGCCTCGGATTCCTCATCGGAATCCAGACTATCATCGGGCAGGACCACTTTGGCCCTGCAGGATCTCTTCGGGGCGGGGGGAGCTAGATCCTCCTTGACGTCGGTAGACGCCGCCCTCTTCCTTGTCTGGGGGGAGTCCACCTCCCCCCTTCCTCTATGTATTCCTCCTCGTGAGCAGAGGAGGCCTGAGTCTCCCCAGACCTAGTGTCCGGAGGACCTCTTGGGCGGAGGCCCTCTCGGACCTCCTTCTTCTCGCCTTTCTTCTTATTCTCTTTCTTCTCTGGCGCAAAATACGGCGCCACGACCAGCGTCGCCATCAACAGGGCCGATCTGGGGTCTTCGGGCAACGAGGCTGGGCCGTTAATCCGTAAAGCCTTGTCCAGCCAGTTCTATGAAGACGAAGAAGAAGAGGTTAAATTCCTTGCTAAAAGGTAGAACCCGAGAATAAAGATAGAAACTTTGTTATGCCTTGAGCAGAAGGTTTTCGGCGTCCAGGCCGGTGTCTTCCTCCTTGGCTGGCCAGTCCTTCTGGGGCTTGAACAACACCTTCCACAGCTTCTCGTGGGTAGTGCGGTAAAGCTGGCGCACAATGGGAGGGTCGTCAAGCTTGTAGGCCCACATTGGGGTAGCCCGGTGCTGGCAGAGGAGGATACGGCGGCGAAGCATGACCTGGACCACGTTGGTCAGCTCGACGTTTGCTTCTAGCATCTGCGTGATGCGTTTCTGCAGCGCCTTCACCTCCGTGGCCGATCCCTAGTCCAGGCCTTTCTTGATCCACGAGGTCAGCCTCGTGGGGGGTCCGGATCTGAACTCGAAGGGCGCCGCCTAGTCTACGCCTCGTGGTTCGGTGATGTAGAACCACTCTTTCTGCCAGACCTTGACGGTGTCGATGAAGGTGCCATCCGGCCACTCGACCCGTGGAAGCTTGCTAATCACCGCCCCTCCACAATCCGCGTGCTGACTATTGACGGTCTTTGGCTTGACGTTGAAGACCTTTAGCCACAGGCCGAAGTGCGGCTGGACCCGCAAAAAGGCCTCGCAGACGACGATGAAGGCTGAGATATGCATGATGGAGTTTGGGGGGAGATCATGAAAATCTAACCCATAGAAGAACATTAATCCCCTTACAAAGGGGTGCAGTGGGAAGCTCAGTCCCCGGATGAAATGGGGAATGAACACCACCCGCTCTCCCGGCTTCGGCGTGGACACTACTTGGCCAGCCTCTGGCGCGCGGTGGACGATGTTGACCGAAAGGTAGCCGGCGCACTTCAGTTCCCAGATGTCGTTGTCGGTGATGCACGAGGCCTCCCACTTGCCCTGAGTGCCCGAGCTGGCCATTTCCGAGCTTGGGGGAGGGGGAGGATGGCTTGGAGGGAACTGAAGGAAGATTGGATCTGCGCGCTCGGAGCAAAGGAGGTCGAGAGGGCGAGTTTGAAACTGAGGAGCGTATGGAGGCTTTGAGGATTTTTCTCCCTTTTATGGAAGGCCGTAATACCAAGAGCCCTTTTTTTGCGTTGCGGACTGCGTCATTCCCAAAGCAACCGTGCCGTTATGCGCACATGGGATAACCCAAATCATTAATCGTATCCCGTGAAAAATGAACACGATCTTCATGTTGATAGGACGTGCCAATGAAGGGGCGGCCTCGAACCGCGAATCGAGTTTTTATAACTGGCTAACTGGCCGCGGCCTGTCCTGGCTTTTCGCCAGAAAAGTTGTCAGGTGAGGCACTATTCATATTCAGGTGTTTGGCCTTCGAGGCTAAGCAATGTATGTTTGGGAATCAGGGTGTCATCGGTGGCTGGACTAGGATCGGCCGAACATAAAGGGAAGAAAAGAACTCACCCCGCAAGCCGGATACTTTGGACGTGTGAAGCAGCTAAGTGTCATGATGCCCGGCGTTGGACGCTAGTTTGGGGGCTACTGAGGGAGTCCGGGACTAAGGGGTCCTCGGGCCGTTGACTTATCTCCTGTGGGCCAGCTTGGTGGGCCGCTCTGTGGCGGTTGCAGGAAGGCCGGATTACAGGATGACCCCATGCTCAGGGAGGAAGGTTCCGAAGACTTGGTGTGTCCTCCAAGAAAGAATGGGTGTACCTATGCTCGGATGGAAACCTATCACATGTAACCCTAGGCACCTTGGTGTCTAAATAAACCAGGGGGCTTAGTTCGTAGAGGGCAAGTCAACTCATCTAGGGTTTTAGCTCATTTGATCTCGAGGTAGATCGAATCTGTAACCATCATACTCATCAATACAATCAAGCAGGACGTAGGGTTTTACCTCCTCAAGAGGGCCCGAACCTGGGTAAACATCGTCTCCTTCGTCCCCTGTTAACCATCGATCCCAGATCCATAGCTTGGGACCCCCTACCCGAGATCCGCCGGTTTTGACACCGACACCCCCCTGGGCGCGCCCTGTTAGCCTGGCGCCACCCCGTGTGGCCTCCGGTCTCCCTCCGATGCTTCCAAGTCTTATTTTTGTCCAGAAAAGATCATAAAAAAAGTTTCAGGGTATTTGGACTTCGTTTGGTACAGTATTCCTGAAAGGCCAAAAACAAGCAGAAAACAGCAACCGGCACTGGGCACTCGGTTAATAGGTTAGTGCTCAAAAATAATATAAAACAACAAGTAAATGCTTAAAAAGTATCCTAGAATGATAATATAATAGCATGGAACAATCAAAAATTATAGATACATTGGAGACACGTATCAAGCCCCAGGTCACCACGGGAATTCGCAAGTTAATTACCAAAACATACAACAAGTGACTCAATAGAATACCCCCATTGTCACCATGGGTATCCACACGCAAGACATATATCAAGTGTTCTCAAATCCAAGGTATTCAATCCAACATAACGAACCCTCAAAGGGAAAGACTAAATTCATCACATCAAGATAGAGAGGGAAGAACATCACATGATCCAACCATATTAACAAAGCTCGTGGTACATCAAGATCGTGCCAAATCAAGAAC
Organism: Elymus sibiricus; assembly: GCA_039707655.1. Lineage (NCBI taxonomy): Eukaryota > Viridiplantae > Streptophyta > Magnoliopsida > Poales > Poaceae > Elymus > Elymus sibiricus. The sequence continues at coordinate 133,074,546 of CM077671.1, forward strand.
AAGAGGGAGAGAGAGATCAAACACATAGCTACTGGTACATACCCTCAGTCCCGAGGGTGAACTACTCGCTCCTCGCCATGGAGACCGCCGGGATTATGAAGATGGCCTTTAGTGGTGATTTTCCCCTCTGGCAGGGCGTCGGAAAAGGGCTCCGGATGAGATCGCTTCAGAACAGAGGCTTGCGGCGGTGGCGAGGAAGTTCTAGGTTTCTTTCTGGGAGTTTTGTAATATATAGGAATTTGGGGCGTCGGTTCATGCCAGGGGATGCCCGAGGGACCCACGAGCTCAGGGGGCGTGCCCCCAGGCTCGTGGCTCCCTCGGCTACCCCATGGTCCATCTCCGGCACTTCGTGGGTCTCTTTTGGTCCATAAAAAATCATCTTAAAGTTTCATGGCATTTGGACTTCGTTTGATATTGATTTTCTGCGAAACAAAATATAGCCAAAAAACATAAACTCGCACTAGGCACTAGGTCAATAGGTTAGTCCATAAAAATAATATAAAAGTGCACCAAAACCATGTAGAACTTGGGTAAATATGGCATGAATACTTCATAAATTATCGATACGTTGGAGACGTATCAGCATCCCCAAGCTTAATTCCTGCTCGTCCTAGAGTAGGTAAATGATAAAAGAAATAATTTATGAAGTGTGAATGCTAGCATAGTGTATAAGTTTGATCAATGATAATTCCAGACACCTTTTTCTAGCATAATTATATATCATAAACAATAGCTTATTTCTCATAAAACTTCTTATGATCAATTAGCAAGCTATTCACATGTTAAAGTATATACCATAAACTTTCTTGGAAACTATGTTCTTAGTCATCGAGGCAACTACAATTCTTAATATTTCTAGGAAGGGTCTATGTAAGAGCTTCTGTTTTAGCAAACTCGACATACTCAACTATCATATAGTCTTCTATGATTGCTGACACTCAAAGCATATTTTTAGAACAAACAGTTTCAGCCAGACACAGAGGAAGATAGGGGTTTAATATTTCACCTCCCAACCTATTTATCTCAAAGATAATGTCAACAATAATAACTCATGATCACCTACATCCAACTGGATATATATGCCTGGATCTTTCCCCACCACATGATGTTTGCTAAGTAGAGAATAATTGAGGTCGGAATAGGGATACATACTATTGACTCTTGCATAAAAGTAAAATCAAAGATAAATATTAAACATTACAAGATAAGCCCTTCGCAGAGGGAAGTAGAGGTTGTCATGCGCTTTTTGTTTTGGATGCCCGAACTCTTAATGCAAAGGAACATCACTTTACATTGCCCCTTGATGGCGACCTTTATTATGTAGTTTGTCGCTTTTATTTCTTCACCAATCAAAAATTCGTGCAAAGCTTATTTCCCTTACAATAATAGACCGTACATTATTTAGGAGCAATTTTTATTGCTTTTTGCACCGATGACAACTTACTTGAAGGATCTTATTCAATCCATAGATAGGTATGGTGGACTCTCATGGCAAGAAACTGGTTTTAAGGGTTTTTGGATGCACAAGTAGTATCTCTACTTTGTATGAAGTTTTTGCTAGCGAAAGGTGACGGGCAAGCACCGCATGTTGGAGGATCCATGACAATATAACTTCTATGTTAATATAAGCAAAAATAAACAATTACGTTGTCTTCCTTGTCCAACGTCAACTACTTGATCAAGTTTGGTAATAATTAATGGGGGCTCACAATCATAAAAGATGTCCAAGATAGTATATTTGCATGTGAAATCTCTCTTCCTTCATTATTCTTTCATGAATTGCACCAATGATCAATGCTATGTTTGTTAACTTCCAATAAATGTTATCAATTATACTTCTTTTATGTGAAGTCATTACTCCCCATGGGACAAGCATATGAAGCATATATAATTTCATATTTATTATATTCAATTCATTCAACAATTTACTCTTAGGATATAAGTGAAGCACAAGAGTGAATGACAAACCACTCCCAAACGATATAAGTGAAGATCAAAGAGCAGTTAAACAATTAAGTAGCTATGTGAAGACTCTTTCCAAATAAAAAACTTTTAGATCTAAGTATTTTATTCAAACAACAAACAAAACAAAAATACACTCTATGAATAGCACATATCATGTGAACAATAAAAACTTAGGCTCAACATAGGCTAACCGATATTTGTTGATGAAGAGAGGTGGGATGCCTAACGTGGCATCCCCAAGCTTAGATGCTTGAGTATTTTTTTAATATTCACTTGGGAAGCCTTGGGCATACCCAAGCTTGAGCTTTTGTGTCTCGTTAATCCCTCTCATATCACGGTTTCCCTTAAATCTAAAGCTTCATTCACACGAAACTTGACAAGAACTTGTGAGATAGGTCAGTGCACATAAGAATAAATCAACACTTCATGCACTGCCAAGACAAGTTGTATAATAATTTTAAAACATTATCTATTATATAATATCATTTCCAAAATTTATATCTATCAATATAAGCCATGAAAAATATAGGATAAGTAGATAATAAAACAATGACAACAATCTGTCTCAACACGGCGGTCTGTAGCAAGTAGTTCCAAATGTGTACTTATGTAACTCAATAAATTCTGAAAATCTAGGACATAATAAAGAATTTGTATGAGTGTATTGTGTAAAAATTTCAGAAACTTTCCATGTTCCAGTAAAATATGAAAATTCAGACGCTACAACAACTGTTTCTGTTTTTGCACAACACACATCAAAACTGCAATTCAAGCATCCTAAAGGAAATTATTGGTAATTTTTATTGAAAAAACTGATTATAAATAAAGCATACAAAGACAAATAAAACAAATGACGCTCCAAGCAAAACACATATTATGTGACGAATAAAAATATAGCTCCAAGTAAGATATACCGATAGTGTTGAAGACAAAAGAGGGGATGCCTTCCGGGGTATCCCAAGCTTAGACGCTTGAGTATTCCTTGAATGTTACCTTGGGGTGCCTTGGACATCCCCAAGCTTAGGGTCTTGCTTTCCTTATTCTCCTCATATCGCTATCTCATCCAAAACTTCAAAACTTCAATCACACAAAACTTAATGAAACTCATGAGATGGGTTAGTATAATAAAAATAGATCATTCACTTAGGTACTGTAAAAACAAGATTCATAATTGTTCTCACATAATGTCTACTATATTCTATCATTCCCATAATTTAGATCACTCAATATAACCTATGAAACACTAAAACGAGCAAATTGTGCATGCAAAATAGAATCTGTCAAAAACAGAACAGACTGTAAAGATCTGAACTAGAATAATACTTCCCTATCTCTGAAAATTCTTAAAAAATAGGAAAACATAGGAAATTTGAATAGCAATATTGTGTAAAAATTTCATAATATTTTGGTGCTCCAGTAAAATAAGATAATTCAGATATTGTACGCAAAAGTTTCTGTTTTTGCAAAGAATCAAGTCAACAAGTATCCACACTATCCCAAAGGATTTACTTGGTATGTTATTGAAGTAAAATGCATAAAAGATGATTACGACAGTAGCTTAATCATGTGAACACACAAAAACAAAAATGATAAGTGTTGGGTTGTCTCCCAACGAGCGCTTTTCTTGAAAGCCTTTTTGCTAGGCATGATGGTTTTAATAATGCTCACATAGAAGTAAAGAAATGAAACATAAAGGGAGCATCATGAAGCATATGACAAGCACATTTAAGCCTAACCCACTTCATATGCATAGGGATTTTGTAAGAAAACTATTTATTGTAGCAAGAATCAACTAGCATATGAAGGAAAAATAAGCATAACTTCAAAACTGTCAACACATAGAGATGAAATTTTATATTGTTGAAATATACATAAGCATATCTTCCCCTATCATAATAATTTTAAGTAGCATCATGAACAAATTCAGCAATATAACTATCACATAAAGCATTCTTTTCATGATCCACAAGCATAGAAAATTTATTACTCTCCACATGAGCAAATTTCTTCTCATACATAATAGTGGGAGCAAACTCAACAAAATAACTATCATGAAATACTTGATTGGCATAATCCAATTGAAAATTAAAATCATGATAACAAGTTTTAGATGGTTATCATTATTCTTTATAGCATACATGTCATCACAATAATCATCATAGATAGCAACTTTGTTATCATAGTCAATTGAAACATCTTCCAAAGTAGTGGATTCATCACTAAATAAAGTTATGGCCTCTCCAAATCCACTTGTATCAATATTATACTTGTTAGAGTACTATTTATATAGCCATGTAGCCTTTCATACTTACCCCATTGTATAAGGGGTTTCCTGCATATTCACACATGTACATGTATATATATTGGCCTATGGCCTCCTGGAAATACAAGATGCATATTTCCTAACATGGTACTAGAGCTAGGTCAATTTTTTGCACATCGGACCTCGTGATGTTGATCCACTCCGCGCCGCCACTCTCCTCCGTGGTCGTCGCTCGTCGCCGCTGGCCCTCGACGCCTGCTCTTTTCCCCCTGTAGGTCAAGGCCACGCTCGGACCACCCTTCCGCCCGTGTGCTCTGTCGTGGATATCGACATACAAGGTTGGCTCCTCCTCTCTCAATCTAGTCAACGTCGCTACTGCTTCCGCCCTCAGCGCCGTCACGGCCGGATCTTACCGCCAGCCCGTCGTTCTCGCTGGATCCCGTCGCCAGACCGCCGTCCTTGCTGGATCCCACCAGCCGCCGTCCTCGCCACATTCTGTCGCCAGCCGCCGTCCTCGCTGCATCCTGTCGCCAGCCGTCGTCCTCGCCGCATCCCATCGCCAGACACCGTCCTCGCCGAATCCCATCTCTGTCCTTGCTGGATCTTGCCTCCAGCCGCCGTTCTCGCTGGACTCCGCCACTGTTGGCTCTGTCGTCGACGGATCTCGTTGCCAACTATCGATCCATACCTGATGTTGTCCTCGTCTGTCGTCGGACGATCGTTGGGTGATTAACGTGCGCTTCTAGTCGCTGTTGCTGCCTGTTGATTAAAAAAGATAAAAAAAAACAGGTGCAATGTCTTCGTCGTGAGGCTATGTCGTTGTTCCTCGCTGTCCGATGATCTTTGAAGGTACCAACTACATCGAGTTTGTTGTCTTTATGCGCATTCATATACGTGGCCTGCATCTCTGGGGTGTTCTTTCTAGCGAGGTCTCTAGTCCGCCGTGTCTGGTTCCTCCTATGACTCCTACTCCGCCGACGCCACCGATTCTTGCTGCGGATGCTACTCAGGCTGTGAAGGATGCAGCTAAGCTTGCTGACGAGGCTGTTGTTATTGCTTATGATGAGCAGGTTTCGACTTATGAGGAGGCTCTTTCCACCTATCATGAGGCTCTGTCTGCTTACACCCAGTGGCTTGATGATGATGCTCGCGCCGCAGTTGTTCTCACTGCTAGTGTTCTGTCTCAGTTTGCCTCTAAGTTTCTGCGCCTCCCTACCATGTTTGACATGTGGACCCGTCTTCGTCGGCGTTATCATCCCTCTGGTGATGCCTTATACTTGTCTATGGTCCGCCAGGAGCATGCTCTTCAATAGGGTGACTCAACTATTGATGATTTCTATGCACAGAGTTCTGCTATCTAGCGTCAGTTTGATTCTCTCTGCATTGCTGGTTGTCGTACTTGTCAGTGTTGCCAGGCTGTGCGGGCTGATTTGGAGTTTTATCGTGTCTACGAGTTTGAGCCCAGGCGCGCTCATTTGTTTGCTCGTGGCCGTGTTTCTCTCATGGAGGCGCTTCAAAGATTCGTGCTGAGGAGACTCGTTTACGTGGTGCTGGTTTACTTGAGGTTCCCTCTGTTCTTGTTGCCCAAGTTCCTGTTATGCCACCTGCTGCACCGACTCCTCGCCTAGTGATCCGCCGCTCTTGCCCACTCCTCCTGGCGGTCAGGGCCGCTCTCGTCCTCACTACGGGTACTGCAATCAGGATGGTCATGTTGAGTCTTAGTGCTTCCAGAAGAAGCGGCACATGCGTAAGGCGTGGACATCATCCTCAGGGACTTTACTTCTACTTCGACATCTTCAGCCACCGCCTTGACTGAGTAGGATATTCTGAGACTTAAGCGTCTGCTTGCCGCTTCAAGTTCTTCTTCGACGGGTACTGCAGGTTCTGTGAGTGGTGCTTCCCGTACTGAGCAACCACCCTCTACACAGTCAGGTACATCCCCATGGGTTATGGACTCTGGAGCTTCTTTTCATATGTCTTCTCATTCTTCCAATCTGTCCTCTCTTAGATCGCTTGATTTTCCTGTTCATGTACTCACTGCTGATGGCACTCCTCTTTCTGTTGCTAGTCGAGGCAATCTTACCACTCCTTATTCAACACCCTCCAAAATAGTGGGATCATTACCTAGAGTTGACACTCTTCCAAATCCACTTTCATCATTGTAATCATCATAAATAGGACGCATGCTATCATCACAATAAATTTACTCATCAAAACTTGGGGACTAATTATATCATCTTCATGGCTTTGCATATCATTAGCATCATGGATATTCATAGAAATCATACTAACAACATTGCAATCATGCTTATAATTCCAGGATTTACTGGCAAACATTTTATTAAACTCTTCTTCTAACACTTTGGCACAATTTTTTGATCCATCATTTTCAAGAAAGGCATTATAAAGACGAAGAATTTGAGGCAACCTCATTTCCAATTTTTTTGTAGTTTTAGTTTATAAACCAAACTAGTGATAAACAAGAAACTAAATGATTCAATTGCAAGATCTAAAGATATACCTTCAAGCACTCACCTCCCCGGCAACGGCGCCAGAAAAGAGCTTGATGTCTACTACACAACTTTATTCTTGTAGACTCTGTTAGACCTCCAAGTGTAGAGTTTTGTAGGACAGTAGCAAATTTCACTCAAGTGGATGACCTAAGGTTTAACAATCCACGAGAGGTGTAGGATGAAGGTGGTTTCTCTCAAACAACCCTGCAATCAAATACAAGCAATCTCTTGTGTTCCCAACACACCCAATACAATGGAAAATTGTATAGGTGCACTAGTTCGGTAAAGAGATGGTGATACAAGTGTAGTATGGATAGTAGATATAGGTTTTTGTAATCTGAATAAATAAAAACAGCAATGTAGCAAGTGACAAAAGTGAGCACAAACGGTATTGCAATGCTTAGAAACAAGCCTAGGGTTCATACTTTCACTAGTGCAATCTCTCAATAGCGCTAACATAATTGAATCATATAACCATCCCTCAACGTGGGACAAAGAATCACTCCAAAGTCCGTATCAATAGCGGAGAACATAAGATGACTGTTGTAGGTAGCAAACTACCTCAAAGTTATCCTTTCCGATCAATTTATTGAGTCATCCCTATAAGTGTCACAAACAGACCTAGAGTTCGTACTAGAATAACACCTATGATACACATCAATCAACTCTAATGTCACCTAGATACTCCAATGTCACCACAAGTATCCGTGAGTTAATTATTCGACATGCATCAAACAATTTCACATTCATCTTATTCAATCCAACACAAAGAACTTCAAAGAGTACCCCATAGTTTCTAACGGAGAAAGTAGGATGAAAACGTGGATCAACCTATGTGCCTAGATTACCCCCATGTCACCACAAGAATCCGCAAGTTAATTACCAAAACATACATCAAGTGACTCAATAGAATACCCCATTGTCACCACGGGTATCTACTTGCAAGACATATATCAAGTGTTCTCAAATCCAAGTTATTCAGTCCAACATAACGAAACCTCAAAGGAAAAGACTCGATTCATCACATCAAAATAGAGAGGGAAGAACACCATATGGTCCAACTATATAAACAAAGCTCGTGGTACATCAAGATCGTGCCAAATCAAGAACACGAGAGAGATAGAGAGATCAAACACATAGCTACGGGTACATACCCTCAGCCCCGAGGGTGAACTACTGCCTCCTCGTCATGGAGACCGCCGGGATGAGTGAAGATGGTCTCTGGTGATGATTTTCCCCTCCGGCGGAACGCCGAAAAAGGGCTCCACATGAGATTGCTTTTCGAAACAGAGGCTTGCGGCGGCGTGGAAGTTCTAGTTTTCTTTCTGGGAGTTCTGAAATATATAGGAATTTTTTGTGTCGGTTTCACGCCAGGGGGATGCCCGGGGGGGGGGGCACGAGCTCGGGGGGGCACGCCCTAGGGGGTTGCGCCCCCCAGGATCGTGGCTCCCTCGGCCACCCCCTGGTCCATCTCCAGCACTCCGTGAGCGGTTGCATTGAGTTGATCATTGATCTCTTCTCTTGGAGTGAGATTTGTTGGGTCCTTGGGGTTGAAACAATTGCCCACAATCCTCCAAAGTTGCGTAGATGCACTTCGAATGTGAGACTCCATATCTAGCTTCCACTTAGCAAACCCATTAGCTTTCAAAGCGGGTGGAGGCCCAACCAGATTAATGTGAGAATGTTCCAAGGGTTGAGGTGAAGGCCCAATAAAACTCAACCTAAGTTGTTCTTAAGCTTTGGGTTTGGAAGTGGAGGTATCAAAACCCGAGGTATGATAAAAATGGGTCTAGCCGCTGTAAAAACTATCATTTGTATTGTAAATGTTTGATTTTGGACAAAGGTAGAAAAATAAAAAATATTCAATGATTGATGTCATATGAAATTGCAAAGGTGTGAAAAAAAGGTTTGACTACTTATTTGCAGGAAATTATGAAAGATCATGAGGTTAATTTTATTGGGTTACAAGAGACAATGAAAAAGAATTTTTACCTTGTTTCTTTAGGAAGATTGATCATTTTGATTAATTTTCCTGGCACGGTTGTTTACGAACCACGGTTGTAGCCTTAGAGTGCTCGTTAATTCTAAGAGAGAAAGGAGGCTTTTCAATATAAGTTGTGGGGTATAAGATTAGCAAAATAAGCTCGTATTTCTGCTTTAGGAATAATAGGTTCTTCACAAATATCTTTAGTGGGTTGATGATATTTAAACCACTTCTCTTTAGGAAGATCAACATGAGCAGCTAAATATTTTACAGAAATTAACAACTGTCTTAGAATCAAGTTCATATTTTGCACTAAGCTCACGAAAAATATTTGTTTCTACAAAAGACTTAACACAATCATATTCAAGTTTTATATCTGATTTTTTACCTTTGTCGGCCTCCTAATCTTCAGAGTTGTGTTTAATTCTTTCAATAAGATCTCATTTGAATTCAATTTGTCGACTTGAGAAAGAAGCAGCAGAAGAAGAACCAAGCATTTCTTTATCGCGAAGAGAAAGCATGCCATAAAAATTATGAACAATAATATCTCTTGAGAACTCATGATTGGGGCATTTGAGCATTAAGTCCTTAAGCCTCCCCCAATTTGAGCAATCTTTCTCCTTCACGCAACCAAAAATTATAGATGTAATTCTGATCCCAATAAACCAAGTGCATATGATAATTTTTTTGATGGAATTTCAGCTTCATTTGCTTCCAGTCCCATGAATGAGAATCATCCAATAGCCTATGCCATGACGATGCTTTTCCCTTTAAAGATAAAGGGGATAATTTCTTTTTAACTCCATCCCTCAGTAATCCTGCAAGCTTAAATAATCAACATAGTTCATATATAAAAAGTAAGTGCATATCGGGATGAACGGTTCCATCTCCTGCATAGGGATTACCTCGCAATTTTCCCATAATACTAAGGGGAATTTCATAATAAATAGTTTCAGTAGGTGGAGGCTCTTCTCTTACCAATTGTGCTCGAGGTTAAGATACCCCGAACAAGCCTCTCAAAGGATTACTTTCCATAGTAGCAAGTGTAGATAAGATTCAACGCGTATGATAAATGGTTCCTTACCAAATTCCACCTACAAAGAGCGCTACACTCCCCGACAACAGTGCCAGAAAAGAGTCTTGGTGACACACAAGTATATGAGATCAATCGTAGTCCTTTCGATACGTAAGAGTACTGAACCCAACGAGGAACGAAAGGAATTGATAGGCGGTTTTTAGCAAGGTTATCTCTGCAAGCGTTGTAAGATAGTTTTAATAGATAGTTTGATAGCAACATAACTGGTAACAAGTAACAAGGTGCATCAAGTGACCCAATCATTAATTATGCTAATGACAAGCCGGTGATAGTCCTTATAGGGATTAAAACATCTTGAGGACACACAAGAGTATTGTCAAGTTACTTTCACCACGGTTCACCGTCTTCGCGTCCTTGCCTAGATAAGTGATATGGTGGACCGGAGCTAAGATACTGTTCTTACTTGAACAAACTCCTACTTATGATTATACCCTTCACGCAAGCATCCGCAAATACAAGAAAAGTAAGTAAGATAAATCTAACCATAACATTAAACATGCGGATCCAAAACAACCCCTCACGAAACAATTCATAAACTGGGGTTTAGACTTCTATCACTGCCGCAACCAATCATCTACAAACTAATTCCACGATGCCTTCCCCTAGGCCCAAAGATGGTGAAGTGTCATGTAGTCGACGTTCACATAACACCACTAGAGAAAGAACAACACAACATAATATCAAAACATTGAACGGTGATCAACCTCACATAATTACAAATGACAAGACTTCTCGTGTCCTCAAGAACAAGTAAAACTAATCACAACTCATCTTATTAATATGATGATTACCCAAGAACAAAGATGTAATCAACACTACTAGCACCCTGAGGTAACAATCTGAGATTTGATACAAAGATTGGACACAAGACATGAACTAGAGTTTATAGATGAGATGGTGTTGGTGAATATGTTGATGAAGATTGTGATTCCCATGATGGTGAGAGTGTTAGTGATGACGAAGGCTTTGATTTACCTATCCCGTAGAAAAGTATCCCCGACGGAATCGCTCCGTCGGAGAGCAAAAGTGCTCTTGCCCTGGTTCCGCCTCGAGACAGCAGCGGAAAGTCCCGAAACTCCTCTCTTTTTTTCTAGGGCAAATAGGAATTTATGGCCAAAGGACGTCGAGAGGGGAGCCACCATGGCCCCACATGGACAAGCAACGCGACAAGGGGGTGGCCGCGCCACCTGCCCATGTGGCTGTCTGGTGGCGCCCCTCTGGCTTTGTTTCGAGCTCCGAGGAATTGCTATCTTTGTTTCTGCTTTTTCAGGTTAGCTTTCCAGTCGATAATCTCCCTCCTTTGATGTATCTTGCATTTTAAGAAAGAAAAGGCATATAATTGCATTATATTGTGAAATATAACATTGAAATAAGATGAATAACATTAGGTAATTATGATGCAAAATGGACGTATCAGTATTCAGATCAAAGGATTCCTATCTTGATTGGAGGGATTTCAATTTACTGAGATCATCTGATGAAAAGAATATAAACTTTCATTGTGATAGAAACTATGATACATTCGATGCTATCATTAATATCTATGAGCTTATCGAGATTGACATGGCTGGAGGGACTTTTGCGTGGTCCAATAATAAAGAGAATCCTACTCTGGAGAAGCTGGATAGACTACTGATGAGCCATGGTTGGGAGCAAATGTTTCCTCTGGCTAATGTGCACAAGCTGACTAGGTGTGTTTCTGACAATAATCCCTTAATTCTGGACACCCTGGAAGATAGGGAGCCTAGGCACACATCATTTAGATTTGAGTCTAGCTAGATCCAAAGGGATGATTTCTTGGTCATAGTATACAGGATATGGAATGAGCCTATTGTTGCTAATGATAGCTTAGATGTCATGCCGAAAAAGCTCAAAAAAGCTAGCAAGTACATACGGATGTATATAGACATACTTTAGAGTGTAGATCCATTCATTTTGCTCCGTATGTAGTCCATAGTAGAATCTCTAGAAAGACTTATATTTAGGAACGGAGGAAGTACATGTCAACATACACACAAACATCAATTTCCTTGAATTTGGTGTTTGGTTGAGCTTTTGGCTTAAAAGACCCTAAGGCCCAATCAAACACAACCTAAGTTGTTCTTAAGCTTCGGGTTTGGAACGGCTTCTAGTTTATCTGGACCATAAGCTGAGGTAGAAGCCATCTCAAACCCAATCATAAGGTGCTCTGAGCCATGTTTGGATATGCCATATAACTAGATATGCTACCACAGTTGTACCTTATTTTGTTCTATGACATGTCTCACTGAAGATACCAATCTAACTGGACCATCTTGTGAACAAAATGGCAGTTATTATACAAAAAAGAAGAATCTCCAGAATGTGAGCATAAGAGCGGCGAAGCGTACAAGGCCACCTTCAACTATTATAGTGACGAGGATTTCCAGATGCTCTCAAACTTGTGGTGCTGCAAAACATAGGGTATTTAAGCCATTACAGAAATACAGCTTCTGGAGTACTTGGACCGGAGCAAACAGATGGTACATGAGACATTATTACCTCAGAGATTGGCATTTTGGTTCGCACAGCCTCAACTTTTGACAAGTCGATATCTGCTACTGCAAATCCAGTGGACAGTCGATCTGTAGCAAAAATTCAGATCATTTATCCAACAATTAAAAAGGGTACTAGTGGCAATACGTTGTAAAACTTGTTCCATAGAACATTATTTTAAAAATATTGAATAAAAAAGAACACAAAATTATCAGCATGACAAAATTGACGACTATTTTCCAGCACAACAATATGAAAGAAGCAAATACTGACGTGGAGCTCAACAGAAAGTCACTGTCGATGGTTCTTAACTGTTAAGGTACAAAACATGAAAAGAACCCAATACAATCTTCCAAGTCTCTACACAAGAATCATAACTTAGTATGTACTTCCTCCATCCAGAATTAGTTGACACTCAAACGGATGTATCTAGAGTAACAGCTAAGTATAACAAAGTGAAAAGCCATACCTGGAAGTCGAGCTATAACTGTTCCCCATGGGTCAATAATTATAGAATCACCATAGCTTTCTCTTTTCTCATTGTGTTTTCCAGCTTGAGCTGCAGCAATAACCTAAGAAATATTGGAAAAGTGTTCTTAAGTTGCCTAGCTTCGAAAGCCAAGCAAACAATTTTGATATTTCACTGAATTCCACATAAAGCAAAAGCTTTTGAAATAAGCATAGCTCACTTGTTCTGAATCTGCAATCAGAGGCAACCCTATATATGGTGGATTAACAAGTAGCTCATGTAACAACTATTCACCTCCACTGATGTAATGAGTTTGCACATGTGTTTCATGTGTAAAAATACAAATACAGTAGGTATCTGTACTAATAGTCTGGCATTAACTTATATCTTATCGTATCTCATGTTGCTAAGTGACAACTATACGAAACAACTAAAACCTACATGCCAAAGTCAATGGGCAGCGAGAAGGGTTAGATTTACGTACATAACATTGTGTCTCAATTGCACGGGCACGAAGGAGAATTTCCCAGTGTGCCTCCCCAGTTACCTTTGTGAATGCAGACGGTACGAGCAAGACCTAAAAAAAGATGAAATTTTACGAAAAGACTCAAAAATTATGCAATTTTCCTGAACATTCCGAAGGATATGAATGTATGATGAATAACAACTTAATACAAGGCTATCTTAAATACTCCCTCCGATCCATATTACTTGTCGCGGCTTTAGTACAACTTTGTCGGAGGGAGTATTATAAACTGAGTGCAGAACAGTGGAATACACAACACCTGAGCTTGATGCTTAAAACGCAAACATTGGTAAAGCTCTGGAAATCTCAAATCATAGCAAACAGTAAGCCCCAATCGTCCAAAAGGGCTATCCACCGCAACGACAGTATCACCTGATAAGTGAGTAAACATAAAATGAGATATCACATATAAATCTGTGAACTAGAACTCAATCAAATAATCTGCAGGTACTATTACAACACTGTTGAATCCCTTCCACAGTCAGGTCAATACTTATTAGGCTGGCAGTAGGTTTTTTCAAGGAAAACCATCTTGGTTGGTTGCACGTACGAATAGTGCAAATTTTCCTTACGCAATTTTCTAATGATCCAAGAAAATTTGAAGGCTACTGGATATGTTCTTTATAGAGAAGAAGCATAAGTTGGTTTTTGAGCTTATGCCCAATTGCTGATACAAAGATCCTGTCAAGTGTCATTGCAGTATCATTCAGATAGTTGGCGGAAGATATGCATCAGTACGAAAAGAGCAGATGAATTTGTGGGGGTGTGGAGACTAACCTCTCGATAGCTCTGGCGGCACTTGTTGAAGTGTATATGTTATGTGGATTGCCTAGCCCTTTCCATCAATTCGGACTTTTGGTTGCGTTGGTTAGTGCATGAAGCTTAACATGGTATCAGGGCCTAAGGTCTCGAGTTCAAGTCTGGCTTTCGCAATTTATCTAAAAAAAATCACTGCCCCCTTCGTGTCTACGTATAGGCTTTTTGAGCCATACCTCCGAGTCTATCCACATGTTGACTTCCCGCGTAACACGTGAAAGGGGGTGTTGAAGTGTATATGTGGATTGCCTAGCCCTTTTCATTAGTTCGGACTTTTGGTTGCGTTGGCTAGTGCATGAAGCTTAACAGCGCTAATTGCCAGACATTGACGACCTCCTCCTCTTCTAGGTCAGGTACATCAGCCCAGGCCTTTATGGGCCAGCCTGGATATCACCTCATACAACACCCCCCCTCAAGAAGGGTGGTAGATATATATCATTCCCATCTTGCCACATGTTAAGCTGCATTTTCTGGTTCCAGCCATTTAGTCAAGCAATCTGCAATTTGTTGCCCTGAACTCACACACTCTATCTTGATAACCCCAGCATCCAGTTTTTCTTTGATAAAGAATCTATCAATCTCCACATGTATGATTCTATCATGTTGAACTGGGTTGTTTGCTATATTAATTGCTGACTTGTTGTCACACCATACATTTATACAACTGGTCTTCAATATCTTCGGCTCTTCTAATAGATTCCTTGTCCATAATAACTCACTCAGTCCCAAAGACATGGCTCTGTATTGTATAGTTGATTTGGAAGCAACAGGTTATTTCTTGCTTCTCCAAGACACTAGATTTCCTCCTACAAGAACACAATGGCCTGAAGTTGATCTCCTGGCATCCAGGCAGCTAGCCTAATCAACATCACAATAACATCTACGACAAGGTGTCCATAACTCTTATACAACAGTCCTTTCCCAGAAGAACCTTTCAAGTATCTCAAGATTCTATATACTGCCTCAAGATGTTCACTTCTAGGCTCATGCATATATCTGCTAACAACGCTTACTGCAAATGCAATGTCTGGTTGTGTATGACACAAGTACAACAATCTTCCAACCAATCACTGATATTTTTCTTTATCCACAAGATCACCTGATTGGGCAGTCACTTTATGGTGTTGATCGATTGGGGTTGAAGCAGCTCTAATACCATGTTAGGAAATATGCAACTTGTATTTCCTTGGGAGCAAAGGCCAGTATATACATATACATGTACAAGTGGTAAATATGCAGGAAACCCCTCAGACAACAGGAAAATACACAGGCTACACAAGGAACATAATATAACTCTTAAAACTACTCTCCACCTCTTGACAAATTTCACCAACCTGAGATTGGTCATGTCCTTCAAATATGACAGTGAGATCAGTTTTCTCACCATAGAAAGGTTCCGATTCATGGAATGTAACACATCCATGTTCACAAAAGTCATCCTCTCAGATAGACTCTAGCATATGTACCCTTTTTGTCCCGAAGAATACCCAATAAAGATGCAATTGACTGCCCGAGGATCCAGTTTGTTAACTGATGGCCTATGATCACGAACAAAACAATCATCACAAGATTTCTGTGATTTGGAAGAGTATAATTATTTTTACTGTTAATCCATATACTTTCCTTCATACATTCGTACATATTAGATGATACATCCGTAATGTGTTCACTATATAGATGCACGAATCTGTATTTTTAATAATATCCATTGGTAAATGAGATTTACTGGGTTAGCTTACCTGATACATTAATCTTTTGGCTGTAACTGTTTTATGTTGTTAAAAATGATTTCTTCCACTTTTAGTAAATGTTGGTGGTTTTCAACTTCAATTGTTTTTTCTTTAATTTCATTTTACTATCTACTCTCTTTCATGTCGTTGTTACATATTTCCTTGAAAATAAGAGACAAGACAGGGGTGGCGCCCACCACAGTTACAAACCCGAGGAATTACAAGTTGGTGCAAGGAGGGTTTCGCAAGCGGCATGCTAGTGTCATGACCAAGATCATCACCTTGAGATTGATCACGTTCTTCATGAATAGAAAAACAATGTGACTACTGTTGATGATGGTGGCGAACAGGGGAAGTGGCAACATAGATGGGTTATTAGGAGTGTGCATCAATTTGGTTATCCCGTTGCAACCGAACACCTTGGGAAAATCTGGAAATTTATTTCTGTGAAAAAAACTGACACAGTGATTTCACACTTGTCACCCGGGATGGCATACTGTTGATCAAGAGGGTGGCCACCATGACAGCTTCACTTCAGGAGGAACTTGGGCACATTCATGGTGAACATCAATGCCCGGGCCACCTGAAGTAGGTGGCAACTTTTTCTCTCTGCCACCCCATCTTGAGAAGGTGTCAGGACAAGATGTTTGATGCAGGATACCCTTGTCAGACATGAAGGCACCAATGGCCTTGTTAACATACTCAGTGTCGTTGTCTGATCTGAGTGTTTGAATTTTCACATTAAATGAGTATGAACAAGTGCATAAAAGTTTTGAAACACTGGAACACCTTATCTTTTTGTCTCAGAAGATAGACCCAAGTCATCCGAGAATGGCAATAATCTATGAACGTAACGAAGTACTTCATACCACTGACAGATAACACGGAACATATCCATACATCAGAATGGATTAACACAAAAGGAGATATGCTCCTGACCCCCCTACTCACATATGAGCTTCTGGTATGTTTAACAAACTCACACGCATCACAGTTCAGCTTGCTCTTGTCCACACCACTCATTACATCAGGAAATACTTGATACATTTTGTCAAAAGACACATGCCCCATCCTACAGTGATGGATTAGGGTTCTAGTCTCCAGGGCCGTCTTGTTGCGGTCCATGTACCACAGACTCCTACGCCTCGCTTCAGTCTCAAGACTCCTGCCCATCGGTCTCTCCTAAATCGAGCATACAACCTTGTAAAGAATTATTCGGCAATCAATTTGGTCAATCTAAGCACTCAGGACACTAAGTTGACGGGAAAAGCTGGCACATGCCATACTGAGGATAATTCAATACTCGGTTTCCAGCTGACTGTCCCAACACCTTTGATGGGTTGGGCTGTGCAATATACTATGTAAATGGTTTTCTGATGCGTGAGTGTGGAATATAGGATGTAAACTCATAAAAGTCTCCAGCAACATGTTATGATGCTCAAGAGTCAAGCACCCATTCAAAATTTATTTTATGGGATGCTATTGATGCATGCTCAATGTTACCTTCATTTGTATCAACAAAGTTGGCATGCCAAGTAGCAGTCTCTTGTGCTCTGTAGGCTGCTTCCCCTCAGCTGAGGTAGCTATATTCGCCTTGAGAGCATTTCAATAACCACCGTGCCCAGTCTGATCACCACTCCCATTCTGACCACCTCTGTTGCTACTGCCACCACTATACCCTCGACCTCTGCCTCTGCTGGGAGGTTCTGGGCAAAAAAACTGACATGCCCTGGGTGACCACAGCTATAACAGCCCCTAGGACTTTGCTGGTCAGCCACTCTATAAGCAAATTCATTTCTATGTCCTCCTCTAGACTGCAAGCGTACCTCTTCCTGGGACATCGCACCAATGGCCTCATCTATAAACACAAGCGCATGCCTGCTCTCAAAACCTTGATTAAGACCTTTTAGAAACTGCATCTCACACCTGCACTCAACCCAATTCTTGGCAATCTCCATGGATTCTGCATGTGGAAGCTCAAGGGGATCACACTGATCCAGATCCGCCCAAAGGTGTGGCAGCTCATTCACATGCACCATCACGCTTGTCAGTTGTCACCTTAACGAACAGCATGGATCTTGTCTTTGATTTGAGACACGAGCATCAGATTTCCCTTACCAGAGTGCCTCTTGGACAGCAGGGTCCACACACCAGAAGCACTCAACAGACGCTGCAATAGTTGGAATCAAAGAGTTCAACATCCAGGCCAGTAGCAAGGAGTCAGTGACACTCCACTTCTTCCATTCTGAGCTCTCCTTGTCAACTGGTTCTTCAACCGTCAAGAACATATCCCATCAGGCCCTTTGTCTTAAAGATCAGCAAGGCCCGCCTCGACCAGCTCAGGTAGCTGCCCACGTCATTCAACTTGACATCATTGGGCATGAGCTCAAGCTTGAACACCTGATCTTCTTGGGGCACAACAATGGCGCCACCTGCAAGAGGTAACCCCTCGGCAGCTTCACAGTCATGATCTGCGCAAATTTCTCTATAGCAGCAGCAAGTTCACTCCCCATGATTGCCTCCCCCTCTTCTTCTCCTGACTGTACCACCCTCCAGTGCTGCCTCCGTCTCCCAAAAAACTTCAGCAACAGCAGCAGATCATCACCTACAGCACCACTGCACCCAGCAGCTTCCTCTGCCAAACACCGAAAGACAAGCAGCCAGCCGCAGCTCAGCACTCTGTCATCTTCGTCTTGTCCCAGAACGAGGTTGAACCACACCCGAGCCGCGCCTCCCCTTGCGCAGCACCAGCAGCTCGTCTCCTTCTCTAGCAACACCTCTTTTTCCACCTCCTTCCTCTCCAACCTCAAGAGCCAGCAACCGGGAGAAGAACTAGCAAGCAGCAGAACAGAAGGACCAGCAAGGAGCCAGAGGAATCTGGCCATAGATCAGCCCCGCCGACGTCCGCGCTGCCTTACCGCACCACGAGCTCACAGGCAGCCCCGCCTCCTCGCATGCTGCTTGCCCAGATTTGACATTTCCTCACCGGATCCCGCCGCCGTCGTCTCCTCACGCCTCGCCCTCTCATACCATGTAGGAATGTGGAGACTAACCTCTCAATAGCTCTGGCGGTGCTAACTGCCAGACATCGACAACCTCCTCCTCTCCTAGGTCAGGTACATGGGCCTGGGCCTTATGGGCCAGCCTGGATATGGGCTCACATACAACAGTATTCAAGATTTTCTAACATTTAGCTTTATGGCACAGAGAACACCAAAAGATCTAGTAATCCATAATGAATGTCTTCCAAAATCTTCTAAGAAAATGAAGTATATTGGAAATGGCAAACCAGGTACACCATGAACAATTTTGTTCAAATTTAGGGTATCCAGAATAAATATGACACAGAGTATTATTGCCAATTGAATATCATATTATACTTATAGCATGATCTCTATCATTTAAAATTGTTTAACTAGACGACAACATGATGTTAAGAAAAGTGACAACGAGTTAGAAATTTAAAATAATTTCAATATGAGAGTAAACTTATAAGAGAAACTTAAGCACCACAGATATACAAGATTTTAAAACAAAATCCAACAGATAACATGTTCATTTTAGACCAACTCTAGCAAATATACATATATTGCACAGAATAGACAAAATTTGGAAAACGGGATTAATAAATAGCACCTGCTGTCGTGAAACGGCTTTCCTTATACACCATGTTGCCAGGTACATCCACATCAAACCTTCAGCATAACAATCCCAAGGTTAACTACCGAACTACAGTATTGCAAATGCAACACAACAAGGAAAAAGTAAAAGGAAGAAAGAAGGTCATTTGCCAAAAGTTCCTTATTTAGACACAAGTCCAGAAATATAATTCTGCAGCTCTGTGATATGACGTGACAAATGTAGTTGTGATCAACATTTCTCTTATTTGGAAGTAACAATATATGCAGCTTATAGCTCTTCAATTCATAGCATCATTTGCCCTTACAATGTAAACTGAAGACCTACAGTTTAACATTCTACTCCTATTACTGAAAAGCCTAACCACAGACTTGACTCACTGCAGAATGAAGGTATTGTTAAGCTTCATGCACTAGTCAACGCAACCAAAAATCCGAACTGATGGAAAGGGCTAGGCAATCCACATATACACTTCAACACCCCCTCTCACATGTGACGCGGAAAGTCAACACGTGGATAGACTCAAAGATATGGCTCAAGCGGCCTATACGTGGACAAAGGGGGGCAGCAGCAATTTATGGATAAATTGCGAAAGCCAGGACTTGGGCGCTGATACCATGTTATGAAAGCAACTTATCTCTATTACATAGCCCATGGGGCATATATATATTACACATGACTTGGGGTGCAAGGAAAGGAAACATAGTCTAATAAGAACTCCTGGACCAATACTAATACTTCCTACCCCCCCCCCCCCCCCCCCCTCTTCCAATGCAAAATGTATGCAATAGCATTGCATTTGAAGAAGTGTAACACTAGAAGAAAATTCCAAATCCGTGTCTTGAGAGTGTCGTCATAGCATGAAGAATCTTCAAAATCTGTCGAGTCAAGCCAAAGGAGATAACAAAGAGATGGGACATCACAAGAAGACACCGCATCACTAGAAGATACAAGATAAGTATCAAGAGAAGATGGGTTGTCAAAAAAGATGGCACATCAAGAGAATGAAGCATTGCGCAAGAAAGCATAGCCCACGACAACCGACGGCGAAAGAAGCTCGGCGGTTAAGGCACAATGGGCGTAGATCGACAATGCAGAAAGAGTCCACGAAAATCCTATAGAAAACAACAAGGGCAAGTAGGCCATAAAAGATGTATAGAAAGGACCAGGACGAGAGAAAGACTAAAGGCTGACGGACAAAGGTTTGTGGACACGCATGGCATGACAAACACAAAATATCAACGGATTTAGTGGACGCAGCGGAAAATATAGAAAACTAGGAACAGACAAGATGCTATGAAGGAAGACTAGCAACGGTGGGCAGCTGAAGAAAAATTAAAATAAATCTGTTACATGAGATCAAGCAGCAGACCAAGAAACTGTCGCACGAAGCAACTCAGGGCAGCCGGACAGCCAAACCAGATCCAATTGGGTGACTAGTAGACGGAGCGGCAGGAAGTAGCTAGCAGCACCATGTAGCCGCAGGTAAGCAACAGGTAGCACCACGTAGCAGCAGGCAACACCAGGTGGTAGCGAGTAGCAGCTAGCACCAGCGGGCAGCATGGGGTGCAGGTGAACACATACGAAGAGCAAGCACGTGAGCGGGCAGGCAACTGGCGACATCGATCGGACCTGGAGAGGCATCCTCCAGATTTGGGAGCAGCAGCCTGGGCAGCATCCAGATCCATTAGGATTGCCAAGCGGCCTGGAGCTAGCAGCAGGTGGAGCGGCTTGGGCATCGATGTTGTAGGCGACTAGTTGAGGCGGCCGGCAGCACACGTCTTGGAAGGAAGCAGCAGCGGCGGTCCTTGCAGACTCGATCAATCTGGCATCAATGGGTCGAAAGAAGAAGGCCGGAAAAAAAATTGATCCTCAGAAGAGTTGCGGCGCCGGAGGAGATCTAAACCTAGGCTCTAATACCATGTTAAGCTTCATGCACTAGCCAATACAACCAAAAGTCCGAACTGATGGAAAGGGCTAGGCAATCCACATATACACTTCAACAGGTATGATAACGACTCAACAGATATAGGCAGCTAAAATAAAGTACTCACAAATATTACTGAAGGCAAGTTTCTCGCAAATATTACTGAAAGCAAGTTTCTCCCAAGAGCTGTGAAAGAAGCACTTACAAATGAATTTTCCGGTATGAGCTCCTAACTTTTCCAGATTCATCGATTAATACATGAGTATTGTACTGGTGCGAATCATCTGGGCCCCTTTCTTGAAACCCTCCAAGAGACAACCACATACTTGACTCACTGCAAAATGAAGCTATGATAAGGACTCGACATGCTGATTCACTCCATTTACAAACCTCAAATCGCAAGGATTTTTTGTGCCAACAGATAGTTAATGAAGGAGCATTGCATACGCTTGCGTACTTGTCTATATAAGCTAAAAGATATTTGTAAGCTAACAGATGTACAAAGTAAAAAACCACATACTGAATATATAGTTAGAAAGATTCATCTGTCAGATACATATTAAGTTAGACAGTGCAAAACAATTATTCCTAAATCTAAGAGCTGATAGAGTATCAAAGGCTAGTAGACAAAGTAGATTGGAAAATCAAAAGGCTTAGTCACTACAAAGTACAAGTGAGAAAACTCTGCTTTGAGATGGGAAACATAAATTGAGAAAGATGTTCTTACTAACTTTGCAAGTGAGCAATATCTCTGCATTATTGGGCCATCTAATGGTTCGGCTAGCTTAACAGACTCGCCATCCTTGGATCCTATGAAGGAGAAGACCTCAGGGAAGCAAAGAAATTTGACTCCGGCCAGAGCAGCTTCCTAAGAAAAGATGATCTCAAATGATGGTCTACTATGCATTTATCTATGAGAGCTTACAATAAAGTAGGGAAACAAAAAAGAACAGCATTAAGTATTGTACAAAGAATAAAACCAATGAGGACTCCGATAGGTGCAGCACACACATAGCATAGAACTCACTTTGGAAAGCTTTGCTTATAATTCATCTATTCGTGCATTCCAGATCCCAGAAGAGCATATCAAATGCAGAATATCTCCTCTTCCTAGATCTTCTGAGACGAAATGCTACAATTTCTCCATTTCAATAGCCAAAACACATTGTCTGGCAACTACACACTTGCATATCTCCTTCTTGCTGCAACTAGATGTTTCTTCCAGTTCCAAATCGCAGCAGACGATCAACTCCATGCTCGCGGCGGTGCAGGGTTAGGTCTTAGGGTAAAGGAGGAAGGCTTACCTTGGTGAGGCGGGAGCAGGTGGCGTAGTTGGCGTCGAGGTCCCCCACGGAGGTCATCTGCACCACACCCACCTTCCCCTTCGACGCAGCGGAGACGGAGGATAACGACATGGCGCGGCGGAGGACGGCGGCGGAGGCGGCGATTGGGAGCGAGACCGCGAAGGAGGCCAAGGCCATGACAAGTAGGGGAGGTCAATACCCAGCCGCCTGGGTCACCTGCTCGGGGGCACGAGCCGAGGAAGAGGTCCCACGTGGTCTCATCGTGACCGTTGGATGAAGCCTCCTCCATCTTAGAGCATGGTTCAGAGTATACCTGGCCAAAACTCGGATCGGGCCGGGCCTAAAAAAGCCCACGGTACAAAACTCAGGCCCAGGCCCGGCCCGACCGTCAGGCCTAGTTTCTGGGCCCGGGTTCGAAAAAGCCCGGCCCGACCCGGCAGGCCTGGACGGACATAGGCCCAAAAACTAGTTTTCGCAGGCCCGAGCCTAGCTTGGCCCGACATTCACGCTTGATTCTGAGGCGCAGGCCCGGCCTGGCCCGGAAATTTTGGGCCGGGTCGAGTCGGGCTGGCAGGGCCAGGTTTTTCATGGCCAGGTCTAGTTAAGAGCATCTCTAGCTGATCCCGTAGTCAGTCGTCCTGTAAAAGTCGTATTAGGGCTCCCGCAAAATCTTTTTACGGGAACGCAAACGCTTCGGCAAAAGAGATGTTGTAAAACCGTCTCGTAAATGTTTTGCCGGACACGATCTGTTCTGCACCGAAGGGCTCGCGACACCATAAATTTTGCATGGCATCAAATAAATTAGGCATCTCATCAATATGAATAGAATGAAATCATAATATAATTCAACATACAAATATATAAATGATCCCAATAGTAATTCATAATACAACAATAGTTTTCAATACAACAAATGTTCAAATCTATACCTAATAATAAAGGGGTATTGCTTCTGGCGGTACGTCACAAAAATTAGTCCCAAATATGCAAAATATTACCCACCAATGCCACCTATAAGTAATAAAAAAATGTTTTATACAGAGTAATCCCCACCAGGGTCGGCCCATGCAGAGTGACCTCCTATACTGCGCTTAAAAGGACGTGGATGTCGCCTAGAGGAGGGTGAATAGGCGCTTTAAAATAATTACGGTTTAGGCTTGAACAAATGCCGAATAAAACTAGCGTTTAATATGTCAAGCACAAAACCTAAAACAACTAAGCTCACATATGTGCACCAACAACTTATGCTAAGCAAGATAAACAACTAAGTGATAGCAAGATATATAGCATGAAACAATATGGCTATCACAAAGTAAAGTGCATAAGTAAAGGGCTCGGGTAAGAGATAACCGAGGCACGCGGAGACGACGATGTATCCCGAAGTTCACACCATTGCGGATGCTAATCTCCGTTTGGAGTGGTGTGGAGGAACAATGCTCCACAAGATGCCATTAAGGCCACCGTAATCTCCTCACGCCCTCGCATAATGCAAGATGCCGTGATTCCACTAAGGGACCCTTGAGGGCGGTCACCGAACCCGTACAAATGGCAACCCTTGGGGGCGGTCACCGAACCCGTACACTTTGGTAACCCTTGGGGGCGGTCACTGGTACCCGTACAAATTGCTTGGGGCAATCTCCACAACCTAATTGGAGACCCCGACGCTTGCCCGGAGTTGTACACCACAATTATTGAGCTCCGAGACACCACCAACCGTCTAGGGCGCCAAAGCACCCAAGAGGAACAAGCTCTAGGGTGCTCAAACACCGAAGAGTAATATGCTTCTCAAACTTCACTTCCACGTATCACCGTGAAGAACTCAAACCGATGCAACTAATGCAATGGCAAGAACGCACGAAGTGGTCAAGTTCCTCACTCCCAAATCCCACCACAACAAGAAAAGCTATGGAGGAATATGAGAGGAAGAACAAGGAGCTCACAAAGAACTCCAAGATCTAGATCCAAGGGGTTCCCCTCACATAGAGGAGAAAGTGGTTGGTGGAAATGTGGATCTAGATCTCCTCTCTCTTTTCCCTCAAAAAGAGCAAGAATCATTGGAGGGATTGAGAGTTAGCAAGCTCTAAGAAGGTCAACAATGGGGGAAGAACACAAGCTCAAAGGATAAGATCCACTGGGGAAGAAGACCCCCTTTTATAGGTGGGGAAAAATCCAACCGTTACCCCCATAGCCCGCACACAAGCGGTACTACCGCTCCGGAGAGCGGTACTACCTCTTATAAGCGGTAGATCTAGGAAAGAACAAGCAAACGGTAAAAACCTCGAGGCGGTACTGTCGTCGGAGTGGTACTACCGCTCCTACCAGCAGTACTACCGCTAGTTAGCGGTACTATCGCTTGTTACAGACGCTCAACTTCCGCTTGGGTGGCGCGGAGCATCAGACAGGTGTCTGGTGGCTGGCGTGGACGCCAGAACCACCTGAGCGGTAATGCCGCTCCACAGCAACGGGACTACCGCCTGAGTGCTGAAAACTGTCCTAAAAAAGAAACTGCCATAACTTTCGCATACGAGCTCCGAATTGAGCAAACTCAAGCTGGTTGGATAGAGGACGACAAGAGCTATCCAACAGCGAAACCTCTATGAATGATGAACTAGCAAAAACTCCAACATCGAAAACATCATAGAAGATGCATATTGTCGATGTCAAAACCGGCGGATCTCGGGTAGGGGGTCCCGAGCTGTGAGACTTGGATCGATGGTAACAAGAGACGAAGGGGACAAGGTTTTACCCAGGTTCGGGCCCTCCTATGGAGGTAATACCCTACGTCATGCTTGATTATATTGATGATATGAGGATTACAGAGTTGATCTACCTCGAGATCAAGTAGCTAAAACCCTAGATGAGTTCTGTTGGCCTACAACCTAAAACCCTCCGGCTTATATAGACGCCGAGGGTGCCTAGGGTTTACACATCGTCGGTTACACGTCGAAGGGATAAACATGCCTATTCACTACTCCAAACGTGGAGGACAAGCCACGATCCTCGAAGCTTCCTTCCTGGAGACAGGGTCTTCAATCCATCTAGTATTCGGCAAGTGGCCCATATAGTCCGGCCCATAAGGAATAGGTCGACCTCCCGAGGACCCCTTAAACCAGGACTCCCTCAGTAGCCCCCGAACTAGCCTCCAACGCCAAGGGACCAAGCTCCAGCTGCTCCAAACGATCAGAGTCTTCGGCTTGCGAGGCGAGTTCCTTTCTCCGAACAATGATCGGCCGAATTTAGCTCGGCCTCCAACGACGTGTAGTTTTTTCCGATCATGAATCGTCCGAACATCAAGAATAATTTGGCCTTGAAGGCCAAACGTCAGGGAGTCAATAATGCTCTCTGACAACCTTACAGATGAAAAGTCACGGCCCACCACGACCACCAGACCAGTCATAGAGACTCGATTCGCGGTTCGAGGCCGTTTCCACCAGCACGATTCGTCAATGCACAGATCGTGCCCCGTTTTACACAGGATATGTTTAATCACGCACGTATAACGGCACGCACGCCTTGGGAAGCGGAGAGATTTACGGTGCCGTGAAGGGAAGCTAACCGGCAGCAAGCTCAATAAAAGGGGAAGAAAACCCCAAGGCTTATTCGCACTTCTCATTCGCATCCCTGCTGCCCCAATCTTCCGAGCTTCCAGAGCCCAGATCTAGGTCTTCCATTCTTCCCCCTCCGAGCTTAGCCATGGCCAGCTCCGGCTCCAACGGCAAGTGGGAGGCATCCACGGTCACAGACCAGGACATCCGGGACCTCAAGGACGCCGGCTACCTCCCCGCCAATGTCTTCCACCGCGCCGCGGAGGAGGGTCAGGTGATCCCCACCCCCAAACCAGGTGAGAGGGTGGTCTTCATCCCTCACTTCATCCGAGGATTAAGCTTCCCGCTCCACCCCTTCGTGAGGGGCCTCATGTTCTTCTACGGCCTCGACTTCCACGACCTCCCGCCGAACTCTTTCATGCACATATCGGCCTTCATCATCATCTGCGAGGCTTTCCTGCGACTCGAACCACACTTCGGACTGTGGCTCAAGATCTTCAACATCAAGCCGAAGTGTGTCGCGGGCGCACATGCAGACTGCGGCGGGGCGGTCATCGGCAAGCTTCCACGCGCGGTATGGCCATCCGACACCTTCATCGACACCATCAAGACCTGGCAGAAAGAGTGGTTCTACATCACCGAACAAAGGGAGGAGGGCGGAACTGTTCCTGCCGAATCCAGATCCGGCCCCCCGACCAGATTGACATCATGGGTCCGAAAAGGCCTCGATTGGGGGTCGGACACAGAGGTGGAGGACCTGTAGAGGGGCATCGCCTCCATGATCAAGGAGGGAGTCGGGCTGACCAACGTGGTCCAGGTTATGCTTCGGCGGCGCATTCTCCCCTGCCAGTGCCGGAGCTCTCCTATGTGGAATTATCGGACAGATGACAATCCTACGATCCGTCAACTCTTCCGCACCACATGGGAGAAGCTATGGAAGGCGATGTTCAAGGTGCAGGAGAACTGGCCGGGCAAGAAGGAGGACAAGGGCTTGAGCGCCATCAAGCCCCCACCCGAGGTATAGCTCGGTTTTATTTGATCGGCTCTGTCGTCCTAAAGATAGTCTAAGCACTTTCCGATCACCTTTTGCAGGAATGGTTGAGCAAAGCCATGGGCATCAAGTGTCCGGCTCCACAGCCCGAAGACCCCAAGTCTCCGCTGTTGTTGGAGATGCTCGTCGTGGCGCCTTACAAGGCGCCAGAGAAGAAGGAGAAAAAGAAGCCAGGCCGAGCCGGCCTGCGCATCAGGGACCAGCCGGAGGCTGTGTCCGAAGAAACCCATGCCTCCTCGAACCAGGAGGAGGAGCATGAGGGTGAGGAGGGAGGCGATTCCCCCCTCGCAGGAAAGAGGGCGGCGTCATCGGACGCCCCGGAGGACTTAGATCCCCCCGCCCCGAAGAAAGCGTGCCGGACACAGGTTATCTCGTCCGACGACAGCTCGGACTCGGATACTGAGTCCGAGGACTTCGAGAGGGTTCCGCGAAGGAACCTCAGGGTCAAGCCCCCACCTCGAAGGTACATATCCGAAGACCTTTCTGAGCTATTAGTGCTAAGTTTCGAATACTATTAACATATGAACGCTTATTGAACTGCAGCCCACCACAAGTCCTCCCCACCGATCAAGTGTCGGACGGGGAGACCCCGCCCGCCGAGCTAGCGGAGAGCGGGACCGCGTCACACCCCTCTCCTCCGGGCGCCGCGAAGGATGCCGCGGAGGTGTCCTCCCAACAGGCTCCCTTGGAGCCGGACACTGGGGGTGATGACGTCATGGCCGAGGCCAACACCTCGGCCGCCGAAGACCCGGGAGAGAGGCCTCTCCCGGATACTGAGGAGACCGGACGAGAAGATGTCCAGTCACCTCCAAGGCGGTCTTCGGAGCGCACCATGCCTCCAGAGGCACCGGTTCAATCTCCGATTAGAGATCGGGCCAACCGATCCCCGCCGGCGCCATCGACCAATGGGTGGCCGGTTATGGGGGAGGCTCTATCAAGCGCCTCCATCTCCGGGGAGCACCGCACTCTTATGGGTGCGGTACTGCAGAGCATTCAGTCCGTGGATATCGGACTAAAGGAGGCCTTTAACGGTCTCCTGACGGGCTTTCAGGTAAGCCATGTAATGCTCTATTTTGTGAAATATTGATTTCTTTGAGTAATTATTATATACATGGCAGCCCCCGAGCCCTAGGTGAGTTTAGAAAAACTTACCTGGGGGTCTATAATAGACCATTATCCGAACTATGTACAAGACAAATGTGTGTTCGGAATGTTTTAGCAGCCTGAAAAAAGGACCGGGCCCATGATTTTATCTAGGATAGTTCGGAAGCTTTTCAACCCATGTAACTTGATATAGTTGGTTTGTATTTTGTAGGCTTCGTCTGCGGCGGCGGCTTCTAACGCTGCCGAGCTGGACGGGCTAAATCGGAAGCTCAAAAGCTCCGAAGACGAGCTTGACGCTCTGAACAAGAGATTCGACGAGGCGCAAGGTAAGCCAGATGAGAGTATCAAAACTCCTCTTTACCGTACTATCGACATGGTTTCTTGATATAAGTCTATGCTTATGCAGCCTCGGCGAAGGAGATTGAGAAGCTCAAAGCAGAGCTTAAGAAAGCGAAGCAGGAAGCTTTGGTTGAGAAGGCGGCAGCCAAAGAAGCGGCTACCGCGCTATCCGCCCTGAGAGCTACTAGCGACAAGCATGAGGCTCGGGTGGAAGAAATTCAACAGGAGCTCAAGGATGCTGGCCAAAAGTGCGAGGTCCTTGAGCGGAAAGGGAAGGAGCAGGCCGCCGAACTGTCCACCCTAAAAACCGATCTCCAAAAGGAGCGGGTGGATAGGCGGTCCTATGAAGAGGAGATCGGCCAGGCCAAGGCTATCATGGATGGTAAGCCATATTTATTGCAGTGTATCTTCGGGGATAGGAAGTTCAAACTGCTTACCCAAGTATGGCGTTCCTTAGGCGCCTGCTCGGAACTCCAGAAGAGCGTCGCGGACGCAAACCAGTTCTATGCTTCGCGGGGAGAAGGAGACGAAGCTCGGCTGTTTTGGGCGCAATTCGAAGCCCCCGAGCGCTCTCCTCTCCTCGTTGAGCAGCTGAAGCAGCTGGTGGAGCTACACCGGATGGCGGAGCCGGCCATGAAGGATCTCTGTATCCGGCTATGGCCCAACGAGCCACTGCCGGGCAGCTACTTCGGCCTGGTGCAAAAGCTGAGTGACGCCTCTCCTCGGATCGACGCACTGAGGCGATCTTCCTATATTGAGGGAGCTCGGATGACCTTCGCGAAGGCCAAGGTGCACTGGCCGGGGCTTGATCCGATGAAGATAGCCACCGCCCCTCCGCCTCCTGGAAAGGAGCATAGGCGCCCCGAGCTGTACTTCTCCGGAGTTATGGAGGGTGCTCGGGCAATAGAATCTCAGTGTTCGAGAGAGAACGTGTATGAATAAAGTGTTGTAATATGTCCGAAGACTTTTCAACGTGTATATATTTAAAATGCATGGTTTATCATGTCTTGTATGTTTTGCATCCTTTATAACTCCTGTGTGGCCGTTAAAACTGAAAGCGGTGAATCGTCGGCTTCAGCCCCCATGTAGATACTACGCGGGGTGTCCGTGCCAACGCACTGTGACCCTTAGCCGAACTGTCGGTACCCGAAGGCGGTAGTGCGGGGCGGACAAGGCAATCGGACTATAATGCTTTATTGCTTTCACTTAGCCGTAGGGGCGCGAGAAAGGAGTGCGGGAGGCTGATGACTAGCCCCCAAGGTTCGTGATGTTCGGAATAACCTGTGACCGAAGCCTATATCACCTGGTTTGTACTAATACCAAACCCATCGTATGACACGGAATAACCTCTGACGAGATCTAGTTAAGCTCGGATTCGCAGACCGGTTCTCGCATACCATGACAGTCAGTTTTCGGCTTTCTCCACTAAGGTGCTTGACCAGACTAGCCGGAAGCACGATCGCAGTGGTGCTCCCTTTGCCCCTTTAGCCGAACGAGCGGAACATAAAGGGGCAAGCACAGGAGCCGGGCAACCCAACTATTGACTCAAGACATAGTTCGGAACCAATGCATATAAAGCGGGATTCCAAGACGCCGAACACTAAATCGGTTGTGATTAGGGCAATTTTTAAGGTCGAGCCCCCGGTCTATTAGCCGGTTGCATCGTAAAGTATACCAAACAGGTTCGCAAGAAGAGGGAGAAAATAGGGAGTGTTCCGAAAAGGGACAACAAAAAGATACTGTAGGATATATCTGTATTTTACTCAACAACTCTTATTATTCAAATTGGCGGTGCAACTGTTTTACAGGTATTAAAAATATAAATCTTACAGGAGGGGTTGTATCTAGGGTCTTCGATGGGTGACCTGACGTCCTCGATGTGCCCTGTCGCTTGTCCGCTCCTGCGTCTCCCGAAGAGTTGTACACCGTTATGGGTGTAGTATTCGGCGAGCGGACTCTGGAGAAAAAGCCTTGAGAAGTCGCCGAAACGTGGACGAGCCTTACGCCGTAGCGGGTACTTTATGGTACCCGTAGTGTGTCCGAAGACATGTTGATGGTGATAGTTCGGTCTAACCGAACACTTTACCCCTTAATAGTTTTTTCCCCACCGCTGCCCATGGAATTTTAAGCGCAAAGTTGTGCCTTCTTGGCACGTACTTTGCAGGTTCTAGGGCCGTGCGATCGGGGGCGAGTCCCTATTTACTGGGGGAGGGAGGTGCTGGTGCTTCGGATTGAGACCGAGCTCGCTTCCCAGCCTTGGCTGCCTTTATGGCGGATGTCGGCGCTTGCCAATCATCGGTGTAGTGGAATTTGGCTGCCAGGGCCAACGCATGTTCCTCGGTTCGGAGGGAGCGCTCTGTGTTGCCATTGACAGTAATGACCCCCCTAGGGCCAGGCATCTTGAGCTTGAGGTATGCGTAGTGTGGGACGGCGTTAAAGCAAGCGAACGCTGTACGGCCGAGCAGGGCATGATAGCCGCTGCGGAAAGGTACGATGTCGAAGATCAAGTCCTCGCTTTGAAAGTTATCGGGCGAGCCGAATACTACTTCCAGGCTTACAGAGCCTGTGCATCGGGCTTCAACGCCTGGGATCACTCCTTTGAAGGTAGTGTGACTGGGCTTGATCCTTGACGGATCTATGCCCATCTTTTTCACCGTATCTGAGTAAATCAGATTGAGGCTACTTCCATCGTCCATTAGGACTTTAGTGAGGTGGTACCCGTCTATGATCGGGTCTAGGATGAGTGCGGCCGAACCCCCATGACGGATACTGGTCGGATGGTCACGTCGATCGAAGGTGATCGGGTATGCGACCATGGGTTATACTTCGGGGCTACGGGCTCTATGGCGTAGACATCTCGAAGGGCGCGCTTCCTCTCCTTTTTCAGTATATGGGTGGCGTATATCATGTTTACTGTTTTCACCTCTGGAGGGAATTTCTTTTGTCTGCCACCGATCGGACCACGAGGCTCATCCTCGTCCTCGCTGCGTGGGCTCTTGCCTTGGTCCTCGGTTGCGAGCTTGCCGGCCTGTTTGAAGACCCAACAGTTACGGTTGGTGTGATTGGCGGGCTTCTCTTGAGTGCCGTGGATCTGGCAAGACCTCTCCAGGATCTTGTCCAGCGGGGTGGGTCCATCGTGTTTGCCTTTAGGAGGCTTCTTCCGCTGCCGAGGCCGGGAATTGCGGAAGCCGGCGTTAACAGCCGTGTCATCGGCATCACTATTATTGTGCCGGCGCTTGTTCTTGTTGCGCTTCGGTTTCCCGTTTCCATCCCGAACTTCAGAGGTTCCGGGGTCTTCGGGGTTGTGGCTACGTCTAGCTAGCCAGTTATCCTCGCCCGCGCAAAAGCGGGTCATGAGTGATGTGAGGGCGGACATTGTCCTTGGTTTATCCTGGCCGAGCTGACAAGCCAGCCATTTATCCCGAATATTGTGCCTGAAAGAGGCTATTGCTTCGGCGTCCGGGCAGTCCACGATCTGGTTTTTCTTGGTCAAGAAACGATTCCAGAATAGTCGCGCGGACTCTCCTGGCTTCTAAACGACGTTGCTTAGATTGGAGGAGTCCGGCGGCCGGACATAAGTGCCCTGGAAATTAGATCGGAATGCCTCTTCTAGGTCCTCCCAACACCCAATGGAGTTTTCGGGGAGGCTATTTAACCAGTGCCGAGCTGGCCCCTTGAGCTTCAGGGGTAAGTACTTAATGGCGTGGAGGTCGTCTCCTCGCGCCATGTGGATGTGGAGGAGGAAATCCTCGATCCATACGGTTGGGTTAGTTGTCCCATCGTATTGCTCTATGTTGACGGGTTTAAACCCTTCCGGGAACTGATGTCGCATCACCTCGTCCGTGAAGCACAGTGGGTGGGCAGCGCCTCTAACCCGAGCTATGTTGCGCCGGTGATCGGCGTCTGGCCTAGCTCGGTTTCGTTCCCGACCTTCATTGTCGCGGTCGAACCAAGGCCGGTACCCTTCCCGTCTATCGGGTGAGTATCCTCTGGATCCGTAGATGGATCGCGTACGACCTGCTTGGTCGTCTAGGTTGTGTCGCAGGTCGAACCTGTCATCGGGCTCTAGTGGCTCCTTTCCCCGTCTACGGGGTATCGTCGGCCTATAGCCGGTGTTGTCAGCCGTCCTGTCTCGTCCTCGAGGAGGGCGGTCTGGTTTGTCGTATGGGGTATGTTTGGGGGACGGCGTATCAGAGAGCTCATCGTCGAACTGTGGCAGCAGCCTTCTGCGTGGATAACTCTTAGGCTGGTCCGATAGACCGGTGCCGTATCCCTCCTCAGCCGAGAGGACTCTCGTCCATCGATCGTTGAGGTTGTCTTGTTCGGCCTTAAGCTGCCATTCTTTTGCTTTCAGGCTGCGGGCTGTGGCTATAAGTTGTTGCCTGAATAGTTCCTGGTCTGCAGGATTGTCGGGGATGGCGAACTCATCGGCTTCCGCATTATCCTCCTCCTCGATAGAGCGGAGGTAGTCGTCGTCCTCGGGATCATCTAGATCATCGGGGTCGCGCCGGTCTTCCGGTCTCTCCTGACCCTCTAATGGGTGTTCGGGGTTTTCGGGATCACCGAGGTCTTCCGGGGTATCTCCGTCCCCGGTGCCCTCGGCAGCTTTTCTTCCCTTTTTTTCCTTTTGACCATTTATGCGGCTTGCGGCGCCTTGATGGCGCGTCATCCGATTTGTCGCCGTCGTTTTTCGGAGTGTCCACCATGTAGACGTCGTATGTGGAGGTGGCAGTCCACTGCCCGGTTTTAGCGGGGGTGAGGACGTGATCCTCCTCATCCATGTGCTCTGCCTCCTCGGAAGCATAGTCTAGCATGTCGGTTAAATCCTCGACAGTGGCTATCAAGTGGGTGGTGGGTGGGACGAAAAATCTGTCCTGATCCGTCTGGCGCCCGATCTGAGAGTAGATCGCGGTTGGGTCGTCGGTAATAGTCATCGACGAGATCCGATCTAGAGCCTCGTCGAGTATCGAGAGCTCGATCGGGCCGGTCTGCCCAGAGCTTCCGGAGTGAACCTTCGATACGCCCGCGCAGGAAGAGTGTTCGGCAAGAACAGATGCCGTACGTTGGGTACTATGACCGGATCCGGAACGAAAGTCAGGCCCTTGCCGGGGTTGATCCCGTGGGCAGAGCCGAAAGATGGATATGAGGTTAAAGCCTCAGAGTCTCCGGGCGTGGCAGGCGAGACTGCGAGCCCGGTTAGTGATAGATCGCCTAGAGAGTCTACGGAGAACTCTAAGTTCCCGAATCTGACCTCTTGACCAGGAGCGAAACTTCCGACGCGGCCTAGATGGACGGTCGGGTCGGCGTGCAGCACTATGCTGCCGAAAGCGAAGATCTGTCCCGGGACAAAAGTGCCCGTATTGCGGACCTCTTCGTTGATGACTAGGCGAGCCATCGATTCCTTCTGACGATCACAGCGGAACTCTCAATGAAAGCACCAATGTCGGTGTCAAAACCGGCGGATCTCGGGTAGGGGGTCCCGAGCTGTGAGACTTGGATCGATGGTAACAAGAGACGAAGGGGACAAGGTTTTATCTAGGTTCGGGCCCTCCTATGGAGGTAATACCCTACGTCATGCTTGATTATATTGATGATATGAGGATTACAGAGTTGATCTACCTCGAGATCAAGTAGCTAAAACCCTAGATGAGTTCTGTTGGCCTACAACCTAAAACCCTCCAGCTTATATAGACGCCGAGGGTGCCTAGGGTTTACACATGGTCGGTTACACGTCGAAGGGATAAACATGCCTATTCACTACTCCAAACGTGGAGGACAAGCCACGATCCTCGAAGCTTCCTTCCTGGAGACAGGGTCTTCAATCCATCTAGTATTCGGTAAGTGGCCCATATAGTCCGGCCCATAAGGAATAGGTCGACCTCCCGAGGACCCCTTAAACCAGGACTCCCTCACATATGGAATCCGTTTTCGATGAACTCAGGCTTGTCATGAAGATGACCATAAGCTCTAAAACTCACAAAGAGAAGCACCAAACAAGAACCAAGAAAGATGATGCAAGGATGCAAATGGTTTGAGCTCTCAATGAACGATACGATCGAGCTACTCACTTGAGAGCCCCCCTTGATAGTACGGCAATCGATCCTATAACCCGATCTCCCAACTACCACCATGAGACCGGTAAAATAGAAAACCTATCAAGGGCAAACCTATACCTTGCACATAGTCCACTTGGCTAGATGATGACGATCTTGACTTCCTCAAGATGGACCATCTTTCTTGATTGCGTTGGCTCGATGAAGACTAGTTGATTGCTCCCCCATAGTCTACTATGCATGAGCCACTCTTCGGCACATCTTCACAAGTCCATTGTCACCACAATGGACGGCAAGCTTCAAGCATGATCTCTTCTTGATGATCCACTTGAACCTGCTCACCACAATCTTGATGACGATCACCACTTGATGTCATCCTCCATGGGTTGTATGAGATCTTCCTCTTGACGCAAGCCCATGGAAACATACCTAACCCCACATAGAACTCTCATGTAGACCATGGGTTAGTACACAAACCGTAATGGACAATACTTACCGTACCATGAGATCACTTGATCCCTCTTGGTACATCTTGTACACTTTGTGTGTTGATCAACTTGATTCACTCTTTGACTTAGTCTTGATCAACCTTGTATCATATCTTCTCTCTTCATAAATATGATGTCTTGAAGGTAAACATGAATGCTCACACAATCTTCTTCTTCAAGACATGCTTGCAATAAGCTCAACTCTTACATGACCAACCTTTGGATAAAACCTTGAATACCACCTTGGTCACCATATAAACTCCTTGAAACCAACAGATGAACTTCAAGAAGTGTCTATGGACAAATCCTTCGAATATAACTCAAGGCAACCATTAGTCCATAGGGATTGTCATCAATTACCAAAACCACACATGGAGAAATGTGCTCTTATAGCGCTCTTGGTGCCAGTAAGAGACGTGGCTCGTCTGTTTGGGTCAGCCCATGTCCAGGCAGCCTGCTTTTGAAATATTGTTTTTTATTTTTTATTTTCCTTTTTTCGTTTTCGTTTTTTCTACTTTAACTAATTCATGACTTCAAAAAAGTTTTGAAAATAAAAAAACGAGAATTTTGAAATAAAAGTTTAATAAATCATAAAATGGTTGTGGATTCAAAAATGTTAGCGATTTTGTAAAAACAATGTTTGCTTATTAAAAAAAATCGAAATTTTGAAAACAAATGTTTGGGAAATCAAAACATATTCATGATTTTTTGAAAAGTTCGTGTATTAAAAATGTTAATGAAATTGAATTGAAAAATATTCATGAATTCAAAAATATTCTAAAAATTCAAAAACTGTTCGTGACTTACACAATAGTTTATTCATTCATAAAATGTTCGTTGATTCAAAAAAATTAACACTGATGGTTTCTCTCTTGCAATCTATCTTAGCATTAACAGTGTTCAAGAAAGGTCTACCAAATATTATGGGACAAAAATCATCTTGTGGGGAACCAAGAACTAGAAAATCAGTAGGATATTTTATTTTCCCATGCAAGACTTCAACATCTCTAACAATCCCAAGTGGTGTGATGGTGTCTCTATTAGCAAGTTTAATAGTAACATCAATGTCTTCTATTTCGGTGGGTGCTATATCATTCATAATTTCTTGGTATAAGGTAAAAGGAATAGCACTCACACTAGCACCCATATCACATAAACCATGATAGCAATGATCTCCTATTTTAACTGAGACAACAGGCATGCCAACTACTGGTCTATGTTTATCTTTTTCATCGGGTTTGGCAATTCTAGCAGCTTCATCACAGAAGTAAATAACATGCCCATCAATATTTTCTACCAAGAGATCTTTAACCATAGCAACACTAGGTTATACTTTAATTTGTTCAGATGGCTTAGGTGCTTTAATATTACTTTTGCGAACAACAATTGATACCTTAGCATGTTCCTTTATCCTAACAGGGAAAGCTGGTTTTTCAATATAAGCAGTAGGCACAACTGGATCAACATTGTAAATGATGGTTTCATTTTTATCTATGACCGGTTCTTTAATTTCTTATTTAATAGGGGGATGATATATAAACCACTTATCCTTAGGGAAATCAACATGAGTAGCAAATGATTCACAAAAAGAGGCTACTATCTCAGAGTCAAGTCCATATTTAGTGCTAAACTTGTGAAAAGCATCGGTATTCATAAAAGATTTAACACAACCAAACTTAAGCCCTAACTCATTACCTTCATCGAGTTCCCAATCTTCAGAGTTGCGTTTAATTCTTTCTAAGAGATCCCACTTAAATTCAATAGCCTTCTTCATAAAAGAACCAGTACAATAAGTATCGAGCATGGATCGATCATTATGAGAAAGCCGAGCATAAAAATTCTAAATAATTTCTCTCGAGAGATCATGATTGGGGCATGAATATAACAATGACTTAAGCCTCCCCCAAGCTAGAGCGATGCTTTCTCCTTCACGAGGCCAAAAATTATATATATAATTCCGATCACGTCCGATCACGATGAACTAGATGCATAAGATAAAACTTTTGGTGGAATTCTAATTTCAATCGATTCCAGTTCCATGATCCAATATCATCACATAGCCTATACCATGTCAATGCTTTTCCCTTCAAAGATAAAGGGAAAACCTTCTTCTTAACTTCATCTTCGGGTAAACCTGCAAGCTTAAATAATCCACAAATTTCATCCACATGTATTAGATGCATATCAGGATGTTCAGTTCCGTCTCCTGCATAAGGATTAGCTAGCAGTTGTTCTACCATACCCGGAGGAATTTCATAACCAATATTTTCAGTAGGTGCAATAGGTTGAGGAGCAACTAATTGTGGTTCCGGTCGAGGTGAATATACCCCGAACAAACCCCTCAAAGGATTGTTTCCCATAGTAGCAAGTGATAATATATTTCAGCACGTAGTATAAATTTTCCCTTACCGATTTCCACTTACCAAGCGCGCTTCACTCCCCGGCAATGGCGCCAGAAATGAGCCTTGATGACCCACAAGTATAGGGGGTCAATCGTAGTCCTTTCGATAAGTAAGAGTGTCGAACCCAATGAGGAGCAGAAGGAAATGACAAGCGGTTTTCAGCAAGGTAATTTCTGCAAGCACTGAAATTGTAGGTAACAGATAGTTTGATAGCAAGGTAATTGGCAATGAGCAAGTAACGGTAATGGTAAATAAGGTGCAGCAAGGTAGCCTAATCTTTTTGAGGCAAAGGACAGGCCAAAACAATCTCTAGTAATAGGCAAAGTGTTCTTGAGGGTACACGGGAATTTCATCTAGTCACTTTTATCATGTTGGTTTGATTCGTGTTCGCTACTTTGATAATTTAATATGTGGGTGGACCGGTGCTTGGGTGCTGTTCTTACTTGAACAAGCTCCCACTTATGATTAACCCCCTCGCAAGCATCCGCAACTACGAGAAAAGTATTAAGATAAAATCTAACCATAGCATTAAACATTTGGATCCAAATCGGCCCCTTACGAAATAGCGCATAAACTAGGGTTTAAGCTTCTGTCACTCTAGCAAACCATCATCTAATAACTATTCCACAATGCATTCCCTTAGGCCCAAAGATGGTGAAGTGCCATGTAGTCGACGTTCACATGACACCACTAAGGGAATCACAACATTCATATCATCAAAATATCGAACACATATCAAATTCACGTGATTACTTGCAACATGACTTCTCCCGTGACCTCAAAAACAAAGGTAACTACTCACAAATGATATTCATGCTCAAGATCAGAGGGGTATTAAATAGCATAATGGATCTAAACATATAATCTTCCACCAAATAAACCATATAGTAATCAACTACAAGATGTAATCAACACTACTAGTCACCCACAGGTACCAATCTGAGGTTCCGGTACAAAGATTGAACACAAGAGATGAACTAGGGTTTGAGAGGAGATGGTGCTGTTGAAGATGTTGATGAAGATTGGCCTCCCAAAGATGAGAGGGTTGTTGGTGATGACGATGGCTTCGATTTCCCCCTCCGGGAGGGAAGTTCCCCCGACGGAATCGCTCCGCCGGAGGGCAAAAGTGCTCCTGCCCAAGTTCCGCCTCAAGTTGGCGGCGTTCCATCCCGAAAGTCCTCTCCTTATTTTTTCTAGGTCAAAAGACCTTAAGTACCAGAAGATGGGCACCATAGGTGGGCTGGGCTGGCCACAACCCACCAGGGCACGCCTGGGGGGCCTGGCGCACCCTGGTGTCTTGTGGTCACCAGGTGGCCCCCCTCCGGTAGTTATTTGCTCTAGTATTTTTTTTATATTCCAAAATAATTCTCCGTGAAGTTTCAGCTTAGTTGGAGATGTGCAGAATAGGTGTCTCTGATATGCTTTTTCAGGTCCAGAATTCCAGCTGCCAGCATTCTCCCTCTTTGTGTAAACCTTGCATATTACGAGAGAAAAGGCATTAGAATTACTCCATAAATCATTATTATGCATAAAACCATTATAAATAACAGTAGGAAATCATGATGCAAAATGGATGTATCATCCAGCCGCACTTTGGCTTGTGGCTGAAGGTCCTCAATGTCAAGCCGAAGATAGTCGACGGTCAACACACAGACTGTGGGGGGGAGATGATTAGCAAGCTCCCCCAGGTTGAATGGCCGGACGGTACCTTCATCAACACCGTCAAGATTTGGCAGAAGGAGTGGTTCTACATCACCGAACCATGCGGCGCGGACTGGGCAGCACCTACCGAATTCAAATCCGCCCCCACCACCAGATTGGTATCATGGATCAAGAAGGGCCTTGACTGGGTATCGGAGGCGGAGGTGAAGTTGCTGCAAAAGCGCATGTCCCAGATGATAAAGGAAAAGATCGAGCTGACCAACGTGGTCCAGATTATGCTCCAACGCCGCCTCCTTCCCTGTCAACATCAGACCACCCCAATGTGGACCTACACGCCCGCCGCCGCCGCCACCGTGCTCTACTTCTTCCGCACTACTCATGACAAGCTGTGAAAGGCACTGTTCAAGCCCCAGAAGGAATAGCCGGTCGAGGAGGAAGACACCAGCCTCGATGCCGCTAACCCTCCCAAGGAGGTAAGATGAAGTTTTCCCATCCTGTGTTCGGATGTTCCCCTTTCAACAAGGAACTTAACCCCTTCCTCCTTGCTTTTACAGAACTGGCTGAACAAGGCCGTGCGGGTCGATGGTCCAGCCCCGCTACCTGAGGGCCCTAGGACGCCCTTGTTGGCGGCGATGCTCGTCGAGGCACCGTACCAGGCGCCGGAGAAGAAGGAAAAGAAGAAGAAGGAGAGGGAGACCCGAGGAGGTCTCCGTTCAAGAGGGCCCCCGGACACTAAGTATGGGGAAACCCACACCTCTTCCACTCATGAGGAAGAGCAAGGAGAGGACGGGGAGGAGAGTGACTCCTCCCGAACAAGGAAGAGGGCGGCGTCTGACGACGCCGAGGAGGATCTGCTTCCTCCTACCCCGAAAAAGCAATGCAGGGCCAAGGTGACCCTGGCCGATGACAGCTCGTACTCCGTCGGGGAGTCCGAGGCCTCAGAAGGGGTTCCTCCAAGGATCCCCAGGGTCAAGCCCCCGGCCCAAAGGTATGCATCCGAAGACCTCCTAGTACCTTCACATTAAGGTTCGTTACTAACCTATCGAACTCCATCTGTACTGTAGGCCACCGTGTGACCTCCTCACCGATCGCATCTCGGAAGGGGACTCTCCGCCAGCCGAGCTAGCGGAGAGCGGGACCGCCTCGCGCAATACACCTCCTCCAGTTGCCGAGGAGCCCGAGGAGGTGTTGTCCCGGAAGACCCCTCCAGGACCGAACACGGAGGACGGGGGCGATGACATCATGGCCGGGGTTAATACCTTGGTCGCCGAAGACCATGAGAGGGGATCCCTCCTGGCAAACAAAGAGGGAGAGCCCGGTCGATCCGAGCTTTCTCCGAGGGTGGCCCCGAAGCCCCCAAGACCCCAGGAACCGTCTATTCCGGACTCCACCAACGGGGGAGCGGGGGCGCCGTCACCCGTATCACCTGTAGCAGAGCGGGCCGAAACTGGGTGGCCGGCCATGATGGAGGAGGCTTTGAACAGCTCGTCCATCACAGAAGAAAATCACGCCCTTATGGGCGCGGTTTTACAAAGCATTCAGTCCGTTGACAGCGGGCTGAAGCAAGCTTTCAGAGGCCTCTTGACGGGATTCAAGGTAAATCATGTAATACCCTTTTTTTAAAGCAAATTTATTTTATAGGGTTATGCGATCCCCGTATATAGTAGCCCCTGAGACTCTGTCAGGATGGAAGAAAACCTGGCAAAGGATCGAAAACCAACAAATCAGGAGTCTTACAAGCGAAAGCTATTGCGCAGGCCTCGTCTTCGGCAGCGGTCGCCAATGCCATGGAACTACCCGAGGTGAATCGGAAGCTTAAGAGCTCCGATGAGGAACTTGATCGCCTCAACAAGCGGTTCGACGAAGCGCAAGGTAAGTCAGAACCAGACTATTTAAGACCTTGGATTTTCTTATTAACTGAATTTGTCAGGCTTTATGCCTAAACCTGGGATGCCTATTATGATTGCAGCTGTCGCCGCGGAGGTTGAGAACCTCAAGGCCGAGATGAAGAAGGCGAGGCAAGAGTCCACCGAACAGAGGGCGACAGCAGAACAGGCAACAACCGAGCTGTCATCGGCAAACACTGCAAGTGAGAAGCACGAGGCCAGGGTGGCCAAAGTGCAGTAGGAGCTCAGGGATGCCGTCACTAAATGTGAGGCCCTTGAGCAAAACAACAAAGATCAGGCCTCCAAGCTGACTTCCTTGAAGTCGGCGCTCAAGGAGGCGCGTGTGGAGGCGCGAGGCTGCCAGTAGGAGCTCCGTGAAGTCAAGCTTATTGCGGATGGTAAGCTGTACTTACTGCAATGTGTCTTCGGTGGTAACAAGTTCACATTGCTCACACAGGTGTGGCGTTCCTCAGGCGCCTTCACGGATTATCCGAGGAGTGTGGCAGATGCGTCGAGGTACTTTGCGTCCCGGGATGGGAAGGTCGAGCAAAGGCTTTTCTAGGCACAATTTCAAGCCCCCGAGCATCCTCCCGTCCTCACTAGCTAGATGAAGCAGCTGATGGAGTTGCATAGCATGGCGGAGCCGGCCATGAAGGACCTCTGTATCAGGTTATGGCCTTCGGAGCCAATGCCGAGCAGCTATTTCGGCTTAGTGCAGAAGTTGTGCGACGCCGCGCCCCGGATTGACGTCGTGAAGCGCTCCATATGCATTGAGGGAGCTCGGTTGGCATTTGCGAAGACCATGGTGCACTGGCCGAAGCTCAAGCCAGCCGAGATGGCCACCGGACCCCTGCATCCCGGGAAGGAGCATAGGCGCCCCGAGCAGTACTTTCCCATCGTGATGGACGATGCTCGGGCAATAGAGGCTCAGTGCCCGAAAGATGTAATTTTAGAATGAGCGTGCTATCATGTATCAAATGATATTTAAACTCTGTGAGCTTTAAGTTGTTGCATTTCATGGTATGTCATGCTTTGTTTTGTTTTATTTTGACTCCTGTGTGGCCGTTTCAATCTAAAAGTTGCCAGTCGTCGGCTTCAACCCCCTTGTAGATACTACAAGGGGTGTTTCTGTTGGAAATATGCCCTAGAGGCAATAATAAATTAGTTATTATTATATTTCCTTGTTCATGATAATCGTTTATTATCCATGCTATAATTGTATTGATTGGAAACTCAAATACATGTGTGGGTACATAGACAACACTGTGTCCCTAGTAAGCCTCTAGTTGACTAGCTCGTTGATCAAAGATGGTTAAGGTTTCCTAGCCATTGACATGAGATGTCATTTGATAACGGGATCACATCATTAGGAGAATGATGTGATGGACAAGACCCAAACTACGAACGTAGCATATGATCGTATCAGTTTATTGCTATTGTTTTCTGCATGTCAAGTATCTGTTCCTATGACCATGAGATCATGCAACTCACTAACACCAGAGGAATACCTTGTGTGTATCAAACGTCGCAACGTAACTGGGTGACTATAAAGGTGCTCTACAGGTATCTCCGAGGGTGTCTGTTGGGTTGGCATGGATCAAGACTGGGATTTGTTACTCCGTGTGATGGAGAGGTATCTCAGGGCCCACTCGGTAATACAACATCACAATGAGCCTTGCAAGCAATGTGACTAAAGTGTTAGCCACGAGATCTTGTATTACAGAACGAGTAAAGAGACTTGCCGGTAACGAGATTGAACTAGGTATAGAGATACCGACGATCGAATCTCGGGCAAGTAACATACCGAAGAACAAAAGGAACAGCATACGGGATTAACTGAATCCTTGACATAGAGGTTCAAACGATAAAGATCTTCGTAGAATATGTAGGAGCCAATATGGGCATCCAGGTCCCGCTATTGGT
This sequence comes from Elymus sibiricus, assembly GCA_039707655.1. NCBI lineage: Eukaryota > Viridiplantae > Streptophyta > Magnoliopsida > Poales > Poaceae > Elymus > Elymus sibiricus. The sequence continues at coordinate 133,117,745 of CM077671.1, forward strand.
TATTGACCGTAGAGGTGTCTCGGTCATGTCTACATAGTTCTCGAACCCGCAGGGTCTACACACTTAACGTTTGGTGACGATTAGTATAGTTGAGTTATTTTGTTGGTGACCGAAGGTTGTTCGGAGTCCCGGATAAGATCCCGGACATGACGAGGATCTCCGGAATAGTCTGGAGGTAAAGATTGATATATGTGATAATAGTGTTTTGATCTCCGGAAGGGTTCCGGAATTCACCGGAAGGGGTTTCGGATGTTTACCGAAGTGTTCGGGTACAGCAACACTTTATATGGGCCAAAGGGATAAAGCCCACGAGGTATTGGAAAGTGCAAAAAGTAGTTTTGCTGCCGCGTAAGCGGTACTACCATTTTGTGAAGCGGTACTACCGCCCAAGCGGTACTACCGCTTGGTGAAGCGGTACTACCGCTCAAGCGGTACTACCGCTTGTGAGCGGTACTACCGCTTGTGCGCGGCTGTGCACGGTTCGGCAGGGATCCGAGTTGGACTCTTTCCCTGCGGGCCAAACCGACCTTGTGCGGGCAAAACCGACCTGGAGGAGGCTTTTACTCCAAGTTTAGACCCCAAGGCTCAACATATAAATAGAGGGGTAGGGCTAGCACACGAAGGACATTAGATTGCCCCAAGCCGTGTGCCGGCAACCTCTAGTTCCTCCTACGTCATAATTTCAGTAGTGCTTAGGCGAAGCCCTGCTGAAATAGTTCTTCATCAACACCACCACGCCGTCGTGCTGCTGGAACTCTTCTTCTTCTCCGCTCCCTCTTGCTGGATCAAGAAGGCGGAGATCGTCATCAAGCCGTACGTGTGTTGAACGCGGAGGTGCCGTCCGTTCGGCGCTGGATCGTGCTTGGATCGAGGGACGACTTGCGATTTGGATCGCGGAGACGTTCGACTACATCAACCGCGTTTCTTAACGCTTCCGCTTAGCGATCTACAAGGGTATGTAGATCCACTCTCCCTCTCGTAGATGCTCATCACCATGGATAGATCTTGTGTGTGCGTAGGAAAATTTTTGTTTCCCATGCAACGTTCACCAACAGTTTCGACCTCCGCACTCTGACCCTTAGTCGACGTCTCGGTGCCCGGAGGCGGTAGTGTGTAAGGGAAACAAGGCAATTGGACTATTTGGCTTTAGTACTTTCACTTAGCCATAGGAGCTTGACTGCGAGGGCTAGTGACTAGCCCCCAGTATCTTGTGATGTTTGGGTATGCCGAGGTTGAAACCATTATCACATAGTCTATGCGAATACAGACCCTTCGTATAACACGGCCTAACCTCCATCGATTTTTAGCTTGACACTTTTCACCGGATAGCCGACCAGTTCTCACTTATTATGACAGTCAGTTTTCGGCTTTCTCCACTGAGGTACTTAACCAGGCTAGCTGGAAATACAATCGCAGTGGTGCTCCCTTTACCCTCCTAGCCGAACGCGCGGAACGTAGGAGGGAAAACACAGGAGCCGGGCAACCCAACTATTGACCCAAGACATAATTCGGAACCGATTCATATAAGGTAGTATCTGTGATGCCGAGCACATAGGATAGTGGCGGTATGATGCTTAGGGCGAGTTTTATAGTCGAACCCCCAGTCTATTAGCCGGTCGCATCTAGGAGAATACGTATCGAACTAGCTTGCTTCGGCGTCGGAGAGCAAAAAGAAATGAGTCGATGTAACTGACTATAATAGGACCTAAAAATGGTCTTTATTTCCAATAAGCTTGTGACGTCTAACCATACAATCCGAACCGCCGAAGCAACTATTATAGATAATTATATTTAGGGATATACTTTTATAGAGGAAAGGTTAACACATGGCTTTTTATGAGTGGTTTGACATCCTACCGTGCCCTGCTGCACGTCTGCGCCTTTGCTCTGGAGGGATTCGATCCTTTGGAGGAGATGGTGACCGACGGACGGACCTTTGAGAGAGAGTCTTGAGAAGCCGCCGTAATGTGTTAGCTTGATGCTAGGTAGGTCCTCTATGGTACCTCCTTTTTGTCCGAAGACGTGCTTGACCATAGCTCGGTCAAGCCGAGGACTTGGTCTTTGGATAGTAGGCTGATACGTCTCCAACGTATCTATAATTTTTTATTGTTCCATGCTGATATATTATCATTCTAGGATACTTTTTAGGTCTTTATTTACCAATTTATATATTTTTGAGCACTAACCTATTGACCAAGTGCCCAGTGCTAGTTGTTGTTTTCTGCATGTTTTTGCCTTTTCAGGTTTACAGTACCAAACGAAGTCCAATTGCTACGAAACTTTTTGATGATTTTTTCTAGACTATAAGAAGACCTAGTGATGCGGAGCATCCCACCATCATCCCCATGAAGACTACACCATCAAGCCAGCCCCCAAGTGGCCCTATGACAAGAGCACGCGCACGCGACATTGGAGCTAAGGTGAATTCACTCCTCTTCGAGTATGACTTCGATGGCAAAGGAACTTGGATGCTACCTCACAATGAAACCTTGTGTATCCTTAGGTACGAGGAAGACGACCACGAAGGACCAAGGAAGCAGCCCCAAGACCAAGGCCGAGGAGGAGAAGGAGCTAGCACCAAGGGCAAGTCTCTGGACAGCCCGGAACTTCCGGCCTGCCCGGAACTTCCGGCCGTCCGGCAACCCATGCCAAAGTCCAGAGGTGCAAACTCTCTGGATAGCCCGGAACCAGCCCGGACCCTCGCCCGGAACCTCCGGGCCCCAGAACTTCCGGCCGGACCGGAACTTCCGGCCCCTCCAGAAGCCAGCCTCCGAAGCCTGCACCAACACTCGGGAAAGCCCAGACCCAGCCCGGAAGCTGCCCGGAACTTCCGGCGCCCGGAACTTCCGGCCTAGCCCGGAACTTCCGGCCTTCACAGAACGTTGCCACTCGGGCCCGAGGCCCATGCACCTCTCCCACTTACCCCTCCGTCCCTAGCACTATATATACTTCTCTCCCACGTCGAATTAGGGTTAGCTATTGTTTGGCAAAGACCTTTTGTTGAGCATAGCTCCATTACTTCCTTCTCCCACTGAGATTGCCCTCCATTGAGAGAAGATCCAAGTGATGCCAAGGCCCCTCTAAGGGAAGATCCCAGGGGATTCAAGACCTCCTCCTTCAGAGCGAGGAGACTATCGTTACGTGTATCCTTTTGTTGATTGTGGATCGTGCTACTCGTGTACTCGTGTGTTTCTAGTGGATGTGTGATCGAAGGTTGTCCTTGAGCGTTTGATTTCCTCTCGTATTTCTCTCGTGTTCTTCGTGTTCCTCGTGAGATCCCCTCCAATTCATGAAAGATCGACGCACACGGGCGTGCCCCGTATCATATTGGTATCAAGAGCCACGTTTCTCACGAATTTGGAGTCCTCCCCTTCGTTTTCTAGCCTAATTTTGTTTTGTTTTGATCTAATTTTGAAAATCCCCACAAAAATGGCCATACCAAATTTCTTCTATTCGTTTGATTTGAGGAGATTTCGTTGATTTTGATCCGTGGATTTCGTTGTGGACAAGTGGATCTACCTTTCTATCCATCCAATTCCCCCAAATTTTTCTTTTTCCCCGCCAGATTTGGGTTTTCCCTCTCGGTTTTCCGCCCAAGTCCAAGATCTGGAAATTAGGGTTAGTCCCAATTTTCCCGACCCCCGGAACCTCCGGCCACACCCGGACCTTCCGGCCCCCGGACCTTCCCGCCCCCGGAACCTCCGGCCGGCCCGGACCTTCCGACCTTTGCAGAAACTTTGCAATTGCCAATTTTGCATTTTCTCGAGTTTTTCCACCACAGTTTTTCCGCAAACATCCACCATTTCTTCCGCAACCCATTTGCACTTGAGATTTTGAGTCGCGAGCTTCGCCACTTCCTAAGGTGTTTCGGCTAATTAGGAGTGGTTCTTCATCGACATCGCCGCTCATCATCGCCCCGGATCATCGCCGATCACCTCTTCATTGACACCTCACCGTAAGCAAGGATGGTAACCGTGACGACACTCTTGTCTATACCCTTGCCATTACATTGTAACCCGAGCCTATTTGCGTTACTTGCCTATCGAGACTATCCATTGAGTATTGCCGGGCTACGCTACTTGCGCACTTTAGTAATACATACTCCGCATAGCTTAAAATTGCATGCATATATCTTAGTACCATTTTGGTATCATAGCGTGTTCAAGTAGTACCCGCATACATAATTGCTATCTTGGTGTGCACGTCCCGCATAGTGACCATACAAACAATCATCACAAAAGAAAAAAGAAGCAAAGCTTTTAAGCAAGAGCGAAAGAGCAAAAGAGCAATAGCATAGCAAACTTCGCATTGCATACTTGATCATCTTAGATCATTTGAGCAAGTGACACGTGCCGCATACACACATAGCAAGTCGGGCATAGGAAGATGACACTTTTGGTTCATTTTAGGGTGTGCACAAGTGCGTATCATGCCCATTGGAGCAATCGTGCTACCGTCTCTCTAGTGTTGTGCAACGAGAGCATTTTCCGTGGATTCCACATTTTGGCTCATCCTTGGTTGCATGACCCCAATTTTCTTCCGTGTGTGTGTTTCCGTGTATACCCAGTGCTATTGATCTACATTGTCTCATTTGCGAATTCTACGAGTCCATTTCAACATTATTGAATCTTATCTTTTGAATTGCTTGATATTTGTGCCACTATCCTAACCAAGCTACTCCATAAGCCTTATTTGTGTAGGTGTGAGAAGGACGATCTTCGGTACCAATTCTACTATTTCCATACTTGCACATTGAGTGATCTTGATCCACTTTCAACTTTTGGAACGGTGATTGGTTTTGTCTTCTCACTCTTCCACTTATATCTTCTTGAAGTGCTATGGATAGGAACATCATGTCGAACCCGGCCTTCGAGGAGAATGACGACGACGCGAACAACCACGTCACCAAGTTGCACTTCCTCGGCGCACACAAGGTAATTACTCAAGCTCAAGACGTCTTGCATGACCGCATCGACCAACTTGCGCGAATCCAAAATGCGCACAAGCGAATACTTCGACACCAAGCTCTCAAGCCAAATGGAGGAGCTCTGGTCCTTGATGGTCACTCGCGTGCCTTCCTCATCTACATCGACAAGGAGTCGTCACACAAGTCGCAACTTAATGACATACTCTTCCGACGCAAGCCTACAAGCGCGTCATCACCATCGCAACGAACACTCCGGCCCAAGTTCTCCACAAGGTCGTCACCGTCAAGACAATCCATTTCATGGCAATGGATTGCAAGATCGCGTCCACGCTTGAGAACACCGCCGCCAACAAGATCAAGATGCGTTGGAGCAAGAACAACAACGCCAAGAACAAGAACAACAACGCCGAGAAGAAGAACAACATCGCAGTCATGAACGAGCGCTTGAAGCACATCGCGCTTTGCAAGAAGCTACTCGCACGTTGGAGGAGCACGACCGCCAAGCTCATCACAAGCAAGAAGCACTTCGCCAAGCACGACAAGAAGAACTTCGTCGACAACGACAAGAAGAAGCCAATCGCTAAGAGGAGCACCAAGAAAGGCGCAACCGAGTGCGTCCACCTTGTCGCCGTCCTCAAGATCATCGCGACGACCCCGACCATGAAGATGAGCAAGGACAAGATCAATGTCAACACGCTCAAGGCAATGACAATGAGGATCCACATCCAAGACAAGCATTTCGGCATCACCACCACAATGAGGAACAACGCTTCGGCAAGCTCAAGTTCACAATGCCAAAGTTTTCCGGAAGCAATGACCCCGAAGACTACTTGTCATGGGCCCTCAAGGTTGACAAGATCTTTCGCCTCCACAACTATGATGAAGAAAAGAAGATCGCCATGGCTTCACTTGAGTTCCAAGACTATGTCCTTATTTGGTGGGAACAAGTGATTGAGCGAAGAAGAGAGAGGGGAATCTCCTATCAACACTTGGGCCCAAATGAAGGATCTCATGCGAGCTCGTTTTGTGCCTACACACTACAACCGGGATCTCTTCAAGAAACTACAACAACTCAAGCAAGGCACCAAATCGGTAGAAGAGTACTACCAAGAGATGGACATTGCTATGATCCGAGCCAATGTCAAGGAAGATGACAAGCAAACAATGTCACGCTTCTTGAATGGCCTCAACTACCAAGTCAAGAAAATTGCCGATTTCCAACCATACTCCAACCTTCTCGAACTTGTGCATCAAGCAACCAAGGCAGAATGGCAAGTGCAAGATGACTACAAGTACTCCAAGTTCTCCTCCAAGACCTATGGCTCAAGTGCTCAAGCTACAACGACAACAACAACTTCAACTACGAAATCTATGACACCTACCGGCGACAAGTCAAGCTACAAGGACAAGACGACTTCGTCAAGCCGACCAACCTCAAGCACCTACAAGCCGAGAGTTTCATCCTCTACCCCAACAACGGATGCTACCGCCAAGACAAGCTCCATCAAGTGTTTCACGTGCCACGGACGAGGACACAAGACGTTCGAATGTCCAACCAAACGCAATATGGTTCTCCTCGACGACGGCACCTATGACTCTATGAGTGACGACGAGATGCAAGCTTTGGAGCAAGTGGCCATACACCGCCAAGTGAATGAAGACGAAGATTCGCAAATCTTTTGCGACAATGATTCGAGCCCCGCTCTCGTTGTCTCCAAGGTTTTGATGCTCCAACAACAAGAAGACGAGGACCAACGTTGCCACATCTTCCACACCAAGGCGGGCATCCAAGGAAAATCCGTCAAGGTCATCATCGACGGTGGGAGTTGCCACAACTTGGCAAGTGAGGACCTTTGTTCAAAGCTACACTTGGTCAAGAAAAAGCACCCTCGCCCCTACAAGGTCCAATGGTTAAGTGACTCCGGAACCCTCCAAGTTGACCACACCGTGGAAGTTTCCTTCAAGATAGGAGCTTATGAATACACTTTGGAGTGTGATGTGGTTCCAATGTCCGTTTGCCAACTCCTACTTGGTAGACCATGGCAATTTGACCGTGGCATCACACACAACGGTCGGACAAATCAATATAGCTTCAAGATGAAGGGCAAGCAATATGTGCTCCGACCAATGTCTCCAAGTCAAGTCATCACCGACAAACAAGCTTCACCCCGTCGTGGAGATAAAAGTGAGAGAGTGATCCACCTCAAAGAGAGTGAGTGCCACAAGCCAAAAATGAGCGACTCCACGATGAGGGACATGAGAGATATAGTTCTTTTAGCCACCAAACGAGATTTGAGGGATGTGAGTGAGAGCCCATCGACCGTTCTTCACTATGTACTTGTGTGCAAAGATGACGTCGTTCGGACTAACCCTTCACACCATCTTCCTCTTGTGTTGTCTAAGTTGTTGCAGGAATTCAAAGATGTTTTTCACGATGAGCTACCTCCGGGACTACCACCAAAACGAGGGATCGAAAACCGCATCGACCTCATCCCCGGAGCACCGCTTCCTAAGAAGGCTCCCTACCGCGTCAACCCCGAAGAAACAAAGGAAATTCAAAGGCAAGTTCAAAAACTCCTAGATAAAGGGCATGTACGCGAGAGCTTGAGTCCTTGTGCGGTTCCGGTAATACTAGTGCCTAAGCAAGATGGTAGTATGCGCATGTGTTCCGATTGTCGTCCCATCAATGCTATCACCATTCGCTACCGTCATCCCATTCCTCGCTTAGATGATATGCTAGATGAACTTAGTGGTGCCACTATATTTTCTAAGATTGACTTAAAAAGTTGTTACTACCAAATTCGCATACAAGAGGGTGACAAGTGGAAAACTGCTTTTAAGACTAAATTTGGTCTCTATGAATGGTTGGTTATGCCCATGGGCTTATCCGACGCACCGAGTACTTTTATGCGTGTTATGCATTATGTGTTGCGACCACTCATAGGATATTGTGTTGTGGTATATTTTGATGATATTCTTGTCTTTAGCAAGTCTCTTGAGGAGCATGCTACACATGTTTGTGATGTTTTGCAAATCCTTAGGAAAGAACAACTCTATGCAAACATGGAGAAATGCACATTTGGTGTTGAGAAGGTCGTTTTCCTAGGTTTTGTAGTATTTTCTAAGGGCGTTCATGTAGATGAAACTAAGATTGATGCTATTAAAACTTGGCCCACGCCAACGAATTTTCAACAAGTGCGTAGTTTTCTAGGACTAGCCGGTTTCTATCGCCGCTTTGTCAAAGACTTTAGCACTATTGCATCACCTCTTCATGCTTTGAGCAAGAAGAATGCACCATTTATTTGGGGCCCTTCCCAAGACACCGCATTCCATTAACTTAAAAATTTGCTCACTCATGCACCTTTGCTTGCTTTTCCCAACTTTGATAAAACATTTGAAGTGCATTGTGATGCTAGTGGTAATGGAATAGGTGGTGTGCTTATGCAAGAGAAGCGTCCTATCGCGTACTTTAGTGAGAAACTATCTGGCGCTCAACTTAACTACCCCATCTATGACAAAGAATTGTATGCTTTGGTGAGAGTCTTACATGTGTGGGAACATTATTTGCGACCTCATGAGTTTGTTATTCATACCGACCATGAAACTCTCAAGTACTTAAAAGGTCAAACTAAGTTGAACAAACGGCATGTTAAATGGAGTGAATTCATTGAATCCTTCCCTTATGTCATCAAATACATTAAGGGTAAGGAAAACGTTGTGGCGGATGCCCTTTCTCGCAAATGCATGCTAGTTACTCAACTTGAATTGAATGTTATTGGTTTTGAGCACATAAAAGACTTGTATGAGCATGATGCTTATTTTGCTAATCACTACACCATGTGCCAAGTGAAAACTTGTTGGGAGAACTACTATATGAAAGATGGCTATCTTATGCGTGCTAACAAACTTTGTATACCCGAGTCTTCTCTTTGTTTGTTGCTTTTGCAAGAGGCTCACGGTGGAGGACTTATGGGTCACTTTGGACACGACAAGTACAACGTGAGTGACACCTTCAACGTCACGGATCTATCCCCTTTTCATGGTGATGAAGATCTTGATCCGAGGATGGATCTTCCCTAAGGGGGGGGGGGAGATGATGCGGAGCATCCCACCATCATCCCCATGAAGACTACACTATCAAGCCAGCCCCCAAGTGGCCTGACGTGGCTTGGACTACGTCGGTATTTCCCCAAAGAGGAAGGGATGATGCAGCACAGCGACGGTAAGTATTTCCCTCAGTTATGAAACCAAGGTTATCGAACCAGTAGGAGGATCACCACCACCCAATAAGCAGCACCTGCACACAAACAACAAATACTTGCAACCCGACGCGAAAGAGAGGTTGTCAATCTCTCTACGGGGAATAGATAGATTAGGTAATGATAGATAGGAGAGATAGATCTCTCAAGAACACAAATAAAAAGAGTAAATATGCAGCAAGGTATTTTTTGGGTTTTTGGTTTTGTAGATCTGAAAACAAAGATTGCAAAAAACGTAGATCGAAAAGCAATATGATAGTAAAAGTAGACCCGGGGGCCGTAGGGTTCACTAGTGGCTTCTCTCATGAGTATAGCGCACGGTGGGTGAACAAATTACTGTTGTGCAATTGATAGAAAATCGAATAGTCATGACGATATCCAAGGCGATGATCATTATATAGGCATCACGTCCAAGATAGATAGACCGACTCCTGCCTGCATCTACCTCTATTACTCCACACATCGACCGCTATCCATCATGCATCTAGTGTATTAAGTTCATGGAAAAACGGAGTAATGCAATAAGAACGATGACATGATGTAGACAAGATCTATTCATGTAGGAATAGACCCCATCTTGTTATCCTTAATAGCAACGATACATGCGTGTCTTGCTGCCCCTTCTGTCACTGGGAAAGAACACCGCAAGATCAAACCCATCACAAAGCACCTCTTCCCATGACAAGAAAAATCGATCTAGTCGGCCTAACTAAACCAAAGATTCGAAGAAGAAATACGATGCTATAAGCAATCATGCATATAAGAGATCAATGAAGACTCAAATAATATTCATGGATAGAAACTGATCATGAACTCAAAATTCATCGGATCCCAACAAACACACCGCAAAAGTTTACATCAAATAGATCTCCAAGAGACCATTGTATTGAGAATCATAAGAGAGAGAGAGGAAGCCATCTAGCTACTGCCTACGGACCCGAAGGTCTATGGTGGACTACTCACGCATCATCGGAGAGGCACCTATGAGGAAGATGAACCCCTCCGTGATGGTGTTTAGATTGGATCTCGAGGTTCTGGAACTTGCGGCGGCTGGAATTGTGTTTCGTCGACTCCTCTAGGGTTTTGGATTTTCTGGGAATTTACAGGCACGATAGTCGGTTGAGGGGGTGCCGGAGTGGCCCAGCACCCACCAGGGCGCGCCAGGGGGCCTCTGGCGCGCCCTTGTGGGTGCTGGCCACCCTGGGCCCCCTCTGTTGATGTTCCTTGGCCCATATGGTCTCTTCTGGTCTGGAAAAAATTCACAAAAAATCCCGCAGCATTTTATCTCCGTATGGTACCGATTTCCTACGAAGTAAAAAACAAGCAAAAACAGCAACTGGCACTTTGGCACTATGTCAATAGGTTAGTCCCAAAAAATGATATAAAGTTATAATAAAATGATTGTAAAACATCCAAGAATGGTAATATAACAGCATGGAACAAGCAAAAATTATAGATACGTTGGAGACGTATCATGGCCCTATGACAAGAGCACGCGCATGCGACATTGGAGCTAAGGTGAACTCACTCCTCTTCGAGTATGACTTCGATGGCAAAGGAACTTGGATGCTACCTCACAATGAAACCCTGTGTATCCTTAGGTACAAGGAAGATGACCACGAAGGACCAAGGAAGCAGCCCCAAGACCATGGTCGAGGAGGAGAAGGAGCTAGCACCAAGGGCAAGTCACTGGACAGCCCGGAACTTCTGGCCTGCTTGGAACTTCTGGCCCTCCGGCGACCCAGGCCAAAGTCCAGAGGTGCAAACTCTCTGGATAGCACGGAACCAGCCCGGACCCTCGCCCAGAACCTCTGGGCCCCGGAACTTCCGGCCGGCCCAGAACTTCCGGCCCCTCCAGAAGCCAGCCTCCGAAGCCTGCACCAACACTCGGGAAAGCCCGGACCCAGCCCGGAACTTCCGTCGCCCGAAACTTCCGGCCTAGCCCGGAACTTCTGGCCTTCACAGAATGTTGCCACTCGGGCCCAAGGCCCATATACCTCTCCCACTTACCCCTCCGTCCCTAGCACTATATATACTTCTCTACCACCTCGAATTAGTGTTAGCTATTGTTTGGCAAAGACCTTTTGTTGAGCATAGCTCCATTACTTCCTTCTCCCACGGAGATTGCCCTCTATTGAGAGAAGATCCAAGTGATGCCAAGGCCCCTCTAAGGGAAGATCCCAAGGGATTCAAGACCTCCTCCTTCGAAGCGAGGAGACTATCGTTACGTGTATCCTTTTGTTGATTGTGGATCGTGCTACTCGTGTACTCGTGTGTTTCTAGTGGATGTGTGATCGAAGGTTGTCCTTGAGCGTTTGATTTCCTCTCGTCGCCTCGTGCCCCGCAGCTGCAAGAAATGGACGGATCCGGGCCGCCCCGCCGCGGATCCGCCGTTCCGTCGCCCAAGCCCCCTCGCCGGAGCCCCCAGGGACCGCCGGAGCCTGGTCGAGTCCCGCCGCCGCTACCCGCTGCCTACTTCCCCTCGGGAGTGAGGTGCCTGCTCGCAGCGTGCGTGCGTGGGCGCGACAGCTTCGCGGGCCGGCCTCGTGTCGCCAAGGCCAGCCCAGATCTGCTCCACCGAGTTGGGCCTTGAGGCCCATGGTGAGCCAGCCCACTCCCCTTCCTCGTTACTACTATGTTGCGCTCTGTGCAACATGTAGTATCAGGCGCCTAGCAGATTCGGCCCATGTAATTTTTTCCCTAGCGCTGCGATTTTGTCAATTAACCTGTGAAATACTGTTTTTCAGAAAAACCCCTTGCGTTCATGCATTTAATAACTTGAGAACGGTGCATCGGAATTAAACATGTCCTATATGTAAAATGGTTAAAATTTTGTATAGATTAATAATATCCAAATTTCATCCATGATAAAAATGCTTAAACTTGCTGTTTGCATTTATTTGCGTAATTGCCATGTTAAAATGGTTTATTTAATAACTAATTAACCATAGCTCCGTTGAAAATGTTTTATATATGCAACTTGACTAGAAAAACGTGTAGAATCTCATGGCACACTTTATTTTGCTGTTTAACAAATATAAAATATGCTTAGGACAGATCTGGACCAAACTTATAATTTGCATATGGGGTCATTTCCGAAATACTATATGTTGCTTCCGGCCTCATTTAAAATGCGTAGATGATGTAGTTGTTCATGCTTCACCTCTTGCCATGATAAACAACATTTAAAATGAATGTTTAGTTAAACAAAATTAACCACATTTCTCATAATATGGAGAGTTATTATTTTGTTATAGGTGTGTTCTTCTTCTCCATTTAAAATTGATTTAATTCCATCTTCACCTTATGCCATGACCATCCATGTTAAACAACATTTAATATTGATGAGTACCTAAACGAGAGTGAACTAAATGATTCGAACGTGGAGTTTCGTCAATATGCAACTCGTTGCATATTGAGCTTCACTTAATGTGTAGTGTTTGACTGTTGCATCTTGCCATGCCATGCCTTGCATATTTAAACTTGACATGCATCATCATTGCTTGCGCATCATGTCATGAATATGTTGTGGTGTTTACCGTGTCATTTGTTTGTTTCCGGATTGCTTCTTCTCGATAGAGTTCCGGGAGCGTTTCGGAGTGTGAGGATTCGTTCGACCATGTCCCGTTCGTCTGCTTCATGGACTCGTTCTTCTTCCGAGCGGGATCTCAGGCAAGATGACCATTTCCCTGGATACCATTACCATCATTGCCATGCTAGATGTCTCGTTTCTATCGCTTGTCTCTCTACCTACCACTTGTATGTCAAGCCTCCCTAAATGCCATGAAAAGCCTCTAACCCCTCCACATCCCAGCAAACCATTGTTTGGCTATGTTACCACTTGCTCAGCCCTTCTTATAGCATTGCTAGTTGCAGGTGCAATGTTTCCATGTGCCAACATGGATGTTTTGAGCTATCACAATATTACTGCTATTTAATTTAATGCACATATATACTTGGTAAAAGGTGGAAGGCTTGGCCTTTTGCCCGGTGTTTTGTTCCACTTTTGCCGCACTAGTTTCGAGTACCGGTGTTATTTTCCATATTTTTGCGCTCCTAACATGCTCGGGGTTGTTATGGGGACCCCCTTGATTTTTGTTTTGGGATAAAACTCGTCTGGCAAGGCCCAACATTGGTTTTACCATTTGCCCAATAACTAATAAAATTGCATAGGGACCCGCTGGCACCCGCGGATCTTTAATCAACAACCCGGGCCAGTGCTCCTCATGAGTGTTGGTCCACCTACCTAGCAGTCGGCGGTGCCACCTCAGGGCAACTCGAGGCATTTTCAGGCTACCGTCCACTTCACATAGACGGATGATGCCCGTAGATAGAGAGCGCGCGGCTCTAGATGCAGATCTGGCTCACTGGGAGGCCTTGCTGGATTTGTGTTACCTTTCTCAAACGTCTTGTGCGAGGAATTTCGAGAATACTTCGGGCTATCTTGAGGTTGAGGTTATTCCCGCGGCGTGTGGTTAGTTTGTGATGGATGAGTTGGAGCACCCCTGCAGGGTTAAATCTTTCGGAAAGCCGTGCCCGCAGTCACGTGGCAACTTGGAAACTTTGTTTAACACCCGGCCATAGCAAACTTGAAGTAAACTCTAATAAAATACACCAACCATGTGCGTAACTGTGACCGTCTCTTCTCAGAATTTCTGAACGGAGAGAGAACACGGTGGGGTTATGTTTGTTCGTAAGTAGGTGTTCAGGATCTCTTAGAGATCATTACTAGTTCACGTCCGTTTATACGACGATCATCCCCCTTTATTCTTGTACTCATAAGTTAGCCACTCAAATAAATGCTTAGTGCTTGCTACAGCCTCACCACTTAACCATACCTCACCCATTAAGCTTTAATAGTCTTGATACCCTTGGAAATGAGATTGCTGAGTCCCCGTGGCTCACAGATTACTACAACAATAGTTGTAGGTACATGTAATGCGATGATTTGACGTGAGCGCGATGCTTGTTTGATTTGGAGTTCTTCTTATTTATCGATCATGGGATGGGTTCCAGGACGGCAGCCTAGGATAGCAAGGATGGATGTCATTTTGTCGTTTGTTTTCGTCCGTAGTCAGACCCTGCTCTTCTGTATGATGTTTGGATATGTTGTTGTATTGACGTGATATTGATGTAGCTTGTGGCGAGTGTAAGCCAATTCCGTATACTCATCTCTTCTTTACATGTACTTGTAATGATATCCATTCTTGCGAAACGACGAGATGCGCTTCTATCCCTGTCGAGGCCCTCGTGCCAAAATAAGGATAGGATCACATCTTGGGCGTTACAGGAAGATCCCAAGGGATTCAAGGCCTCCTCCTTCGGAGCGAGGAGACTATCGTTACATGTATCCTTTTGTTGATTGTGGATCGTGCTACTCGTGTACTCGTCTGTTTGTAGTGGATGTGTGATCGAAGGTTGTCCTTGAGCGTTTGATTTCCTCTCGTATTTCTCTCGTGTTCTTCGTGTTCCTCGTGAGATCCCCTCCAATTCGTGAAAGATCGACGCAAACGGGCGTGCCCCGTATCACTTAGAAGCTTCGAAAGGAGGCCGGGAGGTGCATGAGGGACCCACCACACATCAAGGCGCGCGCTGATATGTGGTGGCCCCCTCGGCTGCCTCCCGACGTCCCTCTTCGGCCTATAAATTCTCTAATATCGTGAAAATCCTAAAGGCAGTCACGAAACCCGTTTTCCGCCGCCGCAAGTCTCTGTTCCGTCGCGAGGCCATCTGGAGCTCCGTTCTGGCACCCTATCGGAGGGGGGGTCGATCACGGAGGGCCTCTTCATCAACCTTGCTGCCCTCATGATGATGTGTGAGTACTTCACCACAGACCTACGGGTGCATAGCTAGTACCTAGATGTCAATCTCTCTATCATATGACCTTCAATACAATGGTCATCGCATCTTCGCTTTGGTCTATCCGATGTAATCATATTGTGCGGTTTGTTTGTTGGGATCCGATGAATTGTGGGTTTATGTTCAAATTATTCATGAAAAGTATTTGAGATGCCTCTCATATATATTATCTCTTAATTGCATGACCATTATAGCTTCGTAATGCTCTTCGGTTTATTGATGTGCTTTGGCCAAGTAGATTGATATTTCATCGGTGGGAGTGGTGCGTTGTGGTAGGTTCAACCTGGCGAGTTTCTATATCCCAGTGACAAAGTAGGGGACAAGATGCATCTTTGTGTTGTTGCTACTAAGGATAAAATGATGGGGTTCATTCATATTGATTGAGTTTACTTTGTCTACATCATGTCATCGTTCTCCAAGCATTATACTATTTTACTTAATACTCTAGATGCATGTTGGATAGCGGTCGATGAGTGGAGTAATAGTAATAGGTGCAGGCAGGAGTCGGACTATTTTCTTATAGACATGATGCCTATATATACATGATCATTGCCGTGAAAATTGCATAACTATCCGCTTTTCTATTAATTGCCCAATAGTAATTTGTTACCCACCGTATGTTGCCTACATGAGAGATGACGCTAGGGAACACTATGCCCCCAGGGTCTATTCACTTATATATTTGCAAACGCTACAATTACCTCACTGCCTTTATTTACTTTTTATTTATTTTGCATTTATCAACAATTATCTACACAATTTATTTGCTTGCAAATAACGAGATCAAGGTGATTGACAACCCTCTTACCCGCGTTGGGTGCAAGTCGTTTGTTCATTTGTGTGCAACCGCTGAAGACGGTTGAGGATTGATATTCCTATTGGTTCGATAAACCTTGGTTTCATAACTGAGGGAAATACTTACCCACTTTGTGCTGCAATTACCCGTTCCTCTTTGCGGAAATCCCAACGCAGATCACAAGTATCAGGAAGGATTTCTGGCGCCATTGCCGGGGAATATCATCATCAACTATCAAGTAACTTCACACAAATTTTCATTCACTTGTTCTTATTTTTATTTGATGTTATATTTAGCTTATCTCATAAAAAACAAAATACAATTTTTTTTATCTTTGCTCGTTACTAGTTTGTTCGTCGTTATGGCTAGTTCTTCTTCCGCTCGCTTTACTCCCAATGATGATGTAGTAAATTTCAAACAAAGGGGA
Source organism: Elymus sibiricus (assembly GCA_039707655.1). NCBI lineage: Eukaryota > Viridiplantae > Streptophyta > Magnoliopsida > Poales > Poaceae > Elymus > Elymus sibiricus. Next base: position 133,134,013 of record CM077671.1, read on the forward strand.
GGAGAAAGTTTAAAAGATGCATGGTATAGGATTTGATTTGCTCAAAATAAAGCAACTAAAAAGTTATCCACCACTACCTTGCTTCACAATTTTGATGTGGGTGTGACCACTTGGTATAGGTTTGTGCTTGACACCATCACCAGTGGGAATTTCTTAATGTGTCACACCTTGGATGCCTACACTGCAATTGAAAATCTTGTAGGGACACCACCCATTATTTTTAATGAAACAAATTTGACCTTGGAACATGTTATACAAAGGCTTGATGCTATTGAAAATAATATGATCACAAATAAACCAATTGAGGAGTTTGACAAAAAACTTCATAATCATATCACTCAACTTGGGTCACGGGTAGGAATGACTTTGAAAACCTTAAAGGAAAAAGACACTACTATTGATGAGAGGATAGAACAAGGTTTGAATAGAATTGATAAAATGGAAGAGGTCATTGACAAAATAGTTTCCGCTTTCACACCTTCAAAAGCTAATGCTAGTACCTCTCACAATAAAAACCCTAAGTTCATATATGTCCCTAAGAGCATTAGTACACCTCCTACCAAAGGGAACGAGGATCTAAAGATGATTAGTGTTCATTCCAACTTTATAAATTTGATAAGATATCCTATTTCCAAGTCTCCTATTGCACCTATTATCCATGGTTGTGTTATTAAGGAGCTCGATGTCGAAGATGACAATACTTGAAACTATGCAATATGCCTAGCTAGGGGCATAAAACAATAGCGCTTGTAGGGAGGCAACCCAATAGTTATCTTTAAATTTTTGCTTTAAACTTTCTGTTTGTTTTTGATAAAATGATTATTTCCTCTATAATGATTATGTTTTTGTGTTTAAATTAGTGTTTGTGCCAAGTAAAGCCTTTGGGATGACTCACAAGATGAGTAGAATCGATGCTGAAACAAACCAGAAACTTTTGACTCCGGTGCAGGAATTGTCATTTTTTACTGGAGCGTGATAATGATCTGAAATTTTTACACAGTGTTTCTATACAAATTTTTGAGGGTTTCCTAATTTTTCAGAATTTCAGAGTTACAGAAGTATAGGTTCTCTACAGATTGCTACAGGTTGTTCTGTTTTAAACAGATTCTGTTTTTGCTTGCATAGTTCCTTGTTTTGATTATGCTATGTATTGTATCGGGGGGTATAAGCCATGAAGAAGTTAAAATACAGTACCTATTATGCATTTATGAAATTTGAATCAATTTATAATAGTACTTAAACTATGCAATATGTTTATTATACCAACGGATCTCACTTGAGTTTTGTGTGATTAAAGTTTTCAAGTTTTGGTGTTATCATGATGGACCACGGAATAAGGATTAGCAAGAGCCTAAGCTTGGGGATGCCCAAGGCACCCCAAGGTAATATTTTAAAGGAGACTCAAGCGTCTAAGCTTGGGGATGCCCCGGAAGGCATCCCCTCTTTCGTATCAAATCCATCGGTATGTCACTTGAAGCTATATTTTTATTCGTCACATGATATGAGTTTTGCTTGGAGCATCGTTTGCTTTTGTTTTTTACTTTCAGTTTACCACAATCATTGTTTGCTGGATACACCTATTTAAGAGAGACACACCTTCATCATAATTTGTTAGAATACTCTATGTGCTTCACTTATATCTTTTGAGCTTAGCAGTTGCTCTAGTACTTCACTTATATCTTTTTGAGCGCGGTGGCGTGTAGATTTTATAGAAATAATTTCACTCTCCTTCTTCACTTATATTTGTTTGAGAGTTAATAAATAGTGACAGTAATTTGCATGGGCCATAATACTAGTCCAAAAATATTAGGTATTCAATGAATGATAATCAAAACCATCATGTAGCACATATAGAGAAATTGTGGGTCAATGATATTGATGTGGTAATATGAAATAGGTGTGAGTTCATAATTGTTAAATCATAGAAGTGTCGATATCAAGAAAGGTTGACCCTTTTGTTCATCTAAAAATTAAAGAGGCATGGTGATGACGTGTGAGCATTTCTATTCCTCGTTGAAATCCTAGTGTTGTTTCGGGTCGGAAGCACGCGATGGTTAACTCCTACCAACCTCTTTCCTCGGGGCATTGCGATTAGTACTTTGATCTATGATAAACTAATATAACTTTGCAATAAGTATATGAGTTCTTTATGACTAATGTGAAACCATGGACATACGCAATCTCACCTTCTCATATTTTCTAGCCTCTTTGGTATCGTGCATAGCCCATTCTCACCTCGAGGATCGGTGCAACTTTCGCCGGTGCATCCAAACCCCGCGACATGACACGCTCTGTTGCACATAAGCCTTATTATATCTTCATCAAAACAGCCACCATACCTACCTATCATGGCATTTACATAGCCATTCCGAGATATATTGCCATGCAAATTCCATCGTCACTTCACATGACTAGTTCATGCATCGTCATATTGCTTTGCATGATCATATAGAGCTGACATAGTATTTGTGGCAAAGCCACCGTTCATCATATTTTTGATATGTGTCACGCTAGATCATTGCACATCCTGGTACACTACCAGAGGCATTCATATAGAGTCATATCTTCATATCAGTTCTCCATATTGAGTTGTAAGTAAATAAAAGTGTGATGATCTTCATTATTAGAGAATTATCCCGGTGAGGAAAGAATGATGGAGACGACGATTCTCCCATAAGTCGAGATGAGACTCCGGACGAAAAATAATGATTGGGGAGGCCAAATGAGCCCACCATCCATTCAAAAAAATGAGAGAAAATGGGAGAAGGGACTTTGCTACTATCTTTTACCACACTTGTGCCTCAAAGTGGCACCATGTTCCTCATGTAGAGAGTCTCATGATATATCACTTTCATATGCTAGTGGGAATTACCTATTCATTATTACAAACTTGGCTTGTATATTCCGATGATGGGCTTCCTCAAATGCCCGAGGTCTTCATGAGCAAGCAAGTTGGATGCACACCCCACTTAGCTTCATTTGAGATTTCATACACTTATAGCCTAGTGCATCATTTGCATGACAATCCCTACTCCTTGCATTGACATCTATCGATGGGCATCTCCATAGCCCGTTGGTACGCCTGGTTGATGTGAGACTATCTTCTCCACTTTTCAACCCCTTTGATATCTACCACCATATTCTATTCCACCTAAATGCTATGTCCAATGGCTCACGCTCATGTATTGCATGAACAATAAAAAGTTGATGCATATTGAAAAAGTACGATCCAATTGACTCACTTGGACACCGTGGTGCTTAACATTTGTATTAATGTGGTGAAGATAGAGCCATGCCTTGCTAATACAATAAGATGAATGGGGGGGACATTTCTTAAGGATCATATACTTTTAAGGATTAATAATTTTGTTTCTTACACTTTAGTATTGCTATGTTAATATTTATTGATTCATCTTTTCTCAATGAACATACATGCATAAGATTACATAGTGGAAAGCATGTCACGTCAAAAAATCTGTTTTTATCATTTACCTACTCAAGGACGAGCAGGAATTAAGCTTGGGGATGCTTGATACGTCTCCAACGTATCTATAATTTTTGATTGTTCCATGCTGATATATTATTATTCTAGGATACTCTTTGGGTCTTTATTTACCAATTTATACTATTTTTGAGCAGTAACCTATTGACCCAGTGCCCAGTGCCAGTTGCTGTTTTCTGCATGTTTTTGCCTTTTTAGGTTTACAGTACCAAACGAAGTCCAATTGCTACGAAACTTTTTGATGTTTTTTTCTGGACTATAAGAAGACCTAGAAGCTTCGGAAGGAGGCCGGGAGGTGCACGAGGGACCCACCACACATCAGGGCAAGCCCCCCAGCCCCCCTCGGCTGCCTCCCGACGTCCCTCTTCGGCCTATAAATTCTCTAATATCATGAAAACCCTAAAGGCAGTCCCGAAACCCTTTTTCTGCCGCTGCAAGTCTCTGTTCCGTCGCGAGGCCATCTGGAGCTCCGTTCCGGCACCCTGCCGGAGGGGGGATCGATCACAGAGGGCCTCTTCATCAACCTTGACGCCCTCATGATGATGTGTGAGTAGTTCACCACAGACCTACGGGTCCATAGCTAGTACCTAGATGGCAATCTCTCTATCTTATGATCTTCAATACAATGGTCATCACATCTTCGCTTTGATCTATCCGTTGTAATCCTATTGTGCGGTGTGTTTGTTGGGATCCGATGAATTGTGGGTTTGTGTTCATATTATTCATGAAAAGTATCTCAAATGCCTCTGAATTATATTATCTCTTAAGTGCATGATCATTATAGCTTTGTAATGCCCTCTTGCCCGCGTTGGGTGCAAGTCGTTTGTTCATTTGTGTGCAGCCGCTAAAGACGGTTGAGGATTGATATTCCTATTGGTTTGATAAACCTTGGTTTCAAAACTGAGGGAAATACTTACCCACTTTGTGTTGTAATTACCCGTTCCTCTTCACGGAAAACCCAACACAGATCACAAGTATCATAGGCCCCCACCGCTGCTCATGGTATTTTGAGTGTGAAGTTGTGACTCCGAAGTACGTACCTTGCGACTATCCGGGCTATGCAGTGGGAGCGTATTCCTATTTATGTGGAGCGTGGGTGGACTCCAGAGTCGGAGATATGGCTCGGGCTCGTTTGCTAGCCCCTGGTGCCTTCACAGCGAACTGGGGCTTCGGCGCCGCCTTGCCGACCTGGACCTCGGCTGCTAGAGCTACTGTGTGTTCCTCAGTTCGGAGTGAGCGCTCCGTGTGGGCACTAACCGTGATGACACCCTTGGGTCCGGGCATCTTGAGTTTTAAATATGCGTAATGGCGGACGGCGTTGAAGTGAGCAAACGTTGTACGGCCGAGGAGTGTGTGATGGCCACTGTGGAAAGGGGAAATGTCGAAGATCAAGTCTTCGCTGCGGAAGTTATCGGGCGAGCCGAACACTACCTCCAGAGTCACAGTACCCATACAACGGGCTTCGACGCCTGGGATTACTCCTTTAAAGGTGGTGTTGCTGGGTGTGATCCTTGGCGGATCAATACCCATTTTTCTCACCGTATCTGAGTAAATCAGATTGAGGCTGCTGCCTCCGTCCATGAGGACTCTAGTGAGGTGGTACCTATCGATGATGGGGTCAAGTACCAGGGCCGCCGATCCTCCATGCCGGATACTGGTCGGGTGGTCCCTGCGATCGAAGGTGATCGGGCATGCCGACCATGGGTTGAATTTCGGGGCTACGGGTTCTACGACATAGACATCCCGAAGCGCATGTTTCCTCTCCTTCTTTGGTATATGTGTGGCGTAGATCATGTTCATGATACGTCTCCAACGTATCTATAATGTTTGATTGTTCCATGCTGATATATTATCATTCCAGGATGCTTTTTGGGTCTTTATTTACCAATTTATAATATTTTTGAGCACTAACCTATTGACCCAGTGCCCAGTGTCAGTTGTTGTTTTTTGCATGTTTTTGCCTTTTCAGGTTTATAGTACCATGAAGTCCAATTGCTATGAAACTTTTTGATGATTTTTTCTGGACCAAAAGAAGACCGAGAAGCTTCGGAAGGAGGTCAGGAGGCACACGAAGGCCCCACCACACATCAGGGCACGCCCTGGGGGGGGGGGCGCCCTGATATGTGGTGGCCCCCTCGTGTCTCTCCCAACGTCCCTCTCCGGCCTATAAATTCTCTAATAACCCTGGAACCAGTCCCGAAACCCTTTTTCCGCCACCGCAAGTCTCCGTTCCGTCGCGAGACCATCTGGAGCTCCGTTCCGGCACCCTGCCGGAGGGGGGATCGATCACGGAGGGCCTCTTCATCAACCTTGCTGCCCTCATGATGATGTGTGAGTAGTTCACCACAAACCTACGGGTCCATAGCTAGTACCTAGATGGCAATCTCTCTATCATATGACCTTCAATACAATGTTCATCGCATCTTCGCTTTGATCTATCCGATGTAATCCTATTGTGCGGTGTGTTTGTTGGGATCCGATGAATTGTGGGTTTATGTTCAGATTATTCATGGAAAGTATCTGAGATGCCTCTGAATTATATTATCTCTTAAGTGCATGATCATTATAGCTTCATAATGCTCTCCGATTTATTGATGTGCTTTGGACAAGTAGATTGATATTTCATCGGTGGGAGTGGTGCGTTGTGGTAGGTTCAACCTGGCGAGTTTCTATATCCCAATGACAAAGTAGGGGACAAGATGTGTCTTTGTGTTGTTGCTACTAAGGATAAAATGATGGGGTTCATTCATATTGATTGAGTTTACTTTGTCTACATCATGTCATCGTTCTCCAAGCATTACTCTGTTTTAGTTAATACTCTAGATGCATGCTGGATAGCGGTCGATGAGTGGAGTAATAGTAATAGGTGCAGGCAGGAGTCGGCCAATTTTCTTATGGACGTGATGCCTATATATACATGATCATTGCCGTGAAAATCGCATAACTATCCGCTTTTCTATCAATTGCCCAACAATAATTTGTTACCCACCGTATGCTGCCTACATGAGAGATGCCGCTAGGGAACACTATGGCCCTGGGTCTATTCACTTATATACTTGCAAATGCTACAATTACCTCGCTGTCTTTATTTACTTTTTATTTATTTTGCATTTATCAACAATTATCTACACAACTCATTTGCTTGCAAATAACGAGATCAAGGGGATTGACAACCCTCTTGCCCGCGTTGGGTGCAAGACGTTTGTTCATTTGTGTGCAGCCGTTGAAGACGGTTGAGGATTGATATTCCTATTGGTTCGATAAACCTTGGTTTCATAACTGAGGGAAATACTTACCCACTTTGTGTTGCAATTACCCGTTCCTCTTCACGGAAGACCCAACACAGATCACAAGTATCAGGAAGGATTTCTGGCGCCGTTGCCGGGGAATATCATCATCAACTATCAAGTAACTTCACACAAATTTGCATTCACTTGTTCTTCTTTTTATTTGCTGTTATATTTAGCTTGTCTCATAAAAATAAAAAATACAAAAATATTTATTTTTTGCTCGTTACTAGTTTGTTAGTCGTTATGGCTAGTTCTTCTTCCACTCGCTTTACTCCCAATGATGATGTAGTAAATTTCAAACAAAGGGGAGGAGAAAGTTTAAAAGATGCATGGTATAGGATTTGTTTTGCTCAAAATAAAGCAACAAAAATTATCCACCACTACCTTGCTTCACAATTTTTATGTGGGTGTGACCACTTGGTATAGGTTTGTGCTTGACACCATCACCGGTGGGAATTTCTTAATGTGTCACACCTTGGATGCCTACACCGCGATTGAAAATCTTGTAAGGACACCACCCATTATTGTTAATGAAACAAATTTGACCTTGGAACATGTTATGCAAAGGCTTGATGTTATTGAAAAGAATATGATCACAAATAAACCAATTGAGGAGTTGGGTAAAAAACTTCATAATCATATCACTCAACCTGGGTCACGGGTAGAAATGACTTTGAAAACCTTAAAGGAAAAAGACACTACTGTTGATGAGAGTATAGAACAAGGTTTGAATAGAATTGATAAAATGGAAGAGGTCATTGACAAAGTAGGTTCCGCTTTCACACCCACTAAGGCTAATGCTAGTACCTCTCACAATAAAAACCCCAAATTCATATATGTCCCTAAGAGCGTTAGTACACCTCCTACCAAAGGGAACGAGGATCTAAAGATGATTAGTGTTCATCCCAAATTCATCAATTTGATAAGAGACCCTATTTCCAAGTGAAAGGATCGATATGGTTGACTGGGGGGGGGTGAATAGGCAACTACCAGTTTTTAACTTTTCTTTAACAAATTAGGTTTAGCAACAAATAGGTTGGCCAGATATGCAACTACGTGAGCAACCTATATGATGCTAACCACAATATCAACACAAGCAAGCAAGGTAAACAATATAATTATCTTGCACAAAGTAAAGGTAAGAAGTAACCACAAGAGGAACCGATGGAGACGAGGATGTGTTACCGAAGTTCCTTCCTGGTAAAGGGAAGTACGTCTCTGTTAGAGCGGTGTGGAGGCACAATGCTCCCCAAGAAGCCACTAGGGCCACCGTATTCTCCTCACGCCCTCACACAATGCGAGGTGCCGTGATTCCACTAGTGGTGCACTTGAAGGCGACAGCCGGACCTTTACAAACAAGGTTGGGGCAATCTCCACAACTGAATTGGAGGCTCCCAACGATACCACGAAGCTTCACCACAATGGACTATGGCTTCGAGGTGACCTCTTCTGTCTAGGGTGCTCAAACACCCAAGAGTAACAAGATCCGCAAGGGATTAGTTGGGGGAATCAAATTTCTCTTGGTGGAAGTGTAGATCGGGGCCCGCTCAACCAAACCCTAGAGTATCAACAAGTTTTATTGGCTAGGGAGAGAGATCAGGCGAAAATGAGCTTGGGGGCAACAATGGAGCTTTAGGAAGGAGAGACCTAAGTCTTCTTGGGGAAGAAGATCCCCTTATACAATGGGGAGGGGAATCTGCCCGTTACCCACTCTCCAGCCGCACACGAGCGGTAGTACCGCCCATCTGCAGGCTAGAGCAACAGTAGTAGGGGCAGCGGTAGTACCACTTAGTACTACCGCCCTACTACCGCGCTGAGAGGCGCGGGTCACCAGACATATGTCTGATGCCCCGTGCGGCCAGAGCAGCAGCAGCAGTAAGGGCAGCGGTAGTACTGCTTGGTACTACCTCCCTACTACCTCCCAGGGAGGCGCGGGTCACCAGACAAGTGTCTGGTGCCCCGCGCCAGGTGCCCGAGCCATCCTATGTTCCCCAGCGGTACTACCGCTGGCCTATGTTCCCCAACTTCTTCATCTTCTTGTTGATCTTCTTAGCCCAAGATGGCTCGACAAGAGAAGGCGCAGAACGAGGAGCAACACCACCCTGAACCACAAAGTCCTGATCATCCTCATCATCCTCATCCTCATCATCAGAAAGAACGACCTCAGGAGTAGTGTGAGTGGCCCACTTATCTTTCTGTCTCAGCTGTACGACCTTGTGGGGAACCACCTCACCACACTCAAACATAACACCAGGGAAGGTAGAAGCCCAAGTGGTCTCAATAAGATACATCAGATATGGACCATAGATGGGGCACTTGCACTCGGACACCGCAGAGAGCAGCTCAGACCACATCACATGAGAAACATCCAAAGGCCTCACATTATCCTTCTTCCTCGCATGCTGGCAGTAAAGAAGCATATCCACAAGGTAGGAGTGAACCTGATCAAGATTTCCAACACGAGGAAATAGAGTGTGCCTGAAGATACGGTGCATGATGTCAAGGAATGGCTCTAGCACCCATGTTGACTTGCCAGTTGTGGAGGAGATCTTCTCAGTGCTGAAGGGATAGAGATGGCTCTTGTGAGTAGCAGCGATCTCCTTATGTGGGCGGAATCCAACTGGGTTATGGAATCCTGCATCCTGAATACCAAGGAGATCCATGAAGGTCTTCCATGGAGCAGATAGCAGCCTTCCATTAGTCATCCAAGTCAGAGTCCTTTCCTCATTAGTCCCAAGATGGACCGTGGCATAGAACACAACAATGATTTCAGCATCAAATTCCTTGTTGAACTGCATAAGATCGGCAATACCAAGCTTCTCACAAAGTGGCATGACATCAGCAAAGTATGTGGCATTCTTCTCCATACAGGCAACATCGATGGACTTGACATTTGGGACATACAAGTTTTCCTTGTGCTTCAGAACATCTGTGTAGATGGCGAGCTAGTGACGGTTCCAGAAAGGACGGTTGCGAAGAGTTGAGTCTTGCGGAACATCATAGGGATACTATTTACAGGCTTGCTAAAACTCCTGGCTGGGCAAGAGAGCAAACGTCTGGGCCTTCTTGGGCTTGTGAGCAACTGACTTGGTACGCTGCTTGGGAGCTTGCTGACTCGAGCTGTCCTCTTGAGTGGAACGAGAACACTTCGAACTTGCACGAGCCGGATTGGTCCTGCGAACAGAGGAACCACCACCTGGAACCGAAAACACACAGCGAGGGAAAAATAGAGTAAAACATATGCATAAGCCAATAAAGAAGAATGAACAAATTGGAGTGAAAGGGGTCAAGATGTGTATTTTGCATCACAAGCGGTAGTACCGCAGCCTGGCACGATAGTACCGCCTCTGGGCGGTAGTACCGCTCTGGCGGTGACCATGGGGGAGCAAATACCGCTGGCCGGGATCCGGTAGTACCGGTGATGAAAAATGGACATCCTCACCACTTAGAACTACAATACTACTCCTTAGCCATCTTCCAGAACAAGCTCAAGCCTCGATTTGAATAAAAATTGATGAATAAAACTCGCATTGCTCGAAAACCTAGATTCAAAGGATGGAACCGTAGGGGAGAGAAACGGGGGCAATACCGGTATCCATGGCGAGAGGAAGGGGTGGGGATCGATTCCACCGGTCGAAATCGTGGAAGAGTGGCCAAAAAAGGAGATCCGACGGCAGTCTCCGAAGCCGTGGAGTCGCGTGGAGAGAGACTCCCACGAGAGGAAGGGGTGAAGGGGTATGGGGTAGTGGGAACTGCCCCTGCCCCGCCCCATATCCCCCGTGGGGTTCTGTCAAGCAGTAGTAACGCCCGCCCAGGCGGTAGTACCTGATGACCCACAAGTATAGGGGATTAATCGTAGTCCTTTCGATAAGTAAGAGTGTCGAACCCAACGAGGAGCAGAAGGAAATGACAATCGGTTTTTAGCAAGGTAATTTCTGCAAGCACTGAAATTGTAGGTAACAGATAGTTTGATAGCAAGGTAATTGGTAACGGGCAAGTAACGGTAACGGTAAACAAGGTGCAGCAAGTTAGCCCAATCCTTTTGTGGCAAAGGACAGGCCAGAACAGTCCCTAGTAATAGGCAAAGTGTTCTTGAGGGTACACGGGAATTTCGTCTAGTCACTTTTATCATGTTGGTTTGATTCATGTTCGCTACTTTGATAATTTGATATGTGGGTGGACCGGTGCTTGGGTGCTGTTCTTTGATGTCTACTACGCAACCTTCTTCTTGTAGACTCGTGTTGGGCCTCCAAGCGCAGAGTTTTGTAGGACAGTAGCAAATTTCCCTCAAGTGGATGACCTAAGGTTTATCAATCCGTGGGAGGCGTAGGATGAAGATGGTCTCTCTCAAACAACCCTGCAACCAAATAACAAAGAGTCTCTTGTGTCCCCAACACACCCAATACAATGGTAAATTGTATAGGTGCACTAGTTCGGCGAAGAGATGGTGATACAAGTGTAATATGGATGGTAGATATAGGTTTTTGTAATCTGAAAATATAAAAACAGCAAGGTAGCAAGTAACAAAAGTGAGCACAAACGGTATTGCAATGCTTGAAAACAAGGCCTAGGGTTCATACTTTCACTAGTGCAAGTTCTCTCAACAATACTAACATAGTTGAATCATATGTAAATCCCTCATGTGCGACAAAGAGTTCACTCCAAAGTCACAAATAGCGGAGAACAAACGAAGAAATTATTGTAGGGTACGAAACCACCTCAAAGTTATCTTTTCCAATCAATCTTATGAGATATCCCTATAAGTGTCACGAACAGCCCTAGAGTTCGTACTAAAATAACACCTTAAGATACACATCAACCAAAACCCTAATGTCACCTAGATACTCCAATGTCACCACGAGTACCCATGGGCTTGATTATACGATATGCATCACACAATTTCAGATTCATCATGTTCAATCCAACACAAAGAACTTCAAAGAGTGCCCCAAAGTTTCTACCGGAGAGTCAAGACGAAAACGTGTTCCAACCCCTATGCATAGATTCCCAAGGTCACGGAACCCGCAAGTTGATCACCAAAACATACATCAAGTGGATCAATAGAACATCCCATTGTCACCACGGATATCCCATCGCAAGACATACATCAAGTGTTCTCAAATCCTTAGAAGACTCAATCCGATAAGAAAACTTCAAAGGGAAAACTCAATTCATCACAAGAAGATAGAGAGGGGGAAACTCCATATGATTCATCTATATTAATAAAGCTCGCGGTACATCAAGATCGTGCCATCTCAAGAACACGAGAGAGAGAGAGAGAGAGATCAAACACATAGCTACTGGTACATACCCTCAGCCCCGAGGGTGAACTACTCCCTCCTCGTCATGGAGACCGCCGGGATGATGAAGATGGCCTCCAGTGATGGTTTCCCCTCCGGCACGGTGCCGGAACGGGCCCCCGATTGGTTTTTCGTGGCTACAAAGGCTTGCGGCGGCGGAACTCCTGATCTAGGTTTGTTTCTGGGGGTTTTGGTATTTATAGGAATTTTTGGCGTTGGTCTCTTGTCAAGGGGGTGCCCGAGGGGCCCACAAGCCAAGGGGGGGCGCCCTAGGGGGGGGGCACCCCCTTGGCTTGTGGCTGCCTCGGGACTCCTCCCCGGTATCTTTTTGCTCCAGTATTTTTTATATTTTCCAAAAATATTCTTCGTAAATTTTCAGCCCATTCCGAGAACTTTTATTTCTGCACAAAAAACGACACCATGGTAGTTCTGCTGAAAACAGTGTCAGTCCGGGTTAGTTCTAATAAAATCATACCAAAATCATATAGAATTATTGTAAGCATGGCATGAATACTTCATAAATTATAGATACGTTGGAGACGTATCAGCATCCCCAAGCTTAATTCCTGCTCGTCCTCGAGTAGGTAAATGATAAAAGAAATAATTTATGAAGTGTGAATGCTAGCAAGTGCACAAGTTTGATCAATGATAATTCTAATCACTTTTTCTAGCATCAATATAAACCATAAATAGTAGCTCATCTCATAAAACTTCTCATGATCAAGTAACAAGCTATTCACATGTTAAAGTATAGACCAGAAAGTTTCTTGAAAACTAACAAACCATATTCCTAGTCATCGAACAATTGCAATTCATCTTATTTTCAGGAAGGGTCTATGTAAGAGCTTTGATTTAGCAAATTCCACATACTCAACTATCATATAGTCTTCTATGATTATTGACACTCAAAGCATATTTTTAGAACAAATAGCATCCATCGAACACAGAGAAAGATAGGGGCTTAATGTTTCGCCTCCCAACTTATTTATCATATAGATAATTGTCAACAATAATAATTCATGATCAAATATATTTGTGTGGATATATATGTCTAGTTCATTCCCCAACACATGACGCTTGCCAAGAGAAAAAAGGCGAAATATAGGAAGTGGTGAAGATCACCATGACTCTTGCATAAAGGTAAGTACTAGAAAGTAAAAGATAGGCCCTTCGCAGAGGGAAGCATTGATTTGCAAAGGTGCCAGAGCTCGAGCTTTTAAAACAGAGATGAATAATAATTTTGAGCGGTATGCTTTCATTGTCAACATAACAACCGAGAGATCTCGGTATCTTCCATGCTAGATACATTATAGGCGGTTCCCAAATAGAATGGTAAAGTTTTTACTCCCCCTCCACCAATCAATCACACTCCACGGCGAGCCGAATCCACGGGTACCGTCCATACAAACAACAATCCTGGGGGAGTTTTGTTTCATTATATTTTGATTTGATTTTTGAGCATGGAACTGGGCATCCCGAATACCAGCCACTTTCTCGTGAATGATAGTGAATCAACACATATCGTGAGAATAACCCACCTAGCATGGAAGATACTGACAACCCCTAGTCACTATATGAGCGATTCGGGCATACAAAACAAAATATTATTTGAAGGTTTAGAGTTTGGCACGTGCAAATTTACTTGGAACGGCAGGTAAATACCGCATATAGGTAGGTATGGTGGACTCATATGGAACACCTTTGGGTTTAAGGGTGTTTGGATGCACAAGTAGTATTTCTACTTGGTGTGGAAGTTTTGGCTAGTATGAGGTGGAAGCAAGCACCACATGTTGGAGGATCCATAACAATATAACTTCTATACAAATATACCCAAACATAACTCATTAAGTTGTCTTCCTTGTCCAATTTTAACTAATTTGCTCGATTTTGAAAATAATTAATGAGCTCACAATCATAGAAGATGTCCAAGATAGTATATTCATATGTGGAATCTCTCTTCCTTCAATATTCTTTCATGAATTGTTCAAGTGACCAATGCGGTGTTTGCTAACTTTCAATAAATTTTACCACCTATACTTATTATGTGTGAAGTCATTACTCCCCATGGGATAAGTATATGAAGCATATTTAATTTCTGATTTATGATATTCAATTCATTCAACCATTTACTCATAGGATATAAGTGAAGCACGAGAGTGAATGACAAACTACTCCAAAAAGATATAAGTGAAGATCAATGCGTAGTCAACAATTAAATAACTATGTGAAGACTCTCTCATCTAAGAATTTCAGATCTTAAGTATTTTATTAAACAGCGAGCAAAAGAAAAATATCACTCCAAGAATAGCACGCATCATGTGAACGAATAAAAATTTAGGCTCAACATAGGCTAACCGATAGTTGACGAAGAGAGATGGGATGCGTAGCATCCCCAAGCTTAGATGCTTGAGACTTCTTGAAATATTTACTTGGGGTGCCTTGGACATCCCCAAGCTTGAACTTTTGAATCTCGTTCAATCCTCTCATATCCCGGTTTCACCTAAGTCTCAAAAATTTCATCCACACAAAACTCAAAAAGAATTCGTGAGATAGGTTAGTACACATAATAATAAATCAACACTTCATGTACTGCCAAGACAAGTTGCACAATAATTTTCAAACATCATTTACTGTTTACTATCGTTTCCACAATTTATATCTACCAATATAGGCTATGGAAACTATAGGATAAGTAGATAACAAAACTATGACAGCAATCTATCCAAACAGAACAGTCTGTAGCAATCTATTAAACCGGTGCACTTATGTAACTCAAATTTTTTTGCAAATTTATTACATGCTAAATAATTTATTTGGTAACACTGTGTAAAAATTTCAGAAACGTTCCACGTTCCAGTAAAATATGAAAATTCAAACACTACAGCAAAAGTTTCTGTTTTTACACAGCACACATCAAAACATGCAATGCAAGCATCCTAAGGCAATTCTTGGAACTTTTTATTGAAAAACAAGATTATAAATAACACCTAACAGAGAACAACAAAATAAAATGACGCTCCAAGCAAAACTCATATTATGTGATGAATAAAAATATAGCTCTAAGTAAGATATACCGATAGTGTTGAAGACGAAAAAGGAGATGCCTTCCGGGGCATCCCCAAGCTTAAGCGCTTGAGTATTACTTGGATATTAACTTGGGGGTGCCTTGGTCATCCCCAATCTTAGGTTCTTTTCACTCCTTATTCTCCTCATATCGGTGTCTCACCCAAAACTTGAAAACTTCAATCACACAAAACTTAACGGAACTTCGTGAGAAGGGTTAGTGTAGTAAAGATAAATCATTCACTTAGGTACTGTCAAGACAAGATTCATAATTGTTACCACATGATACCTACTGTATTCTATCATTAACATAATTTATATCACTGAATATAAGCTATGGGAACACTAAAACAAGCAAACTATGCATGCAAAACAGAATCTGTCAAAAATAGAACAGTCTGTGAAGATCTGTAGTGTAACCATACTTCCCTGTCTCTAAAAATTCTGAAAAATTAGGACAACCTGAAGAATTTGTATATGAAAACTGTGTAAAAATTTCAGATCATTATCACGCTCCAGTAAAAAAATGAAAAATCCTGTACTGGAGTCAAAAGTTTCTGTTTTGGTTCAGCATCAATTCTACTCATCTTTTGAGTCATCCCAATGGCTTTACTTGGCACTTTATTGAAATAAAAGACACAAAACATGATTACTACAGTATCTTAATCACGTGAACACACAAAAACAGAAATGAAAAGTGTTGGGTTGTCTCCCAACAAGCGCTTTTCTTTAAAGCCTTTTAGCTAGGCATGATGATTTCAATGATGCTCACGTAAGAATAATAATTGAAACATGAAAAGGAGCATCATGGATCACATGGCAAGTACCTTTAAGTCTAACCCACTTCCTATGAATAGGGATTTTGTGAGCAAACAATTTATGGGAACAAGAATCAACTAGCATAGGAAGGCAAAAGAAGCATAAGTTCAAAACTTTGAACACATAGAGAGGAAACTTGATATTATTGCAATTCCTACAAGCATATGTTCCTCCCTCATAATAATTTTCAGTAGCCTCATGAAGGAATTTCACAACATAACTATCACATAAAGCATTATCTTCATGATCCACAAGCATATAAAATTTGTCACTCTCCACATAAGCAATTTTCTTCTCATGACTAATAGTGGGAGTAAACTCAACAAAATAACTATCATGAGATACTTGATTGACATAACCACTTTGAATATTAAAATCATGATGACAAGTTTCATGATTACTATCACTCTTTATAGCATACGTGTCATCACAATAATCATCATAGATAGGAGGCATGCCATCATCATAATAGTTTTGCTCATCAAAACTTGGGGGACTAAAAATATCATATTCATCAAACATAGCATCCCCAAGCTTGTGGCTTTGCATATCATTAGCATCATGGATATTCAGAGAATTCATACTAGCGACATTGCAATCAGGCTCATTATTCAAGGAATTCTCATTAAGTATTTTCATAAATTCTTCCTCTACCAATTGAGCACAATTTTTCAAACCATCATTTTCACGAAAGACATTAAAAAGACGAACCAATTGATGCAACCTAAACTCCATTTTTTTGTAATTTTCTTTTATAAACCAAACTAGTGAAAAACAAGAAACTAAAAGATTTAATTGCAAGATCTAAAGATATACCTTCAAGCACTCACCTCCCCGGCAACGGCGCCAGAAAAGAGCTTGATGTCTACTACGCAACCTTCTTCTTGTAGACTCGTGTTGGGCCTCCAAGCGCAGAGTTTTGTAGGACAGTAGCAAATTTCCCTCAAGTGGATGACCTAAGGTTTATCAATCCGTGGGAGGCGTAGGATGAAGATGGTCTCTCTCAAACAAGCCTGCAACCAAATAACAAAGAGTCTCTTGTGTCCCCAACACAATCAATACAATGGTAAATTGTATAGGTGCACTAGTTCGGCGAAGAGATGGTGATACAAGTGTAATATGGATGGTAGATATAGGTTTTTGTAATCTGAAAATATAAAAACAGCAAGGTAGCAAGTAACAAAAGTGAGCACAAATGGTATTGCAATGCTTGAAAACAAGGCCTAGGGTTCATACTTTCACTAGTGCAAGTTCTCTCAACAATACTAACATAGTTGAATCATATGTAAATCCCTCATGTGCGACAAAGAGTTCACTCCAAAGTCACAAATAGCGGAGAACAAACGAAGAAATTATTGTAGGGTATGAAACCACCTCAAAGTTATCTTTTTCGATCAATCTTATGAGCTATCCCTATAAGTGTCACGAACAGCCCTAGAGTTTGTACTAAAATAACACCTTAAGATACACATCAACCAAAACCCTAATGTCACCTAGATACTCCAATGTCACCACGAGTACCCATGGGCTTGATTTTACGATATGCATCACACGATTTCAGATTCATCATGTTCAATCCAACACAAAGAACTTCAAAGAGTGCCCCAAAGTTTCTACCGGAGAGTCAAGACGAAAACGTGTGCCAACCCCTATGCATAGATTCCCAAGGTCACGGAACCCGCAAGTTGATCACCAAAACATACATCAAGTGGATCAATAGAACATCCCATTGTCACCACGGATATCCCATCGCAAGACATACATCAAGTGTTCTCAAATCCTTAGAAGACTCAATCCGATAAGAAAACTTCAAAGGGAAAACTCAATTCATCACAAGAAGATAGAGAGGGGAAAACTCCATATGATTCATCTATATTAATAAAGCTCGCGGTACATCAAGATCGTGCCATCTCAAGAACACGAGAGAGAGAGAGATCAAACACATAGCTACTGGTACATACCCTCAGACCCGAGGGTGAACTACTCCCTCCTCGTCATGGAGACAGCCGGGATGATGAAGATGGCCTCCGGTGATGGTTTCCCCCTCCGGCAGGGTGCCGGAACGGGCTCCTGATTGGTTTTTCGTGGCTACAGAGGATTGCGGCGGCGGAACTCCCGATCTAGGTTTCTTTCTGGCAGTTTTGGTATTTATAGAATTTTTGGCGTTGGTCTCACGTCAAGGGGGTGCCCGAGGGGCCCACAAGCCAGGGGGCGCGCCCTAGGGGGGGGCTAGGCTTGTGGCTGCCTCGGGACTCCTCTCCGGTATCTTTTTGCTCTAGTATTTTTTATATTTCCCAAAAATATTCTCCGTAATTTTTCAGCCCATTCCGAGAACTTTTATTTCTGCACAAAAAACGACACCATGGTAGTTGTGCTGAAAACAGCGTCAGTCCGGGTTAGTTCTAATAAAATCATATAGAATTATTGTAAACATGGCATGAATACTTCATAAATTATAGATACGTTGGAGACGTATCATTCTTACTTGAACAACCTCCCACTTATGATTAACCCCCTCGCAAGCATCTGCAACTACGAGAAAAGTATTAAGATAAAATCTAACCATAGCATTAAACGTTTGGATCCAAATCAGCCCCTGACGAAGTAGCACATAAACCAGGGTTTAAGCTTCAGTCACTCTAGCAACCCATCATCTAATAACTACTCCATAATGCATTCCCTTAGGCCCATGAATGGTGAAGTGTCATGTAGTGGACGTTCACATGACACCACTAAGGGAATCACAACATACATATCATCGAAATATCGAACACATATCAAATTCACATGATTACTTGCAACATGACTTCTCCCGTGACCTCAAGAACAAAGGTAACTACTCACAAATAATAAACATGCTCAAGATCAGAGGGCTATTGAATAGCATAATGGATCTGAACATATAATCTTCCACCAAATAAACCATATAGTAATCTGATGACCCACAAGTATAGGGGACCAATCGTAGTCCTTTCGATAAGTAAGAGTGTCGAACCCAACGAGGAGCAAAAGGAAATGACAAGCGGTTTTCATCAAGGTAATTTCTGCAAGCATTGAAATTGTAGGTAACAGATAGTTTGACAGCAAGGTAATTGGTAAAGAGCAAGTAACGGTAACGGTAAATAAGGTGCAGCAAGGTAGCCCAATCCTTTTGAGGCAAAGGACATGCCAGAACAATCTCTAGTAATAGGCAAAGTGTTCTTGAGGGTACATGGGAATTTTATCTAGTCACTTTTATCATGTTGGTTTGATTCGTGTTCGCTACTTTGATAATTTAATATGTGGGTGGACCGGTGCTTGGGTGCTGTTCTTACTTGAACAACCTCCCACTTATGATTAACCCCCTCGCAAGCATCCACAACTACGAGCAAAGCATTAAGATAAAAATCTAACCATAGCATTAAACGTTTGGATCCAAATCAGCCCCTTACGAAGTAGCGCATAAACTAGGGTTTAAGCTTCTGTCACTCTAGCAACCCATCATCTAATAACTACTCCACAATGCATCCCCTTAGTCCCATGAATGGTGAAGTGTCATGTAGTCGATGTTCACATGACACCACTAAGGGAATCACAACATACATATCATCAAAATATCGAACACATATCAAATTCACATGATTACTTGCAACATGACTTCTCCCGTGACCTCAAGAACAAAGGTAACTAATCACAAATAATAAACATGCTCAAGATCAGATGGGTGTTGAATAGCATAATGGATCTGAACATATAATGTTCCACCAAATAAACCATATAGTAATCAACTACGCAAGGTAATCAACACTACTAGTTACCCACAGGTACCAATCTGAGGTTCCGGTACAAAGATTGAACACAAGAGATGAACTAGGGTTTGAGAGGAGATGGTGTTGTTGAAGATGTTGATGAAGATTGACCTCCCAAAGATGAGAGGGGTGTTAGTGATGCCGATAGCTTCGATTTCCCCCTCCGGGTGGGAAGTTCCCCCGGCGGAATCGCTCCGCCGGAGGGCAAAAGGGCTCCTGCCCAAGTTCCGCCTCGAGGCGGCCGCGCTTCATCCCGAAATTCCTCCTCTGATTTTTTCTAGGTTAAATGTGACTATATACCAGAAGATGGGCACCGGAGGTGGGCCGAGGAGGCCACAACCCATCAGGGCGCGCCTAGAGGGGTCTGGCGCGCCCTGGTGGGTTGTGCCCACCAGGTTGGCCTCCTCCGGTAGTTTTCTGCTCCAGTATTTTTTATTTATTCCAAAAATAATCTCCGTAAAATTTCAGCTTCATTGGAGTTGTGCAGAATAGGTATCTCTGATGTGCTTTTCTTGGGTCCAGAATTCCAGCTGCCGATATTCTCCCTCTTTGTGTAAACCTTGCATATTATGAGAGAAAAGGCATTAGAATCACTCCCCAAAGCATTATTATTCAACAAAACATAATAAATAACAGTAGGAAATCATGATGCAAAATGGACGTATCAACTCCCCCAAGCTTAGACCTCGCTTGTCCTAAAGCGAAAACCGATATTGAAAAGCATGTCCACATCATTTGAGAGAGATGTATCGATAAAAACAAAATACGGACATAGTAGCATCATGCTTATTATCATAACAGCAACAAACTCTATCATAAAACTTATTCAATACATTTATATCATATAGCTTCTCATGAGCAAATAACAATTCATCACAACATAGAAGTATGAAGAATAAACCTTATTGAAAACCAACAAACTATGTTCTTAGTCAACTTTGCAACTACAATTCATCATATTTTCAGGAAGGGTCTCATGTCGGAGCCTTTTGGCAAGTCCACATACTCAACCATCATTTAGTCTTCTATGATTGCTAACACTCACGGCATACCCATGAACAAAAAGTTTCAACCGGACATATAGGAAGATAGGGGCTTATAGTTTTGCCTCCCAACGTATTCACCTCAAGGGTGAAGTCAACAATAATAACTCATGCCCACCCATATCCAACTGGATATATGTGCCTAGATCTTTCCTTGCCACATGATGCTTGCAAAAGGAAAAAGTAAAAAGGAATAGGGAAGAATACTTTGATTCTTTGTATAAAAGTAAATACATAAAAGTAAAAGATAGTCCCTTCGCAGAGGGAAGCAGAGGTTGTCGTGCGCTTATTGGTTTGTATGCCCAATCCCTTAATGTAAAAGAACGTCACACTATATTGCCCCCTATGATAGCAACCTTTATTATGCACTCCCTCGCTTTTATTACTTTGCCATCATAAGTTCGTATAGTGCTCAATTTTCTCTTACACTAATTGATCAAAACACTTTTAGAAGCAATTTTTATTGCCTTGTTGCACCGATGACAACTTACTTGAAGGATCTTACTCGATCCATAGGTAGGTATGGTGGACACTCAAAGAATGAGTTTGGTTTTGGGTTTTTGGATGCACAAGTAGTATCTCTACTTAGTGCGGAATTTTTGGCTAGCAAAGATATTGGGCAAGCACCACATGTTGATCTATGACAATATAACTTCTATGTGGATATGAACAAACATAAATCATTACGTTTTCTTCCTTGTCCAACGTCAACAATTTTGACATATAATATTTAATGGGGGCTCACAATCATAAAAGATGTCCAAGATAGTGTATTTGCATGTGAATCTTCTCTTCCCTTATTAATTCTTTCATTAATTGCATCATGGACGAATGCTATGTCTGTCAATGTCCAATAAATTTTACTACTTATACTTTTCCTTATGTGATGTCATTAGTCTCCATAAGATTAGCATATGATTCTTTTCATTTATTTTTCTTCCCTTTTATTTTGATTGCAACAAGAAAGTAGAGAGACAAAAACTCAAACTAAACTTTATCATATAACTTTCACTCGATTACATAGATAGATAGGCCACGAAACTAACACACGAAAATAGATCAAACTAAACTTTTATTCAACTAAAGCAAAGGGAAAATAAAGATTGAACTAAAATAGGTAAAGGTGAATAAAAGTGATGGTGATACGATACCGGGGCACCTCCCCCAAGCTTGGCTCAAGCCAAGGGGAGTGCCCATACCTGTGTGCTCAAGTCTCCTTTGGTGGTGGTGATGAAGAAGGTGGTGGTGATGATGCAGCCTTCTTCTTCAACTTATATTTAAGCATAAAGTTTTCCTCCCTTAGATCATCATTCTCCATCTCGAGCTTTAATATCTTTTTGCATAATGACGCCTTGCTCTCCTGCAGAAAACGAGATGGGATAAATTGGACCTTAGGTTTGTATCTTCTAGGGAGGCTTGATTTCTTAAATTCCACATTCATGTCTCCGGGTTGAGGTAACGGATCATCCTCTTCCTGAGAACTATCATCTTTTGTTTCCTTCATGGTAGCATCTTCCTCTTCCTCCGAGGTCCATAGATAGGGGTAAATTTCCCTAAAGATCTTTGGGTCTGAAACATAGGGATCAACATGGCTCTCCCCCTCCGAATCTTGAGACGACATATTTTCAGATCTGTCAGGGAAACAACACGAAACAAGAACAGAGGATTTTTCTGCGATGCGGTCGTCAAAACAGTCGGGGGGTATATATAGAGAATTTTTATTCTTGGAAAACAAGCATATGGAAGAAAAACGGAGTCGGGGAGGTGTCCGAGGTGGGCACAACCCACCAGGGCGCGCCCAGGGGTGCCTGGCGCGCCTTGGTGTATCGTGAGAGAAACCAGAATATCCGTCTAAGAAGCAAAATTGTGTGTGCTTAGATAATCTTTCTAGCATTTGATCAATGAAAGGCAGAGGGTAATGATCCTTTCTAGTATCTTTATTTAATTTTCTAAACTCAATTACCATTCTATAGCCAATAACAATTCTTTGTGGAATGAGTTCATTCTTATCATTAGGAACAACGATAATACCTCCTTTCTTAGGGACACAATGAACGGGACTTACCCATCTACTATCAGCAATAGGATAGATTATACCTGCTTCCAGAAGTTTTAATATTTCAGTTCTTACCACTTCCTTCATCTTAGGATTCAATCGCCGTTGATGATCAACAACGGGTTTGGCATCAGGTTCCATATTAATCTTGTGCTGACATAGAGTGGGACTAATGCCCTTAAGATCATCAAGAGTATATCCAATATCAGCTCCGTGCTTCCTTAGAACTTTTAATAATCTTTCTTCTTCATGTTCTGAAAGGTTAGCACTAATAATAACAGGATATATCTTTTTCTCATCAAGATAAGCATACTTTAAAGTGTCAGACAATTGTTTCAATTCAAACACAGGATCACCTTTAGGTGGAGGAAGACCTTCGAGAGTTTCAATAGGCAAATTGTGTTTCATGAGAGGTTGTTGTTCAAAGAAAATTTGATCTATTTCATTTCTTTCACGCAAGTGCATATCGTTTTCATGGTCAAGCAAATATTGTTCTAAAGGATCAGTAGGAGGCACAGCAATAGAAGCAAGACCAATTATTTCATCCTTACTAGATAACGCTTTATCACGAGGTTGTCTACTAAACTTGGAAAAATTAAACTCATGAGACACATTACCAAAACTGACACCGACAATTTGTTTTTCACAATCTATCTTAGCATTGACGGTGCTTAAGAATGGTCTACCAAAAATAATGGGACAAAAGTCATCTTGTGGGGAACCAAGAACTAGAAAATCAGTAGGGTATTTCACTTTCCCACACAAGACTTCAACATCTCTAACAATCCCAAGTGGTGTGATAGTGTCTCTATTAGCAAGTTTAATAGTAACATCAATGTCTTCTTTTTCAGCAGGTGCTATTTCATCCATAATTTCTTGGTATAAGGTAAAAGGGATAGCACTCACACTAGCACCCAAATCACATAAACCATGATAGCAATGATCTCCTATTTTGACCGAGACAACGGGCATGCCTTCTATGGGTCTATGTTTATCTTTTTCATCGGGTTTAGCAATTCTAGCGGCTTCATCACAGAAGTAGATAACATGCCCATCAATATTTTCTACCAAGAGATCTTTAACCATAGCAACTCTTGGTTCTACATTAATTTGCTCAGGGGGCTTATATGTTTTTAGGTTACTCTGATGAACCACGGTTGATACTTTAGCATGTTCCTTTATCCTAACAGGGAAAGGTGGTTTTTCAATATAAGCGGTAGGCACAACTGGGTCAACATTATAAGTGATGGTTTCTTCTTTAGCTGTGACCGGTTCTTTAATTTCTTCTTTAATAGGGGGATGATATTTAAACCACTTCTCCTTAGGGAGATCAACGTGAGTGGAAAATGCTTCGCAGAAAGAGGCTACTATCTCAGAGTCAAGTCCATATTTAGTGCTAAACTTGTGAAAAGTATCGGTATTCATAAAAGATTTAACACAATCAAATTCAAGCTTTATACCTGACTCGTTACCTTCGTTGAGTTCCCAATCTTCAGAGTTGCGTTTAATTCTTTCTAAGAGATCCCACTTGAATTCAATAGTCTTCTTCATATAAGAACCAACACAAGAAGTATCGAGCATGGATTGATCATTATGAGAAAGCCGAGCATAAAAATTCTGAATGGTAACTTCTCTCGGAATGTCATGATTGGGGCATGAATATAGCATTGACTTAAGCCTCCCCCAAGCTAGAGCGATACTTTCTCCTTCACGAGGCTAAAAATTATATATATAATTCCGATCATGATGAACTAGATGCATGGGATAAAACTTTTGGTGGAATTCCAATTGCAAACGATTCCAGTTCCACGATCCAAGATCATCACATAGCCTATACCATGTCAATGCTTTTCCCTCCAAAGATAAAGGTAAAACCTTCTTCTTAACTTCATCTCCGGGTAAACCCGCAAGCTTAAATAATCCACATATCTCGTTCACATATAATAGATGCATATCAGGATGTTCAGTTCCATCTCCTGCATAGGGTTTAGCAAGCAGTTGTTCTACCATACCTGAAGGAATTTCATAAGTAATATTTTTTCAGTAGGTGCAGTAGGTTGAGGGGAAACTAATTGTGGTTCCGGTCGAGGTGAAGATACCCCGAACAAACCCCTCAAAGGATTGTTCTCCATAGCAGCAAGTAGCAATAAATTTCAGCACATAGTAGAAAATTTTCCTTACCGATTTCCACTTACCAAGAGCGCTTCACTCCCCGGCAACGACGCCAGAAAAGAGTCTTGATGACCCACAAGTATAGGGGATCAATCGTAGTCCTTTCGATAAGTAAGAGTGTCGAACCCAACGAGGAGCAAAAGGAAATGACAAGCGGTTTTTAGCAAGGTAATTTCTGCAAGCACTGAAATTGTAGGTAACATATAGTTTGATAGCAAGGTAATTGGTAACGAGCAAGTAACGGTAACGGTAAATAAGGTGCCGCAAGGTAGCCCAATCCTTTTGAGGCAAAGGACAGGCCAGAACAATCTCTAGTAATAGGCAAAGTGTTCTTGAGGGTACACGGGAATTTCATCTAGTCATTTTTATAATGTTGGTTTGATTCGTGTTGGGTACTTTGATAATTTAATATTTGGGTGGATCGGTGCTTGGGTGTTGTTCTTACTTGAACAACCTCCCACTTATGATTAACCCCCTAGGAAGCATCCACAACTATGAGAAAAGTATTAAGATAAAATCTAACCATAGCATTAAAGGTTTGGATCCAAATCAGCCCCTTACGAAGTAGCACATAAACTAGGGTTTAAGCTTCTGTCACTCTAGCAACCCATCATCTAATAACTACTCCAAAATGCATCCCCTTAGGCCCATGAATGGTGAAGTGTCATGTAGTCGACGTTCACATGACACCACTAAGGGAATCACAACATACATATCATCAAAATATCGAACACATATCAAATTCACATGATTACTTGCAACATGACTTCTCCCGTGACCTCAAGAACAAAGGTAACTACTCACAAATAATAAACATGCTCAAGATCAGAGGGGTATTGAATAGGATAATGGATCTGAACATATAATCTTCCAACAAATAAACCATATAGTAATCAACTGCGCAAGGTAATCAACACTACTAGTCACCCACATGTACCAATCTAAGGTTCCGGTACAAAGATTGAACACAAGAGATGAACTAGGGTTTGAGAGGAGATGGTGCTGTTGAAGATGTTGATGAAGATTGGCCTCCCAAAGATGAGAGGGGTGTTGGTGATGACGATGGCTTCGATTTCCCCCTCCGGGAGGGAAGTTCCCCCGGCAGAATCGCTCCGCCGGAGGGCAAAAGTGCTCCTGCCCAAGTTCCGCCTCGAGGCAGTGGCGCTTCGTCCCGAAAGTCCTCCTATGATTTTTTCTATGTTAAATGTGACTATATACCAGAAGATGGGCACTGAAGGTGGGCCGAGGAGGCCACAACCCATCAGGGCACGCCCAGGGGGGTCTGGCGTGCCCTCGTGGGTTGTGCCCACCAGGTTGGCCCCCTCCGGTAGTTTTCTGTTCCAGTATTTTTTATTTATTCCAAAAATAATCTCCGTAAAATTTTAGCTTCATTGGAGTTGTGCAGAATAGGTATCTCTGATGTGCTTTTCTTGGGTCCAGAATTCCAGCTGCCGGTATTCTCCCTCTTTGTGTAAACCTTGTATATTATGAGAGAAAAGGCATTAGAATCACTCCCCAAAGCATTATTATTCAACAAAACATAATAAATAACAGTAGGAAATCGTGATGCAAAATGGACGTATCATAATCAACTGCGCAAGGTAATCAACACTACTAGTCACCCACAGGTACCAATCTGAGGTTCCGGTACAAAGATTGAACACAAGAGATGAACTAGGGTTTGAGAGGAGATGGTGTTGTTGAAGATGTTGATGAAGATTGGCCTCCCAAAGATAAGAGGGGTGTTGGTGATGACGATGGCTTCGATTTCGCCCTCTGGGAGGGAAGTTCCCCCGGCGGAATCGCTCCGCCGGAGGGCAAAAGTGCTCCTGCCCAAGTTCCGCCTCGAGGCGGCGGCGCTTCGTCCCGAAAGTCCTATTCTTATTTTTTCTAGGTTAAATGTGAATTTATACCAGAAGATGGGCATCGGAGGTGGGCCAAGGAGGGCATAACCCACCAGGGCGCGCCCAGGGGGGCCTGGCGTGCCCTGGTGTCTTGTGCCCACCAGGGTGGCCCCCTCCAGTAGTTCTTTGCTCCAGTATTTTTTATTTATTCCAAAAATAATCTCCGCAAAGTTTCAGCTTCATTGGAGTTGTGCAAAATAGGTATCTCTGATGTGCTTTTCTCCGGTCCAGAATTCCAACTGCCGGTATTCTCCCTCTTTGTGTAAACCTTGCATATTATGAGAGAAAATGCATTAGAATCACTCCCTAAAGCATTATTATTCAACAAAACATAATAAATAATAGTAGAAAATCATGACGCAAAATGGACGTATCAACTCCCCCAAGCTTAGGCCTCGCTTGTCCTCAAGCGAAAAGCCAAAATTGAAAAGCATGTCCACATGGTTTGAGAGAGAGGTGTTGATAAAAACAAAATACGGACATGGAGGCATCATGCTTATTATCATAACAGCAACAAACTCTATCATAAAACTTATTAATAAACTTTTATCATATAACTTCTCATGAACAAGTAACAATTCATCACAACATAGAAGTATAGAGCATAAACCTTATTGAAAACCAACAAACTATGTTCTTAGTCAACTTTGCAACTACAATTCATTATATTTCAGGAAGGGTCTCATGTCGGAGCCTTTTGGCAAGTCCACATACTCAACCATCATTTAGTCTTCTATGATTGCTAACACCCACAACTTACCCATGAGCACAAAGTTTCAACCGGACACATAGAAAGATATGGGCTTATGGTTTCGCCTCCCAACATACTCACCTCAAGGGTGATGTCAACAATAATAACTCATGCCCACCCATATCCAACTGGATATATGTGCCTAGATCTTTCCTCACCACATAATGCTTGCAAAAGGAAAAAAGGGAAAAGGAATAGGGAAGAATACTTTGACTCTTGCATAAAAGTAAGTACATGAAAGTAAGAGATAGTCCCTTCGCAGAGGGAAGCAGAGGTTGTCATGCGCTTTTTGGTTTGTATGCCCAATCCCTTAATGTAAAAGAATGTCACACTATATTGCCCCCTATGATAGCAACCTTTATTATGCAGTCCGTCGCTTTTATTACTTTGCCATCATAAGTTCGTATAGCGCTCAATTTTCTCTTACACTAATTGATCAAAACACTTTTAGAAGCAATTTTTATTGCCTTATTGCACTGATGACAACTTACTTGAAGGATCTTACTCGATCCATAGGTAGGTATGGTAGACTATCAAGGAATGAGTTTGGGTTTGGGTTTTTGGATGCACAAGTAGTATCTCTACTTAGTGTGGAATTTTTGGCTAGCAAAGATATTGAGCAAGCACCACATGTTGAACGATCTATGAAAATATAACTTCTATGTCGATATGAACAAGCATAATTCATTACGTTGTCTTCCTTGTCGAACGTCAACAGTTTTGATATATAATATTTAATGGGGGCTCACAATCATAAAAGATGTCCAAGATAGTGTATTTGCATGTGAATCTTCTCTTCCCTTATTAATTCTTTCATGAATTGCATCATTGACCAATGCTATGTTTGTCAATCTCCAATAAATTTTACTACTTATACTTTCCTTTATGTGATGTCATTACTCACTATAAGATTAGCATATGATTCTTTTCATTTATTTCTCTTTCCTTTATTTTGATTGCAACAAGAAAGTAGAGAGGCACAAACTCAAACTAAACTTTATTATATAACTCTCACTCGATTATATAGATAGATAGGCCACGAAACTAACACACGAAAATAGATCATGCTAAACTTTTATTCAACTAAAGCAAAGGGAAACTAAAGATCGAACTAAAATAGGTAAAGGTGAATAAAAGTGATGGTGATACGATACCGGGGCACCTCCCCCAAGCTTGGCTCAAGCCAAGGGGAGTGCCCATACCCGTGTGCTCAAGTCTCCTTTGGTGGTGGTGATGAAGAAGCTGGTGGTGTAGATGTAGTCTTCTTCTTCGACTTATATTTGAGCATAAAATTTTCCTCCCTTAGATCGTCATTCTCCAACTCAAGCTTTAATATCTTTTTGCATAATGCCGCCTTGCTCTCTTGCAGAAAACGAGATGGGATAAATTGGACCTCAGGTTTGTAGCTTCTAGGGAGGCTTGACTTCTTGAATTCCACATGCATATCTCCGGGTTGAGGCAATGGATCATCCTCTTCCTCAGAGCTATCGTCCTTTTTTTCCTCCATGGCTGCATCTTCCTCCTCATCTGAGGTCCACAGATAGGGGTAAATTTCCCTAAAGATCTTTGGGTCTGCAACATAGTGATCCCCTTCTGAATCTTGAGACGACATATTTTCAGATCTGCCAGGAAAAACAGCACGAAACAAGAACATAGGGTTTTTCTGCGATGCGGTCATCAAAATAGTCGGGGGTATATATAGAGAATTTTCATTCTTGGGAGACAAGCATATGGAAGGAAAACGGAGTCGGGAAGGTGTCCGAGGTGGGCACAACCCACCAGGGCGCGCCCAGGGGTGCCTGGCGCGCCCTGGTGTATCGTGCTCACCTCGATCACCTTCCGGTTTATTTCTTTATTTCCAAAATTTTCCAATATTCCAAAACTACCAAAAAATATTTTTGGGGATTTTTCGGAGTCCGTTTACTTACCGTATCACGTACCTCCTATTTTTCAGAATTCTGGAGTGTTCCGGAAGGTTTCTTTTATGTGTTCCTCCGGTGTAATGGTTTGGATAACATTGCTTTCAACGTTAATAGGCGTACCTGAGATATAGTGCTTAATTCTTTGTCCATTGTCCAAGTTCGGGTTAGTACCTTCGGCGTTATTAATCTTGATAGCTCCAGAACGATAAACCTCTTCGATCATATAAGGTCCTTCCCACTTGGAGAGTAGCTTTCGTGCAAAAAATCTTAAACGAGAGTTGAACAAAAGAACATAGTCTCCTATTTTGAATTCCCTCTTTTGGATTCTTTTGTCATGCCATCTTTTTACTTTTTCTTTGAATAGTTTGGCATTTTCATAGGCTTGGGTTCTCCATTCATCTAGTGAGCTAATATCAAATAGCTTCTTCTCTCCGGCAAGTTTGAAATCATAGTCGAGTTCTTTAATTGCCCAAAATGCTTTATGTTCTAATTCTAGAGGCAAATGACAAGCTTTTCCATATACCATTTTGTATGGAGACATACCCATAGGATTTTTGTAAGCTGCTCTATAGGCCCAAAGTGCATCATCTAATTTCTTAGACCAATTCTTACAAGACCTATTGACAGTTTTTTGTAATATTAATTTTATTTCTCTATTGCTACGTTCTACTTGACCACTAGATTGAGGATGTTGGGGTGATGCAATTCTATGGTTAACATCATATTTAGCAAGCATTTTACGGAAAGCACCGTGAATAAAGTGTGAACCACCATCGGTCATTAAATATCTAGGGACTCCAAACCTCGGGAAGATAACCTCTTTAAGCATTTTAATGGAGGTGTGGTGATCAACACTACTAGTTGGAATAACTTCTACCCACTTAGTGACATAATCAAGAGCAACCAAAATATGAGTGTACCCGTTAGAGGAAGGAAAAGGCCCCATATAATCAAAACCCCAAACGTCAAATGGTTCCACAACTAGTGAATAATTCATAGGCATTTCCTGACGCTTACCGATATTACCAATTCTTTGACATTCATCACAAGACAAGACAAACTTACGGGAATCCTTGAAGAGAGTAGGCCAATAAAAACTAGATTGCAATACCTTGTGAGCAGTTCTATCTCCAGCATGATGTCCTCCATAAGCTTTGGAATGACATTTCCGTAGGATTTGTTCCTGTTCATGCTCTGGTACACAACGCCTAATAATACCATCTACTCCTTCTTTATAAAGATGTGGGTCATCCCAAAAGTAATGTCTCAAGTCATAGATTTTTTTCTTTTGTTGGTATGTGAAGCTAGGTGGTATATATTTAGCGACAATGTAATTAGCATAATCAGCATACCAAGGAGTGTTTTGAGAAACATTTATTGCAGCTAACTGTTCGTCAGGGAAACTATCAGGTAGTGGGTCATCAAGAATATTTTCTAACCTAGACAAGTTATCAGCTACGGGGTTCTCAGATCCCTTCCTATCAACAATATGTAAGTCAAATTCTTGAAGCAAGAGAACCCACCTAATGAGTCTAGGTTTAGCATCTTTCTTTTCCATAAGATATTTAATAGCAGCATGGTTGGTGTGAACAATAACTTTTGAGTCAACAATGTAGGATCTAAACTTATCACAGGCAAACACGACCGCTAAAAATTCCTTTTCGGTAGTAGCATAATTTCGTTGAGCACTGTCTAGAGTTTTACTAGCATAATGGATAACATTCAATTTCTTATCAACTCTTTGTCCTAGAACAACACCAACAGCATAATCACTAGCATCACACATAATTTCAAAAGGCAAGTTCCAATCAGGTGGTTGAACGATAGGTGCAGAGGTTAAGGCTTTCTTGAGTGTTTCAAAGGCTTCCACACAATCATCATCAAAAACAAAAGGGATATCCTTTTGCAAAAGATTAGTAAGAGGCCTAGAAATTTTAGGGAAGTCTTTAATGAACCTCCTATAGAAACCAGCATGACCAAGGAAACTGCGAATACCTTTAATATCTTTAGGACATGGCATTTTCTCAATTGCATCAACTTTAGCTTCATCCACCTCAATACCTCGTTTAGATATTTTATGCCCCAAGACAATGCCTTCATTAACCATAAAGTGGCACTTCTCCCAGTTCAAGACAAGATTAGTTTGTTTACATCTCTGCAAAACTCGATCAAGGTTGCTTAAGCAATCATCAAAAGAAGTTCCGTAAACGGAAAAATCATGCATGAAAACCTCCACAATCTTTTCAAAAAAATCAGAGAATATAGCAGTCATACATCTTTGAAAGGTAGCAGGTGCATTACATAATCCAAAAGGCATACGTCTATAAGCATAGGTTCCAAAAGGGCAAGTAAAGGTGGTTTTTTCTTGATCGGATTGTGACGCGGGTATTTGAGAGAAACCAGAATATCCGTCTAGGAAGCAAAAGTGTGTGTGCTTAGATAATCTTTCTAGCATTTGATCAATAAAAGGCAGAGGGTAATGATCTTTCCTAGTAGCTTTATTTTTGTAAAATCAATTACCATTCTATAGCCAGTGACAATTCTTTGTGGAATGAGTTCATTTTTATCATTAGGAACAACGGTAATACCTCCTTTCTTAGGGACACAATGAACGGGACTTACCCATCTACTATCAGCAATAGGATAGATTATACCTGCTTCCAGAAGCTTTAATATTTCAGTCCTTACCACTTCCTTCATCTTAGGATTCAGTCGTCGTTGGTGATCAACAACAGGTTTAGCATCAGGTTCCATATTAATCTTATGCTGACATAGAGTGGGACTAATGCCCTTAAGATCATCAAGAGTATATCCAATAGCAGCCCGATGCTTCCTTAGAACTTTTTATAATCTTTCTTCTTCATGTTCTGAAAGGTTAGAACTAATAATAACAAGATATATCTTTTTCTCGTCAAGATAAGCATAGTTCAAAGTGTCAGGCAATTGCTTTAATTCAAACACAGGATCACCTTTAGGTGGAGGAGGACCTCCAAGAGTTTCAATAGGCAAATTGTATTTCAGGAGAGGTTGTTGTTCAAAGAAAATTTGATCTATTTCATTTCTTTCATGTAAGTGCAGATCATTTTCATGGTCAAGCAAATATTGTTCTAATGGATCAGTAGGAGGCACGGCAATAGAAGCAAGACCAATTAATTCATCCTTATTAGATAACGCTTTATCACGAGGTTGTCTACTAAACATGGAAAAATTGAACTCATGAGACACACCACCAAAACTGACACCGACATGTTGCTTTTCACAATCTATCTTAGCATTGACGGTGCTCAGAAAATGTCTACCAAAGATAATGGGACAAAAGTCATCTTGTGGGGAACCAAGAACTAGAAAATCAGTAGGGTATTTTACTTTCCCACACAAGACTTCAACATCTCTAACAATCCCAAGTGGTGTGATGGTGTCTCTATTAGCAAGTTTAATAGTAACATCAATGTCTTCTATTTCAACAGGTGCTATTTCATCCATAATTTCTTGGTATAAGGTAAAAGGGATATCACTCACACTAGCACCCAAATCACATAAACCATGATAGCAATGATCTCCTATTTTGACTGAGACAATAGGCATGCCTTCTATGAGTCTTTGTTTATCTTTTTCATCGGGTTTAGCAATTCTAGCAGCTTCATCACAGAAGTAGATAACATGCCCATCAATATTTTCTACCAAGAGATCTTTAACCATAGCAATGCTAGGTTCTACTTTAATTTGTTCAAGGGGCTTAGGTGCTCTTATATTACTCTTACGAACCACAGTTGATACCTTAGCATGTTCCTTTATCCTAACAGGGAAATGTGGTTTTTCGATATAAGTGGTAGGCACAACTGGATCAACATTATAAATGATGGTTTCTTCTTCAGCTATGACAAGTTCTTTAATTTCTTCTTTAATAGGGGGGTGATTTTAATCCACTTCTCCTTAGGGAGATCAACGTGAGTAGCAAATGCTTCACAGAAAGAGGCTATTACCTTAGAGTCAAGTCCATATTTAGTGCTAAACTTGTGAAAAGTATCGGTATTCATGAAAGATTTAACACAATCAAATTCAAGCTTTATACCTGACTCATTACCTTCGTCGAGTTCCCAATCTTCAGAGTTGTGTTTAATTCTTTCTAAGAGATCCCACCTGAATTCAATAGTCTTCTTCATATAAGAACCATCACAAGAAGTATCGAGCATGGATTGATCATTATGAGAAAGCCGAGCATAAAAATTCTGAATGATAACTTCTCTCAGAATGTCATGATTGGGGCATGAATATAGCATTGACTTAAGCCTCCCACAAGATAGAGCGATACTTTCTCCTTCACGAGGCCAAAAATAATATATATAATTCAGATCACGATGAACTAGATGCATGGGATAAAACTTTTGGTGGAATTCCAATTGCAACCGATTCCAGTTCCACGATCCAAGATCATCACATAGCCTATACCATGTTAATGCTTTTCCCTTCAAAGCTAAAGGGAAACCTTCTTCTTAACTTCATCTCCGGATAAACCTGCAAGCTTAAATAATCCACAAATTTCGTTCACATATAATAGGTGCATATCAGGATGTTCAGTTCCATCTCCTGCATAAGGTTTAACAAGCAGTTGTTCTACCATACCCAAAGGAATTTCATAACCAATATTTTCAGTAGGTGAAGTAGGTTGAGGGGCAACTAATTTTGGTTCCGGTCGAGGTGGAGATACCCCGAACAAACCCCTCAAAGGATTGTTTTCCATAGTAGCAAGTAGCAATAAATTTCAGCACGTAGTATAAGTTTTACCTTACCGATTTCCACTTACCAAGAGCGCTTCACTCCCCAGCAACGGCGCCAGAAAAGAGTCTTGATGACCCACAAGTACAGGGGATCAATCGTAGTCCTTTAGATAAGTAAGAGTGTCGAACCCAATGAGGAGTAGAAGGAAATGACAAGCGGTTTTCAGCAAGGTAATTTCTGCAAGCACTGAAATTGTAGGTAACAAATAGTTTGATAGCAAGGTAATTGGTAACGAGCAAGTAACGGTAACGGTAAACAAGGTGCAGCAAGTTAGCCCAATCCTTTTGTGGCAAAGGACAGGCCAGAACAGTCTCTAGTAATAGGCAAAGTGTTCTTGAGGGTACACGGGAATCTCGTCTAGTCACTTTTATCATGTTGGTTTTATTCGTGTTCGCTACTTTGATAATTTGATATGTGTGGACCAGTGCTTGGGTGCTGTTCTTACTTGAACAACCTCCCACTTATGATTAACCCCCTCGCAAGCATCCGCAACTACAAGAAAAGTATTAAGATAAAATCTAACCATAGCATTAAACGTTTGGATCCAAATCAGCCCCTGACGAAGTAGCGCATCAACTAGGGTTTAAGCTTCTGTCACTCTAGCAACCCATCATCTAATAACTACTCCACAATGCATTCCCTTAGGCCCATGAATGGTGAAGTGTCATGTAGTCGACGTTCACATGACACAACTAAGGGAATCACAACATACATATCATCAAAATATCGAACACATATCAAATTCACATGATTACTTGCAACATGACTTCTGCCGTGACCTCAAGAACAAAGGTAACTACTCACAAATAATAAACATGCTCAAGATCAGAGGGGTATTGATTAGCATAATGGATCTGAACATATAATCTTCCACCAAATAAACCATATAGTAATCTGATGACCCACAAGTATAGGGGATCAATCGTAGTCCTTTCAATGCTTTTCCCTCCAAAGATAAAGGTAAAACCTTCTTCTTAACTTCATCTCCGGGTAAACCCGCAAGCTTAAATAATCCACATATCTCGTTCACATATAATAGATGCATATCAGGATGTTCAGTTCCATCTCCTGCATAGGGTTTAGCAAGCAGTTGTTCTACCATACCTGAAGGAATTTCATAAGTAATATTTTTTCAGTAGGTGCAGTAGGTTGAGGGGAAACTAATTGTGGTTCCGGTCGAGGTGAAGATACCCCGAACAAACCCCTCAAAGGATTGTTCTCCATAGCAGCAAGTAGCAATAAATTTCAGCACATGGTAGAAATTTTTCCTTACCGATTTCCACTTACCAAGAGCGCTTCACTCCCCGGCAACGACGCCAGAAAAGAGTCTTGATGACCCACAAGTATAGGGGATCAATCATAGTCCTTTCGATAAGTAAGAGTGTCGAACCCAACGAGGAGCAGAAGGAAATGACAAGCGGTTTTCAGCAAGGTAATTTCTGCAAGCTCTGAAATTGTAGGTAACAGATAGTTTGATAGCAAGGTAATTGGTAATGAGCAAGTAACGGTAACGGTAAATAAGGTGCAACAAGGCAGCCCTATCCTTTTGAGGCAAAGGACATGCCAGAACAATCTCTAGCAATAGGCAAAGTGTTCTTGAGGGTACACGGGAATTTCATCTAGTCACTTTTATCATGTTGGTTTGTTTCGTGTTCGCTACTTTGATAATTTAATAAGTGGGTGGACCGGTGCTTGGGTGCTATTCTTACTTGAACAACCTCCCACTTATGATTAAGCCCCTCGCAAGCATCCGCAACTACGAGAAAAGTATTAAGATAAAATCTAACCATAGCATTAAACATTTGGATCCAAATCAGCCCCTTACGAAGTAGCGCATAAACTAGGGTTTAAGCTTCTGTCACTCTAGCAACCCATCATCTAATAACTACTCCACAATGCATCCCCTTAGGCCCATGAAT
Source organism: Elymus sibiricus (assembly GCA_039707655.1). Taxonomy (NCBI): domain Eukaryota; kingdom Viridiplantae; phylum Streptophyta; class Magnoliopsida; order Poales; family Poaceae; genus Elymus; species Elymus sibiricus. Next base: position 133,170,321 of record CM077671.1, read on the forward strand.
GGTGAAGTGTCATGTAGTCGACGTTCACATGACACCACTAAGGGAATCACAACATACATATCATCAAAATATCGAACACATATCAAATTCACATGATTACTTGCAACATGACTTCTCCCGTGACCTCAAGAACAAAGGTAACTACTCAGAAATAATAAACATGCTCAAGATCAGAGGGGTATTGAATAGGATAATGGATCTGAACATATAATCTTCCACCAAATAAACCATATAGTAATCAACTGCGCAAGGTAATCAACACTACTAGTCACCCACATGTACCAATCTAAGGGAACACAAGAGATGAACTAGGGTTTGAGAGGAGATGGTGCTGTTGAAGATGTTGATGAAGATTGGCCTCCCAAAGATGAGAGGGGTGTTGGTGATGACGATGGCTTCGATTTCCCCATCCATGAGGGAAGTTCCTCCGGCGGAATCGCTCCGCCGGAGGGTAAAAGTGCTCCTGCCCAAGTTCTGCCTCGAGGCGGCATCGCTTCATCCCGAAATTCCTCTTCTTATTTTTTCTAGGTTAAAAGTGAATTTATATCAGAAGATGGGCACCAGAGGTGGGCCGAGGAGGGCACAACCCACCAGGGAGGCCTGGCGCGCCCTGGTGTCTTGTGCCCACCAGGGTGGCCCCCTCCGGTAGTTCTTTGCTCCAGTATTTTTTATTTATTCCAAAAATAATCTCCGTAAAGTTTCAGCTTCATTGGAGTTTTGCAGCATAGGTATCTCTGATGTGCTTTTCTCCGGTCCAGAATTCCAGCTGCCGGTATTCTCCCTCTTTGTGTATACCTTGCATATTATGAGATAAAAGGCATTAGAATCACACCCTAAAGCATTATTATTCAACAAAACATAATAAATAACAGTAGGAAATCATGATGCAAAATGGACGTATCAGTACCGCACAGGACAACATCCAAAGACAAAAAATCAAGGGAAAATTAGGCTTATGCAAAACAATTGATTTGTAAAAATGCAGAGACTCACATAATCATCAAAGACCAGGGAACACTCCGAGAATGCAGATCAATAGCCAAATTAAAAAGGTTGGAGTGACCCAAATACGCAAAACAAGCTTCTCAAAAGCAAATGCCTCTCTAGGAGGGGGCGGTGGCCGAGGCCACCTATGTTTGAGTCAATTGGTATGGCACCGCGAAGATTTTAACCTTGGGCCCATGACCAAAACTCGTCTTTGAAGTACAAGTACCATCAAAAATGGCGAATGTGAAAGATTTGATCATTTTATGCATACTAGGAGGAGGGATAGTTCATTGAGAGAACTAGACTCCCCCTATGTCCATGCCTACATCTAAACAAGACATAATGAAGAGTGTGGTGGGGTGTGCACTAAGTCAAGCTACATTGCTCAAATCAATGATATTTAGCTCATGCCTTAACTCGCGAAATCTTGCTTCATCCAATGGCTTTGTGAATATATCTGCAAGCTGCTCATTAGTATTGAGATGAATAAGATCAATTTCTCCACGCTTGATATGATCCCGGATGAAGTGATAACGAATCTCAATGTGCTTCGTCTTGCAATGTTGGATCGGGTTGTTGGAGATACTGATAGCACTCTCGTTGTCACAGTAGAGGGGCACTTTGTCACAAGTGACACTGTAATCCTTTAAAGTTTGCCTCATCCAGAGCAACTGAGCACAACAACTCGCAGCAGCTACATATTCGGCCTCGGTGGACGAGAGAGAAACACAGATTTGTTTCTTTGAAGACCAACTTACCAAAGAGCGACCAAGAAATTGGCAACCTCCGGAAGTTGACTTCCTCTCCACACGGTCTCTAGCCCAATCCGAGTCCGAATATCCTATGAGATCAAATGAAGCACCTTTGGGATACCATAAGCCAAAGTTTGGGGTATGAGCCAAATATTGAAAGATTCGTTTGACAGCCACATAGTGACTCTCCTTAGGTGCGGATTGAAATCGTGCACAAATTCCCGCACTCAACATGATATCCGGCCTAGATGCACAAAGATAAAGCAGGGATCCAATCATGGAGCGATATACCTTTTGATCCACGACTTTACCATTGGGATCACTATCAAGTTGGCATTTGAGCGGCATGGGAGTGTTGGCCTTAGCCAGCTTGAGATCATCCATCTTGAATCTCTTGAGCATGTCTTGAGTGTGTTTATCTTGGTTGATGAAGGTTCCTTGACTTTGTTGCTTGACTTCGAATCCAAGGAAGAACTTCAACTCCCCCATCATGGACAACTCAAACTCTTTGGTCATTAGTGTGGCAAACTCATCATTGAAAACTTTGTTAGAAGAACCAAAGATAATATCATCAACATATAGTTGGCATACGAACAAGGTCCCGTTAACCCTTTTTGTGAAAAGAGTGGGATCGATTTTCCCAATTTCAAACCCATGGTCTTGCAACATCTCGGTAAGGTGCTCATACCATGCTCGTGGGGCTTGTTTAAAGCCGTAGAGTGCCTCATCGAGGACGTATACATGATTGGGGAACTTAGGATCCTTGAACCCCGGGGGTTGCTTGACATATACCAACTCCTTAAGTGAACCATTAAGAAAAGCACTCTTCACATCCATTTGATATAATTTGAGATCATGATGAGATGCATAAGCAAGCAACATGCGAATAGATTCAAGGCGAGCGACGGGAGCAAAGGTTTCACCGTAGTCGATACCCTCGGCTTGGGAGTAGCCTTGTGCCACCAATCTTGCCTTGTTGTGAATGACAACACCGTTCGCATCTTGCTTGTTTTTGAAGATCCATTTGGTTCCAATGATATTGTGATTCTCCTTTGGTCTTGGCACCAACCGCCACACTTTGTTGCGCTCGAAGTTGTTGAGTTCATCGTGCATGGCTTCAAGCCATTCCATGTCCTCGAGCACTTCTTGTACCTTGAGGGGTTCAATGCAAGAAACAAACGCGTGATGTGCACAAAAGTTTGTTAATTGACGACGAGTAGTTACCCCTCTTTTCAAGCTTCCATAAACGTTCTCTAACAGGTGTTGCCTGGTTTTAAGTTTGGAAGCAATCTTGGCAGCTCGTCTTTCTAGGATTTCTTCAAGGGAAGGTTGTGGCGTGGTATCTTGACGAACTAGGGTGCAATCACCATCTTGCTCTTGATCTTTAGCATGATCTTGATCTTGAGATTGATCTTGATCTTGAGCTTGCTCGGGGAAGTGAACTTGATCTTGGGCATCATGTGATGCGGCATCATCACCATTAGGTTGATCTTGCCCTTGATCTTTTTCATGAGGTTGAGGGCCTTCACTTTGTTCTTCGGAAGCGTGTGGGTCTTGCGTCGGTGATGGTTCCACGTGCGTGGAACATTGTCCTTCTCCTTCATCCACATGGGGTTCCTCAAAAGGCAGGTAGTGTCCCACACCCATTCTTCTTATGGCTTGGGGAGTAATTTCATCACCTACATCACAAAGACCACTTTGCTCCACTTGGGAGCCATTATTTTGATCAAACTCTACGTTACACGTCTCCTCAATGAGTCCTGTGGACTTGTTGAGGACACGGTAAGCATGAGAGTTTGTAGCATAACCAACAAATATGCCCTCATGAGCTCTAGAATCGAATTTAGACAAACAAACACCTTTCTTGAGAATGAAACACTTACAACCAAACACGCGGAAGTACTTGAGGTTGGGCTTGTTACCAGTAAGTATCTCATATGGAGTCTTGTTCAAACCTTTGCGGAGGTAGAGCCGATTAGATGCATGACACGCGATGTTGATGGCTTCGGCCCAAAATTTGGACAGAGATTTGAATTCCGCCATCATGGTCCTTGCCGCATCCATCAACGTCCGGTTCTTCCTCTCCGCAACACCGTTTTGTTGAGGGGTATAGGGTGCAGAGTATTGGTGCTTGATTCCCTCATCACTGAGAAACTCGTCCAAGGTGTAGTTCTTCAACTCGGTGCCGTTGTCACTTCTAATCATCAATATCTTTGCATCATGTTGACGTTGAGCTTCATTTGCAAAGTTGATGACTGTTTGCTGGGTCTCACTCTTCCTCTTGAAGAAATATACCCAGGTGTATCTTGAGCAGTCATCCACAATCACCAAGCAATACCTTCTCCCCCCAAGACTATCAAATGAAGGAGGGCCAAAGAGATCCATGTGAAGGAGCTCTAGGGGTCTCTTGGAGTAAATAGTAGTCATGGGGCGGTGAGACGTCTCATGTAGCTTTCCCTCGATACAAGCACTACAAGCACGGTCTTTGGCAAAACTCACATTTGTTAGTCCACGAACGTGATCCCCTTTGAGGAGACTTTGCAAAGATCTCATATTGACATGGGCTAGCCGGCGATGCCAAAGCCATCCCACATCAACTTTAGCCATTAGGCATGTCACGGTCTTAGTGGGTCTCTCCGAGAAGTTAATCACATAGAGACCGTTCTCGACATGCCCAAAAAAGTCTACTTTAAGAGTCTTGCTCCACAAAAGGGTTACGGTATCAATGCCAAAGAAAGTACTAAAACCCATGAGTGCAAGTTGACGAACGGAAAGTAATTGTATGCGAGGGTCTCAACAAGCATGACTCTCTCAATAGTTAAGTCCGGAGAGATAATCACCTTACCAAGACCCAATACATTTGAACTTGTGTCATCACCAAATGAGACTTGAGTGGCCAAAGATGCATCGGGTCGAACGTCCACCACCAAGTCCTTGCTTCTGGTCATATGATTTGTTGCTCCACTATCAAGCAACCATGATACCCCTTCGGAAGCAAACTCCTACAATAGATCAATGCTTGGCTTTAGGTACCCATTCTTTAATGGGTCCTTTCATGTTAGTGACAAGGGTCTTAGGAACCCAAATAGACCACTCAATGTACTCATAAGAAGAACCAACATATTTGGCATATACATGACCATCACTAGCACGACACAAAACATAAGAGGGGTTAAAATCGTCGGCCTTGTTGGAGGGAGTGGTCTTGCCCCTTTCGGCATTGCCACCCACACCCTTGTCCTTCTTCTTCTCATGAGTAATCCCCCCCCCCCCCCCGCTTTGACAAAAGTTTCCTTGAGCGGGGGAGCTTGCATGGTCTTCTCCTTCTTCTTCTTCTTCTTCTTCGTCTTAGAATTGGGTGCAAACCCAATTCCTTCCTTTGCTACAACTTCCTTTTGATTGCTCAAAAGGTCATTGAGATTCTTCTCACCTTGGATACATGTCACAAGGCCTTTCTCAAGCCGCTCTTTCAGCTTAACATTTTCCTCCATAAGATGTGCATGCTCACAACAAGTGTTAGTAGCAGAGGCATTATCAATTAAAACAAAAGGAGGACACGTGGCAATTTCCTTAGTGAGTTTTACTTGGAGTTGATCATGCGACTCCTTAAGAGAAGCATGAACACTCTTCAATGCCTTGTGAGCATTGTCAAGTGTGTCAAACTCTTCCTTGAGTCGATCATGGCCAACCCCAAGTGCAACCTTTTCAGATTTGAGCACACGGTTAAGAGCTATAGCATGATCATGCTCTTTACGTAATTTAGCAAGGTCATCATTTTGTGACTCCTCAAGAGCCAAACGAAGACCTCGCTCTTCCTCAAGAGCAATGGAAGATCAGCTATCTCGTCGGCATAATCACGACTGTGCCCTTTCAACTCCTCAAGGTATTCTTCTTGAGACTCAATCATGTCATTGGCCTCACCAAGTTGTTCCAAGAGAGCAACAAAGTGCTTCTTGGATTCTCCCTTGAGTTTACACAAGAACTTGTCAAACTCATTCTCACCCTCCTTTGCCTCCTCATGTTCATCCACACAACCCAAAGACGGAGTAGAAGAAATAGAAGTTTTAATGTTTGAGGTCTTGGCGTTGGAGGTTACCTTGGTGATACCTTTGGCCATAAGGCACCTAGCAATGTGGTTCTCGTTGGGGGCGTCGAAGAGTGACACCTTGGTTGGGGTAGAGGATGCAATTGCCACTATAGCCATTGCCATTCCTTCACCACTTGTGTCTTCATCATCAACATCATCATTAGAGGCATACTCTTCTTGAGCCACCAACCCTTTGTGAGGCGCCTTCTTGGTGAAGTTGTTCTTGTTGGGGAAGGACTTGGCCTTATCTTTGCGGATGAGCTTGCCACCATTGTCTTCCCTCTTCTCATATGGGAAATCCACCACGAAGTGACTCACATTACCACAGTTATAGCAAGTCCTCACACGTTGCTTGCCTTTTGACCCACTTGAGTTGTTTTTAGAGAAGTTGGGCCTTGTGTTTCTTTTGTTGCCCCAAAATTGCCTAGATGCTAGAGCCATATGCTCGTGGTAAGCATATTTGGTGTCTTCAGGGCAACCCTCCCCCTCCTCCTCCTCCTCCTCTTCTTCTTCTTCCTCTTGACTGGCCTTGGCCTTCAAAGCAAGGTTGGGTGATGATTTCTTTGACCGTTGCACACGAGCTAGAGCATTGTCGGCAGTCTTGTTCAAGATATTCATTGCAATGAATTCATCCAACACATCACCATAAGACAAGGCGTGGAAGTCCGGTCTTTGGCAAATGACGGTGGACATGGTCTTGTTGAAGGGCATGATGGCCTTGAGAAATTTACGCTTGACCCAGTTGTCATCCACATCCTTGCTGCCATGATCTCGGAGGGCAAAGACAAGAGTAGTCACCCTCCGGTAAAGCTCACACGGTTCCTCATCTTCTATCATTGCAAACTCATCAGACTCATCAAGCACTACCTCAAAGTTAGACCGTTGAATGCTTGAGCTTCCCTTGTACATGGAGACAATGTGTTCCCAACAATCCTTAGCACGATTGAAAGGACGCAAGTGAACTAGATTTTCGGTAGGTACTGCAGCTTGGAGAATGAATAAGGCGGAGTGATTGAGCTGATTATCAGCCTTTTCTCTTGGGGTGAGGTTGCGTGGATCACGAGGATAGTATGCTTCTTCAATGATTCGCCAGAGTTGGGTTGAGCTGTGATTCAAATGAGACTTGATACAAAAAATCCAATTAGCAAAATCATTCTTAACAAGTTTAGGAGGAGGACCGAGATTAACTATATGTGGTGGGTGCACCGGTCCTCCATAGACCAAGGGAGGGGCAACTGAGGCATGGTTCCCCAACCCGTTAATTCCTTGAGAGCGAGTGTCCTTATCAGCACTAGTCCGCTCCTTACCGGAGTGGACATCCGATGTCGAGTTAGTGGGATTAACCACTTGCACCACATCGGTAGAGAGTTTGAGATTATCAAGGAATTCTTTAAACATGGACTTGACCTCGGTCGTCATGGAGGATTTAAGTGAGGACAACGCCTCATTCAAATCCTCACGTGAGACCGTGTCAACGCCCGCGGCCTCGGGAAGTTCATCTACCCTATCCCCGTCGTTGAACATACTCTTCGGGTGGTGAAACCCTTAATAAAGAGACGTGGCTGTGATACCAATTGAAAGGATCGATATGGTTGACTAGAGGGGGGGGGGGTGAATAGGCAACTACCAGTTTTTAACTTTTCTTTAAGAAATTAGGTTTAGCAACAAATAGGTTGGCTAGATATGCAACTACGTGAGCAACCTATATGATGCTAACCATAATAACAACACAAGCAAGCAAGGTAAACAATATAATTAGCTTGCACAAAGTAAAGGTAAGAAGTAACCACAAGAGGAACCGATGGAGACGAGGATGTGTTACCGAAGTTCCTTCCCGGTAAAGGGAAGTACGTCTCCGTTAGAGCGGTGTGGAGGCACAATGCTCCCCAAGAAGCCACTAGGGTCACCGTATTCTCCTCACGCCCTCACACAGTACGAGGTGTCGTGATTCCACTAGTGGTGCACTTGAAGGCGGCAGCCGAACCTTTACAAACAAGGTTGGGGAATCTCCACAACTGAATTGGAGGCTCCCAACAACACCACGAAGCTTCACCACAATGGACTATGGCTTCGAGGTGACCTCTTCTGCCTAGGGTGCTCAAACACCCAAGAGTAACAAGATCCGCAAGGGATTAGTGGGGGGAATCAAATTTCTCTTTGTGGAAGTGTAGATCGGGGCCCTCTCAACCAAACCCTAAAGTATCAACAAGTTTTATTGGCTAGGGAGACAGATCGGGCGAAAATGAGCTTGGGGGCAACAATGGAGCTTTAGGAAGGAGAGAGCTAAGTCTTCTTGGGGAAGAAGACCCCCTTATATAGTGGGGAGGGGAATCTGCCCGTTACCCACTCTCCAGCCACACACGAGCGGTAGTACCGCTGGCCAGGGCGGTAGTACCGCTTAACAGCGGTAGTACCGTGCTGGCTAGGGCGGTAGTACCACCCATCTACAGGCCAGCGTAGCAGTAGGAGGGGCAGTGCTAGTACCGCTTAGTACTACCGCCCTACTACCGCGCTGAGAGGCGCGGGTCACCAGACTTATGTCTGATGCCCCGCGCAGCCAGAGCAGCAGCTGTAGTAGGGGCTGCGGTAGTACCGCTTGGTACTACATCCCAGGGATGCGCGGGTCACCAGACAAGTGTCTGGTGCCCCGCGCCAGGCGCCCGAGCCAGCCTATGTTCTCCAGCGGTACTACCGCTGGCCAGGGCGGTACTACCGCTTAGGAGATAATAGGCAGCCTAGGCACATGGCATATGCTCCAAGTTGCCGGGAAATGATGGGGTGCGAAGGTGTACGTGATGATTCCACCCAACCTTGCCAACTGCGGACCCCCTATTGATAGTACGGATTTTCCTACGACTCAAGTCCACCGACACTAAATCGTCGAAAAGAAATTGTCTTCTCTTTAACTTCCTGAGGGGTAAAATAACCGTCTTGTGCCACATGATAACCTCTGAAAGCTCAATGCACACAGTTAGTCTGCAAACGTATTGTCATCAATCACCAAAACCAATAGGGTATAAATATGCCCTTACACCAAGTCTCATATTGCATCTAATATCCATGGTTGTGTTATTAAGGAGCTCGATGTCGAAGATGACAACACTTGAAACTATGCATTATGCCTAGCTAGGGGCATAAAACAATAGCGCTTGTTGGGAGGCAACCCAATAGTTATCTTTAAATTTTTGCTTTAAACTTTCTATTTTTTTTATAACATGATTATTGCCTCTGTAATGATTATGTTTTTGTGTTTAAATTAGTGTTTGTGCCAAGTAAAGCCTTTGGGATGACTCACAAGATGAGTAGAATCGATGCTGAAACAAAACAGAAACTTTTGACTCAAGTGCAGGAATTTTCATTTTTTACTGGAGTACGATAATGATCTGAAATTTTTACACAGTGTTTCTATACAAATTTTAGAGGTTTCCCTAATTTTTCTGAATTTTTAGAGTTACATAAGTATAGGTCCTATACATATTGCTACAGACTGTTATGTTTTAAACAGATTCTGTTTTTGCTTGCATAGTTGCTTGTTTTGATTATGCTATGGATTGTATCGGGGGGTATAAGCCATGTAGAAGTTAGAATACAGTACCTATTATGCATTTATGAAATTTGAATCAATTTATAACAGTACTTAAAGTATGCAGTATGTTTCTTATACTAACGGATCTCACGAAGTTTTGTTGAGTTTTGTGTGATTGAAGTTTTCAAGTTTTGGGTGTTATCATGATGGACCACGGAATAAGGAGTAGCAACAGCCTAAGCTTGGGGATGCCCAAGGAACCCCAAGGTAATATTTTAGAGGATACTCAAGCGTCTAAGCTTGGGTATGCCCCGGTAGGCATCCCCTCTTTCGTCTCAAATCCATCGGTATGTCACTTGAAGCTATATTTTTATTCGTCACATGATATGAGTTTTGCTTGGAGCGTCGTTTGCTTTTGTTTTAACTTTCAGTTTACCACAATTATTGTTTGCTGGACACACCTATTTAAGAGAGACACACCTTCATCATAATTTGTTAGAATACTCTATGTGCTTCACTTATATCTTTTGAGCTTAGCAGTTGCTCTAGTACTTCACTTATATCTTTTTGAGCATGGTGGCGTGTAGATTTTATATAAATAATTTCACTCTCGTTCTTCACTTATAATTGTTTGAGAGTTAATAAATAGTGACAGTAATTTGCATGGGTCATAACAATAGCACAAAAATATTAGGTATTCAATCGATGATAATCAAAACCATCATGTAGCACATTTAGAGAAATTGTGGGTCAATGATATTGATGTGGTAATATGAAATAGGTGTGAGTTCATAATTGTTAAATCATAGAAGTGTCGATATTAAGATAGGTTGACCCTTTTGTTCATCTAAAAATTAAAGAGGCATGGTGATGATGTGTGAGTATTTCTATTCCTTGTTGAAATCCTAGTGTTGTTTCGGGTCGGAAGCGCGTGATGGTTAACTCCTACCAACCTCTTCCCTCGGGGCATTGCGAGTAGTACTTTGATCTATGATAAACTAATAAAACTTTTCAATAAGTATATGAGTTCTTTATGACTAATGTGAAACCATGGACATACGCAATCTCACCTTCTCATATTTGCTAGCCTCTTCGGTATCGTGCATAGCCCGTTCTCACCTCGAGGATCGGTGCAACTTTCGCCGGTGCATCCAAACCCCATGACATGACACACTCTGTTGCACATAAGCCTTATTATATCTTCCTCAAAACAGCCACCATACCTACCTATCATGGCATTTCCATAGCCATTTCGAGATATATTGCCATGCAAATTCCATCGCCACTTCACATGACTAGTTCGTTCATCGTCATATTGCTTTGCATGATCATATAGAGTTGACATAGTATTTGTGGCAAAGCCACCGTTCATCATATTTTTGATACGTGTCATGCTAGATCATTGCAAATCGTGGTACACTGCCAGAGGCATTCATACAAAGTCATATCTTCATATCAGTTCTCCATATTGAGTTGTAAGTAAATAAAAGTGTGATGATCTTCATTATTAGAGCATTGTCCCGGTGAGGAAAGAATGATGGAGACGATGATTCTCTCATAAGTCGAGATGAGACTCTGGACGAAAAATAAAGATGGGGGAGGCCAAATGAGCCCACCATCCATTCAACAAATAATGAGAGAAAATGAGAGAAGGGACTTTGCTACTATCTTTTACCACACTTGTGCCTCAAAGTGGCACCATGTTCCTCATGTAGAGAGTCTCATGATATATCACTTTCATATGCTAGTGGGAATTACCTATTAATTATTAGAAACTTGGCTTGTATATTTCGATGACGGGCTTCCTCAAATGCCCGAGGTCTTCATGAGCAAGCAAGTTGGATGCACACCCCAGTTAGCTTCATTTGAGCTTTCATACACTTATAGCTCTAGTGCATCATTTGCATGACAATCCCTACTCCTTGCATTGACATCTATCAGTGGGCATCTCCATAGCCCGTTGGTACGCCTAGTTGATGTGAGACTATCTTCTCCACTTTTTAGCCCCTTTGATATCTTCCACCATATTCTATTCCACCTAAATGCTATGTCCAATGGGTCACGCTCATGTATTGCGTGAAGAATAAAAATTTGATGCATATTGAAAAAGTATGATCCAATTGCCTGACTTGGACACCGTGGTGCTTAACATTTGTATTAATGTGGTGAAGATGGAGCCATGCCTTGCTAATACAATAAGTTGAATGGGGGGGGGGGGTAAACATTTCTTAAGGATCGTATACTTTTAATGATTAATAATTCTATTTCTTACACTTTAGTATTGCTATGTTAATATTTATTGATTCATCTTTTCTCAATGAACATACATGCATAAGATTACATTGTGGAAAGCATGTCCCATCAAAAATTCTGTTTTTATCATTTACCTACTTAAGGACGAGCAGGAATTGAGCTTGGGGATGCTTGATACGTCTCCAACATATCTATAATTTTTTATTGTTCCATGCTGATATATTATCATTCTAGGATGCTTTTTGGGTCTTTATTTACCAATTTATAATATTTCTGAGCACTAACCTATTGACCCAGTGCCCAGTGCCAGTTGCTGTTTTCTGCATGTCTTTGCCTTTTCAGGTTTACAGTACCAAAGGAAGTCCAATTGCTACGAAACTTTTTGATGATTTTTTCTGGACCAAAAGAAGACCCAGAAGCTTCGGATGGAGGTCAGGAGGCACACGAAGTCCCCACCACACATCAGGGTGGGCCCTGGGGGGGCGCCCTGATATGTGGTGGCCCCCTCGTGGCTCTCCCGACGTCCCTCTTCGGCCTATAAATTCTCTAATATCATGAAAACCCTTGAAGCAGTCCCAAAACCCTTTTTCTGCCACCGCAAGTCTCTGTTCCGTCGCGAGGCCATCTGGAGCTCCGTTCCGGCACCCTGTCGGAGGGGGGATCGATCACGGAGGGCCTCTTCATCAACCTTACCGCCCTCATGATGATGTGTGAGTAGTTCACCATAGACCTACGGGTCCATAGCTAGTACCTAGATGGCAATCTCTCTATCATTGGATCTTCAATACAATGGTCGTCGCATCTTCGCTTTGATCTATCCGATGTAATCCTATTGTGCAGTGTGTTTGTTGGGATCCGATGAATTGTGGGTTTTTGTTCAGATTATTCATGAAAAGTATTTGAGATGCCTCTGAATTATATTATCTCTTAAGTGCATGATCATTATAGCTTCGTAATGCTCTCTGATTTATTGATGTGCTTTGGCCAAGTAGATTGATATTTCATCGGTGGGAGTGGTGCGTTGTGGTAGGTTCAACCTGGCGAGTTTCTATATCCCAGTGACAAAGTAGGTTACAAGATGCGTCTTTGTGTTGTTGCTACTAACGATAAAACGATGGGGTTCATTCATATTGATTGAGTTTACTTTGTCTACATCATGTCATCGTTCTCCAAGCATTACTCTGTTTTACTTAATACTCTAGATGCATGCTGGATAGCGGTCGATGAGTGGAGTAATTGTAATAGGTGCAGGAAGGAGTCGGCCTATTTGCTTATGGATGTGATGCCTATATATACATGATCATTGCCGTGAAAATCGCATAACTATCCGCTTTTTTATCGATTGCCCAACAGTAATCTGTTACCCACCGTATGCCGCCTACATGAGAGATGCCGCTAGGGAACACTATGGCCCCCGGGTCTATTCACTTATATAATTGCAAATGCTACAATTACCTCGCTGCCTTTATTTACTTTTTATTTATTTTGCATTTATCAACAATTATCTACACAACTCATTTGTTTGCAAATAACGAGATCAAGGGATTGACAACCCTCTTGCCCACGTTGGGTGCAAGTCGTTTGTTCATTTGTGTGCAGCCTCTGAAGACGGTTGAGCATTGATATTCCTATTGGTTTGATAAACCTTGGTTTCATAACTGAGGGAAATACTTACCCACTTTGTGTTGCAATTACCCGTTCCTCTTCAGGGAAAACCCAACGCAGATCACAAGCATCAGTTCACAGTTTTTACCTCAGAAGGGAATTGCTTCTGGCCGCCATTGTTCGGCCCGTGAGGCTCATCGTCGTCCTTGCTCCGGGGGCCCTTGCCTTGCTCCTCGACTGAGAGTTTGCTGGCCTGTTTGATCATTCAACAGTTCCGGTTGGTGTGGTTGTCTGGCTTGTCTTGGTTGCCGTGGATTTGACAGGGCCTATCCAGGATTTTGTCCAATGCAGTGGGTCCATCTCGACTCCCTTTGGAGGGCTTCTTCCGCGCTCCCGATTTCGAGTTGCTGAATCTGGCATTTACTGCCGTACCCTCGGCATCGCCGTTGCTGTGTCGACGCTTATTCTTGTTGCGCCGTGGTTTCCCGTTTCCATCCTGAACTTTGGAAGTGCCGGGGTCTTCGGGATTATGATTCTTCGGGTCCTCACCCACGCAAAAGCGGGTCATGAGTGATGTGAGAGCTGACATTGTTCTTGGCCTTTCTTGGCCGAGTTGGCGAGCTAGCCATTCGTCCTGGATATTGTGCCTGAAAGAGGCTATTGCCTCGCTGTCCGGACAGTCGACGATCTGGTTCTTCTTGGTCAAGAACCAAGTGGAGAATTGTTGGGCTGACTCTCCGGACTTTTGAGCAACATGGCTTAAATCGTCGGAGTCCGGAGGCCGGACATATGTGCGTTGAAAGTTAGCGCGGAAAGCATCCTCGAGCTCTTCCCAGCTCCTAATGGAGTTTTCGGGGAGAGTGTTCAGCCAGTGTCGCGCTGGTCCTTTAAGCTTTAGAGGCAAGTATTTTATGGCATGGAGATCATCTCCTCGAGCCATATGAATGTGGAGAAGGAAATCTTCAATCCACACGGCCGGGTCTGTTGTCCCGTCGTATTGTTCGATGTTTACGGGTTTAAACCCTTCGGGGAATTGATGCTGCATCACCTCATTTGTGAGCACATTGGGTGATCGGCGCCCCTAACCCGAGCTATGTCACGCCGGAGATCGTCCCTCATCCAGGCCCGATGTTGTTCCCGAACTCTATCATTTCGGTCGAGCCAGTCTTGGTATTCGTCCCGTCTAGCGGGAGTGTACCCTCTAGATCCATAGATGGATCTGGTATGGCCCGTTCTAGCGTCCAGGTCGTGTCGTAGGTCGTATGGGTCTTTAGGCCATGCTGTCTCTTTTCCTGTCCCGCGGGGGAGCGCAGGTGGATCTTCGGCTTCTCCAGTCGTCCTGTCGCATCCTCGAGGGGGCCGGTCTGGCTGGTTGCCTTGAGTGTGCGTGGGGGGTGTGGGCTCGAGGGCCTCGTCGTCGAATTGCGGCAGCAAATGTCGGCACGGGTAACTTTTGGTTTGATCCGACCGTCCTTTGCCATACCCTTCTTTGGCTACTAGGACTTTCATCCCTCTGTCATTGAGGGTATCTTGTTCGTCTTTTATCTGCTGCTGCTTCTTCTTCAGGCTTCGGGCGGTAGCTATGAGTTGCCGCTTGAACCGTTGTTGATCCAATGGGTCCTTAGGAACGATAAAATCTTCGGCTTCGAGGCTCACTTCCTCATTGGAGGGAGGGAGGTAACTGTTGTCCTCGGAGTCATTGGGGTCCTCGGGTTTGTGCTGATCCTCATGTCCCTCCGAGTACTCGAGGTGCTGTTCGGGGGAAGCTGGATCACCAAGGTCCTCCAGATTGTCCAGGGTATCGTTTTCCCCAGTCCCCGTGTTGCTTTCCTTACCCTTGCGTGCCTTCGCTCGTTTGCGCTGGTGTCGGTGTTTGGACGGCTCCTCACTGGGCTTGTCACCATTCTCTCTAGGGGAGTCGTCACCCTTATTGCTAGGGGTGCCCACCATATAGACATCGTAGGTGGAGGTGGCTGTCCACCGCCCGGTGGTAGGAGGGGTAGCGTCATCGATGTCTTCGTTTATGTCCGACGTCTTCGTTTATGTCCTCGGCCTCCTCGAAGGCATAGTCCAGCATATCAGCTAAATTTTCGATAGTGGCTACTAAGTGGGTGGTGGGTGGGTTGTAAAATTCCCCATGGCTTGCCTCAAAGCCGATCCGATCTTGGGTCGGGGGCGGGTCGTGCACAATGTAAATTGTCTCGATCCGGGCCAGCGTCTCATCCAATAGCGAGAGGTTGACCGGATTAGTCCCGCAGAGTCTTTCAAAATTAGGCTTCGGCATGTCGATGTGAGAAGAGTGCTCGACCAAGGATGACCCCTGGTCTTTGGATGCTATGATCGGGCCCGAACTCAAGGCTGGATCCGAGGTGAGGACCAGCCCGAGGACAGGGCCGAACTGGAGGCCCGAAGTTAAAGCTTCGGAATTCCCAAGCTCATCGGGCGTGGCCGTGAACCCGGTAAGGATCAGACCCCCTCGGGGGTCGGCGGAGAACTCTAGGTTCCCGAACCTGATCTCCTAATTGGGGGAGAAACTTTCGATCTGGCCAAGGTGGTCGATCGGATCAGCGTGCAGCACGACGCTGCCAAACATGAAGATCTGTCCAGGGACGAATATGCCCCTGTGATACGTCCATTTTGCATCATAATTTCCTACTGTTATTTACTTTATTTTGTTGAATAATAATGCTTTGGGGAGTGATTCTAATACCTTTTCTCTCACAATATGCAAGGTTTACACGAAGAGGGAGAATACCGGCAGCTGGAATTCTGGACCCAAGAAAAGCACGCCAGAGATACCTATTCTACACAACTCCAATGAAGCTGAAAATTTACGGAGATTATTTTTGTATTTAATAAAAATTACTGGAACTGAACACTATCGGAGGAGGGCCCCCAGGTGGGCACAACCCACCAGGGTGCGCCAGGCCCCCCTGGACGCGCCCTGATGGGTTGTGCCCAGCCTGGCCGCTTCCGGTGCCCATCTTCTGGTATAAATTCCCCAAAAACATAAAAAAAATAGGAGGGGGACTTTCAGGACGAAGCGCCACCGCCTCGACGCGGAACTTGGGCAGGAGCACTTTTGCCCTCCGGCGGAGCGATTCCGTCGGGGGAACTTCCCTCCCGGAGGGGGAAATCGAAGCTATCATCATCACCAACACCCCTCTCATCTTTGGGAGGCCAATCTTCATCAACATCTTCAACAGCACCATCTCCTCTCTGTTGGGGAACGTTGCATGGGAAACAAAAAATTTCCTACGCACACGCAAGATCTATCCATGGTGATGAGCATCTACGAGAGGGAGAGTGGATCTACATACCCTTGTAGATCGCTAAGCGGGAAGCGTTGAGAAACGCGGTTGATGTAGTCGAACGTCTTTGCGATCCAAATCGCTAGCTGTCCCGCGATCCGATCACGATCCGTCCCGTGATCCAATCACGAACCGTCCCGCGATCCTCTGATCACGGTCCTTCCGATCTAGCGCCGAACGGACGGCACCTCCGCGTTTAGCACACGTACAACTCGATGACGATCTCCGCCTCCTTGATCCAGCAAGGGAGAGCGGAGAGGTAGATGAGTTCTCCGGCAACACGACGGCGTGGTGGCGGTGGTTGTGGTGCTATCCCGGCAGGGCTACGCCTAGCGCTACCGAAACCGCGAACGGAGGAGAAAACTATCTAGGGAGAGAGAGGGGCGCCAAGGGATTCGTGTGTGCTCTTGGGGCGCCCCCTCCCCTCTATATATAGGTGGAGGGGCATGGAGATCAGCCCCTCCAAGCCCTAGGGCGCAGCCAAGGGGGAGGAGTTGGACTCCTAGTCCAATTCCCTCTCTTTCCATAAACAGGTGGACTTTCCACCTCTCCCAAGCCACATGGGCCTTGAGGGACTTGTGCGCCTGGCCCAATAAGTCCAGGGCGCCTCCCCTCAGACCATGCAAACCCTTGGGACGTGGTGGAACCCTTGGTGGACTTCTGGACTCCTCCGGAAGTTCCGGAACCTTCTAGAAGCTTCCCGGTACAATACCGGAAAAACCCGAAACTTTTCCGGTCGCCAAAATATGACTTCCCATATATAAATCTTTACCTCCGGACCATTCCGGAGCTTCTCGTGGCGTCCGGGATCTCATCCAGGACTCCGAACAACCTTCGGTCACCACCATGCATAACTCAATACTACCGAAACGTCACCGAACGTTAAGTGTGCAGTCCCTGCGGGTTCGAGAACTATGTAGACATGACCGAGACACCTCTACGGTCAATAACCAATAGCGGGACCTGGATGCCCATATTGGTTCCTACATATTCTACGAAGATCTTTATCGGTTGAACCTCTATGTCAAGGATTCAGTTAATCCCGTACGATGTTCCCTTTGTTCATCGGTATGTTACTTGCCCGAGATTCGATCGTCGGTATCTCCATACCTAGTTCAATATCGTTACCGGCAAGTCTCTTTACTCGTTTCGTAATACAAGATCCCATGGCTAACACTTTAGTCACTTTGCTTGGAAGGCTCAATATGATATTGTATTACCGAGTGGGCCCTGAGATACCTCTCCGTCACACGGAGTAACAAATCCCAGTCTTGATCCATGCCATCTCAATAGACACCTTTGGAGATACCTATAGAGCATCTTTATAGTCACCCAGTTACGTTGTGACGTTTGATACACACAAGGTATTCCTCCGGTGTCAGTGAGTTGCATTATCTCATGGTCATAGGAACAGATACTTGACATGCAGAAAACAATCATATGCTACGTTCACAGTTTGGGTCTTGTCCATCACATCATTCTCCTAATGATGTGATCACATTATCAAATGACATCTCATGTCTATGGCTAGGAAACCTTAACCATCTTTGATCAATGAGCTAGTCTAGTAGAGGCTTACTAGGGACACTTTGTTGTCTATGTACCCACACATGTATCTGACTTTCCAATCAATACAATTATAGCATGGATAATAAACGATTATCATGAACAAGGAAATATGATAATAACTAATTTATTATTGCCTCTAGGGCATATTTCCAATAGTCTCCCACTTGCACTAGAGTCAATAATCTAGTTCACATCGCTATGTGATTTACATTGTTATGAATCTAACACCCAATGAGTTCTGGGGTTCGATCATGTTTTGCATGTGAGAGAGGTTTTAGTCAACGGTCTACAACATTCAGATCCGTGTGTTCTTTGCAAATCTATATGTCATACTGCATATGCTACCACGCTCCACTTGGAGCTATTCCAAATGGCTGCTCCACTATACGTATCCGGTCTGCTACTCAAAGTCATCCGGATTGGTGTCAAAGCTTTCATCGACGTAATCTAGTTCACATCGCTATGTGATTTACATTGTTATGAATCTAACACCCAATGAGTTCTGGGGTTCGATCATGTTTTGCATGTGAGAGAGGTTTTAGTCAACGGTCTACAACATTCAGATCCGTGTGTTCTTTGCAAATCTATATGTCATACTGCAGATGCTACCACGCTCCACTTGGAGCTATTCCAAATGGTTGCTCCACTATACGTATCCGGATTGCTACTCAGAGTCATCCGGATTGGTGACGTAACCCTTTACGACGAACTCTTTATCACCTCCATAATCGAGAAACATTTCGTTAGTCCTCTAGTTACTAAGGATAATTTTGACCGCTGTCCAGTGATCCACTCCTGGACCACTCTTGTACCCCTTTACAGACTCATGGCAAGGCACACACCAGGTGCGGTACACAGCATGGCATACTATACAGAGCCTATGGATAAGGCATAGGGGACGACCTTCGTCCTTTCTTTTTCTTCTGCCGTGGTCGAGCTTTGAGTCTCACTCAACTCCACACCTGACAAATCAGGCAAGAACTCTTTCTTTGACTGGTCCATTTTGAACTCTTTCAAAATCTTGTCAAGGTATGTACTCATTGAAAGTCTTATCAGGCGTCTTGATCTATCTCTATAGATCCTGATGCCCAATATTTAAGTAGCTTCATTCCGGGTCTTCCTTTGAAAAACTCCTTTCAAACAACACTTTATGCTTTCCAGAAATTCTACATCATTTCCAATCAACAATATGTCATCCACATATACTTATCAGAAATTCTATAGTGCTCCCACTCACTTTATTGTAAATACAAGTTTCTCATAAACTTTGTATAGACCCAAAAACTTTGATCACCTCATCAAAGCGTATATTCCAACTCCGAGATGCTTGCTCCAGTCCATAAAAGGATTGCTGAAGCTTGCATACATTTTAGCATCCTTAGGACTGACAAAACCTTCTGGTTGTATCACATACAACCTTTCCTCAAAGAAACCGTTAAGGAAACGATGTTTTGACATCCATCTGCCAGATTTCATAATTGAAAAATGCAGCAACTGCTAACATAATTCCAACAGACTTTTAGCATCGCTACGGGTGAGAAAGTCTCATCGTAGTCAACTTCTTGAACTTGTCGAAAACTTCTTTGCGACAAGTCGAGCTTTATAAATGGTGACATTTACCATCAGCGTCTGTCTTCTTCTTAAAGGTCCATTTGTACTCAACGGCCTGCCGTTCAACGGGCAAGTCTACCAAAGTCCATACTTGGTTTTCATACATGGATCCTTTCTCGGATTTCATGGCTCCTAGCCATTTGTTGGAATCCGGGCCCACCATCACTTCTTCATAGCTCGTAGGTTCACTATTGTCTAACAACATGACCTCCAAGACATGATTGACGTACCACTCAGAGGCGGTACGAGTTCTTGTGTTCCGAGGCCATGTCTGTACATGCTAGGCTCGTCAAGTTTAACCCGAGTGTTCTGCATGTGCAACACTGGCTTGCACCCGTTGTATGCGAACGTAGAGTCTATCACACCCGATCATCACGTGGTGTCTCGAAACGACAAACTTTCACAACTGTGCACACTCGGGGAGAACACAATTTTATCTTGAAATTTCAGTGAGGGATCACCTTATAATGCTACCGTCGTCCTAAGCAAAATAAGATGCATAAAAGGATTAACATCACATGCAAATCATAAGTGACATGATATGGCCATGAACTTGTGCTTTTGATCTCCATCTCCAAAGCACCGGCATGATCTCCATCGTCACCGGCATGACACCATGATCTCCATCATCTTGATCTCCATCAACGTGTCGCCATGAGGTTGTCACGCCAACTGTTACTTCTACCACTATTGCTAACTCATAGCGATAAAGTAAAGCAAAATGGCGAAAAAAAATTAAAGACAACCCTATGGCTCCTGCGGTTGCCGTACTCGTCGACATGCAAGTCGTGATATTCTATACAATACATGATCATCTCATACATCACATATATCTCATCATGTAATTGGCCATATCACATCACAACATACCCTGCAAAAACAAGTTAGACGTCCTCTAATTGTTGTTGCATGTTTTACGTGGCTGCTACGGGTATCTAGCAAGAACGATTCTTACCTACGCATAAACCACAACGGTGATACACAAATTGCTATTCAACCTTCTCAAGGACCGCCTTTGTCGAATCCGATCCAACTAAAGTGGGAGAGACAGACACCCGCCAGCCATCTTTATGCAACAAAGTTACATGTCAGTTGATGGAACCGGTCTCTCGTAAGCGTACGAGTAAGGTTGGTCCGGGCCGCTTCATCCCACAATACCGCTGAATCAAGAAAAGACCAAGGGAGGAAGCAATCTGAATATCAACGCCCACAAACTCCTTTGTGTTCTACTCGTGATCTCATCTACGCATAGACCTAGCTCATGATGCCACTGTTGGGGAACGTTGCATGGGAAACAAAAAATTTCCTACGCACACGCAAGATCTATCCGTGGTGATGAGCGTCTACGAGAGGGAGAGTGGATCTACATACCCTTGTAGATCGCTAAGCGGGAAGCGTTGAGAAACGCGGTTGATGTAGTCGAACGTCTTCGCGATCCAAATCGCTAGCTGTCCCGCGATCCGATCACGATCCGTCCCGCGATCTAATCACGAACCGTCCCGCGATCCTCTGATCACGGTCCTTCCGATCTAGCGCCGAACGGACGGCACCTCCGCGTTCAGCACACGTACAGCTCGATGACGATCTCCGCCTCCTTGATCCAGCAAGGGAGAGAGGAGATGTATATGAGTTCTCCGGCAACACGACGGCTTGGTGGCAGTGGTGGTGGTGCTATCCCGGCAGGGCTACGCCTAGCGCTACCGAAACCGTGAACGGAGGAGAAAACGATCTAGGGAGAGAGAGGGGCGCCAAGGGCTTCGTGTGTGCTCTTGGGGCGCCCCCTCCCCTCTATATATAGGTGGAGGGGCGTGGAGATCAGCCCCTCCAAGCCCTAGGGCGCAGCCAAGGGGGAGGAGTTGGACTCCTTGTCCAATTCCCTCCCTTTCCATAAACAGGTGGACTTTCCACCTCTCCCATGCCACATGGGCCTTGAGGGACTTGTGCGCCTGGACCAATAAGGCCAGGGCGCCTCCCCTCAGCCCATGCAAACCCTTGGGACATGGTGGAACCCTTGGTGGACTTCCGGACTCCTCCGGAAGTTCCGGAACCTTCTAGAAGCTTCCCGGTACAATACCGGAAAAACCCAAAACTTTTCCGGTCGCCAAAATATGACTTCCCATATATAAATCTTTACCTCCGGACCATGCCGGAGCTTTTCGTGGCGTCCGGGATCTCATCCGGGACTCCGAACAACCTTCGGTCACCACCATGCATAACTCAATACTACTGAAACATCACCGAACGTTAAGTGTGCAGACCCTGCGGGTTCGAGAACTATGTAGACATGACCGAGACACCTCTACGGTCAATAACCAATAGCGGGACCTGGATGCCCATATTGGTTCCTACATATTCTACGATGATCTTTATTGGTTGAACCTCTATGTCAAGGATTCAATTAATCCCGTACGATGTTCCCTTTGTTCATCGGTATGTTACTTGCCCGAGATTCGATCGTCGGTATCTCCATACCTAGTTCAATCTCGTTACCGACAAGTCTCTTTACTCGTTTCGTAATACAAGATCCCGTGGCTAACACTTTAGTCACTTTGCTTGCAAGGCTCATTATGATATTGTATTACCGAGTGGGCCCTGAGATACCTCTCCGTCACATGGAGTAACAAATCCCAGTCTTGATCCATGCCAACCCAACAGACACCTTCGGTGATACCTGTAGATCATCTTTATAGTCACCCAGTTACGTTGTGACGTTTGATACACACAAGGTATTCCTCCGGTGTCAGTGAGTTGCATTATCTCATGGTCATTGGAACAGATACTTGACATGCAGAAAACAATAGCAATAAACTGACACGATCATATGCTACATTCACAATTTGGGTCTTGTCCATCACATCATTCTCCTAATGATGCGATCACGTTATCAAATGACATCTCATGTCTATGGCTAGGAAACCTTAACCATCTTTGATCAATGAGCTAGTCTAGTAGAGGCTTACTAGGGACACTTTGTTGTCTATGTACCCACACATGTATCTGACTTTCCAATCAATACAATTATAGCATGGATAATAAACGATTATCATGAACAAGGAAATATGATAATAACTAATTTATTATTGCCTCTAGGGCATATTTCCAATAGTCTCCCACTTGCACTAGAGTCAATAATCTAGTTCACATCGCTACGTGATTTACATTGTTATGAATCTAACACCCAATGAGTTCTGGGGTTCGATCATGTTTTGCATGTGAGAGAGGTTTTAGTCAACGGTCTGCAACATTCGGATCCGTGTGTTCTTTGCAAATCTATATGTCATACTGCAGATGCTACCACGCTCCACTTGGAGCTATTCCAAATGGTTTCTCCACTATACGTATCCGGATTGCTACTCAGAGTCATCTGGATTGGTGATGTAACCCTTTACGACGAACTCTTTATCACCTCCATAATCGAGAAACATTTCCTTAGTCCTCTAGTTACTAAGGATAATTTTGACCGCTGTCCAGTGATCCACTCCTGGACCACTCTTGTACCCCTTGACAGACTCATGGCAAGGCACACACGAGGTGCGGTACACAGCATGGCATACTATACAGAGCCTATGGATAAGGCATAGGGGATGACCTTTGTCCTTTCTCTTTCTTCTGCCGTGGTCGAGCTTTGAGTCTCACTCAACTCCACACCTTACAAATCAGGCAAGAACTCTTTCTTTGACTAATCCATTTTGAACTCTTTCAAAATCTTGTCAAGGTATGTACTCATTGAAAGTCTTTTCAGGCGTCTTGATCTATCTCTATAGATCCTGATGCCCAATATTTAAGTAGCTTCATTCCAGGTCTTCCTTTGAAAACATCCTTTCAAACAAACCTTTATGCTTTCCAGAAATTCTACATCATTTCCAATCAACAATATGTCATCCACATATACTTATCAGAAATTCTATAGTGCTCCCATTCACTTTATTGTAAATACAAGTTTCTCATAAACTTTGTATAGACCCAAAAACTTTGATCACCTCATCAATGCGTATATTCCAACTCCGAGATGCTTGCTCCAGTCCATAAAAGGATTGCTGAAACTTGCATACATTTTAGCATCCGTAGGACTGACAAAACCTTCTGGTCGTATCACATACAACCTTTCCTCAAAGAAACCGTTAAGGAAACGATGTTTTGACATCCATCTGCCAGATTTCATAATTGAAAAATGCAGCAACTGCTAACATAATTCCAACAAACTTTTAGCATCGCTACAGGTGAGAAAGTCTCATCGTAGTCAACTTCTTGAACTTGTCGAAAACTTCTTTGCGACAAGTCGAGCTTTATAAATGGTGACATTTACCATCAGCGTCTGTCTTCTTCTTAAAGGTCCATTTGTAGTCAACAGCCTGCCGTTCAACGGGCAAGTCTACCAAAGTCCATACTTGGTTTTCATACATGGATCCTTTCTCGGATTTCATGGCTCCTAGCCATTTGTTGGAAGCCGGGCCCACCATCGCTTCTTCATAGCTCGTAGGTTCACTGTTGTCTAACAACATGACCTCCAAGACAGGATTGACGTACCACTCAGAGGCGGTACGAGTTCTTGTCGGCCTACGAGGTTCAGTAGTAACTTGATCCGAAGTGTCATGATCATCATCATTAACTTCCTCTTCATTCGGTGTAGGCGCCACAGAAACATCTTTCTGCGTCGTGCTACTATCCAACTGAAGTGACGGTTCAACAACCTCATCAAGTTCTACTTTCCTCCATTTCAATTCTTTCGAGAGAAAATTTTTCTCGAGAAAGGACCCATTTTAAGCAACAAACACTTTGCCCTTGGATCCGAGATAGAAGGTATACCCGACTGTTTCCTCAGGGTATCTTATGAAGATGCACTTTTCCACTTTGGGTTTGAGCTTATCAAACATAAGCGTCGCATTCCCAAACTCTGAGAAATGACAACTTAGGTTTCTGCCAAACCAAAAATCATACGGTGTCATCTCAACGGACTTAGATGGTGCCCTATTTTAAAGTGAATGTGGTTGTCTCTAATGCATAACCCAAAACGATAGTGGCAAATCGATAAGAGACATCATAGTACGCACCATATCCAATAGAGCACGACTACAACGTTCAGACACACCATCACACTATGGTGTTCTAGGTGGCGTGAGTTGTGAAACAACTTCCACATTGTCTTGAGTTGCATACCAAACTCGTAACTCAGATATTTACCTCCACGATCACATCGTAGACATTTTATCTTCTTGTCACGATGATCTCAAACTTCACTCTGAATTTGTTTGAACTTTTCAAACGTTTCAGACTTGTGTTTCGTTAAGTAAATATCCCCATATCTACTCAAATCATTAGTGAAGGTAAGAAAATAGCGATATCCACCGCACGCTTCAACACTCATTGGACCGCATACATCAACATGTATCATTTCCAATAAGTCACTTGCCCGCTCCATCAAGCCGGAAAACGGGGTTTTAGTCATCTTGCCCATGAGGCATGGTCTGCATGTCTCAACCGATTCGAAATCGAGTGAGTCCAAAGATCCATCAGCATGGAGTGTTTGCATGCGTTTTACACCAATATGACCTTTAGCAGCAGTTCCACAAGTATGTGGTACTATCATTATTAACTTTGCATCTTTTTGACATCAATGAACATGTGTATTACTACGATCGAGATTCAATGAACCATTCACATTGGCTGCTTGACCATTGAAGGTATTATTCATGTAAACAGAATAACCATTATTCTCTAACTTAAATGAATAACCATATTGCAATAAACACGATCTAATCACGTTTATGCTCAACGCAAACACCAAATAACATTTATTTAGGTTCATCACTAATCCCGAAGGTAGAGAGAGCATGCGATGGTGATCACATCAACCTTGGAAACACTTCCAACACACATCGTCACCTCGCCCTTAGCTAGTCTCCGTTTATTCCGTAGCTTTTATTTCGAGTTACCAACATTTAGCAACGAAACCGGTATCTAATACCCAGGTGCTACTAGGAGTACTAGCAAGGTACACATGAATAAAACATATATCAAATATACTTCTGTTGACGTTGCCAGCCTACTTATCTACCAAGTATCTAGGGCAGTTCCGCTTCAGTGACCGTTCTCCTCATAATAGAAGCACTTAGTCTCGGGTTTGGGTTCAACCTTGGGTTTCTTCACTGGAGCTGCAACTGGCTTGCCATCCATGAAGTTTCCCTCCTTGCCCTTGCCCTTCTCGAAACTAGTGGTTTTACTAACCATCAACACTTGATGCTCCTTCTTGATTTCTACCTTCGCGGTGTCAAACATCGTGAATAGCTCGGGGATCATTATTTCCATACCTGGCATTTCATAGTTCATCACGAAGCTCTAGTAGCTTTGTGGCAGTGACTTGGAGAACTATATCAATCACTATCTTATCTGGAAGATCAACTCCCACTCGATTCAAGCGATTGTAGCACCCACACAATCTGAGCACATGCTCACCGACTGAGCTATTCTCCTTCATCTTGCAGGCAAAGAATCTTGTTGGAGGTCTCATACCTGTCAACACGGGCACGAGCCTGAAATCCCAATTTCAGCTCTTAGAACATCTCATATGTTCCGTGACGTTCAAAACGTTTTGGAGCCTCAATTCTAAGCCGTAATGCATGACGCACTGAACTATCAAGTAGTCATCAGAACGTGCCTATCAGATGTTCACAACATCTACAGATGACGCTTGAGGGGGGTGGCGCACCGAGCGGTGCATTAAGGACATAAGCCTTCTGTGCAGCAATGAGGACAATCCTCAGATCACGGACCTAGTCCGTATTATTGCAACCATCATCTTTCAAATCTATTTCTCTAGGAACATATAAAAATTCAAGGGAGCTACAACGCGAGCTAGTGATCTACAACATAATTTGCAAAGAAATTTTGACTATGTTCGTGATAATGAGTTCAATTAATCATATTACTTAAGAACTCCCACTCAAATCAACATCCCTCAGGTTGTCTAAGTGTGACATGATCCAAATCCACCAACCCAATTCCGATCATCACGTGAGATGAGGTGGTTTCAATGGTGAACATCTCCATGTTGATCATATCTACTATATGACTCATGCTCGACCTTTCGGTCTCTTTCGGTGGCCGAGGGTCTCGCGGAGGTCTTGGAGGTGCGATGCATGGGGTGCATGGAGATGATCAAGGCGAAACAAGAGCTGCCTGACTTCGTCTGCCCTGTCTATGACTCACTTCTGAGCTCATGCAGGCCACTGCCCTGATGGAGGGCACTGCCCCTACCGCGTGGTTCCATAGACACGCGCGGGTCAAGGTTCTGCAGCGCTTATGGAGATCTCTTAAGCATGCAGGTTGGGCTACCCTGTGTGCCTCTGAAACTACATCATGCCATCCCTGTAGCAACCCTCTTGCCGCTCGTTGTCCCATCTATTCCACCAATTGTTGGAGGTATAATATACTTCTTGAGTTTGTAAGTTTTTTTGTAAGACCCAGCAAAGCGCTGGCCTTTAATAGATCATTAGCAAGGAGCATAGTTCAGAACAGATCGAAAGGATTGAAGGATCAAAGATCAGAGAAAATGAGATAGAATAAAAGAAGAGGCACATCGTGGCAGCTCGAAATCTTATGTCTCATGGCATGCAATGTCCCCGAGGGTCTGGACACTCAAGGCAGATAACACCTGCCAGTCGCCATTGGTCGATGCCGCGGAGCACTGCGGCCAGAATGTCTACAGTTGTTTCTTTCGGCCAAGATTTCCCAAAGTGTCAGCACCATCAGTGATCTAACTCCTTTAGTCATGTGTTGTTGCAATTTTGATTATTTTATTTTCTTTTTTGGCCCAATCTGTAAGATTTTTATTATTTTATTAGGGTTGTGATGTTGGTATTGCAATTCAACTAAAAAACTACCTATGATGATTACATATATGAAACTTCGTAGTGAGATTAGAACGTTATTAATCTTATTTATTTTCCAGTGGCATTTTAGTTTTTTGATGGAATGCAATTACACTATTTAGTAGAATGGCATGCGAATAGCTAACATATACTCCCTTCATTTCAAAATAAGTATCATGGTTTTAGTTCAAACGGAGGGAGTAGCATATTGGTGAAGACTCTAATTTTTGCTCTAATTGTTTCTCATTTGTAGATTGGTGGGGAGAAGTGTGAACAACAAAGTTGCATAGTCTATTAAATTATTGTAGACTAATAAGTGGACTAGAAGGCAATCAATATCAATGAGTATATGCCTAATACTATTTTCTTGCTATGATTCATTTGATAAATGTTGTGCAATTTATGTTCTACAAAATATTAGAGACATGTTATTCTAAAAAAACTGGCGAAATCTATACCACTAATAGTTTTTTATTGTTTTCATGGGATGTTTTCTATTCTACAATCACATGCCAAGTTCACAACAATATGCAATGATGAATTCACTATTTTTTGGATGAATTGT
Source organism: Elymus sibiricus (assembly GCA_039707655.1). Lineage (NCBI taxonomy): Eukaryota > Viridiplantae > Streptophyta > Magnoliopsida > Poales > Poaceae > Elymus > Elymus sibiricus. Next base: position 133,198,455 of record CM077671.1, read on the forward strand.
TATTCATAGCGATGATAGATTTGTTTAACAGTTGCATATGCTTTTAAATCTATAATCGAGAATCTTTTATGCAACTAATTCCTGTTGCAACGCGCAGGGAACTGTCTAGTTGTGTAAAATAACACAAGAGGTCATAATGTTTCTTAGGGATTTTTTATCCGAGAAGCGAGCAGGACCTCGAACAATGGCAAACCGAGCTTGCAACACACCAAATACCCTCTCAATATCTTTGCGACAAGCTTTTTGTGCTTCGGAAAAAAAATTGTGTTTCTTGATTTTTGGGTCACTAATGGTCTTCACAAATGTTGACCATGAAGGATAAATACCGTCGACAAGATAATATCCCATGGTATAGTCATGGACATCGACGGTATAGTTGCAAGCCAGAGCTTTGCCACTAGCTAGCTGAGAAAATAGATGAGATTGTTGCAAACATTTATATCACTGGGAGACAACCAAAGAAGGAATGGCAAATCCATAGATCATGTGAAGCCATGGCTTCAAACACAATGGTGGGTTTACGTTTGTGGCCGGTGTATTGCCCTGCCCAAGCCACCAGGCAGTTCTTCCACCTCGAATGCATTCAATCTATACTACCTAGCATGCGCGGCCACCCCCTTGCCTCGTTCATTGCCATGAGCTTCTTCGTGTCTTCTTCGTTTCGAGTTTGAATTTCCTCCAGGCCAGAAACCCGAATCATTGTCTTCGCAAAGACACAAACACATTTGATGGTGGTATCTTCGCCAATGCAAAGATATTCATCCGTGTAGTCGGACGGAACACCATATGCAATCACTCTCATCACCGCTGACATTTTTTGATATGCACTAAAACCAATCAAACCGGCCGCATTCCTATGCTGAGTGAAGAAACGACAATTTTGCTCGCAAGCCACGATGATGCGGACGAAAAGTGACCTACGCATTTGATAACGCCTACGAAAGAGGTGAGCCGGGTATGTCGGTACCACAGGGAAGTAGTCCTTCATGAGCATTTTGTTGTCGAGAGCTCGGTTGCAGGGAATGCATAGTCCGCCGATCGTCAATCCGCGCCGCTTTCTCTTCGGCCCCATGTTGGATCCGAAGTATGTTTAGAGGGGGGGGGGTGATTAGACTACTTGACCACTTAAAAATCTAGCCTTTTCCCAATTTTAAAAGTTGGGAAGTTTTAGCAATTGTAGCAAGTCAAGTACACCCTACACATGCAAGTCTAAGAGTATAGCAGTGGAAAGTAAAGACATGCACATCAAAGTAAAGGTAGGGAGAGGGTTTCTACTGGCCCACTGCCCTCCAAGATGCAACTAAATTGGTCACCAAATGTGAGGCCTGCCAGTTTCATTCCAAGAACATCCATCAGCCAGCGCAAGCTCTCCAGACGATCCCTTTGTCCCGGCCCTTCTCGGTCTGGGGGCTCGATATTTTGGGCCCCTTCCCCCGCGCTGTCGGGGGCATTGAGTTCTTGTACATAGCAATCGACAAGTTCACAAAGTGGCCTGAGGTAGAGGCAGTAAGGAAAGTGATTGCACAGTCAGCTATCAAGTTCATGAAAGGACTGGTGTGCCGTTTTGGGGTACGTAACATAGTGATCACCGACAATGGCACCCAGTTCACGAGCCGCGCCTTCATGCAGTACATCCAAAACCTTGGAAGCAAGGTCTCCTTCGCCTCTGTTGCCCATCCAAGGAGCAACGGGCAAGTCGAGAGGATGAACGCTGAAGTGCTGCGAGGTCTCAAGACAAGAACTTTTGATAAGAGGCGGAGGAGCGGCAAGCGCTGGATAGATGAGCTGCCGGTGGTTCTTTGGTCCCTCAGAATGACACCGAATCGAGCTACCGGCTAGATGCCCTTCTCCGTCGCATACGGGGCGGAAGCAGTGCTCCCCACGGAACTCATATACGCGACGAAGTAGAGCAAGAGCAGCTACGGCATGACGATGCCATGCTCCTCGAGGAAGATCGTCTCCGGGCTGCTGTGCATGCGACATGCTACCAGCAAGCCCTGCACCGCTATCATAGCCGCAGGGTACACACCCGGAGCCTTGAGGAAGGCGACCTTGTCCTTAGACGCGTTCAGTCCGCCAAGGGTACCAACAAGTTGACGCCGAAGTGGGAAGGCCCTTACCGGGTAGCACGAGTCACCAGACCTGGTGCAGTCCGTCTGGAGACCGAAGATGGCACCAAGGTGCTTAACTCATGGAATATTGAGCATCTTCGTAAGTTCTACCCGTAAGGCACGGCTGCTGGGCGCAGTCCCCGGCAGCCACCTTTTGTACAAGCCTTGCCGAAGTTGCATGTAACCCTTTGTACAAAGCCAGGCGCAGACCCTGTGCAACAATAATAAAGCTAGGCATAGCATCATATCATTGCATTGCACATTCGTTATGCATCTTTTATGGTTGCAATGTCGTCGGCTATTTAAAGTTCTAGAGATCTGCTAGAGTACTTGTTAAGCCTACAATCCTTGTTGCCGCACTCTCTTCTTGAGGGATAGAGACCTCTTGCCCCGTGTGTTTTGCCACCAGGTAAATATAGAAGGAGGATGAAGGAACAAGGACGGTGGCCCAGCGTACTCCAGAAAGGGATACTTCCTGAAAAGAGATAAGTCTAATCGCATATCCCAAGTTTTATGGTCCTTAAAGGAAATCCTTACTCTCTTTTCGAACGTGCTCGGTGAAGTTCCCCCACGTGGTAAAAACCTTTGCCGGGATGAGCTATTCCCCAGCTCCTGATACTTATCAGCTCTGAGGGACCGCGCCGATACCGACAAGGACCCCTGCCAGAGAAGAACACCAGCCTGTTCCCGGGGGCTCGCTCCCCTTCTGGTGCTCGCGGTTAATAGTTGTTAAAGGGAGAGAGGGATTGGTGGAATAGTTGATGTATTGCTTGAGCCTCGTGGGCGTATATATAGGAGTACAATGATCTACTTGGAGTACAAGACAAGTCAGGACCAAATCCTAGTCTATCCTATACTTCCTAATATTCAATATACTCAACATCCCCCCGCAGTCACAACGGTAGCGACGCAGACGGTGAGACTGGAGAAGAATCCGAAGGTAAGCCGACGGACATCCCCCCACAGTCGTAACGGTCGATGCATCGCGGAAGTTGTGGCTGGAGTGGAAACCGACGAGGTTGCTCAAGCAAGGCGGTAGCCCTTTGTGCCGTTTGTCGAGGTAGCCGAGAGCGTAGGGTGGTGTAGCCATGGTCGAGGTAGCCGTGCGAAGAACGTCGTGGTTGATGTCGAGTCGGGGTAGCCGGTGTCGAGGAAGTCGCCGTGGAGCCGCGGGCGCAAGGAGGCGCCGAGTTAGTCATGGGCACAGTGGTGTCGAAGTAGTGATGCGCCGGGAAGATGTCGGTGTTGACGAGGCGTCGCGCCGAGATTGCCAAGCCCGGGGACACGTCGTGGAAGAAGGCACGCATCGGTGTTGCCAGCACCGGGCATGCCTTGACGGACGAAGTCGAAGTTGACTAAGTGTCGCACCAGGCTTGCCAAACCCGGGGACACGTCGTGGACGAAGGCACGCATCGGTGTTGCCAGCACCGGGCATGCGTAGACGACGACCTGCACAAGCGGTATGCCATGTCAGAGGAGTCGAAGGGGCCAGCAGAGGAGGACTCGACGACGGTTGCGGCGCTAGTCGACGTGGGGTAGAAGGTGCCGATGTCGACCGCGGTTGTCGGAGTAGACGAAGTGGTCGGGGTAGATGACGACGACGCTGGCGACGGGCTGGTGCTGGACGAAGACGAAGGGGGGTGGACTGGCGGCGCGGCTCGGGTGAGCGAGCGGCAACGGCACCGAGGAAGTAGAGCGGCGGCAGCAGCTTGAGGAGGCGGCGGCGGCGGCTGAGTTAGGAGTGCGGCGGCGATGCTCGAAGTAGGCGAAGAAGAGCCCGACAGCGTGACGAAGACCGGCGCGGACGGTGGCATTCCCGCGCCAAGGGAGACGGCGCGGTGCATACCACGTGAAGTCGACGCGCGGGACGGCGGAGTGGACCGCGGGCCGCGGCGCTACGGCCCGAAGGGGCGACGCAGCAGCAGCCGGCGGGCGAGTCAGGGCGACGGCGGGAAGACCTCATGGCAGTTGCAGGGACCGCGTGCCACGCTCGCTATGGCCCGACGGGGCGACGTAGCGGCAGCACGAGGGTCGGTGCAGCCTCGAGCCGGCCTGGAGCGAACGGCCTCGGGGCGGCGGGTGACCGCGGGCCGTGGCACTACGGCCCGAAGGGGTGATGCAGCGGCGGCATGCGGGATGGTGCAACCACGGGAACAGCCTCAGGGCGGCGGCGGGGACCACATGCCGCGGCACTACGGCCTGAAGGGGCGACGCAGCGGCGGCGTGGATCGGTGCAGCCACAGGGAGAACCACGGGGCGGTGGCGACGCGGCCCAACAGGGCGACGCAGCGGCCGCCCGATGCTCGATCGGTGAAGGGCGCGCTGTACTCGGGACAGTCTTCACGGGACCTGCGGAGGCGCGCACAACCGACGGGCCAGATCGGTCGCACGGCGTAGATGAGGCGGATCGCGGGCGGGCGGGTCATCAATCCGATCGCGCGCGAGATCTAGGACGCCGCTCGGTGGAGGCGGGGTGGCGGCGGGGTCCGAGATGAAGCCGGCGACGACGGTCGGCCCGAGAAGCCGGCAAGTCCGAGGCAGCCGGCGAGCGGACGAGCGAGCCGGCCCGAGGAGCCGGCCAACCCGACGCAGCCAGCGAGCGGACGAGCGCAGCCGGCCCGAGGAGCCGGCCCGAGCCAGCCGGCGAGCCCGACGCAGTTGGCAGTCGGCAGGGCGGCCGTACAGACGCGGCGGAGGCGGGTGGTGTGGATCGATGGGCAGGCCGGCGCGCGAACGACGGCTATGATGGGCCGCCGCATGGCGCGAGGCCGCCGGGTCAGGGCGATGCAGGTGTCCCGGTCGGAGCAGGGCGATGACGGCCGGCATAGATCGACGGGCGGGCCGGCGCGCGGACGACGGTCGTGAGGGGCCGCCTGTCACGCGAGTCCACCGTGTCGGTGAAGAAGCCGGCCGGTCACACCGGTGTCGGAGTAGAGGCGCGCGGGTGTCGATGGCGGCGGCGGGCGACTCAAACCGATCTTAGATCGGAAAACCAAAAAGAAAATGCCAATCAAGATGACCGGCGGGAGAGAGAAAAATCCGGAGCAATGGCTCGGGAAAAAGACTCTCTAGGGCAGCCAGTCAACACGACCGGCGGACGAACCCTAGGTACAGGCGGCACGGCCCCCGGCGGCGGTCATGGAGGCCGACCGCCCCGGGGGCGGCGCGGAGCGGAAGCTGCGGGCGGCGGCTAGGGTTGGATCGGTTAGGCTGATACCATGTTAAAGGGAGAGAGGGATTGGTGGAATAGTTGATGTATTGCTTGAGCCTCGTGGGCGTATATATAGGAGTACAATGATCTACTTGGAGTACAAGACAAGTCAGGACCAAATCCTAGTCTATCCTATACTTCCTAATATTCAATATACTCAACAATAGTGACCCGGCAGGCTGTCCCGTGTGGTGAGGACAAACACATTGACACAGTAGAAACAAAGAGAGAAAAGGGTAGTACTCAGGGAAGTAAAATAACATTCATTCATTCGTTTGTCGATACAGATCGGATAAGAATTACATTACGATTAACTAAAACTTGGCGAACGCCTACATCTTTTGACTTATAAAAAGATAAGTGCCCCGTAATGCCTTTCTTGTCCTCTCCTCCTAGGAGTCAGGTGAAGAAGAAGTAGAGGGCAAAAGGAGCGCTTGGCTGGGATTCGGCGCCTCCCCGCCAGGACCAGAGGGACGTGCCCGAAGAGCAGAAGGGCCCCATCCCCAGGCAGGGCGGACGAAGCTGACGGAGCGGACAAGACCGACAAGGGGAAAGAAGGCAGAGGGCAGGTGCAGATGGTGGCGCTGCCGGAGGCCAGCTGGTGATGATGGTGCTGCCGGGGAGTGCGACGCGTCGGAGCCGTCATCCGCGCTCCTGATGCGCCGTGGGTCCCCAACCGCCATCGTCTTCCTCATCGCCACCACTCGAGGGAACGCCTCCACCGTCGTCCAAGCTCCCGATGCGGCAGCCAGGGGACCCCACAGAGAGCATGGTCATCCCCGGTGGCCAAAGGCGGGGAATTCCTCCCGCCCTTCAGAAGCACGCGCAAGCAAAGAACTCCCACCCATGCGCGCTATCCAGAACCCTATGGGTGGAGAGCTTCATCGCGGTAGATGGCGAACCACGACTGCGACCGCACACACGCAATCGGCATCCATGCGAACGATCTTTCTCCATTGCCCTGAAGAAGGAGTGTGGGGACCGCGGTCCACCGTGACGCTGCGCCTCCATTATAGACTCCAGCGCAGTGTCGACCGCACGACGCTCCATCAAAACTGAAGAAGCGGGCAACGCAGCGGCAGGCGTGCCGCCACAGCTGTCCCCGATGCGACCACCTCGCCGCCCGCTCCCCCATCCGAGACTCCTCCAGCCAACCTTCATCTCGAAGTCGTCGGTCCAGAACGGGGACTGGGCGTGGACACAAGGAGAAGGCCCTACGATGACGAACACACTCGCCAGGCCCTTCCTCCTGACCATCAGGGAGGAAGGGGCGGCTCAAAGGCGAACCAGAAATGAAGGACGAGCAGTGTGGACTTGGGAGTAAGGTGGAGATGGAGCTGGATGAGCATCGCCACCGTGACCCCCTAATTTATAGGGGAGGGCACGGGGGCTGGCTCTCCCCCGCTCTAGAGTGGCCACCCATCTCCACCAATCCCACTACTCATGACTCACGGGCGAACAGGTAACCGCCCCATTGCTCCAATCCATGGCGCTGTGGTTTCTGCCAGGATCAGGCCTTTAAGTCACGAGAGCCCACCGCGAGCTCCTCGCTATGCATGCGGCGCGCGTGGCGGAAACGGCCTGAAGTGGTGGGGCAGTGCTGACTAGTAAATTGGCAGTTACCCCCTCACATTGCGCGCCTGTGCATAAATTTTGGGCCTGACCCAACGGCACTAAGCAAGCGCATGTGGGCCAGACCTGGGGGCTCCTGTCGGTGCACTAGGATAGGGGTATCCAGTGCCCCTGACTTATGCATAGGCAGTGGTAGCAAAACCCGTCGGGAAAAACTACCTCACCACCAAGCAAGCATTTAAGAACCAGACCCCGGCAGCAGCAATCTGCAGAAGGCCAAGCAAACACTGGCAAGACCAACGCAATGGCCTAGGAGGGGCCCAAAGCGCGCCAGCCACATCCCTGGAGCCTGCCGGGGACCGAGGCGCGCACATCTCATGAAGACCCGGCAAGCCGTCCCCCGGCAGGCACGAGCTGACCAGCCACCGCTCCACCGCATCACGACGCCAGTCACTTGTCGATGCGGTGTCGAGCCCTCAAGCGGCTAAGTGGCTCTCGCTAAGCACGTGATGGCGCACCGGAAGGCAGATTATACCCAGTTGACACCCGTCCAACAGCGTGTCAAGTTCCTAGGCAACGGCTAGCTAGGCGGTGGCAAGAGCTTGCCGGGGATGCATCCCCGAGCGCCACCTAGTCTAGCAATCATGGTATTTTGTCCTAAATGCCAGGGTTAGGTATGATAGCTCTGTTAGCTATCTAATTGATAGATAATGACTATTTTGCCATTGTGGTTGCCCCTTGCACTATAAAAGGAGGCCCATGGCAACCTAGCTTGGGATTTGGACTTTTGGACACTTGTACTCGCGTAGGAGCTCACCCCCAACAGCAACCTTTGCCGGGATTGAGCGTTGCGTGCCCTTCATGTTCCTACAATCAATCCACCAAAAGCAGGAGTAGGGTTTTACGCTTCACAGCGGCCCGAACCTGGGTAAAAATGCCAGCGTCCCGATCGTCGCGCTGCCTCATGCTCTCCGCTCTTTGTGCAACGTGACCCCCCCCCCTTGCCGAACAACAAAGGGGCATCTGGTCCCGTAGGTGATCATGTGCATCCGTGTCCCGACAAATCCGAACATAAACCCACAATTCATCGGATCCCAATAAACACACCTCACAATAGGATTACATCAGATAGATCAAAGCGAAGATGCGATGACCATTGTATTGAAGATCATATGATAGAGAGATTGCCATCTAGGTACTAGCTATGGACCCGTAGGTTTGTGGTGAGCTACTCACACATCATCATGAGGGCAGCAAGGTTGATGAAGAGGCCCTCCGTGATCGATCCCCCCTCCGGCAAGGTGCCGGAACAGAGCTCCAGATGGCCTCGCGACGGAATGGAGACTTGCGGCGGCGGAAGAAGGGTTTCGGGACTGCCTCCAGGGTTTTCACGATATTAGAGAATTTATAGGCCGAAGAGGGACGCCGGGAGAGCCACGAGGGGGCCACCACATATCAGGGTGCCCCCCAGGGTGCGCCCTGATGTGTGGTGGGGCCCTCGTGTGCCTCCTGACCTCCTTCCGAAGCTTCTCGGTCTTATTTTGGTCCAGAAAGAATCATAAAAAAGTTTCGTAGCAATTGGACTTCCTTTGGTACTGTAAACCTGAAAAGGCAAAAACATGCAGAAAACAACAATTGGCATTGGGCACTGGGTCAATAGGTTAGTGCTCAAAAATATTATAAATTGGTAAATAAAGACCCAAAAAGTATCCTAGAATGATAATATATCAGCATGGAACAATAAAAAATTATAGATACATTGGAGACGTATCAAGCATCCCCAAGCTTAATTCCTGCTCGTCCTCGAGTAGGTAAATGATAAAAACAATTTTTTTGATGTGACATGCTTTCCACAATGTAATCTTATGCATGTATGTTAATTGAGAAAAGTTGAATCAATAAATATTAACATAGCAATACTAAAGGGTAAGAAACAAAATTATTAATCCTTAAAAGTATATGATCCTTAAGAAATGTTTACACCCCTCCATTCATCTTATTGTATTAGCAAGGCATGGCTCCATCTTCACCACATTAATATGAATGTTAAGCACCACGGTGTCCAAGTTAGGCAATTGGATCGTACTTTTTCAATATGCATCAACTTTTTATTCTTCACGCAATACATGAGTGTGAGAAAATACTTGGAGACATGTCGTGCGACGTACGCTGGCGCGTCTCGTACGCCGCGGACCTCGTCGCCGCACGCCAGATCTGGCTCGACGATGGCATCCTGTGGCTCCGGCGTGATGCGCTCAGGATAGTACTCCTCGACACGAGTGGGGAGACGGTTGAGGCCAGATTTTTACGGGCGGGAGAGAAGATTGACATCGGCGACATTGTCCCATTCCCTTGTCACTTTGCTAGGGTTCGGGACAGGATTCCGATCACCGGAGAGGTCAGCGCCGGCGGAGGCAAATCCGACGTCGGCGATCCTGTGGCGGGACATGGTGCGGTACACGGGGGCGTACGCCATGGAGCCGGCCCACAACGCCGACCCCCTCACCGACAGATGGCCCAAGGGTGCTGGGACATGGACCAGGGGTTTCCGACGCTGATGTCCGACACGTGGAGCAGAGGAGATCGGACCGCCATGGTGCGGGTGAGGCTAGGGTTTCGGTGGGTGACAGAGGTATAGATCGCTCGGCCGCTCCTCCTTCCCCCATTTTGGATCTCACAGAGAGCCTTTCGCACTTCTGGAACTCCCCGAGCGGTGCCAGATCAAGGGTTAGCCAGAGCTACGAGTGGTGGAAAGGAAAAATTCATGGTGATCCGCGCTCATATGCCCAAGTGACCAAATCTCCACCCCCTCCCACTCCACCCAAACTAGTGAAGAACTACAAGATGCGAGGGGACGGATTCGGCGCGGGATGCCATGGCCATGGTGCTGGTCGTTTCGACCGCGGCAGCGGTCGCGGTTTCGACTCCAACGTGTGGAAGCGCAAGACGGACACACGGGCGTCTTCGACGACAAGGGCCTCTGGATCTGGTACTTCGGACTTCGAGAAGTGGGATGAGGCCGCCGGGGAGAAGCAGCGCGCTCCTACACGCCAAGATCCTTGGCGCGGGGGTGATGGTGGATCTGACACCTATCTCGCGGATGGTGGTGCCGAGAGGACCCATGCTGCACCTCCTCGCCGGGAGAGGTGGGGGGGGGGGGCTGGCATCGACGACACCCCTCGCGCGGCAGGGAGGAACCCCACTCCAACCAAGAAACGTGAGCCATCTGCAAACACTGGCAACACCGTTCCTCCCCTTGCTCCGTGCCAGATCTGCAACACTTCTGGGCACGCTACTGCTAGATGCCCTCAGGCTCTGTGTGATAGATGCAAGAAAAAAGGGCACCTATATATGATTTGCACAGAATTCGTTCCCAGGGAATTTATGCATGTGATGTGTGCTTTTCAAGCTAAGTGTGAAAACACATTTGCTCACTTGGTGGTTTTGGTATTAATAACAACATATATATCATTGAAGTAATATTTCCACTAAGCATATTTCAGGAAAAGTTCAATGATGGGTTGGCAAAAGGATTGTGGAGATACCCCAAGATGCAAGGAAATGGATTGGCAAAACTTCAAGCAAGAGGACTCTACATTTTACTTTGTGAGAAATCACTTTGAGTCCATAGGAAAGCCAATACTATTAAAAGGGGGTAAGGTACTGTTGGTGAACAAGATGCTCCACGTGCACAAGTGATAGTCACCAAAAACACCCACAAACTCTTCCACAAAAGTCTATCCAAGCCTATCTTGAAAATCGGTGCTACGAACAATTCCCACTCGGTCCCACCGATTCCCAAACTCAGACAGACCCATGCCAAACCCTAGCCCTTCGGTGCAACCGATTCTGCATCGGTGCCAGAGAGTTCAGTTGCCAACTTTCTGGTTAGCTATTTTTAAGATTCGGAACCACCGAGTTTCGTCAATCGGTCTCACCGAGATTTGGACCAACTCCCTGGTTAGCCATTCTCAAGAATCGGTACCACCGAGTTTTGTGAATCGGTCTCACCGAGTTTTTGGACCAACTCTCTGGTTAGCCGTTGTCAAGAATCCATACCACCGAATATTGAGAATCGGTCTCACCGAGTTGTGTAATCTGACCGTTGGTCACCTAATCGGTACCACCGAGAATTATGTATCGGTCTCACCGAGATTCAAAAGTTACTGCCTTTTGGTCACTTCGGTACCACCGAGTTTTACACTTCGGTGTCACCGAGTTGGTCACTTTAGGTGTAATGGTTGGATTTTTGGGATGCCTATATATACCCCTTCACCACCACCCACTCGAAAGAGAAGCACTCAGAACTATTCCATACTTGCCCCATCCTATTTTCTGAGAGAGAGCCACCTACTCATGTGTTGAGATCAAGCTATTCCATTCCTACCATATGAATCTTGATCTCTAGCCTCCCCAAATTGCTTTCCACAAAATTAATCTCTTCCACCATAGCCAAATCTGTGAGAGAGTGATTGTGTGTTGAGGATTCTATCATCTTGAAGCACAAGAGCAAGGAGTTCATCGACATTACCGAGCCTATTACCTTTTGGAGGGTGGTGCCTCCTAGATTGGTTAGGTGTCGCTTGGGAGCCTCCTACTTCGTGTTGTGGAGTTGAACCAAGAAGTTTGTACGGGCAAGGAGATCGCCTACTTCATGAAGATCTACCCATAGTGAGGCTAGTCCTTCGTGGACGGAAGCCGTTATGGAATAGTCAAGGTTGCTACTTCGTGGACCCTTATGGGTGGAGCCCTCCGTGGACTCTCGCGACCGTTACCCTCCGTGGGTTGAAGACTCCATAAACATGGACGTACGATAGCACCACCTATCGGAACCACGGGAAAAATCTTCGTGTCTTCAAATTGCGTTTTATCTTCCTTCCTACCCTCTACTATACATGCTTGTTGTTACTTTCCGCTGCTATACTCTTAGACATGCATGTGTAGGGTGTACTTGACTTGCTATCATTGGTAAAATTTGCCAACACTTAAAATTGGGAAAAGGTAGAATTTTTATTTGGTCAAGTAGTCTAATCACCCCCTCTCTAGACATACTTTCGATCCTACAAGTGGTATCAGAGCTTTGGTCTCCATTGCATTGGTCTCACAACCTAGGAGAGTATGGCGTCTAGTGAGGGAAATTATCACCGTAGAGGTCCGTACTTTGATGGCACAAATTTTGCTAGTTGGAAGCACAAAATGAAAATGCATATTCTTGGTCATAACCCCGCCGTTTGGGAGGTTGTTCGTGTTGGCTTGCAAGGTGAATTCTTTGGTGATGGAAAGGAACCGGATCGTGAAGCGACCGCGGATGAATTGAAGATGTTGCAGTACAACGCTGAAGCATGTGACATTCTCTTCAGCTGCCTATGCCCCAAAGAATTCAACAAAATCAGCCGTCTTGAGAATGCAAAAGAGATTTGGGATACTTTGGTTGATATGCATGAAGGTACTGAATCCGTGAGAGAATCCAAGTTGGATGTTCTTCAAAGTCAGCTTGACAAGTTCAAAATGAAGGATGATGAAGGAGTCGCAGAGATGTACTCTAGGCTAGCTCTCATCCCAAATGAGATTGCCGTCTTAGGAAGCGAAGAAATGACTGACAAATTCATCATCAAGAAGATACTTCGAGCTTTAGATGAGAGATATGACACCGTGTGCACATTGATCCAAATGATGCCCAACTACAAAGATCTCAAGCCTACGGAAGTCATTCGAAGGATTGTTGCTCCTGAGATGACACTCAAGGACAAAGAAGAGCTTCACAACAAGTCTAGCGGTGCTTACAAAGCCACAAGTGATGCTCCCGCAACTTCAAGTGACAACCTTGTCACCAATGAAGAAATAAGCCTCATGGTCAAGAAATTCAACAAGTTCTACAAGAATAGAGGTAAAGAACGAAGCTCCAACTCAAGATATGAAGAGAAGCGTTCGTCAAGTCGTGACCGAAACTGCTACAATTGTGGGAAGCCCGGACACTAATCAAATGAGTGCACAGATCCCTACAAACGAAGAGAAGAGTCACCTAGAAGACGAAGCTCAAGAAATGAATCACCTCAAAGAGAGAGAAGGAGTAGAGATGATCGTTATGAACGAAGACCATCAAGGATAAGTAGGGACTCGGAGAAGAAGGACAAGTACACCAAGAGATACACAAGAAGAAGACATCAAGCTCATGTTGGTGAATGGGTTTCCGGCTCCGAATCCGACAACAACTCCGAGAGAAGCTATCACTCCAACTCCGACTATAGTCAAGATGAAGGTGTTGCCGGACTTGCACTAGTGACTACCAACTCCTATGATCTATTTGATTCACCAAATGAAGGGAGTGGAAGTTGCTTCATGGCTAAAGGCCCCAAGGTATCACACCCCGAGTATCTTGATTTCAATAGTGATGAAGATGATTTACTTGGTGATGATGACTTGCTCTTTGATAAAACTAGTGCTGTTAGTCAAAATGAACTTGATAATTTTCATGCTAGTCAAGATAAGTCGATTGATGATGATAAGATGAAAATAGAACAACTAACTAAAGAATTAAACATTGTTGAGTTAGCCCATGAATCTACTCTAGAAGATCATAGAGAGCTTGTAAGGGCTCATGATAAGCTACGCTTCGAGAAGCTCACCTTGGAGCAAGAACATGAGTTTCTTAAAGCTATCAATGACGATCTCCGAAAGAAGACTTCATCTTATCTAGCCAAACGACTACTCTTGTCTACATTCATGCCACAAGTTAAACCTAGACAAACTAGTAACAAAGGCAAGAAAGGTTCTTCATCTAGTAGCAACAACAAAAATGCTAAATCTAATGATGTTACTTCTAGTAGTTCTATTGATTCCACTAATGATGATTCTCTTAGCCAAGTTACACTTGAGCAAGAAAACAATTTATTGAAAGGGATTATAGAGAAAGGTATCTACAAGAGTCTTGCCGGGTGTAAGCAATTTGAGGAAATTGTATGCAAGCACGGAGGATACCGGAAGAACCATGGCATTGGCTACTTCAACGCTAATGGAGTTGAATGGGAAGAAGGTCAATACCCCAAGCCCAAGTTTGTTCCTCAAGGGAGAAGTATGAAAATACTCTTCCCAAGGGAACAAACACTCAAGATGACCTTCCACCCCAAGACCACAAGCTCAAGGGCAAGAACAAGCTTCAAGAGGACATTGACTCATATGAAGATGAATCCCAAGCTTTGGTGGGGTGGGTTCCCAAGGCTACTTCAAGCTCAACTTCTACAAGTGCCACTTCAACATCAAGGATCCCCATCAAGTTGATGTGGGTTCCCAAGAATAAGAACTAGAGAAGTTCTTGAGGGTTGACTCCGCCAATGAAATTCACTCACATTCATTATTGGCAACAACTAGTTGCAATCAACGTCAACAACATGCAATAGTTCAAGGAGTCACACATTCCCTCAAATGTAAGCAAGGGACAAGGTAATGAACAAATCCATGGACATCATCATGTATGCTTCGCACTCCATGTGCATAGATATCCTTGTATTTGTCTCTTGTGTGTTGGGACTAACCCATGTAGGTGAGAAGAGTAAGGAAACAATAAGGATGCTCCCAACTCATGGTGATCTTCATCAACCTTGAGCATCCACCACTACCTCACCCACATGAAGTCTTCTACGACAAACCCAAGGTTAGTTTATCCCTCCTATGGGGGGATGTCACGTCAAGGGGGAGCTTTACTCTAAGACTTGAGTCAAAGCATCTCATAGTATGTGACAACATTAAATGCTTTATGTAAAAGTGGTAACCCCACTTGTGCTTAAACGATGAGTATGACCTATGATCAAGTATTCTTACTTGGCTCCTAAGTAAATATACTCATATATAGATGACTCCGTCATCGCCAAAATGCTTGATAGATGCTAGTATGTATGTGCATGTTTGCCATGATTTCATTTGACATCTTATTGTGTGAGCATGTTGGTCTGCATTTCTTTAACCATTCGAGGTCATCCAATTGTTGCTATTTGGTCTTTGATTTTTCTTTTGCCAATTGGATGGACAAGAATGCCTAGGACCACTCTATAGCTATCTATGCTTTCTCGTCTCATATTCCATTCTTGCTGCATCACAAAGTTTGAACAAGGACTTTTCGATCCCTCTGTGTGAGGAGCACTCGGAGTTCCGTATCGACAAAGGACTGGCCATTAAAACGTCCCAAGAGCATCTCGGTGGAACCAATACCAAAATCTCGGTCTCACCGAATGCCTAGGGTTGATCTGGTTTTCAATCTCGGTAACACCGATTCCTTATTCTCGGTTACACCGAGTTTCCCTGTCAACTGACAGTTGAGAAACTCGGTGGCACCGATAATTTCGAACCGGTGTCACTGATAGCGAAGGGTATATTACCTGGCGGACCCGACATTTTTAAAATTCAACCGCAAAAGTCTGTTTTCCTCCAACCCTAAGCTGCCGCTCCGGACCCCCTGGTCATCGCCCTTGCCTCCCCGTGCGTCTCCGCCGTTGGGAATCGCGGCCGCCGACGGAATCTTCACCCCCGTCGTCGCCTTAGCGGATCCTTCACCAAGTTAGGGTATGGATCCGGCCCTCTTTGCGCTCCCCTTCCGATTCATGCGCATTAGAGTAACTTTTATCGATAATCCACGGATTGTAATCCTCTCAATCCTCTAGAAATCTCATTAGCTTAGCGAACCGAATTTTTTTAGGTCTGTCCGTCCGCAAAATCGAATCTCGGTGATACCGAGTCAGAAAAATCGGCTCTACCGATTTTGTTTCGGGCCGCTGAGGACAGTCTCGGTGAAACCGAGTGGCAATTTTCGGTACGACCAAAATTGCTGCCAAGTTTCTGTAAAGAGTTCTGTGCGTCTCGGTGGTACCGAAACTTTTGACTCGGTGACACCGAAATCCCTTTTTGCTGAAAGCTATATCTAAGAATTTCTCAGTTCAAACCTTTTAAAAATCTTCTGCAATTTTGTGATGACTCAACCTTTCCACTCTTCTATGCTCTATTTCACAGGGTCAGAGATGTCAGGCTCAGATGACAGTGAGAACAATTTCAGAGAGCAAAGTGTTGACATGAGCTCATGCACTAGTCCTGAGGGGAGCTATGATGATGTTCCTAGCTCTCCTGATCTGCCCAAGGCTGCAACTAGGGCAAGAAGGAAGCTCAACTCAGATGAAGAAGATGAGGACTTTATTCCTGAGGAGCTGTCCAAGAAGGATGACACTGCCAAGAACACTGCTGCTGCCTCTTCATCCAAGAAGAAGAAGGCTATAAGGAAAGAGTATGCTAGCTCAGGGACAACAAGAGCACCAGAGAGTGCTAGGGTAACAATGACTGTTGAGCCCTCCAAGGAGTCCATGCCTAAGAAGGCACAAGAAAATAAAAGGTCCAGGAAGAGGACCATTCATGTCATAGGCAGGCCTACCTCAATGTTTGAGGACCCAGCAGAGGCTGCTGAGGAAGAAGAGGAGGAAGAGCCAGCTGCAAAGGCTCCTCCTAAGAAGAAGAAGAAGCTCATGGCTGATGCTATGCCTAAGTCCACCTCATCCAAGGGCACCAAGACTGCCCCCAAGAAGGCTGCTGCAGATAAACCCAAGAGGTTCTCCAGAGAGATCCCAGCTTCTTCCAAGAATAAGACCTCCACTTTCAGGGAAGCTGAGGATGATGCTATGTCAGCTTTGATGAAGCTAAGACCACACCTTCCAGAGTACAATGACAGCCACTTGCTTGCTGAGGATATGAAGAAAAGGAAGGACTCTGGTTTGAGAGAATGGAGAGCTGTTGATCCATATTCACAAAGGAAGAAGACTGCTATGGACTACAGGTTCTATACCAAGGAGCAACAAGATTTCTATGAAACTATTTTGCTTGATAAGAGCCCTAGTGTGAGTGATATGAGATTTGTGGACCGGAAATACATCAAGGAGAATGAAGATTACTTCCCAAGTGTGCAAGACAACTTCCATTGCATTGGACTTGATGAGTTTGTTGGTAAGGAATTTACTGCTTGGAACGATGAATGATCATGCAATTCTACTCCACTGCTCATTTCTATGGAGATGGTAGAATTGTGTGGATGACTGAAGGAGCAAGATAAGAATCCACTGTTGAGGAGTGGGCTACCATCTTAGGAGTCCCAGAGGTGGAAGATGGTGACATCAATGTCTACAATGAGCCCAAGGCAAGCCACAATGCCATGAAGAACATGTACAATGAGATCCCTGCTGCACATGTGAAGTCTCACAAGCTAGGATCCATTTACTTCCTCCAGGCTGGTCTACGCACTATCAACACTATTTTGAGGCATACCCTGATGCCTAAGTCTGGAGATGAGAAGATGATAAGAGGATATTCCATCAACATGCTGCTCCATCTAGATCAACATACGAGATTCAGAGTGATGGATCTGATAGTGGAGACTGTGAAGAGGGTTGCTGCTGATCAGAAGCACTCATGCTGCTATGCACCCTATATCCAGATGCTTATCAACTCCAAGCTGGAGAAGCACATTTTTGCACTTGACAGACCACATTTGCCACTATTGCCAGAACTAGAAGACAACGTTGTGGTGATGGACCCAGATCATCCCTCTTCAGCTATAGCACACGCACATGCAGAGGCAGCCAGAGACTCCAGTTCTCAGGTGCCCAGGTCTAGGAGTGAGCAGATGGATCTCCTACTTAGCTCTGTGGTCAGCATGCAGAAGGACATCAGCGAGATATTGAAGAACCAGGCGATCCTCTCGAGGATTGTTGACAACAAATTTCATATTCTCAACAACAAGGTGGATGAGCTCACAGTGACTGTGAATGAGCTCAAGAAGGAAGTTGATGCCGTGCCTAGCCCTCATTCTACAGATGATGATGATGATGATGAGGATCGTGCACCTCTCAGACCGAGCACTCAGTTCACTACTCAGGCTAGATCAGCTACAGTGCCAGCTCCAGAGTTGCGACCTTCTTCACCAGCACCCGCTACACCTTCTTCAGCTCCATCAGCTCCTCCAGTTCCTCCAGTTGCTACACCAACTCCGTCCATGATGTGTGCAGTAATCTTCGCTGATGCCGTTCTCTCGACTCCTTCATCGACCACCGGAGGAGATCAGCCCCAAAAGAACGATTAGCTATATACCTTTGAACTTTTTGGTAACTTTGTGCCAAAGGGGGAGAAGATGTATATAGATCTTTAGGCTTCGAGAGAGAGAGCGTTGGTTTTTATCGCTTTTTCAAAAACAGTTGATATCTTTTGGTTTGGTTGTGTTAAACTTTGTTGGTGTTTGATCATACACTTGATGTGTATTGCTACTATTTCCTATCATTGTGATGCTTATGAGATGATCATTCACCTTTATTGATTGTGTTGTGCTATGATATTCATTCTTATTACTCTCGCACACCACCAAGTTGTATGTGACATGGAAGAGTGCCCCATGTACCTAATCGATTGTGCATTGGCATTCAAACGCAAATTCAAAATAATGCACAAATTTAGGGGGAGCTCTTGCTTATCACATACTTCTCAAAGCGACGATTATGTTCATTCATTATATCATATGTCGAAGCTTTGATCTATATGTTGTCATCAATTACCAAAAAGGGGGAGATTGAAAGCACATTTGCTCCCTTGGTGGTTTTGGTAATTAATAACAACATATATATCATTGAACTAATATTTCCACCAAGCATATTTCAGGAAAACTTCAATGATGGGTTGGCAAAAGGATTGTGGAGACCCCAAGATGCAAGGAAATGGATTGGCAAAGCTTCAAGCAAGAGGACTCTACATTTTACTTTGTGGGAAATCACTTTGAGTACATAGGAAAACCAATACTATTAAAAGGGGGTAAGGTATTGTTGGTGAACAAGATGCTCCACGTGCACAAGTGATAATCACCAAAAACACCCACAAACTCTTCCACAAAAGTCTGTCCAAGCCTATCTTGAAAATCGGTGCTACGAACAATTCCCACTCGATCCCACCGATTCCCAAACTCAGACAGACCCATGCCAAACCCTAGCCATTCGGTGCAACCGATTCTGCATCGGTGCCACCGAGTTCAGTTGCCAACTTTCTGGTTAGCTATTGTCAAGCTTCGGTACCACCGAGTTTCGTCAATCGGTTTCACCGAGATTTGGACCAACTACCTGGTTAGCCATTCTCAAGAATTGGTACCACCGAGTTTTGTGAATCGGTCTCACCGAGTTTTTGGACCAACTCTCTGGTTAGCCGTTGTCAAGAATCGGTACCACCGAATATTGAGAATCGGTCTCACCGAGTTGTGTAATCTGACCGTTGGTCACCTAATAGGTACCACCGAGAATTATGTATCGGTCTCACCGAGATTCAAAAGTTACTGCCTTTTGGTCACTTAGGTACCACCGAGTTTTACACTTCGGTGTCTCCGAGTTGGTCACTTTAGGTGTAACGGTTGGATTTTTGGGATGCCTATATATACCCCTTCACCACCACTCACTCGAAAGAGAAGCACTCAGAACTATTCCATACTTGCCCCATCCTATTTTCTGAGAGAGAGCGACCTACTCAAGCGTTGAGATCAAGCTATTCCATTCCTACCATATGAATCTTAATCTCTAGCCTCCCCAAGTTGCTTTCCACAAAATCAATCTCTTCCACCATAGGCAAATCTATGAGAGAGTGATTGTGTGTTGAGGAGTCTATCATCTTGAAGCACAAGAGCAAGGAGTTCATCGACATTACCGAGCCTATTACCTTTTGGAGGGTGGTGCCTCCTAGATTGGTTAGGTGTCGCTTGGGAGCCTCCTACTTCGTGTTGTGGAGTTGAACCAAGAAGTTTGTACGGGCAAGGAGATCGCCTACTTCGTGAAGATCTACCCATAGTGAGGCTAGTCCTTCGTGGACGGAAGCCGTTATGGAATAGTCAAGGTTGCTATTTTGTGGACCCTTATGGGTGGAGCCCTCCGTGGAATCTCACGACCGTTACCCTCCGTGGGTTGAAGACTCCATAAACGTGGACGTACGATTGCACCACCTATCGGAACCACGGGAAAAATCTTCGTGTCTTCAAATTGCGTTTGATCTTCCTTCCTACCCTCTACTATACATGCTTGTTGTTACTTTCCGCTGCTATACTCTTAGACATGCATGTGTGGGGTGTACTTGACTTGCTATCATTGCTGAAATCTGCCAACACTTAAAATTGGGAAAAAGTAGAATTTTTATTTGGTCAAGTAGTCTAATCACCCCCCTCTATACATACTTTCGATCCTACAAAGGGGCAGGGTTTCTTTTACATCCCAGATTTCAATGTGGATAGGCAAACTAGGGAGAGAAATCATAATATCATTGTTACTATCATTGAGGGTTCTGCTCTCACTAAAGATATTGAGGCTGAACTGAGTGTGTATGTAGGGCAGGGATGGCGCTGCTCTGCTAAGTTCTTTGCACCTCAAAAATTTGTGATGAGAATGCCAATCCCAGGGAGATAGATCGTGCTTTATTGGTGGAACATGTGAAACTGAAAAAATGTGGAGTTAGCGTTAAGTTTTCACCATGGACCAAT
The DNA here is from genome assembly GCA_039707655.1 of Elymus sibiricus. Lineage (NCBI taxonomy): Eukaryota > Viridiplantae > Streptophyta > Magnoliopsida > Poales > Poaceae > Elymus > Elymus sibiricus. Next base: position 133,218,877 of record CM077671.1, read on the forward strand.
GACTTGAATTCTGAGGGTTTGCTGGAGATTGCCTGGGTTAAGATAGGTAGAATCCCTATCAACAAAAGGTGTGACAAAATTGTTGCCTATGTGGGAGGGCTAGTTGGGATAACTCTTGAGGTAGATATGTCAACCCTGAATCGGCCCTCGTCAGTTAGAGCAAGAATTGAGTGTCGGAATGTTGATCAACTCCCGGCCTCAGCTGAAGGGGTCTTGGGAGGCCGTTTTTATAAGTTCACTTATGAAGTGGAGGAGGTACTGGTCAGGAATGCTGTTAGGGAAGATACCGTAGTGCATGTTGCACATGAGGACACTCCCAAAAAAGCCATGACCCCGAAACGTAAACGTGAGAACCAGGAAAAGGAGGATGGCAATTCTGCATCCTCTGGAGCTGGCAAACATGATCCGTCCTTTCATGGGGGCAAAACCTGTCGTTTGCTCCCCTCTGAGAATGATTCATCTAAATCTGATGAAAGTGAAGAGGATAATTCGCTGCTGATCGAGTCGATCAAGCGTGAACATGAGGAAAAAACCTGTGATACCTCTAAATGGATGGTCCCTGCCATTCAGGAGACGGTGGACAAAAATCTTGGGCAGGATATTGGCTCACAAGATGTACAGGTGAATCTTGGGTCTTTTGTTCGCAAATCCTTGTCTTATGTGGCTGTGGTAACCAATTCTCCTCAGGTATCGGAGGTGGAGGGAGATGTCGACCCAACTCTGAAGGCTTCGAAGGAATATGTGGTACTCTTACGTGACCCTGATAGCGTTGAAGAGATTGTCCCCACTCCTCCTCTTGCACCTGAGGCTGAGCTCAGATTCAGTAAGCGTAATGCCGATGGGATGCAGGAGAAGGTGGAGGCCAAAGCTAGGAGGCTGGCCAGCAAGAAAGATCTGGAAGGTAAACAAAAAACTCACTGCAACTCTTTTGGTGTTCTTTCTGATGCGGAGCTTATGTGTAGAGCGTCCCATATGGGGGTTATCATCCCTGATAATAAATTTACCTCTATTGATGTGCTCAGAGAGTTGGAACGAGTTAGAGAGGAGCTAGAAATTAAAAGGAAATTGGAAATGGAGAACCAGGAACATGACATCTCTGTCACTGATGGCCTGGGGCGTAGTACTCCTGTTAGCTTAGACTGGCTAGATCAGGATGAGGCTGTGTTTGAGGAAATGTCCTCTGCTAAAACTAAAAAGAAACAACATAGAAAATCTGTTGTCAAGATTTCTAGACCTATGACTAGAAGTCAAAAGAAGGATTGTGAATCTGCCGAGGCGGGTCGTAACCCTACCATGCCTCCTGGTAGGGTTACTCGAGCACAATTTCATAAGAAACGTTCCAAATGAGAGGTCTCATTTGGAACTGTTGGGGGGTGGGCAAGAAAGGAATGGCCACCTGCCTCGCCGACTTAGTCCGTGACCATTCCCTCGATTTCCTAGGTCTTCAAGAGACCATGAAAAAAGATTTTTCTTCCAAATGTCTAAGGAGGCTGGACCCCTTTGACCTGTTTAGCTGGGAATGGATCCCCTCTATAGGGAAATCTGGAGGTATCTTGTGTGGGGCTAGGTGTGATGTCCTTGACATCATTTCCCGTGTCAAAGGAAAATATATCCTACAACTTATCCTAGATGATAAGAAAAAAAGGTTACCTGGGGGCTGCTAGTGGTGTATGGGTCCGCTCACGAGGAATTCAAGGAAGAATTCCTTGTGGAGCTTGCTGCCATGTGTGGCAATATGAGAGTCCCTTACATTGTAGGAGGAGACTTTAATATTCTCAGACATTCTGGTGAGAAAAACAAGAAAATTTCGAACCGCAAAACTTCGGACTTGTTCAACTTGGTCATTAATACTCTGGCCTTGCGAGAGATCCATGTCAGTGGGGGTAAATACACTTGGACTAACAACCAGACCCATCCCACTTTAGAAAAACTTGATCGTATCCTGATGTCAGAGGCGTGGGAAGATCTTTTTCCTCTGGTTTCAGTGAGGAAATTGGTCCACGAAATTTCTGACCATAACCCTTTGCTTTTATATTCGGGTGAGGAGGGGCGAGATACTCCCAAACCTCGTGAATTCCGTTTTGATCTTTCCTGGATCAAGGATGATAAGTTTCTTCCTGCTGTTAGCAAGATTTGGACCAGGCCAGTGCGATCTACGGATCCCATAGATATCCTGAATATTAAACTGAAAAGGATTAAATCCTATTTTAAAGGATGGGGTTCGGACAAATTTGGGCGTGACAAAAAGAGAAAAGAGGAACTCAGAGTTGAGTTGGCTCTCTTAGAAGAGTTGGAGGAGGATGGGCCCCTGTCACCTGAGTTGTATGACAGGAAAGTAGACATCAATTTTGAGTTGCATGAGTTGTTGGTGAATGAAGAGATCTTTTGGCTACAGCAATCACATGAGAGATGGCTGCTTAAGGGGGATCTAAACACTGATTTTTATCACAAAATTGCTAATGGGAAGAAGAGGAAAAATACTATCCACTCCCTCAGAGTGGGAGACACACTGATTGAGGGTAATGATGAACTTATTGCCCACGCCACTAATTTCTACAAAGAACTCTTTGGCCCCGCACCTGGCAATATGTTTCACTTAGACCCCGACACCTGGTCAGAAGAAGAGAGGCTGAGTGAGGCTGACAATTTAATCCTGTGTCATGAGTTTACAGAATCAGAGGTGAAAGATGCCTTATTTGACATGGCTACCAATAGAGCCCCTGGTCCTGATAATAGGCCTGCTGAATTTTACCAAACCTGTTGGGAGATTGCCAAAAATGACATTATGATCTTATTCCATCATTTCCATAAAGGGACGTTAGATGTTCAGCGTCTCAATTGTGGAGTGATCTCCTTGTTGCCTAAAGTCTCGGGAGCAGAGAGAATCCAACAGTTTAGACCCATTTGCCTCCTTAGATGCCCGTATAAATTGATCAGTAAAGTGCTGGACCATCGTGCCGCAGTTGTTGCTGATACCTTGATCAGTTCGACACATAACGCCTTTATCAAAGGGAGGAATATTATGGATGGGATCTTAGCTTTGCATGAGATACTTAATTACACTCACGTGAAGAAAAAAGTTGGCATAGTGTTGAAGCTTGACTTTGAGAAAGCCTATGACAAGGTCAACTGGGATTTCCTGTTGGAGTTCCATAAGATGAGAGGCTTCAATGAAACCTGGTGTGGCTGGATTAAACAAATCTTGCACAATGGTACAGTCAATATTAAACTGAATAACTGTGTGGGTCCATACTTTCAAAGTTCCAAAGGGGTGCGGCAAGGAGACCCCCATTCCCCATTCTTATTCAACTTAGCTGCTGAATGCCTCGCTAAGATGATCAAGAATGCTCAGAAAAGTAAGCTGCTGGTAGGATTAGCTTCGGATCTCATCCCTGATGGAATTGCTGTCCTGCAATATGCAGATGACATGATCATCTGTCTTGAACACGATGTGGATAAAGCAGTTAACCTGAAGTTACCGATGTATATATTTGAGATGATGTCGGGTCTTAAAGTTAATTTTCAGAAGAGTGAAATTTTCACTGTTGGGGGCGATGATGATGTGGTAAAAACCTATGCTGAGCTTTTCAATTGTGACATTGGTAGCTTTCCTATCAAGTATCTTGGTATGCCTGTCAGTTATACCACGTTGAGAAACTCTGATTGGGAATTTATAGTGGAAAGATATATGAAATGGATTGAGGCCTGGATAGGTAATGCCGCCTCTATGGGAGGTAGGCTCACTCTCCTGGACTTGGTCATCACCCAGATTTCCATCTACCATATGTCCATGTGGCTCATGAATAAAACATTCATTGAAAAGCTAGATAAGCATCGGCGGAGATTTTTCTGGCAAGGTTGTAATAAGAAATGGAGATACTATTTGGTCAAGTGGAGTAGGATCTGTAGATCCAAAGATAAAGGGGGCTTAGGGGTGAAAGACCTTCGTAAACAAAACATCAGTTTAACGGTCAAATGGTGGTGGAAGCTAGAGACTCAAAAGGGGATCTGGCAAGATATTATTAAGGCCAGATACCTCAGAAACAAATCTGTGGCTACTGTGGAGCCCAGATTCTCTGATTCACCATGCTGGAAAGCAATTTTAAAAGTCAAGGAGTACTATATGGTGGGGGGGGAGAATTAGTATTGAATCTGGAAACATTGCCAGAGTGTCGCAGGATTCAATTAATGGAATGCCTCCTTTCAAGGAGCAATTTCCATCGTTGTTCGATATTTGCAATAAACCTGAGTGTACTTTGGAGAATTTATGCTCAATGGACGATAACTCCTTCTTCAGAAGAAGGCTAAATCCAGAGCTTAGGGCCCAATGGAGTGAGATGCATAGCCTTGTTTTTGGGATCACTTTGACTCAACACAGTTACAGGGTGACATGGGGGGCTGTCCAATAATGGCAAGTTCTCCACTAAATCCATGTATAAGTGGCTGGAGAACCCACTTCATGGCTGCCACTACAAGTGGATCTGGAAAGCTAAACTGCCCCTAAAGATCAAGATATTCATGTGGCAATTATCACAAGATGCTGTGCTAACCAGACACGTGATGAAAGGGAAAAAATGGCCTGGAAACCCTAGATGTTCCTTTTGTAGTGATAGGGAAACCTCAAAGCATCTTTTCTTCAATTGCCCTGTTGCTAAAATTGTTTGGAGGTCTGTGGGGGTTACATTGGGGACTGACCAGTGTCCTAATTCTTACTGGCAATACTATGCGTGGTGTAATACATTCTTACCTGCTGGAGGGAAGTATTACACGGTAGCCCTTGCGTCTGTTTGTTGGGCTATTTGGTTGGCACTAAATCGTGCTACTTTCGAAAACAAAATGATCAAAACCCCTTTTGAGATTGTCTTTTCAATGTGCTCGTTTATATTGTATAGGGCAGGTCTTCAACAGGGGGAGGATGTGAAGGAGCTGCGATCTGGTGAGAAAGAATATTATGCAGCTGATGAAGATGTGCGAAGCGGCTAGACAACCGATTGCAGAGGAGTGACTGGAGTTCCGGCATAGTTGTGCTGCTAATGCTCCTTCCATAGCTTCATTTTGTTGGGAAACTGTAATAGCTGTTTGTTTATTCCTCTGGTCGTTTTGGAGCTGTAATAGGTACTTTGGTGGTAGCTGTGTGTTGCCAGAGTGGTGCCGCGGCATTCGGTTCGAAGGCGAGCGAATGTTCCGTGGACTCTCTGGCAATACCTGAACCCTGTTTTCCTCTTTCCCTTCCCTGAACGTTTCTGGAAGAAATGTATTTCCGTTGTTTGCAATGGAAAGGGGTTGTTTGCCCGGATAAAAAAAAATACATGAGCGTGAGCCATTGGACATAGCATTTAGGTGGAATAGAATATGGTGGTAGATATCAAAGGGGTTTAGAAGTGGAGAAGATAGTCTCACATCAACTAGGCGTACCAACGGGCTATGGAGATACCCATCAATAGATGTCAATGCAAGGAGTAGGGATTGCCATGCAAATGATGCACTATAGCTATAAGTGTATGAAAGCTCAAATGAAGCTAAGTGGGGTGTGCATCCAACTTGCTTGCTCATGAAGACCTCAGGCATTTGAGGAAGCCCGTCATCGTAATATACAAGCCAAGTTTGTAATAATGAATAGGTAATTCCCACTAGCATATGAAAGTGATATATCATGAGACTCTCTATATGAGGAACATGGTGCCACTTTGAGGCACAAGTGTGGTAAAGGATAGTAGCAAAGTCCCTTCTCTTATCTCTCTCATTTTTTGAATGGATGGTGGGCTCATTTGGCCTCCCACATCTTTATTTTTTGTCCGGAGTCTCATCTCGACTTATGGGAGAATCATCGTCTCCATCATTCTGTCCTCACTGGGACAATGTTCTAATAATGATGATCATCACACTTTTTATTTAGTTACAACTCAATATGGAGAACTGATATGAAGATATGACTCTGTATGAATGCCTCTGGCAGTGTACCAGGATGTGCAATGATCTAGCATGACATGTATCAAAAATATGATGAACGGTGGCTTTGCCACAAATACTATGTCAACTCTATATGATCATGCAAAGCAATATGACGATGAACGAACTAGTCATGTGAAGTGATGATGGAATTTGCATGGCAATATATCTCGGAATGGCTATGGAAATGCCATTATAGGTAGGTATGGTGGCTGTTTTGAGAAAGATATAATAAGGCTTATGTGCAATAGAGCATGTCATGTCACGGGGTTTGGATGCACCGGCGAAAGTTGCACCGATCCTCGAGGTGAGAATGGGTTATGCACGGTACCGAAGAGGCTAGCAAATATGAGAAGGTGAGATTGCGTATGTCCATGGTTTCACATTAGTCATAAAGAACTCATATACTTATTGAAAAGTTTTATTAGTTTATCATAGATCAAAGTACTACTCGCAATGCCCCGAGGGAAGAGGTTGGTAGGAGTTAACCATCGCGCGCTTCCGACCCGAAACAACACTAGGATTTCAATGAGGAATAGAAATGCTCACACATCATCACCATGCCTCTTTAATTTTTAGATGAACAAAAGGGTCAACCTTTCTTAATATCGAGACTTCTATGATTTAACAATTTTGAACTCACACTTATTTCATATTACCACATCAATATCATTCACCCACAATTTCTCTAAATGTACTACATGATGGTTTTGATTATCATCCATTGAATACCTAATATTTTTGGACTAGTCTTATGACCCATGCAAATTACCATCACTATTTATTAACTCTCAAACAAATATAAGTGAAGAACGAGAGTGAAATTATTTCTATAAAATCTACATGCCACCGTGCTCAAAAAGATATAAGTGAAGTACTAGAGCAACTGCTAAGCTCAAAAGATATAAGTGAAGCACATAGAGTATTCTAACAAATTATGATGAAGGTGTGTATCTCTTAAATAGGTGTGTCCAGCAAAAAATGATTGTGGCAAACTGAAAGTAAAATAAAAAACAAAAGCAAACGACGCTGCAAGCAAAACTCATATCATGTGACGAAAAAAAATATAGCTTCAAGTGACATACCGATGGATTTGAGACGAAAGAGGGGATGCCTTCCGGGGCATCCCCAAGCTTAGGCGCTTGAGTATCCTTTAAAATATTACCTTGGGGTGCCTTGGGCATCCCCAAGCTTAGGCTCTAGCTACTCCTTATTCTTTGGTCCATCATGATAACACTCAAAACTTGAAAACTTCAATCACACAAAACTCAACAAAACTTCGTGAGATCCGTTAGTATAAGAAACATATTGCATACTTTAAGTACCGTTATAAATTGACTCAAATTTCATAAATGCATAATAGTTACTGTATTCTAACTTCTCCATGGCTTATATCCCCCGATACAATCTATAGCATAATCAAAACAGGCAACTATGCAAGCAAAAACAGAATCTGTCTAAAACAGAACAGTCTGTAGCAATCTGTAGAGGACCTATACTTCTGTAACTCTTAAAATCCTGAAAACTTAGGAAAACCTCGAATTGTTTTATAGCAACACTGTATAAAAATTTCAGATCATTATCACGCTCCAGTAAAAAATGAAAATTCCTGCAGTGGAATGAAAAGTTTATGTTTTGTTTTAGCATTGATTCTACTCATCTTGTGAGTCATCCCAAAGGCTTTACTTGACACAAACACTAATTTAACACAAAAACATAATCATTACATAGGCAATAATCATGTTATAAAAACAAACAGAAAGTTTAAAGCAAAAATTTAAAGATAACTATTGGTTTGCCTCCCAACAAGCGCTATTGTTTTATGCCCCTAGCTAGGCATAATGCATAGTTTCAAGTATTGTCATCTTTGACACTCCAACCATAAGTAGCTCTCATGATTGATTTATAAGGTGGTTTAATTCTATTTCTAGGGAAGTGTTCCATCCCTTTCTTTAATGGGAATTGGAACCTTATGTTTCCTTCTTTCATGTCAATGATTGCACCTATAGTTCGTAGGAAAGGTCAACCAAGTATTATGGGACAAGAAGGGTTGCAATCAATATCAAGCACAATCAAATCTACAGGCAGATAATTTTTATTTGCAATAATAAGCACATCATTAATTCTACCTAAAGGTTTATTAATGGTAGAATCCGCAAGATGCAAGTTAAGGGAACAATCTTCAATATTAGTGAGACCGAGCACATCACAAAGAGTTTTAGGAATAGTTGAAACACTAGCACCAAGGTCACACAAAACATTGCATTCATATTTATTGATCTTTATTTTGATAGTAGGTTCCCACTCATCATGCAATTTTCTAGTTATAGAAACTTCAAGCTCAAGTTTCTCATCCTAAGCTTTTATCATAGCTTCTACTATATGTTCAGTAAAAGCTTTATTTTGTTCATAAGCATTGTGTGAGCTAATAACATATTGCAACAAGGAAATGCATTCTACTAAAGAGAAATTATCATAATTAAAGTCCTTGTAATCCAAAATAGTGGGCACATCACTAGTTAAAGTTTTGACCTCTCCAAACCCACATTTTTCAGTTTTAGCATCAAAATCATCACCCTCTAAGCAAATGGGACGCTTATTTGTCGGCGTACGACACCTATGGGATCGTGTGGATCCCTTTATGGTTCGGCAGGGAGAAAGGCTTGCACAAAGAGCAGATCCAATGATCAACGCGAGGGATTTTTACCCAGGTTCGGGCCGCTGAGAAGCGTAAAACCCTACTCCTGCTTTAGTGTATTGGATGTGTTTGAACTCCAGACCCACGAGCGCTTGCAATGAACAGTATGTTCTAGCAGCAGCTACGCATGCAGAATGGGCCAGAAGATCCTCTCCTCTGTAGCTACGCCTTGGGCCTCCTTTTATACGTCGAAGGGGTCACCAACAGTGGCGAAGTACAAGAGGTGTAAAGTTGCTACATCGTTATCATACCTAATACTGACGACTTAGGACAAACGCATTAAATGCTCCGTTGAGGTGTCCCTTAGCTTCTTGGGGACGGGAAAAGAGCCCGTCCCATCAGCACCGCTTAACCCCATCCACCGCTAATGCCATGACACGCAACCAGGGGGACAAACCCCGTCTGACAGGCTGGTCGCTGCGCTGGAGCGGTGGCAGGGCGGTGGAATCTTGCCGGGCGCGGATATTGTCGAATGCGAATCTTGCCGGTCTTCGCTAGCCATCCCGGCAAGCATCTTGCCGGGATCCCAGCCTTCGGTCTTCTGTCTTCTGATCGTAGGCTTGAATGCCTTCTTGATAGTCTTGTGCTTGTTCCCAGTTGTCCCCCGACAAGCATCTTGTCGGGAGTCCAACATCGGGTCTTCTCGGTGACCTGCCTGGAGGTCTTCTCCCAGGAAGGCTCACTTCCCGGAAACTCTATCCTGATCTTGCCGGCCTTCGAGCTTGCCGGTGATGCGTAGGCCTGTTCCCGGCAAGTAATCCTTGCCGGAAACCTGGGTCCTAGATGTGTCCCATAAGTGGATTTCTTCTCTGCCACGCCCTTCCTACCTGGAGGCTGCAACTTGCCGGTGCGTGTCCAGGGGTAATGAACACCCCCTGTTCATTACACCGATAGGAGCCCCCGGGCCTGGGCCGGACAAGCGCACACAGTGTTTGTCTGGGCTAGGCCCAAAAACTCGCACCGGTACACGCGCGGCGAAAAGTAATCGACACTCATGACTTTGAACTGCACGCTGATGATGATGCAAGAGAGCTTGCGGTTTGCCGGGCCTTGGGCTTACCGGCAGCGTGGGCAGACAAAGCAGGACGGCAGCAGGAGTCGTGTGCCCGAAAGGGAGTGCCACACCATGCGATGAAGAGCCAACCCCCGAGCCTTCCCCATGAAGGGTGCTGCGGGTGCGGTGCTCGATTCATACAGTCGTCCCTGCTGTCGCCGCCGTCTACTGCGAATGCCTCACTGCCGTCTTGCCGGCCCCCAGCATGGCGCCCTTGGCTTTCTCGGCTGCCGCGTGCCGCCGAGAATAACCTGTTGCTGCAATGGCGCATGTAAAGGAATAATTAATCTTAGTCAGGCCAATCTTTATGTAGGCAAGACATGTTTGTTTGTTTTTTATGCTAAATGAATGTCTGCTTCCTTCCTGATTAACTCCGTCCTTGCACATATCTTATATCCTACGCTATCTGGAAACTTTGCCGGTGCGCACGTTTGCCGCGAGCGCTAGGTGCGGGACTTTAGCAGCCTGCTGGAAACGCCGCCGCCGGCAAGACGACTTGCCGGGTCAGAACACAGCTGCTAAGTCTGCCGAGCGGACTCGAGGCGAGGCTAGAGCGCGGGCTCACCACGACAAGGTTCCTTCGCGTGCAGATTAATGTACAAAGACGAAAAATCAATCAAGACGACCCATGCTTGCCGGAAAACTTTCCGGTGCGCACGCTCCAGTCGGCAGCGCTTGGAGGAACGGGTCCTTAGCAGCTTGCCGGGAACGCCGCCTCCCGAAAAGGTTTACCTTCCCGGTGTCTGTGCAGCCGCCTAAGTTTTCGAGCGGACTCGAGACAACTAGGGGCGCTATTGGCCCCGGGAAGGCTCCTTCGCATGTAGGTGTAAGGAGCAAGCGAGGACAGCAAAAGAAATGTAATTGTCACAAGTTTTGTAACTTAGCTTTTCCTGCTGCTCATCCCACATAGTGAGGCCGCGCTCGTGGTGATGACCGGCAGCTCTCTAGAAGGTTACTCTCTAAGATGCTGCCAGCCCCCGAGACCGCCTTCCATGCGTATTCCTGCAACACTGATTGGACATGTAATGCCACAACAGCGTTTTAGCACAACAAGTTAATTAGCTTCTGGTTTATGATTAACTTGTTGTAATCTTGACTTCTGCCGAATGTTCCCTTGCTTGCCGGAACACTTTCCGGTGCGCACAATCCAGTCAACAACGCTTTGAGGAACGGGTCCTTAGCGGCTTGCCGGGAACGCCGCCTCCCGAAAAGGTTTACCTTCCCAGCTTTAGTGCAGCTATTCACATCGCCGAGCGGACTCGAGGCGACTAGGAGCGCAACTAGCCCCGGGGAGGCTCCTCAGCATACGGGTTTACGCAGAAATCCAAAAATAAAACTGATCGAGCCTTTTCCTTGAACAATTGCATTTTTGTACAATGAATCCCTACGCTTGCTGGAATACTCCCCGAATGCGCATGTTCTGGTCGATGGCGCTTAGGATCGGGTCCTGTCTAGCAGCCTATCGAGAACGCCGCCTCTTCAGGAGCTTAACGCTCTAGAGACAACCGCAGCCGCATCTGTGTTGTTGGGCGGACTCAGAACAACCAGGAGTGCAGAATGTTTCTAGAGCGCTTCCTCGCGCACATGTTATACAAAACTATCATCAAGGATAAGGCTACACAACAAAAAGCAATCAAAGTTTAGGACTTAGCTTTCTGTAAGTAGAGCGAAGTCGCCATGGACGATGAAGCTGATGCGCTGACCGCTAGATCAGGTTCGCGCAACCTTTCCCCCTACCTGGCGCGCCAAAGATGTCGGCGTACGACACCTATGGGATCACGTAGATCCCTTTACGGTTCAACAAGGGAAAAGGGTTGCACAAAGAGCAGATCCAACAATCAACGCGAGGGATTTTTACCCAGGTTTGGGCCACTGAGAAGCGTAAAACCCTACTCCTGCTTTAGTGTATTGGATGTGTTTGAACTCCTGACCCAGGAGCGCTTGCAATGAACAGTATGTTCTAGCAGCAGCTAGGCATGCAGAATGGGCCAGAAGATCCTCTCCTTTGTAGCTACGCCTTGGGCCTCCTTTTATACGTCGAAGGGGTCACCAACAGTGGCGAAGTACAAGAGGTGTAAAGTTGCTACAGCGTTATCATACCTAATACTGACGACTTAGGACAAACACATTAAATGCTCCGTTGGGCGCGAATTTTGTCGAATGCGAATCTTGTCGGGTCTTCGCTAGCCATCCCGGCAAGCATCTTGCCGCGATCCCAGCCTTCAGTCTTCTGTCTTCTGATCGTCGGCTTGAATGCCTTGTTGATAGTCTTGTGCTTGTTCCCAGTTGTCCCCCGGCAAGCATCTTGTCGGGAGTCCAATATCGGGTCTTCTCGGTGACCTGCCTGGAGGTCTTCTCCCAGGAAGGCTCACTTCCCGGAAATTCTATCCTGATCTTGCCGGCCTTCGAGCTTGCCGGTGATGCGTAGGCCTGTTCCCGGCAAGTAATCCTTGCCGGAAACCTGGGTCCTAGATGTGTCCCATAAGTGGATTTCTTCTCTGCCACGCCCTTCCTGCCTGGAGGCTGCAACTTGCCGGTGCGTGTCCAGGGGTAATGAACACCCCCTGTTCATTACACCACAATTATTGATAACCCACAAGTATAGGGGATCAATTGTAACCTTTCTCGATAAGTAAGAGTGTCGAACCCAACGAGGAGCTAAAGGTAGAACAAATATTCCCTCAAGTTCTATCGACCACCGATACAACTCTACGCACGCTTAACGTTCGCTTTACCTAGAACAAGTATGAAACTAGAAGTACTTTGTAGGTGTGATGGGATAGGTTTGGAAGATAATAAAGAGCACGTAAATAAAAACTAGGGGCTGCTTAGATAAATAAACAACTAAGTTAGTCTTAGTAGAGAGCTTTTTGTCACAAGAAAGTTATTTGTCCCTAGGCAATCGATAAATAGACGGGTAATCATTATTGCAATTTTATATGAGGGAGAGGCATAAGCTAACATACTTTCTCTACTTGGATCATATGCACTTATGATTGGAACTCTAGCAAGCATCCGCAACTACTAAAGATCATTAAGGTAAAACCCAACCATAGCATTAAGTATCAAGTCCTCTTTACTCCCATACGCAAACAACCTACTTACTCGGGTCTGTGCTTCCGTCACTCACGCCACCCACCATAAGCGAATCATAAGCATATTGCAAACCCTACAGCAGGGATCCCTCATGCTTGCGCGACAGGGAGAGCACCATAGGACAGCACCAATAATAAAACATGCAACTCAAACCAATCATGATCATCAATCAACCCATAGGACAAAACAGATCTACTCAAACATCATAGGATAGCCATACATCATTGGGAAATAATATATAGCGTTGAGCACCATGTTTAAGTAGAGATTACAGCGGGGACAAGGGGTGTTACACCGCTGCATTGAGGGAGAGAGAGTTGGTGATGATGGCGGCAAAGTTGTTGGTGTAGATCGCCGTCACGATGATGGCCCCGACGGCGTTCCGGTGCCACCGAGAGAGAGGGGGAGAGAGCCCCCCTCCTTATTCTTCTTCCTTGTCCTTCCCCCTAGATGGGAGAAGGGTTTCCCCTCTGGTCGATGGCCTCCATGGCGGCGGAGGGGCGAGAGCCCCTCAGAGATTGGATCTCTCTCTCTGTTTCCTTCTGTTTCTGCATTCCAGATTCTGGCCTTTCACCGTTTCTTAAATTCCCGGAGATCCGTAAATCCGATTGGGCTGAAATTGTAACATGATTTTTATCCGGATATTAGCTTTCTTGCCCAATCGGATTTACGGATCTCCGCGAAGGGCCCCAACCGCCTTATGGGGTGACCACAAGCCACCCTGGCGCGCCCTACCCCCCAGGGCGCGCCCCTATGGCTTGTTCGCCCCTCGGGCACCGCCTTCTATTGATTCCACTTTCCAAAATTCACATATATTCTAAAAAAAATCTCCGTAAGTTTTTATCCCATTTGGACTTCGTTTGATATGGATTTTCTGCGAAACAAAAAACATGCAACAAACAGGAACTGGCATTGGGCACTGGATCAATATGTTAGTCCCAAAAATAGTATAAAAAGTTGCCAAAAGTATATGAAAGTTGTAGAATATTGGCATGAAACAATCAAAAATTATAGATACGACGGAGACGTATCAGCATCCCCAAGCTTAATTCCTGCTCGTCCTCGAGTAGGTAAATGATAAAAAAGATAATTTTTGATGTGGAATGCTACCTAGCATAATCTTGATCATATAATATAATCATGGCATGAATATTAAGACATGAGTGATTCAAAGCAATAGTCTATCATTTGACATTAAGACAATAATACTTCAAGCATACTAATAAAGTAATCATGTCTTCTCAAAATATCATGGCTAAAAGAAAGTTATTCCTACAAAATCATATCGTCTGGCTATGCTCCATCTTCGTCACACAAAGTATTAAATCATGCACAACCCCGGTTTTAGCCAAGAAATTGTTTCATACTTTAGTATTCTCAAACCTTTTCAACTTTCACGCAATACATGAGCGTGAGCCATGGATATAGCACTATAGGTGGAATAGAATATGGTGGTTGTGGAGAAGACAAAAAAGAAGGAGATAGTCTCACATCAACTAGGCGTATCAATGGGCTATGGAGATGCCCATCAATAGATATCAATGTGAGTGAGTAGGGATTGCCATGCAACGGATGCACTAGAGCTATAAGTGTATGAAAGCTCAAACTGAAAACTAAGTGGGTGTGCATCCAACTTGCTTGCTCACGAAGACCTAGGGCAATTTGAGGAAGCCCATCATTGGAATATACAAGCCAAGTTCTATAATGAAAAATTCCCACTAGTATATGAAAGTGACAATATAGGAGACTCTCGATCATGAAGATCATGGTGCTACTTTGAAGCATAAGTGTGAAAAAGGAATAGTAGCATTGCCCCTTCTCTCTTTTCTCTCAATTTTTTTTGGTGGGCTTCTTTGGCCTCTTTTTTTTTGTAAAGTCAGGAGACTCATCCCAACTTGTGAGGGAATCATAGCTTCCATCATCCTTTCCTCACATGGGACATTGCTCTAATAATGATGATCATCACACTTTTATTTACTTACAACTCAAGAGTTACAACTCGATACTAGAACAAAATATGACTCTATATTAATGCCTCCGGCGGTGTACCGGGATGTGCAATGATCTAGCGTAGCAATGACATCAAAAAACGGATAAGCCATGAAAACATCATGCTAGCTATCTTACGATCATGCAAAGCAATATGACAATGATGGTACGTGTCATAATAAACGGAACGGTGGAAGTTGCATGGCAATATATCTCGGAATGGCTATGGAAATGCCATAATAGGTAGGTATGGTGGCTGTTTTGAGGAAGAGAATATGGTGGGTTTAATGCACCGGCGAAAGTTGCGCGGTACTAGAGAGGCTAGCAATGGTGGAAGGGTGAGAGTGCGTATAATCCATGGACTCAACATTAGTCATAAAGAACTCACATACTTATTGCAAAAATTTATTAGTCATCGAAACAAGGTACTACACACATGCTCCTAGGGGAAGGGTTGGTAGGAGTTAACCATCGCGCGATCCCGACCTCCACACAAAGGATGACAATCAATAAATAAATCATGCTCCGACTTCATCACATAACGGTTCACCATACGTGCATGCTACGGGAATCACAAACTTTAACACAAGTATTTCTACCAATCCACAATTACTCACTAGCATAACTCTAGTATCACCATCTTTATATCGCAAACTATTGCAAGGAATCAAACATATCATATTCAGTGATCTACAAGTTTTATGTAGGATTTTATGACTAACCATGTGAATGACCAATTCCTGTTGAGTCTGTAAATAAATATAAGTGAAGCATGAGAGTTTAATTCTTTCTACAAAAGATATGCCCACGCTCTAACAAATATAAGTGAAGCAAAATAGCATTCTACAAATGGCGGTTTTCTATGTGTAGAGAAACAGGCAATCCAAACTTCAAATGATATAAGTGAAGCACATGAAGCATTCTATAAAGCCATACTCAAAAGATATAAGTGAGGTGCAAAGAGCCTTCTATAAATCAACCAAGGACTTTCTCATACCAGCATGGTGCATTATTAAAAGAAAAATAAAAGGCACACGACGCTCCAAGATTTACACATATCATGTGACGAATAAAAATATAGCTCCAAGTAAAATTACCGATGGTTGTTAGTAGAAAGAGGGGATGCCTTCCGGGGTATCCCCAAGCTTAGTTTCTTGGGAGTCCTTGAATATTACCTTGGGGTGCCTCGGGCATCCCCAAGCTTAGTCTCTTTCCACTCCTTATTCCTTCATCCATCGTGATCTCACCCAAAACTTGAAAACTTCAATCATACAAAACTTAACAAAACCCTCGTGAGATCCGTTAGTAATAATAAAGCAAATTACAACTTTAAGTACTGTTGCCAACCAATTCATATTTTGTTTTTGCATTGTAGCTACTGTAATATAACTTTTCCATGGCTTATACCACCGATACAATCGATAGTTTCATCAAAACGAGCAAAACAATGCATCAAAAACAGAATCTGTCAAAAACAGGACAGTCTGTAGTAATCTGACATACTTCTGTAACTCTAAAAATTCTGAAAAATTAGGAAAAACTAAAATATTTTCATAGCAGTACTGTGTAAAAATTTCAGAAACTTTTGACATTCCAGTAAAAAATGTAAATTCACGCACTACAGCCAAAGTTTCTGTTTTTCCACTGCACACACCAAACAAGCAATCTAATCATCCTAAAGGCAAATCTTGGCACATTATTTTTATAATACAATGGATTTATACAAGGAGATAATTATTTTTTGTGAAAAGTTTCTATAATTAAGATTCACAAGGTTTCCATGGGCATGAACAAAGTTCAAGGCATGCTCCCATTTTAACAATGCTTGTCTCTCTCACTTTCACTTTTCTTTTTGAAAAAGTTTTAGGTTCCCCTCTTTATTTTTTGTTTTTAAACTATATAAAAGCACACAACAGAATAAAATGACTCTCTAAAACTTCCGGGTTGTCTCCCTGGCAGCGCTTTCTTTAAAGCCATTAAGCTAGGCATAAAGTGCTCAAGTAATTGATCCACCCGGATCCCAAGGTATATCAAAGCCAATTTTAATTAACAATGATTTGTAATTTAGTATTGAGCACAAAGTAACATATATCATGCAACAACGAAGTCTAACTCTCTTCGTATGCATCGGCATGTCATAAAAGAACAATTCATGAACACAAAGTAAAGGCCAATGCATAGTATAAACAGTTTCTTGCAATTTTATCGTATTGGAAACATAGAGAGGCGGAGATATAGTTCCTCTCTCATAATAATTGCAAGTAGGAGCAGCAAGCACATGCATATTATATTTATCAAAATCATCATGTGTAATAGTGAAAGGCAACCCATCTATATAATCCTTAATAAGTGCAAACTTCTCCGATATAGTGTAGTTGGGAGAATTCAAAAAGATAATAGGACTATCATGTGTGGGTGCAATAGCAACAATTTCACGTTTAACATAAGGAACTATAGCAAGTTCATCTCCATAAGCATCATTCATATTGGCATCATGGCCATAAGCATAGCAAGCATCAAGTTCATCAAAAAGGGATATTTCAAACGAATCCAAGGGATCATAGCAATTATCATAGCATTCATCCTTCGGTAAGAACGAAGGGAAATTAAACAATGTATGAGTTGAAGAGTTACTCTCATTAGAAGGTGGGCACGGGTAGCTAGTCCGCTCTTCCTCCTTTTGTTCTTCGCTCTCCTCTTCATCTTTTTCATCTAATGAGCTCATAGTGTCATCATTTTCTTCTTCCATAGTTTCCTGCAAAATATTAGTCTCCTCTTGGAAAGTGGAGGAGTCCTCAATATATGGCTTAACATAAGCATTAGAAGCATAGTTTTCATAGCAATATTTAAGTATGGCAAAACTTTCCGATTTGTAAAGAGTAGCATCATACTTTTCAATCAAAGAAGCAATTTCATAGGAACCCTTAAAAGCAACAAATTCTTCAATTTTCTCAATATCATAGTAATTATAAACACCCTTGACATAAGAAGATACGATTCCATTATCCTTAAACTCACATTGATAGGGAAGGTGTTTTTTACGGTCTTCAGAACAACAAGTAAAATCATAAATTTCGCATAAATTCCAAGCATAGCATTGCAAAGTATTAATATGATGCCATAAAAGTTTCCCTTTTTGAGATAAGCGGTGTCGCACATAATAAGCATGCTCATTTAATGATTTGCCCTCAACTAAGCTAGTTGGGGTTTCAGCACGAGCACAAACGGATCGAAGATGACCCAAGTAATATTCTTCGGTGGTACGGAACACTAGTGGTTCATCAACTTTTGGAGCAGCAAGTACAACTATTTTTTTTGGTATTTTACGTTTCCTACCCATATCTAAAGATAGAAAACAACTTAGAACAGAAAATAAAAATTACTTAGTGATAAAGCAAACAAGCACACACGAGAATATACACCCTACGCTATTGCTCCCTGGCAACGACGCCAGAAAAAGGTCTTGATAACCCACAAGTATAGGGGATCAATTGTAGCCTTTCTCGATAAGTAAGAGTGTCGAACCCAACGAGGAGCTAAAGGTAGAACAAATATTCCCTCAAGTTCTATCGACCACCGATACAACTCTACGCACGCTTAACGTTCGTTTTACCTAGAACAAGTATGAAACTAGAAGTACTTTGTAGGTGTGATGGGATAGGTTTGCAAGATAATAAAGAGCACATAAATAAAAACTAGGGACTGCTTAGATAAATAAACAACTAAGTTAGTCTTAGTAGAGAGCTTTTTGTCACAAGAAAGTTATTTGTCCCTAGGCAATCGATAAATAGACCGGTAATCATTATTGCAATTTTATATGAGGGAGAGGCATAAGCTAACATACTTTCTCTACTTGGATCATATGCACTTATGATTGGAACTCTAGCAAGCATCTGCAACTACTAAAGATCATTAAGGTAAAACCCAACCATAGCATTAAGTATCAAGTCCTCTTTACGCCCATACGCAAACAACCTACTTACTCGGGTCTGTGCTTCCGTCACTCACGCCACCCACCATAAGCAAATCATAAGCATATTGCAAACCCTACAGCGGGGATCCCTCATGCTTGCGCGACATGGAGAGCACCATAGGACAGCACCAATAATAAAACATGCAACTCAAACCAATCATGATCATCAATCAACCCATTGGACAAAACGGATCTACTCAAACATCATAGGATAGCCATACATCATTGGGAAATAATATATAGCGTTGAGCACCATGTTTAAGTAGAGATTAAAGCGGGGACAAGGGGTGTTACACCGCTGCATAGAGGGAGAGAGAGTTGGTGATGACGGCGGCGAAGTTGTTGGTGTAGATCGCCGTCACGATGATGACCCCGGCGGCGTTCCGGTGCCACCGAGAGAGAGGGGGAGAGAGCCCCCCTCCTTCTTATTCTTCCTTGTCCTTACCCCTAGATGGGAGAAGGGTTTCCCCTCTGGTCCATGGCCTCCATGGAGGCGGAGGGGCGAGAGCCCCTCAGAGATTGGATCTCTCTCTCTGTTTCCTTCTGTTTCTGCCTTCCAGATTCTGGCCTTTCACCGTTTCTTCAATTCCCGGAGATCCGTAACTCCGATTGGGCTGAAATTTTAACACGATTTTTATCCGGATATTAGCTTTCTTGCGGCGATAGAAGGGCCCCAACCGCCTTACGGGGTGACCACAAGCCACCCTGGCGCACCCTACCCCCCAGTGCGCGCCCCTATGGCTTGTTGGCCCCTCGGGCACCGCCTTCTGTTGATTCCACTTCCCAAAATTCACATATATTCCAAAAAAAATCTCCGTAAGTTTTTATCCCGTTTGGACTTCGTTTGATATGGATTTTCTACGAAACAAAAAACATGCAACAAACAGGAACTGGCACTGGGCACTGGATCAATATGTTAGTCCCAAAAATAGTATAAAAAGTTGCCAAAAGTATATGAAAGTTGTAGAATATTGGCATGAAACGACCAAAAATTATAGATACGACGGAGACGTATCACTTATCAATTAAAGTTGACACATCTTTAGTCCCTTTATCATTTATATTCAGAGAGCTAAATAATTATTCAATAGGAGAAATACCAATTATTTTAAGATCTTCATCATGATTCCGGTAAAAACCGGGTGGAAGAGCTTTTTCTAAGAATTCCTACTTAGCTCTCAACTTAGCGGTCCTCTCCTTACTTTCATTAACATATATTTGGATATATTTAATGGCATCATTAAAATCATGCTTGGGTGGCAAATCTTTGCCTTTAAGAGTTTCCACATCATGATAATTCTATCCATGTTTTTAGCCAAAGTGTCTACTACATGCAATTTTTCTTCTACCATAGTGTTGAAAACTTTTTGAGAATTGATAAATTCTTTAATTGTGTTATCAATATCGGAGGGTATCCTATTAGCATTTGTAGAAGAATTTCCATAAGAATTTCCATAAGAGTTTCCTTAGTTGTTAGAGGAATTACCGGGATACGGTCTAGAATTGAAGTTTCCTCTATAAGCATTGTTATTGAAATTATTTCGCAAGACAAAGTTCACATCAATATCATCATTATTTTTCTTAATCAAAGTAGACAAGGGCATATCATTGTGATCAACATGAGCATTTTTACTAGCAACCATACTCATGAGAGCATCAACTTTTTCACTCAAAGTAGCGATTTCTTCAACAGAATTTACCTTCTTACCTGTTGGAGCCCTTTCGGTATGCCATTGAGAATAATTTGTCATGATGTTGTCGAGAAGTTTTGTGGCATCTCCTAAGGTCGCATCCATAAAGGTACCACCTACAGCAGAATCTAGAAGATTTCTAGACACAAAGTTTAGTCCAGCATAGAAGTTTTGAATAATCATCCACATATTTAAGCAATGAGTTGGACAATTTTTAGCATTAATTTCATCCTCTCTCAAGCTTGTGCAACATGCTCTTGATCTTGCTGTTTAAAATTCATCATTTGTTTTCTAAGGGAGATGATCTTTGCAGGAGGAAAATACTTGGCAATAAAAGCATCTTTACACTTATCCCATGTTCCAATACTATTATGAGGTAAAGATGGAAACCAAGCCTTAGCTTTATCTCTTAGTGAAAAAGGAAATAATTTTAATTTCACAATATCGTTATCCATTTCCTTTTTCTTTTGCATGTCACATAATTCAACAAAGGTATTAAGATGTGACGCGGGATAAATTGTGTACGCGGGCAAGAGGGTTGTCAATCCCCTTGATCTCGTTATTTGCAAGCAAATGAATTGTGTAGATAATTGTTAATAAATGCAAAATAAATAAAAAGTAAATAAAGGCAGCGAGGTAATTGTAGCGTTTGCAAATATATAAGTGAATTGACCCGGGGGCCATAGTGTTCCCTAGCGGCATCTCTCATGTAGGCAACATACGGTGGGTAACAAATTACTGTTGGCCAATTGATAGAAAAGCAGATAGTTATGCGATTTTTACAGCAATGATCATGTGTATATAGGCATCACATCCATAAGCAAATAGGCCGACTCCTGCCTGCACCTATTAGTATTACTCCACTCATCGACTGCTATCCAGCATGCATCTAGAGTATTAAGTAAAACAGAGTAATGCTTGGAGAACGATGACATGATGTAGACAAAGTAAACTCAATCAATATGAATGAACCCCATCATTTTATCCTTAGTAGCAACAACACAAAGACGCATCTTGTCCCCTACTTTGTCACTAGGATATAGAAACTCGCCAGGTTGAACCTACCACAACGCACCACTCCCACCGATGAAATATCAATCTATTTGGGCAAAGCACATCAATAGATTGGAGAGCATTACGAAGCTATAATGATCATGCACTTAAGAGATAATATAATTCAGAGGCATCTCAAATACTTTTCATGAATAATCCGAACATAAACCAACAATTCATCGGATCCCAACAAACACACCACACAATAGGATTACATCGGATAGATCAAAGCGAAGATGCGATGACCATTGTATTGAAGATCATATGATAGAGATATTGCCAGCTAGGTACTAATTGCTATGGACCCGTAGGCCTGTGGTGAACTACTCACACATCATCATGAGGGCAGCAAGGTTGATGAAGAGGCCCTCCGTGATCGACCCCCCCTCCGGCAGGGTGCCGGAACGGAGCTCCAGATGACCTCGCGATGGAACAGAGACTTGCGGCGGCGGAAAAAGGGTTTTGGGACTGCCTCCAGGGTTTTCACGATATTAGAGAATTTATAGGCCGAAGAGGGACGTCGGGAGAGCCACGAGGGGGCCACCACATATCAGGCGCGGCCCCCCAGGATGCGCCCTGATGTGTGGTGGGGCCCTCGTGTTCCTCCTGACCTCCTTCCGAAGCTTCTCGGTCTTCTTTTGGTCCAGAAAAAATAATCAAAAAGTTTCATAGCAATTGGACTTCGCTTGGTACTGTAAACCTGAAAAGGAAAAAACATGTAGAAAACAACAACTGACACTGGGCACTGGTTCAATAGGTTAGTTCTCAAATATATTATAAATTGGTAAATAAAGACCCAAAAAGTATCCTAGAATGATAATATACCAGCATGGAACAATCAAAAATTATAGATACGTTGGAGCGTATCACACTCCTAAGATGTTAGCCCACTCATCCACTGTAGACTAATATCTGACTCCCTCAGTCATCTATATGATACGACCATCTGGGTAGAAATGAGCTATGGAGTAGAACTGCATGATCATTTCTTCATTCCAAGCTGTGAACTGTCTCCCAGCAAAGTTCTCAATGTCTATGCATCTGAAGTTGTCCTGCTCATTGGGGAAGTAGTCCTGATTTTCCTTGATGTAGGCCCAGTCAACATATCTCATGTCACTGACTACTAGGCTCTTGTCCAATAGGACAGTCTCATAGAAATCCTGTTGCTCTTTAGTATAGAACCTGTCATCAACAGCAGTCTTCCTCCTGGAGGCATATGGGTCATTTTCTCTCCATTTCCTCAGCCCTTGTTCTCTCCTCTTCTTCATGTCCTCAGCAACTGGATGAGCATCATTGTGTTTAGGCATGTGAGGTCTCAGCTTCCTCAAAACTGTCACATTTCCTTCCTCATCTCTCTGGTAGTAGAACCCTTATTCTTTGCTCCAAGAGGAATGTCTCTGGTTGTCTTCTTGGATTTGGGTGCAGTTGGCTTCTTTAGAGTAGATGGCTTGGCCTTAGATGCAGCCTGACTGGTCATTGCATCAGCCATCAACTTCTTCTTCTTGGAAGGAGGAGGTTTTACAAGTGGTTCTTGTTGGAAATATGCCCTAGAGGCAATAATAAATTGGTTATTATTATATTTCCTTGTTCATGATAATCGTTTATTATCCATGCTATAATTGTATTGATTGGAAACTTAAATACATGTGTGGGTACATAGACAACACTGTGTCCCTAGTAAGCCTCTAGTTGACTAGCTCGTTGATCAAAATATGGTGAAGGTTTCCTAGCCATGGACATGAGATGTCATTTGATAACGGGATCACATCATTAGGAGAATGATGTGATGGACAAGACCCAAACTACGAACGTAGCATATGATCGTGTCAGTTTATTGCTATTGTTTTCTGCATGTCAAGTATCTGTTCCTATGACCATGAGATCATGCAACTCCCTGACATCGGAGGAGTACCTTGTGTGTATCAAACGTCGCAACGTAACTGGGTGACTATAAAGGTACTCTACAGGTATCTCCGAGGGTGTCTGTTGGGTTGGCATGGATCAAGACTGGGATTTGTTACTCCGTGTGACGGAGAGGTATCTCAGGCCCCACTCGGTAATACAACATCACAATGAGCCTTGCAAGCAATGTGACTAAAGTGTTAGCCACGGGATCTTGTATTACGGAATGAGTAAAGAGACTTGCCGGTAACGAGATTGAACTAGGTATAGAGATACCGATGATCGAATCTCGGGCAAGTAACATACCGAAGAACAAAGGGAACAGTATACGGGATTAACTGAATCCTTGACATAGAGGTTCGACCGATAAAGATCTTCGTAGAATATGTAGGAGCCAATATGGGCATCCAGGTCCCGCTATTGGTTATTGATCGTAGAGGTGTCTCGGTCATGTCTACATAGTTCTCGAACCCGCAGGGTCTACACACTTAACGTTTGGTGACGATTAGTATAGTTGAGTTATTTTGTTGGTGACCGAAGGTTGTTCGGAGTCCTGGATAAGATCCCGGACATGACGAGGATCTCCGGAATAGTCCGGAGGTAAAGATTGATATATGTGATAATAGTGTTTTGGTTTTCGGAAGGGTTCCGGAATTCACCGGAAGAGGTTCCGGATGTTTCCCGAAATGTTCGGATACGAGAACACTTTATTTGGGCCAAGGGGTAATGCCCACGAGGCTTAGGCAAGCTGCAAAAGGAAGTTTTGCTGGCGTCTGGGGCAGTACTACCGCTTATCGTAAGCGGTACTACCGCTACGGGCGATACTACCGCTTATCGTAAGTGGTACTACCGCTAAGGGCGGTACTACCGCTTATCGTAAGCGGTACTACCGCTACAGGCGGTACTGCCGCTTATCATAAGCGGTACTACCGCTTGTACGCGATACTGCAGGGATCCGAGTTGGACTCTTTTCCTGCGGGCCAAACCGACCTTGTGCGGGCAAAACCGACCTGGAGGAGGCTTTTACTCCAAGTTTAGACCCCAAGGCTCAACATATAAATAGAGGGGCAGGGCTAGCACACGGGAGACATTAAGATTTCCCAAGCCGTGTGTCGGCAACCCTAACCCTCTAGTTCTCCCGTCATAATCTCCGTAGTGCTTGGCGAAGCCCTGCAGAGATTGTTCCTCACCATCATCACCACGCCGTCGTGCTGCCGGAACTCATCTACTACTTCACCATCGCTCGCTGGATCGAGGAGGTGAAGGCGTCATCAAGCCGTACGTGTGTTGAACGCGGAGGTGCCGTCCGTTCGGCACTAGTTCGTGATCGGATCGAGGGACGACTTGCGATTTGGATCGCGGAGACGTTCGACTACATCAACCGCGTTTCTTAACGCTTCCGCTTAGCGATCTACAAGGGTATGTAGATTCACTCTCCCTCTCGTAGATGCTCATCACCATGGATAGATCTTGTGTGTGCGTAGGAAAATTTTTGTTTCCCATGCAACGTTCCCCAACAGTGGCATCTGAGCTAGGTCTATGCGTAGATGAGATCTCGAGTAGAACACAAACGAGTTGTGGGCGTGGGTGTATACATATTGCTTGCCGTTACTAGTTGATACTTGATTCGGCGGTATTGTGAGATGAAGCGGCCCGGACCGACATTACGCTTACGCTTACGCGAGACAGGTTCCTTCAACTGACATGTAACTTCGTTGCATAAAGATGGCTAGCGGGTGTCTGTCTCTCTCACTTTAGTTGAATCGATTTCAATGAAGAGGGTTCTTTTAGAAGATCAAAAAGCAATCACTACACCACGTTGTGGTTTTGCGTAGGTAAGAATGGTTCTTGCAAACCCGTAGCAGCCACGTAAAATTTGCAACAACAATTAGAGGACGTCTAACTTGTTTTTGCAGGGTATGTTGTGATGTGATATGGCCAATTACATGATGAGATATATGTGATGTATGAGATGATCATGTATTGTATAGAATATCACGACTTGCATGTCGATGAGTACGGCAACTGGCAGGAGCCATAGAGTTGTCTTTAATTATTGTATGACCTGCGTGTCAATCATTAAGCGCTATGTAATGCTTTACTTTATCGCTAAATGTTAGCAATAGTCATGGAAGCAACAGTCGGCGCGACAACCTCATGGCGACACGTTGATGGAGATCAAGATGATGGAGATCATGGTGTCATGCCGGTGACGATGGAGATCATGTCGGTGCTTTGGAGATGGAGATCAAAAGCACAAGTTCATGGCCATATCATGTCACTTATGATTTGCATGTGATGTTAATCCTTTTATGCATCTTATTTTGCTTAGGACGACGGTAGCATTATAAGGTGATCCCTCACTTAAATTTCAAGATAAAATTGTGTTCTCCCCGAGTGTGCACCGTTGCGAAAGTTCGTCGTTTCGAGACACGCCGTGATGATCGGGTGTGATAGACTCTACGTTCACATACAACGGGTGTAAGCCATGTTGCACGTGCGGAACACTCGGGTTAAACTTGACGAGCCTAGCATGTACAGACATGGCCTCGGAACACAAGAGACCGAAAGGTCGAACATGAGTCATATAGTAGATATGATTAACATGAAGATGTTCACCATTGAAACCACCTCAACTCACGTGATGATCGGACTTGAGTTGGTGGATTTGGATCATGTTACACTCGAATGATCGGAGGGATGTCAATTTGAGTGGGAGTTTTTAAGTAATATGATTAACTAAACTCATTATCTTGAACAATAGTCTATGTTGTCTTTGCTATATTTATGTTGTAGATCATGGCTCGCGCAGTAGCACCCCTGAATTTTAATGCGTTCCTAGAGAAAGCTAAGTTGAA
The DNA here is from genome assembly GCA_039707655.1 of Elymus sibiricus. Classification (NCBI taxonomy): domain Eukaryota; kingdom Viridiplantae; phylum Streptophyta; class Magnoliopsida; order Poales; family Poaceae; genus Elymus; species Elymus sibiricus. The sequence goes on from CM077671.1 coordinate 133,245,140, forward strand.
AGATGATGGAAGTAACTTTGTGGACTGGGCCCGTAATCTAAGGATTATCCTTACGGCTTCCCAGAAGGCTTATGTCCTTGATGCACCGCTTGGTGATCCACCCGCTCCAGTTGAGTCTCTAGACGTTGTGAACGCCTGGCAGGCTCGTTCTGAAGATTACTCAATAGTTCAATGTGCAATATTGTATGGCTTAGAACCGGGACTTCAAAGACGTTTTGAACGTCATGGAGCATATGAGATGTTCCAGGAGTTGAAGTTTATCTTTCAGAAGAATGCCCGGATCGAGAGATATGAGATCTCCGATAAGTTCTATGCTTGCAAGATGGAGGAGAATGGGTCTATCAGTGATCACGTACTCAGAATGTCTGGGTACTCCACCCGTCTGGCTGAATTGGGGATGCCCCTTCCACCAGAGGCTATCACTGACAGAGTTCTTCAATCATTGCCACCTAGCTACAAGAGCTTCGTGTTGAACTATAACATGCACGGGATGAACAAGTCAGTCGCCGAGCTGTTTGCGATGCTGAAAGCCGCTGAGTCTGAAATTCAGAAGGAGCATCAAGTGTTGATGGTCAATAAAACCACTAGTTTCAAGAAAAATGGCAAGGGTAAGAAGGGTAACTCCAAGAAGAGTGGCAAAGCAGTTGCTCCTCTCGTGAAGAAACCCAAGGCTGGACCCAAACCAGAAACTGTGTGTTTTCATTGCAAGGGAACTGGACACTGGAAGCGGAACTGCCCCAAGTATTTGGCTGACAAGAAGGCGGCCAACAACAAACAAGGTATATATGATATACATGTTATTGATGTGTACCTTACCAACTCTCGTTGTAGTGCCTGGGTATTTGATACCGGTGCGGTTGCTCATATTTGCAACTCAAAACAGGAACTGCGGAATAGACGGAGGCTGGCAAAGGACGAAGTGACGATGCGCGTGGGAAATGGTTCCAAGGTTGATGTGATCGCCGTCGGCACGCTCGCTCTTCGATTACCATGGGGATTAGTGATGAACCTGAATAATTGTTATTTAGTGCCTGCGTTAAGCATGAACATTATATCTGGATCTTGTTTATTGCGAGACGGTTACTCATTTAAATCAGAGAATAATGGTTGTTCTATTTATATGAGTAATATCTTTTATGGTCATGCACCCAATGTGAGGGGTTTATTCTTATTGAATCTCGATAGTAATGATACACATGTTCATAACATTGATGCCAAAAGATGTAGAATTGATAATGATAATACCACTTTCTTGTGGCACTGCCGTTTAGGTCATATTGGCGTAAAACGCATGAGGAAGCTCCATGCTGATGGACTTTTGGAGTCACTTGATTTTGAATCACTTGACACATGTGAGCCATGCCTCATGGGCAACATGACTAAAACGCCGTTCTCTGGAACAATGGAACGGGCAAGTGACTTGTTGGAAATCATACATACTGATGTGTGCGGTCCAATGAGCATTGAGGCACGCGATGGTTATCGTTATTTTCTCACCTTCACTGATGACTTAAGTAGATATGGGTATATTTACTTAATGAAACACAAGTCTGAAACATTTGAAAAGTTCAAACAATTTCAGAGTGAAGTTGAGAATCATCGTAACAAGAAGATTAAATTCCTACGATCTGATCGAGGAGGAGAATATCTGAGTTATGAGTTTGGCAGTCACTTAAGACAATGTGGAATTGTTTCACAATTGACACCGCCTGGAACACCACAGCGTAATGGTGTGTCCGAACGTCGTAATCGAACCTTATTGGATATGGTGCGATCTATGATGTCTCTTGCCGATTTGCCACTATCGTTTTGGGGTTATGCATTAGAGACAGCTGCATTCACTTTAAATAGGGCACCATCGAAATCCGTTGAGACGACGCCATATGAACTTTGGTTTGGCAAGAAGCCAAAGCTGTCGTTTCTTAAAATTTGGGGATGTGATGCTTATGTCAAAAAGCTTCAGCCTGAAAAGCTGGAACCCAAAGCGGAGAAATGCGTCTTCATAGGATACCCAAAAGAGACAGTTGGGTATACCTTCTACCTCAGATCCGAAGGCAAAGTGTTTGTCGCTAAAAACGGAACATTTCTTGAGAAAGAGTTTCTCTCGAAAGAATTGAGTAGGAGGAAGATAGAACTTGATGAGGTTGTTGAACCTTTACTTCAACCTGAAAGTACCGCAGCGCAGAAAGATGTTTCTGTAGAGCCTACAACAGCTGAAGAGGAAGTTAATGATGATGATCATGAAGCTTTGGATCAAGTTGCTATCGAACCTCGTAGGTCGACAAGGACGCGTACTGCTCCTGAGTGGTACGGCAACCCTGTCTTAGAAGTCATGTTGTTAGACAACGATGAACCTACGAGCTATGGAGAAGCGATTATGGGCCCGGATTCCGAGAAGTGGTTAGAGGCCATGAAATCCGAGATGGGATCCATGTATGAAAACAAAGTGTGGACGTTGGAAGTATTACCTGAAGGGCGTAAGGCCATTCAGAACAAATGGATCTTTAAGAGGAAGACGAACGCGGACGGTAATGTCACCGTCTATAAAGCTCGACTTGTGGCAAAAGGTTTTTCACAAGTTCAAGGAGTTGACTACGATGAGACCTTCTCACCCGTAGCGATGCTTAAGTCCGTCAGAATCATGTTAGCAATAGCTGCCTTTTTCGATTATGAAATTTGGCAGATGGATGTCAAAACAGCGTTCCTTAACGGTTTCCTTAAGGAAGAGTTGTATATGATGCACACAGAAGGTTTTGTCGATCCAGAGAATGCTGACAAAGTTTGCAAACTCCAGCGATCCATTTATGGACTGGTGCAAGCATCTCGGAGTTGGAATCTTCGCTTTGATGAGGTGATCAAAGCGTTCGAGTTTATACAAGTTTACAGAGAAGCTTGTATTTACAATAAAGTGAGTGGGAGCTCTATAGCGTTTCTAATATTATATGTGGATGACATATTACTGATTGGAAACAATATAGAAATGTTGGAAAGCGTGAAGGAATATTTGAACAAGAGTTTTTCAATGAAGGACCTAGGAGAAGCTGCTTTCATATTAGGCATCAAGATCTATAGAGATAGATCGAGACGCTTAATAGGACTTTCACAAAGCACATACCTTGACAAAGTTTTGAAGAAGTTCAAAATGGATCAGTCCAAGAAGGGGTTCTTGCCTATATTGCAAGGTGTGAAGTTGAGTAAGACTCAATGCCCAGTGACTGCAGAAGATAGAGAAAAGATGAGTGTCGTCCCCTATGCCTCAGCCATAGGCTCTATCATGTATGCAATGCTGTGCACAAGACCCGATGTCAGCCTTGCCATAAGTATGGCCGGAAGGTTTCAAAGTGATCCAGGAGTGGAACACTGGACGGCGGTCAAGAATATCCTGAAGTACCTGAAAAGGACTAAGGACATGTTTCTCATTTATGGAGGTGATCAAGAGCTCGTCGTAAAGGGTTACGTCGATGCAAGCTTTGACACTGATCCGGATGACTCTAAGTCGCAAACAGGATACGTATTTATTCTTAATGGGGGTGCGGTTAGCTGGTGCAGTTCCAAGCAAAGCGTGGTAGCTGATTCTACATGCGAAGCGGAGTACATCGCAGCCTCGGAGGCGGCGAAGGAAGGTGTCTGGATGAAGGAGTTCATGACAGATCTTGGTGTAGTGCCTAGTGCGCTTAACCCAATGACTCTGTTTTGTGATAATACTGGTGCCATTGCTCTAGCCAAGGAACCAAGATTTCACAAGAGGACCAGACACATAAAGCGACGTTTCAATTCCATCCGCGATTACATCAAGGAGGACGACATAAATATTTGCAAAGTACACACGGATCTGAATGTTGCAGATCCGATGACTAAACCTCTTCCAAGGGCTAAACATGAACAACACCAGAACTGCATGGGTGTTCGATTCATTACAATGTAAATCACATAGTGATGTGAACTAGATTATTGACTCTAGTGCAAGTGGGAGACTGTTGGAAATATGCCCTAGAGGCAATAATAAATTGGTTATTATTATATTTCCTTGTTCATGATAATCGTTTATTATCCATGCTATAATTGTATTGATTGGAAACTTAAATACATGTGTGGGTACATAGACAACACTGTGTCCCTAGTAAGCCTCTAGTTGACTAGCTTGTTGATCAAAAGATGGTGAAGGTTTCCTAGCCATGGACATGAGATGTCATTTGATAACGGGATCACATCATTAGGAGAATGATGTGATGGACAAGACCCAAACTACGAACGTAGCATATGATCGTGTCAGTTTATTGCTATTGTTTTCTGCATGTCAAGTATCTGTTCCTATGACCATGAGATCATGCAACTCCCTGACATCGGAGGAGTACCTTGTGTGTATCAAACGTCGCAACGTAACTGGGTGACTATAAAGGTACTCTACAGGTATCTCCGAGGGTGTCTGTTGGGTTGGCATGGATCAAGACTGGGATTTGTTACTCCGTGTGACGGAGAGGTATCTCAGGGCCCACTCGGTAATACAACATCACAATGAGCCTTGCAAGCAATGTGACTAAAGTGTTAGCCACGGGATCTTGTATTACGGAATGAGTAAAGAGACTTGCCGGTAACGAGATTGAACTAGGTATAGAGATACCGATGATCGAATCTCGGGCAAGTAACATACCGAAGAACAAAGGGAATAGTATACGGGATTAACTGAATCCTTGACATAGAGGTTCGACCGATAAAGATCTTCGTAGAATATGTAGGAGCCAATATGGGCATCCAGGTCCCGCTATTGGTTATTGATCGTAGAGGTGTCTCGGTCATGTCTACATAGTTCTCAAACCCGCAGGGTCTACACACTTAACGTTTGGTGACGATTAGTATAGTTGAGTTATTTTGTTGGTGACCGAAGGTTGTTCGGAGTCCTGGATAAGATCCCGGACATGACAAGGATCTCCGGAATAGTCCGGAGGTAAAGATTGATATATGTGATAATAGTGTTTTGGTTTTCGGAAGGGTTCCGGAATTCACCGGAAGAGGTTCCGGATGTTTCCCGAAATGTTCGGATACGAGAACACTTTATTTGGGCCAAGGGGTAATGCCCACGAGGCTTAGGCAAGGTGCAAAAGGAAGTTTTGCTGGCATCTGGGGCGGTACTACCGCTTATCGTAAGCGGTACTACCGCTACGGGCGGTACTACCGCTTATCGTCAGCGGTACTACCGCTACAGGCGGTACTGCCGCTTATCATAAGCGGTACTACCGCTTGTACGCGATACTGCAGGGATCCGAGTTGGACTCTTTTCCTGCGGGCCAAACCGACCTTGTGCGGGCAAAACCGACCTGGAGGAGGCTTTTACTCCAAGTTTAGACCCCAAGGCTCAACATATAAATAGAGGGGCAGGGCTAGCACACGTGAGACATTAAGATTTCCCAAGCCGTGTGTCGGCAACCCTAACCCTCTAGTTCTCTCGTCATAATCTCCGTAGTGCTTGGCGAAGCCCTGCAGAGATTGTTCCTCACCATCATCACCACGCCGTCGTGCTGCCGGAACTCATCTACTACTTCACCATCGCTCGCTGGATCGAGGAGGTGAAGGCGTCATCAAGCCGTACGTGTGTTGAACGCGGAGGTGCCGTCCGTTCGGCACTAGTTCGTGATCGGATCGAGGGACGACTTGCGATTTGGATCGCGGAGACGTTCGACTACATCAACCGCGTTTCTTAACGCTTCCGCTTAGCGATCTACAAGGGTATGTAGATTCACTCTCCCTCTCGTAGATGCTCATCACCATGGATAGATCTTGTGTGTGCGTAGGAAATTTTTTGTTTCCCATGCAATGTTCCCCAACAGTTCTTCCTCTTCCTCTTCCTCATCAAGGTACTCTGGAGTAGAGGGGTGCACAACTGCCTTCACAAATCTTGTTCTCTCCCTCTTCTTTTCTGCTGCCTTCTTGGGCAAAGATTTCTTTGGAGGCTCAACAGAAACAGTCAAATTTTCCTTAGCTCTCTCAGGTGCTCTCATTGTCTCAAGATTGGCATACTCTTTCCTCATTGGCCTCTTAGCAGAAGTGGCCTCAGTGGTAGATTTCTTAGCAACCTTCTCCTTCTTGTCTTGCAGCTTCTTGGAGGTGACCTGATGACCCACAAGTATAGGGGGTCAATCGTAGTCCTTTCGATAATTAAGAGTGTCGAACCCAACGAGGAGAAGAAGGAAATGACAAGCGGTTTTTAGCAAGGTAATTTCTGCAAGCACTGAAATTGTAGGTAACAGGTAGTTTGATAGCAAGATAATTGGTAACGAGCAACTAATAGTAACGGTAAATAAAGTGCAGCAAGATAGCCCAATCCTTTTGTGGCAAAGGACAGGCCAAAATGGTCTCTTATAATAAGCAAAGCGTTCTTGAGGCTCCGGTATAGTAGTCAACTACGAGATGTAATCAACACTACTAGTCACCCATAGGTACCAATCTGAGGCTCCGGTACAAAGATTGAACATAAGAGATGAACTAGGGTTTGAGAGGAGATGGTGCTGTTGAAGATGTTGATGAAGATTGGCCTCCCAAAGATGAGAGGGGTGTTGATGATGACGATGGCTTCGATTTCCCCCTCCGGGAGGGAAGTTCCCCCGGCGGAATCGCTCCGCCGGAGGGCAAAAGTGCTCTTGCCCAAGTTCTGCCTCGAGATGGCGGCGTTCCGTCCCGAAAGTCCTCTCTTTATTTTTTGGGTTTTTTACATCTGTGCCCCTTGTTCCTTAGTTGTACTCATCCATCCCCACGCTCTTACAATTTGCTCACTTTTCCCCACTCTCTTGTCCAAAACCCTCACGAAAGGTCACAACGGAGGATGTCGTCGGGTCAATGGTTTGACCGTTAACTCTGAATAGTGGGGCCGCGTCGTAAGGGCAACTCCAAATCGTATGCCCACGTCTTCTTGGGGCAAAACGGATAGATGGGCTGTCACTCGTGGCGGCGGCCAACCTACCCCCACCGCCCAAAGTAAATGCGCACGCGCGGCAGGGCCCGGTCGTCAGCCAGCCACCTTCGTGTCGTCGTCCTTCTTTAAGTGGAAACCCATGGACCGGCCAGTCACACTCCACACAGTAGCTTCCGCTTCCAAAGCCAATCCTGCCCCCTCCACCCCCGACAGTTTCTAGAAACCCTAGCCCGCCGCCGTCGCCATGATCTAGCCGTGGTTCGGGAAGGGGAAGCACGGCCATGAGGCCGGCTCATCCTCTGGTAGGCGCCGCTCCGGTCGCTATAGGAGCCACCACCACCACCACCACCGCCGCCTGCTCTGTCCGGTCCGGCCGCTCCGCCAGCATTTGCAATCGGTCCACCAGCCGCCCCGCAGAGCACGCGCCCGTACGTCGGCACAAAAATATGCCGGAGGTACTGGGAGACGGCCACGCCATTGCCGTGGGGAGATTCCCACCTCCCGAATAACTGGCATCTGTCCGCGGATTGGGTTCCAATCCCCCCGGTGCCGATGAGCGGCCGCGCTCGCCGTGAGGAGATCGACGGACGTCGCGCGTGCCTGCCTCCGGATCTCCTCCATGACCCAAGGTACGGCGTTAACTCGCCGCTATCGGATACGTGGCTCCACGACGAGCACGACCTGCGGCGGCAGTCTTTTTTTTGTCGGTCGTCCACCTAGCCCATGGCGATGACGTGCTGCTAGCCCGCCCCAAGTGCGCGGTCGTTGGCGTGTCCGTGGCCTCACCCTGACACCATCTCCTTCCCCGTCACCACCACCTCCGATGACCGAGGAGGAGAAGGCCGAGCTCATTAGGCGTGTCATGGAGGAATCCGCACGCACGCACGACGAGCGTCAATGGGAGGACATGGAGAGGGCGTTGGCCCTCTCTGCGGCCGGCAACGTGGCCATCCCTGAGCTGGAGATGGCCACTGTCGTCAAGGAGGAGGTGAAGGAGGAGGTGGCGGAGGAGCCGGCCTTTGCGGCGTGGAACCCCCGGCTGGTGGGCCAGTCGTGGGGATGGTCGGCCACTGCGTCAGAGATGGCCGACGCGCTGGCTGTCCAGCCGTGCGCTCCCACACCGCCGCAGTCACCCGAACCGGAGCAGGAGCCACGAGAGGAGGTGTTGCAGGCACCGCAAGCGCCTCCGGCCTGGCAGGGGCCGCCAGCCCACCTTTGGCAGCCGCCTCCCTACGTCGACCTCACCAGCGACGATGACGAGTAGGACAGCGCTCCTAAAGACAGCGGCGGCTTCACCAGCGGGCGGCATTGTCTATATTTTATATGTGTTATATTTTTATTTGTGTTTTTATATTAGTTGCTACTGGCATTGTGTATAATGCACTAGAACTATCGTCGGCCTCTGTGGTCGGCATTAATGTTTAATTAAAGCTAATGCATGGTGATGTGATGTGATGTGACCGGTATCACACCCGCGCCAGACTGAACAGCAGAGTTAGAACCCAACCAAATACGATTCTTGTATTATCTTACCGAAAGGTTTGATAGGGTTAGGTAGATGCCCCAATATTCGTAAACAAGAAGAAATCCAGTGAATAAATACCTGCATCTGCAATAAGATAGATGGCCATCATCTAACCACTTATATGCCGCCAATGCTATGTGATGTTTGAATATGATGTGATTTGATGATTAATTAAGGTAAAACTTGAATTTGAACTAACATTTGAATTATAAGCGACATGTTGAAAGAGGCCTAAGTTGTAATGATCATGTTACCCTATGTTGAAATGATGTAACAGCAAACAAAACAAAAATAGACTCTTAAACCCTAACCCTAAACCCTAACCCTAACCCTTTATTGCAAAACCCATTATTATAAAGACAGTTTAAAATTTCAAAAATGAAAAATACGTTCAGATCCTTCTAACTCACGCTGAAATGGAGCTCTGGTGATTTTTTATTTTTATTTTTATTTTTCGTAAACATAAACCCACTGTATCTCTCTTCTCGAACTCTATACAACCCCGTACGTGATAGCTCGTATGTATGAAGGAGTTTTCATTGAAATGTCCATAAACCAAGATTTTTATTTTTTGCCATAACCATGTCACATACAAAGGCATTGTGAGCAGGTTTTACATTTTTTTGAATTTAGTTCTGCTCATTTGGACTTAGAAACGGTAGCACATCTCAAAAGAAGTTTTTTCTTAAAAAAGTCCCTAAACCGAGGTTTATATTTTTTTAGGGTAACTATGTCTTATAAAACGACGAACAGGGAAGGTTTCATATTTTTTTGATCTTTTCTGAATTAGTTAAGGTCATTTGAAAGTTGGTCAAACTTAAGATAACCCCGCTGACCAGCTGAAAACCCCGCAGCATCTCTACAAACCCTAACATCGAACTGCAGCCGTCCGATCATACCCTAGCGCCAAGCGAAAACCGTCGGATATGGTCTTCTAGAAGGATATGGGCAGGCTGCGTGCAGGCTCCGCGCCGTTGGATCACATGGATGGCTCTGCATCGTTGGATCGTTGGGCGATCCGCGAGACGTTGGTTCTGCTCACCCACTCGCCCGCGCAAAAAAAAAAGTCCTGGTTGGTCCTTCGCTACACGTTGACTGTCGAGGGAGGAGGCACCGATCTGGCTCCCCGTCATTATCTATAGATGACTATTTAAGCCGGACGGTGTCCCCCCAGCCCTAGCTCATCCGCCTGCCCCCTCTCCCCGCCGGCACCCGAGCACTCCCCTCTCTGAGCCCATCAGCCATGCCACCACGCCGCCAGTACTACACAATCGAACACCGTCTCTTCCTCCTTCGGCAGGTCCAAATCCGGAGGCAAGCGAGGCTACCTCTGGGACCGGAGGAGGATTTTGAGGAGGGGTCGGAGATGGGGGAGGAGAAGCCAGAGGAGGAGCTGCAGGAGCCGGAGGAGGAGGCGCTGATGACCCACAAGTATAGGGGATCAATCGTAGTCCTTTCGATAAGTAAGAGTGTCGAACCCAACGAGGAGTGGAAGGAAATGACAAGCGGTTTTCAGAAAGGTAATTTCTGCAGGCACCGAAATTGTAGGTAATAGATAGTTTGATAGCAAGATAATTTGTAACGAGCAAGTAACGGTAATGATAAACAAGGTGCAGCAAGGTAGCCCAATCCTTTTGAGGCAAAGGACAGGCCAGAACAATCACTAGTAATAGGCAAAGTGTTCTTGAGGGTACACGGGAATTTCGTCTAGTCGCTTTTATCATGTTGGTTTGATTCGTATTCGCTACTTTGATAATTTGATATGTGGGTGGACCGGTGCTAAGGTGCTGTTCTTACTTGAACTAACAACCTACTTATGATTAACCCCCTCGCAAGCATCCGCAACTACGAGAAAAGTATTAAGACAAAGTCTAACCATAGCATTAAACATGTGGATCCAAGTCAGCCCCTTACGAAGTAGCGCATAAACTAGGGTTTCAGCTTATGTCACTCTAGCAACCCATCATCTAATAACTACTCCACAATGCATTCCCTTAGGCCCATGAATGGTGAAGTGTCATGTAGTCGACGTTCACATGACACCACTAAGGGAATCACAACATACATATCATCAAAATATCGAACACATATCAAATTCACATGATTACTCGCAACATGACTTCTCCCGTGACCTCAAGAACAAAGGTAACTACTCACAAATAATAATCATGCTCAAGATCAGAGGAGTATTAAATAGCATAATGGATCTGAACATATGATCTTCCACCAAATAAACCATATAGTAATCAACTACACAAGGTAATCAACACTACTAGTCACCAGCAGGTACCAATCTGAGGTTCCGGTACAAAGATTGAACACAAGAGATGAACTAGGGTTTGAGAGGAGATGGTGCTGTTGAAGATGTTGATGAAGATTGGCCTCCCAAAGATGAGAGGGGTGTTGGTGATGACGATAGCTTCGATTTCCCCCTCCGGGAGGGAAGTTCTCCCGGCGGAATCGCTCCGCCGGAGGGCAAAAGTGCTCCTGCCCAAGTTCTGCCTCGAGGCGGTGGCGCTTCGTCCCGAAAGTCGTCCTCCTAATTTTTTTAGTTTTTTTGGGAATATATACCAGAAGATGGGCTCCGGAGGTGGGCCAGGGTGAGCACCACCCACTAGGCCGCGTCAGGGCGTGCCTGGCGCGCCCTGGTGGGTGCTCCTCACCAGGTGGCCCCCCTCCGGTAGATTTTTGCCCCAGTATTTTTTTTAATTCCAAAAATAATCTCCGTAAAGTTTCAGCTTCATTGGAGTTGTGCAGAATAGGTATCTCTAACGTGCTTTTCTTGGGTCTAGAATTCCAGCTGCCGGTATTCTCCCTCTTTGTGTAAACCTTGCATATTATGAGAGAAAAGGCATTAGAATCACTCCCCAAAGCATTATTATTCAACAAAACAAAGTAAATAACAGTAGGAAATCATGATGCAAAATGGACGTATCAGGCGCCGCCGCAGGAGCCGGAGGAGGAGGCACCGCCGGAGGAGACGGAAGTGGAGGCACCGCCGGTCTACTATCTGTGGCCTGACCGGGTGGCGATCCTCAACTCCATCCGCTCGGAATCAGATGCGCATGCCTGGCGTCTTCGTCAGCAGCAGATGGAGGTAGCGCGGGCGGCGCAGGAGGAGGCGCAGGTGGCGGCGCAGGCGGACCAGGCTCCGGTGCAGGCGGATCAGACTCCGGCGCAGGCGGATCAGGCCATCTCCGACGACGAAGACGCGTAGTGCACTAGGTAGTACGTAGGATATATATTGTATGCTTTCGCTATTATGGTCTCTGAGCTATGTTTAGCTGACTCTGGTTGCTGGTTCTATTCTCTAGTGTCATGGATGATTGTAATAGGGTCGTCCTGAACTATTTTTGTTTTTGCTGATGCTTCAAAAAATATATTGCATGCTTTTGTACATGGAGGGAGTGACATATGGGTGGGCAAAAAAGGCGGGCGAAGCCCACACATAGTACTGCAGCCTGGCCTCGGTCTGTGGCACCTGGAAGGTGGAGACGCGTGCGAGAAGAGAGGAACCAGCGGCAGCGACCATCGCTGCGTCCGTGGCGGCGCGCATCGGCGCATGCAGGCAGGCTAGCCGGATCACGTGGCATGCGTAGCAGGCTTCTGTATCGTGGCGGCGCACGTCGATCGGTATGCCCTAGACTTTAATTGCCACACTGAATTGATGCTGCGGAGGTCAAAGGCTGAGACGGTGTGAACTGTGAATCGATCGAGGAGGCACGTGCAAGAAGAGACGAACCGGCAGCAATGACAGTCGCTACGTCCGTGGCGGCACATAGGAAGGTTGTGTCTGTGGCGGCTCGCATCGGCGCGTGCAGGTAGGCTAGCTGGATCATGTCGTGCATGCATAGCAGGCTTATCGTGGCGGCATGCATCAGCGCATGCACGAGGGCGTTTAATGCAACGGCTCAAACGAAATCACGGCCCAACGGTCCAACCAGCGCCACCGTCCAACGGGCGACACAGTCCAGCGCGGCCCCACACGTCAGAGTTAACGGTCAAACCATTGACCCGACGACATCCTCCGTTGTGACCATTTCTGAGGGTTTTGGACAAGGGAGTGGGGAAAAGTGAGCAAAAGTTAAGGGCGTGGGGATGAATGAGTACAACTAAGGAACCAGGGGAACAAGAATAGAAATCCCTTATTTTTTCTAGGTCAAAAGATCTTAAGTACCAGAAGAAGGGCACGGGAGGTGGGCTGGGCTGGCCACAACCCACCAGGGCGCGCCTGGGGAGCCTGGCGCGCCCTGGTGTCTTGTGGCCACCAGGTGGCCCCCCTCCGGTAGTTATTTGCTCCAGTATTTTTCATATATTCCAAAATAAGTCTCCGTGAAGTTTCAGCTTATTTGGAGATGTGCAGAATAGGTCTCTCTCATATGCTTTTTCAGGTCCAGAATTCCAGCTGTCGGCATTCTCCCTCTTTGTGTAAACCTTGCATATTATGAGAGAAAAGGCATTAGAATTACTCCATAAAGCATTATTATGCATAAAAACATTATAAATAACATTATGAAATCATGATGCAAAATGGACGTATCAACTCCCCCAAGCTTAGACCTCGCTTGTCCTCAAGCGAAAGCCAATATAGAAAAACATGTCCACATGGTTTGAGAGAGAGGTGTCGATAAAAACAAAATACGGACATAGTAGCATCATGCTTATTATCATAGCAGCAACAAACTTTATCATAGAACTTATTCATATAACTTTTATTATATAACTTCATCATATAACTTCTCATGAACAAGTATCAATTCATCACAACATAGAAGTATAAACCATAAACCTTATTGAAAACCAACAAACTATGTTCTCAGTCAACTTTGCAACTACAATTCATCATATTTTCAGGAAGGGTCTCGTGTCGGAGCCTTTTGGCAAGTCCACATACTCAACCATCATTTAATCTTCTATGATTGCTAACACTCACAACATACCCATGAGCCAAAAGTTTCAACCGGACACATAGAAAGATAGGGGCTTATAGTTTCGCCTCCCAACGTATTCACCTCAAGGGTGATGTCAACAATAATAACTCATGCTCACTCACATCCAACTGGATATATGTGCCTAGATCTTTCCTCACCACATGATGCTTGCAAAAGAAAAAGTAAAAAGGAATAGGGAAGAATACTTTGACTCTTGCATAAAAGTAAATACATAAAAGTAAAAGATAGGCCCTTCGCAGAGGGAAGCAGAGGTTGTCATGCGCTCTTTGGTTTGTATGACAAATCCCTTAGTGCAAAAGAATGTCACGTTATACTGCCCCTCATGATAGCAACCTTTATTATGCAGTCTGTAGCTTTTATTACTTTGCCATCACAAGTTCGTACAACGCTCAATTTTCTCTTACACTAATTGATCAAACACATTAGAAGCAATTTTTATTGCCTTAGTGCACTGATGACAACTTACTTGAAGGATCTTACTCAATCCATAGGTAGGTATGGTGGACTCTCAAAACATGAGTTTGGGTTTAGGGTTTTTGGATGCACAAGTAGTATCTCTACTTAGTGCGGAATTTTTGGCTAGCAAAGATATTGAGCAAGCACCACATGTTGAAGGATCTATGACAATATAACTTCTATGTAAATATGAACAAACATAAATCATTACGTTGTCTTCCTTGTCCAACGCCAACAATTTTGGCATATAATATTTAATGGGGGCTCACAATCATAAAAGATGTCCAAGATAGTGTATTTGCATGTGAATCTTCTCTTCCCTTATTAATTTTTTCATGAATTGCATCATTGACCAATGCTATGTTTGTCAATCTCCAATAAATTTTACCACTTATACTTTTCCTTATGTGATGTCCTTACTTACCATAAGATTAGCATATGATCCTTTTTCATTTATTTCCTTTTTATTTTGATTGCAACAAGAAAGTGAAGAAGCAAAAGCTCAAACTAAACTTTATTATATAACTCTCACTCGATTACATGGTTAGATTGATCACGAAACTAGCACTCGAAAATAGATCATACTAAACTTTTATTCAACTAAATCACGAAAGAGCTAAGGATCAAACTAAAATAGGTAAAGGTAAATAAAAGTGATGGTGATACGATACCGGGGAATCTCCCCCAAGCTTGGCTCAAGGCAAGGGGAGTGCCCATACCCGTGTACTCAAGTCTCCTTTGGTGGTGAAGATGATGAAGGTTCTGGTGATGAAGTAGCCTTCTTCTTCAACTTATATTTGAGCATAAAATTTTCCTCCCTTAGATCCTCATTCTCTAACTCGTGCTTTAATATCTTTTTGCATAATGCCACCTTGCTCTCCTGCAGAAAACGAGATGGAATAAATTGAACCTCAGGTTTGTATCCTTTAGGGAGGCTTGACTTCTTGAATTCCACATGCATGTCTCCGGGCTGAGGTAGTGGGTCATCCTCTTCCTCAGAGCTATCATCCTTTGTTTCCTTCATGTTGGTGTCTTACTCCTCATCCGTGGTCCATCCATAATGATCCACCTCTCCATAGACCTTAGGGTTTGCAATATAGTCAGCAACATAGCTCTCCTCTTGTGAATCTTGAGACGACATATTTTCAGACCTGTCAGGAAAACAGCACGAAACAAGAACAGGGGATTTTTCTGCGATGCGGTGGTCAAAAGAATCAGGGGTATATATAAAGATTTTTTTTAATCTTGGGAAGCAAGAATATGGAAGGAAAATGGAGTCGGGAAGGTGACCGAGGGGGGCACAACTCACCAGGCCGCGCCAGGCAGGGCAGGCGCGCCCTCGTGTATCGTGCTCACTTCGGTTGCTTTCCTGTTTATTTCTTATTTTCCTAATTTTTGTAATATTCCAAAACTAACAGAAAATATTTTTGCGGATTTTTCGGAGTCCGTTTACTTACCGTATCACGTACCTCCTCTTTTTCAGGACTCTGGAGTGTTCCGAAAGGTTTCTTTTATGTGTTTCTCCGGTGTCATGGTTTGGATAATATTTCTTTCAACATTAATAGGCGTACCTGAGATCTAATGTTTAATTCTCTGTCCATTGGCTACTGTCTGACCCTGAGCCTGACATGCTGACCCTGTGAATAGATATAGATGAGTAGAAGGGATGAGCATCACAAAACACAGAAGGTTTTTGCAAATTTGAACTCAAATTTTTAAGCTTAATTTTCAGCTAAGTAGGTTTCGGTTCCACCTAGTCAAGAAATTCGGAGCTACCGAGACAGACACCCTCCTTAACAGAAATTTGGCGACTCATCTCGGTTGCACCGAAACGAGCAACTCAGTTTCACCGAGAGTGTTCTCGGTAACCCTAAACCACAAATCAGTGAGACCGATTTTTCTGACTCAATGACACCGAGACACACATTGCGGAAGATTAAACCTAAAAATTTTGTTCCCTACTCTCTACGGGATTTTCTAGTGGATGGAAGTTGTGCAATCTGTGGCAAGAAGATACACAAAGACCTAATGCGCAAGATTTGGACAGAGAGCGTACGAGGGGCAAGATCTTTACCCTAGTTCGATGAAGATCCCCGATGGCGGCGATGATTCCCACCGACGGCGAAGAACTCCTACGACGAGGGCGCACGGGAGGCAAGGTGGAAGTCCGGAGACGAAAGCTGCGGCATCAAAGGGGTGTGGGAGGCCGAAGAGTCGAAGTAATTTTCAACTTCGGGTCCGTAGAGTATTTATACCCTGTTGCAGTCGGTGACACCGATTCGGAAATTTCGGTGCCACCGAGTTTCATAACTGTTAGGTGACAGTGAAACTCGGTGAGGCCGAGATTTAGGGATCGGTTGCACCGAGGTGATAAAACCAGATCAACCCAGTGATTCGGTGGAACCGAGATTGTGATGTTGGTTACACCGAGATTCACATGAGAGGTTTTTGAAGTCAGCTCTTTGTCGAAACGGAACTCTGAGTGCTCCTCACACAGAGGGTTCGAAAAGTGCTTGCTCAAGTTTTGTGATGAAGCATGAATAGAATTTGACACTAGAAAGCATAGATAACTAGAGGGAGGTACTTAGGCATTCTTGTATATCCAATTGGCCAAAGAAAGATGAAAGCCAAATAACAACAATTGGATATCCTCGAATTAGAAAAGATACACATAACAACATGCTGTAACAGCCCGAGACCGACGCTCAAGAAGATTCCCCTTTTATGTCGTTGTCATCGTGTGATTCTTTTGTTTGTCGCATTCATCATCGCATCATCCGCATCATCTGCATAGCATCATCACTCGTTTTTGAAAACTTGCATCCGTTTGTAGTTGTCGGTTCTCTCCGTTCGTGTCATCGAGCGTTTCGAGTCCAACCACACACGCACGCGCTCGCCACATCAAAAAAAATATCGTTTTTAAAGTGCGCGAAAAATATTCTCGGATTGGGCCAAAAGTTGGCATGCGGTCTTGTTATACTATAGGTAGACCGCCTACCAAGTTTCGTCGCAATCGGAGGTCGTTTGATACCCGAACGGTCGACCATAGCGGAACCGTCATCGGTCAAATCATCAGACGTTTTTTCGGGTTTCTAAAATCATGTCACGGGCCGCAAAGTTTCCCTCTCATCTCAGCCCATGCCCTCTACACAGCTCACTAGACTAACCTAGCCTACCCCCTTCGTTTCGAACCGCCCGATCGTGATCCGACGGTCCGAAAACGGCCTCAAACCCCCCTAACCCTAAATCCCTGCTATAAAAGGATGCCTAACCCTGCCTATTTGAGAAACCCTAATCCCCACCTCGTTTTCCATGCGCCCCCAACATCCAGCCGCCACCTAGCCGCAGCCATTCCCCTCCCAGCGCCGCTGGCCCGCCCAGGCCCGCGCGGGGCCCGCGAAGCCGGGAGCAACCGCCGTCGTAGGCCGCTACTTGCCCGCGGGAGCCCCGCGCCTGAGCTGCCTCTCCTCCGTGCCGGAGCGCCGGGCCGCCCGAGCTTCGCAGGCCGACGAGCCCAGCCACAGGAGCCGCCGCCGAGCCCTGGCCGCCGGTGCCCCGAGCTGCCGCCGGAGCTCTCTCCTCGCGCCCCACCTCAACCTCGTCGCCAGGGAGCCTCCTGACGTCAGGCCGGCGGCCCCGTAGATCGCCGTCGCCGGGAACGTGACCCTCCACCTCAGATCCACCCAGATCCGCCTCCCTAGGCCGCCGGACCTCTGCGCCCACGTCGCCGGAAGCCCCTCGCTGCCGTTGACCTCCGCCGTCGGCCTCCCTTGCGTCCACGGGAGGTGGACGAGCGCCAGCGCCATCCACGGGCCGGCCCACCAGCACGTCGCCCCGCCGGCCCAAGCTACTACATCGCCTCTGCCTCCCCAAGGCCCAGCATGCTTTGGCCCGATTGGCCCAGGGTGAGCCCCCCGTCCCGCTATCCAGCGCCCGTGCATAGTTTAGTATGATGTGCATGCTTTGTTCAACCCATTAGCTCGTCAGATTCGGCCCTATAGTGTTTTTTTCCTGTTATGAATTTATCTAATATCCAGAGACTGCCAGTTTTGCAGATTAGTCCTTGCACTTCATGCATATAATAACTCATCAACCGTGCTTCGGATTGAAACGTGTCATACGTGTAAAATGCTTAGAATTTCATGTAGATTCACAATATCCTACTTTCATCCATATTTAAGATATTTAACATATCATTCTCTTTAATTTGCGTAAATGTCATGATTTGCATTGCGCATAAATAATTAAGCGTGCATCCGATTAATTAAACCATATATGTAAAATGTGTAGGTTATTTATGACCCATTTTCATGCATGATAAAAATATGTGATGTGATGTTTGCATTTAATTTGCATAAAAAACTTGCTAAAATGGTTTATGTCCTAATCTTGCATAATTGTTGTGTCATTTGTTTTATAGTAAAAACCCACATATTATATATGATTTTGGGGTACAAAATCCATAGAATTTATGTGTGCAATTAGTTTTGTCTTTTGAGCAAATTTGTGTGCATGTTATTTTGCTATGATGCCATTTTGTTTATTTTGTGTGATTTAATCCATGCATATTTTGGAATAGTTGCAAACATGAGATATGCCCATGGACATGTGTGCTAGCCCTTGGTATTTTTGGTTGCTATAGAAATCCATGTTTAGGTGTTATTTTCTTGTTGCCAACATGCTATAAAATATTGTTGTTTTGAGATGCTAAAATATTTCTAAGTCTGAAATCTGTGTTATTTTGTTGCTGTCTTGCCATGTGGTTAGCTATTGATCTATAGCTCTTTTGGTGTTGCCACAATGGGATGTATTGTAAAGCATGTTATGCTCTATCATGTTATGCCAATAGTTTGCATGAATATGTTTTGCATCATAATTAATTCTGCTGTCAAACATGCCAATCTGTTCAAAACTGCTGCTCTTGACTACTCTAATTTTCACCAAGTCTGAGAATCTGGTTATTTCAGAATGCCATGTTGTGTTGATGTTTGCCATGAATCTGTGCATAATTTGATGTTGCCATAATGGAATGAATTGTAGTGCATTGTGTACTCTACCATGCTGTTAAGTTTCATGCCAATATATGACCTGTAGCATATAGTTTTACTGCTGCCAATATGCCTTCGTGATAAAACTGCTCTGTTAAAAACGGTGATTTTCACCAAGTCCTAATCTGTTATATTTTCTTGCCGTCTTGTGAGCTTATTTCCTAGTGATCCATGCTTCTACTCAATTCGATGTGATGATATGAATTGTTGTGCATCATGTAGGATACAGCCCCATGTCTTGTTTGTGCATTTTAGAATCTTGTAGCTTATTGTTTTCATGTGTGCAAAATGCCATGTCGCAGTTTTGGGCAGATTATGTCTATAACTTGTGTTGCTTGCTAGTATTGAACCGTTACTCCGTTTTGAACATGTTCCACATGAAAATTGACTAGAATTTCATGTAGTTTCATAATATCTTGTTGCATCCATGATTTAACATGTTCGTGGTGGTTGTTTGTATGCATTTTGCATTCATGACATATGCATCTTGTGTTGGTCGTATCTTTTCGACCGTAGCTCCGTTTTAAATGTTCTATATATGTAAATCGACTAGAATGACGAGTAGAATCACATGGTGCATTTTGTTACCCTGTTTAACAAATATAAAATATGGTTAGTTCAGATCTGGATCAAACTTATAATTTGCATATGGGGTCATTTCAGAAATGCTATATGTTGTTTCCGACCTCATTTAATATGCCTAGATAGTGTAGTTTAATTATGCTTCACCTCTTGCCATGTTCAACAACGTTTAATATTGTCGTGTACCTAAACGGTGGTGAACTATGTAATTCAAATATGGAGTTTCGTCAATATGCAACTCGTTGCATATTGAGCTTCACTTAATGTGTAGAAGTTGATTGTTGCGCTTTGTCATGTCATGCATAACATGCATCATATTTGATGTGCATCATGTCATGCATATGTTGTGGTGTTTATCATGTGTTGATTGTTGTTTCCGGATTGCTTCTTTTCGATAGAGTTCCGAAAGCGTTCGGAGTGTGAGGATTCGTTCGACTACGTTGGCTCGTCTTCTTCATGGATTCGTTCTTCTTCCAAGCGGGATCTCAGGCAAGATGACTATTTCCCTGGATACCATTACTATCATTGCCATGCTAGATGTCTCGTTTCTATCGCTTGTCACGCTACCTACCACTTGTTTGTCAAGCCTCCCAAATGCCATGATAAGCCTCTAACCCTCCACATCCCAGCAAACCATTGTTTGGCTATGTTACCGCTTGCTCAGCCCTTCTTATAGCGTTGCTAGTTGTAGGTGCAAGTTCTTTCCATGTGCAACATGGATATTTTCGATATATCACAATATTATTGCTATTTAATTTAATGCACATATATACTTGGTAAACGGTGGAAGGCTTGGCCTTTTGCTCGGTGTTTTGTTCCACTTTTGCCGACCTAGTTACTTGTGTACCGGTGTTATGTTCCATATTGAGCGCTCCTAACATGCTCGGGGTTGTTATGGGGACCCCCTTGACTTTCGTTTTGGGATAAAACTCTTCTGGCAAGGCCCAACTTTGGTACTATTTGCTTAATAACAACTTAAAATTTGCATAGGGCATAATCACCCCGTGGATAATTAATCAACAACACGGGCCAATGCTCCTCATGAGTGTTGGTCCAAAGTAGAGCCACTTGCGGGGCCACCTAGGGCAACTCGGGGGATTTCTATCCGGCCACCGTACATAGTGATCATCCGGTTGTGCCCTGAGAACGAGATATGCGGCTCCTAACGGGATTGTCAGCACGTCGGGCGGCCTTGCTGGATTTGTTTTACCTTTCTCGAACGTCTTGCGCGCGGGATTTCGAGGACACTTCGGGCTATCTCAAGGTTCAGATTTTCCATCAGGATTCCGCAAATACTACGGGTTCTCCCACGGTTGAGGAGTTCCAACGCAGCTTGTGGTGAGTTTGTGATGGATGAGTTGGAGCACCCCTACAGGGTTAAATCTTTCATGAGAGCCATGCCCGCGGTTATGTGGCAACTTGGAAATTTGTTTAACATCCGGTCATAGAGAACTTGAAGTAAACTCTAATAAAATACACCAACTGTGTGCGTAACCATGACTATCTCTTCTCGTGATTTCTAAACCGAGAGAGAACACGGTGGGGTTATGTTTGCTCGTAAGTAGGTGTTCAGGATCGCTTAGTGATCATTTCTAGTTCACGTCCGTTTATGCGATGATCACCCCCCTTATTCTTGTACTCGTAAGTTAGCCACTCAAATAAATGCTTAGTGCTTGCTGCAGCCTCACCACTCGACCATACCTCACACATTAAGCTTTGCTAGTCTTGATACCCTTGGAAATGAGATTGCTGAGTCCCCATGGCTCACAGATTACTACAACAACAGTTGCAGGTACAGGTAATGCAATCATTTGATGTGAGAGCGATGCTTGTTTGATTTGGAGTTCTTCTTCTTCATCGATCATAGGATGGGTTCCAGGACGGCAGCCTGAGATAGCAAGGATGGATGTCATTTTATCATTTGGTTTCGTCCGTAGTTGGACCTTGCTCTTGTGTATGATGATTGAATATGTTGTTGTATTGATGTGATCTTGATGTAGCTTGTGGCAAGTGTAAGCCAATTCCATATACTCATCTCTTCTTTACATGTACTTGTAATTATATCCATTCTTGCGAAACGACGAGATGCGCTTCTATCGCTGTCGAGTCCCTCAAGCCAAAATAAGGATAGGATCGCATCTTGGGCATTACACATCCTCACACAATAAAATGTCAAATGAAATATGGGAAACATGCAAAACCACTCTAGTATCTACCAAGCACTTTGGCGATGACGTAGTCATCTATATATGAGTATATTGACTTAGGAGCCAAATAAGAATACTTGATCATAGGTCATACTCATCGTTTAAGCACAATTGGGGTTACCACTTTTACATAAAGCATTTAATGTGTTCACATCTTTAAGAGATGCTTTAACTCAATTCTTAGAGTAAAGCTCCCCCTTGATGTGACGTCCCCCCTAAGAGGGATAAACTAACCTTGGGTTTTGTCATAGAAGACTTCATATGGGTGAGGTAGTAGTGGATGCTCGTTGTTGATGAAGATCATCTTGAGTTGGGAGCAATCCTCATTGTTTCTTACTCTTCTCACCTACATGGGTTAGTCCCACACAAGAGACAAATACAAGGATATCTATGGACATGGAGTGCAATGCATACATGATGATGTCCATGGATTCATTAATTACCTTGTCCCTTGCTTACCTTTGAGGGAATGTGTGACTCCTTGAAGTGTTGCATAAAGTTGGAGTTGATCGCAAATAGTCCTTGCCAAAAATGAATGTGAGAACTGATTGCAAATAGTCCTTGCCAAAAATGAATGTGAGTGAATCTCATTGGCGGAGTCACCCCTCAAGAACTTCTCTAGTTCCTCTTCTTGGAGACCCACATCAAATTGATAGGAATCCTTGGAGTTGAAGTAGCACTAGTTGAAGTAGAAGTTGGAGTAGCCTTGGGAACCCACTTGACCATGGCTAGAGACTCATCTTCAAATGTGTCTCTAGGGTCCCTACCGCCGCTAGGGTCCCCATGAAAGCACAACTTCTCCCTAGGTGGTTTTGGTAATTAATAACAACATATATTTCATTGGACTAATGTTTCCACAAAGTGTATCTCAGGAAAAAGTTCAATGATGGGTTGGCTAAAAGATTGTGTGGAGAACTTACCCAAGGAAAGGAAGGACTAGGATTGGCCATGCTCCAAGATCAAGGACTCTACATTTTACATTTTGTGAGAAATCACTTTGAGTCCATAGGAAACCAATACTATTAAAAGGGGATGAGGTAAATATGATGATCTGGTTGCTCAAGAGCTTAGAGGTAGCCACCAAAAATACTCACCCACTTCCCAACACATATCCTCTGTCCAAAGCCTAAAGTCCAAATTCAGTGACACCAACATTCCCATTCGGATCCATCGAGTTTATCCAAGACAGAAGCCAAACCAAAACCTAGCATATCGGTACAACTAGCATTCCATTCGGTGCCACCGAAAACAGTGACCAACTTCCTGGTTAGCCATTTTCTAGATTCGGTCCCACCGAGTTTTGCAAATCGGTCTCACCGAGAAGTTAAACAAACTCTCTGTTAAACCATTTCTGGAAATCGGTCCCACCGAGTTTGAGGAATCGGTCTCACCGAGATTTGGTAACTGCCTAGGTCACCCATATCGGTACCACCGAGATTCATATATCGGTCTCACCGAGAACGCCAAATTTGCCAAATTTTGAACTAGTCGGTGCCACCGAGTTGTACAATAATGTTGTAACGGTTGGATTTTTGGAGATGCCTATATATACCCCTCCACCACCATTCACTCGCAAAAAAGCACTCAGAACAGATCTACACTTGCCATATCCATTTTTCTGAGAGAGAGCGACCTACCCTTGTGTTGAGGTCAAGATCATCCACTCCAACCATATGGATCTTGATTTCTAGCCTCTCCAAGTTGCTTTCCATTCAATCAATATCTTCTACCCATGCCAAATCTGTGAGAGAGTGATTGAGTGTTGAGGAGACTATCTTTTGAAGCACAAGAGCAAGGAGTTCATCATACTACCACATCTATTACCTTTTGGAGGGTGGTGCCTCCTAGATTGGTTAGGTGTCACTTGGGAGCCTCCTTCTTCGTGATTGTGGAGTTGAACCAAGAGTTTGTAAGGGCAAGGAGATTGCCTACTTCATGAAGATCTACCCATAGTGAGGCTAGTCCTTCATGGACGGAAGCCGTTATGGAATAGACGAGGTTGCTACTTCGTGGACCCTTCATGGGTGGAGACCTCCGTGGACTCTCGCGACCGCTACCCTTCGTGGGTTGAAGTCTCCATAAACATGGACGTACGATAGCTCCACCTATCGGAACCACGGGAAAAATCTTCATGTCTCCAAATTGCGTTTTTATCTTCCAATCCCTAACATCTTACATTTGCATGTCTTTACTTTCCGCTGCTATACTCTTAGACTTGCATGTGTAGGGTGAACTTGACTTGCCACAATTGCTAAAATCTGCCCACAACTAAAATTGGGGAAAGGTTAGATTTTTATTTGGTCAAGTAGTCTAATCACACCCCCCCCCCTCTAGACATACTTTTGATCCTACAAATGGTATCAGAGCTTTGGTATCCATTGCATTGGTCTCACAACCTAGGAGAGTATGGAGTCTAGTGAGGGAAATTATCACCCTAGAGGTCCATATTTTGATGGTACAAACTTTGATAGTTGGAAGCATAAGATGAAGATGCATATTCTTGGTCATAACCCCGCCATATGGGCTATTGTTCGTGTTGGCTTGCAAGGTGAATTCTTTGGTGATGGAAAGAAACCAGATCGTGAATGCAAAGGAAATTTGGGATACTTTGGTTGATATGCACGAAGGTACCGAATCCGTCAGGGAATCTAAGTTGGATGTGCTACAAAGTCAACTTGACAAGTTCAAGATGAAGGATGGTGAAGGAGTCGCGGAAATGTACTCTAGGCTTGCTCTCATCACCAATGAGATTCCCAGCTTAGAAAGCGAAGAAATGACCGACAAATTCATCATCAGGAAGATCCTTAGATGATGGAAAGTATGACACCGTGTGCACATTGATCCAAATGATGACAAAATACAAAGATCTCAAGCCTACGGAATTCATTGGAAGGATTGTTGCTCATGAGATGTCACTCAAGGACAAAGAAAAACTTCACACCAAGTCAAGCGGTGCTTACAAAGCTACAAGTGACATTACCGCTACATCAAGTGACAACCTTGTAACCAATGAAGAGATAAGCCTCATGGTCAAGAAATTCAAGAATTTCTACAAGAGTAGAGGCAAAGAAAGAAGCTTCAATTCAAGATATGAAGAGAGGCGTTCATCTAGTCGTGACCGGAATTGTTACAATTGTGAAAGGCCCGGACACTACTCCAATGAGTGCACGGCCCCCCACAAAATAAGAGAAGAGTCACCTAGAAAAAAGAGCTCAAGAGATGAGTCACCTCGAAGAGAGAGAAGGAGTAGAGATGATCGTTATGAATGAAGACCCTCGAGGAGAAGTAGGGACTCGGATGTAACACCCAAGATGCGATCCTATCCTTATTTTGGCTCGAGGGCCTTAACAGGGATAGAAGCGCATCTCGTCGTCTTGCAAGAATGGATATCATTACAAGTACATGTAAAGAAGAGATGAGTATATGGAATTTTCTTACACTCGCCACAAGCTACATCAAGATCACACCAATACAATAACATATTCAAACATCATACACAAGAGCAGGGTCCGACTACGGACGAAACCAAACGATAAAATGACATCCATCCTTGCTATCCCAGGCTGCCGGCCTGGAACCCATCCCATGATCGATGAAGAAGAAGAAGAACTCCAAATCAAACAAGCATCACGCTCACGTCAAAGCATCGCATTACCTGCACTTGCAACTGTTGTGGTAATCTGTGAGCCACAGGGACTCAACAATCTCATTTCCAAGGGTATCAAGACTATTAAAGCTTAATGGGTGAGGTATGGTTAAGTGGTGAGACTGCAGCAAGCACTAAGCATTTATTTGAGTGGCTAACTTACGAGTACAAGAATAAGGGGGGATGATCGTCGCATGAACAGACGTGAACTAGAAATGATCACTAAGTGATCCTGAACACCTACTTACGGTCAAACATAACCCCACCGTGTTCTCTCTCGGTTCGAAATCACGAGAAGAGATAGTCACGGTTACGCACACGGTTGGTGTGTTTTATTTGGGTTTACTTTACGTTTTCTATGACCGGATGTTAAACAAATTTCCAAGTTGCCACATAACCGCGGGCACGACTCTCATGAAAGATTTAACCCTGTAGAGGTGCTCCAACTCATCCATCACAAACTAACCACAAGCTGCGTTGGAACTCCTCAACCACGGGAGAACCCATAGTATTTGCGGAATCCCGATGGAAAATCTCAACCTCGAGATAGCCCGAAGTGTCCTCGAAATACCACGCACAAGACGTTCGAGAAAGGTAAAACAAATCCAGCAAGGCCGCCCGACGTGTCGACGTACCCGATAGGAGCCGCGTATCTCGTTCTCAGGACACGACGGATGGGTGACACTACGAGTCAAACCATACCCCGAGTTTCCCCGCGGTGGCCCCGCAGTCTGCCTGTTTTGGACCAACACTCATGAGGAGCACTGGCCCGGGTTGTTGATTAAAGATCCTCGGGTTAATTACTCCCTATGCAGGTTTATTAGTTATTAGGCAAATGTAGTACCAATGTTGGGCCTTGCCAGAAGAGTTTTATCCCAAAACGAAAATCAAGGGGGTCCCCATAACAACCCCGAGCATGTTAGGAGCGCTCAATATGGAACATAACACCGGTACACAAGTAACTATGGCGGCAAAAGTGGAACAAAACACCGAGCAAAAGGCCAAGCCTTCCACCTTTTACCAGGTATAAATGTGCATTAAATTAAATAGCAATAATATTGTGATAGCTCAAAAACATCCATGTTGGCACATGGAAACAATTGCACCTGCAACTAGCAACACTATAAGAAGGGCTGAGCAAGCGGAAACATGGCCAAACAATGGTTCACTGGGATGTGGAGGGGTTAGAGGCTTATCATGGCATTTTGGGAGGCTTGACATACAAGTGGTAGGTAGCGAGACATCGATAAAAACGAGACAACTAGCATGGCAATGATAGTAGTGGTATCCAGGGAAATGGTCATCTTGCCTGAGATCCCGCTTGGAAGAAGATTGAGTCCATGAAGAAGACGAACCAACGTAGTCGAACGGGTCCTCACACTCCGAACGCTTTTGGAACTCTATCGAGAAGCAATCCGAAAACAAATAATCAACACACGAAAAACACCACAACATATTCATGATATGATGCACAACAAGGATGATGCATGTTATGCATGACATGGCAAAGCACAACAATCAAACATTACAAATTAAGTGAAGCTCAATATGCAACGAGCTGTATATTGACAAACTCCACGTTCAAATCATTTAGTTCACTCTCGTTTAATTACACAACAAGTTTAAATGTTGTTAAACATGGCAAGGGTGAAGCATAAATAAACTACACTATCTAAGCATCTTAAATGAGGTCGGAAACAACTTATAGTATTTCTGAAGTGACCCCATATGTTAATTTCGAAATTGGTGCAGATCTGAACTAATCATGTTTTATATTTATTAAACAGGAAAATAAAGTGCACAATGATATTCTACTCATCATTCTAGGCGTTTTACATATATAGAACGTTTGAAACGGAGCTACGGTCTAAAAGATATGACCAACACAAAATGAATGTGTCATGAATGCAAAATGCATGCCAACGACCACCACAAACAAGTTAAATCATAGATGCAACAAGATATTATGAAACTACATGGAATTCTAAGCAAGTTTCATGTGGAACATGTTCAAAACGGAGTAACGGTTCAACAATAACAACCAACACAAGTTATGGACATAATCTGCCCAAAACAGCGACATGGCATTTTGCACACATAAAAACAATAAGCTACAAGATTCTACAATGCACAAACAAGACATGGGGCTGTAGCTTATAACACACACTTCATTTCATCTTAATATATCTTTTTCAAAAGAGTCATGGATCACATGCTAGGAAGCTCACAACATGGCAATAAAATATAGCAGATTAGGACTTAGTGAAAATAACAGTCTTTTTGCAGAGCAGTTTTTCACGAAGGCATATTGGCAGCAATAAAACTATATGCTACAGGGCATATTATGGCATGAAAATCTACAGCACGGTAGAAGACATGATGCAATACAATTCATTCCATAGTGGCAAAGTATAATTATCCATAGTAACATGGCTAGCATCAACACAACATGGCATTTTGAAGAAAACATATTCTCAGACTTAGTGAAAATTAGACTAGACAGGAGCGGCAGTTTTTAACAGATGACATGTTGGACAGCAGAATTAATTATGATGCTAAACCTATTCATGCAAACTATTGGCACAACATGATAGAGCATAACATGCTTTACAATACATCCCATTGTGGCAACACCAAAAGAGCTATAGATCAATAGCAAACCACATGGCAAGACAGCAACGAAATAACACAGATTTCAGACTTAGAAATATTTTAGCATCTCAAAACAGCCACCTTTTATAGCATGTTGGCAACAAGAAAATAACACCTACACATGGATTTCTATAGCAACCAAAGATACCAGGGCCTAGCACACATGACCAAGGGCATATCTCATGTTTGCAACTATTCCAAAATATGCATGGATTAATTCACACAAAATAAACAAAAGGACATCATGGCAAAATGACATGCACACAAATTTGCTCAAACGATAACACTAAATGCACAGGTAAATTCTATGGATTTTTCTACCCTGAAAACATATATAATATGTGGGTTTTTATATTAAAAAAATGACACAACAATTATGCGAGATTAGGACATAAACCGTCTTAGCAAGTCATTTATGCAAATTAAATGCAAACATCACATCAAACATCTTTATCGTGCATGAAAATGTGATTATTAATCTACACATATTACATATATGGTTTGATTAATTCGGATGCACGCTTAAATATTTATGCGCAATGCAAATCATGACAATTATGCAAATTAATAGAAAATGGCATGTAAACATTTTTATCAATTGCGAAAGCAGGATATTGCGAATCTACACGAAATTCTACATGCTTTACATATATAAAATATTTGGATCCGATGCACGGTTATTTAATTATGAGCATTTTTAAAATCATGCACTTCCTGCAATTAAAAAAAACGCCAATGGGCCAAATCCGGCACAGGGCCCGAAACAGATTAAGCGCAATATACTATACGACGCACGGGCGAGGAATTGGACTGTTGGGCACTCACCAAGGACTTTCAGGCCGGAGGGGATCGGAGGCCCACGCGGGTGGGCCCTGGGCGAGGCTGGCCCTCGTGGCGCTGCCGCTCGGTCGTCCTCGAGCGCTCCTGCTCGAACAATAGGACGACGACGGAGGGCAGCCTGAGGTGAGGGGCGGAGGGAGGCACAGGCCGGCCGGGGCGACGGATCCAGGGTCGGCGAAGATGGATCCGGTCGGAGGACGAGGTCCGGCGGCTGCGGTGGGTTGACCGGTCGGGGCCTCGAAAAGCTCCTGTGCATGGCCGGGGTGAGAGAGAGATTTCGAGAGAGAGAGAGAGAGGGAGAAGCACAGAGGGAGAAGAGAGAGGAAGGGTCCCAGGTGCGGCGGTCGCCGGCGCACCGGCGGGCTCCAGGCGGCGGGCGGCGGGGTCGAGGCGGAGGCTTCAGGGCGCGGCGGCGGTCGCTTCGGGCGGCGGGGTGCTCGTGGGCGAGGAGTGGGCTGCGGCGGGGGTTGCTTCGGGCCTGGGCGGGCCTCCGATGGGCCTAGCGGGCCCGATGGCTGGGAGGGAGGTGGAGGAGGCTAGGTGGCGGCTGGGGGCTAGCCAGGCACGGAATTCGATGGGGGGAGGCTAGGGTTTCAATTAAGGAAAGAGTAGACCTTCCTTATATAGCAGGGGGCTAGGTTTAGGGTGGTTTTGGGGCGTTTTCGAGCCGTTCGATCGCAATCGGATGGCTTCGGCTGCGTCCTAGGGTTAGGTAGGCTTAGATGGGCTGGTTGGGCTAGGCTTAGAGAAGAGAGGGAAGTGGCAGCCCGTGACAGAGTTTTTAAACCGGAAAACGTCCGACAAATAAACCGATGATGGTGCCGCTACGGTTAACCGTTGGGGTATCAAACGACCTCCGATTGCGACGAATTTTGGCAGGCGGTCTACCTACAATAAAACTAGACCGCACGCCAAGTTTCGACCCAATCCGAGAAAGTTTTATATGCACTTTTAAAAACAATATTTCACAGATGTCGCGGGCGCGTGCGTGTGTGGTTGGTCTCGAAACGGTCGACGACACGAACGGAGAGAGCTGGCAACTACGAACGGATGCAAGTTTGAAAAACGACGGCAACAAAGTACCGATGCTATGTAGATGATGCGAATGATGCGATGATGAATGCGACAACCAAACGAATCACACGATGACAATGGAATAAAATGGAAATCTTCTGGAGCGTCGGTCTCGGGCTGTTACATCGGAGAAGAAAGAAAAGTACACCAAGAGCTACACAAGAAGAAGACATGAAGCTCATGTTGGTGAATGGGTTTCCGCCTCCGAATCCGACAATCACTCCGAGAGAAGCTATCACTCCGACTCCGACTATAGTCAATATGAAGGTGTTGCCGGACTTGCACTTGTTCCTCCAACTCCTATGACATATTTGATTCACTAAATGAAGGGAGTGGAAGTTGCTTCATGGCTAAAGGCCCCAAGGTATCACACCCCGAATATATTGACTTCAATAGTGATGAGGATGACTTACTTAGAGATGATGACTTGCTATTTGACAAAACTAGTGATATTATTCAAAATGATCTAGATGATAATCATGCTAGTCAAGATAAGTCGTGTGATGATGATAAGAAGGAAATAGAGCGACTAACTAAAGAACTAAACACTCTTAAGTTAGCCCATGAATCTACTCTAGAAGATCATGGAGAGCTTGTAAGAACTCATGAAAGCTATGCTTCGAGAAGCCCAACTTGTAGCAAGAACATGAGTTTCTTAAAGCGATCAATGACGATCTCCGAAAGAAGACTTCTTCTTATCTAGCCAAACGACTACACTTGTCTACATTTATTCCACAAGTTAAGACTAAGCAAACTAGTAACAAAGGCAAGAAAGGTTCTTCAACTAGTAGCAATAAAAATGATAAATCCAATGATATTGCTTCTAGTAGTTCTATTGATTCCACTAACGATTCTCTTAGCCAAGTTACACTCGAGCAAGAAAATGATCTATTGAAAGGGATTATAGAAAAGGGTATCTACAAAAGTCTTGCCGGATGTAAGCAATTCGAGGAGATTGTACGCAAGCATGGAGGATACCGGAAGAACCAAGGCATTGGCTACTTCAATGCAAATGGAGTTGAATGGGAAGAAGGTCAATACCCCAAGCCGAAGTTTGTTCCTCAAAAGGAGAAGTATGAACATACTCTCCCCAAGGGAACAAAAGCTCAAGATGACCTTCCACCACAAGAACACAAGCACAAGGGCAAGGAAGAAGCTTCAAGAGGAGATTGACACATTTGAAGATGGTTCCCAAGCTTTTGTCAAGTGGGTTCCCAAGGCTACTCCAAGTTCTTCTTAAACTAGTGCTACTTCAACTCCAAGGACTCCCATCAATTTGATGTGAGTCCCCAAGAAGAAGAACTAGAGAAGTTCTTGAGGGGTGACTCCGCCAATGAAATTCACTCATATTTATTATTGGCAATGATTGTTTGCAAACAACTCCAACCTTATGCAATAGTTCAAGGAGTCACACATTCCCTCAAAGGTAAGCAAGGGACAAGGTAATGAAAGAATCCATGGACATCATCATGTATACATTGCACTCCATGTCCATAGATATCCTTGTATTTGTCTCTTGTGTGAGACTAACCCATGTAGGTGAGAAGAGTAAGAAACAACGAGGATTGCTCCCAACTCAAGATGTTCTTCATCAACAATGAGCATCCACTACTACCTCACCCACATGAAGTCTTCTACGACAAAATCCAAGGTTAGTTTATCCCTCTTAGCGGAGATGTCACATCAAGGGGGAGCTTTACTCTAAGTCTTGAGTTAGAGCATCTCTTAAATATGTGAACACATTAAATTCTTTATGTAAAAGTGGCAATCACACTTGTGCTTAAACGATGAGTATGACCTATGATCAAGTACTCTTACTTGACTCCTAAGTCAATATACTCATATATAGATGACTCCGTCATCGCCAAAGAGCTTGGTAGATACTAGAGTGGTTTTGCATGTTTGCCATATTTCATTTGACAATTTATTGTGTGAGCATGTTGGTATGCATATCTTTTCTCATTCGAGGATATCCAATTGTTGTTATTTGGCTTTCATTTTTATTTGGCCAATTGGATATGCAAGAATGCCTAAGTACTTCCCTCTAGCTATCTATGCTTTCTCGTCTCAAATTATATTCATGCTTCATCACAAAATTTGAGCAAGCACTTCTAGAACCCTCTGTGTGAGGAGCACTCGGAGTTCCGTTTCGTTAAGACCTGACTACCAGAACCTCCCGAGTGCAATATCGGTGTAACCAACTCCAAAATCTCGGTTTCACCGATGCCTAGGGTTGATCTAATTTTTAGAATCTCGGTAGCACCGATTCCATAATCTCGGCTTCACCGAGTTTCCCTGTCAACTGATAGTTGAGGAACTCGGTTGCATTGATATTTTAGAACCGGTGTCACCGACAGCTACGGGTACTTATACTACGTGGAACCGGTTTTTGAAATTCACTTCGTCAAAGCCGTGGTCCCCGCAAACCCTAGCTGCCGTTCGCGTCTACGGACTTCTCCCCTTGCTCCTGTGCGTCTGCACCACAGGAAGCCTTCGCCGTCGATGGAAATCGCTGCCGTTGTCGCCGCCATAGAGAGGCCGTCGCCAAGTTAGGGTAACGACCTCAAAATTCTTTGCACTCCTCGTCTAATTCATCTGCGATAGAATTCGTTTCTTTTTCTTCCCACCGTATGCACAAATCTTCATCCTCAAGAAACTCCATTAGAATAGAGAACTACGGATTTTTAGGTTTAACCGTCCGCAGATTGAATCTGGGTGTTACCGAGTCGTAAAAATCGGTTCTACCGATTTTGGTTTTTGGGTTATCGAGAATAGCTTCGGTGAGACCGAGTTGCTCTTTTCGGTGAAACCGAAAAGGCTGTCAAGTCTCTGTTAAGGTAAGTTGTCTGTCTCGGTGGCTCCAAAAATTTGGACTCGGTGGAACCGGGATTCCTTCTGCTGAAGTTTAAACTTAAGATTCTAAGTTCGAATTTGAGAAAATCTTCTTTTTTTGTGATGCTCAACCCCTCTGCTCTTCTATACTCTATTCACAGGGTCAGCATGTCAGGTTCTGATGATAGCCAGAATGATTTGAGTGAGAGGGAAGTTAACTTAAGTCCAGGCACTAGCCTAGATGCCAGTTCTTCTTCTTTAGAGGATCCATGCACCCCAAGTTCTCATGGGCTGCCCAAGGCTTCCACCAGGGCAAGGAAGAAGCTGAATTCAGATGAGGAGGATTCAGATTTTGTGCCAGAGGAAGCTCTTGCCAAGAAGTTGCAAGATAAGAAAGACAAAGCTGCAAAGAAGTCTGCTTCAGAGGCCACCTCAACTAAGAGGACTGTCAGAAAAGAGTATGCCACCTCAGGGTCCATGAGAGCACCTGAGAGTGCTAGAGCAAACACCTCTTTATCAGTTGAGCCTCCAAAGAAATCATTGCCAAGAAGGCAGGAGAGAAGAAGAGGGTTAGGAAGAGGATTGTGCATGTCATTGGCAGGCCCACTTCCATGTATGAAGACCCAACAGAGGCTAAGGAAGAGGAAGAGGAGGAAGAGCTAGCTACCAAGGCTCCTCCATCCAAGAGGAATAAATTGCTTGCTGATGCTATGCCCAAGCAAGCTCCTTCAAAGAGCAAGAAATCAGAGTCCAAGAAGCCAGTTGCTCCAAAGTCCAAGAAGACTACTAGGGACATCCCACTTGCTGCCAAGAACAAGAGATCTTCCACCATGGAAGAAGAAGATGATCTGTCAGTGCCGAGGAAGCTAAGACCACACTTGCCATTGCATAATGATGCACACCCAGTAGCTGAAGACATGAAGAAGAGAAAGGATGCAGGACTGAGATTGTGGAGAGAAATGATCCCTATGCCTCCAGGAGGAAGACTGCTGTAGATGACAGACTCTACACCAAGGAACAACAGGATTTCTATGAGACTGTCGTTTTGGACAAGAGCCCAACAGTCAGTGACATGAGATATATTGACTGGGCTTATATCAAGGAGAATGAAGATTTCTTTCCCAGTGTGCAAGATAACTTCAAGTGCATTGATATTGCAAACTTTGTTGGGAGAGAGTTCTCTGCCTGGAACGATGAGATGATCATGCAGTTCTACTCTACTGCTCACTTCTACCCAGATGGCAGGATCATATGGATGACTGAGGGAGTCAGGTAACAATCCACTGTTGATGAGTGGGCAACCATCTTAGGAGCCCCATAGGTACAAGAAGGAGACCTGGATGTCTACACTGAAGCCAAGATGAGTCACAACTCATGGCCAATATGTACAAGGAGATTCCAGTCACTCATGTGCATTCACATAAGCTTGGCTCTATCTATCATCTGCAAGCATGACTAACCACTACAAACACTATCTTGAGGTACACTTTGATGCCCAAGTCTGGAGATGGCAAGATGATTAGAGGGTACTCCATCAATATTCCGCACCACATAGACACCCACACCAGGATTAGGGTGATGGATCTGATTGTTGAGACAATCAAGAGGACTGATGCTGACCAAAAATGATCTTGTGGATATGCACCTTACATTCATATGCTCATCAACTCCAAGTTGGAGAAGAATGTATATGCACTTGATCGTCCTCATATGCCACTTCAGCCAGATTTCAAGGATAATGTTGTGGTGATGGATCCTAGTCATCCCACTTCATCTGCTGCACAGGCAGAGGTAGGGGCAGCTAGAGCCACTAGTGCTCAGGTTCCAAGGTCCAAGAGCGAGCAAATGGATCTGCTCGTTAGCAACATTCAGGGCATGCAGAAGGATATCAAGAAAATCTTGTTGAACCAAGAAAGCCTTGAGAGGATAGTGGAAGACAAGTTCACCATGATGAACAACAAGGTAGATGGGCTGACGAAGACTGTGGATGAACTTAAGAAGGAAGTGGATGCATTGCCTAGCCCTCATTCCTCCGATGATGACGATAGTCCACCTCTCCGGACTAGCACCTAGTTCAAGACTCAAGCCAGGACTCCTACCGTGCCAGTTCCAGAGACGATGCCTACCTCATCAGCACCTGCCGCAGCTCCATCAGCTCCTCCAGCAGCTCCGGTGTCTACACCACCACCTCAGAGGACTTCAGCTGAAGCGTTTGCTGATGTTCTTCTCTCAACTCCTTCGACAGCCACCGGACCAGCTTCATCATCTCATGGAGGAAATCATGCTCAGAGCGACGATTAGCTCTTTAGCTTTGAACTTTTTGGTAACTTGTTGCCAAAGGGGGAGAGGCTATAGATCAAAGGGCTTCGAGAGAGAGAGAGAGAGAGAGAGTGTGTGTGTGTGTGTTGCATTTTGATTCCTCTCTGCAAGTTTTAAAAACATTTGGTTTATCGTTTGGTTGAAACTTTGTTGGTGATTGATCATATACTCTTGTGTGATGCTACTACTATTTCCTATCTTTGAGATATGTATGTGATGATCATTCACTTGTTTGGTGTGATGTGCTTATGCAATTCATTCATATTAATTTTTGCGCACCACCAAGTTGTATGTGACATGGAAGAGTGACCCATGATCCCAATCGATTGTGCATTTGCATTCAAACGCAAATTTAAAATAATGCACAAATGTAGGGGGAGCTCTTGCTTATCACATACTTCTCAAAGCAACGATGCTATTCATTTATTATATCTCTTATCAAAGCTTTGATCTATATGTTGTCATCAATTACCAAAAAGGGGGGGATTGAAAGCACAACTTCTCCCTAGGTGGTTTTGGTAATTAATAACAACATATATTTCATTGGACTAATGTTTCCACTAAGTGTATCTCGGGAAAAAGTTCAATGATGGGTTGGCTAAAAGATTGTGTGGAGAACCTCCCCAAGGAAAGGAAGGAATAGGATTGGCCATGCTTCAAGATCAAGGACTCTACATTTTACATTTTGTGAGAAATCACTTTGAGTCCATAGGAAAGCCAATACTATTAAAAGGGGATGAGGTAAATATGATGATCTGGTTGCTCAAGTGCTTAGAGGTAGCCACCAAAAATACTCACCCACTTTCCCACACATATCCTCTGTCCAAAGCCTAAAGTCCAAATTCGGTGACACCAACATTCCCATTCGGATACACCGAGTTTATCCAAGACAGAAGCAAACCAAACCCTAGCATCTCGGTACTACCAGCATTCCATTCGGTGCCACCGAAAACTGTGACCAACTTCCTGGTTAGCCATTTTCTAGATTCGGTCCCACCGAGTTTTGCAAATCGGTCTCACCGGGAAGTTGGACCAACTCTCTGTTAAAACATTTCTTGAAATCGATCCCATCGAGTTTGAGGAATCGGTCTCACCGAGATTTGGTAACTGCCTAGGTCACCCATATCGGTACCACCGAGATTCATATATCGGTCTCACCGAAAACGCTAAAGTTGCCACATTTTGAACTAGTCGGTGCCACCGAGTTTCACTTTAGTTTCACTGAGTTGTGCAATAATGTTGTAACGGTTGGATTTTTGGAGATGCCTATATATACCCTTCCACCACCATTCACTCGCAAAAAAAGAGCACTCAGAACAGATCTACACTTGCCATATCCATTTTTCTGAGAGAGAGCCACCTACCCTTGTGTTGAGGTCAAGATCATCCACTCCAACCATATGGATCTTGATTTCTAGCCTCCCCAAGTTGCTTTCCATCCAATCAATCTCTTCTACCCATGCCAAATCTGTGAGAGAGTGATTGAGTGTTGAGGAGACTATCTTTTGAAGCACAAGAGCAAGGAGTTCATCATACTACCACATCTATTACCTTTTGGAGGGTGGTGCCTCCAAGATTGGTTAGGTGTCGCTTGGGAGCCTCCTTATTCGTGATTGGGGAGTTGAACCAAGAGTTTGTAAGGGCAAGGAGATCGCCTACTTCGTGAAGATCTACCCATAGTGAGGCTAGTCCATCGTGGATGGAAGTCGTTATGGAATAGATGAGTTTGCTACTTCGTGGACCCTTCATGGGTGGAGCCCTCCGTGGACTCTCCCGACCGCTACCCTCCGTGGGTTGAAGTCTCCATAAACATGGATGTACGATAGCACCACCTA
This sequence comes from Elymus sibiricus, assembly GCA_039707655.1. Classification (NCBI taxonomy): domain Eukaryota; kingdom Viridiplantae; phylum Streptophyta; class Magnoliopsida; order Poales; family Poaceae; genus Elymus; species Elymus sibiricus. Next base: position 133,282,015 of record CM077671.1, read on the forward strand.
TCAGAACCACGGGAAAAATCTTTGTGTCTCCAAATTGTGTTTGATCTTCCAATCCCTAACATCTTACATTTGCATGTCTTTACTTTTCGCTGCTATACTCTTAGACTTGCATGTGTAGAGTGAACTTGACTTGCCACAATTGCTAAAATCTGCCCACAACTAAAATTCGGGAAAGGTTAGATTTTTATTTGGTCAAGTAGTCTAATCACCCCCCTCTAGACATACTTTCGATCCTACACCCCACCGCCGCTAGAACCCCGCTCCACCGGGGGCGCCACCACTGCCCTGGCGGCCAAAGCTGCGCTCCCTGCCTCCGCCGCCGCCTTAGCCACCAAAGCCACACTCCCTGCCTCCGCTGCGCCGCAACATGCCCCGCGTCTCCAGATCCACCTGCTCGCCTCCGCCTCCGGGATCGACTACTCCGCGAATGCCACTCATGTCCGTGTACCAGTCCTTCCCGGAGAAGCTCGTCCCCATCAGTTCCGTACCACCAGCGGTGCTGTGCGTGACGCGGGGAGGGGGGGGACGTTGGAGGGAGCGGGTGATTCGGATGTGCGACGATGCGCTCTCGTGGACAATGTGCGTCAAGGAGTGGAAGGAGGTGGTGGCGTAGGCGGAGAAGTAGTCAGATCCAGACTCTCCATCCCTTTGGGTGAGAAGGGTGGAGACCTACAGGCTACAGGCGGATCGAGGCTGCTGAACCTTGCCCACCGCATCTACTTCGAGGGTACCAGAGAGGAGAAGAGGAGGATGCCGCCGCCGACGGAGACACCGGTAATGTTTGTCAATTGGGTGAAGCAAGAGGTGCGAGGGGGGACTCCCTCACGCAAATTGAGATGGGAATGCCTCGCCGGCAAAATGCCATCCCAAGTACCGCTGGAGCCGGAGGAGGTGGATCCTTGGCCGTTCATGTCCCCAACCCTTGCAACAGAGTGATGGAGATGGGGGGATTACCCAGCAAGTGCAAGGAGATGCTCCCGTCATGAGCAAGGCTGTTATCGCCAAAGGATTGCAAATGTAGAGCAGAGCAAATCAGGTGGCTGATCCGAACTGTTCTCACGTGAAGCAACAGCTACAGAATTGTCGGTTTGCACAGAAGGGAGGAGATATCTTCTCAATGGAGTGTGTCTGGGAAGACCTTATCCGCACAACAGTGCCTATGCATCCACGATTCTCCAACTACCATCGAGATCACGACTGTGGCCATGGGCTCCCCGGGGCAAGATCATTACAGAGAGGAAATGCTCGTGAGAGAGCACCTGCAGAGAATGCAATCTGTGATGAGACTGCCACGGAGGGGCTCGGCTTCAATTCAGAAGTTGGTTACATGGATCCTCTCGGGGGTCTCGGAGGAGGAGATGCACCTGATCCTAACAAGAGCATCAACACCACCGAGAGAGGTGATTACTTGGTCGTTAACGGCAAAGGAATCGTCGAGGCAAGCCAGGAGAGTGAAGTGGGAAGCGTTCTGGAGGATGCAATGGGAAGAGACCAGGATCATGGCTATGGAATTCATCAAATAGCAAAGATCGCTGGAGATGATTCCAACAAAAAATGCGAAACCCTGCTGGTTATGGAGATTGCGGGAGGCTTCAGAGTTCTTCAGCGGGAAAAGCAACTCAGGAATCAAACATCGCAGCGAAAAGGAACTGTCGCCAGATCACCTCCTTTACAGCAGGGCAATGGTGACGCAGCGGAGGATTGGTACAGTCAGCTGTGGGGGGGTATAAAAGGGGAGGAAGGGGAGGCCAATCCTAGGGTTCCCCACTCCTCCACTCCCTCCCACCTCGCCGCCGCCGGTGCTGGTGACCCCGTGAGTATGGCAGAAAGCAATCGCAGTCGTGGCCGTGGAAGAAATAATGGAGGAAGAGGAGACAACTATGGGGGTTGGCAACAAGATCAACAACATAATCAAGGTATGGGACAAATACCTTTCTTTGGCTATGGATTTCAAGGTCTGCCGCTTCCTTGGCCTTTCCCCGGCCAGTTCCCGGGCCCTTTCCCAAAGCAGTAGTGGGGGGAGGGGGTCAGCAATGGTATGGGCCGCCCCTCTGATGCAAGCCCCCCAAGGAGATTCTAGTAGCGATCCAGGTGGAAATCAACAACAAGGCAAGAACCAGGGCAAGACTCAGCAGAAAAAGAAACAGGAATATGTTCAAAAAAGTTTTGCTGGGAATCCTGGGCTAATGTCTTACTCCATTGTTACCTGCTATAACTATGGAGACCCAGGGCATCATAAGGATAAATGTGGGAAGCCCAAGAATTGTTTCATTTGTAGAACAGTCACCCCAAAGTTGATGACTGTCCTGTGAGGAAAAAGCCTCATAATTCAGCCAAATATGTTGGAAGTGCTGCTCCTGGATTAGGGTTTTATCATGTGGACACCCTTGATGTCAATGATCAACACCAAGGGATGCTGAACAATGTGGGCATAGTGTTTGTAGAGTCTGGGGATATCACCAAGCAGGAACTGTCTAAGGAGTTTGCTATCATCTACAAGATCAATTGGCCATGGCCCATCAATGCTCTGGATGAGTGGACCTTCCTGGTCAAGTTCCCTCCAGAGATTAATGTGGAGCAGGTAGCTGGTTACCCATGTTTTGGTCTAACAAAGGAAAACACTATTGTCAAAGTGGAAGTCTGGCTTGGTAATGTCACTGCTGAGGAAGATCTGCAAGTTGTATGGCTTAAGCTCAGGAAACTTAATCCCAAGTGGTACTTAATCCCAAGTGGTGTGACTGGACAATCCTTGATCAGATCACATCCACCTTTGGAGTGTTGCTGGATGTTGACTGGCAACACAACTTCCAAAGCTTCTATGAGACTGCCAGAGTCAAAATTGCTTGCAAGGACCACATCAAGATCTCACAAGAGAGAGTGTATGGAGTTAATGGAAAACTGTATAGGATTCTAATCGAAGTTGAACCCCCTCAAACTAAAGATGAGGTGGTAGTCCAAAATCCACCACCAACCAACACAGTTTCTATGGATACTAACAAAGGGAATACCTCTTCATCTGCTGCCAATGGCTCTCAGAATGTCACTAAAAGTGCATCAGATAAGGGTTCCTCCAAAGGCTCAGTGGGGAAAACTGCTAGGACTAATACGCCCCAACAATGCTCTGATTCAGCTGAACCTCCCACACCAACTTCTTTACTCAAAAAGCAAATGCCTGTAGACCTGCAAGACCTAAGGCCAGGGCCTCTAGATAGGCTGTGTGGTGACAATGGGGACCTGCAAGATGGCTTTGCACTGCTGAGAGAGATGGAGAACTGGGAAGATGATGAATTTGGTTCCTTGAAAGACTGGGGAACCCTGGAAGAACAACAGGATGATCAACTAGATGGAGAAGGGGACAAGATGGAGGAAGAGGAATCACAGGAGCTGTATGACACGGAATTCCCCAAACTTCAGAGCCAGGGGGTATTTCTAAGGAGAAATGGGGCCCAATACAAGCAGCCATGATGAGCTCAAGGCATGCTGGAGATACCAGAACCATAATGCAAAAAGCTCAACAATTCAAAGAGGTGCTTAACATGGAAATCCCCAAAAACCAAGGTACAAAAACCAAACCTATCTCAAACTTCTCTAATTTCAATGATCCTTCTTTCATCTCTGTTGCTTCTAGAATAGAAGTAGAGATTGACCATGTTGTAGTTAAGGATCCTAACACGGATAGTTGTAAAACCCCTGATCAAGAGGGCTCTGACAAGACTGTGGGCCTTGTCTCAGAGCCCCAAACACCTCATAGGTGGGGGGGCCATTCTCAGAATTTAGTTTTAAATGATGTTAATTCAGATGTCAATTCTGAAAACCTGTGGTACTTAGTTTGCAAAAACAAACGGGGCAAGCACCCTAAGACAACTCCCATACCCTGATAGGAAACCTTTGATTATTGATACAATTATTAGGACACATGCTATTGTTCTTGGTTTCCAAGAAACCAAAAAGAAAGAATTCTCTGATTCTTACCTTAAGTCTTTGATAGGTAGTAGGAACTTTGAATGGAACCACCTTCCATCAAAAGGCTCTGCTGGGGGCATCCTGGTGGGTGTGGATGTAGATGTTTTTGAAGTAATGTCTTGGTCAATCCTAGACTTCTCTGTTAGTTGTATTGTCAAGCTGAAGAGTGATGGCAAAATCTTTAGGATCACTACTGTGTATGGGTCTCCTTATGAAGAAGGAAAGAAAGCTTTTATCTCTGAGCTGCATTCACTGTTCATTGAGAGCCCCTGGCCAACCCTCATAGGAGGAGATTTTAATCTAGTTAGGTATGCCAATGATAAGAGTAATGGCAACATTAATCTCAAATGGAGTACCAATTTCAACTCCTGGATTGAAATCTGGAGCCTGTTAGAGATCAAGCTTTCTAGTAGAAAATTTACATGGGCAAACAATCAAGTAGACCTGATTATATCTACCATTGATAGAATCTTCTGTAACATTGAGTTAGATAATATGTTTCCTTTAGCTACTTGTAGGGCACTACCTAGACATGGTAGTGACCATACACCCATCTTATGGGACTCTGGTCTTTCTCAAAGACCCAGAAGCAGTAGCTATAAGATGGAAAAACGGTGGCTATTGAGAGAAGATTTTGCTACAATAGTAGCAAAAATCTGGAACAAAGTTCCTCACACATCCTCTCACATAGATACCTGGCAGAATAAAATTAGAGAGCTTAGGAAAGTCACCAAAGGATGGAGCTCCAATGAAGAGGCTCATCTTAAGAGGTACAAACAAGTGCTCTCTGAAGAATTTGACAAACTAGATATTAAATCAGAATCTGTCACACTTTCTGTAGCAGAATTTGCTAGACTCGAGTTCATCTCTGATGAGCTGCAGAAAATTTGGCTCCAGGAGGAAGTTAAAGCCAAACAAAGATCTAGGGATAGAGACATCAAAGAGGGTGATAGGAATACTGCTTATTTTCATGCATTAGCTAACCAAAGGAGGAGGAAAACAGTTATCCAATCTTTAGAGGGCCCAAATGGCCCTGTTACAGATGAGGTAGAAATGTTAGGGATAGCTAGTAATTTTTACAAAGACCTCTTCAAAAAAGAGGATAATTCTGGTTTCCACTTGGGTAATGACTTTTTCTCTGAAGAAGAAATGGTCAAGCCTGATGAAAATGAGATCCTGGAATCTCCTTTTATTGAAGAGGAAGTTAAGAAAGTTGTCTTTGATTCCTACCATGATGGGGCTCCTGGGCCATATGGGATCCCTTTCTTCTTCTATCAGCATTTCTGGGATCTAATTAAAAATGACCTGATGGTAATGTTCTGTGAGTTCCATAGCAATAATCTGGACTTATTTAGGTTAAACTTTGCTATGATAACTCTCATCCCAAAAGAACCTAATGCTTCATCTATGAGGAAATTCAGGCCCATTAGTCTACTTAATTGTAGCTTTAAAATTTTCACCAAAGTGCTTACCAACAGGCTAGCTAAAGTCTTGCAGAGACTCATAGCTAGCAACCAGTTTGCATTTCTAAAAGGTAGATATATTTTGGAGAGTGTAGTGACTGCACATGAGGTGCTTCACTCCATTCACTCTAGCAAAAGGCAAGGGCTAGTCCTGAAATTAGATTATGAAAAAGCTTTTGATAAAGTGAATCCGGACTTCTTGAATGAGCTACTAAAAGCCAGAGGATTTGGTGATAAGTGGATTCAGTGGATCCACCAAATCACCCATGGGGGCTATGTTGGAGTCAAGGTCAATAACATGAAGAGTGACTTCTTCCTCACTGGTAAAGGGCTCAGACAAGGGGACCCTATGTCTGCATTACTTTTTAACTTAGTTGTAGATGTTCTTACTAGGATGCTCATCAAAGCCTCTCAGCAGCATCTGATTGAGGGGCTCTGCCCTGAGGCTGGTCCTGGTGGGATCTCCTGCCTCCAATATGTTGATGACACAATTCTCTTCCTGGATAAGAACACCCAACATGATACAAACCTCAAGATAGTTCTCAACTGTTTTGAACAGGTCTCTGGCATGAGAATTAACTACAATAAAAGTGAACTAATACCCATCAATATAGATGATAGTGATTTTGGAGAATTCTTAGAGATCCTTGAATGTACCAAAGGGGCCTTCCCCATTAAGTACCTGGGGACCCCCCTCCATCATGATAAACTGAGAAGGGAGGACATCCAACCCCTGATTGACAAAATTATGAAAAGGTTTGCTGGATGGGGAGGGAAGCTGCTATCCTATAAAGGAAGACTGATCTTAATCCAAGCCTCCCTGGCTAGCATCCCCATTTACCTTCTCTCATTCTTCAAATTCCCCAAGCGGGCCATTGATCTAATCAATTCCTAGATGGCTAATTGTTTGTGGAATGACTTTGAGGGTCATAGGAAACTACACCTTGCTAACTGGAAATTAGTTTGCATGAAAAAAGAGTTTGGTGGTTTGGGTGTACCCAACCTCCAAGACATTAACCTTTGCCTCCTAGGGTCCTGGGTCAGGAGATACTATGAGGGTGAAGGGAAGCCTTGGAGGGCTATGATAGATGGCAAATATGTACAGGGTAGACCAAACTTATTTGCCCTGGGCCATAACACTCAATCTTCCAGATTCTGGAAAGGTATCCAATCTATTACTCAAGCCCTTAAGTTTGGGTATAGGTGGAAAGTAGGAAAAGGAGATAAGGTGAGGTTTTGGGAAGATACCTGGTTTGGTACCTCCCCCCTTGCTGTCCAATTTTGGCCTGTGTATTTGATCTGCAATGAGCAGACAAAATGCATCAGTGAGGTGTGGGATGGTAGCACACTGAAGCTTTCCTTTAGAAGAATTTTCAATGAAAGGCTGATGGAATACTGGTACCAACTGCTGGAAATTGCCAAGAGTGTCAGACTGACTGAAGACTCTGATTCTCTGATATGGCAATTAGAGAATAAAGGAAAATACTCATCCAGCTCTTTGTACCATGTAATTAACTTTAGAGGAGTGCAGCCTGTGTATGTCCCAGCTGTTTGGATTTTTTTTGCCCCACCAAGGGTCCCTATCTTCCTTTGGTTGCTATCTAACAATAAGCTGATGACCAGAGACAACCTTAGGAAAAGACACATCATAAAACTCCTAGATTGTGTGTATTGTACAGAAGATGAATTTGTCTTTCACCTGTTTTTTGATTCTACTGTTGCTAAGATCCTCTGGTCTTACATTGGTGTTTACTTCAATACTGATATTGGTTGCGATTATGAATCAGTGGCCAGTAATTGGATTTCTACCAAAAAACTTGTCGTCCGTAATACAATCAGATCAGCTATCCTGTGGTGCATATGGAAGAATAGGAACGCTATAATCTTTAACAACACTACATGGATTTCTATTGAACAGGTTCGGAGAGCAAACCTCAGGACTCTCAAATCATGGGAGATCCTGATGCCAGACCATGGCAAGGAAAAGATGGCTTGTTTCCTGGAGGCACTGGCAAGACATGCCCAGCTGCCACCGATGATCCTAGGTGGCCAGCATTCAAGAAGGTATCGAATGAGGGCATCCCTAAGGGAGTCCGGGACTAAGGGGTCCTCGGAATGTCGACCTATCTTGAGTGGGCTGAACTAATGAGGTACTCGGTGGCCGCTATGGGGAGACCGAGCTATCAGGTACTCCGTGGTCGGGAAGGAAAACTCAGGTGTCATGGGGCGTCCATCAAGTAACGAATGGGTGTGTTTAAACCCTCGGTAGCAACCGACTACATGTAACCCTAGGTATCTCTGGTGTCTATATAAACCAGGGGGCTTAGTTCGTAGAGGGCAAGTCAACTCATCTAGGGTTTTAGCTCAATTGATCTCGAGGTAGATTGACTCTGTAACCATCATACTCATCAATATAATCAAATGGGACATAGGGTTTACCTCCTCACGAGGGCCCAAACCTGGGTAAACGCCGTCTCCTTCCCCCTGTTAACCTTCGATCCCAGATCCATAGCTCGGGACCCCCTACCCGAGATCCGCCGGTTTTGACACCGACATTGGTGCTTGCATTGAGAGTTCCGCTGTCAATCGTCGAAAGATCGATGGCTCGCGTAATCCTATGCGATGAGGTCCGCAACGGGGACATCTTTGTCCCTGGTCAGATCTTCGCTTTCGGGAGCATCGTGCTCCATGCTGATCCCACTGGCCGCCTCGGCCAGGTCGGAAGTTTTACCCCGATCAGGAGGTCAGGTTCGGGAACCTAGAGTTCATCGCTGACTCCCGAGGAAATCTAGATTTAACAAAGCTTTCTGCTCTCCTTGAAGAGCCCACAAGCCCCGATGCCTTGACCTCGGGAGCAGGAGACCCCGCCACTGGGGCGGCCTCTATCTCTAGCTCGGCCTTAAAGCCTAGCCTGGCCGACGTGCCTAAATCGGCCCCGGCCGCACATACCCCAGGGGCGTCCTCAAACGACCCCGGAGCGATGGCGCTGCAAACTGACCCCAGGCGCGCGTGTAGCACAGACTCCGCCGAAGCCTCGTCGCTGAATGAGTTTCTCGGCCGGATCCAAGCCCTAGGCATGACCGATGACCAACCCTCGGTCTACGACCAGATTGGGCTTAGGGCCGACGACAGGGAAATTCATGTCCCACCGGTGACACACTTGGTCGCCACCATCGAGTGCCTGGCCCGAAGTATGCCCCCCTCAACCGTCGGCGTTAAGGACGGTTTACATCCTGGTCTCCGATCACCTGGATCCTCCCCATGGTTCGTAATCTGGACTTTCCCTGGGTAACGACTCGAAACCATTGGCTGATCTAGCGCACGACCTGGAGTCTGGGCAGCATGGCTCCGCCAATGTTACATACTCCAAACCTGCTGAGCCAAACCCCGCAACCGCACTAGAAACGACCGTCGGGATTTCGGACTCGCACCCTACTGGGGTACGAAATTTTTCCCCACCCACCACCCAAATCGAGCATTTTCCAAGCGCGGGAGAGCCTGACACAACGGGCTTACGGGAGGTCAAACAACAGCCAGGGGAATCGGCCCATCATTTTTGGGCCAGACTCCTCCTCAACAAAGACTGGATGAAGGGCCATAGTGGCCAGGAGATGATTGCAACCTTCCAGCATAATTGCCATGATGAAGGAATTCTCAACGCCCTCGCCTGTCGCCGCATCCAAAATTTCTCCGAGCTGTCGGACCTGGTGCGAAAATATTGCGCCATGGAAAGCACGTGGAAAGCACAACAATTGTGCACGGAGCTAGTCCATGCCGAACAACCTAGAGGAGTTCGGAAGAGGCTCGCACCCCCGCAACGGCCAGCCAAACACGAACCCGCCGAGAAAAGGAACAAATATCCCACGAAAGAAAGAACAGTCCTTGATGACCTACTGGACAAGCCATTCCCCATACACTCCGCTTCGCTAAACACAACCTCAATTCACAGCCAACGAGCTTGCTGGGTCGTTAGGCAAGTCGCAAAGTGGATAGGCCATCCTCGCGGCCTCACCCCCCAGGCAGACGTTTAGCAACGCCACCCGAAAACAACGCCGAGGTCCTAACGATCTATGAGACGTTTTCCTCCAAAGGTCAGAGGAAGAGATCTCTTTGAGAACTCGATCAGATACACCAGGTGGCAGCAAGGAAATTATGGACAAATACACCGATAACTTTCCGCGAGGATGACCAACCGATAACCCGCACAGAGCGAGCACCTGCCGCCCTGGTCCTCAACCCAATAGTAGATGGCTTAAGGTTGCACAAGGTGCTAATGGACTGTGGCAGTGGTCTAAACCTCATCTACGAGGATACATTAGACAAGATGCAGTTCGATAGATCTCAAATCGAACGAAGCAGCACAACTTTTCGAGGAATCATCCCCGGGAAAGAGGCACGTCGTACAGGACGAGTCACCCTCGATGTAGTATTCGGTACTCCCGATAACTACAGATCCGAAGAACTTCTTTTTCATATCATGCCCTTTCACAGTGGCTATCATGCCCTCTTAGGGCGCGACGCCTTCACAAGATTTCAAGCCATACCACACTATGGTTATATGAAGCTCAAAATGCCGGGACCCAACGGTGTGATCACAGTTATAAGTGACCCGGGTAGAGCCCTTCGAGACGAAAATAAAACAACATCGCTTGCCCTCGAGGCACTAGCTGAGACACTCGCTGCAGAGGAACTGATCACACTCCGTTCTATTGTGGATAAGGATGACGTGATCCTTGGCAAAAGGTCAAAATCCACATCGTTCAAACCTACAGATGAAATCATAAAATTTCAGGTACACCCAATGGACCCCAATAAAACAGCGTCCATCGGAGCTCAGCTGGACCCCACGGTTGCTGAAGCACTACGCACATTTTTGCACGGAAATTGGGACATATTTGCCTGGCACCCATCAGATATGCCAGGAATCCCGCGAAGCCTGGCGGAACACAGTCTGAACATAATCGTAGGCTTCAAGCCGGTCAAACAGGCCCTACGCCGATTTTACGAACCCAAGCGTCAAGCTATGGGCAAAGAACTCGCCAAACTACTTGAAGCCATATTCATCAGAGAAATTAAACACCCCGAGTGGTTATGGTCATGGTGCCGAAGAAAGACAAATCCTGGCGACTTTGCGTTGATTTCAAAGACCTTAACAAAGCCTGCCCTAAAGATCCTTTCCCTTTACCTCGCATTGACCAGATCATCAACGCCACCGCCGGACACGACTCACTTTGCTTCCTCGATGCCTACTCCGGATACCATCAGATCAAGATGAAGGAGTCCGATCAAGCCGCAACCGCCTTCATCACCCCCTACGGGCCATTCTGCTTTAACACAATGCCTTTCGGGTTAAAAACACAGGCGGCACATACCAGCGCATGATTCAGACATGTCTGGAGAAACAAATCGGCAAGACAGTCGAGGCATACGTAGACGACATGGTCATCAAGACTAAGCATGTCAGCCAGTTGGTGGAGGACCTCGGCCAAACCTTCGCCAGTCTGCGGGAGTACGATATACGGCTCAACCCGGACAAGTGTGTCTTTGGAGTCCCCGCCGGTAAACTACTCGGATTCATTGTCTCCCAAAGGGGAATAGAGGCCAATCCGACCAAAATCCGAGCCCTAGCCCAACTAGCGATCCCCATGGAGCTAAAGCACGTTCAAAGACTAGCAGGCTGTGTGGCGGCGTTAAGCCGCTTTATCTCCTGCCTTGGTGAAAAGGCTCTGCCACTCTACAGACTGCTGAAACGAACCAAAAACTTTGAATGGACCGACGAAGTGGCATCCGCACTGGAGGAAATCAAGACACTGCTGGCCAGTAACCCCATATTAACAGCCCCTGGTACTGGTGAACCGATGCTACTATACATCTTAGCCACCAACCAGGTCGTCAGTGCGGTCTTCATGGTAGAACGGGAGGCCGAGGGCCACAAATTCCGGGTACATAAGCTAGTCTACTACGTATCGAAAGTACTTACTCCTTGCAAGTCCAAGTACCCACATTATCAGAAGATATCCTACACGGTGTTTATGGCATCACGCAAGCTCAGACACTATTTTCAAGAGTGCTCGGTCACGGTGGCCTCTGAGGCACCCCTGAATGATATAGTCAACAATAGGGACGCTACCGGCCGCATAGCCAAATGGGCCATCGAACTCCTTCCATTCAAATTCAGTTACAAGCCACGCCGAGCTATTAAATCTCAGGTGCTAGCCGATTTTCTTGCCGAATGGACGGAGGCCGAGGTCCCTAGAGAATACAACACATACTCACACTGGACAATGTACTTTGACGGATCCAAGACACTTGCCGGACTGGGGGGTGGAGTTATCCTCACATCCCCCACCGGAGACAACATTCGATATGTACTATAGATCATGTACGCTGACTCAAACAATGCGGCCGAGTACGAGGCACCGTTGCACGGACTTCGGATGGCAACATCCATGGGTGTATAACGGCTCGAAGTACGGGGAGACTCTAATCTCGCAAATCAATGGTGAATTCGATGCCAAAAACCTAAAAATGGCACCTTACGGAAATGTCGTCCTCAAGATATCTGCACGGTTTGAAGGGCTAGAATTCCACCATGTCTCCAGAGACAGCAATCAAGCTGCTGACGTCCTCGCCCGCATGGGCGCCAAACACGACCCCGTCCCTAAGAACACCTTCCTAGAGAATCTCTTCAAGCCATCCGTGGTATGGCAGGACGACGGCAAGGACGCTATAGCTAATGGAGCAGAACAGGTCATCCCCCCTATAGTTGAACCGGACGAGCAAATCATCGGCGGTTCCGCAATTGAAGAAACACGTTCGGCTCACGAGGTCATGGCAGTAATCGCACCATGGACCGAGCCCTTCCTTGCCTACCTTCTACGCAAAGAACTCCCCGACGACCAGACGGAGGCGAGACGCATAATTCGGCGATCCAAAGCCTACAAGGTCCATGAAGGAGAATTATACAAAAAAGCACTACCGGGGTCCTCCAACGGTGCATATCCGAAGAAGAAGGAAGGCGGCTCTTGGCAGAGATAAACGCAGGCATGGGCGGCCATCATGCAGCAGCGCGGGCCCTAGTGAGCAAGGCCTTTCGAGCCAGGTTCTTCTGGCCCACCGCTCGAGCGGATGCCCACACACTCGTCCAACATTGTGTCGGCTGTCAGCTCTTTGCAAATCAAAGCCACATGCCTCCTACGGCTCTTCGGATGATACCCATTACATGGCCTTTCGCGGTCTGGGGTTTAGACATGGTTAGACCACTTAAAGGGGGGGACCAAGAAAAAGAAATACCTACTGGTCATGGTCAACAAGTTCACTAAATGGATCGAAGCAAAACCAGTAAGTTTAGCTAAGTTGGGGCCGGTCATCGACTTTATATCCGGCGTGGTGCACCGTTACGGTGTCCCACATAGTATAATAATGGACAATGGATCCAACTTCACCGCCCAGGAGGTAAAACACTATTGCGCTAACCTGGGCATCAAACTCGACTATGCCTCGGTGTATCATCCGCAGACCAATGGACAAGTCGAACGAGCCAACGGCCTCATTATGAGAGGTATTGGACCTCGTCTGGTTCGATCCCTTCAAGAATCTGACTGTCATTGGGTGAAGGAACATGATTCCGTCCTGTGGGATTTGCGTACCACCCCGAATCGATCAATGGGATACACACCGTTCTTTATGGTATACGGGGCCGAAGCGGTCCTCCCCTGTGATATCATCCACGACGCACCTAGGGTGCGCATGTACGAAGAAAAAGAAGCCGAGCTAGATTGGCAGGACGACCTAGACGCCTTGGAAGGAGAGCGCGATATAGCTCGGGCTCGATCTACCTTTTATCAACAGCATGCTCGGCGCTACCAAAGCAGGGAGGTTCGAGCGAAAACATATAATGTGGGTGAGCTAGTCTTACGCCTTCCAAAGAAATAGAAGCATAAACTCAATCCCAAGTGGGAGGGTGATAACCCACAACTATAGGGGATCGCAACAGTTTTCGAGGGTAGAGTATTCAACACAAATTTATTGATTCGACACAAGGGGAGCCAAAGAATATTCTCGAGTATTAGTAGCTGAGTTGTCAATTCAACCACACCTGAAAGACTTAATATCTGCAGCAAAGTATTTAGTAGCAAAGTAGTATGGAAGTAACGGTAACGGTGGCAAAAGTAACAGTAGCGGTTTTGTAGCAATCGTAACAGTGGCAACGGAAAAGTAACTTAGCAAAGATCAATATGTGAAAAGCTCGTAGGCAATAGATCAGTGATGGATAATTATGTCGGATGGCATTCATCATGCAACAGTTATAACCTAGGGTGACAGAGAACTAGCTCCAATTCATCAATATAATGTAGGCATGTATTCCATATATAGTCATACGTGCTTATGGAAAAGAACTTGCATGACATCTTTTGTCCTACCCTCCCGTGGCAGCGGGGTCCTAATGGAAACTAAGGGATATTAAGGCCTCCTTTTAATAGAGAACCGGACCAAAGCATTAGCACTTAGTGAATACATGAACTCCTCAAACTACGGTAATCACCGGAAAGAATCCCAATTATTGTCACCTTGGGGTATGCGGATCATAACACATAATAGGTGTCTACAACTTGCAAGATAGGATCAAGAACACATATATATTCGTGAAAACATAGTAGGTTCAGATCTGAAATCATGGCACTCGGGCCCTAGTGACAAACATTAAGCATAGCAAAGTCATAGCAACATCAATCTCAGAACATAGTGGATACTAGGGATCAAACCCTAACTAAACTAACTCGATTACATGGTAAATCTCATCCAACCCATCACCGTCCAGCAAGCCTACGATGGAATTACTCACGAACGGCGGAGAGCATCATGAAATTGGTGATGAAGGATGGTTGGTGATGACGACGGCGTCGATTTTCCCTCTCCGGAGCCCAAAACGGACTCCAGATCTGCCCTCCCGAGGAAGAACAGGAGGTGGCGGCGGCTCCATATCGTGAAACGCGATGAACTCTTCTCCTTGATTTTTTTCTCCCCGAATAGGGTTATATGGAGTTGGAGTTGAGGTCGGAGGAGTTGCAGGGGGCCCACAAGCCACCAGGGCGCGCCCTAGGGAGGGCACGCCCCCCTGGCTTGTGGCCATTGGGTGGACCCCTCTGGTTGATTCTTTCGCCAGTATTTTTTATTAATTCCAAAAATATTCTCCGTAAATTTTCAGGTCAATCCTAGAACTTTTATTTCTGCACAAAAATAACACCAAGGCAATTCTGCTGAAAACAGCGTCTGTCCGGGTTAGTTCCATTCGAATCATGCAAATTATAGTCCAAAACAAGGGCAAAAGAGTTTGGAAAAGTAGATACGATGGAGACGTATCAACTCCCCCAAGCTTAACCCATTGCTTGTCCTCAAGCAATTCAGTTGACAAACTGAAAGTGACAAAGAAAAACTTTTACAAACTCTGTTTGATCTTGTTGTTGTAAATATGTCTAACTGATGTTCAGGTTTTCAGCAAAGATTATGGGCTAACCACATTCACAATAACATTTAGGTCTCACATTTACTCATATCAATGGCATAATCAACTAGCGAGCAATAATAATAAATCTCGGATGACAACAATTTTATCAAAACAATCATGATACAATATGATATAATGGTATCTCGCTAGCCCTTTCTGAGACCATAAAACATAAATGCAGAGCACCTCTGAAGAACAAGGGCTGACTGGAAATTGTAATTCATGGTAAAAGAGATCCAGTCACAGTCATACTCAATATCAATTAATAACCAAACATACAAATGACGGTGGTGCTCTCTAACTGGTGCTTTTTATAAGAGGAGGATGACTCAACAGTAAAGTAAAATAGATAGGCCCTTCGCAGAGGGAAGCATTGATTTGTAGAGGTGCCAGAGCTCGAGCTTTTAAAATAGATATGAGTAAATTTTTGAGCGGTATGCTTTCATTGTCAACATAACAACCAAGAGTTCTCGGTATCTTCCCTGCTAGATACATTATAGGCGGTTCCCAAACAGAATGATAAAGTTTTTACTCCCCCTCCACCAATCAAACACACTCCACGGCTGGCCGAATCGACGGGTACCGTCCATACAAACAACAATCCCGGGGGAGTTTTGTTTCATTATGTTTTGATTTGATTTTTTGAGCATGGAACTGGGCATCCCGATTACCAACCACTTTCTCGTGAATGACAAGTGAATAAACACTCATCATGAGAATAACCCACCTAGCATGGAGGATACTGACAGCCCCTAATCACTACAAGAGCGATTCGGGCATACAAAACAGAATATTATTTGAAGGTCTAGAGTTTGGCACATGCAAATTTACTTGGAACGACAGGTAAATACCGCATATAGGTAGGTATGGTGGACTCATATGGAACAACTTTGGGTTTAAGGAAGTGGATGCACAAGCAGTATTCCCGCTTAGTACAAGTGAAGGCTAGCAAGAGACTGGGAAGCGACCAACTAGAGAGCGACAATAGTCATAAACATGCATTGAGATTAACCAACATTGAATGCAAACATGAGTAGGATATAAATCACCATGAACATAAATATCGTGGAGGCTGTGTTGATTTTGTTTCAACTACATGCATGAACATGTGCCAAGTCAAGCCACTTGAATCATTCAAAGGAGGATACCATCCTATCATACTACATCATAACCATTTTAAAATTCATGTTGGCACTCAAGACAAACTATTATACAATCCTAGCTAATTAGGCATGGCATGAGCAACTACAATCTCTAATTGTCATTGCAAACATGTTTCATCCATAACGAGCTGAATTCGGAACGATGAGCTAATCATATTTACAAAAACAAAATAGGTCGAGTTCATACCATCTTTTCTCCATCTCAATCATTTCATCATATATCGTCATTATTGCCTTTCACTTGCACGACCGAACGGTGTAAATAATAATAAGAGTGCACGTGCATGGGACTAAGCTGGAATCTGCAAACAACAACTCAAAGGAGAAGACAAGGCAATATGGGCTCTCTGATAGATAAACAATAATGCATATGAGGGCCACTCAACATTTTCATTGTGGTCTTCTCCTTATGACCCAAAGAAGAAAAGAAAACTATTTACACGGGAAAGCTCCCAACAAGCAAAAGAAGAACGAGAAATCTTTTTGGGTTTTCTTTTAATGCTACAACTAAACAAACTAGAAAGTAAAACTAGAGCTAATTTTTTTTCTTAAGGTTTTTCTGACACACAAGAAGAAAGCGAGAAAAAGAAATAAACTAACATGGATAATACAATGAAAAAGTATGAACACCGACAACTGGAATGAGTGTGTGAACATGAATGTAATGTCGGTGAGAAATACGTACTCCCCCAAGCTTAGGCTTTTGGCCTAAGTTGGTCTATGCCCATGGATCAAAGTAGCCCTCTCCTGGGTACTGAGGAGGATCCTGAGGGTTCCACTGGTTAGCGAGCTCTTGTGGCTTATACTGATAAACAGACTCCTCGTACGGGTCAAGTGATGGTTCTGGCTCAGGAACTGGGGATTGAGTCCGCTCCCAGTATGCATAAATATCGTCGGGCATAATAATGTACCTGCTTGAATAAATATCGAAGAAAGAAGGTGCAGGCAAAGTAATAATCTGACAGGTACCCTGGCTGAATACTAGGTTATAGATGAGCCGCTTGTCATTGTCTTTGGAAATGAAATCATGTGCTACCATACTATCATAGTCTAAATACTTAGTGGGTAACAACCTTTCTTCCTTTTCATCTAGTCTAAAGGGTATCTCAAAGTGTCTAGCAAGGCGAGAAGAATAAATACCTCCAAAGATAGGACCCTTCGAACGATTTAAACTCAACCGTTGAGCAACAATAGCGCCCAAACTAAAAGTTCTATCACGGTGTAAAGCATGGCGCAAAACGGCTAGGTCAGGAGCGCTTAGGCCTCCACTCTCCCCACGACCAATCAAACATCTCCCCGCAAATAATGAGTAATAGCGCAAAACAGGAAAATGTAAACTAGCCACTCTGGCTCCCGACACCCCTCTCTCTTCCCCTACAGTGGTTTCAGTAATAAAATCTTCCACATCTCTAGGACGGGGTTCACTGACGCTGCCCTCATAAGGTAATTTGCAAACATTGCAAAAATCGTAAAGAGTCATCTTCTTAGGCTCATCATATAAGTGAAATTCTACCATAGGAGGATTTTCCCTATAATGAAAGTGAAAGTTTTGCACGAAGGTATTAGTGAGTAAGAGGTATTGGTCACACTTATCGTGGAGGAAGTCGGTGATGCCTGCATTCTCCGCCAAATAGTAAAAATCATTATAAATTCCGGCCGCCTCCAAGAATGCATCACTTGGCCATTCACATGGCCGAACCTCCGTGGTGCGGGGAAGATTGTATTTGGGCTTCTCTTTCTTCTCATTTTCATTTTCTTTAGAACCCCGGCTTGAAGAGCCTCTTAACAATCTCCTCATCATTTTCTTCCTCTGAAAAATTTCTGAAATTTTAGTAACTCAAAATAAAGGTGAACAAAATTCAAAGCAACCACTCCCATAAGTGCCTAGAGGCTAAATCATGCATCTAAACTACTTGGGACCATACAAATTTAACATGCAAGCTCAAGAACAAGGTCACCACAGTAGAAAAAATTTGCAATATATAAAGCACTAGAACAAAAACTAATTGGACCATTGGAGGAGTCACATACCGAAGAACAATCTCCCAAAACAGTTTTGCAAATGGAGCTTTGCACAAGGAGATCGAAAATGGCAGCAAGATGAGCTAGGACACGGGTTTGAGCAATGGTGGGATTTTTTATGGAGGAAGACGAAGTGGATGGGTGCTGGAATGAGTGAGGGGGGCCTACGTGGGACCCACAAGCCACCAGGGCGTGCCCTGGGGGGGTGGGCGCGCCCCCTGGGCTTGTGGCTCACTGGTGCAGCCCCCTGGTGTGTTCTGAGTGCCAAATATTCTTAAATATTCTATAAAAAATCATACTAAATTTTCAGGGCATTTGGAGAACTTTTATTTCCAGGTCATTTTTTGTTGTACGGATAATTCAGAAAACAGAAGTATAATAGTATTTTTGCTTTATTTATTCTAAACAACAGAAAGTAAAAGTTGGGTACAGAAGGTTGTGCTTTCTAAATTCATCCATCTCATGCCTGTCAAAAGGAATTCGTTAACAAGGTTGATCAAGTCTTATTAACAAACTTCTTTCGAGTAACATGAAACCGGAGAATTTTCGAATAACACTAAGTTACCTCAACGGGGACAGGCATGTCCCCTACCATGATTATTTCATATTTCTTCTTGACAGTAGGGAGAGGGAATTTAAAACCTCCAATAGCAATTGTTGGAATTTCTCCAATAGAGTTGATACTATGAACTTGAGGTTGTTTCTTCGGAAAGTGCACCGTATGCTCATTACCATTAACATGAAAAGTGACATTGCCTTTGTTGCAATCAATAACAGCCCCTGCAGTGTTCAAAAAGGGTCTACCAAGGATGATCGACATGCTGTCTTCCTCAAGAATATCAAGAATAACAAAGTCTGTTAAGATAGTAACGTTTGCAACCACAACAGGCACATCCTCGCAAATACCGATGGGTAGAGCGGTTGATTTATCAGCCATTTGCAAAGAGATTTCAGTAGGTGTCAACTTATCCAAATCAAGTCTACGATATAAAGAGAAAGGCATAAAACTAACACCGGCTCCCAAATCACATAAAGCAGTTTTAACATAGTTTCTTTTAATGGAGCATGGTATAGTTGGTATTCCTGGATCTCCTAGTTTCTTTGGTACTCCACCCTTAAAAGTATAATTAGCAAGCATGGTGGAAATTTCAGCTTCCGGTATCTTTCTTTTATTAGTCACAATATCTTCCATATACTTAGCATAAGGAGACATTTCCAGTATATCAGTCAAACGCATACGTAAAAAGACAGGTCTAAGCATTTCAACAAAGCGCTCAAAATCCTCATCATCCTTTTTCTTGGATGGCTTAGGAGGAAAGGGCATGGGTTTCTGAACCCAAGGTTCTCTTTCTTTACCATGCTTCCTAGCAACGAAGTCTCTTTTATCATATCTTTTATTCTTAGATTGTGGGTTATCAAGATCAACAGCAGGTTCAATCTCCACATCATTATCATTACTAGGTTGAGTATCAACATGAACATCATCATTAACATTATCACCCAGTTCATGTTCATCACCAGGTTGTGTATCAGCATCAGAAATAGAAATATCGTTTGGGTTTTCATGTGTATCAATAACAGGTTCACCAGCAGCATGCAAAGTCCTATCATCATTCTTTTTCTTTCTTTTGATAGAATGACTAGGTGCATCAGTATTGATTCTCTGAGAATCTTGCTCAATTCTCTTGGGGTGGCCCTTAGGATATAAAGGTTCCTAAGTCATTTTACCACCTCTAGTCACTACTCTAACAGCATTATC
Source organism: Elymus sibiricus (assembly GCA_039707655.1). Classification (NCBI taxonomy): domain Eukaryota; kingdom Viridiplantae; phylum Streptophyta; class Magnoliopsida; order Poales; family Poaceae; genus Elymus; species Elymus sibiricus. The sequence continues at coordinate 133,301,893 of CM077671.1, forward strand.
ATTCATCTCATTAAGCAAATCATTTTGTGCCTTAAGTACTTGTTCTACTTGAGTAGTTACCATGGAAGCATGTTTACTGATAAGCTTGAGATCATTAATAGGTCTACTCATATATTCACCTAAACGATCAAGCATGTAAGCATTATGTTTCAATTGTCTACTAACATAAGCATTGAAATTTTCTTGTTTAACAATAAAGTTATCAAATTCATCCAAGCATTGGCTAGCAGACTTATTATAAGGAATATCACCTTCATCAAATCTACGGAGAGAATTTACCTCTACTACCTATGCCGGGTTATCAAGACCATGTATTTCTTCAATAGGTGGTAGATTCTTAACATCTTCAGCTTTAATACCTTTTTCTTTCATAGATTTCTTTTCCTCTTGCATATCTTCAGGACTGAGAAATAGAATACCTATTTTCTTCGGAGTGGACTTTGGAGGTGGTTCAGAAATAGTCCAATCATTATCATTGCTCAATATATTATTCAATAATAGTTCAGCTTGTTCAACAGTTCATTCCCTGAAAACACAACCAGCACAACTATCTAGGTGGTCCCTAGAAGCATCGGTTAGTCCATTATAAAAGATATCAAGTATTTCGTTTTTCTTGAGAGGATGACCAATCAAAGCATTAAGTAATTGGATAAGCCTCCCCCAAGCTTGTGGGAGACTCTCTTCTTCAATTTGCACAAAGTTAAATATTTCTTGCAAGGCAGCTTGTTTCTTATGGGCAGGAAAATATTTTTCAGAGAAGTAATATATCATATCCTGGGGACTACGCACACAACTAGGAGCAAGAGAATTAAACCATATCTTAGCATCACCCTTTAATGAGAAAGGAAACAACTTAAGAATATAGTAATAACGAATTTTTTCCTCATGAGTAAATAGGGTGGCTATATCATTCAATTTAGTAAGATGTGCCACAACAGTTTCTGACTCATAACCATGGAAAGGATCAGATTTAACCAAAGTAATTAACTCAGGATCGACAGAGAATTCATAATCCTTATCAGTAACAAAAATAGGTGAAGTAGCAAACTTATGATCATATTGCATTCTAGCATTCAAAGATTTTTCCTTCCACTTGCATAGTAATTTCTTAAGATCATCTCTATCTTTACAAGCAAGAAAGTCCCTAGCTACCTCTCCATCCATAACATAACCCTCAGGTATAACAGGCAATTCATATCTAGGAGAGCTAGGTCTAACAGGGGTCTGAAAGTGTTCAGTTTCAATAATTTCATCAGTTTCAGAAATATCATCAGTTTCAGTGATCTCATTCTCTCTAACCCTAGCAAATTGTTCATCAAGAAATTCACCCAAAGGCACAGTATTATCAAGCATAGAAGAAGTGTCATCATCAATTACTTGCGACATATTAGAATTACTAGCAGGTGGTGGTGTCGCAAATTTACTCATAACCTAAAAATGGCACCTTACGGAAATGTTGTCCTCAAGATATCTGCACGGTTTGAAGGGCTAGAATTCCACCATGTCTCCAGAGACAGCACTCAAGCTGCTGACGTCCTCGCCCGCATGGGCGCCAAACACGACCCCGTCCCTAAGAACACCTTCCTAGAGAATCTCTTCAAGCCATCCGTGGTATGGCAGGACGATGGCAAGGACGCTATAGCTAATGGACTAGAACAGGTCATCCCCCCTATAGTTGAACCGGACGAGCAAATCATCGGCGGTTCCGCAATTGAAGAAACACCTTCGGCTCACGAGGTCATGGCAGTAATCGCACCATGGACCGAGCCCTTCCTTGCCTACCTTCTACGAAAAGAACTCCCTGACGACCAGACGGAGGCGAGACGCATAATCCGGCGATCCAAAGCCTACAAGGTCCATGAAGGAGAATTATACAAAAAAAGCACTACCGGGGTCCTCCAACGGTGCATATCCGAAGAAGAAGGAAGGCGGCTCTTGGTAGAGATAAATGCAGGCATGGGCGGCCATCATGCAGCAGCGCGGGCCCTGGTGAGCAAGGCCTTTCGAGCCGGGTTCTTCTGGCCCACCGCTCGAGCGGATGCCCACACACTCGTCCAACATTGTGTCGGCTGTCAGCTCTTTGCAAATCAAAGCCACATGCCTCCTACGGCTCTTCGGATGATACCCATTACATGGCCTTTTGCGGTCTGGGGTTTAGACATGGTTAGACCACTTAAAGGGGGGGACCAAGAAAAAGAAATACCTACTGGTCATGGTCAACATGTTCACTAAATGGATCGAAGCAAAACCAGTAAGTTTAGCTAAGTTGGGGCCGGTCATCGACTTTATATCCGGCGTGGTGCACCGTTACGGTGTCCCACATAGTATAATAATGGACAATGGATCCAACTTCACCACCCAGGAGGTAAAACACTATTGCGCTAACCTGGGCATCAAACTCGACTATGCCTCGGTGTATCATCCGCAGACCAATGGACAAGTCGAACGAGCCAACGGGATACACACCGTTCTTTATACTATACGGGGCCGAAGCGGTCCTCCCCTGTGATTTCATCCACGACGCACCAAGGGTGCGCATGTACGAAGAAAAAGAAGCCAAGCTAGATTGGCAGGACGACCTAGACGCCTTGGAAGGAGAGCGCGATATAGCTCGGGCTCGATCTACCTTTTATCAACAGCATGCTCGGCGCTACCAAAGCAGGGAGGTTCGAGCGAAAACATATAATGTGGGTGAGCTAGTCTTACGCCTTCCAAAGAAATAGAAGCATAAACTCAATCCCAAGTGGGAGGGTGATAACCCACAAGTATAGGGGATCGCAACAGTTTTCGAGGGTAGAGTATTCAACCCAAATTTATTGATTCGACACAAGGGGAGCCAAAGAATATTCTCGAGTATTAGCAGCTGAGTTGTCAATTCAACAACACCTGAAAGACTTAATATCTGCAGCAAAGTATTTAGTAGCAAAGTAGTATGGAAGTAACGGTAACGGTGGCAAAAGTAACAGTAGCGGTTTTGCAACAATCGTAACAGTGGCAACGGAAAAGTAACTTAGCAAAGATCAATATGTGAAAAGCTCGTAGGCAATGGATCAGTGATAATTATGTCGGATGGCATTCATCATGCAACAGTTATAACCTAGGGTGACAGAGAACTAGCTCCAATTCATCTATATAATGTAGGCATGTATTCCATATATAGTCATACGTGCTTATGGAAAAGAACTTGCATGACATCTTTTGTCCTACCCTCCCGTGGCAGCGGGGTCCTAATGGAAACTAAGGGATATTAAGGCCTCCTTTTAATAGAGAACCGGACCAAAGCATTAGCACTTAGTGAATACATGAACTCCTCAAACTACGGTAATCACCGGAAAGAATCCCAATTATTGTCACCTTGGGGTATGCGGATCATAACACATAATAGGTGTCTAAAACTTGCAAGATAGGATCAAGAACACATATATATTCGTGAAAACATAATAGGTTCAGATTTGAAATCATGGCACTCGGGCCCTAGTGACAAGCATTAAGCATAGCAAAGTCATAGCAACATCAATCTCAGAACATAGTGGATACTAGGGATCAAACCCTAACTAAACTAACTCGATTACATGGTAAATCTCATCCAACCCATCGCCGTCCAGCAAGCCTACGATGGAATTACTCACGAACGGCAAACTAACTCGATTACATGGTAAATATCATCCAACCCATCACCGTCCAGCAAGCCTACGATGGAATTACTCACGAACGGTGGAGAGCATCATGAAATTGGTGATGAAGGATGGTTGGTGATGACGACGGCGTCGATTTCCCCTCTCCGGAGCCCAAAACGGACTCCAGATCTGCCCTCCCGAGGAAGAACAGGAGGTGGCGGCGGCTCCGTATCGTGAAACGCGATGAACTCTTCTCCTCGATTTTTTCTCCCCGAATAGGGTTATATGGAGTTGGAGTTGAGTCGGAGGAGTTGCAGGGGGCCCACAAGCCACCAGGGCGCGCCCTAGGGGGGGCGCGCCCCTGGCTTATGGCCAATGGGTGGACCCCCTCTGGTTGATTCTTTCACCAGTATTTTTTATTAATTCCAAAAATATTCTCCGTAAATTTTCAGGTCAATCCGAGAACTTTTATTTCTGCACAAAAATAACACCAAGGCAATTCTGCTGAAAACAGCGTCAGTCCGGGTTAGTTCCATTCGAATCATGCAAATTAGAGTCCAAAACAAGGGCAAAAGAGTTTGGAAAAGTAGATACGATGGAGACGTATCAGAGGGCCCTTTCATAATTGATGAAGTACTGACAGGAGGAGCTTGTCGCCTTCGCAACCCGCAGGACATTCGACTCGAACCGAACCCATGGAACGCAGCTCGCCTTCAGCGCTTCTACGGCTAGACCGGTGTCGTCACCTTCTCTAAAACCCTTGAGATCCCCCCTCCCTTGTTTACTTCTACAGGATTGGTTAGATTTTCTCAGGCTATGTTCGGTTGAACCGAACTATGTTTAGATTTCATCGGCATACATTCTCAAATGTTTTACCCGGTAACGCCTGGGGGCTTCTTAATGAAGCAAAGCTATATTGTTTTCTGAAGCTATTTGTCTTGTATGCACCCTTCCAGCATCGTTTTGCGCCATATTATGCACCAATTGGTCTTAAGATTTAGCCAAGCCGGGTTGCCTTGCTCCTGTGCTTACCCCCTACGGTCCCGATTGTTCGGCTAGGGGGTAAAGGGAGCACCTCTGCGATTGTTACGACCGGATTGCCCGGATATGTACCTCAGACAGGTGAAGCCGAAGGCTAGCATTCTTAAGAAGCAAATTGGTCAGCCAGAGAGGAAGAAAATATAGTTTGGGCTCTTCACCACAAACAGGGATCATTCCCCCAAAGTAGCAAACTATCCGAATACTACAGGTACATAATTATGATGTTTACGATCTACGTAGTAACCTGAAGAAAGGAACCCATAGAGGAACTATTTTCTTCGGAAGATGTTTCTTACGTTAATTAAATAGTAATATAACATACCTCCCTATGCGCGTTTCGTCTGTTCGCACCAAAGGGCCGGATTGCCGAGTTCTCCGAAATGATTCCCTCTTATCGTGGGATGCATAGCTATTAGCGACGGAGGAAGAAGCCGATGGCCGGTTAAGACAACGTTTACAACATGGATGGAGTCGGTTTGATATAAAGTACATAAGTTACATAAAATCAAACACTAGGCTGTCAGTCGAGATGATCTATTATGGTGTCCAGGGCGCAATCCTCTTGTGACATACGAGCGGCGGGCTTCACTTGGTCATAACCCATGTGCAGAGGTACCTCTCGACCATCTGGCCCTACCGGCCCAACCCAAGCCAAGTGCTCTGGGTTGAGTTTGGTAACCCACGCCTCTCACGCCCCCTCTCGACAAGTTGAGGTCTTCCATAGCTCAAAACAACTTCGAACTCCTCTAAATTGATCGGCCAGCTCGGCCATCCCTTCCGGAGGCGTCTGAGCTGGCCAGAGTGCCTTGATCATGCTCTTCATAGCTTTCCGAGTTCGCTCGTGCACAAGGGACAGTTCCTTTAACAGGTCCCCTCCGAATGAGCTGGTTTCTTCCTCGGGACGCCCGGTCAGGAGACCTAGGCAGGAAAATAAAAGGTGCTCCTTACACTCGACACGATAAAAGTGCTTTACGGGGTTCTTGATTAGAATTTCACTTACAGAACATGCCACCCTGTAATCTCTGGTTCTCTTCGCGGGCCTGCGTCAATTGAGTTTTTAAACTCTCAATTTCTTCGGCTTGTCGCTGATTTTCCGCCTTGAGCTGGTTCTTATCCTCCAGACTTCGAGTCAATACACGATGTCCAGCCTCCAGCCGAGACTCAGCATACCTTTGAGATTTTCGGGAAGCATCCAAATCCTTCTGCAGCTGTCCTATGGGCTCGGCTGCTACAAAACAATCTTTCGTCAGAAAAGATGTCTTAACAACTTGCGCACATAAAACAATACTTTTACTCACCATGCGCCTCTCTGGTGAACTTTTTCACCTGCTCAAGCTCGGCCTTAATGTCTCGCAGCTCCTCTTGACTTGACTCGAGGTCTACCGACAACTTCTCGTTTTGTTGCTTTGAAGCCTACATATACACAAAAACAATATTTAGACCCTTAAATTCGGTCGTCCCGTCCAAATTAAGGCTCGGGGGCTACTAGGTTAGGAATTGTGTTTGGTTGTCAAAGCCGACCACTCACCTGCAGGCTGGTGGACATTAGTCTAGCGGCTCCATCAAGTCCCGCTCGAGCGACTCCGAGGTATGAGTCCACTGAATTAAGAGCATTAAACTCTTGGTCAGAAAATATTGGGTGACGCAACGACTCCTTCCCCCGTCGATGATTCATCACGCTTTCAACCTCGGAGTTAGTAACCGAGACATCCCCTGAGTCCTCGGGAGGTTGGCCAGTAACAGGGACTCCCGCATCACTTCGGCGCGTGCCGAAGACCTCGGTTCATGAGGACCGTCTGACGCCTTCTCAACGTCTTTGGATGGAGGTGGATGTACTCGCCTCCTGAGTATGTCGGTCAGAAACCGTGAGCGTTTAAAACGGATAAAACAAAGATCAGATTGCAAGGTTAACATTAAGGGATTTCTATTCTTGTGCCCCTGGTTCCTTAGTTCTACTCATTCATCCCCACGCCCTTAACTTTTGCTCACTTTTCCCCACTCCCTTGTCCAAAACCCTCAGAAATGGTCACAACGGAGGATGTCGTCGGGTCAATGGTTTGACCGTTAACTCTGACGTGTGGGGCCGTGCTGGATTGTGTCGCCCGTTGGACCTGCCAAGTGGGGCCGCGTTGGACTGTGTCGCCCTCCTTTGACCATTCTGACGTGTGGGGCCGCGCTGGACTGTGTCGCCCGTTGGACGGTGGCGCTGGTTGGACCGTTGGGCCGTGCTTTTGTTTGGGCCATTGAATTAAACGCCCGCGTCCATGCGCTGATGCACGCCGCCATGATAAGCCTACTATGCATGCGTGACATGATCCAGCTAGCCTGCCTGCATGCGCCGATGCGAGCCGCCACGGACGCAGCCTTCCTGTGAGCCGCCACGGACGCAGCGACTGTCGCTGCTGCCGGTTCGTCTCTTCTCGCACGCGCCTCCTCAATCGATTCATTGTTCACACCGTCTCAGCCTTTGACCTCCGCAACATCAATTCAGCGTGGCAATTAAATTCTAGGGCATACCGATCGACGTGCGCCGCCATGATACAGAAGCCTGCTATGCATGCCACGTGATCCAGCTAGCCTGCCTGCATGGGCCGATGCACGCCGCCACGGACGCAGCGACGGTCGCTGCCGCTGGTTCCTATCTTCTCGCACGCGTCTCCACCTTCCAGGTGCCACAGACCGAGGCCAGGGTGCAGTACTACGTGCGGGCTTCGCCCACCTTTTTTACCCACCCATATGTCACTCCCTCCATGTACAAAAGCATGCAATATTTTTTTTTGAAGCATAGAATAGAACCAACAACCAGAGTCAGCTAAACATAGATCAGAGAGCATAATAGCAGCATACAATATATATCCTACATACTACGTAGTGCACTACGCGTCTATGTCGTCGGAGATGGCCTGATCCGCCTGCGCCGGAGTTTGATCTGCCTGCGCGGGAGCCTGGTCCGCCTGTGCCGCCGCCTGCGCCTCCTCCTGCGCCGCCCGCGCTGCCTCCATCTGCTGCTGACGAAGACGCCGGGCCTACTCCGACCGGATGGAGTTGAGGATCACCACCTGGTCAGGCCACAGATAGTAGACCGGCGGTGCCTCCACTTCCGGCTCCTTCGGCGGCGCCTCCTCCTCCGGCTCCTGCGGTGGAGCCTCCTCCTCCGGCTGCCGCGGCGGCGCCTCCTCTGGCTCACCTCCCCCATCTCCGACCCCTCCTCGAAATCCTCCTCCGGTTCCAGAGGTAGCCTCACTTGCCTCCGGATTTGGGCCTGCCGAAGGAGGAAGAGACGGTGTTCAATTGTGTAGTACTGGCGGCGTGGTGGCATGGCTGATGGGCTCGGAGAGGGGAGTGCTCGGGTGCCGGCGGGGAGAGGGAGCAGGCGGATGAGCTAGGGCTGGGGGACGCCGTCCGGCTTAAATAGTCATCTATGGATAATGACGGGGAGCCGGATCGGTGCCTCCTCCCTCAACAGTCAACGCGTAGCGAAGGACCAACTAGGACTTTTTTTATTTCCCGCGGGCGAGTGGGTGAGAAGAACCAACGTCTCGCGGATCGCCCAACGATCCAACGATGTAGAGCCGTCCATGTGATCCAACGGTGCGGAGCCTGCACGCAGCCTGCCCGTATCCTTCTAGAAGACCATATCCGACGGTTTTCGCTTGGCGCTAGGGTATGATCGGACGACTGCAGTTCGACGTTAGGGTTTGTAGAGATGCTGCGGGGTTTTGAGCCGGTCAGCGGGGTTATCTTAAGTTTGACCAACTTTCAAATGACCTTAACTAATTCAAAAAAAACAAAAAAATATGAAACCTTCCCTGATCGTCGTTTTATAAGACATAGTTACCCTAAAAAATATAAACCTCGGTTTAGGGGCTTTTTTAAGAAAAAACTTCTTTTGAGATGCGCTACCGTTTCCAAGTTCAAATGAGCATAACTAAATTCAAAAAAATGTAAAACCTGTTCACAATGCCTTTGTATGTGACATGGTTATGGCAAAAAATAAAAAACTTGGTTTATGGGCATTTCCATGAAAAGTCCTTCACACATATAAGCTATCACGTACGGGGTTGTATAGAGTTCGAGAAGAGAGCGACAGTGGGTTAATGTTTACGAAAAATAAAAAAAATAAAAAAATCACCAGAGCTCCATTTCAGTGTGAGTAAGAAGGAGCCGAACGTATTTTTCATTTTTGTAATTTTAAACTGTCTTCATATAAATAGGTTTTGTAATAAAGGGTTAGGGTTAGGGTTTAGGAGTCTGTTTTTGTTTTCTTTGCTGTTAGATCATTTCAACATAGGGTAACATGATCATTACAACTTAGGCATCTTTCAACATGTCGCTTATAATTCAAATGTTAGTTCAAATTCAAGTTTTTACCTTAATTAATCATCAAATCATGTCATATTCAAACATCACATAGGATTGGCGGCATATAAGTGGCTAGATGATGGCCATCTATCCTATTGCAGATGCAGGTATTTATTCACTGGATTTCTTCTTGTTTACGAATAATGGGGGATCTGCCTAACCCTATCAAACCTTTCGGTAAGATAATACAAGAATCATATTTGGTTGGGTTCTAACTCTGCTGTTCAGTCTGGCGTGGGTGTGATACCGGTCACATCACATCACATCACATCACCATGCATTATCTTTAATTAAACATCAATGCCGACCATAGAGGCCGGCGATAGTTCTAGTGCATTATACACAATGCCAGTAGCAACTAATATAAAAACACAAATAAAAATATAACATATGTAAAATATAGACAATTCCGCCCGCCGATGAAGCCGCGCCGTCTTTAGGAGCACCGTCCTACTCGTCGTCGTCCCTGGTGAGGTCGACGTAGGGAGGCGGCTGCCAAAGGTGGGCTAGCAGCCCCTGCCAGGCCGGAGGCGCTTGCGGTGCTTGCAACACCTCCTCCCGTGGCTCCTGCTCCGGTTCGGGTGACCGCGGCAGCGTGGGTGCCCACGGCTGGACAGCCAGCGCGTCGACCATCTCCGACGCAGTGGCCGACCATCCCCACGACTGGCCCACCAGTCGGGGGTTCCACGCCGCAAGGGCCGGCTCCTCCGCCACCTCCTCCTTGACGACGACGGCCATCTCCAGCTTAGGGATGGTCACGTCGCCGGCCGCAGAGAGGGCCAACGCACTCTCCATGTCCGTCCATTGACGCTCGTCGTGCGTGCGCGTGGATTCCTCCATGACATGCCTAATGAGCTCGTCCTCCTCCTCCTCGGTCATCGGAGGTGGTCGTGACGGGGACGGAGATGGTGTCGGGGTGAGGCCGCGGACACGCCTACGACCGCGCACTTGGGGCGGGCTAGCAGCACGTCGTCACCGTGGGCTAGGTAGACGACCGGCAAAAAAAGACTGCCGCCACAGGTCGTGCTCGTCGTGGAGCCATGTATCCCACAGCGGCGAGTTGACGCCATACCTAGGGTCATGGAGGAGATCCAGAGGCAGGCGCGCGCGACGTCGGTCGATCTCCTCACGGCGAGCGCGGCCGCTCATCAGCACCGGGGGGATTGGAACCCGATCCGCGGACAGATGCCAGTTGTTCGGGAGGTGGGTATCTCCCCACGGCAATGGCGTGGCCGTCTCCCAGTACCTCCGGCATATTTCCGTGCCGACGTACGGGCGCGTGCGCTGCGGGGCGGCCGGCGGACCGATTGCAAATGCGGGTGGAGCGGATAGAGCAGGCTGCAGCGGCGGTGGTGGTGGTGGTGGGCTCCTAGAGCGACCGGAGCGGCGCCTACCAGAGGATGAGCCGGCCTCATGGCCGTGCTTCCCCTTCCCGGACCACGGCCAGGTCATGGCGATGGCGGCGGGCTAGAGTTTCTAGAAACTGCCGGGGGTGGAGGGGGCAGGATTGGCTTTGGAAGCGGAAGCTACTGTGTGGAGTGTGACTGGCCAGTCCACGGGTTTCCACTTAAAGTACGACGACGACACGAAGGTGGGTGGCTGACGACCGGGTCCCACCGCGCGTGCGCATTTACTTTGGGCGGTGGGGGTAGGTTGGACGCCGCCACGAGTGATGGCCCGTCTGTCCATTTTGCCCCAAGCGGACGTGGGCGTACGATTTGGAGTTGCCCTTACGACACGGCCCCACTAGTCAGAGTTAACGGTCAAACCATTGAACCGACGGCATCCTCCGTTATGACCTTTCGTGAGGGTTTTGGACAAGAGAGTGGGGAAAAGTGAGCAAATTCTAAGAGCGTGGGGATGGATGAGTACAGCTAAGGAACAAGGGGCACAGATGTAAAAACCCTAATATTAAACACCTCTTGGTGGGGGAGCGATCGATGTGACTCCCGCCGTCGTCCCTCGCTCGGGAGTCTTGCCGCTACTTGACCCGGACCTTGCCGGGGTAGCCCTTCAGGGTGTCCGGCGCGTAGTCCGGCGACCCTTGGGGGTAGAAGTTGGTATGAACGGAATGACTGGAGGCGCGCGTCCTTTTCGAGAAGAGGCCTTCTTTTTACTTATTGCGGAGGAAGAAAGTGATCCGGGGTGATTGGCCTGAAGGCCCACCTTAGATTCATCGATACTCCTCTGGTAAAAGGTCTCGTCCTCCAAATCAATCAAAATATCCGGATCGTCGTGAAATCCAGGATCATCACTATGGGAATAATCTTCCGGTTGCGAGGCGGGGTAGTTAACTGTCTCGATCCAACGCCTCAATTGTTGTTTAGAAAGACACAGAGTTCTGATCAGTAAAATCAAAAATTAGTGGTCCGAACTAGGGAAGTGTGAATGAACTTACCCATTCAATGGGGTTATGAGTTGATTAGCCTTCTCTGATCTTCAGGCGAGCAAAATCTTCTTTTTCTCCTTTAAAGAGATCGGCCAATATGGCCGCCAACGCTGACTGATCGGCGGGCCCTTGCCGTCGGGAACGGGTTGCGTCGCTTGTCCCGTTGTAGCGCCACAGGGGGTGAGTCCTTTGTTGCAGAGGTTGAAAACAATGGGTAATGGCAGCGGACATCACGTCGATGATGGTTAGCTTGCTATGAGCTAGTAGCTTCACCTAGGCGGCTAGGCACTTTACCCCAGCGCTCTCCTCTTGGGAAGAGCTCTTCGGATGCCAATTGAATCATTTCTTTAATGGAGCGTTGGAGTATTCGGGCAAACCCCTTCGAGCTGGGTCGAATAAGGGGACGTCCTCAATATAAAACCACTCTGAAGTCCACTCCTCGAATTCCTTCTTTGGGGTCCCGATGGGATACCCCGTCCCGGCTATACGCCACACTTCGGCGCCACCCACTTCCCGGATTGACCCTCCCCGAGTACGGGGGATGAGGCAGAAATACTTTCTCCATAGATCAAAGTGGGGCTCGCAGCCTAGAAACATCTCGTAGAGGGCAACAAAGCCCGAGATGTGCGGGATAGACCCGGGGGTGAGGTTGTGGAGTTGGATCCCGTAGAACCCCAGTAAACACCTCAATAAGGGTGAATGGGGAAGCCTAGGCCTCGTAAGAGGGAGGAGGTGAAGCATACCCTCTCGTCCTGGCGGGGGGCAGGGAAGTTCTTCGCAAGGGCCTCGCCATTCATGGAAGTCAATCAAGCGCGACTGGGTGCCAGATCCGAAGTAGGGAGGTATCCTTGTAACTCAAGATTGCGCAGCTGAAGGAGGGAAACAGAACAGCTTGCCCAGTCACCTGGAAGGGGACCATGAGGGCGCGAGGAAGAACCTAGAGTGCTCGCCATATCTCCAAGTTTGTTGCTTCTAGGGCTGATACGTCTCCAACGTATCTATAATTTTTTATTGTTCCATGCTATTATATTATCTATTTTGGATGTTTTATATACATTAATATGTTATTTTATATTATTTTTGGGACTAACCTATTAACCTAGAGCCCAGTGCCAGTTTCTGTTTTTTCCTTGTTTTTGAGTATTGCAGATAAGGAATATCAAATGGAGTCCAATCAGAATAAAATCTTCGCGATGATTTTTCTTGGACCAGAAGAAACCTACCAGACTTGGAGAGGGGGGCAGGAGACCTGCCGGGAGACGACAAGCCTGGAGGGCGCGCCCTAGGGGGGCGCGCCCCCCTGGCTTGTGGCCCCCCTGCAGGCCTCCTAACCCTAATCTTCCTCCTATAAATTCCTAAATATTCCCCCAATACCAAAGAGAGCCTCAATAATACTTTTCCGCCGCTGGAAGCCTCTGTTCCCGTGAGATCCCATCTTGGAGCCTTTTCGGTAATCTGCCGGAGGGGGATTCGATCACGGAGGGCATCTACATCAACTCCATTGCCCCTCCGATGATGCGTGAGTAGTTCACCTCAGACCTTCGGGTCCATAGCTAGTAGCTAGTTGGCTTCTTCTCTCTCTATGTTCTTCAATACCATGTTCTCCTTGATCTTCATGGAGATCTATCCGATGTAATACTCTTTTGCGGTGTGTTTGTCGAGATCCGATGAATTGTGGGTTTATGATCAGATTATCTATGAATATTATTTGAATCTTCTCTGAATTCTTATATGCATGATTTCATATCTTTGCAAGTCTCTTCGAGTTATTGGTTTGGTTTGGCCAACTAGATTGGTAATTCTTGCAATGGGAGAAGTGCTTAGTTTTGGGTTCAATCTTGCGGTGTCCTCACCCAGTGACAAAGTAGGGGTAGCGAGGCACGTATTTGTATTGTTGCCATCGAGGGTAAAAAGATGGGGTTTTCATCATATTGCTTGAGTTTATCCCTCTACATCATGTCATCTTACTTAATGCGTTACTCTGTTCTTCACGAACTTAATACTCTAGATGCAGGCAGGAGTCGGTCGATGTGTGGAGTAATAGTAGTAGATGCAGAATCGTTTCGGTATACTTGACACGGACGTGATGCCTATATGCATAATCATTGCCTTGGATATCATCATAACTATGCGCTTTTCTATCAATTGCTCGACAGTAATTTGTTCACCCACCGTATTATTTTCCTTCAAGAGAGAAGCCTCTAGTGAGACCTATGGCCCCCGGGTCTATTTTCCATATTATATTTTCAGATCTATAAACCAAAAATACCAAAAATACTTTGCTGCAATCTTTTTACTTTTGTTTTAGTTTTCGTTTTAGTAATCTTTTATATCTATCTCTATCGGATCTCATCCTTGCAAGTAACCGTGAAGGGATTGACAACCCCTTTATAGCGTTGGGTGCAAGTGTTTGATTGTTTGTGTAGGTGCAAAGATTGGGGCCTTGCTTGTACCTCCTACTGGATTGATACCTTGGTTCTCAACAACTGAGGGAAATACTTATCTACTTTGCTGCATCACCCTTTTCTCTTCAAGGGAAAACCAACGCAAGCTCAAGAAGTAGCAAGAAGGATTTCTGGCGCCGTTGCCGGGGAGGATACATAGCAAGTCAAGACATCAAGCCTACCAAGTACCCATCACAAACTCATCTCTTGCATTTACATTATTTGCCATTTTCCTCTCGTTTTCCTCTCCCCCACTTCTAAAACGATTTTCAGACAAAACCAAAAAAATTTGCCTTTTTATTCGCCCTTCTTCCGTTCGTCTTTTTGTTTGCTTGTGTTGCCATGTGCCTTCTATTTGCTTGCATCTTCGCTTGCTAAAAATCTATTGATATGGATCCTCATCCACTTGCTAATCTTTTCAAAAGACCAAATTATGATGAACCAATTGCTAGTGAGTTGAGTGCACTTGATTATCTCTATGAAGTTTTGCTCGAAAATCATGAAAATTTTGATGAAGTGTTGAAAGAAGAAATTTATAAGATGATTCATGATATCTCCTTGATTGGAAAGCATGATTGCAATGATGTTACTATCAATTCTATTAATGTCAATTATGCTAATGATATGCAAAGCCACAAGCTTGGGGATGCTATGTTTGATGAAGATGATATTTTTAGTCCCCCAAGTTTTGATGAGAAAATTTATTATGATGTTTGCATGCCTCCTATTCATGATGATGGTGAAACTTATCATCATGGTTTTAATTTGCAATCTGGTTATGTCAATCAAGTGTCTCATGATAGTTATTTTGTTGAGTTTGCACCCACTACTATGGATAAAAAGGAATTTGCTTATGTGGAGAGTAATGAAAATTCTATGCTTGTGCATCATGAAAAGAATGATTTATGTGATAGTTATATTGTTGAATTCCTTCATGATGCTACTGAAATTTATTATGAGGGAGGAACATATGCTTGTAGGAATTGCAATAATATCAAGTTTCCTCAATATGTGTTCAAAGTTTTGAAGTTATGCTTGTTTTGCCTTCCTATGCTAGTTGATTCTTGTTCCCATAAATTGTTTGCTCATAAAATCCCTATGCATAGGAAGTGGGTTAGACTTAAATGTGCTTGTCATGAGATTCATGATGCTTTCTTGCATATTTCAATTACTACTTTTTACGTGAGCATCATTGAAATCATTATGCCTAGCTAGGGGCGTAAAACGATAGCGCTTGTTGGGAGGCAACCCAATGAATAAATAAATTTTTGCTTTTTCCTTTCTGTTTTTGAGTGTTGACACAATTATTCCTCTGTTATGATTGTGTTTTTATGGTTTATTTAGTTTTTGTGCCAAGTAAGACCTTTGGGATGGTCTACGGTGATTGTTGATTTGATTTTGCTGAAAAACAGAAACTTTTGCGCTCAGTCCAGGAATTTTATAAATTCACTAGAGCGTCGAATGAGTCTGAAATTTTTACACAAGATTGATATACAAATTGCCCATATTTTCCTAATTTTTTAGAATTTTTGAAGTTACAGAAGTATTCGAAGTTTACAGATTGCTACAGACTGTTCTGTTTTTGACAGATTCTGTTTTCTTTGTGTTGTTTGCTTATTTTGATGTATCTATGGGTTGTATCGGGGGGTATGAACCATGGAGAAGTTGGAATACGGTAGATATTACACCAATATAAATAAATAATGAGTTCACAACAGTACCAAAAGTGGTGATTTATTTTTCTTATACTAACGGATCTCATGAGTTTTCTGTTGAGTTTTGTGTTGTGAAGTTTTCAAGTTTTGGGTAAAGATTTGATGGACTATGGAATAAGGAGTGGCAAGAGCCTAAGATTGGGGATGTCCAAGGCACTCCAAGTAATATTAAAGGATACCAAAGAGCCTAAGCTTGGGGATGCCCCGGAAGGCATTCCCTCTTTCATCTTCAATCCATCGGTAAATTTACTTGAGGCTATATTTTTATTCACCACATGATATGTGTTTTGCTTGGAGCGTCTTCTATGATATGAGTCTTTGCTTTTTAGTTTGCCACAATCATCCTTGCTGCACACATCTTTTGAGAGGGACACGCATGAATCGTGAATTTATTAGAATACTCTATGTGCTTCACTTATATCTTTTGAGCTAGGCAATTTTGCTCTAGTGCTTCACTTATATCTTTTTAGACCACGGTGGCGTTTTATTTTATAGAAATAATTGAACTCTCGTACCTCACTTATATTATTTTGAGAGTCTTTAAACAGCATGGTAATTGGTTTAGGTTATGAATTTAGTCCTAATATAATGGGCATCCAAGAGGGATATAATAAAAACTTTCATATAAAGTGCATTGAATACTATGAGAAGTTTGATTCCTTACATATAGTTTTGAGATATAAAGATGGTGATATTAGAGTCATGCTAGTAAGTAATTGTGGATTGGTAGAAATACTTGTGTTAAGGTTTGTGATTCCTGTAGCATGCACGTATGGTGAACCGCTATGTAACGAAGTCGGAGCATGATTTGTTTAATGATTGTCATCCTTTGTGTGAGGGTCGGGAGCGCGCGATGGTTAACTCCTACCAACCTCTCCCCTAGGAGCTTGCGTATAATACTTTGCTTCGATAACTAACAGACTTTTGCAATAAGTATGTGAGTTCTTTATGACTAATGTGAGTCCATGGATTATACGCACTCTCAC
Organism: Elymus sibiricus; assembly: GCA_039707655.1. Classification (NCBI taxonomy): domain Eukaryota; kingdom Viridiplantae; phylum Streptophyta; class Magnoliopsida; order Poales; family Poaceae; genus Elymus; species Elymus sibiricus. The sequence goes on from CM077671.1 coordinate 133,318,447, forward strand.
CCTTTCACCATTGCTAGCCTCTCTAGTACCGCGCAACTTTCGCCGGTGCATTAAACCCACCTTCCTCAAAATAGCCACCATATACCTTCCTCAAAACAGCCACCATACCTACCTATTATGGCATTTCCATAGCCATTCCGAGATATATTGCCTTGCAACTTCCACCGTTCCGTTTATTATGACACGCACCATCATTTTCATATTGCTTTGCATGATCGTAAGATAGCTAGCATGATGTTTTCATGGCTTGTCCATTTTTTGATGTCATTTGCTATGCTAGATCATTGCACCTCCTGGTACACCACCGGAAGCATTCATATAGAGTCATATTTTGTTCTATATCGAGTTGTAATTCTTGAGTTGTAAGTAAATAAAAGTGTGATGATCATCATTAGAGCATTGTCCCATGAGAGGAAAGGATGATGGAAGCTATGATTCCCTCACAAGTTGGGATGAGTCTCTGGACTTTACAAATAATAAAAGAGGCCAATGAAGCCCAAATAAAAAAAGAGGCCAAAGATGCCCACCAAAAAAATGAGAGAAAAGAGAGAAGGGACAATGCTACTATCCTTTTTCCACACTTGTGCTTCAAAGTAGCACCATGATCTTTATGATAGAGAGTCTCCTAATTTGTCACTTTCATATACTAGTGGGAATTTTTCATTATATAACTTGGCTTGTATATTCCAATGATGGGCTTCCTCAAATTGCCGTAGGTCTTCGTGAGCAAGCGAGTTGGATGCACACCCACTTAGTTTCTTTTTGAGCTTTCATACACTTATAGCTCTAGTGCATCCGTTGCATGGCAATACCTACTCACTCACATTGATATCTATTGATGAGCATCTCCATAGCCCATTGATATGCCTAGTTGATGTGAGACTATCTTCTCCTTTTCCTCACAACCTCCACCATATTCTATTCCACCTATAGTGCTATATCCATGGCTCACGCTCATGTATTGCGTGAAAGTTGAAAAGGTTTGAGAACATAAAAGGTGTGAAACAATTGCTTGACTTGTCATCGGGGTTGTGCATGATTTAAATACTTTGTGTGGGGGAAGATGGAGCATAGCCAGACCATATGATTTTGTAGGGATAACTTTCTTTGGCCATGTTATTTTGAAAGGACACAATTGCTTTGTTAGTATGCTTGAAGTATTATTGTTTTTATGTCAATATTAAGCTTTTGTTTTGAATCTTACGGATCTGAACATTCATGCCACAATAAAGAATATTACATGGATAAATATGTTAGGTAGCATTCCACATCAAAAATTCTGTTTTTATCATTTACCTACTCGAGGACGAGCAAGAATTAAGCTTAGGGATGCTTGATACGTCTCCAACGTATCTATAATTTTTGATTCTTCCATGCTATTATATTATCTGTTTTGGATGTTTTATATGCATTAATATGCTATTTTATATTATTTTTGGGACTAACCTATTAACCTAGAGCCCAGTGCCAGTTTCTGTTTTTCCTTGTTTTTGAGTATTGCAGATAAGGAATATCAAACGGAGTCCAAACGGAATAAAATCTTCGCGATGATTTTTCTTGGACTAGAAGAAACCTACCAGACTTGGAGAGGGGGGCAGGAGACCTGCCGGGAGATGACAAGCCTGCAGGGGGGCAGGAGACCTGCCCTAGGGGGGCGCCCCCTGGCTTGTGGCCCCCCTGCAGGCCTCCTAACCCTAATCTTCCTCCTATAAATTCCCAAATATTCCCCCAATACCAAAGAGAGCCTCGATAATACTTTTCCGCCGCTGGAAGCCTCTGTTCCCGTGTGATCCCATCTTGGAGCCTTTTTCGGTAATCTGCCAAAGGGGGATTCGATCACGGAGGGCATCTACATCAACTCCATATATTACCCCTCCGATGATGCGTGAGTAGTTCACCTCAGACCTTCGGGTCCATAGCTAGTAGCTAGTTGGCTTCTTCTCTCTCTATGTTCTTCAATACCATGTTCTCCTTGATCTTCATGGAGATCTATCCGATGTAATACTCTTTTGCGGTGTGTTTGTCGAGATCCGATGAATTGTGGGTTTATGATCAGATTATCTATGAATATTATTTGAATCTTCTCTGAATTCTTATATGCATGATTTCATATCTTTGCAAGTCTCTTCGAGTTATTGGTTTGGTTTGGCCAACTAGATTGGTAATTCTTGCAATGGGAGAAGTGCTTAGTTTTGGGTTCAATCTTGCGGTGTCCTCACCCAGTGACAAAGTAGGGGTAGCGAGGCACGTATTTGTATTGTTGCCATCGAGGGTAAAAAGATGGGGTTTTCATCATATTCCTTGAGTTTATCCCTCTACATCATGTCATCTTACTTAATGCGTTACTCTGTTCTTCACGAACTTAATACTCTAGATGCAGGCAGGAGTCGGTCGATGTGTGGAGTAATAGTAGTAGATGCAGAATCGTTTCGGTATACTTGACACGGACGTGATGCCTATATGCATAATCATTGCCTTGGATATCATCATAACTATGCGCTTTTCTATCAATTGCTCGACAGTAATTTGTTCACCCACCGTATTATTTTCCTTCAAGAGAGAAGCCTCTAGTGAAACCTATGGCCCCCGGGTCTATTTTCCATATTATATTTTCAGATCTATAAACCAAAAATACCAAAAATACTTTGCTGCAATCTTTTTACTTTTGTTTTAGTTTTCGTTTTAGTAATCTTTTATATCTATCTCTATCGGATCTCATCCTTGCAAGTAACCGTGAAGGGATTGACAACCCCTTTATAGCGTTGGGTGCAAGTGTTTGATTGTTTGTGTAGGTGCAAAGATTGGGGCCTTGCTTGTACCTCCTACTGGATTGATACCTTGGTTCTCAACAACTGAGGGAAATACTTATCTACTTTGCTGCATCACCCTTTCCTCTTCAAGGGAAAACCAACGCAAGCTCAAGAAGTAGCAAGGGCCTCTTGGTGGCGAGGGGAGAGGATGTGTTGCCTGCGGCAAGTTTAACTTGCTTAAAATAGGCGTCTTTTCCCTCAGCCTGTTAAGGGCAATTCTATACAAGACTGTTGGGATGCCTGCCCTCTATTGGTGCACAAGAATCGAGGGGTTTCATCGACCCGTGGACAGAGAAATGAATACTGTGGGCCCGTGACGTTTCCGGTAGATGAAGGTTTTCAGTGGCCAGGTTATCGTCCAATGAACCAGAGAAGAAGAGAACTCGCCTCGCAAGCTGAAGACCTTGGGCGAGCGAAGCTGCAGAAGACGGAGTGCCTCGGCATTGGAGGCAAGTTCGGGGGCTACGTAGGGAGTCCAGGACTAAGGGGTCCTTGGGATGCCGACCTATCTTGAGTGGGCCGAACTAATGAGGTACTCGGTGGCCGCCGTGGGGAGACCGAGCTATAAGGTGCTCCGTGGTCGGGAAGGAAAACTCAGGTTCCGTGGGGCGTCCGTCAAGTAACGGATGGGTGTGTTTAAACCCTCGGTAGCAAGCGACTACATGCAACCCTAGGTATCCCTGGTGTCTATATAAACTAGGGGGCTTAGTTTGTAGAGGGCAAGTCAACTCATCTAGGGTTTTAGCTCAATTGATCTCGAGGTAGATCGACTCTGTAACCATCATACTCATCAATATAATCAAGCAGGACGTAGGGTTTTACCTCCTCATGAGGGCCCGAACCTAGATAAACGCCGTCTCCTTCATCCCCTGTTAACCATTGATCCCAGATCCATAGCTCGGGACCCCCTACCCGAGATCCGCCAGTTTTGACACCGACAATCCCCAGGCTCAAGATCGATGATGATGAGGGCAGATGTGACTCTCCGCCCAAGACGCAAGACCAGTGCCTGCTAAACAGCCCAGTCGTTGTCCTCATTGCCGGCTGGTCGCCGCAGGCGTTGGCTGCACCCCCGCTGAAGCTCCGGAGATCTACTGTTGTATCGGCTACTGCAATGTAGACATATATCAAAACATGGAGTTGGCTACCTTTTGGCCTGTGTGCCATCTAGTTTAGTTCCCTTTATCCTAGCGTTTTTCCCTTCTCGCTTATTTTGAACTGCTCCTCTAAGTGAGCCGATGTATAAGACTATGCTTTGGTTTCATCTTGGCAATGGAACCGGGGAGAGAGCTCCCTGTTCATCTAAAAAAAATCTTCAAATGTGTCAATCTCCTTTTGAAGCTTGTCCTTGCCCTTGAGCTTGTGGTCTTGTGGTGGAAGGTCATCTTGAGCTTTTGTTCCCTTGGGGAGAGTATGTTCATACTTCTCCTTTTGAGGAACAAACTTCAGCTTGGGTTACTGACCTTCTTCCCATTCAACTCCATTTGCGTTGAAGTAGCCAATGCCTTGGTTCTTCCGGTATCCTCCATGCTTGCGTACAATCTCCTCGAATTGCTTACATCCGGCAAGACTTTTGTAGATACCTTTTTCTATAATCCCTTTCAAAAGATCATTTTCTTGCTCAAGTGTAACTTGGCTAAAAGAATCATTAGTGGAATCAATAGAGCTACTAGAAGCAACATTATTGGATTTATCATTTTTATTGTTGCTACTAGATGAAGAACCTTTCTTGCCTTTATTACTAGTTTGCTTAGTCTTAACTTGTGGAATGAATGTAGACAAGAGTAGTCGTTTGGCTAGATAAGAGGAAGTCTTCTTTCGAAGATCGTCATTGATAGCTTTAAGAAATTCATGTTCTTGCTCCAAATTGAGCCTCTCGAAGCGTAGCTTCTCATGAGTTCTTACAAGCTCTCTATGATCTTCTAGAGTAGATTCATGGGCTAACTTAAGAGTGTTTAATTCTTTAGTTAGTCTCTTTATTTCCTTCTTATCATCATCACACAACTTATCTTGACTAACAGGATTATTATCAAGTCCATTTTGACTAATATCACTAGTTTTGTCAAATAGCAAGTCATCATCTCCAAGTAAATCATCCTCATCACTATTACAGTCAATGTATTCGGGGTGTGATACCTTGGGGCCTTTAGCCATGAAGCAAATTCCACTCCCTTCATTTGGTGAATCAAATATGTCATAGGAGTTGGAGGAAGCGAATGCAAGTCCGGCAACACCTTCATATTGACTATAGTCAGAGTCGGAGTGATAGCTTCTCTTGGAGTGGTTATCGGATTCGGAGCCTGAAACCCATTCACCAACATGAGCTTGATGTCTTCTTCTTGTGTAGCTCTTGGTGTACTTGTCCTTCTTCTCCGAGTCTTTACTTCCCCGGGAGGGTCTTCGTTCATAACGATCATCTCTACTCCTTATCTCTCTTCGAGGTGACTCATCTCTTGAGCTCTTTCTTCTAGGTGACTCTTCCCTTCTTTTGTGGGGTGTTGTGCACTCATCGGAGTAGTGTCCGGGCCTTCCAAAATTGTAACAATTCCAGTCACGACTAGATGAACGCTTCTCTTCATATCTTGAATTGGAGCTTCTCTCTTTGCCTCTACTCTTGTAGAACTTGTAGAATTTCTTGACCATGAGGCTTATCTCTTCATTGGTTACAAGGTTGTCATTTGATGTAGCGAGAGTGTCACTTGAAGCTTTGTAAGCACCGCTTGACTTGTTATGAAGCTCTTCCTTATCTTTGAGTGACATCCCATGAGCGACAATCCTTCCAATGACTTATGTGGGCTTGAGATCTTTGTGGTTTTTGCATCATTTGGATCAATGTGCACACGGTGTCGTACTTCCCATCCAAGGCTCTAAGTATCTTCTTGATGATGAACTTGTCGGTCATCTCTTCACTTCCTAAGTCGGCAATCTCATTGGTGATGAGAGCAAGCCTAGAGTACATTTTCGCGACTCCTTCACCATCCTTCATCTTGAACTTGTCAAGTTGACTTTGTAGCACATCCAACTGAGATTCCCTGACGGATTCGGTACCCTCGTGCATATCAACCAAAGTATCCCAAATTTCCTTTGCATTATCAAGACGGCTAATCTTGTTGAATTCATCGGGGCATAAGCAGTTCAATAGAACGTCGCATGCTTGAGCGTTGTATTGCAACATCTTCAATGCTTCCGCGGTCGCTTCACGATCCGGTTCCTTCCCATCTACAAAGAATTCACCTTGCAATACAACACGAACAACATCCCATACGGCGGGGTTATGACCAAGAATAAGCATTTTCATTTTGTGCTTCCAACTATCAAAGTTTGTACCATCAAAATATGGACCTCTACGGTGATAATTTCCATCACTAGACGCCATACTCTCCTAGGTTGTGAAACAAATGCAATGGAGACCAAAGCTCTGATACCACTTGTAGGATCCGGTGTCGCCACCTTCTCTAAAAAACCCTTTATTTTCCTCCCCTCGCTCGTTTGCTTCTACAGGATTTGTTAGATTTTCTCAGGCTATGTTCGATTAAACCGAACTATGTTAAGATTTCATCGGCACACATTCTCGAATGTTTTACCCGGTCACACCTGGGGGCTTCTTAATGAAGCAAAGATATATTGTTTTTTCCAGCTATATGTCTTGTATGCACCTTTCCAGCATCATTTTGCGCCGTTTTATGCACCAATTGAGCTTAAGATTTAGCCAAGCCGGGTTGCCTTGCTCCTATGCTTACCCCCTATGTTCCCGATTGTTTGGCTAGGGGGTAAAGGGAGCACCTCTGCGATTCCTACGACCGGATTACCCAGATACGTACCTCAGACGGGTGAAGCCGAAGGCTAGCATTCTTAAGAAACAAATTGGTCGGCCACAGAGGAAGAAAGTATAGTTGGTGCTTTTCGCCGTAAACGGAGGGCATTCCCCCAAAGTAGCAAAATTATCCGCATAGTACGGGTACATGGCTATGACATCTACGATCAACGTAGTAACCTGAAGAAAGGAACCCATAGAGGAACTATTTTCTTTGGAATGTTTCTTACGTTAAATAGTAATATAACATATCCCCCTATGCACGTTTCGTCTGTTCGCACCAGAAGGTCGGATTGCCTAGTTCTCCAAAATGATTCCCTGTTATCGCAGGATGCATAGTACGGAACACTCCCTAGCTATTGGCGCCGGAGGCAGAAGCCGATGGACGGTTAAGACAATGTTTACAACATGAGTGGAGACGGTTTGATATAAAGTACATAGTTACATAGAATCAAGACACTAGGCTGTCATTCGAGATGATCTAATATGGTGTCCAGGGCGCAATCCTCTTGTGAAATACGAGCCGCGGGCATCACTTGGTCATAAACCAAGTGCACAGGTACCTCTTGACCATCCGGCCCTACCGGCCCAACCCGAGCCAAGTGCCCTAGGTTGAGTTTGGTAAAGCAGGTCTTCCCCATGGCCCATGCCTCCCGCGCTCCCTCTTGACAAGCCGAAGTCTTCCACAGCTCAAAACGACTTCGAGCTCCTCTGAACTTATCGGCTAGCTCCGCCATCCCTTCCGGAGGCGTCTGAGCTGGCCAGAGTGCCTTGATCATGCTCTTCATAGCCTTCTGAACCCGCTCGTGCACAATGTATAGTTCCTTTAATAGGTCCCCTCCGAATGAGCTGATTTCTTCCTCGGGATGCCTGGTCAGGAGACCTACGCAGGAAATCAAAGATGCTCCTTACACTCGACACGATAAAAAAAACTTTACGGAGTTCCAGGTTAGAATTTCGCTTACAGAATATGCCACCCTTTAATCTCTGGTTCTCTTCGCGGGCTTGTGTCAATTGAGTTTTCAAGCTCTCAATTTCTTCGGCTTGTCGCTGATTTTCCGCTTTGAGCTGGTTCTTATCCTCCAGACTTCGAGTCAATACGCGATGCCCAGCTCCAACTGGGACTCGGCATACCTTTGAGATTTTCGGGAAGCATCCAAATCCTTTTGAAGTTGTCCTATGGACTCGGCTGCTACGAAACAATCTTTCGTCAAAAATATGTCCTCAACAACTTCCGCACATAAGCAATACTTTTTACTCACTGTGCGCCTGTCTGGTGAACTTTTTCACTTGCTCAAGCTCGGCCTTAATATCCTGCAGCTCTACTCGACTCGACTCGAGGTCTGCAGACAACTTCTCATTTTGTTGCTTTGAAGCCTACGTACACACGAAAACAATATTTAGACCCTTGAATTCGGCCATCCCGTCCAAATTAAGGCTCGGGGGTTACTGGGTTAGGAATTATGTTCAGCCATCAAAGCCGACCACTTACCTGCATGCTGGTGGATATTATTCTAGCGGCTCCATCAAGTCCCGCTCGAGCGGCTCTGAGATATGAGTCCACTGACTGAAGAGCATTAAACTCTTGGTCAGAAAATATTGGGTGACGCAGCGACTCCCTCCGCCGCCGATGATTCATCGCGCTCTCAACCTCGGAATTGGTAACCGAGACATCCCCGAGTCCTCGGGAGGTTGGCCAGTAACAGGAACTTCCGAATCCACTTCGACACGTGCCGAAGACCTCGGTCCATGAGGACTATCCAACGCCTTTTCAACATCTTTGGATGGAGGTGGCTCTACTCACCTCCTGAGCATATCAGAAACCGTGAGTGTTTGAAACGGATAAAACAAAGATCAGATTGCAAGATTAAGCACCTCTCGCAAAGGGCAATGAAGCCCGAGATGTGCAGGATAGACCCGGGGCTGAGGTTGTGGAGTTGGATCCCGTAGAACTCCAGTAGACCCCTTAGGAAGGGGTGAATGGGGAAGCCTAGGCCTCGTAGGAGGAAGGAGGTGAAGCATACCCTCTCGTCCTGGCGGGGAGCAGGGAAGTTCTCCGCAAAGGCATCGCCGTTCACGGAAGTCAATCCAGCGCGAGTGGGTGCCAGATCCGAAGCGGGGAGATATCCCTGTACCTCAAGATTGCGTAGCTGGAGGAGGGAAACGGAACAGCTTGCCCAGTCACCTGGAAGGGGAAAATGAGGGCGCGAGGAAGAACCTGGAGCGCTCACCATATCTCCAAGTTCGTTGATGATAGGGTCTCTTGGTGGCGGGGGGGGGGGGCGGAAGAAGTGTTGCCTACGACAAGTTTAACTTGCTTAAAATAGGCGTCTTATCCCTCAGCTTGTTAAGGGCAGTTCTGTAAAAAACTATTGGGATGCCTTCCCTCTACTGGTGCGCAAGAATCGACGGGTTTCATCGAACCCTGGATAGAGAAATTAATGTTGTGGGCCCGTGACATTTTCTACAGATGAAGGTTTTTCCGTGGCTAGGTTATCGTCCAACGGACCAGGGAAGGAGAGAACTCGCCTCGCAAGTCGAAGACTTTGGGCGGGTGGAGCTGCAGAAGACGGAGTGCCTTGGCGTCGGAGGCAAGTTCGGGGGCTACTAAGGGAGTCCGGGACTAAGGGGTCCTTGGGATGCCGACCTATCTCAAGTGGGCCGAACTAATGTGGTGTTCGGTGGCCGCTGTGGAAAGACCGAATTGTAAGGTGCTCCGTGGTTAGGAAGGAAACCTCAGGTGTCGTGGGGGTCCATCAAGTAATGGATGGGCGTGTTTGAACCCTCGGTAGCAACCGACTGCATGTACCCTAGGTATCCCTGGTGTCTATATAAACCAGGGGGCTTAGTTTGTCGAGGGACAAGTCAACTCATCTAGGGTTTAGCTTATTTGATCTCGAGGTAGATCAACTCTGTAACCATCATACTCATCAATATAATCAAGCAGGACGTAGGGTTTTACCTCCTCACAAGGGCCCGAACCTGGGTAAACATCGTCTCCTTCGTCTCCTGTTAACCATCGATCACAGATTCATAGTTCGGGACCCCCCTACCCGAGATCCGCCGGTTTTCACACCGACAACGATCTCAATATGTGGCAAGATAATGAAACAACCTTAATGCACTAGAATTAGACATGGTAGCGCAAGAAGGGATCGAATCCATACCCTAACTCGGTGATAGCTCGGCTACGGCGGTGACGGTGGTGAAGATTACAGTCGATGGCGAGGATCCCATCGGCGAGGGCGCAGGGGGAGGCAAGGGCGACGACCAGGGGTCCACGTGCGGCAGCTTAGGGTTGGAGGAACGGACGTTTGAAGATTTAATTTCAAAAGTCGGGTCTGCCGAGATAATATACCCTTCGCTGTCGGTGACACCGATTCAAAAATATCGGTGCCAACGAGTTCCTCAACTGTTAGTTGAAAGGGAAACTCGATGAAGCCGAGATTATGGAATCGGTGTGACCGAGATGGGAAAACCAGATCAACTCTAGCCATTGGTGAAACCGAGATTTTGGAGTTGGTTGCACCGAGTTGCACCTGGGAGGTTTTGGTGGTCAACTCTTGACAAAACGGAACTCCGAGTGCTCCTCGCACAGAGGGTTTGAGAAGTGCTTGCTCAAATTTTGTGATGTAGCATGAATAGAATTTGAGACGAGAAGGCATAGATAGCTAGAGAGGGCTCCTAGGCATTATTTTATATCCAATTGGCCAAATAAAAACGAAAGCCAAATAACAACAATTGGATATCCTCGAATGAGTAAAGACATGCAGACCAACATGCTCACACGATAAGATGTCAAATGAAATATGGCAAACATGCAAAGCCACTCTAGTATCTACCAAGCACTTTGGCAATGACGGAGTCATCTATATATGAGTATATTGACTTAGGAGCCAAGTAATAATACTTGATCATCGGTCATACTCATCGTTTAAGCACAAGTGGGATTACCACTTTCACATAAAGCATTTAATGTGTTCACAACTTTAAGAGATGCTTTAACTCAAGTCTTAGAATAAAGTTCCCCCTTGATGGGACATCCCCCCTAAGAGGGATAAACTAACCTTGGGTTTGTCGTACAAGACTTCATGTGGGTGATGTAGTGGTGGATGCTCATAGTTGATGAAGATCATCTTGAGTTGGGAGCAATCCTCGTTGTTTTCTTACTCTTTTCACCTACATGGGTTAGTCCCACACAAGAGACAAATACAAGGATATCTATGAACATGGAGTGCAATGCATACATGATGATGTCCATGGATTCTTTCATTACCTTGTCCCTTGCTTACCTTTGAGGGAATGTGTGACTCCTTGAACTATTGCATAAGGTTGGAGTTGATTGCAAATTGTCCTTGCCAATAATGAATGTGAGTGAATTTCATTGGCGGAGTCACCCCTCAACAAATTTTCTAGCTCTTCTTCCTTGGGATCCACATCAACTTGATGGGAATCCTTGGAGTTGAAGTAGCACTTGTAGAAGTTGAGCTTGTGGTAGCCTTGGGAACCACTTGACCAAAGCTTGGGACTCATCTTCATATGAGTCAATCTCCTATTGAAGCTTGTCCTTGCCCTTGAGCTTCTGGTCTTGTGGTGGAAGGTCATCTTGAGCTTTTGTTCCCTTGGGGAGAGTATGTTCATACTTCTCCTTTCGAGGAACAAACTTGGGCTTGGGGTGTTGACCTTCTTCCCATTCAACTCCAATGGCGTTGAAGTAGCCAATGGCATGGTTCTTCCGGTATCCTCCGTGCTTGCGTACAATCTCCTCGAATTATTTACATCCGGCAAGACTTTTGTAGATACCCTTTTCTATAATCCTTTTCAATAGATCATTTTCTTGCTCAAGTGTAACTTGGCTAAGAGAGTCATTAATGGAATCAATAGAACTACTAGAAGCAATATCATTGGATTTATCATTTTTATTGCTACTAGTTGAAGAACCTTTCTTGCTTTTGTTACTAGATTGCTTAGTCTTACCTTGTGGAATAAATGTAGACAAGAGTAGTCGTTAGGCTAGATAAGAAGAAGTCTTCTTTCGGAGATCGTCATTGATTGCTTTAAGAAACTCATGTTCTTGTTCCAAATTGAGCTTCTCGAAGCGTAGCTTCTTATGAGTTCTTACAAGCTCTCTATGATCTTCTAAAGTAGATTCATGGGCTAACTTAAGAGTGTTTAATTCTTTAGTTAGTCGTTCTATTTCCTTCTTATCATCATCACATGACTTATCTTGACTAGTATGATCATTATCTAGCTCATTTTGACTAATATCACTAGTTTTATCAAATAGCAAGTCATCATCTCCAAGTAAGTCATCCTCGTCACTATTGAAGTCAATGTATTCGGGGTGTGATACCTTGGGGCCTTTAGCCATGAAGCAACTTCCACTCGCTTCATTTGGTGAATCAAATATGTCATAGGAGTTGGAGGAAACGAGTGCAAGTCCGGCAACACCTTCATCTTGACTATAGTCGGAGTCGGAGTGATAGCTTCTCTAGGAGTGGTTGTTGGATTCGGAGCCGGAAACCCATTCACCAACATGAGCTTGATGTCTTCTTCTTGTGTAGCTCTTGGTGTACTTGTCCTTCTTCTCCGAGTCCCTACTTCTCCTTGAGGGTCTTCGTTCATAACGATCATCTCTACTCCTTCTCTCTCTTCGAGGTGACTCATCTCTTGAGTTGTTTCTTCTAGGTGACTCTTCTCTTCTTTTGTGGGGGGGGCGTGCACTCATTGGAGTAGTGTCCGGGCCTTCCACAATTGTAACAATTCCGGTCACGACTAGATGAACGCTTCTCTTCATATCTTGAGTTGGAGTTTCTCTCTTTGCCTCTACTCTTGTAGAACTTGTTGAATTTCTTGACCATGAGGCTTATCTCTTCATTGGTTACAAGGTTGTCACTTGATGTAGCGGGAGTGTCACTTGTAGCTTTGTAAGCACCGCTTGACTTGGTGTGAAGTTCTTCCTTGTCTTTGAGTGATATCTCATGAGCAACAATCCTTCGAATCACTTCCGTAGGCTTGAGATCTTTGTAATTTGGCATCATTTGGATCAATGTGCACACAGTGTCGTACTTTCCATCCAAGGCTCTAAGGATCTTCTTGATGATGAATTTGTCGGTCATTTCTTCGATTCCTAAGCCGGCAATCTCATTGGTGATCAGAGCAAGCCTAGATTACATTTCCGCAACTCCTTCACCTTCCTTCATCTTGATCTTGTCAAGTTGACTTTGTAGCACATCCAACTTAGATTCCCTGACAGATTCGGTATCTTCATGCATATCAACCAAAGTATCCCAAATTTCCTTTGCATTCTCAAGACAGCTGATTTTATTGAATTCTTCGAGGCATAGGCAGTTGAATAGAATGTCACATGCTTGAGCATTGTATTGCAACATCTTCAATTCTTCCGCGGTCGCTTCATCATCCGGTTCCTTTCCATCACCAAAGAATTCACCTTGCAAGCCAACACGAACGACAACCCATACAGCGGGGTTATGACCAAGAATATGCATTTTCATCTTATGATTCCAACTAGCAAAGTTTGTACCATCAAAATATGGACCTCTACAGTGATAGTTTCCCTCACTAGACGCCATACTCTCCTTGGTTGTGAGACCAATGCAATGGAGACCAAAGCTCTGATACCACTTGTAGGGATCAAAAGTATGTCCAAAGGGGGGTGATTAGACTACTTGACCGAAATAAAATCTAACCTTTTCCCAAGTTAATTGGTTGGCAGATTTTAGCAATTCTAGCATATCAAGTTCACCCTACACATGCATGTCTACGAGTATTGCAGCGGAAAGTAATGACAAGCAAATGTAAGAGGTTAAGGATGGGAAGATCAAACGCAATTTGGAGATGCGGAGATCTTTTTCCCGTGGTTCCGATAGGTGGTGCTATCGTACGTCCACGTTTATGGAGTCTTCAACCCACGGAGGGTAACGGTCGCGAGAGTCCACGGAGGGCTCCACCCACCAAGGGTTCCACGAAGTAGCAACCTCGACTATTCCATAACGGCTTCCGTCCACAAAGGACTAGCCTCACTATGGGTAGATCTTCACGAAGTAGGCGATCTCCTTGCCCTTACAAACTTCTTGGTTCAACTCCACAACACGAAGTAGGAGGCTCCCAAGCGACACCTAACCAATCTAGGAGGCACCACCCTCCAAAAGGTAATAGATGCGATAGTAACGATGAACTCCTTGCTCTTGTGTTTCAAATGATAGTCTCCTCAACACTCAATCACTCTCTCACAGATTTGGCTTGGGTAGAAGAGATTGATTGGATGGAAACCAACTTGGGGAGGCTAGAAATCAAGATCCATATGGTTGGAGTGGATGATCTTGACCTCAACACAAGGGTAGGTGGTTCTCTCTCAGAAATTTGGATATGGGAAGTGTGGGTCTGTTCTGAGTGCTTCTCTTACGAGTGGGATGTAGTGGAGGGGTATATATAGGCATCTCAAAAAATCCAGTCGTTACAACATTATTGCCCAACTCGGTGAAACCGAAGTGAAAACTCAGTTGCACCGACTAGTACAAAATGTGGCAACTTTGGCGATTTCGGTGAGACCGATATAGAATTCTCGGTGGTACCGATATCAGTGGCCGAGGGCAGTTACACCACTCGGTGAGAGCAATTCACAATTCCCGAAAATTCCGATTCTTGTGAATGAGGCAACAGAAAGTTGGTCACTGAAACTCGGCTGCACCGATATGGAACTTGTTAGTACCGAGAGGTAGGTTTTGGCTAGGGTTTTGACTCGGTGTAGCCGATAGGATAGTGTTGGTGGCACCGATTTTGAGTGGTAGGGTCTAAGACAGAATATTTGTGGGAGAGCTTGTGAGTGTTTTTGGTGGCTAACACTTGATCATTTTGAGCATTTCATTCACCATTATTACCTCACCCCCTTTTGATAGTATTGGCTTTCCTATGGACTCAAAGTGATTTCTCACAAAGTTAAAAGTAGAGTCCTCATGCTTGTAGCTTGGCCAATCCTATTCCTTGCATTTGGGGTCTCCTCACAATCCTTTGCCAATCCAACATTGAACTTTTTCCTGAAATATACTTAGTGGAAACATTAGTCCAATGAAATATATGTTGTTATTAATTACCAAAACCACCTAGGGAGAAGTTGTGCTTTCACATAGACCTACAGGTCCATAGATAGTACCTAGATGTCTCTCTCTATATATATATATATGATCTACAATACAAAGTTCACCGCGATTCCCGCGGTCATCTAGTCGATGTAATCTTCTTTGTGGTGTGTTTGTTGGGATCCGATGAATTGCGGGTTTATGATAAGATTATTCATGAAAATATATTGAGTCTTTACTGAATTCTTATATGTATGATTGTTATAGCTTCGTATTTCTCTCCGATCTATCGGTTTGGTTTGGCCAACTAGATTGATTTATCTTCGGTGAGTGGTGCATTGTGATGGGTTTAATCTTGCAGTGCTCTATACTCGTGACAGAAGGGGTCAAGACACGTATTGTATTTCTGCCATTAAGGGGTAAACTATGGGGTTTATTCATATTTATTGGAATTTCTTTATCTACATCATGTCATCTTGCTCCAAGCATTACTCAGTTTTTACTTAATACTCTAGATGCATGCTGGATAGCGGTCGATGGGTGGAGTAATAGTAGTAGATGCATACATGAGTCGGTCTACTTGCTTATGGACGTGATGCCTATATACATGATCATTGTCGTGAATAAATATTGCATAACTATGCGCTTTTCTATCAATTGCCCAATAGTAATTTGTCTACCCACCGTATGCTTTCTTCGAGAGAGAAGCCTCTAGCAAAAACTATGGCCCCCGGGTCTTCACAAAATATATTCCAAAACCTCCAAAAATATTGCTGCCATTTATTTACTGTTATTTTATTTTATATTTATATTATCTACCTATCACTATTTAATCCTTTCAAGTAACGAGTTCAAGGGGCTTGACGCCCCTCTTGCCCACGTTGGGTGCAAGTGTTTGCTCTTTTGTGTGTAGGTGCTGAAGACGGGAGTTTGCGTGATTCTCTTATTGGTTCGATAACCTTGGTTTTCACTGAGGGAAATACTTATCTCTACTGTGTTGCATCTCCTCTCCTCTTCGGGGAAAATCCCAACGCAGTTTACAAGTAGCACAGCGGTGGCGACGGGGAGTGGAGGCACGAACTAAAGCAGGCAGAAGTGTGTTCGCACCAAGGGAAAGGGGAGCCTGCAAAAATGGGTGAAATCCCGCACATATGGAAGAATGGGGTTCGCGGATTCAGGATCTCGCAAAAAAATCCAGACCGGCAGATTTGGGGTATCTATTTGGGCTACATTTACGGGATTGATCACGCAAACCGACGGTTGTTATAGCGGACGGCCCGGTTTACGGGATCTGCTAGAGATGCTCTAGTACTTACCTATACTTGCTCCTCTTGGCTCAAATCTGAAATATCATCACCAAGACAAATGATGAGTGGAGGAATGTACTCCCCCCGATCCTATTTCTCTGCGCATAACTCGAGGCGCAGATACCAAGGAGGGTCTGGTTGTGTCTCTTTTAGACTATTCCGTCCCTTTGCATGAACACAATAGCTTAATTGGTGCATGCAATGTATTGGGTAGCCGCTTTAATCTTTCTCTCTCCTCCATACGGGTCGTTTGCATGTTATGTTGATTGGTTGGAGCATCACTGCTGCTGCTAAATTAATGCATGTGTATGTGATAGACACGGGGCATAGATGGAAACATGGGTGACGAAAAGGCAATGCACGGATTAATTAGGATAAAATGGGAAAAAATTATACGCAGAACAAAAAAGAATCAGAGTGAGTATCCCGTATTTTAAAAACTACCAAAATTAAACTGATGCATTAATTTGAATTAATTACGGTGCATGCATGCTTGGCCATTAAATGAATATGAATCGTACATCATTATTTTCGGATAACTTATCAATCAAGATAGAAGGTGGGACCTTTTTTCTAAGGTTCTCAACGTACTCATTAGGATCAATCGATTTCAACTTCCTCATTTCATCTTGATCATATAAAATTTTCTCTGTTGGTGGGCACTCAGTTTTTATATTAGAATGAGCAAATATTTCCTTTGACTCCTTCATAAGGTAACTGAATTCATTAATCAAAAATATTGTAACTAACCGCTTAACTAAAGGGTCTTGGATATTGGAAAATTCTAGCATCATTCTTTGTATAGCGGGATGCATGTGCACAAATTGTCTTTGAAATTCAACCACAAGTAATGACATAGCATCCACGTAACTAGTAGTTCTAGAAAGAATAGACTCTCCTAACATAGGTAGTGTTCCCGCACAAGTGAAGAAATCTTGTATAACACTTCTTCCAATAATATCACCACTACCTACTCGAAGTCTTTTTGTATGCATGGTAATAGTGTCTTCTTTACTAGTCAAATTTTCATCTATTTCCTTAGGCAAATCATCACTAGAAATTTCTTCCAATTTTCTTTTAATATTATCATCTCCCCGATTTCTAGGCGAGGACTCCGCACTAGTGGCGGGAGAAGCAGCTTTTGTGGTAACTTGAGACATAGCGACAAAGTAAGCAAACTAACAAGCCAACTAGCAAACTAGCAAATCAAAGTACTTTTTTTGTTTTTGATTTTTTTATGAAAGAAATATAAAGATAAATATAAAAAGACAAGCAAAAAGTAGAACAATTGATTGATAGTTTGTGTGAAGGGACCTCGTGCAAAGTTGGTGATATCTCCCGGGCAACGGCGTCAGGTATTCTTTCTGCTACTTGTGAGCTACATTGGGGTTTTTCCCAAAGAGGAAGGGTGAAGCAATATAGTAGTGATAAGTATTTCCCTTAGTGAGAACCAAGGTTATCAAACTAGTAGGAGAATCTCGACAACTTTGCATCAACAATACCCACACACACAAAACCAAACACTTGCACCCAACGCGGGCAAGAGGGTTGTCAAGCCCCTTGAACTGGTTACTTTCAAGGATTGCTTCTGAGTAGTGATAGATAGATAAATATAGAAGTACAATAAAAAGGTTAATTGCAGCAAGGTTTTAGGGTTTTAGCAATATGATCTGAATAGACCCAGGGACCATAGTTTTCACTAGAGGCTTCTCTCTCGAACACATAGCATACGGTGGGTAGACAAATTACTATTGGGCAATTGATAGAAAAGTGCATAGTTCTGATGTTATTCGTGGCAATGATAAGGTATATAGGCATCACGTCCATGACAAGTAGACCGAAAACATTCTGCATCTACTACTATTACTCCACCAATCGACCGCTATCCAGCATGCATCTATGGTATTAAGTTCATGACAAACAGAGTAACGCTTTAAGCAAGATGACATGATGTAGACAAAGTAAGACAAGCAATATGTTCAGACCCCATCGTTTTATCCTTAGTAGCAACAATATAATACATGTCTTGTCCCCTTCTGTCACTGGGATATAGAGCACCGCAAGATTGAACCCACTACAATGCACTCCTCCCGCTGAAGATAAATCAATCTAGTTGGCCAAACCAAACAGATAGATCGGAGAGACTTACAAAGCTATAACTATCATGCATAATAAAGTTCAGCAAAGACTCAATTACTTTCAATCAATAATCTGATCATAAATCCACAATTCATCGGATCCCAACAAACGCACCGCAAAAGAAGATTACATCAAATAGATCATCGCGAGAATCGCGAAGAACATTGTATTGAAGATGAAAGAGAGAGAAGAAGCCATCTAGCTACAAGCTATGGACCCGTAGGTCTGTGTTGGACTACTCACACATCATCATGGAAGCAAAAAGGTTGATGTAGTTGGCCTCCCAGATCGATTCACCCTCCGGTAGAGTACCGGAAAAAGGCTCCAGATGGGATCGCAGAAGAACAGAGGCTTGCGGTGGAGGAAAAAGTGTTTCAGGTGGCTCTTTGTTGGTTTTGGGGTAATTGAGGATGTATAGAAGTAGAATTAGGTCAGTAGGTGCCACGAGGGGCCCACGAGCCAAGGGCACACCTACCCCTGGCTCATGGCCACCTCATGGGTCTTCTCGCCTCCTCCCGAAGCTTCATGGGTCTCTTTTGGTCCAAAAAATAACTCCCGTATATTTTTATCCAATTTGCACTCGTTTGGTATTGATTTTCTGAAAAGTCTAGCACGGGCAAAAATAAGAACTCGCACTGGGCACTGGGTTAATAGGTTAGTCCCCAAAAATGATATAAAATAGCATATAATTACATATAAAGTATTCAAGATTGATAATATAATATCATGAAACAATCAAAAATTATAGATACGTCAGAGATGTATCAGCTACTCAGGATAAAACGACGGGGTTTAATAATATTGATTGGTTTTATTCTATCTACATTATTTCATCGTGCTTAAAGTGTTACTCTGTTTGTCATGAAATTGATACCATAGATGCAGGGAGGAATCGGTCGATTGATTAAGTAATAGTAGCAGATGCAGGCAGGAGTTGGTCTACTTGTCACAGACGTAATGCCTATGTATTTGATCATGCCATGAATAACGGTATAACTATGCGTTGTTCTATCAATTGCCCAACGGTAGTTTGTAACTACAACGGGGACATCCTCACGAATTCCAATAGGTATAGCAGTGGATTTATCATCCATTGGAAAAGATATTTCAATTGGTGTAAGCTTAATCAAATCAAGTCTTCTATATAAAGAGAAAGACATAACACTAACGTCGGCTCCTAGATCACATAAAACAGTTTTGACATAACTTCGTTTGATGGAGCAAGGTATAGTGGGTATCCCTGGATCTCCCAATTTCTTAGGAACTTCACCATCAAAAGAGTAATTAGCAAGCATGGTGGAAATTTCAGTTGCATGTATCTTTCTTTTATTAGTGACAATATCTTTCATATATTTTGCATAAGAAGCCATCTTCAGAGTATCAGTTAAATGTGTTCACAAAAAGACCGGCCTAAGCATTTCAAAAAGCGCTCAAAATCCTCCTCATCCTTATTTGTAGAAGGCTTACGAGGGAATGGCATAGCTTTTTGAACCCATGGCTCTCTTTCTTTACCATGTTTCCTAGCAATGAAATCCCTCTTATCATAACGTTTATTCTTAGGAGGTGGGTTATCAAGATCGGTAGCAGGTTCTATCTCCACCTCATTATCAGGTTCTTTATCATTATCTAGTTGAGCATCAACATGAACATCTTCATTTTCATTGTCACTAGGTGTATGTTCACTACCAGGTTGTGTCTCGGCATCAGAAATAGAAACATCATTATGATTGTTAGAACGTTTTTCTACCAAAGGTTCACTAGAAGCATGCAAGGATTTATGGGTTTTCTTTTTCTTTTTCTTTTCTTCTTAGATGAACTAGTGTATCATTATTAATGTTCTGAGAATCCTGCTAAATCCTGCCAGGATGTCCCTCGGGATATAGGGGTTCCTATGTCACTCTACCCCCTCTAGTCATAACTCTAACAGCATGATCATTCAAGTTGTTATTCATTTCAGTAAGCAAATCATTTTGTGACTTAGAGACATGTTGAAAGTGCAATCATGCCCTTGATCATATTTTGATATTGTTGACAACATACATATAGGGAACTAATCATTTTCATCAAATGCATCTCAGGTTTTGTTCCCAAGAGACTGTTGTGGGGATCGTGACTAACATATCCAGGATACTCAATGAACGGAGAAACAAGACAAAATGTTATATCGCTTTTTTGTCTATTCTTGAGTATAGGGATCCCGCACTATTAAGAGGGGATCACTGGCTCCGGCAAGAAACTTGCTCAAAATCTAGGAAAAGCCTGTCTCACTTCCTCATCAGGCTGTTCTGGTCCTCTTCGGATGTCCGGTGGTCCTCGGACGTCCGGTCGCCGGATGCCCGACGCTCTCCGGATATCCGGAGTCAGCCATCAGATCCAAATCCTCGGATTTCTGGTCTTTCCGGTCGTCCGAGCTCCGGACGTCCGGGTGCGGCCGGAAATCCGACACCACCAACCAGAGCCAAAATGTCGGATGTTCGACTCCTTCCAAACGACCGTGCCCCGGACGGCCGACGCCCTCCGGTCATCCGTATGTTGTGCATGCTCCCCGTCCAAACTGCTGCACTAACCTGGTCTCTCCTGTTCTTCGGACGACCGACCCCTGTCGGACGTCCGAGGCCTCGTGTCACTCCAGACGACCGACAACCGTCGGACGTCCGGCAACTGTGCAGCATAAGTGACTCTAACGGCCATTTTCCTAGCACCACTATATATAGGCTTCTCCCACCTCGTGTGAGGGTTGTCCAACACATTAGAAAGATTCCAAGAACACCTCCTTCTCCCACTCTCTCTTGTCCTCACCAAATCTTAGATCCCAAGAGCGTTTGTGAGGATTCTTGAGTGTTGTTCCAACCAAAAGATAGATCGTCCCTCTCCCCTCCTCTCAACCAAAGCAATTCGTGATTTGAGCAAGTTTTGAGCGGTTCCCTTGATCTTGTTACTCTTGGAGGTTGGAGACTCCTAGGCGGTAGGAGTTCTTCGAAGAGGAATCAAACCATTGTGATTTCCCCCCGAAAGTTTGTGAGGGTTTGGAGGCCACCTAAAGGCCTACCACTAGTGGTTGAGAAACGCCTTTGTGGTTTTGTCTCAAGGAGAGAATAGGGTGAGCCTTCGTGGCGTTGGTGTGCCTTCGTGGTAACATCCACCTCTCTAAATGGTAACGTAGCTTCCCTCCAAGGAAGTGAACATCGGCATACATCCTAGTCTCTCGGAGTTGCGGTTATCCCTAACCCTAACTCTCTACTTGTGGTTACTTATCTTTGAGTACTTACTTGTATTACTTGTGCTTGCTTACCTACTTACTTGCTGCCTTGCGTAGTGTTGATAGCACATATAACACCTTTGCAATTGTTAGGCTCACCTTCATATTCCGCATTATCGCCTAAAATTGCTAAGTAAGAATTAAAATTTGTTATTGTACCTATTCACCCCCCCCCTCTAGGTCCATCTCGATCCTTTTCACATGTTATCAGAGCCTCGTGCTCTAATCTTGTGGCTTAACCGCCCTAGAGCGAGATGGATAATGATGGGAATCCTTTAGTTGCACTCCCTATCGAGAAAGGGACATCCTCCTCGGATGAGCACAGATCTTTCACCGCTGAGGATCATGAAAGGGCCCTCGCTAAGCAAAAGGAGGAGCATGATGCTTCTATTGAGGCCTTGGTCAAAATGAGGTTGGATGCATTAGCTGCAAAAACTCCACCACTGGAAAACCCAGGGGGTGTGATAAAGCAACCAAATGCACCCCTTCCTAATTCGGGCCAACAATCTCAAGCTGGTGACCACACTAGTGTTCCATGGTTGTATGCAAAATCTAGAGTTGAGAAACCTAGGTATAATGCAGCGGGAAACCCCCCCTTTACTTGATAACAATGCCAATTTTTCTTTATGGAGGGTTGGAATGCAGGATCACCTTAGGTTTGTCAACGATGAAATGCTAGAGATCATGGAGAAAGGTTACAACCCTGTGAATCCCAAGGATCTCACACCAGGTGAAGAATATGACAATCACCTCAATGACACCGCAATCATGCTCATAAGAAAGGGGATGTCTGACAAGCAGAAGAGGCCCTACATTCACCTCACAAATGCAAAAGACCTATGGGATAACCTCGTGATGACCAAGACGGGAACCTCCTCCCTCCGTCTTGCTCAATATGAGATTACCAAAGGGGCATTACAATATTTTTGCATGGAGAAAGGTGAAGATCCCAAGCAACTTCATGAGAGACTGATGACACTTGCGGCTGATATTGAATCATATGATTGTGACAAGAGCCAAGATGGATTCAACTTGATCAAGCGTTTTCTTGTGGACAAATTGCTAAATGCCCTTGCTCCATACCATCATCAAATGGTGTGGGACATAAGAAGAGAACATGGATTCAAGGACATGTCTCCCGATGATGTCATTTCAACTTTCCAACTATTTGAAGAATCAAAGGCAAATGCTACAAGACATCTTGCCATGCATGGTTCTTCATCACCCAAGACAAACCTAGCCTTGAAGGCCAAGCACGTAATGGATGATGATGTAAGTGAAGAAGAAGAAGAAGATGTTGAAGAAGGCTATGAAGTTGACTCGGATGAGGGGCCCTCATATGAAGACATGGCTCTCTTTGTGAAGAAGTTCAGTGCGGGAAAATTCAAGGGAAGATTCCAAAAGAAGAAAGTTAGGACTTGCTACAATTGTGAAGAAACCAACCACTTCTCAAATGAGTGCCCCTATGAAAAGAGAGAAGACAAGCCAAGATTTCTGAAGACATTTGTGAAGAAGAAGTTGCCCAACCCACTGAACTCCAAGTTCAATAAGAAAGATGGGAAGGCTATGGTTGCCCAAGATGAGTCCGACCCTGATGATGTTAGAGGTGTTGCAGGTGTAGCTCAAGACACTCAAACCACATTGAGACTCGTAAACAAGACTGGTGATGTTGTCACATACAACTATATGAAAGACTACGAAGGCAACGCACATAAATGTCTCATGGCAAAGGCCACGGTAGTTAATGATGAGGGTCAAGCTTCTCCGAACAAGGTGAAGGTAACTCCACGTCCAAACCCTCCTCTATTTATTCCTACCACACCTAGTGATGAATATCTTGATGCTGAGGATCATGATCATGATTATGAAATAAATGATGCTATGTTTGCTAAAATGGAGAAAGTCATGTGCTCTCTCAAAGGAAACAAGCTCATTATGTTTCGTATGCTTATGGAGATGGTGAGTAAGCACACCATCACCATCGAGGAACTCAAAACCCTCGTCACCGAGGAAAAGGATAAATGTGAAGTCCTTGAGTGGAAAGTCCTATATGAGGGAGCACGTAATGATGAATTGTGCTTAAAGATAGGTGCAAACATTGATAGACACACTAAAGATTGTGAGCTCTTGCATTTGTCTCTCAAGACAAAGGAAGAAGAGCTCAATCTCCTCACAAAGAAGTTTGACGAACTCAAGATCACTTATCTTAACACACTTGGGAAAGCATATTCCTCTCCTATTATAAATGTTGATGCTTATGCTACTAACCCCAATGGTGACCTAGCTAGCTTACTTGAGGAGAATCGGGTGTTAAAGGCACAAATTGAAAAAGGGCTCATGTCATGTGCTAAAGGACAAAAGAACCTCAATGAAGTGTTGAGTCAACACAAGGAGGTTATGGCCAAGGAAGGACTTGGATTTGTTCCAAGCACAAGCAAGAGTAAGGTAGTGACACACAAGTTTACAACTCCTCTTAAGGAGACATTTGTGCGAGAAGGGCACAAGGAGAAAGGAAAGAGTAGGGTTGACAAGGCTGTGAGTAGGAAGGCCACTAGGGGCAAGCCTACTTCCAACAAGCCAAAAGAATTTATGCCTCCATCGTATGTGCTTCGTAAGCGAAAAGATGGAGATGTCTATGCTCAGTTTGTTGGTCCTAGAAATGCTTTTCGTTTTTATGCAATTTGGGTTCCTAAGACCCTTGTTACTAACTTGAGAGGTCCCATTGTAAAATGGATGCCTCTAACCAGGACTTGAATTGTGTGTAGGTTGGTGTCTCCGGTAGAGTCAAATGGGTGATTGATAGCGGTTGCTCAAATCATATGACCGGAGATGCAACTTTGCTCATAGACTTCATGGAAGCTATTCGACCATTTATGAGCATCGTCTTTGGTGGAGGGTCTAAAGGACAGGTACTTGGTTTGGGCAAGGTGGCTATCACCAATGACATGTCACTTACAAATGTCATGCTTGTCCAATCGCTAAAATATCATTTGCTTTCTGTTCGTCAATTGGCTTCTGTTGGTTATGATACACTATTTAGACTAACGAATGTGAAAGTCTTTAAGAGAGATACTCTTGAAGTTGCCTTTGTGGGGGAGTTGGATGGCAACCTTTACACGGTTGATTTCTCGAAAGAGAGCACATTCCATGCAACTTGCCTCATGGCTATGGCATCGCCGGCTAGCCCATGTCGGCATGAGAAATATTCAAGATCTCTTAAAGGGTGAACACATCCTTGGACTAACCAATGTATCTTTTGAGAAAGACCGTGTGTGTAGTGCATGCATGGCAGGGAAGCAACATCAATCAAAGCACCCCCCCAAGAACATAGTATCAACTTCAAGACCTTTGGAGCTCCTTCACGTGGATCTCTTTGGGCCTCCTTCATGGGACAGTCTTGGTGGGAAGAAGTATGGGTTCGTTATTGTTGATGATTACTCAAGATACACATGGGTGTTCTTTCTCAAGTCCAAGGACGAGACAAAAATCACCTTCATTGATTTTGCCAAGCAAGCTCAATGGAAATTTGACAAAGAAATCCTGGCAATAAGAAGTGACAATGGCTCCGAGTTCAAGAACTATACCTTGGAAGAGTTCCTTAGTGATGAAGGAATTGAGCATCAATACTCCGCACCATATACCCCACAACAAAATGGGGTGGACGAAAGGAAGAAACGCACTCTTGTGGAAATGGCAAGGTCCATGTTGGATGAGTACAAATCCCCTCATAGTTTTTGGGCAGAGGTCGTCAACACAGCATGTCATGCATCGAATCGTCTATTCCTTCGCAAGATCTTGGAGAAGACCCCATATGAACTCATAACCGGGAACAAACCAAATGTCAAATATTTTTGGGTTTTTGGTTACAAATGCTTCATTCTCAACAAGAGAGAATGGTTAGGAAAATTTCAATCTAAAACAACCGAAGGAATATTTGTTGGTTATGGATCAAACTCCCATGCCTATAGGGTCTACAACAAATTCACCGGATGTGGTGTAGAAACTTGTGACGTGGTGTTTGATGAATTTAATGGCTCCCATGGGGAGCAAGTTGATCTAAGTGATGCAGGTGATGAAGATCCTTCACAAGTCATTTTGACCATGGGTGTAGGTGCTCTCCTTCCAATGGAACATGTTCCTTGTGAAAGTGCAAATGAGGACACAAGCACCACTCATGCTCAAACTTCTACTACACCAACATCACAACAAGAATCCGTTCCTCAGGAGGAATTCATAAGCCAAGAACAAGAACTAGGTCCCACACGGGACTTACATCACCATCAAACACAAGAACAAGAACAAGTTCATCATCCAGAACAAGAGCAAGAACATGCACATGTCGATGATGACAATTCTTCTAGTGATGGTGAACCTCAACAAATGATGCATGAAGAACAAGATCTTCCACAAGACCCTATAGATTCACATGCTGAAGATGCTGATGATGGAAATGAAATTGAACCTCGTGAAACACTAACCTCCATCATGCCTCGTGTGGCCCGTCGTGTTGATGTCAAGAAAATTCACACCGGCATATCGGAAGGTAGAGTCACTCGTAAACAACTAACCAATTTTTGTGCTCACTTCTCGTTTGTCTCTAGTGTTGTGCCACACAAGGTACAAGATGCCTTGACGGACAATGACTGGCTTGTCGCCATGGAAGAAGAGTTGAACAGCTTCGAGCGCAACAAAGTATGGTCTTTAGTCAAAAGGCCGACTAAGGAACACAATGTTATTGGAACGAAATGTATTTTCAAGAACAAGCAAGATGAGCATGGTGTAATCATCAGAAACAAGGCAAGGTTAGTGGCACAGGGGTACTCACAAGTTGAAGGTTTGGACTTCAATGAGACCTTTGCTCCTGTTGCCTGTCTTGAATCAATTCGCATCTTACTTGCTTATGCTGCCTTCAATGGTTTTACTTTACATCAAATGGATGTGAAGAGTGCATTTCTTAATGGTCCTCTACAAGAAGAGGTTTACGTATCACAACCACCCAGTTTCATTGACCCCGATCACAAAGACTATGTGTACAAACTTCACAAGGCTATGTATGGCCTCAAACAAGCACCTCGTGCTTGGTATGATCATCTTAAGAAGTTTACTCGATGATGGTTTTGTGAGAGGGGTGATTGATCCTACTCTTTTTACTAAAAGGGAAAAGGGTGATTTGATCTTATGCCAAATTTACGTAGATGATATCATTTTTGGTTCTCCTAACATTCACTTATGCAAGAAGTTTGCGGAATCCATGACCAAGACCTTTGAGATGTCACTCAATGCGGACTTGAAGTTCTTTCTCGGTTTTCAAATCCAACAATTTCAAGAAGGAATTTTCTTGTCCCAAACTAAGTATCTCAAGGACATTCTTGCGAAGTTCGGAATGACCGACGCCAGCCCAGCTAGGCCTGGGCGTTCGGTTAAACCGAACAGTTCGGTTCGGTGCCTCGGTTTAGTTTAAAATTCGGTTTCCTGATTTTCCTAACCGATCGGTCTTCATGGAAATCAATAACCGAGACTTCGGTTGACTGAAAAATCGGTCCGGTGTTCGGTTATGCCCGACGAGACCCGAACTGGCTGGGAGGAAGAAACTGACAGTTAAATTTTAGGCAAGAAAACATGAAGCGCCGAGCAGGAATAAATCGAAACACGGATCTGGAGAAATTGTAGAAGAAAGTGACCCATCGTTGAAATCCGGCAGCCGGACATGAAGAAGTGATGGCCGCCAGCCCAGGACTGCGTGAGGGCGACGGACGTTGTCCGCCACGGGTGCGCGGGTGCAGGGGCGCCGCCTGCCGTTAGCGCGCAGAACCTAGACGCAAGCGCGCAGCCAGTAGCCGTTGAGGATGCGGTGGGGAAACAGAGGCAGCGGCTCTGCGTGATGTGCGTGTGTGAAGTCTCTCAAGCGAGTCCAAGATAAGGTTCGTGAGCTGCGTGTGTTGTCTAATTTGAGGGAAAGCTGCGTACGTGTGTTGGGATGGCCTATTGGGCTTAGTTGGCTGGGCCTGAAGTCCTTAACACAGTGCATTATTTCGGTTAGTTCGGAGGATTCGGTCAACGCACTCGAACGACCGAATTCACCGAAGGTATTTCGGTTTCTGACATTAGCTAACCGAGCGAGCAACCGAAGTTTCGGTCATCGGTTTTTTCGGCTTCGGTCTCGGTTATTTCGGCTCCGGTCTTCGGTTCTCGGTTTTTATGCCCACCCCTAAGCCCAGCCAAGACGCCCATGGCAACCAAAAATTTTCTTGACGAAGACACAAACAGTATTCCGTTTGACCCATCTCTTTACCGCTCTATGATTGGCTTATTGCTTTACCTTTGTGCATCTGGACCAGACATCATGTTAAGTGTAGGCATTTGTGCAAGATTTCAAGCTACCCCTAGGGAAAGTCATGAAAGCACAACATGCTCCCTTGGTGGTTTTGATAATTCATGACAACATACATTGTCTCTTGGACTAATACTTTTACCTTGTGTATTTCAAACAAAAGTCCATAGAGGAAGAAGGATTGGCAAAAGGATTGTGGAGATACCCCAAGATGCAAGGAAATGGATTGGCAAAGCTTCAAGCAAGAGGACTCTACATTTTACTTTGTGAGAAATCACTTTGAGTCCATAGGAAAGCCAATACTATCAAAAGGGGGTAAGGTACTGTTGGTGAACAAAATGCTCATACGTGCACAAGTGATAGTCACCAAAAACACCCACAAGCTCTTCCACAAAAGTCTGTCCAAAGTCAAATATCCAAAATCGGTGCAACCAACACTTTCCACTCGGTGCCACCGATTCCCAAACTCAGACAGACCCATGCCAAACCCTAGCACATCGGTGCAACCGATTCCACTTCGGTGCCACCGAGTTTGGGTTGCCAACTTTCTGTTACCTCGATTCATAAAATCGGTACCACCGAGTTTTCTGGATCGGCGTCACCGAGTTGCGCAATCTGACCGTTGGTCACCTAATCGGTACCACCGAGTATTATATATCGGTCTCACCGAGATTCAAAAGTTGTCACCTTTTGGTCACTTCGGTACCACCGAGATTCACACATCGGTGTCACCGAGTTGGTCACTTTAGGTGTAACGGTTGGATTTTTGGAGATGCCTATATATACCCCTTCACCACCACCCACTCGAAAGAGAAGCACTCAGAACTATTCCATACTTGCCCCAACCAATTTTCTGAGAGAGAGCCACCTACCCTTGTGTTGAGATCAAGCCATTCCATTCCAACCATATGAATCTTGATCTCTAGCCTCCCCAAGTTGCTTTCCACCAAATCAATCTCTTCCACCATAGCCAAATCTGTGAGAGAGTGATTGTGTGTTGAGGAGTCTATCATCTTGAAGCACAAGAGCAAGGAGTTCATCGACATTGCCGAGCCTATTACCTTTTGGAGGGTGGTGCCTCCTAGATTGGTTAGGTGTCGCTTGGGAGCCTCGTACTTCGTGTTGTGGAGTTGAACCAAGAAGTTTGTAAGGGCAAGGAGATCGCCTACTTCGTGAAGATCTACCCATAGTGAGGCTAGTCCTTCGTGGACGGAAGCCGTTATGGAATAGTCAAGGTTGCTACTTCGTGGACCCTTATGGGTGGAGCCCTCCGTGGACTCTCGCGACCGTTACCCTCCGTGGGTTGAAGACTCCATAAACGTGGACGTACGATAGCACCACCTATCGGAACCACGGGAAAAATCTTCGTGTCCCTCATGCGTTTGATCTTCCTATCTCAACTATTTACTTCATGTGCAATGTCTTTACTTTCCGCTGCTATACTTGTTGACATGCATATGTAGGGTGTGCTAGACTTGCTATAATTGTTAAAATTTGCCAACCAATTAACTTGGGAAATGGTTAGGTTTTAAATTCCTGCTAATAGTCTATTCACCCCCCCTCTAGACACTCTTCTAGTGATCCCTCAATTGGTATCAGAGCTTTGGTCTCCATTGCTTCGGTTTAATCACCGTGGAGGAAGATGGATGTGTCTAGTATAGGGAGTTTGAGTTGTAGAGTGCCTATTCTTGATGGAGAGTACTATAGTCAATGGAAAACTTTGATGCTTGAGCTATTTAATGAATTTCAATTGAGCAAGTATGTTAAGAACCCCTATGTACCTCCCATTGATCCTTTACATCCCACACATGAAGAGGAAATTGATATGCTATGCAATCTTAGAACTGTTAATCTCATCGTTAGAGGATTGCCTAGAAATGTGCTTAATCAAATGAAGAATTTTGAATGTGCTTATACTTTGTGGAATGACTTGGAGAAACGATATCCAAGTTATTCATTGAGTAATCTTGATGAAATTCTCCATAAAACTATTGCCTTTCACAAAATGACGCCTAGTGATCCCAAGTTTGATGATTATCTATTTGAGCTTAGAGACCTCATGCGTGCTAAAGGAGATGTCATAACTATCAACAACATCATTGTAGAAGCCATTCGAATTCACAAGTTTGAACATTGTCATGATCACAACACTAATGAATCTCTTGTTCCTTGTGACGAGGATTTCCCACTTGATGATGACAATGAGGAACATGGCTACTATGAGGAAGATGAGCTATTCGACATCGAGTATGAGAAGATCATGAAGAATCTAAGTCTCATGGCAAACTTCAAGGATTACATGTCCGGAGGAAAAGAGTGGATTCTCGACAGTGGATGCACCGATCATATGACCGGAGATAGAGACATGTTTGAAGAAATCACACCAAACCATGGACCGCGAAGGTACGTAACATTTGGAGACAACTCCAAGGGTAAGGTACTTGGTCTTGGTAAGGTGGCCATATCCCATGATAGCTCTATTCAAAATTTCATGCTTGTTGAATCCCTTGGCTACAATCTTCTTTCCGTATCTAGACTTGCCGACTTTGGTTTTAATGTGCTATTCACGAAAGTAGATTGCCAAGTGTTTCGTCAAGATAATCATAAAATGGTCTTTACCGGTTTCCGTAGAGGTGATCTATACATTGTCGATTTCACTAAGAGATCCAAACCTCATACTTGTCTTATTGCAAAATCTTCTAAAGGTTCGCTTTGGCATAGAAGACTAGGACATGTTGGCATGCGTAATCTAGACAAGCTTATCAAAGGTGATCACATACTTGGTGTTAAAGATGTTATCTTTGACAAAGATAGACTTTGTAGTGCTTGTCAAGCTGGAAAGCAAGTAGGTGGAAGTCATCCTGTAAAGAATATCATGACTACTAGGAGACCATTCGAGTTACTTCACATGGATCTTTTTGGTCCCAATGCTTATAAGAGTCTTGGTGGAAATTCCTATGGTCTAGTTATAGTTGATGATTTTTCCAGATTTACGTGGGTATTCTTTCTTGATGATAAGTCGCAGGTACAAAAGATCTTCAAGAACTTCGTTCGCAAAGCGCAAAATCAGTTTGAAGTGAAGATCAAGAAGGTTCGGAGCGATAATGGATCGGAGTTCAAGAACACTCATGTGGATACCTTTCTTGACGAAGAAGGTGTTTCACATGAATTCTCGGCTACGTACACACCTCAACAAAATGGAGTTGTTGAGAGGAAGAATCGAACTCTTATTGAGATGGCAAGAACGATGCTTGACAAATACAAGACGCCAAGACACTTTTGGGCAGAAGCCGTGGAAACAGCATGTCATGCCACAAACCGACTTTACTTGCACAAGCTTCTCGGTAAAACGGCATAGGAGCTACTCACCGGTAACAAGCCCCAAGTTGGATACTTTCAGGTATTCGGCTCAAAGTGCTACATTCTTGATAAGCATCGTCGTACTAAATTTGCTCCTAAATCTCATGAAGGATTCCTACTTGGTTATGGATCGAACTCTCACACTTACCGTGTCTACAACAACTTCACTCGAAATGTTGAAGAGACGGTAGATGTGAAGTTTGATGAATCTAATGGTTCGCAAGTCGAACAATTGCCAAATGATGTAGGTGATAAGGACCCTTCAGAAGCTATCCAAGACTTGTCCATCGGCAAGATTCGTCCCATGGAGGTGAAGGAAAGTACCTCATCAACTCAAGTGGAAGCCCCTACTTCACGTCAAGGTGAACCTCAACATGACATGGAGGCATCCACAAGCGGTACACGACGAGATGATGAAGAGGAGGAAGTACATCATGAGGATCCACCACAACCTCCTTCACCACCACCTCAAGGAAACGACACCTTCAACAACAACGAAGATGAAGTAGATGATGATGATGAAGAAGCTCCACCATCCAACAAGCCTAAGCTACCCCGAGTTCGAGCAAGAGTGACCAAGAACCATCCCCTAAACCAAATCTTTGGTGACATACAAACCGGGAGAATCACTCGCTCTAAAACTCGCCTAGCAAACTTTTGTGAGCATTATTCTTTCATTTCTAGCATTGAACCCTTGAAGGTAGAACAAGCTCTTGAAGACCCGGATTGGGTGAACGCGATGCATGAAGAGCTTCACAACTTCGAGAGGAACGAAGTGTGGACACTCGTGGAGAAGCCCGAGGACGAGCACAACATCATCGGAACAAAATGGGTGTTTCGGAACAAGCAAGATGAAGACGGTCAAGTCGTACGCAACAAGGCACGTCTCGTAGCCCAAGGATATACGCAAGTCGAAGGTACGGACTACGGTGAGACCTATGCCCCCGTCGCTAGACTTGAAGCTATTCGCATTCTTCTTGCTTATGCTAATCACCATGATATCACGCTTTATCAAATGGACATTAAAAGTGCCTTTTTAAATGGTGAGATTGAAGAAGAGGTTTATGTTAAGCAACCACCTGGTTTTGTGAATCCCAAGAAACCTAATCATGTTTACAAGCTTCGTAGAGCTCTATATGGTCATAAGCAAGCCCCACGTGCTTGGTACAAATGCTTAACGAAGTTTCTTATTGAAAAAGGATTTGAAATTGGTAAAATTGACGCAACCTTATTTACTAAGAGAGTTAATGGTGAATTATTTGTGTGCCAAATCTATGTGGATGATATTATCTTTGGATCTAATAACCCATAATTTAGTGAAAGATTTGGAAGGTTGATGTCCGAGAAGTATGAGATGTCCATGATGTGTGAGCTAAAATTCTTTCTTGGTTTGCAAATCAAGCAAACTAGAGAAGGAACTTTCATCTCTCAAACTAAGTATACGAAGGACTTGATCAAGAAGTTCAACATGCAAGAGTGCAAAGGTATGAAAACTCCCATGCCTACTAGTGGACATGTTGATCTTACCAAGGAGGATGAACCAGTTGATCAAAAGGTTTACCGATCTATGATTGGTTCATTGCTATATCTATGTGCCTCCCGTCCCGATATTATGCTTAGTGTGCATGTGTGCTAGATATCAAGCTGCACCTAAAGAGTGTCATCTTTTGGCCGTAAAACGTATTGTGAGATATTCGGTACAAACACCAAACTTTGGCATTTGGTATCCCAAGGGATCTTCTTTTAACCTTGTTGGCAATTCCGACTCGGACTATGCCGGTGACAAGGTTGATAGAAAATCCACCTCGGGTACTTGTCAATTTCTTGGTAGATCTCTTGTGTCTTGGTCCTCCAAGAAACAAAACTCGGTATCTCTATCTACCGCCGAAGCTGAGTATATTGCTGCCGGATCGTGTTGTGCACAATTACTATGGATGACACAAACGCTTAAGGATTATGGAATCCATGTTAAAAATGTTCCATTACTTTGTGACAATGAAAGTGCTATTAAAATTGGTCATAATCATGTGCAACATTCTCGAACTAAACATATTCAAGTTAGACATCATTTCATTCGTGATCATGTTGCCAAAGGAGATATTGATCTTAAGCATGTTCGCACTAACAAGCAATTGGCCGATATCTTTACTAAGCCACTTGATGAGAAAACGTTTTGTCACTTGAGAAGTGAGTTGAACATCATTGATGCTTCAAACTTGAGCTAGACTCACTCGATTGCATGCAAGGGCATGAGCTTTCTTGATATTTCCATGATACTCTTAAAATGCTATCTTATACCATGGAATTCTATGCTCCCTTGTATTGCATCTAACCCTTTGTCGGTACTTGGAAGAACTTCATTCCACAAGATTGCCATCAACTCCAATTATAAGAAATCTTGTCATGACCAAGTATCCACAAGCTCTCTTGATGATGGAAGGAAGAAGACAACAAACTATATCCTTGACACATATTTGCATTTCACATTTGGAATCGTGTCATGTCATGTTCTTCCTTGCTTGACTAACCTATGTAGGTGACAAGTGTACTAAAACGAGAAGGATTGCTCCCAACTCAAGATGATCTTCATCAACCTCGAGCATCCTCAACAAGTTTACCTACAAGCCACGTCATCAACATCACTCAAAGGTATGTACTCATATCCTTGAAAAAGCTTTACTCCAAGTCATGAGCTAAAGCAACTCAAGTGATATGAAAACATTAAAATGCTTAATCGAAAAATGGTAACCCCATTTTGAGCTTAACGATGAGTATGACCTATGATCAAGTATTCTTGCTTGGCTCCTAAGTCAATATACTCTAATATAGGTGACCTAGTCACCGCCCATCATCTAGTTAAGAATTGTGTTTGGTTCATTCTCTATTTTGCAAGATTTCTTGGAACCACTCAAACCTTCTCTAGTTGATATCTATATATAAAGTCTTTTGCAAATCTCTTTTTAACACTTTGTTACAAACTTTCTAAACTTATTTGCGAATTTCTCAACCTTGCCAAGTTTCTGTTTCAGCCTCGGAGCCGCCGATACAAATAACCCGGTTCTACCAAATTAGCAGAACAGCTGCAAAACATCATCTCGGTACCACCGATTTGTTTGTCTCGGAGTCACCGATTGATTTCTTCTCTTATTCTTGTTCATAATTGCAAATCCTTATTCCTTAGAGACTCTATGGGGATATTTTCAATTCTTCGATGATCCCTTCTTTAAAAAAAATTAGGGGGAGATATTCTTTATTCAAGGATCCCTAACTCAAAGGAGGAGAAGTCTTACCAGTTCTCAGATCAGCCAAAGGGAGAGAAATTACTTTCAATGATTCCCAAAATTTTCACTTCTATGAACCCTACGTTCTATGACTCTTGTTCTCAAGGATCCCTTCTTAATCAATGATCCCTGTTTCTGACCCTGTGTATGACCTTTTTGGAAATTAATGCCAAAGGGGGAGAAATACCAAAGCTTCAAATCTAAAAGGGGGAGATACATGCTTATGCAAAGGGGGAGATATAATCAAGGGGGAGAGGAGAATACCAAAGCAGGGGGAGAAAAATAAGTTTGGGAGAAAACTGTGTTTATTTCATTTGACTACTCATCTTAGAATTTTCTCACCCTATCCAATCCCAATATCTACATGCTAAGATTCAGGGGGAGAGGATAATCTACTACTTTCATATCTAAGGGGAGAAAGCTCTAAATGATCTTGGAGACATATCAATCTTAAGGATTACTATCTTCTATACGTTCTCCATATCTTGGTACCATTGAGCTCTATTGCTTTTGATTAGTAGAATACTCTTGTGTTTCCTAACATTGTTTTCTCAAGTGTGTTTCTACTACAAGAATGCTCAAGAACTCAAGGTAAGTATATGCATCATATCTTTGATCAAGATGATCTCTTGCTTCTTGCACATATTGTTTGCAAGGGTGAAGTCTTGAACAAGGATACATCTCATTCACATATACTTGATGCATATAGTCAAGATACACATGACTCCTTATATCCCTTCTACTATCTGTGTGTCCATGCATTCCAAAGCAACTGTCCTTTAAAGGGATTGCACACATTTAGGGGGAGCAAGTTTAAGTCATGTGTCTCTCAAAGTCTTCATTATATCCATGCATATATTTATTTGAAGCTTTGATTGTATGTTGTCATCAATTACCAAAAAGGGGGAGATTGAAAGCACAACATGCTCCCTTGGTGGTTTTGATAATTCATGACAACATACATTATCTCTTGGACTAATACTTTTACCTAGTGTATTTCAGACAAAAGTCCATAGAGGAAGAAGGATTGGCAAAAGGATTGTGGAGATACCCCAAGATGCAAGGAAATGGATTGGCAAAGCTTCAAGCAAGAGGACTCTACATTTTACTTGGTGAGAAATCACTTTGAGTCCATAGGAAAGCCAATACTATCAAAAGGGGGTAAGGTACTGTTGGTGAACAAAATGCTCATACGTGCACAAGTAATAGTCACCAAAAACACCCACAAGCTCTTCCACAAAAGTCTGTCCAAAGTCGAATATCCAAAATCGGTGCAACCAACACTTTCCACTCGGTGCCACCGATTCCCAAACTCAGACAGACCCATGCCAAACCCTAGCACATCGGTGCAACCGATTCCACTTCGGTGCCACCGAGTTTGGGTTGCCAACTTTCTGTTACCTCGATTCATAAAATCGGTACCACCGAGTTTTCTGGATCGGCGTCACCGAGTTGCTCAATCTGACCGTTGGTCACCTAATCGGTACCACCGAGTATTATATATCGGTCTCACCGAGATTCAAAAGTTGTCACCTTTTGGTCACTTCGGTACCACCGAGATTCACACATCGGTGTCACCGAGTTGGTCACTTTAGGTGTAACGGTTGGATTTTTGGAGATGCCTATATATACCCCTTCACCACCACCCACTCGAAAGAGAAGCACTCAGAACTATTCCATACTTGCCCCAACCAATTTTCTGAGAGAGAGCCACCTACCCTTGTGTTGAGATCAAGCCATTCCATTCCAACCATATGAATCTTGATCTCTAGCCTCCCCAAGTTGCTTTCCACCAAATCAATCTCTTCCACCATAGCCAAATCTGTGAGAGAGTGATTGTGTGTTGAGGAGTCTATCATCTTGAAGCACAAGAGCAAGGAGTTCATCGACATTGCCGAGCCTATTACCTTTTGGAGGGTGGTGCCTCCTAGATTGGTTAGGTGTCGCTTGGGAGCCTCCTACTTCGTGTTGTGGAGTTGAACCAAGAAGTTTGTAAGGGCAAGGAGATCGCCTACTTCGTGAAGATCTACCCATAGTGAGGCTAGTCCTTCGTGGACGGAAGCCGTTATGGAATAGTCAAGGTTGCTACTTCGTGGACCCTTATGGGTGGAGCCCTCCGTGGACTCTCGCGACCGTTACCCTCCGTGGGTTGAAGACTCCATAAACGTGGACGTACGATAGCACCACCTATCGGAGCCACGGGAAAAATCTTCATGTCCCTCATGCGTTTGATCTTACTATCTCAACTCTTTACTTCATGTGCAATGTCTTTACTTTCCGCTGCTATACTTGTTGACATGCATATGTAGGGTGTGCTAGACTTGCTATAATTGTTAAAATTTGCCAACCAATTAACTTGGGAAAAGGTTAGGTTTTAAATTCCTGCTAATAGTCTATTCACCCCCCCCCCTCTAGACACTCTTCTAGTGATCCCTCAAGTCATCATAAGGCGGTTAAGCATATTCTTAGATACCTTGTTCACACCCCAAAGTTGGGTCTATGGTACCCCAAGGATGCCAAGTTTGATCTCATTGGGTACACGGATGCGGATTGGGCTGGAGACAAGGTGGGGAGGAAATCCACCTCCGAGGCATGCCAGTTTCTTGGACGCTCCTTGGTAAGTTGGTCCTCGAAGAAGCAAAATTGTGTCTCCCTATCCACCGCTGAAGCCGGGTATATTGCAACTGCAAGTTGTGCAACACAATTGCTATGGATGAGACAAACCTTGAAGGACTATGGTATAACTTACATGCATGTGCCTCTATGATGCGACAATGAAAGTGCCATCAAGCTTGCTGAAAACCCTGTTGATCACCCTCGCACCAAGCACATTGACATTCGGTATCACTTCTTAAGAGACCATGTGCAAAAGGGTGACATTGCTCTTGCTCATGTTGGCACGGACATACAACTTGCTGACATCTTCACCAAACCGCGGGATGAAGCTAGGTTCTGTCAACTTAGGCGTGAACTTGGTATCTTGGAGCTTGATAACGTTATGTGAAATCGTTGCACACCTGCATACATTTACTTCATGTCTTGTCTAGGTGTAGGCATGTATTTAGGGGGAGACATTCAACTCATGAGTACTCTCACCCTATATGATGCATAAATAAACCAAACACTCTCAAAGTTACTTTGCTCACTTCAAATGACTTGGTGCTTTAAATGATGGAGTAGTGGCAATGGGCTCAAGGTTTCTATCTTCGCAGTGCCATACCACATTTACTCAAACATGGTGGCATAAGCCACCGCCCCTGCTATAAACGTTGTTAGGGCGGTTTGTTTTTACCTAAATTAGGGTTATCATTGATTATCTTGGTCATATTGTCATATGTGTTATGATAACGGTCATCATCTCGCTGTCATGTGTGTCTCCTATCTTTCCTCCACTCCCTGCCTGGACCATTTTTCTGTTAATTCCCTCGGACGTCCGACGTCTCTCGGACGTCCGACGTCTCTCGGTCGTCCGACGCCTTAACCACTTTCGGTCGTCCGACACCTTAACCACTTCCGGTCGTCCGACGTCCCTCGGACGTCCGGAGCTTAGGTCGCGCATATAAAATCTGGGGGCCGCGGGGCTGGACAGTTACCCTATCCTCCCCCGCGCCACCCCCATCGCGCTCTCCCTCTCCTGGTGTATCCTACGCCGCCGGGCCGCCGCCGGCCGATCTCTGGCCGGTTCCTCCGGCCG
Source organism: Elymus sibiricus (assembly GCA_039707655.1). NCBI lineage: Eukaryota > Viridiplantae > Streptophyta > Magnoliopsida > Poales > Poaceae > Elymus > Elymus sibiricus. The sequence continues at coordinate 133,356,541 of CM077671.1, forward strand.
TGGCCCTTCCTTCTCTTCCCTGAGGTAGATCTGCTCATTCCCCCCTTCTTCTCCGCTGGTTTCTCCCTCGTTTTGCTTGTCTTGGGTGGTCATGGTGACTTAGATCCCACTCTCCGTCTTAGGTTTTCTTTTCCTCTGTGGTGGTCAGGGTTTCGCCATGCCAAAGATCAAGCACACCGGGCGCAAGATCCCCGTGGGCTCGTCTTCTCGTGCCTCCCATGGTGCGGGGTCCGATGACTCCCAAGAATGGGCTCACCCCTTCAAGCGCGTCGCCAAGCGTCCTGCTCGTGATCCCGTGTCGTCCTCGGAGGGCTCCGACTACGAAGAAGATATGGAGTATAAAGAACGGGCTGAATTTGTTGGTATTCGCAGAAATGTTCCAAAGCCCGGTACTCGAAGGCCGTCATACATGCCTCCTCCTCCTCTGGATCAACCTCAAGGTGATGCTCGCCGCATCTCTCTTGAACCTCCTCCCTCTCTTGGTCGCAAGATAAAGGATTTCACCCAAGTCCCTAAATCTGCCTATCTTAAGTTTCGTCGCGACACTGATCAATTCTCTATTCCGCATGACTCTATGGATTCTCATTTTTGCACAAATGTTCAGGCAGACATTTTCTACACTGTCATTGTTCCAAAAGGTCTGTCTGTCCATCACTATATTGACTTAGAGCATATTCACACTCATCCGGCGAAATATCCGGGTGCCATTAATCTCATTGAGTCCTCTGGCTTGGCTGCACCATTTGCTTTTCGACATGATTTCAACCATGCTGCCATTCATCAGTTCTATGCTACTTATTTCTTTGGTCCTAACAAGACCGTCACTTGGATGACTTCCGACACCGAGCTTTCTGCCTCTTATGCTCAGTTTGTCACCGCTGTTGGTTTTTCTGACACTGGTTTCAAAATTCATAAGGATGATCCAAACCATGCACCCAAGGCCGTTGAAGCCTGTGGTCATCTTTTAAAATCCATCGATGATCTTGATGACGATGAAAAGGGGAAGGATCTAAATCAAGTTTCTATTTGGAGGTCTCCCTTCTTCATCATTTTTCAGTGTGTCATTCGCACCATCTATCCCAAGATGGGTGACAAGGGGACTTGTAGTGGGTATTGTATCGATCTCATGTCTCATCTTTATGAACATCCTAAAGGGAAGATCAATATCCCTCATTTCCTATGGCATGAGATTCGCCTCGCTAGTTTTCAATACAAGCGAGCCTTTCCTCATGCTCCCGTTATTCAGGCTCTCATTGAGTATGTGGCCCCCTTTCCCATTGCTCGAACTCATGTGCATCACAAATGGGTCATTCCTCCTCATATGGCGGATGATTGGGCTCCCAAGAAATCCTCATCCGCCCCTGCTGCTCGACGGGCTGCTTCTCGGTCTCATCCGGCCTCCTCTAGCTCTGCTTCTTTTGGTCGCATTGCTCGTTTTCTTGGGAAGGCTCAGTCTGCCATGATGAAGGCTTTCTCTTTTCATTGCTCTCAAAACCACGATGTGGTCACTCGCATGATCTCCTCTAAGAATGCTTTGAAGGCTCATCTGAGAGCCTCCGGAGCAACTGATGTGAGTGAGGATGAGCGTCCACCTGATGCCCCTCCTTCCGACTTTGGCTTCCCTTCTGGTCCCGAGTGGGCTGATTTTCTTGATGAGGCAGGAGGCATTGGCTCGCATGGTAATGATGATGATGACAGTGATCTCTGATTGCGTGGTTGTTTGTCTTTGTCCTTCCCCTTTTTCGGTACTTGATGCCAAAGGGGGAGGAGATCACCTTAGTATTAGTATTTGATTTGTTATATCTTCATGTGAACCATTTGGCCATGCTATGCGATCTATGAAGTAATGCTATTTATGAATGGTGAACCATTATGCTATATATGAGTGTTGTATTATCATGAGATATTCTTTTCCGGTTGTGTTGGCATATTAGTCTCTGATATATTCGATGCACTCATTATCAAGTAAGGGGGAGCTCCTGACCATAACTATTTTCTCTATGCATATAATGAGGGGGAGCTCTGTAACAAATCTCTCCTAAGCTGTCTAAGTCTACTTTATTTTTGAGAGCTATATGTATGTTGTCATCAACTACCAAAAAGGGGGAAATTGAAAGTGCAATCATGCCCTTAATCATATTTTGATGTTGTTGACAACATACATATAGGGAACTAATCATTTTCATCAAGTGCATCTCAGGTTTAGTTCCCAAGAGACTGTTGTGGGGATCGTGACTAACATATCCAAGATACTCAATGAACGGAGAAACAAGACGAAATGTTCTATCTCTTTTTTGTCTATTCTTGAGTATAGGGATCCCGCACTATTAAGAGGGGATCACTGGCTCCCGCAAGAAATTTGCTCAAAATCTAGGAAAAGCCTCTCTCACTTCCTCATCAGGCTGTTCTGGTCTTCTTCGGACGTCCGGTGGTCCTCGGACGTCCGGTCGCCGGATGCCCGACGCTCTCCGGATATCCGGAGTCAGCCATCAGATCCAAATCCTCGGATTTCTGGTCTTTCCGGTCGTCCGAGCTCCGGACGTCCAAGTGCGGCCGGAAATCCGACACCACCCACCAGAGCCAAAATGTCAGACATCCGACTCCTTCCGGACGACCGTGCCCTGGACGGTCCACGCCCTTCGGTCATCCGTATGCTGTGCATGCTCCCCGTCCAAACTACTGCACTAACCTGGTCTCTCCTGTTCTTCGGACGACCGACCCCTGTCGGACGCCCGAGGCCTCGTGTCACTCCGGACGACCGACAACCGTCGAACGTCCGGCAACTGTGCAGCATAAGTGACTCTAACGGCCATTTTCCTAGCACCACTATATATATGCTTCTCCCACCACGTTTGAGGGTTGTCCAACACATTAGAAAGATTCCAAGAACACCTCCTTCTCCCACTCTCTCTTGTCCTCACCAGATCTTAGATCCCAAGAGCGTTTGTGAGGATTCTTGAGTGTTGTTCCAACCAAAAGATAGATCGTCCCTCTCTCCTCCTCTCAACCAAAGCAATTCGTGATTTGAGCAAGTTTTGAGCGGTTCCCTTGATCTTGTTACTCTTGGAGGTTGAAGACTCCTAGGCGGTAGGAGTTCTTCGGAGAGGAATCAAACCATTGTGATTTCCCCCGGAAAGTTTGTGAGGGTTTGGAGGCCACCTAAAGGACTACCACTAGTGGTTGAGAAACGCCTTCGTGGTGTTGTCTCAAGGAGAGAATAGGGTGAGCCTTCGTGGCGTTGGTGTGCCTTCGTGGTAACATCCACCTCTCTAAACGGTGACGTAGCTTCCCTCCAAGGAAGTGAACATCGGCATACATCCTAGTCCCTCGGAGTTGCGGTTATCCCTAACCCTAACTCTCTACTTGTGGTTACTTATCTTTGAGTACTTACTTGTATTACTTGTGCTTGCTTACCTACTTACTTGCTGCCTTGCGTAGTGTTGATAGCACATATAGCACCTTTGCAATTGTTAGGCTCACCTTCATATTCCGCATTATCGCCTAAAATTGCTAAGTAAGAATTAATTTTTTTTATTGTACCTATTCACCCCCCCTCTAGGTCCATCTCGATCCTTTTCACATGTTCTAACTGAGTATGAATAATGGATGAATGTTTACCCAAACCTCTAACATCATTAGCAATTCTAAACATCAAGTCACTCAAGCGATCAATCATAATGACATTTCGTTTTAATTGATCCTTAACATACATATTGAAATGTTCTTGCTTAACAATGTAATTATCAAATTCATCCATGCATGGATTAACAGTTTTATTGTAAGGTATACAACCCTCATCAAATCTACGAAGAGAATTTACCTCTACTACCTGTGTAGGGATATCAAGTCCATGCATTCTTCAATATGTGGTAAATTCTTGACGTCTTCAGTTTTAATACCCTTTTCTTTCATAGATTTCTTGGCTTCTTCCATATCTTCTAGACTGAGGAATAGAATACCTCTCTTCTTTGAAACTGGTTCAGGAGGTGGTTCAAGAAGTGTCCAATCATTGGCATTCTTTAAAATATTATTCAGTAGTTCTTCAGCTTGCCCAACAGTTTGTTCCCTGAAAACACAACCAGCACAACTATCTAGGTAGTCCCTAGAAGCATCGGTTAGTACATTATAAAAAATATCAAGTATTTCATTTTTCTTAAGAGGATGATCAGGCAAAACTTTAAATAATTGGAGAAGCCTCCCCCAAGCTTGAGGGAGATTCTCTTCTCCAATTTGCACAAAGTTAAATATTTCATGTAAAGCAGCTTGTTTCTTATGAGCAGGAAAATATTTTCCAGAGAAGTAATATATCATATCTTGAGGATTACGCACACAACCAGGAGCAAGACTATGAAACCACTTTTTAGCATCACCCTTCAGTGGGAAAGGAAAAATCTTAAGGATATAGTAGTAACGAATTTTTTCCTCATTAGCAAATAGGGTGGCAATATCATTTAACTTGGTAAGGTGTGCCACAACAATTTTAGATTCATAACCATGAAAATGATCAGATTATACCAAAGTAATTAACTGGGGATCAACACAGAATTCCTAGTCCTTATCAGTAACACATATAGGAGAAGTAGCAAAATTAGGTTGCGGTGGGGTGGGCGGCGGGGTCGTTGGAGTCGGTCATGGCCCGGGCGGCAGTAGGCAGGCGGTGAAGGCATAATTAGGGGAGATGATCGCACTGGTGAAGGCCGCGATGGGGTGGGCGGCTGCGGCGGAGGAGGCGGTGGGGTCGTAGGAGTGGTGGGCGGTGGGCGGGCGACGGGCGGGCGGACGAAAGAGAAATAAAAGCGGTTGGGCGGTTGGCGCGCTGCCGCCAATTTTACATCTCCTAGAGGTGGAGATGCAAATTTGCATCTCGAGATGTTGCATTTTACATCTTCTGAAGATGGAGATGTATTTTTTTACACCTACATCATCTGTTGAAGGTGGATTTTTGGTCCTGAAGATGTATAAATTAGTTATTTTTGCATCTGCATCATCTATTGGAGATGCTTTAAGTGGGTTAAATGTGTGACTCTCATGAATAGTCCCACTTGCAGTTAAGGAAAAGCAAGAAAATAATTCAAATGATATTTTTTCACGAGCGTCCTCTTTTTGCGGGTAGTAAGGGCATCTCCAACTGCAACCCACAAATTTCCTCCTGCATCCTTCCGCGGGCAGGGGGGACCAGTCTGCACACACGGATGCGGGAGGACGACATCCAACCGTAGCCACATACATTTGCCCAACAACTCAAACCAACCAGACGAAATTCGTGCAAACACGACCGGATTTCATGCAAACGCGATGGATTTCATACAAACACGTCAGATTCCATTACATTTCGGACATATTTTAATTAAAAAAACTAAGACTATGTGCACGTACGGTCGCACGGAGCTCCACTCACACGACACGGATACACTACACTAGTCTATGACCGACCGCGGCGGATCCGTTTGTCTTCCCCATGTCCGACAGCCCGTTCATCGGACTGCCAGGAGCCCTGGAGGCATATGCTTCAGCGCAAAGGATGCCTCTCTTCCCCACCGCTCGTCGGAGCGGAACTCCCGCCTGATACTTCAATGGGAGGGGAAGCGGGCACCTTCGCTTCTGTGCAACCCGTGCGGGGTCGACGAAGGTTCTTGCAAGAGAAGAATACGGCAAGACACCGGTTGTGTACGCCGGCATCGCCCCGGTGGTGGCCTTCTTGGGACCCGAGTGGCGGCGGCCTCCCATGTTATACTTCTCTTCGATGATGGCGGCGGGAGCGGATCATCATGAGTTTCATTTATAATAGAAGTAGCATCATCAATTACTTGCGACATATCAGATTGAATAGCAGGTGCTGGTGTCACAAGCTTACTCAAAATAGAAGGTGAATCAAGTGCAAAGCTAGATGGCAATTCCTTACCTGCACTCGTCCTAGAGGGTACGATCTTAGTCTTAGTGTCTTTCAGATTCTTCATAGTGATCAATAGATATCCCAAGTGAACTCAATAAATAGAGTTATGCTCCCTGGCGAAGGCGCCAGAAAAAGGTCTTGATAACCCACAAGTATAGGGGATCGCGACAATCTTCGAGGGTACTATTTCACCCAAATTTGTTGAGTCGATACAAGGAGAGCCAAAGAATATTTATGAGCCTTAGCAGTTGAGTTGTCAATTCAACCACACCTGGAAATTTCTTTTTGCAACAAAGTGTTTAGTAGCACAGTAACAAAAATAATAGGAATAGCAAAAAGTAGCGGATTGTAGTGATTGTAACGGTAGAAGTAGCGAAAGTAACTTAGCGAGGATCAATATGCGAAAAACGTAGGCATTGGATCAGTGATGGATATTTGATTTGGATGACATTCATCATGTAACAGCCACAACCTAGAGCGATATAGAACTAGCTCCAATTCATCAATGTAATGTAGGCATGTATTCCATGTATAGTCATCCGTGCTTACAATAAGAACTTGCATGGCATCTTTTGTCCTACCCTCCCGTGGCAGCGGGGTCCAAAGGGACACTAAGGGATATTAAGGCATCCTTTTAATAGAGAACCGGAACAAAGCATTAACACATAGTGAATACATGCACTCCTCATACTACAACCATCATCGGAGATGATCCCAATTTCTGTCACTTTGGGGTAGACGGATCATAATACATAATAGGTGCATACAACTTGCAAGATAGGATCCAAAACACTCTCATATTCATAGAAACATAATAGGTTTAGATTTGAAATCATGGCACTCATGCCCTAGTGACAACCATTAAGCATAACAAAGTCATAGCAACATCAATATCAGAACATAGTGGATGCTAGGGATCGAACCCTAATATTTTGACTTGATTACATGACAAATCTCATCCAATCCCGTCACCGTCCAGCAAGCCTACAAAGGAATTACTCACTCCCGATGGTGAGCATCATGGAATTGTTGATGGAGAAGGGTTGGTGATGACGATGGCAACAAATTCCCCTCTCTGGAGCCCCAAACGGACTCCAGATCAGCCCTCTCGAGGAAGAACGGGAGGTGGCGGCGGCTCCGTCTTGTAAAATGCGATGACTCTTTCTCTCTTATTTTTTCTAGGGCAAAAGACACCTTATATCAGAAGATGGACGTCGGAGGCTTGCCAGGGGCCCACGAGCTAGGGTGGCGCGCCCTGGGGGTAGGCGAGCTCGTGGCCACCTGGTGGGCCCCCACTGCTGGTTCTTTCGCCAATACTTTTTATACATTCCAAAATAATTCTCCGTCAATTTTCAGCTCAATCCGAGAACTTTTATTTCCGCACAAAAACAACACGATGGTAATTCTACTAAAAACATCGTTAGTCCGGGTTAGTTTCATTAAAATAGTGCAAATTAGAGTCCAAAACAAGAGCAAAAGTGTTTGGCAAAAGTAGATACGTTTGGGACGTATCAGCCACCCAGCCGGCCTGTATGCCGAAGAACTGCTCTTCGGAAGCCATCGGAAGAGTAGAGAAAATGGTAAAGGAGGAGATGGGGGAGCGGTGGAGGGGTGCGATTCTTGCCCGACATCTGGCCTCGTTTAAATAGAGGGGGGACGGGAGGAGCTCGGCCGGCGTTGAGTTTAATGCCCGCCCGCTCATGAACGGACGTGTGGTCGGAGTAGGTTTCTCGGCTTCCCCGCGGGTTTAATGGAGGTGTTTCAATGCGGCAAGGAGACGTGTTCAGCCGGGCATGCAGCGGGCGGCGCCCTCGGCCGGCGGGCCGCTTCAATGACGGAGGCAGTGAGAGGCCACGTCTGCCCTGAGCTGCCTTCAATGTGAAGCGGCGCGCTCTACAGCGGCATGAATGCACGCAGCTGGCGTCGGGCAGGAAGCGCGCGCGGGATGGGGAGAGGTTTTTGGTGGACCAAGGCGGTCAGAATCGGGCGAAATAGCGGTCCAGACTCCCACAAACCTTTTCACGTTTGTCTTCCGTTTGCGCGAGAAATTACGTCCGAACAATCCCGCAGACCGATACAGGATCACCGTTGGATGACTAAAAGATCCGGACCGCGTGATCCGAACGGTTGACTGAGGTTTACGGGTGTGGCTCGGACGCTGAGAATTGAGTCCCAAGCAGTATAGCCGGGTGACGCACCTAGCAGAAAATGGGAATGAAGGGTATTGGAGAGGTTTGAGGGGATCTTGACTTGCAAGGTATTTAATCCCCCCCTAATCCCCTTCGAACATCTCCAATCGCTGCCCTAACCGAACGAGCCATAAAGCAGGACCTTCCTCTCGTCTCCCGCAAGGCCACAAACCCATCTTCCCCTAGCCCAAGCAAACCGCGCGCCACCATGTTCCTCACGAGGTTAGAATCGACCCTTCTCAGTCCAAAATCTTCCACGCCCCGACCCGCTGCTGGATCCCGCGCCCGCGGTGTTGTTTCTGTTGTGAATTTTTCATCTTATTTCGGGATAAATTTTGTTGTGGGGTTGTTTGGCGCAGGACGGAGTACGACCGCGGCGTGAACACCTTCTCCCCGGAGGGACGGCTGTTCCAGGTCGAGTACGCCATCGAGGCCATCAAGGTGAGTGAGCCCACCCCTTCTGACCACCCCTCCTTCGCTCCCGATCTGGGTGTAGATTTGGTGACGAGGCAGCTGCGGTGTATTGTTAGGAATCGGTTGCCTGCAGGCGAGGGAGTAGCAGGAAGACGTATGTTTTAGGTCGCTCGATTCGTGTTGTTAGGACGGACCAATGGCTAGATGCAGCGTGGATTGCTGTTTCCTGACATTGTGAATCAGGGTGACAACTTTTGTAGTCTTTAGGGGCCTGCAATGAAGTAATTTGGACTAGGGTTCTACGCTCATTTAGGCTTGGTTGTGTCTTCTTGTCTACTTGCATGTTGAAGTCTATTTATTTGTAGGTGATTTCATTGATTATATCATTGGCATTTTCTGGGTCATTGTCGTGATAGCTGTAGCGAGATTAAGCCGGAATCTCACTGTTTAAATTGGTATGTGCATATGCGTGATGGTTTTGTTGATGCTCATGCCTTTTGCAGTTGGGATCTACTGCAATCGGCTTGAAGACGAAGGATGGGGTTGTTCTTGCTGTGGAGAAACGTGTGACGTCTCCATTGCTGGTAACTGCTGTTGGTTGTGTCCCCCGCAAAAAAAAAAACTGCTGTTTGGTTGTCCACTTGTATCATTGAAGTGTACTTTTGGGACTGTTATTTATTTTTGTACTCAATTTCAATGCAACGTTTCTAACTTTCTGTATCACTGATCCTTGAGTTTTCGGTGTGATGGATGAGTTCTTATGCTTAGTTTTGCTTTAGGATAATCCTGTCTCTCTTAGGGATTTTGTCTTGGGGCTTCTTTTTGCTGGTTCCAATGCATCAATGGATTAAATCGTCTCAATAGTAACAGTACTCAAGTTTCTATGGTACTATATCTTTTCCAGTTTATGTTCCATATAAATGTGTCAGTAGTTTGCTGTTTGTGATATTCGACTCTACTCCCTCCGATCCATAATAAGTGTCGCAGTTTTGAATTAACCTTTGTTCAAAACTGCTACACTTATTTTGATTGGAGGGAGTAGTATATATAATAAATAATGTAAAAGCCACATACCAAGTCTTTAGATTTAGGATGGTGGAATCTTTCTGCTCACTTGGTTTCCTCATCCTGTGATGTTTCATATATTATGAATGATTGGCATACGCAATTTTTGGAATATATTGCAACTTATGGCATTATATCTTGGATATTTGATGTAATATTTGGTAATTTTGAAAACCCTTCCATTTCCATTTTTCAGAAGTATTATGTGTCTTGATTGCCACAATATTTTTGTACTGATTATATTGCTTCGTGTGATGTTCAATTGTCTCAAAAGTAAGATTACCAAAATTTGCCTTTCATACAGGAACCTAGCAGTGTTGAGAAAATTATGGAAATTGATGAGCATGTAGGCTGTGCCATGAGTGGCCTTATTGCTGATGCAAGAACATTGGTTGAGCATGCTCGTGTGGAGACCCAAGTACTTCTCTTTCTTGTATACTTTATTCACTTTGTTCATTACCTTATCTGTTATATCTCACTGTATGCTCATAATCAGAACCATAGATTTTCATATGGGGAACCGATGACAGTTGAGTCCACCACACAAGCTATTTGCGATCTAGCTCTTCGCTTTGGAGAAGGTGAAGAAGAGTCTATGGTAAGCATTTTGTGCTATTAAAGTGTTACTATCCGAACACAACACTACCACAGGAGTTTCTGATCTACTTATTTTCTTCTGCAGTCACGACCTTTTGGAGTTTCTCTTCTTATTGCTGGTCATGATGAAAATGGGCCGAGCTTGTAAGTACCAATCAACTGACAGACTTTATAATTGATTTCAGGAGGCATACTTGCACAGTTGTCTTTGAGTGTGCTCTCAGTTTTGCTTGTTTGTTCTAGTATTATTTGATGTTGTAGTCATGCTCATTGACTTCCTGTGGTGACAAACAAAAAATTATGTTAGTTGCAATTTGCAACTTATCTAGATTCTTACACAATAACTTAGAGGTTAGGACCTATTGTTATCCTGTCGCAGTTTCTCTTATATTGTCAATTCTTTGCTTGCATAAGCCAGTATGTACTACCTCTCATCTACCCTTGATTCTGACTGTTTGAACCTTCTGTGGGGTGAACATTCACAAATGGGTACCAAGACTTTTGAGACGTTGGTTGTTCACTCCTTACTATTTTTAGAGTCCTAGCCATCATTATATAGGGGATGTTAGCTTCTTACTTGTCTAACAGCTTCCTCACTGGAAACAATTTGCTTGCTAATTCTTCTGGACCATATTTCCCAACAAACTCTTGAAACAATTGTTACAAGCTCCTTGCTGCCCCGTAAGATTGGAGTTGACAATAAACAGTTGGACTCATGCGCCTATAGTATAGAGGGCTACTACACTCTTATGCGTCGTGCTGCACATGCTGCAAGGGTCAGCTGGTGCACAATATTCTGACTGATAACCAATAGCTTCCACGATGACCATTCCTCCTTGAGGAAAATCTTTCATAATATTCTCATAATTATTATGGTTAAGATGATCTGTAGCAGAACGGATAATGGCATCATATTTGACCAACAACGAAATGTTACATGTTGCTTAATATAGTTGGGATTTGCTGCGTTCACCAAGTTAATTTGATGTGTGAGCTTATGCCTAGCCACAGCCAATGCTCTGAAATTTTATATTTTGGGTAGGATATATTCTCGGAAAGTTAAACTTTTCAAGTATTGCTACCTCTTAAACATTGTTGAATAATAAATGGCAGAATGGTCCCTTGGTTACAAGTTTGTCCTTTTCATATCTTCATCACATCGCTGTATTGCATGTGGCAACGATTTTTCTGCACCCCTCACTCCTTTCTAAAAATAAAATAAAGTACTCCCTCCGATCCATATTAGTTGGTTGTACTCCTAAACCAGCGGCAATTAATATGGATCGGAGGGAGTAGCTTGTTCTACTAAGCCTAGAGTTGTTTCTTTTAGAAGGCAAATTAGGAGTGCCTAGACAGTGTAAAAGAAGGAATCTATATATATGTTTGTTGAAGTTCTCTGTGTGCATTTTGTGTCGCAGGTACTACACTGACCCATCTGGAACCTTTTGGCAGTGCAACGCCAAGGCAATAGGGTCAGGCTCTGAGGGTGCTGATAGTTCCTTACAGGAGCAGTTTAACAAGGTAACACAACAAGATCAAATAGCTCTGAACTGTATGATAACTTAAACATGATTTGTATATATGCAAAGGAAGTTTACATGCTGCTTAGTGAGCTGTAATGCTACCTCGATGGATCATATTGGATTTTTTGGGAATAGTATAGCTATAGCTAGCAGACCATAATGCTGAAAGTGGTGTGTTTCTAATCTTATGTGAGAAAACCATGGCGTGACCACACCCTCTCTGCTGTATGTCGATAGTGCACCATGTTTTTGAAAGCTGATGATTGAGTTTCTTGTGCAGGAGCTGACACTTCAGGAGGCTGAAACCATTGCTCTATCTATCCTGAAACAGGTTATGGAAGAAAAGGTAAAGGCATCTCAGTCCAGTCTCATGTTTGTGATTTCAGTCACTAAGAACCCCCACCAAGTGTCTGGAGTTAAATTGCTATTTGGAACAGGTGACTCCAAATAATGTCGACATCGCCAAGGTCGCCCCGAACTACCACCTTTACACCCCTGCAGAGGTCGAAGCAGTCATAGCACGATTGTGAAACACATAAATCTTTGTTGAATGTCAACCCGGATTCATATGTTCCTTGTGCTGTATGCCTGACATACCGATGCCTTTAAATTAGCAGAAGCACAATTGCACTATGATATGGACACTGATGCTTGCCTCTTTTCGTTTGATTATGTGGTGTTGACAAGAAAGTTTAGAGGCCTGGCTGTTGTTGCCTTGTCACGTGCCGGAAGGAGATTGTACACCCTTTTGCTTGATATGAAGGATTTGTGGCAATAGCATGCAGTATTTGAGCAACAACTGTCGTCTGCTTGGATTATTTTTCTGTTGGAGTGGCCATTTTTCTTTGCATCACAAAATAACAGTTGTGCCTGAAACTTTCAAAAACAAAAATGTCATTTCATTTTTGTTCTCTTCACATCGTGGATCATACCCCTCACACTTTTTGATGTTCTTTAAAAATATCTGAGACAAACTTTCAACAACAAAAGTATAGACTCCTGTTTCGACGAGTGAAATATTTAGTCTTTTGCGTCACTATGACTGATGCGGTTTGTGAGAGGGCTGTGATAGTTTTCTGTGTGATCGTATGGGTTGGGATTCCGGTAGCAGTGAGAAGGAGACGGTGAGGAAGACTACCTTCTCCTTGACTCGATGAACTCCTGCCGGTGGCCATGGTGGGATGGCGACGGCGGTGATGGCAGAGAGGGGTGGAGTGGTGGCTGCTTCCCGTGAGCACCGCACTAACCCTAGATCGGTAAGGAATATCGGTGGGGTTTGTGGCGGCGGTGAACCTCGTGTCACGTGCCCCGGTCCCCCACCTTTGTTAATATATAGCGCGGGTCACAGGGGCCCACCAACCATATGAGGGTTGGGCGCCCCCGATCAGGGCGCGAGTCAGGGGCCCGTTCGACCCGTTGGGTTTGAACGGGAGGAGATCAACCTAACATTCTCCCCCGTGATCTCAACTTTACTTTTAACCTTATACTTTCTAGTTTATTTGTTTCATCACATATTGGTACATAGAGCATGTTTCATCGTCACAGCTTAATTGTCGATAGAATCATACAGCTACAACATACGTTTTGTTTAGAAACAAATTCTGTTCCTTTTGGGCCTCTCATGATCCAGGAATCATAGGCTTTCCCTTAAACCCATGCCGGCTAAGTGTTCCTTGAACACATTGGGTGGTAAGCCTTTCGTAAGCGGATCCGCAAGCATATCCTTTGTCCTTATATGCTCAAGACTTATAGTGTGATCCTGGATTTTATCTTTCACAACATAATACTTTATCTCTATTGTTTTGGCAGCATTACTCGACTTGTTGTTGTGAGCGTAGAATACTGCGGGCTGGATGTCACAGTACATCTTTAGTGGTTTGTGAATACAATCTACCACTTTCAAGTTGGGTACAAATTTCTTTAGCCATATCGCCTGCCCCGTGGCCTCGAAACATGCTATAAATTCTGCATACATCGTGGACGATGCAACTATTGACTGTTTGGAGCTTCTCCTCGAAATAGCCCCTCCAGCGAGAGTGAACACGTATCCTGATGTGGATTTTCTATCATCTCTGTCCCCCGCAAAATCTGCGTCTGAATACCCTCTTATCTCTAGGGAATCAGATCTCCTGTATGTTAGCATGTAGTGCTTCGTACCTTGCGCATAACGCAATGCCTTCTTTACCATCTTCCAGTGCTCCATGCCTGGATTCTCTTGATATCTACCGAGTACCCCGGTGACAAAAGCTAAGTCAGGGCGAGTGCACACTTGTGCATACTGTAAGCTTCCAACAGCCGAAGCATATGGTACTGCTTTCATTAGATCGATCTCGTACTGGTTCTTGGGACATTGGAATTTCCCAAAACTATCGCCCTTGACTATAGGAGCAGGTGTGGCTTTACTCGCATGCATATTATACTTTTGAAGAACCTTTTCTAAATATGCCTTCTACGATAGTCCTAAGACTCCATTGTTCCTATCTCGGTGAATTTCTATGTTCAAAACATATGATGCTTCACCAAGATCTGTTATATCAAAATTTGAGGACAAGTACTTCTTTGTTTCTTGTAGTAGACTAACATCACTGCTAGCAAGCAAGATATCATCCACATAGAAGATTAGGAAAATATATTTCCCATTTTTAAACCTTGCATAAATGCAGTTATCCTCAATATTTTCTTTAAATCCAAAACTTTTAATTGTCTGATTAAACTTTAGATACCACTGTCTAGAGGCTTGCCTTAATCCATAAATAGATTTCTTCAGGCGGCATCCCATATTTTCTTTGCCTTCCATGATAAAACCCTTGGGTTGTTTCATGTAGACCTTTTCTTTTAAATCACCATTCAGAAATGCCGTCTTGACATCCATTTGATGTAACTCTAAATCAAAATGTGCAACTAATGCCATTATGATTCTGAAGGAGTCCTTACATGAGACTGGGGAAAAAGTCTCATTGTAATCTATCCCTTCTCTTTGTGTAAATCCTTTTGCCACAAGTCGGGCTTTATACTTTTCTACATTCCCATTAGGGTCATACTTAGTTTTGTAGACCCATTTGCAGCCTACTGTTTTGGCTCCCTTAGGAATTTCCTCTAAGTCCCAAACATCTTTGGAACTCATCGATTTCATTTCATCTTCCATTGCCTCTAGCCATTTTGATGAGTGAGGGCTTCTAATGGCTTCTTCATATGTAGTGGGATCACCTTCCATATGAACCATTTCTATGTTATAAACTTTATAATCAGTAGAAATAGCTGATCTTTTTGTTCTATTAGGTCTTCTAAGAGCCTCAGTTTCTGGCACATTCTGTGCCTCAACTTCTGGCACATCTTCTACAATTTGCTGCTGCACCTCCCTTTCATGCTCAACAACGGGTTCAGTCGGCTCCTGACGGACAGGTTCCGGGTCTACCCCCATAGTTGTCATGGGTGAAGTTGCAACTGGTAGTGAGAAAAAAGGCTCCTGAATCATCGGATTAGGTGCATGCACCCTCTTCTTCTCAAGATCAATTTTCCGAGCTACCAAGCCCCCCCTCATCATTTCGTCCTCTAAGAAGACTGCATGTCTTGTTTCTACAAACTTTGTATATCTGTCTGGACAGTAGAAACGAAAACCCTTTGATCTGTCTGGATAGCCAATGAAGTGGCAACTCACTGTTTTGGGATCTAACTTTGCAATATTTGGATTAAACATTTTGGCCTCAGCAGGGCACCCCCACACCCTGAAGTGTTGTAGGGAGGGCACTCTTCCTGTCCATAGCTCGTACGGTGTTTTGGGCACCGACTTGCTTGGTACTCTATTGAGAATGTGAATGGCGGTTTTAAGCGCCTCCATCCATAATCCCAATGGCAAGGTGGAGTAACTCATCATGCTGCGCACCATATCCATCAGAGTACGGTTACGCCTTTCAGCTACTCCATTTTGCCGAGGCTCGCCTGGCATTGAATACTGGGCTACTATGCCAGTCTCCTGTAAGAACTTTGCAAAAGGTCCAGGGACTTGGCCATATGGAGTGTGTCGACCGTAGTACTCCCGCCCACGGTCAGATCTTACTATCTTTATTCTTTTATCATGCTGATTTTCAACTTCAGCTTTGAATATTTTAAATTTATCCAATGCTTCAGATCTTTCTTTGATTGGATAAATATATCCATAGCGAGAGTAGTCATATGTGAATGTTATGAACGAGTCATATCCATCCACACTTTTCATCGGAAATGGTCCACAAATGTCAGTGTGAATGATTTCTAGTGTGCCTGTGCTATGGATTGCACCCTTTTTGATTTGTTTTATATACTTTCCTTTAATGCAATCTATGCATTGTTCTAAGTCTGAGAACTCTAACGGAGGAAGAATTTCACTTTTGACTAATCTTTCTATTCTCCCCCTGGAAATATGGCCCAAGCGACAGTGCCATAATTTCGATGAGTCGTCAGTTCTCTTTCTTTTCTTTTGTTCTTTGTTCGACGCGGAAACATGCTCATTCACATTGCACACATAACACACTTTTTCACGGAGTGATAATAAATAAAGCTCATCGTGTAGGAAAGCAACACCCACATGAGTATTATTAAACCATATGGCACATTTGCCATGTCCAAAGTGACATTCATAATAATCTTTATCCAAACAGAAAACACTAATTAAGTTTCTGTGACATGAAGGAACATATAAAACATCTCTAAGTAGAAGCTTGAATCCATCAGCTAACTCCAAGGAGATGTTGCCGACAGCTTCAACTTCTGCTTGAACTCCATTTGCAACTTCAATGCATCTTTCGCTTCTTTGCGTAGTCCGCGTCGAATGGAATCCCTGTAAAGAATTTGCAACATGAACAGTCGCACCTGAGTCAATCCACCAAGTAGATTTCGAAAACTGTGTATACAAGGATTCATTTACAAAGGAAACAATGTTGTTACCTCTCTTTGCCATTATTGACTTTAGCCAAACAGGGCAATCTTTCTTGTAGTGCCCAGTCTGCTTACAGTGGAGGCAAGTGTCTTTGTCCACTGGAAAAGACTTCTGCTGATGCTGATGCTGATGCTGCATGTGAGATTTTCCATGCGCCTTTGAAGGGGAACCTTTGCTATTTTGATTGTAATTCTTTTTCTTGTTATCCTTCACATAGTTGAGAGAACCACCATGTGAGGCTTTAAGTCTTTCCTCTTCTTGGACACACATGGCTATAGTCTTTTCAATGTCCCATTTTACAGGCGACATGTTATAGTTGACAACAAAGGTGTCAAACTCTTTTGGCAGTGAAGCCATAACCAGGTGGACCAGGAGCGCAGGTTTGAGCTCCAAATCCGCATCCATGGGCTTGAGCTTGGCTGCCATGTTGCTCATCCTGAGGATGTGCTCTCTTATGCCATGACCACCGCCAGTGTAGTTTTCTGTCACCAGTTGCTTTAGCAACTGGGTGGCATATATCTTTGAAGAACCAGTGAACTAGCTCTTTATCTTTGTAAGAAACTCCCCTACGGAAGTGCACTCTGCAATTGAGCCCACAATGGCGTTCTCAATTGTGTTCTTTATGAATGCCATACACTTTTTGTTGGCGGTGAGCCACTTTTGATTGTCGAGGGTGTATGACATCTCCAATGGAGCATAATCCCTCCTCTTTTTGTCCCACGCATCATCATCATCAGTGGCCTCTCTGACTGGCTCTATAGGTCTGACCGGCTGTGGAGTGTCCACAACCCAGTCCACCTCAGCACAGACAAATGCCAGGTCTACTTTCTTCCTCCACTCAGTGTAGTTGTCACCACGGAGTGTTGGAATATCTTTTAGGCAACTCATCAAGTGGTAACCTCCTGAAATCACAATTGAAGTGAGATCATTGTAACAATTGCATGAATTAATCTAACGTTGGTCAAATTAAACATACAACTGTTTATGCAATTAAATCTATATTACCGTTAGGCAAAAATAGAAATAAATGCACCTTTTATAGCAATAATAAAACATGATCATGTTATTAACAACATTGGTCATAAAAATAACAGAATCATATTTATTTTAATAATTACTTTAATATGCTCTTTAAATTTAATTCTCTTTAAACTTTTATTTTCTTTCACTACTGGAATCAGAACATTTGTCGTCTGCCAGGTCTTTGCCGTCTGCTGGCAGACGGCAAAGAAGGCCTTTGCCATCAGCTTGCCGAAAACAGACGGCAAAGGCATGGCAGACGACAAAGACTGGCTTTGCCGTCTGCTTTTTTTTACCTCATGGCAAAGACTGGCTTTGCCGTCTGCTTTTTTTTACCTCATGGCAAAGACTGGCTTTGCCGTCTGCTTTTTTTTTACCTCATGGCAAAGACTGGCTTTGCCGTCTGCTTTTAGTTTGGCAGACGACAAATACTTTCTTTGCCGTCTGCTTTTAGTTTGACAGACGGCAAAGAGAAAACACAGTCCACGGATCGATCACGCGGATCGATGACGTGGCAGTCATCCGATCCACCCCGCGCGCAGCCCGCCCCACCACTCACCACGATCCACTCCCACCCCCCTCTCTCCCCCTTATCCTCTCTCGTACCTCTCTCTCTCCCTCGTACATCCCTCTCTCTTTCTGCCGCAGGGAGCCGCCGCCGCTCGCCTCACCGTCTGCCACCGATCCTCCTCCTCCTCCTCGCCGCGGGATCTTCCTCCTCCTCCCTGCCCGCGACCCTGTGCCTCCTCCCGATTCCGAGCTCCCCTGCTCGTCAACCGCCGCCGCCCTTCGATCCGGCCTCGCCGCAAGAGCTCGCCGCCGCCTGAGCAGGAGGCCACCGCGGCATCCTCCTCCTCCCCCCTCCCCGCGACCCCGCGCCTGAGCAGGAGGCCGTCGCGGGATCCTCCTCCTCCTCCCTTCCCGCGACCCGCGCCTCCGCCCGACCCCGAGCTCCCCTGCTCATCAACCGTCGCTGTCCTTCGACCCGGCCACGCCGCTGCTTCGTCAAGAGCTCGCCGGAGCTGCCCTGCAGCACCCCTTTCTCCTTCCGTCTCCCTCACCCTCCATCTGCCCCTCTGCCATGGAAAAATCCGCTCAAGACCACCGTCCGCCGCCTCGAGCTCGACGCCCACGCTCGGATCTAGCCGCTGGCAAGGGCCAGTTCGTCCATTTTTTGTGAAATATTGTAGTTTTTTTGTGTGCTGATTCGTTCATTTGTTCGTCATGTAAATGGAGAACTTCATATTGTAAATAGTGTATTTGTGTGTAAATACTGTGATGATGGATATACTGTGCAAATAGAGTATCCGTGTCTTGTAAAATCCGTTCGTTCGTCATCCATTCTTGAACTGTTGATGGTGAAATGGCTGTGAATTTTTTTTGTCTACGCCATCGAGCATCTACGACCTCTGCACCTCGGCTGTTGGTTCATATTTTTTTAAATAAAATAATTTTCTTTGCCGTCTGGGGTGTATGAGGCAGACGGCAAAGACAGAGTCTGGCTGACGGCAAAGCTGCTTTTTTTTGCCGTATGCTATTATTCGGTTGACGGCAAAGATGGAGTTTTGCTGACGGCAAAAATCTTTGCCGTCCACTGTGCTATGGCAGACGGCAAAGGACCTCTTTGCCGGGCTTTATTCGTCCCAAAATTTTGCCGTCTGCTGGCGGACGGCAAAGTTCTTTGCCGTCTGTGGTTGCTCCTTTGCCGTCTGCCTTGGCGGACAGCAAAGAACCTGATTCCTGTAGTGTTTGTAAAAGAGCACTATTATTTATTTTGCAACGGAAAAAATATGAATATAAAATTCATGAACTTTTTTATTCTTTTCAGAAACTTTTCTATTTTCTAAACAAAATTTTCGTTGGAAAAATTTGCATAGAAAAACAAAAAATAAAACTGTTTGAATCTGCCAAAACTAGACAGATAAATTAAATCAAAAAATAAAAATAAAAATGCGGCTCGGGCTTACTTTGCCCGGCCTCGGCCCAGCTCGCGGCCTGGGGCTTTACACGGCCCAGACGGCCTCTCTGCACTTTCGGCCCAACAGGCCCGTGGGGGAGCCAAGGGTCAATCCCGACCGTAGGGATCCATCCGACGGTCGAGCGGACCGTTCGGAGGCACAAAACGAGTCGAGCCGTCGGGGGGGGGGGGGGGGGGGACCCTAGCTCATTCCCCCCTCGCACGCGCCGCTCTCTCTCTCGTTCTCTCCGCAACGGCGGCGGCTCCTTCCAGCGGCGCCGTCACGCCGCCGGCGGGCCGACGACTCCGTCCAACGCCCCCTGTGCGCCGCTCGCCGCGCTCTCCTCCCTTTCTTCCCCCCCTATTCCTACCTCTCTTGTCTCCACCAACCGCGCCTCCTCTCTGTTTCACCGTGGAAGACGACGGCGGCGGAGCTCCAAGCGGCGGCGCCCCCCCCCCGTCCCCTTTGCCGGCGCGCGCGAGCACCTCGAAGGTGAACGCACCACCGTCAAACGGCGCGGTGGTGGTGCCCTTTGCCCCCCTGGGGAGGTGGTGTTCTTCGTCCCCGCACCTCGGCTTGCCTATGCGTGTGGGGATCGAGAGGAACTCGCGCGGCCTTGCGGCGGCGCACTTTGCCGGCGGCCCGAGGCCCTCTTCGGTGAGCTTTTGGGTTTTCTTTTGTTTGTTTTCTCTGCCCTTCTAGGGTTCTTTGGGGGGTGGGATCTCTCTGTGTTGCTACCGAAAATCCAAAACGTCAACCTGGGCTGATACCATTGATAGTTTTCTGTGTGATCGTATGGGTTGGGATTCCGGTAGCAGTGAGAAGGAGACGGTGAGGAAGATTACCTTCTCCTTGACTCGATGAGCTCCCGCCGGTGGCCATGGTGGGATGGCGACGGCGGTGATGGCAGAGAGGGGTGGAGTGGTGGCTGCTTCCCGTGAGCACCGCACTAACCCTAGATCGGTAAGGAATATCGGTGGGGTTTGTGGCGGCGGTGAACCTCGTGTCACGTGCCCCGGCCCCCACCTCTGTTAATATAGCGCGGGTCACAGGGGCCCACCAACCATATGAGGGTTGGGCGCCCCCGATCAGGGCGCGAGTCAGGGGCCCGTTCGACCCGTTGGGTTCGAACGGGAGGAGATCAACCTAACAGGCTGGGCCCTTCCAATGCTTGCATTCAGAAACTACGGAGCAAGTTCTTGTCCATAGATTGTTCTGGGATCTGGATCCAACTCTTCACTCAGATTGCGGAAGAATCCAATTTGTAAAGTTTTTTTCACTCAGATTGCAGCAGGATCCAGTTTGCAAAGTGTGCCCTACAGTCCTTAGAGCAACTCCAATAGCCCCCGTAAAAATCTCCTGGGAACAACTTTTGCCAGTTTCCAAAACTTCTACCCCTAAAAGTTTGATTTTCCTATTTTCCATTAAACATAAATACAAATGACATATGGATATGTCTAATATCATTATAACAATTCAAACAATGATACATCAAACTCAAATATTGATAATACTTTGAAAGCAACATTATATGAATTTAGTTCCAACATTCAAATTAAAATTCAAACATAACCGATGCTTCCATGAATTGCCCTCTATCCGTCGATGCATTTCAAGAATTTTTTGCAATCACCATTCATTCTTCTCTGGTTGGTGGTATGTAAAGTCAGGCGGTTGTTCCCTCTCATCCTCTATGATCATGTTATGCAATATCATGCACGTGGTCATGATGCGCCACAAGTCTTTTTGATGCGAAAAGTGTGCAGGACCACGAACAATGGCAAAACGAGTTTGGAGAACCCCAAATGCCCGCTCGACATCCTTTCTACATGCTTCTTGTCTCTAGTAAAGTGACTATTCTTGTTAACTCGAGGGTTTGATATTGTCTTCACAAAAGTTGCCCCTGCCGGATATATTCCGCTAGCAAGATAGTATCCTATGTTATATTGATGGTCATTGATTTCAAAATTCACTGGAGATGCCTATCATTGATTTCAAAAAATTCACTGGAGGTGCCTCTCTATCAGAAGCCCTGTAAACATGTTGTATTGGCGTGTCATGCAGGACACGTTGCCGAAGGAGCCTCGCGAGGAGTGCAATACGCAAGACACGCGGGCGAGGTCTTTTGAGAACCCAAAACCCAACACGCCTGAGAGGGACCCCATCAGGACGCACAACGGCTATGGGCTGCCCTAGGTGGATCAGCGGCTATGAGCTGTCCTAGGAGGATCTGATCGTCCCTAGGGCCCCGTGGATCACTGTCGTCGAACACGAAGAACAAGTAACAAGAAAACTAGGGTAAAGGACAAAATGTAAAAGATAAAAGTGAGATTCGTTTGTCAATTGTGTGTTGCTAACTTTTATTTTCTGAATCAGATGTATACACATGTGTTTTAGTGTATTTATTCGCTCATTTTAGTCTGTATTGAAATATCCAAAACATCTTATAATTCATAACACATCCTATAATTCATAACAGAGGTGATATTAGTTTATGCTCCACACCCTATGTCATCATCCAAATCCCTAGGATAGTTGGCATCCACCACCAGTTTGCCATATTGTTTAGCACTGCAAGACGGTACTATTCAACTCTATCAATTAGCAATCGAGGCAGAAGGTACAATACCAAAGATGAAGTACTCTGTAAATGCACAAATGCCACAAGGAAAGTCAAACTTTCTCAGTTCAAACTCATTCGAATCTAGTAGAGTGAACACTGCAAATTTGCACGATGTCACTTGAGACCAAAATTATTGCTTGACTCCAGAACAACACTCACAAAACTGGATCATCCTCTCACCTAAGGTTTTAGAGAATTCAAGACATTTCAGCAGCCGGGAGAAGATAACAACATATAGTGAGAGACAGGCAAAACCCCGATTCAACCGCAGTACATTACATCTCATTTGGACAACATATATCTTAGCAGTGATCATAGGTACAGTTGGATGAGCTCGTCACTCACAACAGATGGTGTCAGAACACCAAGATCAGTCAAAAGAAGTGTGAGGTACTGGGGAGGAGTGTAGTCTCTTGCCGATGTCTCAACTTCCACACCAGCAGGTATCGGAACTCCAAAATCTATCGGTCGATGAGCTGGTGTCATGTCCTTCTGGTCCAGGGGATATAGACGAGCAAACTACAAGAGTAATAAATATGCAGGGCTATGTTATCAAACACACTGACACTTCATCAAGCGATCATCATGATATAGACAAAAAAAGTCATGGATAGTTATATAATAACCTCCGTTCATAAATAAGTGACGTGGTACGTCACTTATTTATGAATGGAGGGAGTAGGATGCAAGTAAGATAAACCATCATTTAATACACTTGTCTACAATGTAGAACTAATTTACTATGTAACCATCAATTGAACTTAAGTTGCGACAGTTTTAACTTTTAAGTAAAATAAACTTTGGTGAATTCCTACTGCAAGATATAATGAATCCTGAAATAAGACACGTAGTAATGTGACTGAATGATTTGTGCAAGTAGTTTTTCGCAAGTTATGACGTGTAGATCTGCGGAGTGCAGAATACTCTACGACAAAGTTCCTTAAAATGTACAGGACATATGGTGGATAACAGTGGAAGTTTGAAACGATGCTTCCATATCAAATTGCTCTCGCATTATGGATGACTGATCAGCTTAAGAATCCATGAAAAATTATCTCAAGCAACGATGAAGTAAACGGCAACACCCTGACAAGTGTGAGTCTCCATGTCAAATAGAGGTGGTCCTTACTATTCTTAAATATACAACAGTTTTTACTCGCTGTTCTTAAACATTACACAGTTATGTTTCATTTATTCCTATTACAGAAAGTAACATGAGAATAATTTGCAGAGCAACATAGTGAAACAATTTTTAAGTAGATTATCATCAGGCAGTACCTTATAACTTTCAGCAGCCACGTACAGAGGTTTATTCATGCTATGAGCTACAAGAGCTATCTGGTAAGTCCCCATCATATTAATAATTCCTCCACTTTCAACAACCCCATCAGCACCAACAAATACCATGTCAACTTCATCCATGGAGTAAGCAACAGCTGAATCAATTAGCACCTTAACAGGGATACCTAATGCTGCAAGTTCATTTGACATTCGTAGGCCAGTTCTGTCTGGTCTGCCCTCTGCAGGCAAATAAACATAACGGACAAACATGAGAAACTCCACTTAACAGCTCTTTGCATGTACACATGAACACAAGTTGCCACATGTGTTATCGTGATTACTAGCCATGAGGTAGGCTAACAACAGAACATTAGAACTGCAATTTTCAGATGATGTACTGTTAGCACTTAGAGCATACATCCACTCAAGATGTACCCATGAAACACGACATCTAACCGCTGAGATTAAAAAAGGTAAGATGTGACTAAAGAACTACTGTATGCTAGCACGTACACATTGCATGTCTGAACGTTACGAAGTGATTAAGTACACACTGCCTTGTGAAATTATTCAACGCGGAGGAAATGCAGAAATGAAATAATAGAAAAGCAAAAAACCCGTTGATTGTGTTTGTAAAAAACCAAAGAGCATGGAGCCGGTGGGGATTTTTTTGGCGAACTATAACTGGTGGGATCCACACTAACTAATCTAACTGTTTACTTAGCTTCCTTCTCTCCCCGTTCCAACGTTTCCTTTCTAGACTATCTCAAACCCGCTAAGCGCGTCCTCTGCTAGCGCTGCAAGCTGGCTTGGGAAGCATGGACCTTTTTATGGCAAGGATGATGTGATGGTTCTAGAACAGCATGGAAGCACCTGCTGGCTACTGTTCATGCGAATCCTGCTGCTTTCAACTGTTGGATTTAAGATACCAATGGTTGGGGTTGATGCTCTAGATTCATTCAAAACTGCCACATTATATAATGGAATAGAAAATAGAATTTCAGTCGAAACACATTAGGATGCAGTTTCATGCATGAATATGATCTCCAGCCCTCACTGCGGTCTACTTTTCATACACAAAAAAGGTGTGGCGATCAGCCACAGCCCTCATTGCGGTCTACTATTCGTACACGAAAAAGGTATTCAGATCACTCCCAACCCTCACCTGCTGTCTACTTTCCATACACGAAAAAGATGTTGAGATCACCCTCAACCCTCACCGCCTTCTGCATGAATATGATCTCCCAAGCCCTCACAGTAAAATATCACACTGATGACCCTGAATGGAGAATACAATGCAAGCATGTTGAGACCACTGAATAGAAAAAGGACTAGAGCAAAATACCTGTGCACAGTACACGGAAAAGTTTGCGATTTGAGGCAGCTAGCTTTAGGATTTCCAACACCACTCTGGAATAACCATGTACCAGCATAGTGCACCCATCTGAGATGAAATCCTGGCTGAGCATTGCAATTGTCTTACGGGCCTACACGAATATTCTTCTACCAAATTAGTTCAAAGCATAAACCATCTTACAAGAACAGTAGATAGTAAATTACGGCTAACCTTCAATGATATCTCTCCAAACTTTTCCCCTCGCTCGATTAGACGTGATTTTGCAGCATCAAATTTCTCATGCTCCAAATGTGATGTTCTTGTTACAAAGCGCATGAACAAATCACAAGCAGCAGACAGAGAAATGGAAGTGGCATCCCAGGACTGAAATATAGACATGTTTTCAGTGTGAATTCAAGTAGTCAGCACCACATGAGGGCTTCCATAACGAAACGTTCAAAGACTATAAGCAGCTTAATAACTTCATCATCAAACAACACCAACTTGTGAACATAATTCAAACCCTAAGGACTAGAGAGAATATGATGGGTGGAATTTTGTACATGCCACTACAAGCATACCAAACAGATTTTATGCCATTGCAGAAGGGCCTTTATTTCCAACACCATTGAAAACATCAGAGATAGTGCAAAAAGGCGAGTGAGCGAACACAACTGACGTTTCTAATCATATCTTTTCTAGAAAAAATAATTAGTTTTGAAACAATCTGAGTGAAACCATGAAGCAATAATAAGAAGCACTACACATTGGAATTTCATAAGCTTCTCATAAAGAAAGAAAAAAACAATTTTGTACAAAATGCTACCCCCTCCGATCCATATTAATTGTCGCAGACTTTGGTATAAAGTTAGTACAACTTTGTATTAAGTCTGCGTCAATTAATTTGGGCTGGACCGCTGGAGAGAGTATTCTCTTCTTTTGAGAGTAATATTTTAACACTTTTGCTAAAGCACATCTAGATGTGCCATAAGTATCGCACATCTAAGTCCTAGGCCATTGATCTTACATGGAGATTCATGTGAGTATTTTCTTTTTCTTTTCTTTTTCATTTCTATACTTGATTCAGTCACTTAGATGTGCAATGTACATTCAGAGACATGATTTATGCTACCAAAGAGTGGAGTCAGAGAGCTGAAGCCTCAGTTATCGCCAATGCAGAGCTGAGCCCACAAAAAAATCGTCTAATATCCTTCCTGACTTGACAAGGGCACCCCTAAAGTAAGCAATCATCGATTGGGACGTCGTAGAAACTAATTTATCACTACACCGATGAACTAATAATAATAACTCCCTCCGTAAAGAAATATAAGAGCGTTTACATCACTAAACGCTCTTATATTTCTTTACAGAGGGAGTAGCTAATAGCACCAAGAAGATAAAAACCAGTTGCAATGCGGTATACAGCACTCCAAACAACCACATGGAAGCGGCAGGAAGGAATAGGGGGAGGCACTGGGTTTTAGGGACCTTGAGCTTGTCGGAAGCCTTCTTGAGCTCGATCTCGAGCTCCATCATGGTGGTGGCCCTGCTGGAGCGGATCACGGCGGCGAGCGCCATGATGGCGGCAACCGCCTCGGCGGCCTCCGGCTTGCGGCGCCAGAAGTTGAACTCCTCGATGACGCCGCCGCCGTTGCCCCCGGGAGAGGGGGGAGGGGCAGCGTCGGCGTCGGCGTGCGCATCGGGGAGAGAGGCGGCAGCGGCGGCGTGGTCGAGCCAGTCGCTGGAGAGGACGGCATGGTGCTCCGCCCGCGTCTGGTAGTAGGCGGAGATGGGAGGGTCGGGGTTAGGGTTTTGGGCGGCGTCGAGCTCCATGGGAAGGAGGAGGGGGGAGAGCAGGCGGAATCACTGGTCAGGGAGAAGGGTGTAGGGCGTGGAAACATCTCTGCGGTTGGTAGACTTCCCTCTTACAAGAATTTAAAGGACAAGTAAAATAATCATTGCTTTTGGGACACACAAGGGCATTTGGTCTAGTGGTATGATTCTCGCTTAGGGTGCGAGAGGTCCCGAGTTCAATTCTCGGAATGCCCCGATTTTTTCTTTTGCTTTGAAGTCCCTCCCGCTATCTACAAAGTGTGATTGCCATTATATTTTTTTTTCTGACACAAATACCTATGCAACGGAAAATTGTTTGGGCTACTGGATTTATGTTACGAAATTTGTATTTTACTAACGTTCGGATCTGTACATTAGATCCGAACGACCTGATTGTCGTTCGATCCGGATTCTCCGCGCGTGCCAGCCGCGCGATAATTTCTCGCCATGCTCGCTTCTCCCGCACGCAGTCCGCTGGATCAAAAAAGGCTCCCACTAGGACTCGAGCCCCTGACCTGCTGGTTGTGGTTCACGTACACTACCACCCGGGCTAAGCTTGCTTTTGTGTTTCTGAATCAGGTTAGCAAACTTTATACGAAAAACGAACCAGCGTTGCATGCGTATGCCTTCATGCATGCATGCAAGTAAAACAAGATTGCTGACATCATCAAAGATTCCATTAAATTTCAGATTTCAAAATGTTTTGTAGCTTAAACCGTTGCTCCGATGGGAAAATTGTTTTTACATAAAAGATTGGTCGCGACGAGACCTTCAAAACTAGATCCCATGTTGGTATGTTTCAACGATATTTTTTTTTGTGATAAGTTACCATGCTTGTGCTACACAAGTTATCATGTTAGTTGACCATAAGGGCATTTCGCAGGCGGACCCTCAAACCTCCGCTATACGTCCGAACCGCAGTGTAAGGACCACTTTTGTCATCCAACGGGGACCTGTATATGTCCGCTTAGCAGTCCGAACGTACGGATTCCAGCAAAATGGAGACAAAAGTGGGGGAGATTTGCGGGAGTCTGGACATGCATTTTGACCAATCACATGCATGTCCCTCTCTTCTCTCTCTCCAACCAACCGCACATGCATGGTCTCCCTCTTCTTTCTCTCCACCCAACCGGACAACACAACACAAATAGTCCGCCACATGCATGGTCCCCCACCTACTTTTCCTTCTTCCAGCCGGATACTTTGTAAAGCGTTGGATGACTCCGTCCCGCATCATGTCCGCGGACCACGTCCGGACACAAAAACGGACATATACCAGTGAAATTTGCGGGTCACCCTTGGAGATGCCCTAAGTTATCATGTTGTTTACACACAAATTACCGTGCATAAAAAAGTGGTTCCTCCAACTTTTCTCTTCACATGCACATGCGTGCATGCATTAGAGGGAAAAGTTGATAACTTATGTGCTTCGATCCTGATAACTTTGGTGAGGGGGGTGGTGAAATATACACACGGTAACTTTAATGTTAGTAGCACGGTAACTTACACTTCGTAGCCTGATAACTTATGTACCCCGGTCATGGTAACTTTTGGCGACGCGCCAGGGAGGGGATGGGGGGTGATGAAATATACCACCCGGTAACTTTTGCGTGAATAGCATGGTAACTCACACACTACAAACCAGATAACCTATGTACCCTAGTCCTGATAACTTTGGCGACGGGGTGGAGATGTGTGAGTTGTTGAAACACACCACGATAACATGACTTTTTTTACGTCCCCAAGACATGATAACTTATGTACACCCCTGGGTAATTTTCGCGCGCGGGACCGGGGGGTTATGAAATATACCCATGGTAACTTTAATGTTAATAGCATGGTAACTCACACATCGTACAACCTGGGTAATTTTCACGAGCGTGGCGGGGGGTGAGGATATCCCCCAATAACTTTTGTGTGAATAGACGGTAACTCACACATCGCAGATCTGATAACTTATACACCCCGATCCTGGTAACTTTGGCGCCGAGGGAGAGGGGCCAGGGGCGGTTGATGGAATATCCCATGATAACTTTTATGTGAATAACATGGTAACTCACACACCGCAAACCTGATAACTTATGCACCTCGGTCCTGATAACTTTGGTATGGGGGGGTGATGAAATATCCCCCCGGTAACTTTTGTGTGAATAGATGGTAACTCACACATCATGGAGCTGATAACTTATGTACCTCGGTCATGGTAACTTTGGTGACGGGGCAGGGAGAGTTGATGAAATATCCTATCAGTAACTTTTGTGTGAATAGCATGGTAACTCACACATCGTAGACCCGATAACTTATGTACACCGGTCCTGGTAACTTTGGCGACGGGGTGAGGGGGGCGGTTGATGAAATATCTCCACATACACCCGATAATTTTTGCGTAAATAGCATGGTATTTTTACGCGCCACAGACCTGATTATATGTGGCCAACAGGCTGACCCGGGTACGGCACAACCCGACACACACCTAAACAGCCCTGAAATGACACGACCCGCAAAGTTCTGTTTATAAAGTGAGTCATGCCATGTCGGCATGTGGACCTCACCCTACTGCCGAGGCACGTCACCGATGGTTGGCGGTACTGTAGACATGATAATTTACTTATAAACATCATGGTAAATTTTCGACCCAGGCAAAAAAAGATAGTTGAAACACCTCCGGTAACTTCAGTGTAAACACCATGATAAGTTAGTACTACGGGCATGGTAACTTCTGACCTGAAAAAAAAAGTCGTCAAAACATACCAACATGGGATCTAGTTTCGAAGGTCTCGTCGCGACGAATCTTTTATGTGAAAACGGTTTTTCAATCGGAGCGACGGTTTGAGCTACAAAACATTTTGATTTTTGATTTTTGTTGGAATCTTTGATGACATCAGCACTTTTGTCTCACATGTTTACATGCACACTTAATTGAGCAAAGCTGGTTAATTAAAGCAACTCATGGTAATTAGTATAGGAAGAATCGCACGGGGTGGAAAATCTCACCGCTGCATGCGCGCATCGCTAGGCTACAATTCGTTCGGATCTGTTGAACAGATACGAACGTTTGGTATATATCACAGTCCTTTATGTTATTAATTTCTTGACGGGGTATTGGCAGGAAAAGATAACAGTTCATCAAAACATTCTTCAGCGGGAGAGAGGCACACACTAAGGTTTAGCAAAAATGCAAATCAACGATATATTAAGAACCATGTCACACATAAGATTTTTGTACCATATTTTTTAATGGTTGTATGATACTTTTTATCACATCGTCCATGAATAAATCAATGTGCAGCAAAATAGGATTGGTAACTTCCTTCATTTGCTTTTAAAGGGCCTAACTTTGAAATCTTTCATACCAATGCATTATTTGAAAGTTGGAGTGATTTTTGAAATTTGCACGGGCCGCCAAAAAGACTCGCTAAAAAGGTCCATTTTACCCTTCTCATCTCCCCCGCTATTGCGGCATATGCCAATCCAGTAATAATGGTCCTCGCTTTTTTTATCTTAAAAAAGTTTTATTCCGTGATACTAGGGTTACAATCTAGAGGCAAAAGATCCTCTATACATGGTAGTGCGCTACGTAGCCATACAACAGTACTACTTTCTCCCTCGACTAGACGACGCCAACCGATCCGCCACCCTATTTTGCTCACGCTTGATTTTCATGGGAGTAAGCTCTCTTCCTTGCATAAGGAACTTTATCTCTGTCACGAAATGACCATATGTCGATCTCGAGAGGCCTTCCCCGGACAAAGCTAACAACGCTTCTGAGGAGTTCGATTGGACAATAACAGGAGCTTCGGTATGTTGCAACGCCAACGACATACCTTGCATGATAGCATGCAACTCCGCCTCAAGAGCGGCGTTGCAATTAAAAATATAACGATATGCGGCGAAGATAACCCCACCGTCGTTTCATATCAAGATCATGTCGGCCGCCGCCGTGCCATCCACTCCTAAGAAAGATCTGTCCACAGACAGGACAACAAATTCTCTGTAGGTGGCGACCACGATAAAGTTTTGGCTGCTTTCTTTCTTTCTATTTCCGGCCTCACTTCCACTACCGGCATCTTCCCCTTCATAAGCTCATTTGTATTGTACCTCCTAGACAGTTCAAGCAATAACATATAGCTTTGAAGATAATCAACAAATACTTGAGCTGATGGAACATCTTTCCCATGTGTATTGTCCGTTCTCCAGGACCAAATCCTCCAGACTAGCATAATGATGCAGTCCCGCTCATATTGTCCACAGCTAGCGAGTAGGTCTAGTATCCATGCATTCCTGTATCAATAAGCGCAAAATCATTATGTAATGATCATCATTCTCTCATACATTCCCGTATTTCGCATGTTCACATGTGATCAAGGCATGGTAGCTTGATTCTTCCTCTTCGCCACAAAGTGGGCACGTAGATCTTTTAAAATATGCATATACTTCTTGCAAACATTTGATGCCACACAAGCACTAACCATGCATATGTGTGCCTTAAGCCTCGTTGATCTAAAAAATACAACCATCCGGCACACAGATAACCATAGCCATCATCGTAATTTATTTAGCACACACATCTTGTTTATTTCTTTTTTATTGACATCATCATAATTTATTTAGCACATACATCTCCTTTGTCGGGCCTTTCTCTCTCTTTTATTGCCACTCCAGTCATCGGCACAAATATGTGGAATCCTTCATTGCCCTAGAAAAAACAAGACCCTCGCTTTATCCTTTGTTTCCTTATATTCTCAAGATGGCTTACTTTTTTAGGGATTGAGGCGACTTCCTTATTTTAAGGCAAATCGTGCACATATATAAACTTGTGAAATTTAATGTAAAAATGGGATGTGTTACTATTTAATAGGGAGCAAATCCAACTTTGGAACACATGCATAGCCTAGCACAACTGGTTGTAGCCTTTGGTACGAGAGATGTGGTCTTGGGTTTGATCGCCACATGAATGAATTATTTTCCGATGTTGCGCCCGCAGGTCCAGCTCAGCTCGGTTTATGCGGGGGATGCACGACGGATCAATTATTTGCTTCTGCGGACCCGGCTCAACTAGGCCCGTGCGTGGAATGCATGATTGATCAACTATTTTTCGTTGTTATGGAATAGACCTGACTCAGCTCTTCCCATGTGGGGGATGCACAACGTACATTATTGTTGCTAAAACGCAGGTGCAACTCTGCCCACGACCCATGCGGGAATGCATGACAAACAAGAACTGGGAAGGAAGATGGATGAGGGACAAAAATCCAAGAGGAAGAAATGTTTCTTCCTCTATTAGTAGGTATGGACTAGGAAAATTGGCCATGCGTTCAGAAATAAAAACACGCACCCCTACCTAGCTATGGATTAAACAACATTTGCGATAAACCAGGCGGGAGACGACAATGCAACTAAACGAAGCAAACAAATAATGAAGTGATATGTATAGGGTCAATGGAACCTTTGAGAGTGGCAACTATGTTATCGTTGCACCACAAGATTGCGATCTAGTCATTGATGCTGCAGTGGAAGCCACAACCATCCATGATGTTATCCTTCATCTCCATAGTGTTGACGCAGATGAGCATGGATCCCATCGCAGTGCCAGCTGAAGCCATCCATGATATTGGCATCCATCTGGATGTTGCTAGTGCAGATTAGGGCGGAGCCCCTGTCGGAGCTGAAACAACCTCCGGCTCGACCTCGGTCGTGCGGACGCATTGTGCGTTTGTCAATCCTGCTGGAGTATTACTTCTATGAGCAACCTCTTCTAATGGCTTCCCGCTCAACTCCTCCACGCTCGTCGTCCTGCAGCCTTGACGTTTATTAGAGCATATTTCTCCATATGTGGTTTTGGTAATTGTTGACAATCCCTATGGACTAATGGTTGCCTTGAGTTATATTCGAAGGATTTGTCCATAGGCACTTCTTGAAGTACATGTGTTGGTTTCAAGGAGTTTATATGGTGACCAAGGCGGTATGTATGGTTTTATCCAAAGATTGGTCATGTGAGAGTTGAGATTATTACAAGCATGTCTTGAAGAAGAAGGTTGTGTGAACATTCATGTTTACCTTCAAGATATCATCTTTGTGAAGAGAGAAGATAAGACACAAGGTTGATCAAGATTAAGGCAAAGAATGATTCAAGTTGATCAACACACAAAGCGTAGAAGATGTACCAAGTGGGATCAAGTGATCTCATGGTATGGTAAGTATTGTCCATTACGCTTTTGTGTACTAACCCATGTTCCTTGTGGGTGTTCTTTGCGGGGTTAGGTATATTTCCATGGGCTTGCATCAATAGGAAGATCCCATACAACCCATGGAGGATGACATCAAGTGGTGATCGTCATCAAGGTTGCGGTGTGCAAGTTCAAGTGAAGCATCATAGAGAGATCATGCTTGAAGCTTGCCGTCCATTATGGTGACAATGGACTTGTGAAGATGTGCCGAAGAGTGGCTCACCCATAGTGGAGTATGGGGGAACAATCTACTAGTCTTGATCGAGCCGACGCAATCAAGAAAGGTGGTCCATCTTGAGAAGGACAAGATCGTCATCATCTAGCTCAAGTGGACTATGTGCAAGGCAAAGGTTTGACCTTGATAGGGTTTTCTATTTTACCGGTCTCATGGTGGTAGTTGGGAGACCGGGTTATAGGATCGATTGCCGTACTATCAAGGGGGTCTCTCAAGTGAGTAGCTTGATCGTATTGTTCATTGAGAGCTCAAACCAGTTGCAACATTGCATCATCTTTCTTGGTTCTTGGTTGGTGTTTCCCTTTGTGAGTTTTAGAGCTTATGGTCATCTTCATGACAAGCTCGAGTTCATCGAAAACAGAGTCCATATACAGCTTCTATAATGTTTTCGATGTTGGAGTTTTTGCCGATTCTTCATTCATAGAGGTTTCACATCTTTATATCATTGTCATTTTCTACTACCTCTTCTTGCTATAACTATTCGTTTTTTGGATAGTACTTGTCGTTTGCTATCCAACAAGCTTGAGTTTGCTCAATTCGGAGCTCGTATGCGAAAGTTATGGCTGTTTTTGTCTTACCTGTTTTACACTGAGAGGTTGTATCGGTTCTAACAGAGGTTGTACCGGTCGACTGGTACAACCGGTGTTTGGAGCGGTTGTACCGCTCCAGAATTGGTCTCGAGGTTGTACCAGCCATGTACCACTCTACCACCAGACTAGGTTCTGTTTTGGAGCGGTTCTTGGGCGGTTGTAGGCCGGTTGTTCCAGTTTAATCGGTACTACCAGTTGTACCAGTGCGCATAGCGGTTGTACCGCTCCTATGTTATTCTGCACATAACGGGCAGATTCGTGGGGACCTATTTAAGGGGGTCTTCTTCCCCAATGGTCCCTATCCTTTGAGCTCATGTTTGCCCCCCATTGTTGACCTTCTTTGAGCTTGCTAACTCTCAATCCCTCCAATGATTCTTGCTAGTTCTTGAGGGAAAAGAGAGAGGAGATCTAGATCCACATTTCCACCAATCACTTTCTCCTCTATGTGAGGGAACCCCTTGGATCTAGTTCTTGGAGTTCTTGGTGTTCTTCTTCGTTCTTCCTCTCATTTTCCACCATAGCATTAGTTGTTGTGGTGGGATTTTGGAGAGAAGGACTTGGGCACTCCGTGTGCCCTTGCCATTGCATTTGGCGCATAGGTTTGAGTTCTCGACGGTGATACGTGGAAGTGAAGTTTGATAAGCTTATTACTCTTGGGTGTTTGAGCACCCTAGAGCTTGTTCCTCTTGGGTGCTTTGGCGGCCTAGACGGTTGGTGGTGCATCGGAGCTCAATCATTGTGGTGCAAAGCTCCGGGCAAGCGTCGGGGTCTCCAATTAGGTTGTGGAGATTGCCCCAAGCATTTGGGGTCACCTCGGAGCCATAATCTGTAGGGTAACGCAGCAGAAAACAAAAAATTTCCGACCTACGCACCAGCCCAGGATCACTATGGAGACTGCATACAAGGTTTGATCTTTTCGTTACCGACTCGTAGCGCAGCGGAAGTAGAGTCGATGACGAACGGCGGTGCAGATCCCCGCAGCTAGGATTTTACAACCTCCCAACCGCGAGGATGTATACCCTCATCCGCCCCACGGACAGCCCTCCGGGAGGCGGTCACACAATCCCCCGGACGGTGTCGCGGACAGCCCTTCGGGAGGACCTCCAAAACTTGGACTGTCACTCGGACAGCCCTTCGGGAGGACCTTCGAAACTCGAACGGTCACACGGACAGCCCTTCGGGAGGCACTCTCGAACTAAGACCGAAACTACGATCTCTCTACAGAGTTGCACACATACGGTGTCATCTATCCGGCAGGGCTTCGCCGTCCAGAACTAGTTCCTGCCGGAACCCAGACAGCCTTTCGGCTCTAAGAAACTATTTCGCTGGGAGGGAGAGAAGAAGCCAGATCATTGCAATGGCACTTGTATGTGAGAAAGAGTGAGTTTTTGGGCAGCCCACTCACCTCTATTTATAGGAAAACCAAGGGCTAGGATGGGTATTTCAAAAATACCCAAACTTGCTCATGAAGGAAACACTTTCCAAGGGCAAAATGGGAAAGCAAGTGGGCAAGTGGGGCTCCAAGGTGGAGCCCACTTCTTGGCCGGCCACAACCCTTGTGGGGGCCCCACAAGGTGGTCCCCATCCATCCATCCCTTCTAGAAGCCTTTTGGGAAAATATCCCAAAAGGTACTTTTCCAAAAATATCCCAAAAAGCACTTTCACTATTCACGACGACATATTTCAGCGTCTAATCGAACTGAAAATATTCATGTGGGCTTAGAACATTTCCAGTACCCACCAAAATAATTTTCAACGCGAGCCGGAACAATTCCGGTTTAGTGATTTTCATCTGCGAAAAGCATCTGAAGCGGTTTCGGCAGCTCCGGAACATTTCCGGTTTTCATTCCGGAAAATTCCAGAAAGTTTCCAGAATGATTCTGGCACCCTCCAAGAATTATCAGGCATGTGCCAAAACCAATTTGACTTTATGGTATCCTCTGAAACAACTTTTCAGTTTCACCGGAACTCATCCGGTGACCTCTCTCTTCGGAACTTTTCCGCTGTCTCCGAAAAAACTTTTTCCCGGAAACTTTCTCTCAGACTCCCTGTCTAGTATTCAGCAGATAGATGACCCTTAAGCGTGTGACCCTATAGGTTCGGTGAAGTATAGACATGACCCGAAACCCCTTCCGATCAATGATCAACATCGGAGCCGTGGACACCCATATTGATCCCTATACCCACACGAATGAATATTCGAGTGAACCTCCAGTTGCCGTGTGCTATTCCTGTTGCTTCACGATATGTTACAATTACCCGAGGTGAGACATGTTGGCATCCCCGTGGATCAACAACTTGTCCACTATGCCAGTTACCTCGTTGCCGGTATTGTTCTCTTTTCTCGTTCCCGTGTTCCGGCATCCCTGTGATCAAATCACAAAGTGTCTGGCCACACGATGATGGATACCATAACACCGAGAGGGCCCAGAGATATCTCTCCATCGTCGGAGGAGCAAATCCCAATCTTGAGCTATCAAATTACTTGACATACTTTTCCATGAACCCGTAAGCCGCCGTAATAGCCACCCATTTACGGATGACGTTTAACAAACCCCAAAGTTCATGAAGCAAGCATGAAGAAACTCGATACTCTCATGGTCTAAGGAATTATGCAAACGTTAACCATCTCTGTGTTATAAACCATTAACTTATGACGAATGTATCTCATAGCATAACATCAATTCGGGTCGATTCAACACAAGTGTTCTACCAACATTGCGCCCTCAAAATTGCCGGCATAGCCATGCCCATGATCAGGAAAACAGGATCATCATGCAATACTTGAGCCAGTCTTAGAGGCTTGACTAGGAATACATTTTACCGTTTATTATCCCACACGTGCACATGAGTTTCCCTCCAAGCCTCGTTTTATTTGCAGACTCGAGAATCATTGCAGTTATAGCATGGAACATAAACATAATTATGAACAGGGAGATAATCAATAACATTTATTATTGCCTCTAGGGCATATCTCCTACAGACTCCCACTTGCACTAGAGTCAATAATCTAGTCAATGCTAATGCACTTTACACCTATGGCATACTGGTGTAAAATATGCTTCGCATGTGGTATAGCCTGATGTCCAACGGATCTGACGACTTCAGCTCCGTGTGTAACTTTGCATATCCTTGCGTTTTCACGCTTTCACAAAATTCATATTTTGTGTGGACTTGGCTTTGCATATGTGTGAATCATTGGTCGAAACCTGATTCCTCAGACTGAGCTATGGAGCAACTATCTGCAATAGTGTCCCATAGACCAAAGCCATCTTGGAACCATACTAAGTTCATGAATGAACTATATGATTCAACAACTTCTTTGTCGCTTCTTAAGCGTCAACATACTTAGCCTTTGTTATAGAATTCGCCACAGTATCTTGTTTGGAACAATTTCCAACTACCGTGCCACCATATTGTGTATCACACAAAACCCTTAACTTAAATCGAAAATCGCATGGAGCATTGATGAAGACTGTATCGACGTAATTACTTACAACGAGCACTTCATAATCTCTGCTAGCGAGAAAACATGTCATTCAGTACTACTCTGGTACTCAATGACATCTTTCACTGTCGTCCCATGATCAGTGCTTTTGATCACTTTGGTATCTATACTCGCAACAACTTTGGAGTATTGGACATATCTGGTTGTTTTTACATACCATGGAATACATGATTAATCCAAACACAAGAGTGTGTGGAATCACCATCATGTATTTTTCTCATCAGTGTTTTGGGACACCGAGTCTTGCAAAAACTCTTTCCATGTGACTTCGGCAAGAATCACTCCTTGGCGTTTTAAATGCTAAAAGGTTTTAGCATCTTGTCAATGTGTATTCATAGCTTAGCCCCATTAGGTAAATCTATCTCCATAGACCATCATGCCTAATATTGAGGCTATTTAGCCTAAGCACTTCATCGAAAAACTATTTTCAAATGAAGTCCTAATTCGTGTCAAGAAATTTATTTCCAATTAACAATGTGTCAAGTACACAAGGTTTTTAGAAATATTATTATGCTCCCACTTACTTTCTTGAATCACAAGCATCTTCGATACCCATTTGATGAAGTCAAACCCCTTTGACCATTCCATCAAAAACAAAGATTCCAACTCCACTTTGCTCTCTTCTGTCCATCGCTGGAACTCTGAAGTTTGCATACTTACTAGCATCCTCTGGATCGACAAATTACTTTGGACTGTATCACATACAAGTCCTAGGTTTCATTTCCATCAGATGGAAATCCTTTTGTCATCCATGTTTCATATCTCATGATTGAAATATGTATTAATTGCTAGTTCAACCCGAACCGACTTTAAGCATAGCTACGGTGAGACAATCTCATTGTAGTCAACTCCTTGAACTTGTTATTGCAACAAGTCGAGCTTTATGGATAAACATTTTATCCGTATCAGTTTTTAGTTCCATAAATATTCGTTAGACTCTAAGTCTTCCGAAAGGTGTATCAAGATTTTAATCTCGAATCACTTATATGGAAACTATCTCGGATTGTATTGGCATTTAGCCAATTCCGGAGTCAGGGCCCATCAACGCTTCCTTGTGTATTGTAGGTATACTGTTGTCTAACAACAATATCTCGTTTGCGCACCTGATAGGTTTGCACGATCTTTGCCTACGTGGTTCAGCTGCAAGTTCGACCGAAGTCCATACATTTTATTGTAGAGACTTCCGTATCAGTCGCAGTAGGAAACTCCGGAATCACTTCCAAGGTTTCTTTCCTTTGATCTGATGACGAAGATACTGGTTATCTCGTCGAGTTGCACTGTCCTCCCACTCACCTTTTGAAAGAACTATTCTCTTTAAAAGCATACCGTTTTGCGGCAAAACCCTTTGCCTCGGTATAGTGGTGGGGAAATACCCAATGACTTGGGATAACCATACAAAGTAGCACTTTTCTGATTTGGAATAGGTTTGTAACCTTTTACACAAGCCCCATATTCCAAATGTTAAGAAAAGATATAACATGGTTGGGCGTACCACACCATGGCGTCATTTCAACAGACCTGATGGAGCTCTTTTCAGTGTAAAAGCCGCAGTCTCTAAAGCATCACTCTATAAAAGGGATAATGGCAAATTTATTTATGTCATCTTTGATCTTACCATGCCATAAATGGTTCGATTACATCTTCATGGACTTTCCACTTGCAGTGGTGTTCCGGGAGGTGCAAGTTATGAAACCCCTTTCACAACTCATCAGACATTCACTAAACTTGTAACTCAAATATTCCTTTCTGCAATCAAATTGTAGAAACATTATTTTCTTGTTACAATATTTTCTTCTTCATTTTGAAAACCTTTCGAATGATTTCAAAAGATCCAGACTTACGTCTCATCAAGTAAATATCCATATATTTACTTGAGTCAATTTTTGAAGATAGATAAATCGACTACTTGCAACAACATTTATTGGACTACACACATCATAATGTATGATCACCAATATGTTCTTTGCTCGTTCCTTATGGCCTGTGAACGGTATTTCAGTCACTTCACCTTTCAGAGGAAAGTTGCAAGTGTCAGATGATTCAAAATCAAACGACTTCAAAAATCCATCATAATGGAATTTTCCATGCGGGTTTCTCCAATGTGACCAAATGTAGTGCCACACTTGTGTGGTATTCTTTTAGTCTTGCGACATTTAGCGTCAGTGTTATGGATGTATCATATTACCATCAATATTCATAGCATACATCCCATCCTGTATGGAAGCATGGCCCTTCATGTTATTCATAACACCGAACATCATAAGTTCTCTTATGAATAACCTTCTTGCAAAATACCTTATGCAAAGGGCTAGAGTGTATGAAACTCTAAATGAATTATGAAAGTAAATACAGAGGTAATGTATTATTATCAATATTCATAACATACATCTCATTCATAATGAAAGTATGGCCCTTATGTTATTCATAACATCGAACATCAAAAAGTTCTCTTATGAATAACCTTCTTGCAAGATACTTTATGCAATGGGCTAGAGTGTAAAACTCTAAAATGAATTATGAAAGTAAATACATAGGGAATACACTAATGGAAGGTATAGTAACATTTACTATGTTCCCTGTGTGTATCTAAACCTCATTCCTGGCTAGTCTTTAAGGCCGTAGTAGTTCTTACATCGAGTTGCAACAGAGTGCAATCGAGCGGGTATCTTTGTGATTAACTCACAATACCCAAGAATTAGTGATTAACATGTTTAACCATAATTCCCAAGAACTATATCTTTGACCAGCCTTCTATACAACAAAAACTTGTATGACATTCATACATGAGCTGGATATCCCAGTCTTCTTTCCTTTTGCCTTTATACTTCAAACAGTTTAACTTTTAGTATTTCTCCTACTCTCAGAAGAAGCATCCAACTTAAGAGTGGCGTCAGCCCCGGACTTCCTAGGCGTGAAAATCTTACTAACACCCTTCGGACACTTCCTTTCTCTTTAAGTTGTTGTTTTATTCACCTTTCATCATATGACAGGCGTTCTCCTGGATCCCTCTCTTATCAGTCTAATGCATAGTAAACTTCTTTACTAGTAGTTTGCAAACAAACACTGCTTTGGATATCTCATATCTTTTAGCCTTTGTGTGTCTCTGAAAATGATTTTCAGATTCCATGAATAGCACATAACTATCCAAACTTACGAAGTTCGGGTCTCATGGAAGCAAACGTATTGCATTTGACTGAAACAGAATTCTAGCTTTTGGATCGAAGGATGAGAGTCACATGATCCATAGCATTAGCGGGAGAATACCGAAAGTATGCGATAGGACAAAGTCCTTCTCGGCACTCTTGAGGATAATCCTCACATTACGTTACCAACCGTAAAGTTTTAACCAGATATTTAACAGCTATTCAATTTTAATAGGGAAGGTGGAAACGCGAGCCATTATTCTACAACTATTATGCAAACCACACTTAGACAGTGTTCAAACTTAATTGCACTGAGAATTAAACAAGTTAATTCAACAGTGCGCTCCCACTCAAATCAATATCTCTCAAAATTGATTATGAAT